>CM066330.1:119697087-121105212 GCA_033807585.1 Hydrophis major
AAGTACTGTCCCGTGAATATACATGCTCAGGAATGCCAAAATTAGGCTTTATAAGACTCTTTGGCTTAAGAGCAGTGTTTGTAGGTGATAATGTACAATAAAGTGATATCAGCAAAGCAAAAAGGCCTGAAATTAAAGGCAAGAGCATATATGATAGGAAGTTATATAATTCTACAAAGACGGCATTTTTGCAATAATTAGCACCAATCATTCAAAAGCTAAAATATTATTAAACATTTGAATGTTTTCAGAGCAATCAAGAAACTAAAAAAACATACAGCCTGTATATATTGTAAACAGAAAAAAAAATGAGAAAGTGAGATAAAAATTGACTTTGGTTAAGAATATTTAAGTTGGTGAGAAATAAGACAAGCATTGTCTTATTACAGACAATTACAGCTTGATGACATATACTGCTCTCAGTATAATACAACATGATTGAGATGAAGGAATACACTTATTTCATTAAACTGGTCACTAGGTGATCAGACAACATCTGGACCAGGTGGGATACTTGCAGGAAAAATACATGATTATAAGTAAATAGACCAAACATAAATTTTCTTCATCATAGTGTAATTATAAATAACTGACCATAACAAACATCTGCAGCCATCATTTTTATATTTTCCTCTCCACACTTCCTGCTATGACAAACACTATCCAAACATAGATCTAACATTTCTTTCAGGAAAGACAAAAATATGGAAACAGGAAGGATAACAAAATAGAGTAATGCAATATCCTGCAAACTCGCAAAGAAGATTTTATTCCTGCTCATTCTATATTAGCATATGAAGAAAGCAGAAGCTGAGATTTTGTTTTCATTGATAACAAAGTACTGTATATTATTTTGACCTGTTGACGCTACAAATATCATCTAAAAATAATGCATACCTGTACACCCCAAATTTATTTAATGAATATTATATGCTTTCCCCACACCTCAAAAAGGAAAGAGACTGAAACTGATCTAGGTTGTACTTGCCCAGTTGAAGAAGTGAAGGAGTTGTGACTAAGGGTCTTCATACTATTATTGCACACATTTTTTCTTTGCTTTTAAGAGTTTATTGTATTTTTTGACTGGTACAGCTGCAAGGCACTTCCAGATTGAAAGGATTAGTCAGTGACATTACCATTGCCCAAGGGATGCTTGAAAGGGTTCCTTTATGTCCCTATTATTTTCCCACTGAAATGGTATCTACTTATCTATTTGAATTTGCATGCCTTCAAACCATTAGGAGAGCAGGCAAATTGATGGGAGCCCATTCTGTCATATGGCTCACACTCTTGGATTTAGATCTGGGAGGATCGGCTGCAGACAGGCAGTGGTGATGAGAGGCAGCAGATTCCCCCTGATGAGGAGCAGCTATCTCCCCCACTTGATCTGAGGGCATGGAGTGGGAAGGAGGGAAGCTCAAAGAAGATCTGCAAGGTTGCTGGCAAAGAGGCCATCCCACCCCAATTCGCAAGGAACACCTGAATTGAGATGATTTAATTAGAGGCCAGGGGAGGGTTTCTTCCTTGGGAATAATAGTTTCGCTTTGGCACACACCTCCTCACCTTTGTAAACTCTGCTTTGGATCATGTTTCTGCCCTATGGACTCTGACCTTGCTTATGGACTCTGGGTCTTGCCTTTTGGACCTTGAACCTTGTTTATAACTTATGGACCTTGCCTTTTGGACTTTGCACTTTGGTTTTGGACTACAGACTTCCTCCTTGCCTTGTGAATCAGCTCTGGTGACTTTTGGCTTTAGTTTGTGGGACTGTGTTGCATTGACTGGGTGGTTGTCTTCTGGAAAGTTTGGCGTAGAGCTTTACTGGCTGTTGTAGGGTCATTTTGTATGGGATAGCAAAGCAATAAAATACTTTTTATTCAAGCCTGCATCTGCCTAAATGACCTGAGTCATAGCAGACGGAGACAATCAGCAATATTATTTTAAGAGATAGAAAATAGAACAGAACAGAATTCTTTACTGGCCAAGTGTGATTAGACGCACAAGGAATTTGTCTCTCTTGCATAAACTCATAGTGTACATATAAGCAAGTAGTATGTCACAATAAATAATAAATCGTATTGTAGGTACAATCACTGATTCTACAAGGGATCTTGGAGGACTTCTAGTTCAACTACCTGGCCCAAGGCAAGAGACCTTATATCATCCCAAATGGTTGTCCAACTTATTCTTGAAAACCACTAGATGATGGAGCATCATCAACACCAGGAGACATTGATTAATTGTTTTCACTGTCAGGAAATTTCTCCTTAGTTCCAGATTGGATCTCTCTTTAATGAGCTTCAGCCCATTACTTCTTGTCCTGACATGTGGTGCTTTGGAGAATAAATCAACTCCTTCTCTGTGACAGCCCCTCAAGTACTGAAGACAACTATGTCACCCATAATATTTCTCTTCATAAGGCTAGACATATTTAGTTCTCTTAATTGTTCATCGTATGGTTTAGCCTCCAAGCCCTTATCATTTGTTGCTCTTTTTTGCACTCTTTCTAGGGTTTCAGCATCTTTTTTGTATTGTGCCGACTAGATCTGGATGCATTATTCCAAGCGTGGCCTCACTAATACAGTATAAAGCAATACTATCAATTGTGATCTTGATGCTATCTCTCTGTTGATATAGCCTAAGACTGCTTTGGCAGCTGAAGCACCATGCTAACTGGTTCACTATATCTACTAGGATAGCTAGATCCCTCTCACAATTGCTATGAGCCAAGTACAATCTATACCATTTGATTCTATACCATATTCCATACTATATTCTATACCATTTGATTTTTCCTGCCTAAGTGCAGGTACTTAATTTTCTCACCAATGGATTACATCTTGTTGGATAGGGCCTAATGCCTGTCAAGAACCTTCTGAAGAGTCTATCTTCCAAAGTATTAGTAAAGTCTATCAATGTATCAGTCTCAGAAATCTTGGATTCTTAGATACTAGATATTTGTTTATTGATCTAACAGGGGAGCCATTGTATTACATTGACATATTAACTTCATTATTCACACAACTTTCAAAGATTTCAAAATTTGGGGACATGTGACCATGTCAGATTAGAATTCAATATAATGCAGACACAAGCAATAGAACAAAATAAAACTATTGTCTTAGACCTTAAAATAACTGATTTCGACAAACTTAGAAATCTGATTTTAGATAACTGATTTCAACAAACTTGGGAAAGATTCCTTAAAGAGGAAAACAAATCAAGAAGCTTGGGAAATTCTAAAAAATGTGATTATAAATTCCAGTGCAGCACATAATGAGATCCAAGAAGAAACCAGAATGCATAAAGAATTCTCTAATAAACTGGATAAAAAGATAAAAAGGATGGCAAAAAACTAAAGCAGAGTACCAACAAGTAGCCGGATCTTGCAACTATGAAATCAGGAAAGTTAAGTCTTAGAATGAACTAAGACTTGTAATAATTGTCAAAAATAACAATAAAAGTTTCTTGCAATATGTTAAAAAAAAAGTCAAAGAAACAAATTACTCCACTAATGGGAGAAGATGGCAAGGAAGTGATGGACAGCAGGGAGAAAACAGAGCTGCTTAATTCATTCGTCTTCACATGAAAGGAAAAAAATAGCCCAACCTAACAAAAGTAGAATCATAAAAGACAGATTAGGAATATAAATTAAAATAGACAAAAAAACAGAACACTTGGCCCAGATGGGCTACTGGCAGAAATATATAAAGAGCTACAAAATATTTTGGACCAATCATTACTAGAGGTATACAATGCAGTTTTAGCTGAAGCGAAGATACCACCATCATGGGGAGAAGCTAACATCACTTTGATACCAAAAGAGGACTCAGATTTAACATGAATAAAGAACTACAGACCCATATCCCTACTGAATGCCAACTATAAAATATTCACCTCAACAGTAGCAGAAAGAATGAAGAGATTTTTGAAGGAGTTTATACACCCTGACCAAAATGGCTTTCAACCCAAAAAGCAGATAAGAAATAATACGAGAGTAATATTAGATCCATTGGAATACTATGAAACACATAATGAAAAGCAATTGGCTTCTGTGGCGGCGTGTGGATGAGTGGCACGAAGGAACAGCGCTCTGTTCTTCGTTGCCAATCTTCAGTGTTCTGGGAGCCAACAGAGGCAAAATCGTTCCTGGGGGGATTGGTGACGGAGAGAGGAACCTTCGGAGCTGAAGAGGGAAGGTGCAATCCCCAGCAGTGCGATTGAAGGAGCCCTTGAAACCAGTGTTGAAGAGTTGGACTTTGGTGGCCGACCCAGAGACCAGTCGACACATGAGATTAGAAAGGGAAGTAAAGAGAGAGTACGGTGTGAAGAAGCTGTGCGAGCAGTGAAACTGAGAGTGGAACTGTCAAAACGAACCCAGAAAGAGATGGTGAAAGGAAAGGCTCAAAGCGGCACCTGAACAGTGAATACAGTGAGGAGAGTGGATAAGGGAGAGGATGAAAGGGTGCTAGCAATAGTGAAAGATTGAATGAAGAAGATTAAGTGATAGACCATATACAAACTAAGTGAAGAGGGGAAGTGAAAGTGGATTGTTTGAAACGGGATGATTGAAACTTTTGTGTTCCTAAAGGAACATTATTGTAACAGAAGAAGAAACATAGTAGCAGTTAAAAGATCTGGGGGGGAAAGTGTCTCTGACAGTGCAGAAAATTGAAAGTTGGACATTTTGAAGAAGAGAGTGAAAGTTAACTCTTTAAATACACTGCAAATAATGTTACAGTAAGACTTAAGTGAATTAGTTGGAACACATAGAATAACCTTTGTGGAGAACGAAAGTTGTGATTATAAGAAATACTGTCTGTATATTTAAAAGTATTGTGACTAAACTACATTTTTATTTGCTTCTCTTTCCTTTTCTCTCCATCTTTTTTCTCTTTTTCTTAGTGATTATATTAGAAGTTAAAATATTTAAATATTAGAATATATACTGAATGATTTATATGGCAAATAGAGTGTAAAGAAGAATATATATATAGAGAGAGAAGCGACTGTTTAAGTGCTATATACTATAATATAAGTTAAAGAACTTAAGATAGATATTTTCTAAGAAACTTATTGACTGAACTATCCTAGGAATTGCATTGTTTTCCAATATTAGTAAATCCTTATTACTATCAAATGTATTGTAAAATAAGTATAGTAACTTTATAAATTTAAATTGACTATTAATGATAAGAATCTATTTAGATAAGTTTAACTGTTAGGTAATCAATTGTTTAAACATTTTAATATTAAATGCATTAAAGTAATATAAAATATTAAGGTAAAAATAAATAGAAATATATAAGAATATATATAAGTAATATAGTGGCAAGGAATTAATATAAATAACTTTGGATATTGGGATTGATTTGTATAACTGTATAGAATAATTAATTTGTGAAAATTCTTGATTCAATTAAGAGTTAATATAAGACATTGAAGGGTAGATTACAGGGAAGAATAAGGACTGTGATAGAATCTAGAGAAATAGTGAGCATTGAATGGTGTTGTGGGATAAGATAGAATATTAGGACAACAAACCAAATTAATTCAAGAAATGACAAGCATTACAACAACAGTAGTGAAGACTGGGAAGAAACCCACCCCGACAACAGCAACAGCAATTCCATCTCCATCTACACAAAGATCCATTTAAGGAATGCTTACAACAGAGAAAACAACAGCTACAATGAACACACAGGCCATGCAAGCCACCCTGTTAACAATTCAGGAGATGATGATGAAATTACAGGAAAACATGACTAAGAATCATGGAGAAATGAAAAGAGAGATGGAGGAGGTGAAAAGAGAAGTGAGAAAGGATATTCAGAAGTTGGATGAGAAAGTTGGCCAAATTCAAGAAGTTTTACAAAAGAATGAACAAAGACTCTAAACGATTGAAAAAAGAACGGAAAAAACAGAACAGAAATTAGAGTCGGTAGATCAAAGAATGCAAGAAAGAGACAAAGAAGTAGAGAACTCACTGGTCCAGTTGGAGATGGAGAGGGCTTCGTTCTACCTACGTTTCCAGAATGTGGTAGAGACGAAGGAGGAAGATCTAACAGAAATAATAGCAGAGACTATTGCAGAGGCACTCCAAAGAGAGAAGAGTGAAATAATCAATGAATTAGATGAAGTCTACTGAGTCTATACAAATTATGCCAGAAGATTTAGACTACCAAAAGAGATTCACATCCATTTTACTCGGAAAAAGGTGATTTACAAAATTATTAGAGAGGAACCTTGACATATAAAGGTAAAGAGATCATAATGTTAAACAAATCCCGAAAAGAGTTCGAGAACAAAGGAAATATCACTTTCTGGTTGCCCGACTCAACAAAAATAATATACTGTTTAGGTGGATTATACAGAGGGAATGTTGGTGTCGTGGCAAGGGAAGAAAGTCAAGATCGACTTGGAGAAAGCGAAAGAATTCCATGCACAACTAATAGGCACAGAGGCACTCGGTAATAGCAAAGAAGAACTGGAATCGGCTAGTCAAAATGATCAACAATTGGAAAAGAATGGAAAAGAGCAAGAAGAGGAGGAAAGGAAGAAGGAAGGAAGACCACAAGAAGAAAACAGAGTAAGAACAAGAGCACAAACAGAAGCAAGGAATAACAGAAACTAATTGGTAAAGGCAAAGAGGGAAAATGGATAATAATTTGAAGATATTATCAGTAAATATAAATGTACTTATCTCCCCATCAAAACGGAATCAAACTCTGAAAAAATTGGCAAAACAAAAAATGGATATGGTATGTCTCCAGGAAGTACATGTTAGAGCCCAAGATAAGAGTTTTCTGCAATATAAAAAATTAGGAAAATTACCATATATACTCGAGTATAAGTTGACCCGAATATAAGCCGAGGCACCTAATTTAACCACAAAAAACTGGGAAAACTTATTGACTCGAGTATAAGCCGAGGGTGGGAAATGCAGCAGCTACTGGTAAATTTCAAAAATAAAAATAGATACCAATAAAAACTTTCACTAGAACAGTTGAGAATAAGTTTGATGTTCACAATTTCCTCTTTGAAAGAGACCAGTAAATAGGGAACAAGAAGATGAAGAAAAAGAAGTGTGTTTTTTCACACTTTTCACACTGCAGTAAACAAAAATGGCATCATAGGAACAGGCTTATTCTCAGTCCAAAGGTTTGTTTCTGATTTCTTCCCTGATTTAAGGGAAATTTGGGAAACGATCTCACTATCATGAAAGGTTTAATTGATTCACTAACCCAAAAGATGATGATGATGACAGTGGGAGGCAGGAGTCACTCTCTCCCTTGCAAGAAAAAAGCAAGAGCCGTTCTTATGATCTCTCCCTCTCTCTCTCTCTCCCCGTAATATAGTCAAGCCCTTTCCAGCACGCGCGATCTGCCTTCGCCACTTTGCACCTTGCAAATGCAAAATCCTGGGGTTTTTGCATTTGCAAGGTGCAAAACCGCGGGGGCGGATCCCGCGTGCTGGAAAGGGCTTGACTGTATTACGGGGAGAGAGAGAGAGAGGGAGAGATCATAAGAACGGCTCTTGCTTTTTTTTTGTAAGGGAGAGAGTGACTCCTGCCTCCCACTGTCATCAACATCTTCTTTTGGGTTAGTGAATCAATTAATTTGGGAAATGATCTCACTATCAGAAAACAACGCGAGCTGCCACCACCACCTCCTCCTCCCCCTCCTCCCGAGTGGACTGAAAGCAGTGGAGCTGAGGAAACGAAGCTGAGTGGAGCCGAAGCAACCTCGGCTCGCGTTGTTTTCTCAGCCTAGAGAAAGGGGAAGGGGGCTCATCTGGACCAAGGGTGAGTCTCCCCCTCAGTTTCCCCTGAAGGATCTTCCGTCGCTTTTGCCTTCTCCCTACATCTTCCCTCTGTTAAAATCCCCCCCCCACACACACACTTATTTTTGGTCGGATAGATTTCGTGTCTGAGCATTCTCACATGGCGGTGGGTCTTCCCCCCAAAAAAAACAGTTAAAAAAAGAAAAAACAATATATCCTCAAGCAAGAACTTTTCTGCTTCCGATTACCCCCATGCTTAAAAGTTGCAAAGGAAACACGGAAGCAGGGAAGCGGCTGCCCAGCTTCGGAGCTCCACACCATTTTTTTTCAGAGGGAAATCTGACTCGAGTATAAGCCGAGGGGTTTTTTTTTCAGCACAAAAAATGTGCTGAAAAACTCGGCTTATACTCGAGTATATATGGTATACGCAGCATTAGTGGAGGAAAAAAAAGAGTAGTAGCAGTATACGTTTGAGAAGGAGTAGAAGTATTATACACAGATTCAGTGAGGAGAACATTAATATTAGAAGTAGTATGGGAACAGACTACAAAATATTTATGAATTTAATGGCTGAAAGACTAAAAAAAATACTAAGCAGGTATATACATACTGAACAAAACAGTTTTCTTCCAACAAGACAAATTAAAAATAATACAAGAACAGTACTTGATATCCTGGAATACTATAAGGCACATCCAGAAAAACAGGCTACACTAGTTTTTCTGGATGCTCAAAAAGCCTTTGACAAGGTAAATTGGGCATTTATGAGGCAACAAGTAAAGGAAATGAAATTTGGGGATAAATTCAAAAAAATGTTAGAATCAATATATTCAAGACAAGAAGCCCGGATGATAATCAATGGAGAAATGACTAATCCATTTGAAATAGGAAAGGAAGTCAGGCAGGGATGCCCACTTTCACCTCTGCTCTTTATCATGACTCTAGAAATTTTGTTGAGAAGATTTAGACAGAATATGGAGATAAAAGGATTAAGAATTAAAAATGAAGAATACAAGGCCCAAGCATTTGCAGACGACCTTGTATTCTTCGAAGAACCAATAAAATCAGGACCAAAATTAATTAAAGATAGAGAGATATGGAGATGTGGCAGGTTTAACGATCAATAAAGATAAAACTAAAATGATAACAAAAAAATCTAACAGAGAAATAAAAAAAGAAATTAAAAGAGGTAATGGGCTTACAAATTGTAAAAAGAATTAAATATTTTGGAATTTGGCTTACAGCAAGATGTTCAACAATAAAAGAAGATAATTATGTAAAATTGGTACGGGAAATAAAAAAGATTTAGAAAAATGGGGGAAACTGCAATTATCAATATTAGGAAGAATAGTGACTATTAAGATGAACATCTTATGAAGAATATTATTTCTCTTTCAAAATATTCCAATTAAATTAGTTAAAAAAAATTTTTTAATGAATTAAATAAAATTACTACAAAATTTATTTGGTCAGGGAAAAAAACGAGAATAAAATTAAGCTCCTTATAAGATAATAGACGCAGAGGTGGCTTTGGACTCCCTGCCTGGGAACTATATTATAAAGCGGCAACTTTAACATGGATTAAAGACTGGGCCAATTTGAGAAACAAAAGAGTTTTAATCCTAGAAGGGCATGATTTGGAAGTGGGGTGGCATGCCTTCATGTGGAACCCTGGAAATAAAAGTTATACACACTTTAATAGGCATATAATTAGATGTTCATTATTAAAAATGTGGAAAGAGATTAAACACAAACATTATATGAAGATCCCAGATTGGGTTTCCATCATGGAGGCATTGATCCACTCCAATGCATTCAAAACTGGAAGAAAAATTAGGTATTATGGTGTACTAAATCCCTAAGGAAGATTAATGACGAATCAAGAAATTAGAGAGCAAGGGATGAAAATAGAGTGGTGGCCATATTTACAACTCAAGACAAGATATAAAAAAGACATGGAAGAGTTTGGGATTGAGATAAAACCGAATCAATTAGATAAAATATTGGAGGGAACAGATGAAAAATTAATCTCAAAAATGTATAACTACCTGTTAGAATATGAAATGGCGGAAGAAATAGTTAAAGGCCCAATGAATGTAAGGCACAATATTAATTTGGAAGATTGGGAAAAATTTGGAATCAAAATTACAAAATAACAAAATCAGCAATCTATAAAATCAATATAAAATGTGTTACCAGTGATATCTGTCACCCTCAAGGTTAGCTAACATTTACCCAAACAGGAGTCTGAAGTATTGGAAATGTAAGCAAATGAGGGGCACTTTCTTCCATGCTTGGTGGCTCTGCCCAAAAAGTAAAAAATATTGGAAAAAAATTAAACTGTGGATAAAAGAAATTACAAGTATTCAACTAGAATTTAAACCTGAAATATTTTTGTTGGGTATGTTAAAAGGGGACTATGCAAATGAAATGAAATATTTAATTCTCCATATAAGCACAGCAGCAAGAATTGCGTTGGCACAATGTTGGAAGGGCGAACAAATGCCAACAAATAATTTGATTACTCAGAAAATACTTGACTGCACTGAAATGGACCTACTCACATAAAAACTTAGGAATAAGGAAGACTCAAGATATATTACAGCTTGGGATAAACCAGGAAAAAAAACCAGCAAATTAAAAGATATGGTTTTTATGAACGGAGTGGTTAAATTAAGAATGTTTATCAAATTAAGAAACGAATAGTTGTAAAATTATTACCAATAAAAATCACACCATCTTAGTTGATCAGAAACATATGTTTTATGTTTATCTATTATGTATTTGTATAGATTTTGTCTGAAACGTAAAATTGTATTCAATGTATTGTACATAGTGTTGTTTTTTTTAATCTTTGATAGTTTTCTTTTTAAAATTTTAAAAAAAGCAATTGGCATTGTTGTTTCTAGATGCTCAAAAGGCGTTTGACCATATGAACTGGCAATTCATGTTATACCAATTAAGATATATGGACTTTGGAGAGAAATTTATAAACATGTTCAAGGCAATATGTACAAATCAGAAAGCCAAAGTGTGAATGGTGAGGTAACTGAAAATTTTTCAATATGGAAAGGTACAAGGCAAGGTTGCCCATTATCTCCATTGTTATTTATCTTAACTCTGGAAATACTAACAAGAAATATTAATTAGGCAAGGTGAGCAAATCAAAGGAATGGAAATCAAAAGAAAAAATACAAACTACAAGCATTCACAGATGATTTAGTTTTCATCTTAGAGGAGCCACTGGAGTCAGGCCCAAGACTCATAGAGAAATTAGAGGAATATCGAGAGGTTGCTGGATTAAAAATAAGTAAGGAAAAAACCAAAATGATAGTTAAAAATCTTACAAAGAAACAGAGGGATGAATTAATAAAGAAAATGAATATCCCAATAATGAAAAAAGTGAAATACTTAGGAATCTACCTATCCGCAAGATTTGTACATCTTTCTGTTAGGTAGATTCCTAACTATTTCTCTTTTTCACTATTAAAGTGAACTAAAGAGGACAATTATACAAAATCAGTGCATCAAATTAAGCTGTGAGAAATGCTTTCTATGATGGATAGAATAGCTGTAATAAAGATGAACATATTGCTGAAGATACTTTTCCTATTCTAAACAATACCAATAAAACTAGAGAAAAAATATTTTGATGAGTTGAATAAAATAATGTTGAAATTCATTTGGCAGCCCCCTAAAAGCCTGTTGCCTATCATCTTCTTGGGCAAAGCATGTGAGCCATTTCCTCCTTTCAGTGGTCCATGAAAGTACATATATAGATCGATAATAAAGTAAAAAAAAGGTGAACAACATTTTTTCAGAACTATAGATATGTTGAGGCTGGGTGTGACAAGGAATAGCTGGGAGGGGAGGGGAGGGACTCGGCGAGGCAATGTATTTTTCAAAGCACCAGAGGATGGAAACTGAACAGAGAAAGAAGCAACCTAAAAGTAAGGAGAAACTTCCTGACAGTGAAAACAATTAACCAATGGAATTGTTTGCCACCAGAAGTTCTGGGTGCTCCAACACTGGAAGTTTTTAACAAAAGACTGGATAGCCATTTCTCTGAAATGGTACAGAGTTCCCCACAAGGTCCCTTCTAAGTGTTATTCTGACACCTTTCCCAGGATGAAAGGCAACAGGCTTTTAGATTTTGGCATCCTCAGAGTTTTCCTGCCTGAGCAGGGGGTTGGACTAGAAGACCTCCATAGTCCCTTTCAACGCTGTTAAATGCACCTGTAATTTATGCTCTGGACTATTGACATGTAAACCCTGAAAAATACCTGGGCAAAAGAAAGGCAGTAAAATCACTCTAGGTTTAGGGACAGTGCAAAATATTAATATATGATAAATAATGGAATATTTAAAAATAATAGCACAGTTTTTTCTCTCTCCCCTCTTCCTTTTTTTTTCTTTCTCTCTCCCCCTTCCTTCCTTCCTTCCTTCCTTTCTTTTTCTTTCTTTCTTTCTTTCTTTCTTTCTTTCTTTTTCTTTCTTTCTTTCTTTCTTTCTTTCTTTTCTTTCCTTCCTTCCTTCCTTCCTTCCTTCCTTCCTTTCTCCCTCCTTCCTTCCTTTCTCTTTCCTTCTTGCCCTTCCTCTTTTTTTTCTTTCTTTCTTCCTATTTTTCCTTCTTACCTCTTTATTTCTTTCTCTCCCTTTCTTGCTCTTTCCTTCCTCCCTTCCTCATCTCTCTCTCTCTCTCTCTCTCTCTCTCTCTCACACACACACACACACACACACACACACACACCTTTTCTGGGAAGAACTTATGAGCAGTGAACGGTGAGACAATGAAGAAAGCAGCAGCCCCAGAACATCCATTCACCCTCCCTTTCAAAGCACATGGGCGGGAGTGGGAGTGGGTGGGTGCGCCCAAGGTGTTCGCTTTCCTTGCTCTGCTGGGGCTGGAAGGGTGGTGGGCGCGCCCCAAAAGGGAGGGGGAAAATGAATGGCTTTCCCTTCACTTTCCGTGCTCTGCTGGAGTTGAGAGGGTGGCAGACGCACCCTGAAAGGAGGGGGGAAAGCGAGTGGCTTTCTGTTTGCTTTCCCTACTCTGCTGGGGCTGGGAGGGTGGCGGGCGTGGCCCGAAAGGGAGGGGAAAGCGAACAGCTTTCCGTTCGCTTTCTCTTCACTTTCCGTGCTCTGCTGGAACTGAGAGGGCAGTGGGCGCGCCCCGAGAGAGGGAAAGCGAACAGCTATCCCTTCACTTTCCCTGCTCTGCTGAGGCTGGGAAGGCGGTGAGTGGGCCCCGAAAGGAAGTGGGAAAGCGAACGGCTTTCTGTTTACTTTCCCTGCTCTCCTGGGGCTGAGAGGGCAGAGGACGTGCCCTAAAAGGGAGGCCAGGAACTCCTGGGGCTGCTTCCCATCACCGTGCTGCCGCTGCTGCTGCCCTCCCGCCCTCTGGACTGGCCTGAAAATGACACCCCACCTTGGCCTCCTCCTGCCCGGAAAGGTCCCAGGTGGTGGGGAAAGCCATGGAAAGGCCCCGCATGGTGATCGAGGGCCTAGCACGACTCGTAGGCTTACCTGTAAGCAGGTCAGGCAGATCAGGGCTGCTCAGTTGGGATGCAGGCACCACCTGGGGAAGTCAGGTTAGGCAAGCCATGAGGGCCCAGCATGCCACATAGGAAGGGAGGAGTGACTGGGTGGGGAGAGCTGCGGGTGGGCAAGCTGCGTGAGCATCAGGTGGGTGGGGCAACTGAGCAACCAGCAACCTGGGAACCAGTTTGGGGGTGTGGCCAGCCAGAAGTTACTACCGGTTCCACAACCCACGCCTAATCACCGCTACAGGTTCTCTGGAACCAATGTGAACCAGTTGAATACCACCTCTGGGTGGTCTTGTATAAAGGCAAGGAAATTCTGGACACAAATACATACATGATTATAAAAAAATGATCGAACAACATATAGATTTTAAGCCAAAATTGTTTTTATTAAGTATTTTATCAGATGGCTATGACAAAGGGACAATATATCTAATATTATATATTTTCACTACAGCAAGAATTGTATATGCACAGCAGTGGAAGAATGAGAACACCCCATCAGACGATGAAACAATAAGGAAAATAAGGAAGATACCAACCTGTGCAGAAATGGACAGACTAAAGCTAAAAATAAAAGATAAATGAGATACAGAATACTATTTAACATGGAATAGATTTTATCAATGGTTAGAAACATGAGGTAGAAGTCAGAATGTGAAAGAAAGTTAGATGGACATGGAAAGAGATATTATTTTTTAATATTAATATAGGAATGTAAGTATTAGAGTGATAGATAAGTTGACATATTAGAATATGATGATCAGAAACTACTGTACAACACTAGCACTGTTTAAAATATATATATTATTCTGTTTTCACTTTTGTTTTACAGTAATTGGAATGCCAGGATAATTACACTGTATTCAATATATTTACATGTAAACAACAAAAATGTATAAAACTGAGTAAAATAGACAAGAAAATGGTAGGACAACTCTAGAAGCGTTTATATCACCAGGATCAGATAGATTACATCCTAGTTTTGTAAAGAAGCTGGAAGATGTGATCTCAGAACTATAGAACCATATCTTTCAAAGATCGTGGAGCACCAGAGCATTCTAGAGGAAAAAAGTGAAAAAATGGACTTTCAGTTTACGTTACGGCGGGAAAGGCTGGAGAATACCAATGCTCCATCAGGCTTCATGAAATGCAGCCGGAAACTGCTTCCCGGAGACCCTACAAGGGTCAAGCCGCCCTGGATGGTGAAAAAAGGAGAGGCGCTTCGCCAATTACAAGGAAACTGCTATTTTCTCATTGATCCGAAGAAAACTCTCCTGAACAGCAGCAGGCACAACAGCCATTTTCTTCAGTCACAAGCTGGGACAACCAGGACACTAAGATCTTGTGCTGGAGCAGAGTGTGAACAGAGCAATGAAACTGGGTGAGATAATTTCCAACTTTACCTTAGAGATTTAACCCAAGTAAAAAATTCCAAAAAATAATCTCCAAATGTTAAGAAAGCAGCGATTGGATTTATGGAGAAAGATTAAAGATTAAAAACTCAGATAAAAGAAATATCTAAAGGATGTTTTAAAACACAGAAAGCCTGGAAAAGTCAAACAACATTGTGAAAAGTAATTACTGACAGATATTTGATTTTCTAAACTCTATCTTTAACTCCTGTCAGCTGTTTTGACTTTTATACTCTGTTGAAAGCTGGAATTGGGAGAAGGGGAGCCATCTACTGAAGGAAAAAGATTACTGCAATGTGGGAAACTTAAATGAAAGTGATGTAAGGAGAGACAGTAAACAACACCTGGAAGGCTATTTGACCTTGACTTTATCTTAGTAGATGATTTGCATGCTTGGAAATATTTAGTGAGCTTTTTGAAGTTCTATAAGGTAAATTGAACTGTAAACACTAAAACTTTATTGAAACTGTGCACTGAAAAGTAGATTTGAAAGATTTGAGGAAATCTGGTGGGCCAAATTGGATTTGGGTTATTAACATCACTTGACAGATCATCCTACGAAGCAAAAGAAGAAAAATGATAGAAGGAAAAAAAGAAAAGGAAGAAAAGACAAATAAGGCTTTAAAATTTGGACAATTGGGAAGGTGTAAACTAGAAATTATAAAGACTGTGAAGCATACATTTATAGCTTTTAAGGGCTAGAAATTTAGGAGACTTGGATGAATAATTTTGGGATTGATCAAATTTTATTAATAATTGACTTTTTGGAGTTTTTAGATATTGGGATACTGGAGTATTATATATATATTGAGTAATTTTTAATATATTAATTTGGTACAAAATGACCCAGCAGGAGACAATAAAATTCTAGGAAGAAATGTTAGTAATGGTTAAAAGTATTTATGAAAATGTGACAAAGAGTCATAAGGAGATTATGGGAATATTTAAAGATAAAGATGTGAAAGTAGAAGACCCATAACAAATGGTGGGAACAGATGAACATGATACACAGAAGACAGATGAGAAATTAGAAGGAGTGGTAGAGATAAAGCAAAATAATTTACAAGAAGACAAAAATAAGTTACAAGCAGACAAAAACATTGAAAAGACAGCAACAATAAATACTAAGAATCAAACAGATAATCCCTTAAGAGTTTACAATAGAACAGAGAAAAAAAAGGAAGATTTCAAAAAAATAATCAAAGGGGTTATGGATGGGTATCCAAAAGATGCAGGAGAAGGAGATAAAGGGTAAGGCAGAGGGAACATTCAGTCCATTCAAAAATGTTAGAAAGGAATATAGGATCCCAAGATAGAAATATAAAAGAATCACCAAAAAGTCAATAAATAATAAAATTCTAAAAAAGCTGAGAGAAGATGGATAAATACATAATATCTTGCAATATAGTGACTATTAAAAAAACCAATAGAAATATGTGGAAAGTATAAATTGGGAAAATAGTAGCACATATATAGATATATAATAGAATTTATTGTAACCATAAATATACTAAGATTAGGAGGTGGAAGACTATGATTAGGTATATCTAAATGTATTATGATTAACAGTGTGCAAAAAATATACTGGGTTTTATAAGGATTATAAATTCAGGGGATTTAGAGATATAATCCCGAGACTGACTAAATCTTATTAATAATTTGTTTTATTGGTATTTATAGAAAATCGAGATATTGCAAATGTGGTGGAACCAAAATCAGCAACATATAAGGAAAATAGTTATAAAATGTTCTATAGATGGCACCTTCCCCCTTTGAAATTAGCAAAGATGTACCCCAACATGAGTCCGAAACGCTGGAAGTGCAAAAAAAAAAAGGATGGAACATACTACCATATGTGGTAGTCTTGTATAGAATCCCAAAAATATTGGCTGAGAATTAAAAAATGGTTGGAGGAAATTACGAATGAACAAATTGAACTAAAACCAAAATTGTTCTTATTAGGGATATTTAGGGAAAAGTATGCAAAAAAAGTTAAATACGAGGCATGATATTCCCCTCTGAAAAAAAAAATCTGAAAAGTAGCCAGGGATGCAGGGGTTACCTAAGCACCTGCCGCAGTCTGCGCAGCGCCCCGGTGGAAATTAAATTGCCAACGCCCCCTTTAAGCTTTAGCAGAGTAAAGTAATCAAAAGTGATTTTTTAAGGTGAGTCTGCATGATAGTTTTATTATTTGACAAAAAATAATAATAAAAAGCACCATGAGAATGCTCTCGGGCAAAGGATTCCACATTTAAAAAATAAAACAAACAAACAAAAACAACAAACAAACCCTGCTTAACAGACAGAAAAACAGCCACAATGCTTCATCTCTAATTGGACTTTTTCTTTGTTCCCTTTCCTTTGATCAGCATTGCTTCTCTATGCTTCTTTCTAGCTTGTTGAGCTGATAGCATAACTTTGAGTCTGGCCTGTCTTTTGGCTACAGTTGTCTTCCTCTTCAGTTCCAGATTGGCCCTCTTTGCTGCAAGCTTCTGTTTTATTGTTTTCAGTTCTTCCATGTACAATTTATGTGCCCTTCTCATATTTCTTACAAGACTTGGATTCACTGGGTCATGTTCAAGGTCCTTCCTTTGATATTGCTGTACAGCAGACTTCCCTGAAGCCTTCAATGAGTATTTAACACTTTGAAGAGCATCAAATGTCCTTATGCCAAGGCGAGATGTCTTGGAAGTTATAATGTTACCCATTAGGCTGAAAGAACTCTCAACTTGGGGTCCATGGAAGCAGCTCATGATTGCTTTCATCATCTTGAAGAGGCAAGGATACTTTCTTGCTGAAGCAATCCCAGTCCAGTCATGGCTTCAAGCTCTTTTTTTTTTTTCCCCCTTTGCGCGACTTCCCGCAGGGGAATTTTTTATTAAATGAACATTGCTTTTGCTCTCTGGAGGGAGCTGCAGTCGTCTGGCTCTTTCCACACCTCCGCATCCCCGGGAAACCTCTCCCCCACCCTCCCTCGCCTCTCAGGAAGTGAGGCTGCTCTACCTAGGTGATTGGACCTCCAGAGGTTTTTCTTTAAAGCCCCTTCTTGATTCATGGAGGACCGTGGGGTTGCTCCGATGCATGTCAGTTTCCCCTACCGGCGGGTCTTCCTTTCGTGCGGAGGGCTGCACGCCCGAGAGGATTTCTCCCTCTCTCTCCCCACAAGGTCAATGTCTGCGCTGCGAAGGAGAGGGCAGGAGGTTCCTCCTGCTTGCTGAGAGGTGAGGAAGCTGCAGCTCGCCCGGCAAGATTTGGGAACAAGGGGCAGGAAGAGGCATGCACACACATGCGGCTCACTTTCCCAGCTCTGCCCAGCCCTTACGGCTTTGGTGCGGCCCCAGCGGGCAGCGAGCGCCTCCCCGCCGGACCCTCCACTCATCCTGCCAGGGCCGCGCCAGAGCCGCGAGGGCTGGGCAGAGCTGGGAAAGTGAGCTGCGGGTGTGTGCGTGCCTCCTCCTGCCCCTCGTTCCCAAATCTCGCCGGGCGAGCCACAGCTTCCTCACCTCTCAGCAAGAAGGAGGAATCTCCTGCCCTCTCCTCCGCAGTGCAGACCTTGTGGGGAGAGAGAGGGAGAGATCCTCTCGGGCGAGCACCTTCCCCCGCAGCCCTCCATACAAAAGGAGGACCCGCTGGTAGGGGAAACCGAGCCGCGGAGGCGGGAAGGATGGGCTGGCGGGTGCTAACCTCGCTCGTTCTCCCCACGTCGGGCTAAGGGTGGTTTCCGCTACGAGCAGCTCAGACCCCAGGGCGCCTTCCGCCTTCTCCTCCTGGAGCAGCCCAGCCTCGCCTGTCTCCATTCTCCCCCTTCCCAAGCCCAGACTAATTCCAAGCCCCTGGAGTGCAACGAGTGTTCAAACCCACTTTGCAACGAGGTTCGCTTCCTTCTCGCATTCGCTCCCGCATCTCCACCGCCCGCCCCACGCGCACGCGTTCTTTCGGGGCCGGCCAAAAGAGACCCAGCGCCGCGCGCCAAGAAATCGCACACACACACCAACACCCTTCCTTTCCAGCCGGTGGTGTGCATCAGCTCCGGAGCTGGGCATCTGCTTCCCTGCTCCTGACTCAGGGGGCCTCCGAGGGGAGAGGAAGGAGGAGAAGAAAGGGGGGGAAGGGTGGGGGGGGGCGCAATGAAAAATCGGAATTCCGATTTTAATTATGAAATACATAATATTACATATATTGATGGCAGCCAGACTGTTGGAAACAGCCCTATACTCCACCAGAGGAATTGATAACTCAAAAGATGCATTGTGTAGAAATGGATAAATTAACCCTAGCCCTAAAGATAAAGAATCATCAGAGTATTACCGTATTTACCAGACTGTAAGCTGCTACTTTTTCCCATGCTTTGAACCCTGCAGCTTGTACAACAATGCAGCTTATCTATAGATTTTTCTTCGCTAATTGCCATTAGGGGGCACAAAAAACGTGACAGACGCAAGAGGTCAATGCAAAGAAGATGACGCTACAGATAGTTTTTGGTGCACTCGACGCAAGCAGCACGACACGCCCGAAGGCAAAATATTTTTCACACCCTTCATCATAGAAAGTACACGAAGAAAAGCATATGATGCAGCTTTTAAGTTGAAAGGAAGGAAATAGAGCTGCTGCACGTAAGCTTGCTGTTAATGAAGCAATGGTGAGACGTTGCAGACGTCTGGCCGCATGCGAAGAGCATTCTTCTCTTTCTGTGTAAATATCTCATTTCACAACGTATATATCTGTGGCTTATAGTCTGGTGAAGCTAATATATGTAAAAATATTTTTCTTTTCAAATTTAGTGGGTGCAGCTTATATTCCAATGCACTCTATAGTCCGGTAAATACAGTATATGAATTGGGATTGTTGGTATGAATGGATTGAGTGAAGACAGACTATATAATAAACAGTAAAGGAAAATAAGTAGTAGTATTAGTAGTATGTAAATACATATTCGCATTAGATATCAATTGTAAATATTGCACAAAATAATGTTACAAACAGGAAACCACAAACTGTCGATGTTGAAACTTTTTAACCTTTTTTTGTGTGTGTTGTTTGTTTTGTTTTAATTGTAAAATCAATAAAGTGTATTTAAAAAAAAAAGAAAATGTAGTGGAATATCGAGTGATATTTAAAATATTAAAACATTAGTGACTTAACAGGGGTCAACAAGTATATTGTATGAAAAAATATTATTGATGTTTACATACATTTTTGGAGAAATTTTTGATAAAAAGAGAGAATAGTATTGTTTAAAGACAAAGAGATAAATATACAAAAAACCCAACAAACAATAAAATAAAGAAATAAGTACAAATTGGAAAAATAGTATAATATATATTGATACATAAAATAATATATTATAATTATTACCATATTAAGGTTGGAAATTGGAAGACAAAAAGTATGCATATGTAATTGTATTATTACTGTTAGCATTGTGTAAAAAATATATTGACCCAGTCATTACACTGTCCACAAAAATGTTGGTTGTTAAAGGAAAACTACAAATAAAACATATACAAAAATGGATCCAGACCAGTCAGTCACTAAATTAGTGGATCAGCAAAATACTGTGGACATCGTATACTTGTCCTTAAGTAAGGCACTTGACAAAATAGACTACAACCTAATTCTTGGTAAGATAGAAACGTGTGAGATAGACAGCATCTCTACCAGACGGATTTAGAAGTGGCTGAGATATCTCTCTCAACATGTAATCCACAATGGAACTACATCTACATGGACAGAAATATGTAGTGTGGTACCCCAGATTCTGTTTTAGGCCTATTATTCTTCAACATCTTCATAAAGAATTTAGATGAGGGGATAAAACAGGAACTAATCAAATTTGCAGACAACACCAAGTTGGGAAGAATAGATAATACTTTAGAAGACAGGCTCAAGATCCAGAAGGATCTTGACAGGCTTGAACATTGGGCCCTATCTCACAAAATGAAATTCAATGGTGAGAAAAACAAGGTTTTATACTTAGGCAAGAAAAACTAAGTGCATAGGTATAGAATAGATGGTACCTGTATCAATAGCAATAACTCTAGAGAGATCTAGAACTAGAGGACGACCACTTAAATATGAGCCAGCAATGTGCTGAAGTCACCCAAAAAGCCGAAGTAGTTCTAGGTTTCATTAACAGAAATATATTATCATGGTCACAAGAAATGTGCTTTGGTAAGACCAGTGTGTCCAGTTCTGGTCACCATGATATAAAAAAAATGTTGAGAATCTAGAATGATTGCAATAAGGAGCAACAAAAATGATGAGGGGGCTGGGTGCTAAAACATTTGAAGAACAGTTCCAGGTATGTCTAGTCTAAGGAAAAGAACTAGGGGTGATATGATAGCAGTGTTCCAATATTTGAGGGGTTGCCACAGAGAAGAGGGGGGTGTCACCTATTCTCCAAAGTACCTGAAGACAAGAAACAATGGATGGAAACTATTCAAGGAGAGGACCAACCTAGAATTAATGAGAAATTTCCTGATAGTGAGAAGAATTAACCAATGGAACAGCTTGCCTCCAGAAGTTATGGGTGCTACATCAATGGAGATTTTTAAGAAGAGATTGGACAGCCATTGGTCTGAAATCGTATAGGGTCTCCTACTTGAGCAGGGGATGAACTAGAAGATCTGCAAGGTCCCTTTTCAACTCTGTTATTTTATTATTTTCAATTTAATTGGCCCATTTTTGTTAAAAGTTTATGAGAAACTAAGGAAGAAACAAGAATTGGTGCGAGTTGAAAATATTCTGATTCATCATTAAGAGCACATGATAGTTTCAAATATTTCGAAAAGTATTCCAAACAAAATACCTGTATGGTGACCACGAAGAAAAGGTGTTGGTTGCAATCTTAAAACACATACACATGCCAAACATTACCTTGACAAGCTTTCTCCACGTGGATGAGTTCATCAGGAAAATTCAGGATATCTGGATATTGCAGTTCACATGTTTCTGCCAAGAAATGAAGTAAGGTCATCTTCTGATCAGTTGACTTTGTGTCACGAAGCTAGAAGATATGAACAAGACTACTGGTGAACAATGCACAAGAAGGTGTTTATTATTATTATTATTTTCCTCCCCAGGTTTTTTTCCTCATATTTACCTTGCAAATGAAACTAATGTTGAATCCAAAGGCACCAGCATTCATGGAGCCAGAATTCATGTAGTTGCCCACAAGGAGGATAATGGAGAGAAGACTACCAAAGTTCTCACTATTGCGAAGTTCCTCACAGGCTGCTGTAACAGCAACAATATCTGGCTTTATGTTTTCTACCTGTTCATTAAACTGTAGCTTGAAGAGTATAGCATTGAGTCTTGATAGCAGATGGGAAACTGAACTAATCTGTGAAGAAAAAGAGACACTGTCACACAAAGAGAAATAAGAATATCAGCTTAAGGGAAGGAACAAAGGAGATCTGGGCAAGAGAAGACCCACAAAAGTATAGTTGAATTCATTGTCAAAGATTAATTCACTGACTACAATGTAGTAATGTAAGCAACATGAAGTTGAAAGATATCTCTTTATGACATGTATATAGTGTGATTCCCAAGAAATATTAGATGGCTTAAAGGAATTTGCAAATCCTGGAGGTACAAAAATTCAGAGATACAAAAACTGCTAGATAGCTGCAAAACTTAGGGGGGAAAAAATCATTTTATAACCATCTAATCACTATCCTGATTTTGCCACTGAGATTTTTTTTTGTAAAGTTTTTGTTATTTTTAAAACATAGATCAATATCATTTCATGGACAATGTGGTGTCTGAGTGTCATTCATTTCGATACAAAAGCAATATTAATAAAATAAGCATTACTAACTTAATCTGACTTACCTGGTCTAATATTGTTATACATGATCCTTCATTTTTCAATTGTTCAATATTTGCTACATCCTTCAAGTAGTTATAGCATTATTTTTATTTTTTTTTGAAACAAATTTTTATCAATTTTAAAGATAAAACAACACATCATTAACCATTAAATACATAAACACATAAAACCTCTTAACATTGTAAATCCTTACAAGTCAAACAAAACATTATTTTTATACAGCATAATTCCAATTTATCCCATCTCCATATGGACACACAAATATCTTTCAGCAAATTTCTCATTATTTCTCTTTACTCCTATTCAATTTCATTTCTCTTCCATATTTATCCATTTTATAGTCCTCATATTCTTTTCTTTCTGGCTTGTTTAAATTATTCTCGTCTAACATTCCTCCAAGGTTTTATTGATTCTTTTTTCCTTTTTTTTTTTTATAAAAAACAAATTTTGTTAGTTTTACCATAAACACAATACACAAACATACAAACACAAAACATAAACAAAACTAAAAGATCTTTTCTGAAGGTTGTCTGTTCCCGGGTTAAAACTCTTTACACAGACACAAATTCAAACATCATATTCAACCCATATCTCCTTCCATATCTTATTACCATTTTCTTTTTTATATATATATATAAAAACCATTTTTATCAGTTTTATAAAAACAATGCACAAAGAATCAAGGCATAGCAGCTTATAAATTCTTTTCTAAGAAAAAATAATAAAAAAAGACCAATAAGGCATAACATTTCCAGATTATAATATCAATATTTCATATAATATTAACTTCATATCTTGTCCCTACTTCTCTTTTCCATCCAAATTATTTATTAATTAAAATTTTATTGCCTTTTATCAATATACAAAATCCAAAAAAAAAAAACATATATATCCTTCCATATCTTATTACCATTTTCAACAACATTCTTTGTCTGTTCTATTTCCAATTATCCATTCATCTTTTTTTTCTTTTACTATACTTCTCCTGTACAATTGGAGTAACATCTATAACTCATTACCCTAACTTAGAAATACTACATATAGCAATCTTTCTTGGGATTCTGTTTAAAAGATTCTAAAATTGCATAATAAATTTTATATTCTAAATACACATATAAAAACACACTCTTATATACCCTCCAGAATCCCTCTTTTAATCTAAATTAAATTCACCCATTGTCTCTAAATAAACTTTTTTTCTTTAAGTCTTGCTTCCCCCCATTAAGGCTTCTCCTCCCCCCCTTTCTCTCTTGCTTATTCTTCTCCTTGCCCTTTCTACCCCTTTGCTTTTTCTCTTCGCTTTTCTTGCTCCTTTTCCTTTGCTTTCTAACCTTGCCTCCATCTTTTCGCTCATTTTTCTCTCTTTTGGTTGTTTTTATAATTCTTAAAATCCCCTTTTTCTTATCCTTTTTCTCCTCCTCTCCGGAAGGGACCCATTGTTCATCAAAGATGGCTTCTTCTTCCTCTTCTTCCTTGTCCCAGTCCTTCTGCTGCGTAATCAACTTTTCAAAAGAACATAACGCCATTTCTAAGAATTGAAACAAAGCGCCCAAAGTATCTTCTTTTTTATATTTTTGATATTCAATCTCTAGTTCATCCACAGACGATGCCATTATAAAAAGGGAAACTTTTTCCAAAACAACCACAAGTATTTTTAATCAAAGACAATCAAAAGCAATTAAAAAAAAAGTTCCAAAAGTTAATACTTTTCTTCCTTCTTCTCTTTCTCTTTCTGAATTAATTTTTAATCAAAGAGGTCCTATTACGATATATCTTCTTTTGGGATCCACAAAGACGTTCTAGACAATCTCCTCCTTTTTCAGCTTCTGCTCCAATTTTTTTTCTCCCTTCCCACTTGCAATGACAATTTTAAATAATCCAAAAAACCATACCTCCAGCAGAGATTTTCCAATTTCTTAAATTTTTCAATGTCCAAAAATCCCTTTGTCTCTTAGCTTCAGCTTTCAAAGCAATCCACTTTCAATGTCTAATATATCCAAATATTTCTGCTTTTTCCGTGGGGTGGGAGAGTAAAAAAAAAAAAAAAATCCCTTTAACAGCTTCTCCGCCGCTTTTCGCTCTTCTTAGGGATACAATGTATCCTCCAGCAATTCAAGCAGCTCAATTCCAGGCAATTTAAAAGGTGTTACTTGACCCGGCTCAGACAGAACTTTCACTCTTCACACTTCCTCCAGCACAGTTCTTACCCGGTTGCTGGCTTCTTCGTGGCGGCCATTGCTGACCGCCGCTCCACCGCCTTGGGAAAAAGGGGTTTTCCCGGAGAAGGGGGGGGTCTGCGATACCCCCACCTCCCTATCCGACTCCCCTCTCTCTTCAGCTGCCCCTACAGGGCAGCCATATCCCCCTGACCCATCTGGATCGGGGGTACCTCGACGGCTAGCACAGCAGGAATCGCGAGCTGTCGCGAATTCCTGCTGCCCCGAAGCCACGCAAACCGGAAGTTTTTCGTTATAGCATTATTTCTGAGCATACCTAATAACATCCTTTTTCAAACTTTGCTCTTAACCTCTAATATTCACTTTAAATGTGTTAAATAAAAATATGTATGACAGCATTCTCCCTATTTCTAAACTTTTTATCTATTCTAATTTTTAATACAGCCAATCTTATTTTTTAAAAAATCCTTCCTATCTACCATCTCTCACTCTTTTAGAAGTTTCACTTCTTTTTTTTCTGGCTTGCCTCCCATACTCCTCCCTTGGGTCCTTGTCTACATCTTTCATATTCAACCTGACCTTTATTTCCCTCTCCAATATTTTTTGCTGCCAGTCCACCCATAAATCTGCCAAGTCCTCTGTTCTTTTTTCCAAAAATATCTTTCAATTTATTCAATTCCATTTTTCTACCTCCTAGTGTATATTTCCCTAACTTTATTTCACCCAACTGTATAATCTCCTCCTTCTTTTCTCCTTGTTCTATTTGTTGTATTGTCTGCTCTATCTCAACCTCTAAGCTTACAGTTCTCTCCCTTGCTTCCTGGGTTTTATTATCTTGCTTCATTACTCCTTGTTGCACATTTTCAGTCTTTCCAGTTATAGCATGTAATAAGTCCTTTATCTCCTTGGAATTCCCCATCATTGTATCATAAAGGTTTTGAAGTAACATCATTATTTCTTATTGTGTTCTCAGTTCTTCCTGAGGAGCCATTTTGTCTTATTTTTAAAAGTCCAGATAGTATTCAATATTTTGTCAGTAATTTGCCACCACTCCAGAGTCTATTCTTTTTGTGTTCCCAAAGCAAGATTACTTAAAACTTGATATTGTTCATCAGGAGATATAATATTTATAATTCTTTGTGTCCCATAATTAATCAATAGGTTCCATTTATTCAGTCCAGGGGAAATGCTTCTTTAAATCCACTTTTAGGTATCCTCCAGGTTTTCAAAGTTGATCCTCTAGTCACCATAAAGTAGATAAGTATAGAACAGCAGACCTCCAGCTGTTATTTTCCTCTTATCAGAATTGTCCAAGGTCACTTTACCATTCTAGGAGTGTAACATAATATATATCCATTCACCAGTAGATGGCACCTTCAGCTTAAAATCAATGTTAAAGGTCCACTTTCAAAAGTCAACATTAAAAATCCAGTTAAAAACTATTCTGCCAGTTGTTTCTTTCAAATTAATTCAAACAAAATGTCCAATAAACAGTCAAATATCCAGCACTTTAAAGTGCTTGTCCAGAGTCCTGCCAGTAAGATTTGTACATCCAGTCTTTCCATATTCTGTAGCTTTTAGGGTGCAATTTTTCTCTGTTGCTCTTTGATCGCCGCTTAAAAGTATTCCAAAGAGTCTCTTTCCTGGATTAATTTCTTTTGGGGAAATCCTTAACAAAAATTAAAAATCACCTCACCCAGCTCCAGTCACTGTCCATTCTCATCGCTCCATCACAGTCTTGGTTTCTTCAGCTGCCCCAGCTTCACAGCAGCCATAATGGCCACCTCTCTTTCATCTTCGGCAAAGAGGGAAGTAACCCTAGGTCCAGCAGGAGAGCCACTGCTCTCTGTGACCAGCAGGGTGCACCTCCTCATGAGTCACCCCTACAGGGTGACTTTAGCCCCTTGAGGAAGAGAGAATTATCAAAGAGAATTTGACATGAGGATGCGGAGCCCTGCTCCCCTGCGCGGATCAGGCAGCGACGTCAGACTGGAAGTCTTTGCCACTGAGATCTAAAAGGCCTGGTAAAACCTATATATAAAAACAAATACATAGCTTTTAGAGGACGGCGGAGCTTCGTCGCCGCGATACTGCTGCGATCTCGGGGCTCCGAGATCACAGCTGATATCTTCGCCCCTGGTTGGTCCTAACGGACCTAAACCGTCTCGTAGTGACGGGGACAGTAAGGGGCGCGTTCTGTAGATTCCGGGGACATTGCAAGTCCCTGGTTGATCCAGAAGAAGCCCTTTTGCCAATGGCGGAGAGGCAGCCATTAGGCTGCTGAAGCTGGGACAGCTCCGGAAGAACGGAATAGAAAGAAGTGTATCGGCTGGTGAGGATCTTTTTTTTTTTGCTTGGGACTTAAGAACACTCTAATATGAGAAGAAATCTGTAAACTTATTGACAGAATTTGATTTAGCAGCGATTTTTTTTAGTAATGTCAAAGTGAGGCTTGGCTTTTTATTTTTACTTTTTTTTTTTCTTTACTGAATTTCTATTGCGATCTAGTTAATCAGACTGGTTTTTTTCTTTTACATTTTTATATTTACTTGCTTTCTCTTTGCCTTACTGACTGTTTATATTTTTTAAAATAGAGGCCCCCTTTAATATTTTTTATTAAATATACATAAATATACATATATACTTTTTTTTTCTCTTTTTAGGCTTTTTCCAGGGGAAAAGAAGGGGGAGTGGATTGAAGAAACTTTGTTACACTGCCAACTAGAGGCTTGAAAAAATATGTTTGAAGTTGAAAAATATTCTGTTTGAAGTTGAAAAACTTTTGTTTGAAAAACTTTTCTCAAGGCTACTGGAAATGATAAGATAGAGGGAAGAATACTGGAGGATGTTTACACAGGTGCACTTTGGAACTTCTATTATTAAATGAATATCTGAAGTTTGGCTTTGAAATTTGTGGAGAAGTCAAATAAGAGCCTTGGATAAATAAAAGGCAGTGTGCGTTTTTTTTTTTAACTCTTTATTAATTGTTTCATCCCTCCCCTCCAACCCCACACCATTTTGTAATATTGATATATTTATTTTTTATTTTTTATTATTTCTCATTTTTATTTTTATTTTTAAAGGGAAGCCTCAGAATATTCTTTTTTCACTTTTTTTCTTTTTTTCATAGGGAAGTCTGCCTTTTGATTTCTATTTTTGACTTATTTTTATGGCTTTTTTTCATTTTCTGAGGTTTTTCAATTGGATTAAGGTGGGAAGAACTTGAAGAACTCTCTTTTTCTTTTTTCTTTTCCTTTTTCTTTGCTTATTACTTTTTGATATTATTGGGCTTTATTTTGCTTCTTTTTTTCTCTTCATTTTTTAATTTTTACTTTTGAATTATATTTGCGTATTACACAATTGGATTAAGGTTGATGCCTATGTATGTCTTTTTTTTTGCATCTAAAATGGCGGCGCGCACGGACGCAGCGGCTTATGGCTCTCCTGTTCGGTGCTCTTTTTTGTTGTTTGTATACGTCTTTTCTGTTTATCTGTGGACTATTGGCTCTACGATCCAATTATACTCACGACTGGACATCATAGGCATAGGAAACCGACACCAGACGTCTGTTTCGAGTGCTTTTCATCGTTTACATAATATCCCTGACGAGATAGCGAGACCAGCGGGCTCTCCGTGGATTGTTGTCGGGACTAGGAGGCGGCGCAGACGGAGGAGGGAGAGGAAGCAGAGGTGAGGCTGTAGGTCTGGTGTTATGCTAAGGCTGAGGAAACATCCATACAAGCCACCTCTTCCGAGTCTGTATCTTGCCAACGCCAGATCCCTGGTACATAAAACGGACTATCTGAACTTACAACTCGCTGGTAATCGCTATGTTCGAGACTGCTGCGTTATGGTAATTACCGAAACTTGGTTACATCCCGGGATTCCTGACGCTAGCATGCAGCTTGCAGGTCGTACTTTTTTACGCTGGGATAGAACGAGGGACTCTGGTAAGAGTAGAGGGGGGGGGCTCTGTATTTATGTACATGAGAACTGGTGTAATAACGGGACAATTATAGACAATCACTGTTCCCCTGATCTCGAGTATATGTCTGTAAGATGTCGGCCTTTTTTTCTACCGAGAGAGCTAACTGTCGTGATTGTTACGGCGGTGTATATTCCACCCGGTGCAAACACGGATAAGGCACTCTCTCTCCTGCTGAACACCATAAATGAACAGCAACGGGTTCATCCCGATGGTGTTCACGTCATTGCAGGAGATTTCAATCAGGCCAATCTGAAAACTGTACTCCCGAAATTCTACCAGCATGTTAAGTGTGCTACGAGGGGAGGAAATACTCTGGATCACGTTTATACCAACATCAAACATGCATACAGAGCCATACCCCTCCCCCATCTTGGGCTTTCAGATCATCTCTCCCTCCTGTTACCCCCAGCCTATACCCCCCTCAGATGTAGGGGCAGGCCTATCATAAAGACTATTACGACCTGGCCGGAGGATGCACTCAGCAGACTACAAGACTGCTTTGAGCAGACAGATTGGAATACGTTTCAACATCAGGAGCTGGAAATGTACACGAGTACGGTGCTGGACTATATCAAGTTCTGTATCGGAAATGTGACTGTAGATAAAAACATCCGGGTTTTCCCAAACCAGAAACCCTGGATGACCACTCAAGTCCGCAGACTCCTCAAAGCCCGGGACGTAGCCTTCAGGTCAGGTGACAGAGTCCTGTATACAGCCGCTCGAGCCGACTTGAGGAAGGGGATCATAAAAGCCAAGATAGACCACAGGAGGAGCATAGAGCTCCATCTGTCCAGCCATAACACACGGGAGGTGTGGAAGGGCATACATGACATTACTAATTACAGGGGCTGTCATGCGACAACAGAACATCCGAGTGCAGCGCTAGCAGAGGAGCTGAATAACTTCTTTGCTCGTTTTGAAGTCCCTCAACATCATAAAGCTGTACCAGCCCTATTCCCACCTTCAACTATACCCAGCTCCACTATTCCACCCAGTACACTTTCTGTGACGGAGGATGACGTCAGACGGGTGCTCCGTGCGGTGAATCCCAGGAAGGCAGCCGGTCCAGACGGAGTTCCTGGCAAGGTGCTCAAGGCATGTGCTCCCCAGCTTGCTTCCATCTTCAAAGACATCTTTAACCTCTCCTTGGCCCAGGCAGTTATACCATCTTGTCTGAAATCTGCTATAATTATCCCTGTGCCGAAGAAATCCCCCATCTCCAGCCTCAATGACTATCGTCCAGTGGCGCTTACTCCTGTAGTTATGAAGTGCTTTGAGAGGCTGGTGCTCCGGCACATCATCAATCATCTCCCCCTGGATTTCGACCCTCACCAGTTTGCCTACCGTACAAACCGGTCTACAGAGGACGCTATAGCCATAGCTCTGCACGCTGCGCTGAGCCACCTGGAGCAGCAGCAGAGCTATGTCCGGATGCTCTTTGTGGACTACAGCTCTGCCTTTAACACAATTATCCCAGGAATACTGGTTAAAAAACTGGACATATTAGGTCTGCCTTCCCCTACATGTGCCTGGATAAAAGACTTCCTAAGCGATCGGCCCCAGACTGTGAGGCTTGGCCCCCACCTCTCTTCCACTTGTACACTCAGCACTGGCTCCCCACAGGGCTGCGTGCTGAGCCCACTCCTGTACTGCCTCTACACCCACGACTGTAGTCCACAGCACGACAGCAACCTCATTGTGAAGTTTGCTGATGACACCACAGTGGTTGGACTCATTTCGAAGGGAGACGAGGCAGCTTACAGGAAGGAGGTCCTGATGTTAACAGCTTGGTGTTCGGACAACAACTTAGTTCTGAACACCAAGAAAACTAAGGAACTCATTGTGGATTTTAGGAGGCATAACACCGATTTGGCTCCCCTTTACATCGATGGAGAGCAGGTGGAGAGGATCCACACCTTCCGGTTTCTGGGTGTCATCATTGCTGATAAAATCTCTTGGACGGAAAATACCACGGCGGTCATTAAGAAGGCCCAGCAGAGACTCCATTTCCTGCGGGTGCTCAGGAAGCACAACCTGGACTCTAACCTGCTGATTACCTTCTACCGTGCGTCCATTGAAAGTCTGTTGACATACTGCATCACAGTGTGGTATGGCAACTGCACCATGGCAGACAGGAAGAGATTACAGAGGGTAGTCAAAGCAGCTCAGAAGATCATCGGCTGCCCTCTTCCCTCCCTGTCGGACATTTATTCCTCCCGCTGTCTTAGTAGAGCTGTGAACATCATAAAAGACAGTTCTCATCCTGGTTATGGACTGTTTGACCTGTTGCCCTCAGGGAGGCGTTACAGGAGCATCTGGTCAAGGACAAACCGCCTTAAAAACAGTTTTTTCCCTAAAGCCATAACTACCTTGAACTTACACATGCACTGATTTTAAATACTGCCAGATACACTGTAAATAATTGTGAACAAATCTTGTGCAATATGATCACTATTGTTGTTGTGTTGGTGGGCATGTGCAATAATTCCTACTGGGACAGGCACAGTAGGGTATTTTTATTCTTTTATTCTTTTATTCTTTTTACTCTTTTTATCATAATTTTTTAGAGATTTATGTATATTTCTGGGGTGTATGTTGCACTGAAGGACGAGTCGCTTAATTTCACTGTGTATGCGTATGATGCAAATTGTACACGTGGATAGTGACAATAAAGGTATTCTGTATTCTGTATTCTGTAGGTCTTGAAGAACCTGAAGAATTTTTTCTTTTTAATTTTGGGCTTTTTACTTATTACTGGTTTTGTTTTTCATTTTTTATGGTGTTTTCCTTTTTCTAAATTGGATTATAATTGGCTACCTCACTAATTGGATTAAAAGACCTGGAAGACCCTGAGTTATTGAAATGAGTAAGAAAATTTTACCTTCGGGCATCTCAACTTCTGCTCCTATCTCCCCGTCATCTGGAGGACGACTCTCAACAATGGTAAAGCAAGACAAAGCGCAAGTGGATTTAACGACGGTTATGCAAGGAATACAAGATCTTAAAATGAGTATTGAACAAAGAATGGAGAGTATTGACCAAAGAATTGGAAAGATGGATGAGAAATTTGAAAATTTTCAACAAATGATGGTGAAACACGATGAGAGAATCCAAAAAATAGAAGAGAAAGACAAGCAAAGAGATGATACAATTGGAAATATCAATAATAGATTAACAATGGTCGAACAAGAAAAAAGTGGGATGTTGAAGTGGGAGATGGACAGGTCAGAATTTTATCTTAAATTTCAAAATATCGAGGAAGAAAAAGGATAAAACTTGGCGGCAGTAATGATTGAAATTCTGGCTGGAGTCTTGGAAATAACAGAGGAAAAGATGATGGATGGAGTAGATGAGATATATCGAGCCTTCACAAGATATGAGATGAGAAACCAATTACCAAGAGAAGTCCATGTTAGATTCACCAAAAAAACTATTAAAAACCAAATATTACAAGTGGTAAGAGAGAAGGGGTTGAAATATAAAGGCAAAGAGATCCTGGTCTTAAAACAAGTACCTAGAAAAGTGAGAGAGATTAGAAGAGAGTATCGATTTTTGACCAAAAAGCTATTGAAAAAAGAGGTGAACTATAGATGGCTGATTCCAGAAGGATTAATGTTTACATGGCAAGAACAGAGACACAGAATTGATTCAATTGTGAAAGCAGAAATATTCTATAAGGAATTTTTTGACATAAGAGAAATGGAGATAGAAAAAGAAAAGATTTTAACTGAATCTGAAGAGGACCAAATGGAGATGGAAAAAGAAGGCGCAATAGGTGGACAAATGGAGATCAAAGAACAATGTGAAATAAGATCCATGAGAGCTGTTAGACCTAAATATAAAGCATAACCATGGAGGAAAAAACTGATTTCCATGAATATAAATGGACTGAATTCAGCTATCAAAAGAAGGAAAACTTTTTACAAATTAGAGAAGCTAAAATTTGATATAATTTGCTTACAAGAAGTACACATTAAAAAACAACATGAACAATTATTGATTCGACCAAAGTTAGGGAAAATATTTACTTCTCTGACTTACTGTAAGAAAAGAGGAGTGGTTTTGCACGTCATAGAAACCACTCCAGCCAAACTGATTTATACTGATGAAGATGGAAGAGTATTAATAGTTGAAATAGTGGATAATAATATAAAAACACTCTTGGTTGCAATTTATGCCCCAAATGATAAACAAGAAGAATTTTATAAAAAATTACATATGAAAATAATTGAACTGGACTTTGTTAATATACTTATAATGGGGGACTTCAATGGAATTGTAGACAATAAACTGGACTATACAGTAAAAACAACACAAAATAGGAAAACGCTCCCTAAGTCCTTTTTCAAAATAACAGATGAACTAAATTTAAAAGATATATGGAGAGAAAGAAATGCTAAAACTCAACAATATACTTTTTATTCAAATAGGCATTTATCGTGGTCCAGAATAGATATGATTTGGACATCAACAGAATTATTATCTAATATTCAAGAAATAAATATTGAAACAAGTACATGGGCAGACCATAATCCAATGACAATTAAATGGAAAGGACAAAAAAGAAGATCTAGATGGACATTAAACAATACTATTCTAAAAGAAAAAGATTTTACACAATAGATAGAAAAAGAATTGGCCTTCTTCTTTAATGAAAACAAAAAAGAAGATACTTCAATACAGAATGTTTGGGATACAATGAAGGCATATGCAAGAGGATTAATAATTGACTATACAAAGAAAAAGAACATTAGGAAGAGGCAAATGATTAAAGCTCTAGAAGACGACCATAAAAAACTGGAAAAAGAATTACAGAAGATGCCACAGAAAAAATATATCAAACTTAAAATGGACATAATTAAACATAAAATGGATCAAGCAGAGAAAGAAGAACTGGCACAAAAAATTAGAAGTGCTAAACAGAACTATTTTGAAGATGCAAATAGGCCAGGTAGATGGTTAGCATATAAGTTGAGAAAAGAAAAAGAATCAAAGAAAATATCACAGTTAATAGATGATCATGGTCAAATTTGTTATGGAAATAAGGAGAAAAAGGCAATCATTTGAGATTTTTATGGACAATTATATAAACAGGAGGATCTTGATGAGGAAAAAAATTAAACAGTATTTACAAAATGCTAACCTACCTAAGATACCTGATGAAACTTGGAAAATGTTAGAAAGTGCTTTAACAATGATGGAATTAACTGAAGCACTCAACAGACAGAACAATGGAAAAGCATCAGGACCAGATGGTTTCCCGGCAGAATTTTATAAAACATTACAAGAATTGTTGAGCATTCCACTGTTAGAAGTCATGAATGAAGTTATGATAAATAAGAAAATACCTAAAACATGGTCAGAAGCTTATATTACACTTATTCCAAAAGAAGGGGTTGACCCATTACAAATTAAGAACTATAGACCTATTTCCTTATTGAATGCAGACTATAAAATCTTTGCTTCAATTTTGGCAGAAAGGCTTAAAGAATATCTAAATAACTTTATTCACTCTGATCAGAATGCATGTTTACTAAAGAGACAGATTAAAGACAATATGAGGGTAATCCTGGACACATTGGAATATTATGAGGCACACCCGGAAAAACAAATGGCTTTGATATTTTTAGATGCCCAAAAGGCATTTGATAATGTGAACTGGAGATTTATGTTATTACTATTGGAACAGATGGGCTTTGCTAGAAAATTTATCCAAGCAATAGAAGCCGTATATTTTTAGCAAACGGCAAAAGTAATGATAGATGGAGAATTCACAGACTCTATCAATATTAAAAAAGGTACAAGACAAGGATGCCCATTATCTCCTTTGTTATTTGTATTGACCTTGGAAGTCTTAAATAGAAATATTAGAGAGGATATAAACATAAAAGGAATGAAAGTCAAAAAGGAGGAATTCAAATTGCAAGCCTTTGCGGATGACTTGGTCTTTATTTTGGAAGACCCTTTAGAGACAGCTTTAAAACTATTGGAAAAGATAGAGACGTATGGTGAAATGGCTGGTTTAAAAATAAATAAAAACAAAACAAAGATTCTGACAAAGAGAAGAGCTGGCAGATTTATTGAAAATTCAAGTTTCGAACAAAGTTAAATATTTGGGGATATATTTGACGTCAAGATGTATTACACTGAAAGAGAATACCGTATATACTCGAGTATAAGTCGACCCGAATATAAGTCGAGGCACCCAATTTTACCACAAAAAAACTGGGAAAACTTATTGACTCGAGTATAAGTCGAGGGTGGGAAATGCAGCAGCTACTGGTAAATTTCAAAAATAAAAATAGATGCCAATAAAAACTTTCACTAGGACAGTTGAGAATAAGTTTGATGTTCACAATTTCCTCTTTGAAAGAGACCAGTAAATAGGGAACAAGAAGATGAAGAAAAAGAAGTGTGTTTTTTCACACTTTTCACACTGAAGTGAACAAAAATGGCATCATAGGAACAAGCTTATTCTCAGCCCAAAGGTTTGTTTCTGATTTCTTCCCTGATTTAAGGGAAATTTGGGAAACGATCTCACTATCATGAAAGGTTTGATTGATTCACTAACGCAAAAGATGATGATGATGACAGTGGTAGGCAGGAGTCACTTTCTCCCTTGCAAGAAAAAACCAAGAACCGTTCTTATGATATCTCTCTCTCTCTCTCCCCCCCTCCTCCCCCTCCTCCCGAGTGGACTGAAAGCAGCTGGAGCTGAGGAAATGAAACTGAGTGGAGCGACCTCCACTTGCGTTGCTTTCTCAGCCTAAAGCTCAGAAAAGCCTCCCCCTCCTCCTCCCCCTCCCCCTCCTCCCGAGTGGACTGAAAGCAGCTGGAGCTGAGGAAATGAAACTGAGTGGAGCGACCTCAGCTCGCGTTGCTTTTTCAGCCTAGAGCTCAGAAAAGCCTCCCCCTCCTCCCCCTCCTCCCGAGTGGACTGAAAGCAGCTGGAGCTGAGGAAATGAAACTGAGTGGAGCGACCTCAGCTCGCGTTGCTTTTTCAGCCTAAAGCTCAGAAAAGCCTCCCCCTCCTCCTCCCCCTCCCCCTCCTCCTGAGTGGACTGAAAGCAGCTGGAGCTGAGGAAATGAAACTGAGTGGAGCGACCTCGGCTCGCGTTGCTTTTTCAGCCTAGAGCTCAGAAAAGCCTCCCCCTCCCATGCTTAAAAGTTGCAAAGGAAACATGGAAGCAGGGAAGCGGCTGCCCAGCTTCGGAGCTCCACACCATTTTTTTTTCAGAGGGGAATCTGACTCGAGTATAAGTCGAGGGCGGTTTTTTCAGCACAAAAAATGGGCTGAAAAACTCGACTTATACTCGAGTATATACGGTAACTATATAAACTTAAACAGCAGATAGCATCCGACCTGAAAAAATGGGAAAACCTACAATTGTCATTGATAGGTAGAATTTCAACAATTAAGATGAATATTTTACCCAGAATTTTATATTTGTTCCAAACAATGCCAATTAGGTTAAGTAAGGATTACTTTGAAGAATTAAATAAAATTGTGTTGAAGTATATATGGCAAGGCAAGAAAGCGAGAATAAAATTAAAACTTTTATAGGATGCTAGAATTAGAGGAGGATTTGGCCTTCCTAATTGGGAGTTGTATTATCAAGCTGCAAACTTAATGTGGGTTAAAGAATGGATAACGTTAAGAAAGACTAGATTGTTGGCATTAGAAGGTCATGATTTATTTTTGGGTTGGCATGCTTTTTTATGGTATAAGGGAACTAAATCACAGGGTTATTTTAGAAGGCATTATATATGGGAATCGTTATGGTTGAATTGGGAGAAAATTAAGAAACAATGTTATTTGAAAATTCCAGTTTGGTTATCAACTATTGAAGCTTTTTCGTATCCTATAACTTATAAGAAGAAACAAACAGTTAGATATGGGGAAATATTGGATGAAAAGGGTGAACTTAAAACAATGCAAAATTTAGAAGAACAAGGTATAAAGATGAATTGGTTTTCATATGCGCAAATACATGCATTTGTTCCAAACAATGCCAATTAGGTTAAGTAAGGATTACTTTGAAGAATTAAATAAAATTGTGTTGAAGTATATATGGCAAGGCAAGAAAGCGAGAATAAAATTAAAACTTTTATAGGATGCTAGAATTAGAGGAGGATTTGGCCTTCCTAATTGGGAGTTGTATTATCAAGCTGCAAACTTAATGTTAAAGATTCTAAAATAGAAGGATTTTATGATAAATTGACTGATTTAGATAGGATTTTGACAGGTACTGATGAAAAAGTGATTAAAAAACTATATAGTTATTTGTTGGAAATTAAATTAGAGGAAGAACAAGTTAAAGAAACAATGATTGCTTGGGGGAAGAATTTTGGATATGGGATTGATTTAGAGAAATGGCAAAAATTGTGGTCACAAAATTATAAAATGACAATGTCAACAGCATATAAAGAAAATTTGTATAAGATGTTAATTTACAGGTGGCACTTCCCCCGACAAGAATAGCAAAAATGTTCAAGAATAAATCTGAAAAGTGCTGGAAATGTCATCAGATACCTGGCTCATATTACCGTATGTGGTGGACTTGTGAGGATGCCAGGAAATACTGGACTAGAATTCGCATATGGCTGGAAAAAATGACAAAGATACCAGAACTATCGCCAAAACTGAACATTTCAGTAGCAGAATCATCAGAGAAGCCATAGAGATAGAAAAACGCCCACACAGCATGAATAAACGAGATGATACCTCCCGCCTACCAGCCATTTGGAAACCTGTCCTCATGAACAGACACGTACCTAACATGAAGAATGACACCAGACCCACACCCCTGAGAGCCACACAAGATGCCACCACCACACTTCCATGTAGAAAGCAGACTCACACCCACACAGAAGATGAAACACGACCACGGGCCAGAAGCCGTATTGCAGCTGCATCACTACCCACTTCAAACCCCTCTGAGCCATACATGAAGCGAACTGACCTCCACCATGAAGATGCAGCACGACCACGAACTCGAAGCCAAACAGCAAGATCACAGCTCACCAGCTCAAACCCTCCAGCAACTAAGACTAACCTGAGCACAATCAAGCCCCCACCTGAACAGAACACGCCTCCAGCCAATCAGAACACAGCCAACCCCCCAACCAATCAGAACACAGCCAAACCCCCAACCAATGAGAACACACCCCCACCCAATCAAGTCACACCCCCACTAGCAGTTAAAAGGAAGAAGCAGCTGCAAGCTCACATCACTCTGAGAAGCACAGAGCTGAAGACCAAGCCTGAAGATGATGAATGACACTTCATCGAAATGTTGCCTAGATACTTCCAATCTTAAGCGGGAGAAAACCCAAATAACCAAAGATATACATACATACATACATATATATATATATATATATATATATATATATATATATATATATATATATATATATATATATGTTTTATGTCTTATATGTTTTTTTGTTTGTTGTTAAAATCAATAAAACTTTTACCAAAAAAAAAAATCAAAAACACAAATACATAGCTTTTTTCAGTTGTAATTATAGGAGAACAGAATGGGTAAGAATGGGAAGCATTCTGTTGTTTCCTCTCCCAAATCCACAGCAATAAAAGTCTAAGAATCTAATCTAGAAAATTTGCAGTACTTACTTAATGAATTTGATATAAAATAATATTTAATATTAGAATAGGAAAAAATAGCATATGGATGATTGGGAAGACCTTGATTGAGTTCAACAATGATGGTAGCACTCTCTTCTCAGATAAAACCTTGTTGTCTTTTATAGTGGCCTTTAAAGTATAGGAAAAGGGATAAGAGGAATTGAACAACCAGTAGATATATGCAAAAATAATTTAATGGACATTAGAGAAATATTGTGGGACAGCTTCCATGACTGGAATCTAAGATGATAACCGCTATGAAAAATAAAAGACCTGCAAGTAGGCTGATCTTTCAAATCACTCCAGTAAAGGAAAGAATGGGAGATCATTCACAACTGCTCTGAATGGCAGCTCATGAGAAGATCATAAAACTTTCATGAAATTGAGCATGAGGAACTAAAAAAGATTACATCTTTGCTCTCTGCTCTCAAAGCCTTTCATAAGGATAGTAAACCCACTTTCTAATCACACTCAGAAATATTCAATTTAACCACTTTATTGATTGTAAAGATCTTCAAAATGGCAGGCTTAATTTGACATTAATTTGGGGAGTTTCACCTTTTTTGAATTTTAGAATTTTGAACAAGAATTTAAAGTTATACACAACTGGCAAAAACCAAATAAAATAAAATATTTTGATTTAAGAAAGTTTTAAATGGTTTGGGAAAGAGAACTTATTTTTGCTATAAGATTTGAAAACCAAATATACAATTAAACAATGTACTTATGGGAAACAACTGAAATGAAAAAGTGAGTCCTTGATTCACAGCAGTTCATTTACTGATCAAAGTTACAAGCACTGAAAAAAGTGGCTTATGACCATTTTTCACATTTACAACCATTGCTGCATTCCCATAGTCAGGTGATCAAAATTTAGACAGTTGTAGTGTCCTGGAGTCATATGATCATCTTTTGCGATCTTCTGACAAGCAATCAATGGGGAAGCCAGATTCACTTAACAACTGTATCATTACTTAACTTCAGTGATTCACTTAACAACTATAATAAAAAAGATTGTAAAATGGGGCAAAATTCACTTAACAAATGTCTCACTTAGCAACAGAAATTTGGGGTTCAATTGGAGTCATAAATCGAGAACTACTTCAGATGTAATTCCATAATTAGTAACTGAGGCTTGATGACAGTTGCAAATGGATACTAGAGGGAACTAAAGGACCAGGCAGAAATGAGTTAAAATGGTTAAGTCTGCTGAAGTTTTTTCTTATCTTAAAACTGAAATATTAATAATAGAAAGAATACAGATTTCAATAGACAAACCTTTACAAGATGATGAGAAAAACAAAACACATTAAATTTGGATATTATAATCTGAAGACACTGAAAACCAAAATGGAAATACAAGAGAAATCAAAAAGGGATCTGAACATGGAACAGCTGCAACAAGAAATTCTGGATATTTCTTTATAGGATTTACAAGTTGGCTGGTGAAAGCTCTAAAGACTCCATTCAAATGCCAAAAAGTGATGAGAGGTCAAATCCTGTGATTCCATAATAAATTTTTAAAGGTCAAAACTGTGGATCAGGAATAATTTCTGATAATTCCTAATGGACCTTTTGCTATAAACTAGGATTGAAAAGATAATTTCTGAATTGTGTATATCCATAAAAATTAGCCTCTAAGGAGAAGAGTTTTCTTATTTGTAACTTTTAAAAAGGGTGAAAATATATTAACTTATGCTTGGTATGATAAAGGCTGGATGCCACTTCTTCCGTATTACCTATGTTGCTTTTTTCTTTTTTCTTTTTTTTCTGCACTTTCTGGATTTTTTTTTCTAGTTTAGTTTCTATTATTTTTTCTTTTTATTAAAAACAGTAAAATTATTAACAAAAAATGAACATAGGATCTGAACAATGTTCACACAAATATTTCTGTTTCTATTTGGAAACCGCTTCTGGACTTTATGCTTGAGGTTGAACAAAAATGAAACTTTCATTTTGGGTTTTATTGATTAGATAGATCTGTTGTTATAGAGATGGCTAGTTTATTCTACTATGAAAAGTAAAAAGTTGAGGTTTTATGTTACTTCTTATTCTACTGTACTAAAGGGAGTTGGAAGTCAATATGTTTTTCTTTTTCTCTTTACATTTTTCTCTTTCCTTTTCTCTCCCCTATTTTTCCTATTATTTATTCTTGTATTTTTGTATTTTATATTCTAAACTAATAAAAAGAATTGACATGGTTAAAAAGGGAAAAAAAGAATGAACAATGCACATAAATAATACAAAAGGAAGAGAATTTGCACTATAGCATTAGAAATATCTTCTGCTGATTCAGAATCCTAAAATAAACTCAGCAAGATTATTGAGGAAATCAGGGTTAAAATAAGAGACATAAATAAAAGAAATACTATTATTGATATCTAATAGTGCCATCCAAAAAAGATGATGATGCTTCCAGAAATGTGTCACATATTGGTTCTAGGAAATTCCTGACTTGTCTTGCTGATAATTTGCTTCTTCAAAGAGTGAAGCAATGTACAAGTGATCAGCTATCCTTAAATCAATGCTAACCAACCGAGATGACTTAATTAAGAAAATGGAAGGAGAATGAATGCTGGCTAGAAGTGACCATGTAATATTGGAGCTATTGATTTGAAGGGAAATTAAATCCAAGTACCAAGAAAGTGGATTTTAAGCACTGGAGATAAATTATAAGTAGAATTTAAAGCTGGACAATACATGGTAAGAATTCAGAAAAATACAATAAAACCACAATGGCAATCTAGAGAAGGAGGATGAAGCAGAGGGTGCCCATATGGAAGCACAAAAAACTTAAGCGAAAATCTAAAACAAAAATGACATGAAAATCAAGATGTTACCAAAGAAGAAATACAGGTAGTTTGGAATTGTAGACATGCAATCAGAAAAAATAAAATTCAGAATGATTTGAGTTTAGCAAAGCATGCAATAGACAATAATATGCTTCCTCATATGTTTAAAATAAAAAATAATAATTTGTACATCAGCTTTCAAGGAATGGCAAAATACTAATAAGAATCAAAAACATTTGCCTTCATTTGTGAAAGAACATTTGTTTTATTTTTTTCCAATAAGAGGATATTCCTCAAGGCAGAATCAAGATTTAGGATTAAAGCCTGACATTGAAAAAAAAATTGTCAGGGAGTAAATTATTCACTTTTAATGTTTTAATCTAGGACACAGAAAGAAGTTGCTTATGGACCAGCTTAATATTTATATATTATTTGAGAAATCCAGGATAACCGATGAAGTGCCAGATGACAGGATAAAGGCAAATATTACACCAATTTATATAGAGGTAAAAAGAGAATTTAAAGAAATCCACTCCAATCAGTCTGACATCAATAGCTGGGAGGTTTGTAGAGCAGGTCATGAAGTAATCTGTAACCATCTTGAAAATAATATTGTGATCACTGGAAGTCAGTGTGGATTCATCAAGAACAAGGCTTACTAGACTAACCTTATCTTATATTTGATGAACTGGATGTCATGACAATTAAGCAGAAACAGAACTGATCTGAAAACTGTACTCAAAGAATGCTCATCAATGATGCTTCCTCAAGCTGGAGTACGTATCGAATGGGACACCACAAGATTCAGTCCTGGGCTCTGCACTCTTCACCATTTTTATTGCAACAATTTGCACTTGGTATAAAATTGGACGGGATAGCTAACACCCTAAAAGATAGAAATAATACTGAAAGTAAGTAAGTTAAAGGATTACAATTTAAGAGAGAGGAATACAATATTAAACAAATAAAAAAAATCAAATGGACAGCTATTGTGTGTATTTTTGGTGACTTGGAATTTGAGGTTTGATTTATTGTGAAAAAGTTCTTTGGTTACACACTGAATTATACAGCTGTATGATATAGTTTAAAAAAACAAAAATGCAATTTTTGGCTGCATCAGTAGAAACTTAGTTTCTAAATCATTTCACTTTGTCTGTAGAAGTCTAGCTCTACTTTGATTACTGTGCCTCATTCTGGACACTACACTTTAAAAAGCATTCAGTCAAATTGGAACTGGTTCAGAGAACAGCAGTGAAGGTACCACTGAAAGGATATCACACAGAAAAATTTTAAGACAGAAGATTTCAAGTGAATGTTTAAAAAAGCTTCATGAAAACTAATTGACAGTAAAATCAACCCAATAATGTATTATCTTTGTCTGATGTACTAAAAGCAACATCTTTTGGATGCCTGACTTAAATGGTCCAATCAATGCTATGATTTTATTTCAATTTTTGAGGTATATAGCCTAAGACACTGAATTATAAAAGGAATTTTTTTGAAGATGGGAACCAACACTAGGGAAAACAGGAACCAAGATTTAAAACGACAAAAACCTAAAAGTTAGTTTAGCTTCATCTCCAATATGAAGATGAAAACAGATAAGCAGTTGTTGAAGTGTGTTTTAACAGGAAACTGAATCAGATTCAGTTTAGTTAATATAACATATTTTTTAAAAAAGAGGGGGAACAGAGAAATGTACAAAGCTATTAATCTCACATCAATATCTTGGAAAATTCTGAAAAAGATAATCAAGCAACAAAAGATAATCAAGCAAACACCTGATCCAGATGGATCCTGACACACTTGAACACAAGACCCTATCCAACAAAATGAAATTCTCAAATACTGATCATAAAATTGCTCTGCCTTCTCTACTGAATATAACTTGTATCTTTGCTCCTGCTGGGTCATCAATAATCCCTCTGGTATCAGCCATCTAAAATTCACTCCGTTTTTGATTGAGCACTTGGTGAAAAACTGTTATTCCTTCTCTCCCTTTTCTTCTTCCATATTCTGGAATCTCAAATAATAATCTGCCCTATCCATTCCTAACGATATTATTGTGCAATATTATTAATTTCGATCTGCCAATGTAAATCTACAATCAAGCTCTCCCACTATTTTTTCTGTTAGTTCAGCTTTCTCTTCTACTTTTTGTATACATTGCTCATGTTGCACCATCATTTGTTGAAAGTTCTCTATTTGTTTCTTCCACTTTCTCTACTTTCTCTTCTATTTTCCCTATTCTTTCCTTCAAGTCCTCATGTAGAGCTTGTATCAAGGTTTTTAACTCTGCTTGCATTACATTAGCCTTCTCCTGTTGAAGCATAGCATCCAGCAGGGCTAGAGGTGATAGACGATGATGCTGAAGATAGTCCAGACGTTGTCTTCTTCATTTTAAGATATTTTAGTATTTATAAGCCACCCAAAATAAAAGGAATAGTTCAATTATAATCCAAAAAAGGAGTGACAATGTAAATTGTAATTCAAATACAAATTCAGTCTTTGGAGTCCTTCTTTTTCTTCAGGTCTTCTAACCTTAATCCAGTTTAACAAAAAGAAAGGAACTTGCCAAGTAACAGATTATAATCCAAATTGACCCACCAAGCCCAAAAGTTCAATCACCAGTTATTTATGTCCGAAAAGAAAGTGCACAGAGCAAAAGAAAAGAAAAATAAAAGAGAAGTCTATTCAGTTTCTGTTTGCCTTGTCTAGTTTTTTTCCTTTGAATTCCAAGAGCTACACTGTTAGCCAAAAAAGAGAAAATTTTTCAGTATTCCCCTGTCTATCTTAGTTCTTCAGTCAAAACACCTTGTTATCACTCTGTTCTCAGACTTTCAAGGCTGTCCATCTGTTTCTATGTCTTCCCATAATCTTCCACTTTTCACTTTTGCCTGTAGGTGGCAGTATTGCTCTGGTTCTCTCTTTTCTGTTTCTACATTGTACATTGCTCAAAAAAATAAAGGGAACACAAAATAAGACATCCTAGATCTGAATGAATGAAATATTCTTATTAAATACTTTGTTCATTACATAGTTGAATGTGCTGACAACAAAATCACACAAAAATTATCAATGGAAATCAAATTTAGCAACCCATGGAGGTCTGGATTTGGAGTTACACTCAAAATTAAAGTGGAAAAAAACACTACAGGCTGATCCAACTTTGATGTAATGTCCTTAAAACAAGTCAAAATGAGGCTCAGTAGTGTGTGTGGCCACCACGTGCCTGTATGACCTCCCTACAATACCTGGGCATGCTCCTGATGAGATGGCAGATGGTCTCCTGAGGGAACTCCTCCCACACCTGGAATAAAGCATCCCCCAACTCCTGGACAGTCTGTGGTACAACGTGGTTGGTGGATGGAGCGAGACATGATGTCCCAGATGTGCTCAATTGGATTCAGGTCTGGGGAACAGGCGGGCCAGTCCATAGCATCAATACCTTCGTCTTGCAGGAACTGCTGACACACTCCAGCCACATGAGGTCTAGCATTGTCTTGCATTAGGAGGAACCCAGGGCCAACTGCACCAGCATATGGTCTCATAAGGGTTCTGAGGATCTCATCTCGGTACCTAATGGCAGTCAGGCTACCTCTGGTGAGCACATGGAGGGCTGTGCAGCCCGCTAAAGAAATGCCACCCACACCATTACTGACCCACTGCCAAACCGGTCATGCTGGAGGATGTTGCAAGCAGCAGAATGTTCTCCACGGCATCTCCAGACCCTGTCACATCTGTCACATGTGCTCAGTGTGAACCTGCTTTCATCTGTGAAGAGCACAGGGCGCTAGTGACAAATTTGCCAATCTTGGTGTTCTCTGGCAAATGCCAAACATCCTGCACAGTGTTGGGCTGTAAGCACAACCCCCACCTGTGGATGTTGGGCCCTCATACCACCCTCATGGAGTCTGTTTCTGACCGTTTGAGCAGCCACATGCACATTTGTAGCTCTCTGGAGGTCATTTTGCAGGGCTCTGGCAGTGCTGCTCCTGTCCCTCCTTGCACAAAGGCGGAGGTAGCGGTCCTGATGCTGGGTTGTTGCCCTCCTACGGCCTCCTCCACGTCTCCTGATGTACTGGCCTGTCTCCTGGTAGCGCCTCCATGCTCTTGAGACAGACACAGCAAACCTTCTTGCCGCAGCTCACATTGATGTGCCATCCTGGATGAGCTGCTGCACTACCTGAACCACTTGTGTGGGTTGTAGACTCAGTCTCATGCTACCACTAGAGTGAAAGCACCGCCAGTATTCAAAAGTGACCAAACCACCAGCCAGAAAGCATAGGAACTGAGAAGTGGTCTGTGGTCACCAGCTGCAGAACCACTCCTTTATTGGGGATGTCTTGCTAACTGCCTATGCTTTCCACCTGTTGTCTATTCCATTTGCACAACAGCATGTGAAATTGATTGTCAATCAGTGCTGCTACCTAAGTGGACAGTTTGATTTCACAGAAGTGTGATTGACTTGGAGTTATGTTGTGTTGTTTAAGTATTCCCTTTATTTTTTTGAGCAGTGTATTTCCCAATGCAAATTATAAAGTACAATATATATAAAAAAGAAAAAAAAATCTCTATAGTCAACTTCAGTAATGTCCAAAATTTTCTAGCTTAGAAATATTATATTTTAAAGTATCCAGTTCAGTTTCCTAGGTATTCTCTTGCAATAAGTCAATTTAGTCAGTCGTGTATTAACCTTTAAAAACTTTCCTTGCTGCTTTTCTTCTGAGGTGGAAGAAAGAAAAAGTTCCATCTCCCCTTTTAGATCGCACTTCTCTCAGTTATGTTCCAGGGGGCTCTTTCTTCTAAAAGTCTCTCACCCAGATCGATCATATTGTTCTTCTTCTCACCTTCCGGTGGCTGTCCCAGCTTCGTAATGGCACACGATGGCCACTTTACCAGCTGTCAAGTTAAAGAGCCTTCTCCAGGTCACTGAAGGAGATTGCAGGTTCGATTTAGGTCTGTTTGGACCACTGCTAGCTAGGGATTCGACATCCCTCCACGGAGCTTTTGTAAGGCATGTCATGTCACCTCGATATCAGCCCCGCCCTTTCCAAAATGCTGTAGGTACCCTACAGCATTTTGGACTTCAGTAAGACTAAAGCCTACTTCTTGGTAATACAGAAAATATGGGGTACAAATCTGCAACTTTGCATGAATGGATTCGTAGCTAACTGACCGGTAACCACAATTAACATAATTCTCAATGTAAGTACATCTACATAGAAGGAAGGAAACAGTGGAGTTTCTGTCTTAGGCCCAGTATTCTTCAATATCTTCATAAACAATTTAGACAAGGGGGATTCATCAAATTTGCAGATGATACTAAGCTGGAGTGAATGCTCAATATTTAGAAGATAGGCTCAAGATCTAGAACAGACATGTCAAACACAAGGCCCATGAGCTACATCAGCCCATGATGGGGTTAGATCAGGACCACGGGATCACTCTGGAAACAGTGGACCAGCTTGCCTTGGCCCATCCCATCTACAACTTGGTAGCAGCCATTCAGAGTGAAACCTTAGACCTGCGGGGCAGCCCTGGAGCCAGCAAGGGGCTGCACCTGCCCCATAGGTGGGCATACAGGTGGCGGTGGTAGCACAGGTCCTGGAATCTCTGTGGACTGTCTTGCCCCTCAGGCTGACCATTTTCTGAGTGCTTCCCTTTCACCCAGGACACCAGCACTCGGTGCCTCCTGTGCGCATGCCTAAGGGGAAGGGCTGACTGGCTCCAGGACTGACTTGCTGGCTTGAGGACAGTCCCATGTCAGATTTAAGACTGACTGTGTTCCAGCCTGGATGACCTCCACAAGTTGTAGATCAGTGCTGCACCCACACCAGCTCCTCCATGCCCTGCTCACCAGCCTGGCCTCATAGCCCTGAAGGCTTCCCTTTTGCTGAGGTGGCTTCTTGCTGGCTCCAGAGCATCTGCATGGGTCAAATCTAAAGCTGACTCATTCCAGCCCTGATGGCTGCCACAAGCCTCCATGCCCCGCTTGCTGATTTGGCCTTGCAGCATGCAAGGCTTCCCTTTCCATCAGCAGCAATGCCAATCTCTCTCTCCACACCCACTCCCTGTCCCTTCGAGAGTGGAAAAGGAATGAGAAGCAGAGAAGGCAGGAAGGAAGGAAGGAAAGGAGAGACAACTTGGAAATGCCACAATTCATGCAGTTCTGTATTAGTCTTGGATCCACTGAGACTTAGGTTAAGGAGAAAGCATTTGGGTTATGTTTTGTCACAGACAGGACTTTGTTGGTGATCCAAATTAACACTGGTATTCCTGAATTGTGAATTCTCATGAAAGTATCCCCTCCTTGTGTATGTATATTGCAAACAGCCATTTCCAGTGGGGAGAAAAGGACAAAGCAGAATGGGAAAAACATTTTCCTTTGCTATATATCCAGCCTAATTAGACCATGTAGAGTACCTACAGGAGAGCCCTTTTAAGGATTAGGTACTACTAGTAAAGCAACTAACTTACTCTATAAACGCTAAAGCTGTTACATATAAAAAACAGAGGAGCTCTGATCAGCTATTGCAGTCACTATTTTGACAGTTTTGCTGTACTGTTGTGTGTGGACACCCCCACTAAATGCAAGCATGGATAAACTGAGCTGGTTTGTTTTCAGTCTTTTTTATTTATTTATTTATTTATTTTATTTTTTTAAACAAAATTATAAATCTCTATTTATATTAACAGCATTGTGTTGTTAGTAATACATATATTTACTTTTATACCTAAGCATCAATTCTTATTTCTATATTCTACCCATTTATACCACCTGTCCCAAACCACATAATAGTCCAATTTGTCCATGTCTTTTAATTCTGCTGTGAGTTTATCCATCTCCGCACAGTCCATTATCTTTTGTATCTGATTCTCTTTGGATGGTATTTTTTTCTGTTTTCTAGCCCTGTGCGAAAGCTACCCTCACTGCCGTTATAATATGTATTGGATAGACTTGCTAAATTTTCCCTTAATTATTCCTAATAAAAATATTTCAGGTTGAAGTTCTAATTGGTGTTCTATAATTTCTTATAACCATCTTTGTGTCCTCATCCAGTATTTTTTAGCTTCTGGGCATATGAAAAAATGTTCCCTCTTTTTGTTTACATTTCCAACATTCTGATTTTGTATTTGGATATATTCTAGCTAGTCTTGCTGGGGCTAAATGCCATCTATAGAACATTTTGTATGGATTTTCTTTGTATGCTGTTGACAATGTTAATTTACAATTTTTAATCCATATTCTTTCCCAGTCGTCTAATTTTCTATTATGACCTACTTTCCTTGCCCAGGCAATCATTGGGACTTTCGCTATCTCTTCTTCCAATTCCACTTGCAATAAATAATTATACATTCTTGTTTCCCCCTTTGCCTGTCAAAATTTGGTCTAAAACTGTTGTAAATCTTTTTCAATCCCATGTTCTTCTAAATCCTTTCTAAATTTTGTCTGAATTTGTAGGTATGACCAGCAATCTACAATTATACCCCATTCTTTTAATTCTTCAGTTATTTTTAGGTTTTCCTGGTTATCTAATAATTCTTCATATCTAATCGCTTTCTTTATATACCTTGTTTGGATATAATATTGCTTCTATAGTGAGACCCAACTTGGTAATTTCATATAATGTTTTCTTTTTACTTTTTCCCAGGTTTTTATTATTGATTCCCTTATAAGAAAATTCCCTTGTTTGTGAAAGTATGAATGAGTCTTATTTTTTTGTCCCATAGAAAGGCATGCCACCCTGCTTGTAGGTCATGACCCTCGATTGCTAAAATTCTTTTTATTTTTTTAAATTTATCCACTCCTTTACCCACATTAGAACTGATATTTGATCTTTTTTACAATTTGCAATCCAATCTTTCCTTCTAGCTCTTTTTGTTTTTCTTTCAAATTTTTGGCTAATATTTTTGTTTTTTCTTTGTTAATTTTTAATCCTGCTACTGCCCCATATCTAATTCTTGTAACAAATTATTCCCTGTCTCAATTGGTTCTTCAATAAAAAACACCAAGTCATCCGAAAATGCCTATACCTTATATTCCTCTCCTTAATCCTCAGTCCTCCTATTTCCATATTTTATCTATCTGGAGTAAAAGCACCTCTAGCATTAAGATAACAAGTAGAGGTAACATTGAACATCCTGCCACACTTCTTTCATTATTTTAAACATCTCAGTGCTCTCTCCATTTATGATCACCCTGGCTTTTTGGTTTGAATATATTGTACTTATCATTTTTCCAAATTTTCCTATGTCCTTCACCTGTTTGAATTAAAAAATGCCAATTAAGATTGTCAAATGCTTTCTGAGCATCCAAGATTAGTGCTGCCTGCTTTTCCAGGTGGGCCTCATAATATTCTAGTACATTTCACACTATTCTTGTATTAATTTTTTATCTGTCTGGAAGATAGAAAACCATTCTGATCTGAGTGTATTATTTCATTCAATACTATTTTCAACCTTTCAGATATTATTGTAGTAAAAATTTTATAATCTGCATTCAAAATAAGATTGGCCTATAATTTTTAATTAGTTTGTGATCCATATCTTCTTTGGGGATTAACAAAATATATGCTTTAGTCCATGATTTGGGTAATTTAGCATGTTCCAATACATCATTATACAGATCTAACTTCACCGGTTCAAAACATTCATATAGACATTTATAAATTTCTGCAGGGAGTCCATCAGGCCCTGGAGTTTTGTTGTTTTTCTGTTTTGTACTGCCATCCCCAATTCTATAGCTGTTCTCTCTTTATTTAACATTTCTCTCTGTTCCTCTCTTATTTCTGGTAGACCGTTCTCTTTCAGGTATTGTTCTATATTATCTTTATTCACCTTTTCCTCTTTGTACAATCCTTCAAAATAATTCTGCACTATTCTTTTCTTTTCTACTATTTGATGTTGTAAATTTCCATTATCATCTCTTAACTCCTGTATAAGCCTTTTCTCCCATTCTATTTTCAATTTATGGGCTAACTATCTCCCTAGCTTGTTAGCATATTCAAAAAAGTTGTGTTTCACAATTTTCAAGTCCTTTACCCTTTCTTTCTGATTTATCATATTCAATTTATATTTGGCTAAAATCATTTCTCCCCTCATTTTCTCATCTTGCGGTGTTCTTCGTAGTCTAATTTCTAACTTTTTAATCTCCTGTAACTGAGTTTGTTTCTGCCATCTTTCTTTATTTCTTTTTGCCATATAGGCTATTGTTATTCCCCTCAAATACACTTTTGCTGTATCCCATAATGTCTGCAGTGATGTTTGTTGAATTGTGTTTTCCTTAAAGAATAATTCCATTTCTTTTTTAATTTTTGTCACATATTCTTTTTCTTTTACAATTTGGGAATTCAACATCCATCTTCTCCTTATTTTTTTCCTTCTTTTCCAAATTATCTTTAGGGGGTTATGGTCTGCCCATACATTTGTCATAATTTCTATTGTTTCTAGCTCATTTCCTATTTCTACATTCATCCATATCATATCTAATCAGGACCATGACTTATGCAGATTCGAATAGAAAGTTTAGTCTCCTCCAAATTTAATTCCTGTATCATATCAAAGAAGGATATTGGCAGAGTTTTCCTTTCCTTTTTCTTTTTTGTGTTGCTAATATAGTCTTTTTTATGTTTACCACCACATTGTAATCCCCAACTATACATATATTTCTCTGTCCAATTTCTGATTTTTTTTTCATGTAATTTGTTGTAAAATTCACTTTGGTTTTCATTTGGGGCATATATTGTAACTAATAACATTTGTTTCTGACATATCTCTAATTCAATCATCAAACTCTTCCATTCGTATCAGCATATTTTTCTACTGCCTTAATTTCTTCTTTGATATATATTCCTATTCCTCTCTGTTTCTTTGTGCCAGGGCTGTGTATAATCTTCCTAATTTTGGGTATTCTAAACATTTCCAATATTGTTATTTAATGTGTATTTCTTGTAGGCACATAAGAGCCTGGCAGGGAATTAAACACATCACTAATTACAGGGGCAGCAACCCCATATCAATCAATAAAAGACGCATCACTGGCAGAAGAATTGAACTGCTTCTTTGCCCGATTCGAACTGAATAGGTCTTTGAACACACTGCCTCTACAAACCACCGGTACTCAACTGTTCACAGTGCAAGAGTATGAAGTGAAGCTTAGAGCAGTGAATGTGAAAAAGGCTGGTGGCCCTGATGGGATACCTGGGAAGGTACTTAAAGCATGTGCTGACCAGCTTGCAGGTGTGTTTACAAATATTTTTAACCTTTCTCACACACAAGCCATTGTTCCATCTTGTCTCAAAACTTCCAGTATTATTCCAGTTCCCCAAAAGCCCTCTCCTGATACTTTAAATGACTATAGACCAGTAGCTCTCATACCCATAATTATGAAGTGTTTTGAAAGACTGGTCTTAAAATATATACAGGATTGCCTCCCATCAAACCTTGACCCATACCAGTTTGCCTATTGGAATAACAGATCCACAGAAGATGCTATTGCCATGGCTCTCCATGTTGCACTGAAACATCTGGAGCATAGTGGGAGCTATGTAAGGATGCTTTTCGTTGATTACAGCTTAGCTTTTAATACCATTCCAGATATACTGATTAAGAAGTTACAAGAAATGGGCCTCTCCTCTCACATCTGCTGTTAGATAAAGGACTTTCTTACTAACAGACCCCAAACTGTTAGGATTGGCAGCTATTTTTCCTCCACTCTTGCTCTCAGCATTGGCTCTCCACAGGATTGTGTGCTGAGCCCCCTTTTGTATTCACTCTACACCTACGACAGCACTCCCTCTTGTCCCACTAACACTAATTTTCTAGGAACTCATATTTCTGACAACCTTACTTGGTCAGTCCACACTATGGCCACTGCAAAGAAGGCCCAACAGCGCCTGCACTTTCTGAGGCTGCTGAAAAAGAGTGGTCTGGGTGAGAAGTTGCTGGTTACTTTTTACCGTTCTACCATTGAGAGCATTTGGCATACTGTGTAACGTTGTGGTATGCTGGATGCTGTGTACTGGATAAGAAGATGCTCCAGAGAGTTATAAACACAGCACAAAAAATCATCGGTTGCTCTCTTTCTTCTTTGGAAGAGATTGCAAAGACCAAACTCCTCTCTAGAGCACTAAAAATCTCCACAGACCGTTCTCATCCTGGACATTCATATTTTGAACTATTACCATCAGGGAGGCGTTATAGGTGTCTTCAAATGAGGACTAACAGACTGAGAAACAATGTCACCCTTCAAGATCTTCTACTTCTGCTTTGCATCTTTTGGCTGCCATAAGTAAGGGGGGAGGAGGGGGGACAAGTATGGGAAGCGAGCAGGAGGTGGTAAAACTTAGCATTGTATAAACTGAGGAGGGGGGAAAGTGCATTCTGCTTAGGTTTCTATTTCTTGGTTAGCTTTCTTTCCTCTGCGCAGCTGCAAACCTTTATCAAAGTATGCTAAGGTCAACAGACAGAAACTTCATCACCACCTGAGGATATCCACATGATGATATTCACAACTTTTAATTGGAAGAACCATTTGAACTATTGGGGGTGGGGACAATTCCATCACTTTATATATGTGATTTACGCGCCTAATTCCTCAGATTCAGAATTCTACTGTAGCTACCACTTCATTTCCAGTAAAAGAAACCTTTTCTCTAACTAAAAGAATCTAAATATTTCTTTCTTGGATGTTGAATGGAGCACAGCCTGACAAACAGTTTCTTTTCCAAGGCAATAATTGTCTTGAATCAAACAATGCATATGTGATTCAGCCCTATGTATATAAGTGGCATTTTTAAACTATCTAACTTATTATATGTTTTAGGTTTTAGACTAGGTTTTTAATTATTATTTTAATTATTTTAATTTTTAAATACTCTGTAGTGTGATTGTGATGTGGTGTTTGGGACACTGTGCTGGATTAGCTTTCAAATTTCATTGTATTTGTAGAATGCAATGACAATAAAGGTATTTTATTCTATTTCTACTTTTTGTTTTACCAGTCTTGTTAGCGTTTGTTTTCTTTTGGTGGGTGAATTAAATCCATTAATATTTAACAATATTAACCTAATTTCTACTTCCATCGTCCTGCTTACAACTTGGTATCTGTCTTCTATTAATTTTTATGCCCCTTTGTGGGCGTGTTCCTAATCTTCCTTCTTTCTCCCCTTGTTTGGTTTCTTCTTTACTTCCTCCTCGTTCTGTTTCTCCTAATTCCCGTTGCTGATTTTCTTGGCTTCCAGTCTCCAGTTCTTGCTTGCTACTACTTTCTTGTTCCACTCCCACAATTTGGTCATACAAATCCTGTGCCTTATCCAGATTGTCTATCCTAATCCTCTTCTCCTGCCACTGTACCAACATCTCCTCTGGAATTAACCGAAACATTATATTTCTCTTAATCAGTTGTGTTGCAAGGAATTTACAGTTTCTTCTCCGTTCTCTTACTTTATTTGGGATCTGTTTTAAGATTTGTATCTCTTTATCTTTATATATCAGAAGTTCATCTCTCATTATCTTAATATATTATGCCCCTTACTTTTTGTCTAGCAAATCTAACGTGGTAGTCTATTATGTCTTGCGTAACTGGTATGAATTCTGTAGACTTCATCAATTTCTAGCAGGCTCTCGTCTGTCTCTCTGTAGTGTTTGTGCAATTAGCTCCGCCATAATGATACCCAGGTCTTTCTCTTTGCTTTCCATAACGTTCTGGAACCTCAAGTAGAATGCTGCATGATCCATCTCCAAATGAATAATTTGTTCCTCTAATTCCTTGAACATTTTTTTGTCCACTAATTCCAATTTCTTCTCATTTTGTTCTGATCTAATATCTACCACCTGTATTGTTCATTCTTCTCAATGGCTTGTTGTATCGTATCTACTTTGGCTTCTAATTTATTAATGTCCCCTTTCATTTCCACATGGTTCTTTGACATGTTTTCCTGCATCTTCATCATGGTTTCTTGAATCGCCAACAGCACTGTCTGTATTGTCTGTATATTAGATGTTGCGCTTTGTTTTAACACATCCAACATTCTCTCAATCATCTTTTGGCCAGCTGGTGATGAAACTGTCAATGATGGATTAGATGTTGTCTTCTTTGTTGTTATGGCACTTGTCGTATTTCTAAGGCTTCTGTTTATTTCTGCCCACAGTACCATCCACTTTATATTTTATTTAAGAGTTAGCTTATATCAGTCTCTTTTCCCTACTGATTCCTCTACTTTTTATTTTAATTGTCTTCTTCTGTCTAGCAAATTAACCCAACCTCTTAGGTTCTCCTTATTATTTAACTACTTAAATCTTTCAGTTTCACTATATCTCTACAGATCACAAAGCATACAAATACCACAGATATTTACTTCTCACTCCAACTTCCTCATAAAGCTCTTATATATATTACTTAATTCCTTTTAGTCTATATACTAAGAGTTATTTAATTCTATTGAATAATAATTATCTTGAGTAATAATTCATTAATAGTTCAGTAAATAAATAATTCAACAGTAATTTGTCTATTAGAATCTTATCAATCTAGTAATCTAATTAATCAATATCTCTATTAGAAAGAATACAATTATAAATTAAATATATACAAATTTGAAAATAGTATGGATACTTCAATATAAATATATAATTGTATCTATAACTGTATATGAGTAATATATAACTTTTTTTAATTACAATAAGCAGATAGAATATGAATATCTTTTTTTTCCAAAGTCTCTTGACTTCTCTTAATTTAAGCTTAATAGGTAGTCCAATGGTCTTACTTAGTCATTCACTGTTGGCAACGTCAAACATGTCCTTCAATATAGTTCTGTTATGTGTTCCTCTCTCCTCCTCCTCCAAATCTCAGCTTTACTTTCCACTTTCCTTCTGCTACTTTCTGTTCCTTCTATTCTTCTTATACTTCTCACTTTCAAACTGGATCCCCAATTCCTTCCTCCAATCTCCTTCTATCTTATGGAATGTTTTGCCTCCTGAAGTTGTGGGTGCTCCTTTATTGAAGATTTTTACACTTTTTTGTTTGGAATGGTATAGAGTCTCCTTTTGAGTAGGGTGTTGGACCATTCCATTTCTGTTAAAATTTCACCTTGAATAGCAGTATACTCCTTCCCTTATTGTTTAAGCTTCAGAAGTGTGAAGGACAAAATGTATATTTCTATAACATATAAGTGAAAGTAAAGAAAAATAAAGTGGGGGAAGGAAAAAAGGGCATAAAGGGGAAAAAAGAAGAAAAAAGCTTCCAACTCTTCAGGGCAGTAGAATAAAGGGAATAAAGTTACAACCTCAACTTTTTGGTTTTGCATTCTTAATATATACTAGCCATTTTTATAGCAACAAATAAATCTAATCAGCAAATCCTAAAATCAGAATTTCATTTTTTTCTGTCTAGACTGGAGCACAAATGAAAATTTTAGAATTTCAAATAACTCAGGAGACATGTAGGGTAGAACATAAGGACTACATTCAAAGCTAAGAAAAAAATGAAGCATTTAATATAACGTAGTAGACACAACAGTGGATCATCCTAGCAAATGATGTGACAGACTGTCTGAAAAAATAAAAGGGACAAACTTACATTGTATGTGCTTGTTATTTCTTTTCTGAAAAAGATATGATTCCTCTTCTACAATGGATAATCACTTACCACAATTCCAAATTGCTCAGACTCAGCTAGTTCATTATATTCTTCTTTCAGTCCTGCAATCATCTTCAATTTGTCTGCTTCAGGCATTAACTTAATCAGATTCTGAGAAAGAAGTTAAAAAGATACAGTTGCTTGGAATAGCTTCTAATAAATATGATAATATTGACCTAGAAAAAACTAGTCCAAGGATGTGTCTTTCAAACTATGGAACTCTTTTGACATAATTTGATATGCCTCTAAATAGCAAATATTCAAATACAAGGAATTAAATGACAGCATAAAATATCCTGATTATTATATACCCAAATCTGAACAATGTAACCTATCAAACAGAAACCTTGGGGCTGCCAGTTCTTGACAATCTCTCTCTGTTCTTACAATCCTGGATAGCAAAATAAATGCTTTTCAGTTTCCAGAACTACTGGAGATTGAGTTCAACTTAATGGATACTAGCAGTGCAGACTTGCACTCTAAAGAGAAAATATGATCACACACTCTAGTCTTTCTTACCTGTACCATGGATTCAGTCAACACAGCTTCATTTACTTCCAAGATGGCATTCTTGATTTCCTCATAAGGCAAGCGAAAGGAGCCCAAAAAAATTGCTGCCACATTTAAAGAGAAGCACAATTAACCAAATTATTGGCATATCCAAATATTAAAATCAGAGAAATTTACCTTTCCTGACTTTTCCTTCCTGCCTTCCAATAATTTCTGAAAGTTTTCACAGGTAACTTAGGCAAATTTTCCCAGCAGAATTACAGAATAACAGTAGATGGGTCCTTGGAGGTCTTCTAATCCAACCCGTTTGAGCAGAAGAACCTATACCAATCCAGACAACTGACTATCCAGTCTCTTCTTAAAACCTCCAGTTAATGGAGCACTTACAACTTCTGGAAGTAAGCTGTTCCACTATTAATTGTTTTCATTGATAGAAATTTCTCCGTAATCATATCAAATCATACTCACAAAGATTCTGAGCATTTTTTGAATCTAGCACTCTCAGCTCCTTGACTTTCTTCTTAGCTTGGTTCTTTTCCTCTCCACTCTCAGGTTGCTTTTTTGCTGTGAAGAATTAAAGATCTTAGTGATCCAGATAATTTCAACAGAACTGTCCATAATTACCAAGCTCGCAAAGAAATTCAGATTATCCCTTAATCACTGAAATGATTTTAAGAAGGATAAAGAGATACAGTATGGCTGCTATAATATCCAATATCAGGAAGTATCTTTCAAACTTCCCCACACAAAACAAAACAACACTGTAATTCCTCCATTTATTATTTCAAAGCAGTAACTGATCCATTTATATGCTCATACTTAAAGGACTATGCTACGAACATTTCACAAAGAGATAAGAAAATATGGATAAGTTTTAGATAGGATATAAGCCTTATAGAAAAAAGGAGGCACTGTAATATTAGAAAATAGGATCTTGCCTTAAGGTACAAAATGGAAGATATATCAACTAGAGGCATTAGAACCACAAGTAATTTCCAAGATGACCTGCAATAGTGGTACGAAGCCAGGAATATAAAAAGTGAAATGTCCCTGTGGATAAAAATATTCCCTTCATGGAGAAAACTACAGAGGGAACCATTCCATTGTGAATATAATTTTTATGCACATGAAATATATGATAAAACTTATTGATATCTGAGTTTGGGCCTGTCCTGAGATAGGCAAATGATAGGCAACAGATTCACCAGTTCATTAAGAATGACACTATCACAATCTACCACAGAGGTACCAAACTCAAGGCCACAGGGTGTTTAGATCTGGCCCATGGGGCCAGCCTGGAAACAGCAAAGGACCAGCCTGCAGTGCCTCTGCTAGCGAAAATGGAGCTCAAGGGGGTGCACCCCCCCGAGCTCCATTTTCTCTGGCAGAGAGTTGCAGGAAGTCGTCCAAGCCAAAAATGGGGTGAGGGGTTTTTTGCTGGCAAAGAGCTATCAAAAAAAGGATAAACGTTTTTCTTTTTGCATTTGAGCAGGCAAGACAGGACAGGAAAGGAGAAAGGGAAAAAGGAAAGGCAAAGACAAAGAAGGGAAGATGGAAAGAAATCAAGGAAGGAAAAATAAGGAAAGGAGAAGAAGGAAGGAAGGAAGGAAGGAAGGAAGGAAGGAAGGAAGGAAGGAAGATAGATTATGAGAATGAGGGAGAGTTTCAAGGAGGTCCTGCCTTAACACTTGGTTACCACAGGTGCCCCGAACACTAGTCACATGCCACACCCACACCCACCATGGCCACGCCCCTGGCCACACCCCACACCCCCTCAGTTCTGAGGTCAAACACAACCCTGATGCAGCCCTCAATGAAATAGAGTTTGACACCCCTGATCTACCACTTCAAGTGCGTAGAATATAATCCTATTAAATATATTATCACAGCTGTTTGTTGGGAAAAGGAAGGAAAAAGAATGATAATAGAAAAATAATTGCTTTATAGGTGACAAAACCTATATTAGTAGGTAGATGTGAATATGTACTCTTTATTATATTAACAAGAAAAGGAAGTGACCAATTTCTGTAACTAGGAATTCATGCATTCATTAAATGTTGCACAATTTCTCATGGATTAAATAAGGATTATTTTTTCTCATGTTATCTATACTAACCAGCTAATATACTAATGCCTGTGGCACACCTAAGTTGCTGCTTTATGTCCAGTCATTTCCAAAGGAATAATTATGTTCTGCCTTCTATTTCCCCCTCTCCAAAAGATAGGGTTACTCCTTTGAAATGAGTTAATGAAGGCAAGAGGAAAACAACATGGCTCATTAACCGATTTTTAAAAAATCTTTAAGTTAGAGAGAAACTGAAATAGACTTGAGAAAGCAGATTCAGCTCTTCTGAAAATAATGCCTGAGGTCCATGTCACAGTAAGTTCCTGAAGTTAAATTCAATAATGAAGAAGCAATAGTTTGAGAACGCTCTGGGTTTTTGGCTATCACTATAAGCTGATCACTCTCAAATATTGCAGTAGTGAATTTTGACTCAGTGTTACCCACCAATTCCAGAAGGCATCCCAACTCATGGATCCGTTCCATTTATAACTGAAGAAATCCATAATGTTGTGGACAGAATTAAAAACCTGAAGGCCCCTGGACCTGACAATCTGCCTGCAGACTTCTGGAAACTAAAAGAAGTGTGAGACACAGGGATAATCTGGCTGAGTTCTTCAATGTTGTAACGAACACTGGACCGGTACCAACTGATTGGTCAATAAGCATTAACAGTTCTCATTTTCAAGAACAAGGGTGACCCAACTGACTGTGCCCAATCCACCTTCTGTCTCATACTATAAAGATCTTTGAATCTTTGATCAATGCATTCGCAGCATCACCTAATGCACCATCAACCAATGTGGCTTTGTTAAAGGATGTGGAACAACTGATGCAATCTTTGCAGCTCGTCAGCTCATAGAGTAACACCATGAGAAGAGACAACCACTACATATGGCATTCCTAGAGCTGGAGAAGGCATTTGATCATGTTCCACACCAAATGATCTGGTATGCCCTCTGGGATCACGGAGTACCTGAAACACTCATTGACTGGGTCAAATGCTATATAAGAACACCAGCAGCCAAGTGAGATGCCCAGCTAGTCTCTCCAACAGATTCCTGGTGACGGATGCATCAAGGCTCTGCACTACCACCACTTCTGTTTATATCAGTCATTGATACCCTCACGCATGACCTACAGCAGAGCTCACCCTGGACTATGCTCTATGCTGATGTTGTTATGCTTGCTTCCACCACAAAAGGAGACAGCAACAAGTTCAAACATGGAATGTTCGCCTCAACCATTTCGGACTTCACTCAACATCAAGAAAACTGAGTACTTAAAGACTGTTACTACCCCTGGAATGCTTCAAATCAATGGAGAAAACCTAAAGAAGGTGGATACTTTTTGGAATCTGGAATCCCATCTCCAAAGCAATGGCAATATCAACGGTGAGGTGCAAGCAAGGGTGAATGCAGCCTGGATGCATTGGCGAGAACTCACTGGTGTGTTATGTGACAGACAAATGCCAACCAATCTTAAATCTAAGATTTACAAGACAACATCCTCCCTGTTGCACTGTATGGCACTGAAGGCTGGGCAGAAAAAAAGGGACTGAAAGCTATCTCTATGCTATGGAAATTTGAATGCTCCATTGGATATCAGGCATCTCCATTCTTGATCACATCACAAATGACCTCATTCAACAGCATTTTGTGTAGTACCATTTACAGAGAAGATGAGAGAAGTCTGACTCTGCTGGTATGGACATGTCCAGAGAGCAGCACCTTCCACCGTTGCCAAGACTGTTTACAAATTAAAAGTTAATGGCCACTGATCCTGCGGGCGTCCAAAACAGAGATTGCAAAACACCATCAACAAAGATATACAAGCTGCGGGCCTGTGCCCTGGAGATGCAGCTGATCATGCAAAGATCTGAAAAGGGAAGCCTGTACCTGCGGGAATATGCTAGAAAGACAAGTTATGCTAGGAAGACAAGTTGATTAAGAAGAGATTAAGAGCCTCTATACCCTCCACCTCAGGGATGTCAAACTCAAGGCCTGCAGGCCGGATTTGTGGGGTACTTCCAAGCACCCCATGTGAGGTGCTCACATTTGGCCCATGGGGCTACCCTGGAAACAGTGAAGGACTGGCCCATGGTATCTCTGCCAGCAAAAATGGAGCTTGGGAAGCTGCTGGCAGAGGATAGCAGGAGGCCATCACAGCTGAAAACAGTGCAGGAGGCCACTGGCTGAGTGTTTGGGTCCCCACAGGCGCCCCCGACATGAGTGACATCCAGCTGACCATGCCTCCCTGAGGTCAAACACAACCCTGATGCAGCCCTCAATGAAATCAAGTTTAACACCCCTGCTCTACCTGATAGCAAAACCTGAACTATGAATCAGTGTCATGAAGAGGGGAGCTCAGATTACATATCAAAACTAAATAAAATGATGTATTAATATATCATCATATTCATGGAAAACCATATTTTACTTTCAAAAACTTATCAATAATCTGTTTCTGACAATTACTACTATCTATTTGTTGCTTCTTTATACTATCCCCACTATGATTCATACTTTTCCCGATTAGCTAAATACAAGTGAAACTCGAAAAATTAGAATATCATGCAAAAGTTCATTTATTTCAGTAATGCAACTTAAAAGGTGAAACTAATATATGAGATAGACTCATTACATGCAAAGCAAGATAGTTCAAGCCGTGATGTGTCATAATTGAGATGATTATGGCTTATAGCTCATAAAAACCCCAATCCACAATCTCAGAAAATTAGAATATTGTGAACAGGTTCAATATTCTAGGCTCAAAGTGTCTCACTCTAATCAGCTAATTAAGCCATAACATCTGCAAAGGGTTCCTGGTCTCTCAGTTTGGTTCAGGAGGAATCACAATCATGGGAAAGACTGCTGACCTGACAGTTGTGCAAAAAACCATCGACACCCTCCATAAGGAGGGAAAGCCTCAAAAGGTAATTGCAGGAGTTCCAGTTTGCAGGGCTTCGGCCGCAGGCAGGAATCCGCGATCGTGCATGGTTTCTGCCTGGGCTCACCGCTGGAGTGTCCCGAGCCAACTGGCTTTGGGGCTAAGCCACCCCGTAGAGGTGGTGAAGACAGGGGAGACCCAGCAGGGTTTGAGGGGAGCCGCACCTCTCCTCCTCAGCTGGCTAAACTCCCTTTTCCGAAGGCGGTAAGAGCGGCGGTCAGAAATGGCCGCCTCAAAGAAGCGCTCAGCTGGAAAATAAAGTGCAGGAGGAAGTTAAGAAATGAAAGTTTTGGCTGACCGGGATAAGAAGCAACAACTAAGGTATCCTGGAATTTAAATTTCAAAAAAGATACATCGCTCCCAAAGAAGATTCGGAACCAGTGAATGAAAGTGAAAAGGGGAAGTGTTTTTCTCTCACTCTCCTTCCTTACATTGACAGCAGATGAATGAGAAATCGGAAAAACCCGCTTTGGCACTAGCAGGTAATTAAACTGGAAAATTAAATGCCAAGGGGACAATAAAGATTTCTGAACACTTGAAAAACTTTTTTTTTTTTTTTGGCTGTAAGTGGGAAGGGAGAGGAAAAGAATAAGAGCAAGATTTGGCTGGAGGAGGCTGCTTGGAATTTAAAAGAATCTAAAGTTAAACCGTAATAAGACTTCTAAAAGATACATTTTAACTGGAACTTTGTAACTAAATTGCAACCCCAAGAAGAGAAAGTGAAAAAAGAAGAAAGTGTTAAATGAAACAGCTTGTGTGTATTTGGATTGTTTGGTGACTTTGGGACTCTTGGAAATTATATTTGAATGATTAAAAACACTTGGGGTGGTTGTTTAAAAAAATTTTTTACAACGGCATCACTTATGGATGAACTGAAAATGGAATTTAAAAAATATAAAGAAGAGGAACAAGAAGGGAAGGGCTCTTTTGGCTCCATTTTTCATTTCTTAGAAATGGCGATCTGTACCTATGAGAAAATACAAGAAAAGACTGCGCAACAAGAAGATTGGGACAAAGAAGAAGCCATCTTTAATGAACAAGTAACTTTATCTGGGGAAGAAAGGGGAAAGGATGGAAAGAGAATGGAGAATTTAAAACCTAAAAAAACAACCAAAAAAGGGAAAAATAAGGTGAAAAGTGGATATGTTAGAAAGCAACAGAAAAGAGGGACACAGAAGAGGGAAATGGAGGTGGAGAGACAAGGGGGTAAAAAGGGCAGAGTGAAGAAGCAAGGGAGAAAGGAAGGGAAGAGAAGCTACAAAGGTTTGGAACAAGATGTAAAGAAACAGGACTTATTCAGAGATAATGGGTAAAAATATAACTGAAAAAGAGATTCTGCAAAGGTACATAAGATTGTATTCTTGTATTAGAAATAATGTTAGAAAATTGCAACAACATATGATTATAAAATGGGATAAAATACTCAGTGTAATTCAGTGAAATTTTTTTGAACAAAATAAATGAAATGAAATAAATGAGAGAATTGAATGAGGAAGGAATGGGAACATTTTAATTATACAATGTTTCAAAATATAAGTGAAATGGGAGGGAAGTAACTACGCAAAATTTATAAGTGTTCCCATAGAAGCATGATACTTATTTGAAAAGTAATATGTAAAATGTTTAAGATTTAAATGAATATTAACTTTAACGATAGAGTTGAACTGGATGGATTGTTCTTTTAATTATATTATATATTTATAATTTCTTCTTTTCTTAAAATATAGGATGTAACTTTAGAATGTACTAAGCAGAATCCGAATGAAAGTTATGTATTATACTAAGTGTTATAAATTTAGGGGAAAGATATATAGGCATCATACTCCAATCAGTGATTACAGGAGAAATTTTGTTTTAATGAGAAAAGATAATAGACAGCTGAAACAGGACAGACAAAGGATATAAGTATAATGGTTTAAATTGAGATGAAATAAATAAAATAGAATTAAGAGAGTTAAAAGAGGAGAGAAGCTATATAGAAATTGTAGAATGGTAATAAGATATGGAATGGTATATAAAATGAACATGAATTTGAATTTGTGTCTGTACGAAGAGATTTAACCCGGGATCAAGCTGCTTTCAAAAAAGATGTTTTATGTCTTTCATGTTTTGTGTTTTGTTTGTTTATGTTTGTTTTTTTTAAATCAATAAATTTTTTGAAAAAAAAAAAGGTCATTGCAAACAAAGTTGGATATTGTATCAAAGCACATTAATAGAAAGTTATGTAGAAGGGAAAAGTGTGGAAGAAGAAGGTGCACAAGCAGTAGGGATGACCGCAGCCTAGAGAGGATTGTCAGGAAAAGGCCATTCAAAAGTGTTGGGGACTTTCACAAGGAGTGGACTGAGGCTGGAGTCAGTGCATCAAGAGCCACCACACACAGATGGATCCTGGACATGGGCTTCAAATGTTGTATTCCACTTGTCAAGCTGCTCCTGAACAACAAACAACATCTGAAGCACCTTACCTGGACTAAAGAAAAACAGAAGTGGTCTGTTGCTCAGTGGTCCAAAGTCTTCTTCTGATGAGAACAACTTTTGCATCTCATTTGGAAACCAAGGACCCAGAGTCTGGAGGAAGAATGGAGAGGCACACACTGCAAGATGCTTGAAGTCCAGTGTGAAGTTTCCACAGTCTGTGTTGATTTGGGGAGCCATGTCATCTGCTGGTGTTGATCCACTGTGCTTCATTAAGTCCAGGGTCAACGCAGCGGTCTTCCAGGAGATTTTGGAACACTTCATGCTTCCTTCCGCAAACGAGCTTTATGGGGATGCTGACTTCATTTTCCAGCAGGACTTGGTACCTGCTTACACTGCCAAAAGCACCAAAACCTGGTTCAATGACCGTGGGATTACTGTGCTTGATTGGCCAGCAAACTCCCCTGACCTGAACCCCTTAGAGAATCTATGGGGCATTGCCAAGAGAAAGATGAGACTGAACAATGCAGAAGAGCTGAAGGCCGCTATTGAAGCATCCTGGTCTTCCATAACACCTCAGCAGTGCCACAAGCTTCCATGCCACACTGCATTTAGGCAGTAATTGCTGCAAAAGGGGCCCAAATCAAATACCAAGTATATATGCATGCTTATACTTTTCAGAGGTCCGATATTGTTCTATGTACAATCCTTGTTTTATTGATTGCATGTAATATTCTAATTTTCTGAGATTGTGGATTTGGGGTTTTCATGAGCTGTAAGCCATCATCATCACAATTGTGACAAATCATGGCTTGAACTATCTTGCTTTGCATGTAATGAGTCTATCTCATATATTAGTTTCACCTTTTAAGTTGCATTACTGAAATAAATGAACTTTTGCACAATATTCTAATTTTTCGAGTTTCACCTGTATCAGATTTAGTCTGACATGTTATCATTTTCCTGAAAGATATGAATGAAAAGAAAACTAACCATTACTTGATTTGTCAGCATTGACTTGAATAGATAGAAAAAATAGTTCAGTATGGCTAAATGTAATTTTTAACTGCTACTGATCACAAACATATACTTTTCATGAAATAAAGCTTGCTTGCTGGCCTGTGTCTGCTGAGTGAGCATGAAAAAAGCAGGAAGCAGAGCCATCAAATAAAAGCAGCCTTTGATTCAGCATGGCTCATTCTTCCTGCAGACTCCTCCCTTGTTCAATTTTATTTTTTTTCTGCGCCATCAATACAAAATGGAGTCTAAAGAGAAGGCAAACATCCTCCCTAAAATGGCTGAATGCGGCAAAGGAAGATGGAAAATAGTAAAATAAGGCAACAGCACCATCTGGTGCTTAAAAAAAACCTGGTTTGGCATTGAGATGCTTTAGCATTGAGAAGCATGCATTGCAACAGAAATAAGAAAGCCTGCTAGCAAATGAGAAATCTGTAAAATTACTCTCTCAGATTTATGTCTATTCTAATTTTTTTACCACAAATTCTTCCAAATTTTGGCTTTCCTATAGTCATATTTCAAGAGCAGTTTTGGAAAGTAATATGAGCTCATGGAAACTCTTGCTAAGAACTGTTGGTTAAGTTGAAAATGCTTAGACTTTTAAGAGCAATTTGACAGCATTAAATGGCTCTACTGAAGATTTAGGATTTGCAAAAATAAATTTAAATTTATTTTCCCAACTTAGCCTGCATGAATTACCCAGGAAAATTGCAAAATTATGTATTTTATTTTGCGGTGTGAACTTGAGAATGTCATAAATCTAAACCATTATATAGATATGCAGGATTTAACTAAAACACGACTATATGGAAGGCTAAAAAGCAAACTTCCCTTTGAATAAAAATTCAATGTGATATATTCTATAATGGAATACGGAAAAGTGGTACCAGATGGAAAATCTGCATAAATGTTGTAAGTTCTGATTAGATCTCTCTTCTTACTCTCTGCTACTACCACCATAGATAAAACTGATAAATCTCTTTCATTACACTTTACCCTCTAAAATACAGTCTGGATGCTGTTAAAGCTTCCTGGTATAGGAGGTGTACTATAAAAAGAAAGAAACAGATGGGAATAACAAAATGCTCTGGCAGCCAAGCAAAATCAAATAGAGGAAAAGGAACACCCCCCTTTGTTTTCTTTGTTCCAGAGAAATGAGGCCAGCGAAAAGGGAGGGGGCAGGAGAAGGGGGAGGAAGGAGGGGAGGAAATGGCCACCACCCTGATGACACAATGTCAGGAGATCTCATCTTCCAATCCAGTGGCTCTGACATCACAACCCTGAAACAGAGCCAAAATTACTCAACTGCGCACATCTGGTGGATGAAAAACACACTGCAAGAAATTTAAGAAAAGATAGATTTAAATTATGCCTTATCAGTGCAAGAGAGCCACAGAACTAGGAAACAAATAATAGCCTATCTGGAAGAGTTTATGAGGGGTATTTTTGAGCATTTTAAAGCTGTATTTCAAAAACAACTTAGATGCTAACTACAGTCCAATTATCAAAAATTGATAGCCTTGATTATTCACAGATGGACAAATGTATAATATGCAATATACTCAAACTTTCAATTACAGAAATACGTTGATTCACACAAGATATTTATACTCTGCAAACAAAATTAATCAAACTTCACTTATTAAACCAATTCCTTAAGTGAACAGTTTAAATGAATTGTATGAACCAGCTGTTGACAGATTTGTCAGTCCTGTTTCAATGCAGCTGATAATGGCAAATGAGTCAATCATTTATTATTGCATAAACCAAATTATATCAACATTTGTATGTTCTTTTTGACCCGATTACCAATAAAATGTCTTTAGAAAAAAAATAGGGGAGTGAAATTAATTATGAATATATGGGTCTCTGCTGCAATTCTGTATTTCAATGTCTCACATTTTATGTTTTTTAAAAAATACAATGGCATTGGAACAATTTCATTTGCATCTTCTTTCTTGACAATTTGGAATGAGGCTGTGCAAAACATCTGGAAAAGGTGCAAACAAAGTTCTTCTTCCCATAATATAAAAGCAGCTGTATCTTTGCTAGCTTGCAAGAAAGCTGTTTCAAACTACCTATGTCCACATGTGCTGAACCAACAACAGAAATAAAACAAAGTGGCTATATTGTACACATATGCCCAACCAACCTCAGCAGCTGCATGACCTTTACAAAGAATATGGCTATTTTAATGATTTGAAAAGAGGTATTTCACCTATATTAAAGCAAATTGGAAAATACCTTTTTTCAAACGTTTTATCCAATCTTTGCATACTCACTTTCAGTGATATTTCCTTCATAAAGAAGTTACTATGAAAACATTTATGTTTCCACATATACAGGAAAATACTTGTCAAAGTGAGGCAAACTGTTGGGATAAATACTATCTATAAGAGTCTTTTGTTTCCAATTTTAATTAGAATAGCCAAATAATGTACAATAATTTGGCCTATGAGAGAATTAACTTATTTACTCATATACTCACTGAGATACTAGGCTTACTTCCTTAGCCTTATCTTGAAATTCACAACTTTATCCCATTATATCTGAGGGAGATGGGCACTATGGAACTGTGAAATAAATATTTCTACTTATCCCATTCAAAATGGTAATGAATTGGGTCCTTAAGTTTTATAGTAAGAGAACAGATAATTTTTTAAAATTATATTTCATAACAACCTATATCTTACAAAGTATTTGGCCTTTTTACATAGAATTACAGTAATTCTTTAATAGTCATGGATTGCACTGTGGTGGCATATGCCCTTCCTACTTACAAGGTAGACCATAATATGCATGCTGTTATATTTTGAAGACAACTTTAAATGATACTCAGTCCTATATTTTAGTATTATCCATTATATTGTATCTGCCCCTTCTTCAGATGGAGCACATGGAGGCATAATATATAAAGAAACCTAATTCATTTTATTTATTCAATTTCTATATCTGCCCAACTCAACCAAGTTTCTCTGGGTGGTTTACAAGTCCAAGATTTTAAAACAATGAAAAATATTAAAACAATAAAACCATCCACAAAATAAGTAAATATAAAAACAAACAGCAGTCAATGATTAATCAGCTAATAGTAAAGCCAATAAATGTGGCCCTTCACACATTCCGAACCACAGATCAGGGTACATAGCCAAGTTTTTAAGCTTTGTAAAAAGCTAATAGGGTTGAGGTGATTCTAATCTCTGAGAGGAGGATATAATGCAGGGGCTACAACAGAACAAGCCCATCTTCTAGTTCCGCCAATCAGCACTCTTTGGCTTACACAATCTGTAGTATGTCCAATCTGTTGGATCTAATTGGACAGGTTAGAAACTCTTGGAAAAAGACATTCCCTCAGATAATCCAGTCCTAAGCCATGAAAAATTGTATGGTATGAGAATGCTTAGTGGATATAAGCATTGGTATAAGAATGGTATGAGAGAAATGCTATCATGCTAACCTGTCCAGTTATAGCTCCTTTTTGGGAGTCTGGATAGTTGCATCAAATGGAGACTACAGAAGTGAAATCCTCTTCAAACGGACTTCAAACAAAACAAACGTTCTTTAATAGAACTGAATTTCACCTCTGGTTTCACCTATTTTGTTACAAGAAAAAACCTTTCAAACCAGTGTTGTACATATTACAAAAGCTATTTTCCAATTTACATTTTTAGAGACCATTTAGGGAACTGACCAGAAATATTTATGGTATGGTATGAAAATGATGGAAGAAATATAATATACATTTAGCCAAAAGTCTGAAATGTTTTAATACTGTAGTAAAATTAGTGGAAACTAAAACATTTTCTCAGGGCAGCAAAACAGTAATTATTCTTGTTTGTGGCGACATGCTACTTTTCCTGTTTCAGTATCTAAAAAATCTTTCAAAAGGATATAGGCACATATTGTTCTGTCTTTTCTAAAACAATACATATCTAAAAGTAGCTTCCTATCTTTTTCATCTACTTTGCAAAGCCATAGAGAAAGACTAAGTGGAAGAAAGTATTTAAAAGAATGAAGGGAAACAAACATTATTTTCCTGCCAGCAGATGGCATCCAAAGCACATATTTGAAAGATTAGGAATGATAGAAATTTCATTAACTGTATTTTGGAAGTTTGTGCAAACTTTTAGCACAATTATAAACATAATATTCCATGGTATGCAAAAAGGAAATATTTACATTATGCTTATCATCATCTTCATCGCCAAAATTACATACAGGTAGTCCTCGACTTACAACAATTCATTTAATGACCGTTCAAAGTTACAATGGCACTGAAAAAGTGACTTATGACTGTTTTTCATACTTGCAACCATTGCAACATCCCCATGGACACATGATCAAAATTCAGACACTTGGCAACTGACTCATATTTATGATGGCTAAAGTGCCCCAGGATCATGTGATCCTCTTTCTGATAAGCCAAGTCAATGAGGAAACCAGATTCACTTAACTAATGTTACTAATTTAACAACTGCAGTGATTCATTTAACAAATGTGACAAGAAAAATTGTAAAATGGGGCAAAACTTATTTAAGAAATGTCTTGCTTAGCAACATAAATTTTGGGCTCCATTGTGATTGCAAATCGAGGACTATGTGTAATCGAGGACATTAACTTCTTCCTTCTTATGAGAAAATAAAAGGGAGAGGTTGAAAGGACAAGTGACTGATTTAAAATCATAACAGAAACAAAACTGTTCAATCATAAGCAACTAAAACTAAAAGTGGGCACCCTAAGGCAATGTGTAAAGAAAGATCAGACAGGAAAAATATCAGCAAATGAGTTTCAGAGGGTTCTAGGATAAAGAGATAATTAGAAAGCAAAGTGCAAATTTTAGAAAGCAACAGAATAAAAAAAATAGAAAAGCAGATAACTGAAGAAAATCAGACTTAAGTCTAAACTAGTGCTTCCTAAATCTTTTCTCTCATTATCCAAAACTGCTTATTGGAATGTTCTTTTTACAGTTTATCAAAAAATCTTTATTTAAATGTCCCTGTTTTGACTGGTTTGTGTGTTGTTACCCAAAGAAAAAACACTTTCACCCAATTTTGGGTAATTTACTCAAGGTTTGAGATGCTCTGGTCTAAACTGTCTGAATTCTAATTTTAATTAAGCTAGTTAGGTTTTATGGAATTTGTTTGGAATATATGAAACTTACAGAACATATTTTTGTAATATTCATATTCATATAATCTATTATTTCAAGTTATTTTCTACATGAAAAATTAGGGCCTTAATTTCCCAAACATAAATTAGTATATACACAACACAAATATACAATTACATTAAGAAAATATATGCAGAAGACGATATTATGAGCAGCTAGTATATGCTGGTTTGTTTTATATGAACAGAAGTTATTATTTACAAATATTTTGCATGTTTTACAGAACAGATACTGCCGAGGTAGTCAAGCATTGATTAAAACTCAGCTTGATACAAAGCAATATAATTTGAGGACCAAATTATATGAACATAGGCAAAGGTATTGGCTAGGTTCAGCTTGAAGAAAAATTGCAGTAAAATTAACATTTGAATATCTGAAAATAGCTATGAAGTACAGCAATCTTGTTTCTGTATTTCAAAGAGAAGAATGAAAATACATGGAGACTCAGTTTAATTTAAAAAGGTTAAGACAAAGAATTTAGAGATGAAATACTAGGAAAATTTGCTGATAGTCCAAAGAGAGCAGTTGAGAATGAAAACGTTTGTCAATGGAAGTCATTCACTAATGCCTTTTTGATGGCTCCAGTCCGCTGTCAAGTGCTAATCTGCAGTATATTTCTTGACTGCTGATTCCTTTACTATTAGTGGTTGATCCCAAAAGCTACTGATATCTACACTGTCAATATATACCATTGAATAATTTACTATTTGCATAATTTAATCATTTTAATCAATTGTATAGAGCTATCTCATTTAGTATGCTTTAAATAGATGGATGATTTTATATATCTTTCTATGACTTGTCCCTAGTACACCAATAAATTTTAAATTGATATTCTTTTTGGTTCCAAAAGGAATTGATTTACTTATCTTCCATTAGTTTGCTCAAGATAATCAAAAATTATCAAGAGATCATTTTTTCACAGAATTTATTAGAGGAAGATAGTTATTAATAGTGAAAAATGGCTATCAGGGATGCCAGGCAGTCAATTTCCTGCACGGGTTTAGAGTAATCCAGATTTATCTGATATCAACTCTTCAAAGGTCAAACTGTTCCATCACATCTTCTGCTACAATTGAGCTAGCTTCTACTCTAGGGAAATGAGATTGACTTCTGTTCTGTTCTGTTCTGTTCTGTTCTGTTCTGTTCTATTCTATTCTACTCTACTCTACTCTACTCTACTCTACTTACAGTTGTGGTTGTGAGGATAAAATGAAGAGAGATCATAATGGAAACTGCTCTGAGCACTTGAAGAAAGATGGGACATAAACCTAATAAATGGAAAAAAAATCCCTATCCAAAGCCCTAAGCCCATTGTGAACCAATACTACAAGCTAAATATCAGAAACAGGGAGGCACCAAAGTGCTTGCATGTCAAGGAAAAGATCATTAAGAATATTTTTTTCCTCAAAACAATCCAGAATGCCTGGGCAACCTTGCAACTATATTTGACTAGTTTTGTACCAGTTGAGTTAATGTCCTATATGCCTGCAAGATATCTGCTTTATAAAGTAGATATAAATAGAGTAATATTTGTAGTGTGTGAGATGTGTTATCCTTTATTTGTGACTGCCAGGATACTCGCCTTGGTGTATAAATCCTTTGCTGTCTAAATTTGGATCTTTGTCCTTGCTTTGCTTTTGGAATCTTGTCTAGAATTTTTAAGGATGACCTTAACAACAATTGCATAAAAATTACTTAATGACCAAGGTTGCATAGAGATTGATCAATAAATAAATAAAATGTATTTAAATACATTTATTTTTCTCTATATCTTTTTGATTGTGAGTAAACCTTGGGGAATTTGGCCATGAATTTTATGACTATTCTTTTGTTACTTTCAAACCAGTAATCCAATAAATTACCCAACAAACCTGAAAATCCCTCCTTATTCTATGATTTAAAGTTCTCATTTTAAATATTATTTGTCATATTCTCAGGTGTTTCTCAGAGGGATTTGAAGAATCTGATATTTTTGTCAGATTTATGAAACATTTCTTTCAGAATAGCAAAATGAGTATTGGAAAGCTGCAATGTAAGTTGTCGTTTATGTATGTGCATACAACATAAAACGTAAGTATAAAAAAAGAAGAGCTTGTGTCACAATGATGCAACAATCATTTTGTCAACTCTAATCCACAACTTCTGAAGATAAGCCATTACACTGGTTAATTGTTCTCCCTGTTGGGAAATTTCTCCTGCTCTTTGAAACTCCCCCCCTCTTCTTTCTGTTGTCAAACATAAAACATGTATACAAAATGTTTTATGAGTTGGCCTCTCTTATTATTTCATCTTTAAGGTCATCTTTAAGGCTAGCAACATAATGGAGTACTTCAATACATGCAACGGAGCATTATCCTGCATAAAAATCATGGTCTTCTTGAAAGAGGCAGACTTTTTCCTGTACCACTGCTTGAAGTGTCTTCTAAACACTGACAGCTGGTTTGGGAGTTGATTTTGGGTCCATTTTCAATGCAAAAATATCAACTAGCTCATCTTTAATAATACCAGCCCATACCGCTCCACCTTGCTGAAATGGACCTCAGGAAAAGATAAACCTAATAATTATGCACACTTTGATATAGGGTATTGATCTCCTTAGGCCACACCCTCCCTCATTACACATATATACACCACCAGATATGCTTATATCCACTAAGCATTCAAGTTTATACAGCTTGGAGGTGGAAAATATGCATTAAAATGATGATATGGCACTAATAATTGTGCACACAGTTTACTTGGCTTATATTATAAATACCTAATACCGAAAAAACAGATGTTATAAACAAAATATGACATGAATAGATACATATGAAATATTTATATTACTCAATGATAAATTTGGGAAACCATATATATTATACAGAGAATATATATAGTGTGTATGATTGAAATTAATTGTGGTCTTTGAGCTTGGTTGTTTTCTTGCAGACATTTCATGATCTGACTAGGTATTAATAATGCTGATGATGTTACCTAGTTGGGTAATAAAACACCTGCAAGAAAATAACCAAGCTCAAAGTCCACCAAAGATCACACAGGTCAACCTTGAGACACAAATATTCTCTGAATTAATTTTAACATTTTAAAATAATCTGAACTTAGGGTTGCGTAGTAAGCAATCTACTTTGCAAATAATGTATGTGTTTTCCAGGTGAATCTGGGAGATTTTGAAGATGAACCAAATGGAAATGATGTAACATGTAATTTGAAAGTAACAAACAAGTTTACTTCTCAATAGACAAAAAGCACATCTATATCAAGAACACCTACACATCCAAGAAATGTAAATATACTGTAGGGATTTTATGGATATGGGTTTATGTTAATATGGAATGGTAACTTCATTGATTACAAAATGCGCTTTCAGAGGAATGGTATGTTTAATACACAAACTGAGACATAAGAAATGTGGCCTTGCAGCTCACAGTGGCCCCATGGTTAAGTTTTAATCTTTATCCAATCACGGAATATCAAGATGGAAATATTTCTTCTAAGACTGTTGTTCTCTGTAGATAACAGAAGGGCAGAAAGTAAACTGAGATCTATTACACTAACACTCATGAACATATAGGCATGTTCATTTTCCCCTCCATTCTGACATGTATAAAAGAATGCATCTTTTTGTCTGCAGGTGTATGTCTCTTACTATTGTTTTAAAGGAGATCCTCTCCAGTATGTACTATCTAATAAACACTACAGTGAGCTTGATTTTTTGCTTTGGGTCCTGTTTTGATTCTACAGAAATTGGCATCAGAAAATTCACCATCTTCAAGCTGCAACCAGATGACAACAGGGCACCATATAGGGTGAGTATTGTGATGAGTTTGATCTGATGTCCCTTCCTGCTGCCACATGAGGGCACCATTTAGAAGTGTGTGTAAAGCAACAGTCTATTCCTAAAAGTCTATTTTGGCTAAGGAAATTTGTTGGACGAGTATGACCTTCCTAATTTTCAGCTGCCCTTGGCCCTGCTGCGAGCTCAATTTATTTTTCCCACAAAAGCATAAACCATTCTTAACACATTTCTGTCTTTAGTGTACATCAATGAAGTTATTACTTTATTTATTTGTTAAATTATATACCTGCCAATCTCACATTCCTTACTTTTTGTTGCATTACTTACATTTGGTCTGTGCAGTTGAGAAACAAAGTGTTAGCTTGGCAAAAAGATCATCGTTCTCATAACGATCCTCCTTAGCTTTCACCCAGAAACAGCTTTCAGATAATTCCTGTACTGTAATCTGTAAAGGTTATATATAACATGACATAATCCATATAAATACCGCTGCACATTCCTATTGCAGTTTAATTGTCCTGTACGTATATTAAGCAAAAAGACTTTATGTCTATTAGAAAACAAGTTATTTATTTATTTGTTTGTTTGTTTATTATGCTTTTATGAAACAGAAAATATTTAATCGAAAGTAAATAGTGTTAGTGTGGAGTAGTTCAGCAATGTTATCTCCAGACTAACGTTATTTATGGGATTATGGGATTCATTTATTATGCATTTTTCATTTCATCGTGAAATGCAAGACACGGCTACCTTTCTACCCATAAAAGGTCAGATAAGTGGAGCACAAATAAAAAAACTGGGGCACAAATAAAAAAAGAATAATGTAATTACATACTTAATGCCAGCTCTTTAAGTAGCAGAAAACCAAAAATAGTTCTGATTAGCAGAGACAAATATGCAAGGAAATGCATCTCAAAAACTGGCTGGCTGTCAAAAGATTTGAAACAGAGAGCCAATGGAGAAAATGGTATTACCCCATATTCTAACTAATGATTTTAATACTTCTGCAAGGTTTCATTCAGTAACAGATAAGCCTTAAAATATTCTGTCCCTAAATTATATACAATTAGGGTATGTACAACTATATTTTCCAATTGAGGACATCTGATAAAGATATTCACAAAATATCTAAAAGCTTAGAAAGCTCAGACCACAATAATTGTGCTGTTTAAAATTCATATCTATGTACAATTTCATTCTGTAATCTATCCTTTTTTAAATTATTGCTATAATTATTTCTAAAAATTTAAAAGCAGTAACTTAAATATCAAAACAAATATTTCACCATTTTAAAAGATTATTCATGGAGATAAATTGACACATTTATTAAGTATCAAGAATACATCTAACTTTATATCTCACTAAATTCTACAAAATGAAAATTAGTTCTGCAACAACCTTTTCTAGTCCTCAGCATTCAAAATCTTGAACACAGAGTAATTAAGAGGAAAAAGCACTGGTAGACTAAGGAGCTTGAAAAAGGAAAAGGAAACATTGACAATGGGTAAAATATATCTAATTATCAATTACTAGAAGTCACCTTGGACCAGTTAGTTCTCCGAAGTTGAACTTCTGGTTTGTAAATCTTCTTGGGAGGCAATCCAAATGGAAGAGCTGGACTTGCCATAATTCCAAAACCAGACAGAGTGGGAGGAGGTGGCGGCATTGGTATCCCAAATTGAAGTGGAAGGGGTGGCCCTGACATCCCAGGCAGAGGTGGTGGTGGAGGGGGCAACCCTGGCATACCAGGCAGAGGTGGTGGTGGAGGGGGCAACCCTGGCATACCGGGCAGAGGTGGTGGTGGAGGGGGCAACCCTGGCATACCGGGCAGAGGTGGTGGTGGAGGGGGCAACCCTGGCATACCGGGCAGAGGTGGTGGTGGAGGGGGTAACCCTGGCATACCGGGCAGAGGTGGTGGTGGAGGGGGTAACCCTGGCATACCAGGCAGAGGTGGTGGTGGAGGGGGCAATCCAGGCATTCCAGGCAGAGGTGGTGGTGGAGGGGGCAACCCAGGCATTCCAGGTAGAGGAGGTAGAGGAGGGGGTGGGGGAGGTGGCATCCCAGGCACAGGGGAAGGAAGAGGTGACCCTGACATCCCAGGCAGGAGGGGGGGAGGAGGAGGAGGAGGAGGAGGAGGAGGAGGAGGAGGAGGAGGCCCTGGCATCCCAGGTAGAGTAGGAGGAGGGGAAACAGTTTGTGAATAAAGGGGTGAATTGGTTTGGTGACTTTCTGTCCCAGTAGGTAATGGTAGCTGTGATGGGAAAGCCGTAGATGAAATGACATGCTCCATTTTGTTCTTAAGATCTTCAAGTTCTTTGGTTAGTAGAGCAATCTTTAGAGAAAGAAGTAGAACAAGTCAGACTGGAGAATTCATAATTCTAAACCACAAAAATAAACAGACTGCCCATTTCTAAGCCATCATTCACTACCCTGTTGATATTTCCTTTACTCCTTTGGGATTTTGAGATTTCTTTTTGTGTAACCTTACTGACTTTGTCTAATGCAACAGATACATGAATAGGCAGATCACACTGAATTGGTAATCTTATTCTGATTTAGGGCTGTGTGATTCCTGCACAAGAGATCTTTTGGAATACAGTTTTCTGAATGGTCAAAGCAGGACTTTTTCCAGGCTTACAAAGCTACTTTGGAAGCTGATCCTGCCTTTTCTGAACCACGCATGCACAATAAAGAACAAAAGTGGCTGTGCAAGCGAAGTATGAGGAGACAGCTGGGTACAGCTCACAATGGAAAAAGATAAACCTACTATGTTTCTCACAAAATAAGGCTGGGCCTTTTTTTTTTTTTGACGACCGAAAAAACAGCTAGGCCGTCTTTTCGGGGGTGACTTAATTCCCCCCTTGCATCCTCGGATGGGCGGGCAGCGACAGCTTGGATGTTGACCTCGGCGTTGGTGGGGCACTTTGTATCTGGAGACCTTCTGCCACTGTTGCTTTCCCTTCTCCCGTGCTGTCACTGTGTTTAGAGCAACGCCGTGGCGTTTGGTGCAGCCACGTGCGGCCAGCCAGGGCTTCTCCCTGCAACCTGAGCCTGGCGGAGACACTCAGGTTCAGGTGCTCCTGTCGCCGCCTTCCCTTTGCCTTTGAAGGTAAAGTCAATTCTTTTAAAAATGACGCCCTACTACGAGTACAACAAAGCCTCCCCTGCCCGAGAGGGTAGCCCAACCCCATGTGGGGAGGCAAATCTCCCGGGGCCGCAGCGCAGTATCAGCCCACTCTGGGAGAAGCGCCCAGCCATCCCTGCCTGGCACCGGGCAGAGCATGAAGAGCTTCGCCTGGGGCGCCTAGCGCAGCTAGCAGGTGGGCCTCCTGCCCGGCAGTGGAGCTCTCACCAAGGCAGCGAGCGCCTCTCCGCCAGACCTTCCACTCATCCCGCCAGGGCCACGCCAGAGCCATGCGGGCTGGGCAGAGCCAGAAAAGCGAGCTGCGGGTGCGCGCCCACCTGCCAAGCAAAAGAGCCGGGCCAACCTGAGCTTGGCTTCCTGTCAGCTGTGCTGGGCACCCCAGGCAAAGCTCTTCATGCTCTGCCCAGAACCAGGCAGGGATGGTAGCTGGGTGCTTCTCCCAGGGTGGGCTGATCCTGCGCTGTGGCCCCGGGAGATTCACCTCCCCACATGGGGTTGGGCTGCCCTCTCAGGCAAGGGAGGCTTTGTCGTACCGGTAGTAGAGCATCGTTTTTAAAAGAATTGGCTTTGCCTTTGAAGGCGAAGGGAAGGGCGGCGACAGGAGCACCTGAAGCTGAGTGTCTCCACCAGGCTCCGGTTGCAGGGAGGAGCCCTGGCTGGCTGCGCATAGCTGCGCCAAACGCCGTGGCAGCACGGGGAGAAGGGGAAGCAATGGTGGAGGAAGGTCTCCTGATATGAAGTGCCCCACCAATGCCAAAGTCAACACAGGCAGCACCATATCCGGGTATGCAACAAAAGTACTTCCTAATGGCAAGCCCCTCCTGCTATTCCCCCCCCCCATTTCTCATGTTTAATATAGGTCTTAATTTGGGGGAGGGGCTTAATTTGATTTTATGCCGATAAAACATGCTGGGCCTTCCTATTGGTGGAGGCCGTATTGTTGGAGAAACATGGTATTATATGATTCAAAAAGTACTCTATTAATAGTCCTAAAGCATGCTTTGAAGGATCTACATAGCACTGTTTTACATATTGCATATATGCATTACATCAGATTGTAACACATTGCACATCTGATTTAGCATTTCAACTTAACCCAGTTGTAGATGGTTACCAGGTGGAGCTCTCAATGTTTCTGTGCTAAAAGATACAATTAGGATTTCCAGAGTAAATTATAGGTATTTTCACAAAACAGCTGCCATGATGGAAATAGAAATTGGAAATATTGCTTTTTACTACTACTTTAACTCTTACCATGTCAGCTTACTTTCCAATTTTTTAAGGATGTACAAATTTCCAGAAAAAGCATGCTGTTGTGCACAACTATCATTTTATTTTCTAAAAATAATTCTGGAGGTCATAGGGAAACCAAATTATTGTTGCCAATAGAATTTATGCAAGAAAAAAAAGCCTTGCACACAGTCAGACTGGCCCTATAGGAGATGCTGTCAGACAAATTGCAATGCATTGGGCCACACCAGGGACCCAAGGAGCCTTGGTGGCACAGCGGTTAGAGTGCAGTACTGCAAGCTACTCCTACTGCAATTTGGCAGATCGAATCCCAACAGGCTAGGTTGACTCAGCCTTCCATCTTCCCGAGGTGAGTAAAATGAGGACCCAAATTGTTGGGGGCAATATGCTGACTCTGTAAACTGCTTTGAGAGGGCTGTAAAGCACTTTAAAGTAGTATATAAGTCTAAGTGCTATTTCTATTATAGGACGCTCATATTTCTCAATTAGCAATGTTATATTTGCTATAAGCTATCAGGACACAATTGGATGTGGTGGGGTATAAATCCATAAATAAGTAAATGATCTGCTTCAATCCCAGAATTCATATCAAATTCATTTTATTAACAGAAAACAAAACAAATGTTTCACATCATGCCACAAACTATCCTGACTCCCTCTCTTGAACATCATAATGAAAGGGATGTCATACAGTGTGGAACAGCAACATTTACATGCATCCATTAACATCTCAATATCTTACAGAACAGTTTTAAATTCACCTCCTGTCCCATTACCAATTGTTTTTCTCCAAGAAAATAGCAATATTTCTTCTTCCATGTTATAATTCTTGGGATTTAGGGCTTAAGCACTAAAATGGCGTATTTCTCTAATGTACCATAATCACTTTATTTATACCATTGATCATTACCTCATCACTCAACAAAGAGCTATTAATTTGTAAGTTTTGCTTCTCTGAGGTAATACGCTGTTTCTCAGCTGCCACTGTTTCTTTCTCCTGAAGTAAATTTTGAATTTTTTCCTCAAAATCACTTTCTTTCTTCTTCATTTCAACTTGTAATTCATGACGTGCAGTTAACTCAGATTCCAGCTGAAAAAAAGAATTATGCACAATAATCATGCCAACACACTCCATACTGATTAAACCTCAAGCAAGATAATATTTTCATTCTTGGGAAGTACAACATGGGCGGTGCTGATTAGATGACAAAAGGATAAAATTTAATACTACTAAATATGAAAACTTTTCAGTAGAGTATGTGTTAATTAGTTTGTCATAATCCAGGTCAAAAATGAACTGTGAAATGATTAAATGGAAGTTCTACATGTAATAACAAAAATATTATTATAAAATTCTGAAATATGCAGGAATCTTTTAAGAAAGGCGGTAAAGAGAAATATTCCAGTGTTTACATTTTACTTTGGAGAACATTTTAAAGATAAGCCAATTTTAAATTGTCTTTGTAAAAAAAGTAGGTCCTTTTACTTGAAGTGACAACGACTGAATCAGAACCTTTTGCAAATCTCTCTTGACTGTAAGATTTATTTTTTCTTTTTTACTTGATACATCTAAAATTACATTTCTTTAATAAATTAATATCTCTTCTTGATCCCTTATACAATTTTTTACAAGATAACATATTCAGAATGATGTGTGAACAATTACTCCTGCTCTATAAAGTCTAGATTTAATGGTAGTTTTCCATTTTATCAATGAGAAACAATGTGAATGTTGTCTCTTCTATCAATTAGGCCAGTGGTCTGCAACCCCTGGACTGCAGCCACATAAGTGGCAGGCGAGTGCACATGCAAACGCAGCTCCACTTGCACAAGCGGCAGGTGCTTGTGGTCATGCACGCAGCCCCACTCACATGAGCGGTGGGTACTTGCGCCTGTGTCCACAGCCCCACAAACACAGTTGTACTTGTGCAAGTGGCAGGCGCTCACGCGCAAAGTTCTATTTGTGCCAATGCCAGGTGCTTGTGCTCACACTATTGTAGCTGTGCACGCTCATGTATGCACACCTGACATTCCCAGGGAACCATCTCCCCACCCACACACACACGTTGGGCCACCAAGCTGCAAAGGCTGGGGACCGCTGAATTAGAAGTCAGTAATCCACATGCTTCATGAAGGTCCTTTGAACTGTTGCTGCCATCTATCTTTTCTGGCATTAAATATACAACTAACATTTGGTAGGATTTGGTCTATATAACTGTTAAATGTTTGCTAGCAAAAAGAAAAATCCTGTGGCAATTGAAAAATATACAGGATGTTGTATATTTAAGATTCATACATGAATTATACGTATAAGTTTCTGAAATACTTCTGAAATGTGTTTAAGCTTACAGTTTTTTCCTTTTCAAATGCACCACAATGAGAAGTTTATGATAGCATGCTGCTCAATGAAAACTTTGGCATACCACTTCCTATTTTGGGAATGACTTTTATGGCACCCCATCTAAAAAGCAGTAGACCAGGGGTCTTCAAACTTGACAGCTTTAAGACTTGTGGACTTCAACTTCCAGAGTTCCTCCTCCAGTCATGTTAGCTCAGAAATTCTGGGAGTTGAAATCCACAAGTCTTAAATTGCCAAGTTTGAAGATCCTTGCTCTAACCGTTATTGCTATTATTGCTGCAAAATTTAAAGAAAGAATGTAGTTCTGAACATGAAACCAGTATCAATATAGACCTGATTTTTGTAACTTTTAGAAGAAAGCCAGGAGAATACTCATCTTGCGTACTTATACTTTTCCTCATTGCATATTTATAAATAGTAGGCCATGAGTACCAAAGTAAAGAGGCATCAAGAAAAAAGAAATAAACAGAAATAAACAGCTCTCAGCATCACAAATGGAATAAAAACTAAGGAATTGAAAACAATTAATCCTCTTTAATAATGTAAACAGTACAATTAAAAGACGAATAGTGGTAGATGCAGGCATTTCGTATTGACTTATCAGTACCAATTTTACAACAAGGTTAAAATCAGAATAAAATATATAGGAACTTGCGAGAGTGTTAATTAAGTTAATTAAACAAATAATGTGAGCTAAGAACCAGTCAATGAGAAACCTTATGCCCACAGAAGGCGCAGATTGACAAATACTGTTTCTGCACGCGCAAGAGAGGCTTCAGTCAATTGATAAAAATTGCCTTGGCAAACTGCAGGACATGAGAGTTCCTATGGTGCAATAAAACTTTGAACAGTGTTTGAATTCACTTGGTGACCTGTAGCTAGTATGTGTCTCACGATGGCCGAATAAAGCATTTTATGGCCACGATTTGCTGTTGCTGTTGGATTACTCAGAGCTGTCTGGACCCATGTCGCAAAATGCTCCTTCACTCTGAAAGCCAAACACCTATCAGTTCTGCTGATGTAATTGTCTCCACAATTACACACAAATTGGTAAATACAACCTATCGGCTTTGGCGCTAATAGGTTGTGCTTCCTTAATGGTAGCCTCCGGGTTTGATGTAGTACATGTAGCTCAGCTGTACTAAATGTTGATTTAATTAAGTTATTTAAGCGTTGAATTGTCAGGCATGCTAATTGATCCCCCTTAAACAGCAGCTCAATAAAATTTTTCTTTTTACTGATGGCTGGAACTGCTGGCTTTTGGTCTTTACTGTGTCTATCAGTGAAATGAGCTGGATAACCATTTAAACAAAGGGTTTGGGTTAGAAATTCTAATTCTTCCTTTAAGCAGTCCTCAGTGCATATTTAATGTGCTCGTATAAACAGTTTCCGTACCAACACATGTTTATACTTAATTGGTGTAAAACTTGAAAAGTTCAGATACTGGCCAGACCATGTCAACTTCCTGAATACCGTTCTTTTAATAGAACCATCAGACCTTTGGATAATTAATATGTCCAGAAAAAGTTCATCTACTTCATATTCGATGGTAGCCTTCAAACTGGGGTGACAGCTGTTTAGATGATGCACAAAGCCATCAATAATATGTCTTGAAGGACAGAAGATCACTGTATGGTCCACATAGTGAGTGATACGATAATCTGGATATATGATCAGATGACGATTCAATCATATTCATGAAGAAATCCGCCAAAATTGGGCCTAAAGGGCTTCCCATTGCAACCCAATACTGATAAGACTGACCAAGAAAATGGAAAGAGACATTTTCTGTGCAAAGTAGCACTGTCTGTTTAAGGATATCTACTGGTATGGGAATTGATATAGTTAGATTCCACTAAACTGCACATATAATAAACAGTTTCATGAAGTGGGACATTCATAAAAAGATACTGAACGTCCACCAAGCACATAATGTCATTTTTCACATTCATGGAATTCAACTCTTTAGCAAGTTCAAACAAATCCTTTAGTGTTGTTTTGATTAGCTTCTCCTCTTGCAGGCACCAGGATGTCATGGGTCCAGCATGCAACTTGGTGGTAAACAGAGCCAAACATAGCTAAAATGGGTCTAGACAGCATTCCCAGCTTGTGCTTTTTTGGTAGTCCATAGAGTTGTGGCATCATGGATTCATTAGTTTTTAACTTGTTGTAGGTCTTTTCATCAATGATTATCAACAAGAGCATCATCTAAATGTCGACATATTCTTTCTTCTGTCATGCTAATGCTTTCGGGATTATCAATTTCCCGGATTTCCGTCAGGTCATTCAAAATTCAAGAAATTTTCTGTTTGTATGCTTCTTTGCCACAATAGAGAAATACAGAACCTTTGTCTGGTTTAGATATGACTATATCTTTTGATTTTAGTTCACGCAATGCTTGTAAATGTTTTCTCGAGAGTGCACATTTATCATTAATTGGTGATGAAAAACCCATAGACGATGTCGGCAAACTTAATTTATAGACGGTTGTAACAGTTTGTACTTTTAGGATGAAATTCTGATAGTTGATCAAAAAGATTATTAAATTGCACCTCGACATGCACTCGGTCAAACTACTCTGGTTTTACTTTGGAGCCCAAGCCATATACTAATGCTTCCATTTGTAATGGTGGATCAAGCTTACCGAAGAGCAATTAAGTACACATGTCAAACCAGAAATTGACATAAGTGTAGCCATTTTAGTTTGTCTTAGTATATATTCTTTTTCTTACTTTCTCTGTGGGGGAAAGGGTTTCGGACTTGACCTAAGAGGAGTGGAGATAAAGAGTGTTTTGGTTAGGTGATCTTCCTTCCCGTGGGAAATAAGTTCTCCGTGCTTGGGCCCCTGGATTTATGACATCAAGCAACGTTGAATTACTTCTATTGGAGAATGTGACTTTTGGGGGTTGTTTTTAACTTCTAATATTGTGGGGTAATTCCGGGTTGGGTCAGATCCGGAATTACCATGGACTTTGCCAGCTTTCCTAAATAAAAGAAATCTTTTTGAAAGATGGACTTTGTACTTTTCTTTTTAAATGGATTTCATCACTTGGAAACCTGACGCATATTTACTATGTACATATTTAACATTCTTGCAAGATAATATATATGTATTTATTCCAATTTTAAAAATGTTATTGTAAGTTTGGTACTGATGAGTCAAAGCGAAATGCTGGCATCTACCACTTTCGTCTTTTAATTATACTGTTTAAAAACTAAGGATTTTTTTTAAATGAAGATATTTAAAAACACAAAAAGTACTGTATCATTTAAACAGTTCTGAGAAAGGAAAAAGCCAGTAAAATAAAGGAAGAATGAAAGATAAAGAAAAAATATGATTGTAACCTTCTTCTCCAATTCCAGGGTTTTAGCTTCACTTTTTGCCACCTTAGTTTGATCAATCAAGTTATCTACAAAAATAAATAAATAAAACTAAGTGAGAATACTATGAGAAAAATTCCCTTCTGCACTAAGCAACTTTACATAATAGAGGTGCAATACATAATAGATAATAAAAATGAATACTTTTGGGGGAGGAGTAGGCTTCTTCATTCTTTGAGTGGTGTCCTCAGGTTGTATAGTTGTATAGAGCTGGGGGGGAAACTGATTTATTTTTAATTTAAATTTAGTGAATGCAGTTAATTTATGGCCATCTATTTAATCATTAATTGCATCACATTTCTATTGTAATTGCATCACATTTCTATGTTTCTACTGTACTGTACATTTACAGTTGTAAATGCTATAGCTATTACCAAACCAAAAATTATAATTTACTACTGAAATATTTGAAAACCACACTCAAACCTTTCAGGAGGCAAATATAGCTTGGAGTACAGCTCTATTGTAGAGCTTTACTCAATTTCTAGATTATGCATTGCTTTGTTACATTCTTGATTTACCAGACATAACTGAATATATGCATATCTGTTTTTCACTCATGTATCTTTAACAGACCAGAAATAGATAGTATCTTTTGTCTCAGTATAACTGAAAGAACAATAAATGCTGTGCTACAGAGGTTTTCACCATGAACTAAAAGTACAACTGTGGCAATGCTTTCAATAGATTGTAGGTACTTTAGGCAAACTGTAAGAAATATTCTGCAATCTTTATTCTTAAAAAAAAAAACTGCTTTGCAACAAATATACTTAAGCTGAGTGATTTATTGTTTACAATGGGGCAAAAATGATACAAATATATTCATTTTCTGTCAGCTGATATAACAGTAGTAAACAGAAAAATACATTTTTCCTGAACAATTAGCAAAATAAATATAACTCTCAGTGGCATCAGACTCACCTATTAAGGCCTCAACATTGAAGTCAAAGTGTTTGCGCTTAAAGTCTGGGTCAGCACCATTCCTGAACAGAACTATCTGTGAAATGCACTCATCAATTAGTTTAAAATATTGAGGCCTAAGGCAAGAACAGAAAAAAAATTAGTGCTGATAATCAGAAATAAAGCTTCATAATCAAAAAGATATATACCGGTTTCCGGTTCCGTGTGGCTTCGGTGGCAGCAGGAATTCGCGACCGTTTGCGATTCCTGCTGCGCTTGCCGCCGAGGTACCCCCGATCCAAATGGGTCAGGGGGATATGGCTGCCCTGTAGGGACAGCCGAAGAGAGAGGGGAGCCAGACAGGGGGTTGGGGGTGTTGCAGACCCCCTCCTCGTCCGAAAAAACTCCTTTTTCCCAAGGTGGTGGAGCGGCGGTCAGCAATGGCCGCCACGAAGAAGCCTGCAACTGGGTAAGATTGTGCTGGAGGAAGCAAGAAAAGTGAAAGTGCTGGCTGAGCCGGGTCAATCAACATCTTTTAAACTCGCTGGAACTGAGCTGTCTGAATTGCTGGAGGATACATTGTATCCCTAAGAAGATCGAAAGCGGTGGAGAAGCTGTTAAAGGGAACTTTTTTTTCTTCACTCTCCTACCCCATGGAAACAGCAGATGAAGATTTGAAATTTGTTTGGGCACTGAAGGTGAACTATTCTGAAAGTTGAAGTTAAGGGACAAAAGAGTTCTTGGACATTGGACTTAAAAATTTAAGAAATTGGAAAACCCTTATTAGAGGTATGGATTTCTGATCATTTAAAAATTGATGTTGCAAGTGGGAAGGGAGAGGAAAAAAATTGGAGCAGAAGTGGAAAAAGGAGGAGATTGCCTAAAATCTCAAAGAAAGATATATGGTAATTGGACCTCTTTGATTAAACAGTACCCCAGAAAGAGAAATAGAAGAAGGAAGAAAAGTATTAACTTTTGGAACTTTTTTTGAATTATTTTTGATTAAAAATAATTGGTTGGTTGTTTTGGGGAAAGTTTCTCTTTTCAGGATGGCATCGCTTGTGGATGAATTAAAGACTGAATATCAAAAATATAAAAAGGAAGAACAAGATGGAAAAGATACTTTGGGCACTTTATTTCAATATTTAGAAATGGCGTTATGTACTTATGAAAAGTTGATTACGCTGCAGAATGACTGGGACAAAGAAGAAGAGGAACAAGAAGCCATCTTTGATGAACAATGGGTTTTTTCCGGGGAGGAGGAGAAAGAGGATAAGAAAAAGGGGATTTTAAGGTTTGAAAAAACAACCAAAAATGAGAGGAAAGGTGGATGCAAGGTTAGAAAGCAAAGGAAAGGGAGTAAGAAAAGGGAGGAGGAGAGACAAAGGGGTAAAAAGGGCAAGGAGAAGAATAAGCAAGAGAGAAAGCGGGGGAGGAGAAGCCTCAATGGTGGGAAGCAAGATCTAAAGAAAAAAAGTTTATTCAGAGACAATGGGTGAATTTAATTTAGGATAAAAGGGGGATTCTGGAAGGTACATAAGATTGTGTTTTTATATGTGTATTTAGAGTATAAAATTTATTGTGTAATTTTAGAATCTACTAAACAGAATCCCAAGATAAATTAAGTGTTATATGAAGTACTTTTAAGTTAGGGTAATGAGTTAAAGGCGTCACTCCAATTAGTGTATAGGAGAAGTATAGTAAAAGAAAAAAGATGGATAGTTGGAAATAGAACAGACAAAGAATGTTATTGAAAATGGTAATAAGATATAGAAGGATATATAAAGGTTTTGTTATGTTTTTTTGGGTTTTGTATGTTGATAAAAGGCAATAAAATTTTAATTAACAAGAAATAATCTGGATGAAAAGGAGAAGTTGGGATAAGATATGAAGTTAAATAGATAAAGTAAATATTGATATTATAATTGGGAATTATTATGTTCTATTGGTTTTCTTCTTTAATTATTACTATTTTTTTTTAGAAAAGAATTTATAAGCTGTTATGCCTTGATTGTTTATGCACTGTTTTTGTAAAATTAATAAAATTGGTTTATAAAAAAAAAAGAAAATGATAATAAGATATGGAAGGATATATAAAGTGAATATGATGTTTGAATTTGTGTCTGTGAGAAGAGTTTTAACCCGGGATCAGGCAGCCTTGAGAAAAGATGTTTTAGTTTTGTTTTTGTTTTTTTCTATGTTCTGTGTTTTGTATGTTTATGAAAGGCAATAAAATTTTAATAAGCAAGAAATATAATTTGGATAAAAGAAGAAGTCCGGATAAGATATGAAGTTAAATAGATAATGTAAATATTGATATTACAATTTGGAATTATTTTATATGTTCTATTGGCTCTCTTCTTAATTATTATTATTATTATTTCTTTTTAGAAAAGATTTTCCAAGTTGTTACGCCTGGATTGTGTATTGTTTTTTGTAAAATTAATAAAATTTGTTATATTAAAAAAAAAAAAAAGATATGTACCATGTTTCCCCTAAAATAAGACCCTGTCTTATTTTCTTTTAGACCCCTAAATAAGCACTAGGGCTTTTTTTCGGGGATTGTCTTAATTCTTTTAAGTGCCACCGATGTGAGGCAGGGAGGTGGAGCTACCTGAGGCGCACACTGGCTTACCTTGGGGCCCTGTACCCCCATGCCCCGATAACTGCCTCGTGGTGGCAGCACCAGCAACCATGTACAGCAGGAGCCCGTATGGCTGCTGGCCCACTTCTTCGGGCATTAGTGTAGCACCCCAGGAGGCCAAGTGATGCGCTAGGGCTGCGGTCACAAGGCAAAGTGGGGAGGGAGTGGAGGATGAAGTGAGGCAGGTGGGGAGAGAGTGGAGCTGCCACACATGCAATCTGCCTTACCTCAGATCCCCTGCAGCGCTGCCACCCACCCCTAACCCTAACCCACAATGCCTAACCCCCCCTTCCCCCCCCAAAACAGGGCAACCGAATGGCGTTGAAGTTTTAATTGCTGGGAGGTACCTCTCCTGACAGAACCTTTTCCCCCACTTCCCTTCCAGAGCAAATTGCCTTTGTGTAATTAAACCCTGGAAGATTGTGGGAAGCGTGTGCTTAGAAACAATGTGCAGCCTCTCCCATTAACGAGAATTGCAGGAAATGCTGTCCCTTTCAAACAAATTTCCATGGCTGGAACATCACACTTTCACCTCAGTTTCCCACCCCACCACTGCCAGGCTGGTCTGATGGGCGGGACTGCCTTCCGCTTTCCCCAACCATGCTACAATGGGGATAAACCATCCCTCAAAACCTGCTGCTGTCAAAGTGGATCCCGGGCGCTGTACTGCAATGGAGAGAGCAAGGGAAGGAGGAGGAGTGGAGAGAAGAAAGAGGGGAAATGGCTGAGCGAGAAAAGGAGCCATCTCAGCTGGCCAGGCACCAAAGCACCACTGCCACCGTCGCCGCAGTGAGAGAGAGTTAGAGACCATGAGAATGATCCAATCCAACCTCTGTGTGAGAGAGAGATCCGATCCAACCTTGGAGAGTTATATCAGAGCTGTGGAGGTGCCTTCTCTCTTTCTCTCCCCCTCACTCTCTCTCTCTCTCTCTCTCTCTCTCACACACACACACACACACACACACACGCACACTCAGAGGTTGGATCACTCCCTCCTCCTTCCTTCCTTCCATGGCACAGCAATCACCGATCCCCACTCTCATCGGCCTGCATTGTCCCGCATCTCTGTTCTGGAATGGCAGCCTCCTTTTCTGCCAGTTCTCCAACCAGCGTTGTGTTCTTCCTTTGTATATATATATAAATCATACAGTAGGCACTGTATCCTCAGCTGATCAGGAAGAAAATATGTGTGCTCTGGATTTTAAGGCAGAAAAGTGAGGGTGGGGGGAATTTCAAAGGCCCTGGAGAAAAAGAGCAAGAGTTTGTTGTCTGAAGTGGGTGCTGACGCCAACCCTGAAAGAAGCGATCTGCTCCTTCACGCAAAACCTCAAGGGCTTTGCAGAACCATAGGAGAAGGGGAGCTAGGTCTTCCTTGCCTCAAGTGGCCTAGTTTTCTGGGAGCTTAGCATTCTTCCATACAACACCAATTGGAGAAGAGGCAGAAAAGGGGGCTGCCATTTCCAGAATGGTGAAGGCAATGCGGCTAGCGAGAAAGTAGGGACCTGCAATAGCTGCGTAGTGGAAAGAAGGAAGGGAGAAGAAAGAGCACGAATGAGAAAGTGATCTAATCAAACCTCTTTGTGTGTGAGAAAGAGCACACCACCAGCAGCCCTGGTATTCAAGGTTGGATCCTCTCTCTCTTTCTTTCTCTCTCTCACACACACATACAGGTTTGATCAGATCACCCTCTGCCTCTGCCTGCTGCTGGTGTTGTCCTAGCATGTTTTGGAGGGAGATAAAAATAAATCCTGCAGTCTGTTGCCACCATCGTGCAAACCTCAGCACTACACCTTCTCCCTTCCAAAACATGTCAGGATGTCATTTGAATAACACCAGCGGCAATGAAACTTTCCGAAAGGGGGCAATAAACGGGAAGGTTGCCTGGACTCACAGCGCTTCATTTTGATTCAGTTGCTGCTGCTGACTTAGAAGGAGTGGCTTTTACATTTCTCCTGAGAGGTCTCACAGAGAGGCATGGGGGAGCCTCTTGTCCTCAGCTTCTCCCACTGCTCTTTTCTTTTCTGCTTCAGCCCAGCCTAGCCCTCCATTCAGCAGCTATGAATGATCACACGCCTCTCCACAAAGTGTCACAGGAGACACGACATGCAAATCAAAACAAAGTGCTAGGAATCTGGGTGCTCTTTTCCTTTGTTCCCCTCTCCTATCTTGCCCCCTCTCCATCCTGGGAACTATGTGGTGAGAGGGGGAGAGCCATCAAGGGGACACTGGCAAGACACTCCTGGGGAAAGGACAAAGTAGCCCCGCTGCCAGTCCAGACACTGCTTCTGACTTGGAAGGAGCAGCTTTTACATTTATACACTGTGTCTCCTAAGAGGCCTCATCCTTAATTGTGTGGCTTCTCCTCCCCCTTTCTTCTCTGCTTCAGCCCAGCCTAGCCTCCATCTCCCTCCAAGGAGGGAAGCCAGGTTCAAAGGGTATGGGAGGGGCCACGGCCCCTGTGCTCTCGACCTCCTGTATCCAATCTTGTCCTCCAGTTCTGCTGCACATTCTGCAAGCAAAGACAGACAGTGGAACGGATCGCATGCCTCCACACACTTGGAGGGACTGAACTGTGTGGCCTGCAGTTGCTTTTCCCGCGCAACTTGCCGCCTGTGCTGGCAAAGCCCAAGCACACACACACACACACCACTGATGACAGTCTGTACTAGGGCTTATTTTGAGGATAGGGCTTATAATTTAAACAGCATTAAAAATCATGCTAGGGCTTATTTTCGGGGTAGGATTTGGTTTTGGGGAAACACAGTATATACATCTACACATAATATAGTTTCACAATATTTAAAAAATAGTTTCCTTCTCTACCTGGCCTCATAATCATTGCGGATTAGCAGGAAGTGCTGCAAAATTGAGAGGAAATGTTGTTCTGCCTTAGAATCCTTTACTGTATTTTGGAGAATCTGAAAGATTTCGTTGAAATCAGTAAACAAAATTAAGGATTCAAAAGCCATTCAAAAGAAATAGATGCACAGCACTAATTCATAAAAGAAACCTAGTTTAGCTTACCACCTGATTTCTGTATTTGTGGTAAAGGAATTAATGTAAATCTAATAACTTTTACCAATGAATGTTGAATTTAAAGCATTTACACATCAAACTCCAAATAGAATGTTCTCACTGGCTTACTATTCATAAAATATAGTTGCAGTCTTCAATTTAAAATTTAAAAAAGTGTATCAGAAAATGAAAACAAAATGAATAAGGAAAACAAAAGCAAGAAAATGCACTTTAAAATTGTTGCTACCCAAAGGTTACCGTATTTTTCGGACTATAAGATGCACCATACCATAAGACACATCTAGGTTTATAGGAGGAAAACAAGAAAAAAAGTTTTTTGCCTCCACAGTTCCCGTTTTTGCCCTTCCCAGCGTCCAGAAGCACTCTGCAGGCCAAAAATATGCCCATTTTTTGCCTCCGGAGACCTCCACGGGTCCTGTCTTGGGGAAGGGCAAAAATGGGACCCGCCAAGGCTTCTGGAGGCCGAAAGCAGGCTCATTTCTGGCCTGCAGAATGCTTCTGGATGCTGAAGAGAAAAAATGGGGTGTGTGGAGGCCTTCGGAAAACCAAAAGCAGGCACATTTTTTTGCCAGCAGATTGCTTCTGGATGCCAGAGGACAAAAACAGGACGCACAGAGGGTTCAGAAGTCCAAAACCAGGTCTGTATTCACTCTATAAGACACACAGATATTTCCACCCACTTTTGGGGGGAGGGATGTGTCTTATAGTCCAAAACATATGGTATATTATAGTTATAAAGTACTCCAAAACTATCACTCTCTGAGGGAGGAAAAGCTCAGAGATGAACAACTCAGGATTTGTAATCACTCAGCTATCTCTCTCTGCTTCAGTATAACTAGAGTTTCCACATATTCTTTCAAGGATTATGCCACATTTTCTGTTACTGGAAACTTAAAATATATTTCCTTAGAGAAGATTTTCTAGGGTATACATACACACACACACACACACACACACACACCTTGAGAACCCTTGTTAAATTCAGGGACTAAGTATTCCAAGCAGTCACAAGGAGTTAGCACTGACATAAAATATGGAGGCAATAATAACATATAATAAGGTTGGAAGGGACCTTGGAGGTCTTAAGTCCACCCACTGCTTGTGCAGGATATTCCAGACAAATGGCTGTACAATCTTTTCTTTAAAAATCAATGACTAAACCTTCCATTGATTAATTGTTCTCACTGTTAGGAAATTTCTACTTAATTCTAGGTTGGATCTCTCTTTAATGATCTTCCATCCATTACTTTTTGTTCTACCCTCAGGTGCTTTAGAGAACATGTTGACCTCTTCCCTGAATGTCCCTCAAATACTGGAAGATTGCTATCATATCACCCTCATTCTTCTCATTGTTAGACTAGACATATCTAGTCCCCACAACCATTCATTGTATGATTTAGCCTCCAGATTCCTTATCATTTTTGTCTTATATGCTGAGTTATTGGATGAGTCATATATTTTGAAATAAAAGGATATTCCATTTCTATTCGAATGTCTTCCAAGCGGCCTCTGAGTTCTGCAGAATCTTCTTCACCATATTCTTCAAATACCTGCAGCTGTAGTTTCAGCTCCTCATTGTCTTGAGCATGTAGTTCCTGTGAAGGACACTGTCACTTCAGAAGATGTCCACTAGACATCACGGCCCTCTTTTATTCCAAGAAAATTTCAGATTATTCGGTAAAATATTGTTTTGTTCTCTCTCTTCCCTTTCTTTTCTCCCTGCTCCCCCCAATAAGAGAACTAACTTGATTGCAGGAAATACAACTTCAGCAACAAAGTGAGTAGAATACTCTACTTGACTCTGTGATTTCTTCCCCAAACCCCAAAAACTTTAACCTTAGACTGTCTACTATTGACCTCATCCCCTTCCTAAGAGGTCTGTAGGGGGCGTGCATAAGCGTACCAATGTGCCTACCGTCCCTGTCCTATTGTTTCTTTTTTATTCATACCCATTTCATGTATTCATAACCATATTTATACTTCTACCTGTTTACTTGACAAAAAATAAATAAAAAATAAATAAATAATTTGTTGAAATTACTTAAGGCAAGAGACAAGCTGATTAACTTAAAACTTATGACAATGTCCCTGCCCAAATATCCATGACATAAGAGAAGCTATTATTTATATATAGGAAGTTACAAATTGCTCAAAGGCACAAATGATACAGGTTAGTCCCCAACTTATAATTGCAATTGGGACGAGAATTTCCTCTTCTAAGCAAAGCAGTTGTTAGGTGAATAGCACCTGATTTTACAATATTTTTGCCATGTTCTTAAACAAATTGCACAGCTTTTAAGCAACCTAGCTTTCCCAATTGACTTCACTTGTAAGTCATCTGGGAAGGTGATCACATAACCACAGGATACTGTGACCATTGTAAACATGTGCCAGTCATCAAGCGACCAAATTTTAGTCATGTGACCATAGTGAAACTGCTATGGTCATAAGTGTGAGGACAATTTGTAAGCAACATTTTTCAGTTTTGCTGCAACTTCAAACAGTAACTGAATGTGTATATTGAGGACTAGCTGTATACAGATGCTATTTCACACATCTTAATTAATAAAAAAAGATGCGAAGCTGAGGATACCTTGCACCGTTCCATCCTTTCCATACAAGGGATAGGTATGTAAGGGTTTCTATGAAAAGGGCTAACAGGAGAGTTCTCATCTTCATACAATAATCCATTACATTTCCAACCGCCGATATGACTTAATTTGCATAACTACACATTCCTTATTATTTTAGTTCTGTACCATTCTTCCTTTTGAGAATCCCTTGTAAATAAGGCAGTTATTCTTTTGAAATATGGCCAGCTATAAAGAACATAGGTAACCCTCAACTTTTGTTTAGCAGCCAATTGTTTAGCAGCCATTTTGTTTAGCAACTTTTGTTTAGCAGACCATTGTTTAGCAGCCATTTAGTCATGCCAGTTCAGAAAGACAATGGGGAAGCTGGCAGGAAAGGTTGCAAGCTGCTGCTGCTGCTGCTTGCCAAAAGATTTTTCCTTCCTTTCATGCATGTGAGGAGGAGGGAATCCTTTGCCAGACTGCAGAAACAAGCCACAAAAGGGAAAGGAAATCTTGCCCTGGGCTGCAGAAATGAAGCTCTATTTCTCCAGCACAAGACTTTTCTCCTGTACAAGATGGGGAGGGGAATTCCTTTATTGAGCTGGAGAAAGAGAGTAAGAATCCCAAAGCTCTGTTCCCACACTCCACTATAGGAGTTCTCTTTTGTTCACAGAGGGAATTGCCTGCCCTCTTTTGACAGGCACAATGCTTTCACTTTGTTCACCTTAAAACTGTGAGAGCTGGGAATGCACTTGTTGAGCAAGACAATCTCATGGGTGTCTTGCTGACTGACCACTTCGCTCAATGTGCAAGATTCCAGTGCTAATTATGGCCATCAATCAAGAACTACCTATACTCCCCAAATAATGTTGAAGTATAATTAACCCTATCAAATCATTTACACTTGAAATGCAATCGTAAAATGATAGATATTATCTCTCCCAATTTAGCAAAGGTATCATAATAAAAAGGAGATATATTTCTAACCTTGAGAATATGCTGCAGTCCAGAGCGCATTAATTCACTGCGGATGTGTACTCTGAAATCAAGCTCATCTGATGGGATGATTAGAGCATTGATTAACTGTAGACAAGCTACCTAAGAAAGTCAAAGAAAAAATATATGTTGGATCAACAATTTTTCTCCCATTCATCATGAGCTAGCTAATTTGCTAGAAAAACTATGAAAAACTGCCAGACAAAATATTTTTCTACCAAATTTTATCACAACAAAGCAGCCTAAAAGTGAAATTCAGGTATGCAGTACAAATAGTGTTGGAAAAAAAATCAGGAAGGAATCAACACTGATAATTGGAATTCTGAGATCTCATAGATTAAAACAACAAAAGAAATCAAATGAAAAGGACATGTTTCAATTAAACACCAGACAATGATTTGAAGGCAATCCAGCTCATATTCTAAATCTACTCCAGAACAAAAGTCTTATCTTTAAAAATAATCCATTAATACTTGTTGGCCATGGTGTCTCCTGCCCCTATATTTAAATATATTCAGGGAATTGAGTAACCTTGGAATAATATACCTAGAGCAACTTGAAAAGACTTCTCCCTCCTTTTCTATCCCAAATCCAGAATGTAGAATTTTAGAATCACAATGCTTACAAAATGCTTTATAATTAATGAATAGTTAGTATGCTCCTCTAGGGTTTGTTAAGCTAATCAAACCATCTTCCTGTTACCCTTTACCAGGGGCCGGCAACCTGCGGCTCTGGAGCTGCATGTGGCTCTTTCAAACCCGATTCTTTTATGGGGCCATGCCCCCGCCGCTGCTCTTCCTGTTGGGGAAAATTCTTTTTAATTTTTTTTAATTTTTTTTTTTAATATAAACAATCCATCATACGTTAAACAGTGTGTCGTCTGGTTACAAATGTTTTGTGAAATAATAATTACATTTCCAGCCATAATCTTTACATTGGTATTAATTCTCTACTCTTAAATTATTGCAAATATACACAATATGTCTGAACATTCTTGCCAACCACGCTGCTGCATAATGCCATCTGTAACACATCTTATACAAATTTTCTTTATATACAGTTGACATTGTTAATTTATAATTTCTATTCCAAAGTTTCTGCCATTTATCTAATTCTATTGTATAACCAAAATTTTAGCCCATGCTATCGTCTCCTTCACTTGCTCTTCTTCCAATTTAAAACCCAATAAGTAGTTATACAGTTTTTTAAATCAAGCTTTCATCAGTTCCTGTTAGGATCTTGTCCAATTCTGTCAGCTCTCTGTAAATACCATATAACTTTTTACATCTTTTTCATATTTCGACTGTATTTACAGTTGTGAATACCAGGCTATTTCGATTCCTTGTTCATTCAATTCTTGCTTAGTTTTGAGCTCACCCTTCTCATTCAAAATGTCTTTGTATCTCACAATATTTCCCATATCAATCATATTCAGATGTATAAGTGCTTCTATTGTCAAAAGCCAGACTGATATCTTCAAGCACTGTTTTCTAATTTTCTCCCATACTAACAAAAAAGCATTTCTTATATAATGTCTTTGAAAGTAACTATGTATCTTACTTTTCCCATAAGAAGGCATGCCATCCCAGATTATGTCCCTCCAAGGTCAATAGTCTTACGTTTCTCAGCCCAATCCACTCTTTCATCTATGTTAACATCGTATCCTGATAATATAATTCCCAATTTGGTAGACCAAAACCACTTCTAGTTCTTAGTATTCTGTAGCATTTTAAAGTTAATTCTAGCTTTTTCCCATGCCAAATACATTTTACAATTATTTTATTAAGATTCTCAAAATATTTTTCCCCAGTTTTATTGGAATTACTTGGAATAAGTACAATAATCTCGGCAATACATTCATCTTAATTGTACCTATTCTTCCTATTAACGATACTTGTGGATCTTCTACAATAAAAACAAAATAATCTGCAAATGCCTATAATTTAAATTCTTCCTTTTTTATTTCCATGCTGTTTTTATCTTGTCTAATATTTCTATTTAATACTTCTAGTGTCAATACAAATAACAATGGCAACAAGGGACATCCTTGTCTTGTATCCTTTTTAATATTAACCTTTTCAGTCATGTCTCCATTTACCACCATCTTAGCAGTTAGTTTATAGTATATTGCCTTAATCATCTTTATAAATCTCTCCCCAAAGTCCATTTCTTTTAGTTGTGTTAACATAAATTGCCAGTTCACGTTATCAAATGCCTTCTGCGCATCAAGGAAAATCAACACCATTTGCTTCTCTGGGTGCGCTTCATAGTATTCCAGTGTGTTCAAGGTTATTTTCATGTTATCTTTAATCTGTCTCTTAGGTAAAAAGACATTTTGATTTGTATATATAAATTGATTTAAAAATCTCTTTAGTCTTTCTGCTATTATTGATGCAAATATTTTATAATACGCATTCAATAGCGATATCAGTTTGTAATTTTTTTTATCTGCTGTCAGTCTGTGTCTTCTTTCAGTATGAGAGAATGTATGCTTCCATCCAGGAATCTGGTACTTTCACTTCCAACAATAGGTCATTAAATATGTCCAACATTACATTGCTTAAAGAGTTTTGTAAAGTTTTGTATAACTCTGCTGGTAGACCTTCCATACCTGATGTTTTACCATTCTTTTGTTTTTTGATAGCTTCTAATGCTGTTTTAATTGTGTCTGATACTGTAGATAATTCCACTTTTTCTAGATATTTTTATTTTATCTTCTGATACTATCTCTTGATCATATAATTTATCACAATAATTTTGAATTATTTTCTTTTTGTCTTCATTTTGGTGATAAAGAATCCTATCATCGTCTATTAGCCAACCATCTTTCTGGCTTGTTTGCATTTTGAAAAAAAAATTGCTTAACTCTTTTTATTTTTTGTGCTAGTTCTTCTTTGTCTATTAAATTCAACATGTTTTTTTTTAAAGTCCATTTGATTCTTTATATTCTGTTGGGGGAAACTCTTAAGCAATGCCCAACCTTTCCTTGCAGAGATGCCCATAGGCCGGCAGTGCAGACTTCCAATCCCACGCGTGTGGGTGAAAGGGCTGCATGCACACATTTGTGGTTGCATGTGAATGTGCATGAAGAGGCAGAATTGGTTTCGCTTCTGTGGCCTGATGGAGGTCTATGAGCCTTGGAAACATGTGCACGTGTGTGTGTGCGCACACACAAACACACAGAATATAGATATTCCATGAGTCAAATGATCAGGTGGGGTAAATTCTAAATAAACATTTACCATAAGATTGGATCTATGATTAACTCCTGCATGGGGATGGAAGGCTTTGAAGGGGAGGAGTGATTTGAAGGGGAGGGAGTGTTTGAAACCAGCCAACTTTTCACACTGAATATTCAGAATTGATTTTAATCTGTCCGGTTTACTCCCTTGGCAAAGGCCAACTGGACTGGAGGGGGGGGGTCAAAAATAAGAGTTAGGCGACGTATCTTTTAATCCTTTTCGGGAAGCTCCCAAGCTGCAAATTTACTTTAGTGCTGAACTAGGGAAGATGCTGGAAAATAATCCGCCTGGCTTGTTGTACAACGAAAAGAAACTTTCCTCCCCCCCAAAAAACCCCATCACATTTACAACTGAACTTTCCTCATGCTCCAAAACAGTTCAGGAGCTCCACTAACTTCTATTGTATAATACATTCAATCCTGAGGTGTCTTGAGCAGTACTTGCTTGTGGTGCCCTCCAGCAGCAGATGCGTTAATTTCTATCAAAGGATTTGCACAGAAACACGAATAACATGAAGCAATGTCAGCATGCAGTTTTTATGAAGGAAAAAGTTTGTTTCTTTTCCTGCTGAATAAAACCGTAGGTACTGTTAGGGATAACATTGGTTACCTAATTTAGTTTGGGTAAAAACAATATATAAACTATGTTAGTGAGTTTAAGTGTATGTATCACTTTAACTGCAAAACATGTATTTTGGGTGCGGTTGTAAAATCACCATAAGAGGGAGCAAGAGAGCTCACTGTCTGCTGGTTTTTACTGGAGAGCTGACAATGATGGATTGATGGTGATAACTGCGTGTGTTTCCCTGTTGTTGCTGAAACGAAGAAAAAGGGGTTTGATTTCCTTCATATCTCAGACTGCAAAAGAGATATATTGCTGGACTGATTATTTGTAAGTTAACTGACCTCTATTTTTTGACACTGGACTTTGTAACTGATTAATCCCTGGATGGACTAAACTAGTATATGACATATGGACTGTTTGACTATGCTATAACTCTTGCTGGAATAAAAAACTATTTAACTGGCACAGTGTATCTGTCTTACTGAGTGTAAACTACAACGTTTATCTCACATAGTTTGCCTGCCTGCTAGACTGCCGTTGCACGTTCTGCTAGGTTGTGTATACCTAACAGGTACGCCGCAAAAATATCTGTCTTAAAATCTAATACAAAGTACCGTATATACTCGAGTATAAGTCGACCCGAATATAAGCCGAGGCACCTAATTTAACCACAAAAAACTGGGAAAACTTATTGACTCGAGTATAAGCCGAGGGTGGGAAATGCAGCAGCTACTGGTAAATTTCAAAAATAAAAATAGATACCAATAAAAACTTTCACTAGGACAGTTGAGAATAAGTTTGATGTTCACAATTTCCTCTTTGAAAGAGACCAGTAAATAGGGAACAAGAAGATGAAGAAAAAGAATGTGTTTTTTCACACTTTTCACACTGCAGTGAACAAAAATGGCATCATAGGAACAGGCTTATTCTCAGCCCAAAGGTTTGTTTCTGATTTCTTCCCTGATTTAAGGGAAATTTGGGAAACGATCTCACTATCAAGAAAGGTTTAATTGATTCACTAACCCAAAAGATGATGATGATGACAGTGATAGGCAGGAGTCACTCTCTCCCTTGCAAGAAAAAATCATTTCCAGCACGCGCGCGCGATCCACCACCGCCCCTTTGCACCTTGCAAATGCAAAACCCCAGGGTTTTTGCATTTGCAAGGTGCAAAGCGGCGGGGGCGGATCGCGCGCGCGTGCTAGAAAGGGCTTCACTTTATTGGGGGGGGAGAGAGAGAGAGAGAGAGATATCATAAGAACGGCTCTTGGTTTTTTCTTGCAAGGGAGAGAGTGACTCCTGCCTCCCACTGTCATCAACATCTTCTTCTTTTGGGTTAGTGAATCAATTAATTTGGGAAATGATCTCACTATCAGAAAACAACGCGAGCTGCCACCACCACCTCCTCCTCCCCCTCCTCCCGAGTGGACTGAAAGCAGCTGGAGCTGAGGAAATGAAGCTGAGTGGAGCGACCTCGGCTCGCGTTGCTTTCTCAGCCTAGAGCTCAGAAAACGCGAGCTGCCACCACCTCCTCCTCCCCCTCCTCCCGAGTGGACTGAAAGCAGCTGGAGCTGAGGAAATGAAGCTGAGTGGAGCGACCTCGGCTCGCGTTGCTTTCTCAGCCTAGAGCTCAGAAAACGCGAGCTGCCACCACCTCCTCCTCCCCCTCCTCCCGAGTGACTGAAAGCAGCCGGAGCTGAGGAAATGAAGCTGAGTGGAGCCGAAGCAACCTCGGCTCGCGTTGTTTTCTCAGCCTAGAGAAAGGGGAAGGGGGCTCATCTGGACCAAGGGTGAGTCTCCCCCTCAGTTTCCCCTGAAGGATCTTCTGTCGCTTTTGCCTTCTCCCTACATCTTCCCTCTGTTAAAATCCCCCCCCCACACACACACTTATTTTCGGTTGGATAGATTTTGTGTCTGAGCATGGCGGTGGGTCTTCCCCCCCAAAAAAACAGTTAAAAAAAGAAAAAACAATATATCCTCAAGCAAGAACTTTTCTGCTTCCGATTACCCCCATGCTTAAAAGTTGCAAAGGAAACACGGAAGCAGGGAAGCGGCTGCCCAGCTTCGGAGCTCCACACCATTTTTTTTTTCAGAGGGGAATCTGACTCGAGTATAAGCCGAGGGGGGTTTTTTCAGCACAAAAAATGTGCTGAAAAACTCGGCTTATACTCGAGTATATACGGTACTTTTAAAATGGCCAGTCACTTTTCACTATTAATAAAATGACAGGAAAGGAATTTTTAAAACTACCAATTGAGGCTGTTGTTTTTTAATAAAATGCTTAATATCACAACTGTTAGTGCTAAATTATGTTAGGGCCAAATAAAATAGGTTCTGATTTATAAAACTTAGATACTTTATTTCCCTTTCATTCAATACAACTTTTTTTCATTTAAAACAGTAGATTATGTATTCCTTAAATCAATACTTTATTTTTCTTTACATACAAATTTTATACCAATGTAACTTAATTTGAATAAATTAAACAATTAATTATATTAAACTATATATTTTCCACAAATAATCTAATATTTCAATAAGTTTTATTGCAGTGTTATCTTCATTTTAGATGTCAAAAGGGTTTTGTGGCTCCCGGTGTTTTCTTTTCTGTAGGAAACGAGTCCAAATGGCTCTTGGAGTATTTAAGGTTGCCGACCCCTGCCCTATATTCATTCTAATCAAATTGCCTGATTGCTACCTTGGGCTGGTTCTGAAGATATACAAAAAGAATTTCAAGATAAAAATCCAGAGAAATCAAGTGTACTCAGTAATGGTGAAATAAAAGAGAAAACAAAAGACATCAGAGTATTATGAAAGATAAGGTAGATAGACTTTTATATTCTTTTTTCAGGTTCCTTCTATTACCTTTAATGCTACTGAAGTTCCACTTTTCAGGCCATCCACAATGGGCTTAAATCGTTCTACTTCATCCATTTCTGCACGTTCAGTTAATGCTCCCAAAACTTGCTCGTGCCTAACAAAAAATAAAGGAATCACATAAAATAGAAATAAAAAAGGAAGAAAAAGGAGAAAATAAAAACCAACTTTTATATACCAAGTCTGCATTTTTTAAAAAACAGTGCAGTGTTAGTTTGATGTGGAATTTTAAAGATCCCTTACTAAAATTTAGAATGCCAATAAAATCCTTCTGAATTTGAATGTATCAAATTTAGACTCAATTGTATAACTGGGATATACTCACAGATTAAATCTGGCATTTGATGTTTTTGTAAAGGATAAAAATAATTGTCATCACCTTTATTAAATTCAAAGTTTGCTCACAGCTACCAGTGTTTTATTGATTTTTTATTGTCTTCCTTCAGCAGGCAATGTACCTCCTAGAACAGGACTGTCAAACTTGCAGTCCACAGGCTGGATGTATCATGCACTGGGCATACCCATGCCCAGTTTAGTGAAGGGAGAAAGTCATGGTACATCACATGTTGATGCCGTAGCGATGCAAGTTTGACACCCCTGTCCTAGAATGTAGAAAGATAGGGACTTCAGAGATCTTTTAGTTCAAACCACTGCCCAAGTCAAGAAAGCATACAGCATCCTGGTCAAGTGGTTGTCCTGTCTATTTTTGAAACTCTCATGATGGAGCACCCACAACTACTGGAGGCAAGCTATTTGACTGACTCATTGCTCTCACTGTCAGAAAATTTCTCCTTGCTTTTAAATTGGATCTCTCTTTAACAACTTCCAGCCATTACTTTTTGTCCTCAGGTATTTGGAAAATAAGTGAGCCTTTCAAGTACTTGGAAGACAGCTATCAGGTTTCCTCTCATCTTTCTTGTTGATAGACTAGATCCCTCAACCATTCCTCATACAGTTTAGCCTCCAGACTTCTTGTTATCTTGTTATCTTCACTGCATACTTTCTATGGTCTCAGCATCTTTTTTGTATCATGGTTAGAACTGTACCAATATTCTAGATGTGATCTTACTAGTATAAAACAGTATTAAAATTTCTAGTGATGTTGATGCTATCCTGCCAAAACATTGCTGGCTCATATTTAAGTGGTTGTCCATAGGATACATAGAACCTTATCACAGTTACTATTGTTGAGTCAGATACTGCCTATTCTATACCTATGCATTTGGTTTTTCTTATTTTTCTCATAAATGAGTGAATGGTTGGATTGACCTAAGGGCTAAATTGTATTAAGATCCTTCTAAATCTTGAGCCTATCTTCCAAAGTATTAGCAATTCCTTCCAGGAAATCTGATGAGTTTCTTTTCTATCTCTTGTCTAGATCATTTATGAAGATGTTGAAGAGTACTGGGCCCAAGACAGAACCCTGAGGTACCTCACTGAATACTTCCCTATATGAAAATATATTTTCATTAAATGTTTAAATAAATAATTAAACTTTAATTTCTTCATTACGAAAGGTTCAATTAACAAATTATTACCTTTTGGGGGTAATAATTAACTGAAAACATGTGAAATCTCTTTGAATCCTTGTAATACACACATCATTTCTGTCTCTCATTATTACATTTTTCTATTTTATTTTCTTGAAGAGGGAAAATATTTCCTTCCTAAATACAGATACCTATTTTATTTCTGTTCATATATCAAAATATTTTGAACAAAATTGTGCAAAAGTGATGGAGAGGAATCTAATTGCTGTTACAAATTTTTTTTACTTGAATTAACTATTCAATCATAACAAGTAAAAGTTAGGAAGAACAAATGTATTGGATTGTGTCTTAAGATATATAAACAGAAGTAAATTTGTGAAACTAGCTTTGCTGTTTTTTCACCTCTTGCCATAATCTTCATTATGCTCTGAAAAGCTATAAGTATAAAACTTCCTTAAGTAACATGGGATAAGGTTAATGGCTTCAGGAAGAGAAGGAAGAGCATGTTGCTTCAACTTTTTTTCCCTTGGGATATTTTCAGAACTCATCTATTACACTAATTATGTGCTTATTAAAAGGCATAATTGATAAAGAAACCATATTTTAACATATTTTTCCAAAAGTATAAATTAGTAAACTGACCCATTCTTCTACAGCATACAACTAAACCAAAAGATAAATTACTCATTGTCACATACATATCCACAGGCTGAGGCAAAATGCAGAGAGCAGAGAGTAGCTTGATAGCGTCAATCATCATTGTAGGGACTTTAGGATCCACTGCTTTTGCCAAAAGTAGAATCCCATCATCTGTTTCAAGCATTGTCTTAATTCCAAACTAAAAATTAAAAATCAATACACCCTTGGGTGAATAACTTAAGATTATAGGCAGAAATAATACCCATGGCACAAAATGGTGCTAGTCTCACAAAAACATTACATTATATGTTCAGAAAACAAGAGAAAGGGAATATGTTCTAAGAAAGAACTTTTGAAGCTAATTTCTAGAAGAATTTAAGGGCACTTTTACTCAACTGTGTATTTAAAATGTTTTTCAGTCTGCCAAGTAATTAACTGAAGAGGGAGGGAAAATGAAGAGTGGGAAAATGGAAATATAAGTACAACAATCTAGACACTTTTGATAAATCAAATTGCTGTTGAAAAATTAGGAAACCAATATAAAATTCCAGCAAACACTGTATATGAAGTTGTCTTACATTGGTAACCGATAGATCTGATGTCAGGTTGATTTATTCCAACTATGTGTAAATAAGAAAACTAGAGCTTACATCATAAATGCCTGATGCATCACTACCTGCTAATGGTTAAAGTTAATAGTCCTTGACTTACAGTACAAACATGATAGCCCCCCCTCCCAAATCTATTAAGTGAATATTGCCCATTTTACAACCTTTCTTGACTCAGTTGTCAAGTGAATCACTGCACTTAAGTTATTAACACGACTGTTAAGTGACTCACTCTGACTTCCCCATTGACTTTACTTGTCAGAAGATAATCACATGACCCTGGGACACTGGAACCATCATAACTATGAGTTAGTTGCCAAGCACCTGAATTTTGATTATGTGACCATGAGATGCAACAACGGCTGTGTGAAAAACAATCATAAGCCACTTTTTTCCGTGCTGTTATAACGTTGAACAGTTACTAAATCAACTGTTGTAAGTTGATTACTCGCAGCAGTGTCAAACTCGATTTCATTGAGGGCTGCCTGAAGGTTTTTTTACTTTGGAGGGTGGGTGTGGGTGTGACCGGGGGTGGGCATGGCCAGGGTAGGTGTGACACAAGATTCATGTTGGGGGCACCTGTGGTGGCCAAGTGCTATGACAGGATTTCCCTGAAACCTTCCCTCACTCTCATTATAATCTTCCTCCCTCCCTCCCTCCCTCCCTCCCTCCCTCTCTTTCTTTCTTTTTCTTTGTATTTCCTCTTTTCTTTCTTCCTTTCCTGTCCCTTCTTGCATGCTCAAATGCAAAAGGGAAACATTTCATGCCCCCCAAGCTCCATTTTTTCTGGCAGAGGTACCATGGGCTGGTCTTTTGCTGTTTCCAGGCTGGGCCCACGGGCCAGATCTAAGCACCCCTGATTATGTTTCTTCTTTGTTTTAAATTTGTTTTTGCAGATTTGAAATATCTGTTCATTTTTGAAATGTTAATACTGTTCGGCCTATGTTAATACACTACTGAATTAATACGATACAATAGTCCTACATGCAACTGGGCCTTTGAGGGCAACCACAATGCTGATGCAGTGAAAGTTTGCAGAAAGCCGTTTCCTCTCAGTCCAACCCCTGCCTTGAAAGATCTCTGGAGAGGAGAGGATGGTGGGGGAGCAGCATGAGGGAAGGCTGCCCCAATAAGCTAGCATCCTTGTTAAGCCTGGGTTCCCCAACCAGGGTTAAGGAGACAAGCTAAACAGAATGTGCAGCGTTAGTCAGAAAGGCACACAGATAAATGAGTGAGATAAGCTTGTATGTTTGTTAACATACAGTAAAAATAACAGATACGCTTGTGCTATCAAAATATAGTTTATTCCATTTAGAGTTTATAGCATAGTCAAAATAACAGTCCTTTAGTCATGTATCATTTAGTCAGTCCATTCAAGGATATTCAGTTAGCAAAGTCCATGTAGAATATCCAATGTCAGTTCACTTACAATAAATCAGTCCTTTATCTCTCTCCCGTTCCAGTAGGGAAAAATGCAGTCTTCATCCAGTAATTAGGGATCATCAAGTCAGAGAGAGCAAGCTGATGTTCCTTGCTTCTTTTATGGTGCTTTCACAACCACTCCCTTAATTACATTCCTATATTTAAAGTTGCAGACACTTTAACTTATAAACCATGATAACATATTTATTATTTTACCTAAACCAGTTAGGGTAAACAATGTTATCCCTAACATTCTCCCCTTTTAGGTAAATATAATAATATAACTATTTACATCTTTAAATCATATTTGTTACAACTTTCTTTAAACTTAACTACTCCTTGAGCTTTTGTAAATTGGTCTGCAATGTTTTCTTCTGTCATGCAGTATTCCAATTTAATTAGCCCATTCTTTACAGATTCTCTAACATTTAAGTATCTTAAATCAGTATGCTTTGATCTAGTTTTTACAGCAATATTAGTAGCTAACTTTATGGCTGCTTGGTTGTCCTCGTACACAATAATGGAATCTTTAACAGTTATACCCATGTCAAATAATAACTGTTTGTACAGAATTAAGTCAGTGCATAGTAATGACAGACATGAAAATTCTGCTTCCATCGTGGACAAGCTAATATGCTGTTGTCTGATTGACCTCCACCCTATTAGTGTCTTATCAAATAATATAGCCATCCCAGATGTTGATTTTCTAGTATTTATGTCAGTTGCAAAACTTGCATCTGCATAGGCACTAAGACTCAAATCACCCTTTGGTTCTATATACAATGCATGGTTCATTGTTCCTTTAAGATATCTTAAAATTCTCTTTAATGATTGCCAAATGACATTGATGTGGATCCGAATTAAAACGTGCCACTGATTTACACTATAAGCTATATCTGGCCTTGACCAATTGCTTATATATGATAAGCTACCAATCAAAGATTGATATATGGACTTATCAAATTTGGGACTTTGATCATCAGTTTGGCAAACTTCCTGACTCATTGGAGTCCTTGCCATTTTACAAAGTTCCATTTTATATGTTTTAATTAATTGGCAAATTTTATCCTTGAGATATCATAAATCCATTTTTTGTTTTGTTGATTGTCAATCCTAGATACTTTTTAATTTCACCTAAATGTTTTAATTTTATCTTTTTGGCTAATAATGATATAATCTCATTAGCTTCATTATTAGTCTTAGTTATCAAAGCAATATCATCTGTAAATAATAACAATAATGATACCGTTCCATTATTTTCTCTTTTAAACACACATGGATCTGCTAAACCAGATTTAAAACCTATATTGTTTAATTCTTTCACAATATATTGGTTCCATTGATTGCCAGATTGTTTCAATCCATAAAGACTTCTTTTTAGTTTCCAACAATCATTACTATTTACTTTATTGTCTTTTATAATAACTGGCTTTTTCAAATATATAGTGTGCTGCAATGGTGCATGCAAATAAGCAGTTTCTACATCTAAATGGTTAATGACATAGTTTTTCTTAGCTGCCCACACTAAAGCTGCTCTCAAAGATGTTGCTTTAAGACTTGGTGCAAAAACTTCATCATAATCAGATGCAGTTTGATTAAATCCTTGAGCTACCAACCTAGCTTTATGGGCGACAGTCCCATCATTGCCAGTTTTTACTTTAAATATCCATTTGCACCCAATGGATTTTTCTCCTGGAGGTAATTTTGCATCTTCATATACTTTCATTATCTTTAATGAATTTAGTTCTTTTTCCATTGCCTTTTGCCAATTCTCCTGATCCTTAGCAGGATACATCCTAAGTTCATCTACACTAGTTGGAACTTTAGTTACTTGGCAAACTATACTTGCTTGATACCTATCAGGTGGTCTAGTTACACGTGTAGTACGTCTCGGTATTACAGGACTTACAGGTGGACTTTCATTTACTACCTGTTCATGATTATCTAACTCTTCCTGATCAACAGTTTCCTCTTGTTCTGGTCCTATTTGTTCTTCGTGGACTTCTTTAATTGGACTCTTCTTATAACTAGTCTGATCTTTTTGCCTTTTGTAGGGTTCAATAATTACTTCATTATTTAAATCTTGCTCTAATCTATTCCGTCCTACATGTTCTAGGATTTTAACAGAGGGAAGATGTAGGGAGAAGGCAAAAGCGACGGAAGATCCTTCAGGGGAAACTGAGGGGGAGACTCACCCTTGGTCCAGATGAGCCCCCTTCCTCTTTCTCTAGGCTGAGAAAACAATGTGAGCTGAAGTTGCTTCGGCTCCACTCAGCTTCGTTTCCTCAGCTCCAGCTGCTTTCAGTCCACTCGGGAGGAGGGGGAGGAGGTGGTAGTGGCGGCTCGCGTTGTTTTCTGATAGTGAGATCATTTCCCAAATTAATTGATTCACTAACCCAAAAGAAGAAGGTGTTGATGACAGTGGGAGGCAGGAGTTACTCTCTCCCTTGCAAGAAAAAAGCAAGAGCCGTTCTTATGATCTCTCCCTCTCTCTCTCTCCCCGTAATACAGTCAAGCCCTTTCCAGCACGCGCGATCTGCCTTCGCCACTTTGCACCTTGCAAATGCAAAAACAGTGGGAGGCAGGAGTCACTCTCTCCCTTGCAAGAAAAAAGCAAGAGCCGTTCTTATGATCTCTCCCTCTCTCTCTCTCCCCGTAATACAGTCAAGCCCTTTCCAGCATACGCGATCTGCCTTCGCCACTTTGCACCTTGCAAATGCAAAAACAGTGGGAAGCAGGAGTTACTCTCTCCCTTGCAAGAAAAAAGCAAGAGCCGTTCTTATGATCTCTCCCTCTCTCTCTCTCCCCGTAATACAGTCAAGCCCTTTCCAGCACGCGGGATCCGCCCCCGCCACTTTGCACCTTGCAAATGCAAAAACCCCAGGATTTTGCATTTGCAAGGTGCAAAGTGGCAAAGGCAGATCGCGCGTGCTGGAAAGGGCTTGACTGTATTAGGGGGAGAGAGAGAGAGAGGGAGAGATCATAAGAACGGCTCTTGCTTTTTTCTTGCAAGGGAGAGAGTGACTCCTGCCTCCCACTGTCATCATCATCATCTTTTGGGTTAGTGAATCAATTAAACCTTTCATAATAGTGAGATCGTTTCCCAAATTTCCCTTAAATCAGGGAAGAAATCAGAAACAAACCTTTGGATTGAGAATAAGCCTGTTCCTATGATGCCATTTTTGTTCACTGCAGTGTGAAAAGTGTGAAAAAACATACTTCTTTTTCTTCATCTTCTTGTTCCCTATTTACTGGTCTCTTTCAAAGAGGAAATTGTGAACATCAAACTTATTCTCAACTGTCCTAGTGAAAGTTTTTATTGGTATCTATTTTTATTTTTGAAATTTACCAGTAGCTGCTGCATTTCCCACCCTCGGCTTATACTCGAGTCAATAAGTTTTCCCAGTTTTTTTGTGGTTAAATTAGGTGCCTCGGCTTATATTCGGGTCGACTTATACTCGATTATATACGGTATCTTTTGATGACTTTTAGTATTCTGGCCAGCGTTCTGGCACTTTGCTTTTTTACAAAATCTTGCCAAATGTCCTCTTCCTCCACAATTAAAACACTTTTTAATTGCGTATGCAGTAGGAGATTCATTATCTTCTTTTTGAGGTTGCTCCCTCCTTAACTCATCTCTTTCAAGTCTTCTTCTTGCCTCTTCAATCAATCTGCCAGTTATATCAGTTAAAGTTAAACTTTCCTTAGGCAAAATTTCAAGGGAAGTGATGTAGTTGTCATAACTTTCTTCTAGTGAAGATAGAATTATATAGACTTGGTGTAGTTCAGAGAAAATAAGCTCTTTCTCATGCAGTTCTTGAAAAATGCTTTGCATAGTTTTCAAATGACTAAGCATATCACCATTCATCTGGAGATGCCTTCTGAAAAGCTTCCGTGTAAGATTTATGTGAGCACCAACGTTATTTCGGAAATAAATCCTCTTCAGCTTCTGCCAACACCCAACAGCCGTTTGCTCTCCATGGATATGAACAAGTTGCTGGTCAGACAGTGTTACTCCTATTATGCAAATAGCTTATTCATTTTTCTGCATAAAATCTTTTATCTTTAGTCTATCTTCCTCAATCTCTGGATCCCATTCCTCTATGTTTGGTGGATTTTCAATTATGTTCCACAAACCTTCTCTTCGTAGAAGTAGACTACATTTTATAGACCATGATACATAGTTTGTTCCATCCAGCTTGGATATAAGGGACAAACTTTGTAGATTGACTTGTGCCATGTTTTCTTATATGGATATAAAACTATAATTAATAAAACACAGCTGTCTGTTTACTGTAAGGTATAACAACACAAACTCTCACTTTTTACATAAATCTGTTTTATCCTAGTTAAACTGACTTTGCACCTGGGCCCATAACCAGTGTTAAGCCTGGGTTCCCCAACCAGGGTTAAGGAGACAAGCTAAACAGAATGTGCAGCGTTAGTCAGATAGGCACACAGATAAATGAGTGAGATAAGCTTGTATGTTTGTTAACATGCAGTAAAAATAACAGATACGCTTGTGCTATCAAAATATAGTTTATTCCATTTAGAGTTTATAGCATAGTCAAAATAACAGTCCTTTAGTCATGTATCATTTAGTCAGTCCATTCAAGGATATTCAGTTAGCAAAGTCCGTGTAGAATATCCAATGTCAGTTCACTTACAATAAATCAGTCCTTTATCTCTCTCCCATTCCAGTAGGGAAAAACGCAGTCTTCATCCAGTAATTAGGGATCATCAAGTCAGAGAGAGCAAGCTGACGTTCCTTGCTTCTTTTATGGTGCTTTCACAACCACTCCCTTAATTACATTCCTATATTTAAAGTTGCAGACACTTTAACTTATAAACCATGATAACATATTTATTATTTTACCTAAACCAGTTAGGGTAAACAATGTTATCCCTAACAATCCTTATAACTTATAACCAAAAATAGGATTCACTTTCGAGAAGGGGCAGCCTCTTTCATGCAGGACCAGGGAGTACTATTCCCCTGCAGCCTCTTCTTGCTCTCCAGAGATTTGTGTTCTGACCAAGGCTTCCTGAAACAGTAACAATCACACGCTGTTCCCAAAAACCCTTTTTTGTATTATTTCAATGGCTGTGAATTATATTCACAGCCTGTAATGAGTCCCAAACAGTTTATGAATAGTCCAACAGAAGTCTGCCGCAGTCTTTCGGGACAAGTACCCACCTTTATTTTCCTTGAAATGCTAACAACGATTAAATTGCCAATTAGCTGTACAAGGCCAAATGGAGCACAAAGTCAACACGGAGCTTCAGAGTTTAAACCGACCAGAACAAACAAAGTTGCTTCCTGCAAAGGCTCATGTCCCTTTGCTCCTCCTGCATATCTTATGGGAGGGGCCAATCATCTCCAAGCCTTATTCCCAAGTTGCCCCTTTTGTCTTAACTGTTCTTGCCTCCTGGCAGCTCTGCGCAAGTGCACACTGGGAACAGGCTCCCCCTGTTCCTCTGCCTTGCTGATGTCAGATTCTGGAGGCTCCAGAGTCAGCATATAACTCTCAGATGGCCTTGGCCCCATCTCTGTGTCAGATGCAGATCCCTCGTCCAAGCCCTCCCCATACTCCAGGACTGGGCCGTGTTCCTCCTCACTGTCTGAATCTGCTGCCAGCTCCACAGGCCGCCAGCAGACCACAACAATTTGTCAAGGCAGAAGTTGAACTCGGAGGAAACTGCTTCTTGCAAGCCAGCCCAGTCAGTGAATGGGCAAGCAGACAGCCCTCGGGGGAGAAATTTTCTCTCATGCCTCCCACTTGGAGGTCCCAAAGCTGGGCAGCCTGAAAGGCAGCCAAGTCTCATCATGTCTCATTCCCCCATACCAAGGTAGCCCTTTGGCTGAACGTAGCAAGCCCAGAGTTGATCTTCCTTCCCCGCCCTTAGCCTTACCTTCCAAATCATGGGGCTCGTACCATTCTCACAGCAGCAGCCCACACTCATCCGAAGTGCTCGGGACAGTGGGTGGGTGACGAGGTGTGGCTGGCAGAGGGCGATGCAGGCAGTGTAGCCTCATGCTCCCTGGTTGCTCCCCTGCCCGTTGGCAGGTGAGCCCCAGCAACTGTGGAGAATCTGGATGGAGGGGTGAGATGCGGGTTGGCAGGGAGGTGAGCGGCAATGGCTCAGCCCTGGCTTGCCTTCCCCTCTACTAGTAGTTGCAGGAAAAAGGTAAGGTCGCAGGACAAAGAAAGAGGCAGTCGTGGGGGAAGAAGTGGGGAGAGTGAGTAAGGGGCCTCTGAAGGAGGGGAAATGGGGTGGAGGCAAGCAAGCTGATTCAGCAAAGAGTGAGACCGCAGTGGAAACTTGCAGGAATAAGTGGGGCGGTGGAGGGAGGTGTCCCTTTAGAAAGGCAGGAACTGGCACGTACACCAACCTCAGGTGAAGGGCAAATGGGCAGCATGTGGGCAGAGGCCCTGGGGAAGGCCAGAGCCAGGGACTGGCACATCCTGATCCAAGGCGAAGGTGGCAATATAGGGTGGGCCATGGTAGGAGGGCCAGTCAGTCGTGTGATTCACCTGAACCAATCTGAACTGGCTGAATCCCACCTCTGGATGTGGCCCTCCATGAAATTGAGTTTGACATCCCTGGCCTAGATGATATTTGTTGGAGTGTATAGCACTGTCAAATATCAGAGGAAATAATCTGACATTTTGTGTTGCTGTAGATTGATTTATGATAATGTTTATATTTTAACATGATAATGTTTATATTTTATATAAAATTTGCCAAATTTCAATTCCATGGGAGTCATGGATTTCAGACACATATTGTAAGATAGCCTATTTAATGTACCTTCACTTAAAAACTTCTGCCCTATAGGACCCAGTTAAGGATTACAGGAATCAGTGTTTTAAAGTTTTAAATCTAGACTTTTGTAGGATATAGATAATGCCATATCTATATCCTGGACTTGGAGTGAAACATATACAAATTAATTGATGCAATAAACAAAATGAGTTTGAAGTTTAATATAAAAATCTACTTGTGAATAGCAAATTTAAGGGAATAAACTATTACAAATTATATAGTTTATTCCCTTAATTTTACCATTCACAAGCAAATTTGTAAATATGACCATTTGATAAATGGTCAAAAATCTGACCAAGTATATCCTTGGTAGAACTTTTCCTAAAGACAGAATGCTACAACATTCTCTTTTTCACATAATTTCATACTTTAAACTCCATTATCGTACCACTATTTGCACAATTGATTTTATTCTTTCTGTTCCTCTCAAATATATTTACTTTACAGTTCACTCAGCATTCATTCCTATTTTGGTTTTTTTTATGCCTAAATTGTTCCTTTTCTCAGTTCTCAATAGTATTTTTTCGATGTTCATATTACTTCACATAATCATTAATAATCTCCTCACAAATAACTCTCACAGAAAAACTGATTAGACTCTTCTCATTTTTTGAGTGTTTTCCTGCCAACATTCTGTTTAGGAATGCTTTATCTGCAGTGAAATTGTTTGAATAAACTAGGACAAAAGATCAAGGAGGTCAAGGATTTTTGCCTATATGTAGCCACAATTAATTTTGTTGACTTGTAAATGTCTTTAACATATTTAGATAGTGTTAAAGTCTGAAGTCATTATCTCACCCATTCTTGTTTTATTATGGTTCTTGCTTGTAAATTTAGAGCATCATTTTCTATGATGATACCCAGTGTGTAATATTTTGCTCCTGATTTCTTTTGCTTTGAGAAACTTATTTTATTTTTCTACTTTCTTTCAGTAAATATATTCCTTTTTAATGTAACCTAATCTTTCCACTATGATTTTTCTTCTTAACTTAGAGTTATCTTCATCTCATTTTAGACTCCCATAATCCTAAAATTTATCCTTGTCTCTTTATTTCTCTTCTCACAATTTCTTATGTACAATTCTAAATTTAGAATTAAGTCTTAGCAGTATTATAGAAAATAACATTAGTTATTTTCATTCAGATTACCTTTCAGGATTTTTTGTTTCTACTTGAATTATATTTTCTGTTTCAATGTTTTAAATATTTATATTTCAGGTGGCTGTTAACCCTGGTTTTAAGTATTCACAGCCTGAAAATACAAATCAGAGCATGCTTTCTGAGGTAAAGAGTTTCATGTATTGGCAGCTTTTTCTCTATATTTTATAAATGTGCAAAATTGTAGACAGACTTTTGCATGAGTAAACTTCTTTTCACAATGCCATTCTTCAAGATCTTAATATCCACAGTTGTTCAGCTAGAATAAAGTCCTTGTGAATCAAGAATTTTCAGAAGTGGTTAGACACTGCTTCCTTTTTAGGGCTGAGAGAAAGTGACTGGCCCAAGGTTCCAGTTAGCTTTTCTGTCTAAGGCAGGACTAATACTTCTGAAAAAGAACAGACTTAAATTCCTGCCCATTTGTACTTTTTGCTTTCTAATAATTTAACATTATATATTAAATATAAGAAATTATATCCACAAGTTTCTAAATGGAAAAAATAGGGGACTTACTTTGTTGTTCATAAAAGCTTTTAAGCATCTAACAATTTCATGTTCAATCTTGAAGTCATATGACCTAGAAAAAAGAGGAAACAAAACTAAAATATTAATCCTACATACAGAATTATCTATTTATACATGTTAGGTTTCCATCCCAGAACGTTAAAAAGACATGCAACACCCTAAAAAATTATAGCAGAATGCTCCCAACTATATCAAAATTCAGTAGAGGAGTCAGGGGAAAATATGACAGGATAAGAATACTATCCACAAGACAAATTCCATTATATTATATATTATATATATCTTATATTCTATATTCTATTATATATATTATATATGGAATATATTATATTCCATTATTATAGGGGCCGTGAATAAACGCACCAACGTGCCTACCATCCCTGTCCTATTGTTTCTTTTATTTTTCTTATATGTATCCGTGTATTCATAACTATGTTTTTACTTATAACTATGATAATTGTAAGCAACTGACAAACCAAATAAAATAAAATAGAATAAAATATCCAATCTTATGGATCCATATATTCAATTTATCCTTATCCTATCCAACTGTCCTTAGTTTTCCTTTAATCTTTGTATACCCAAATAGAACACACAATTAAAACATGTTTCCAGCATGCAAATAAAAGCTATATTCATTCAATCTTCCAACCTATCTACCTACCTACTTAAGAAAGCCAGTGTATGAAAACCAATCCTGGACTAGTTATGGAGACTCAGGTTCTAAGCCTCCTTTAAGAACAGAAACTCACTTGGTGATTCTGTGCCAATAACATCCTCTCAGCCCTACACTAAGAAGTCAAAAAATGTCAGATCCCTAAAAGCGATACTGCCATTCAACTGGGAGAAGGGAGGGCTTGGATTTGATTCATTAGTATTGCCTGTGACAACTGGTATTTTATAACTTGTATCCTGGCACCAAAGTGCCCTGAGATTTTCTCACCTCTTGGGGAATGTACAGGAGGGAGGACCATGTGGGCTGTTTCACTTTAATACCCAGCGGAAGATGGCCATGGGAATGTATGCTTATCTGTTTCTCAGAGCAGCCCATACAATAACATCTTCACACGTGTGGATTGGCTGGCTAAAGGGAGAGGTCTCTGCAGCTTTAATTCTACTTGTCTTGCCTAAGGGTATTCAGACATTGCTTTGAATGACTTGCTTTCACTTCTGCTTAATAAAAGGTTCCTTTTGAAATACTTCGTTTCAAGAGTCTTCATTTTCTTAAAATAGGAGAAAAAGCAATCCTTACAAAAAAAAAATCTATCTACCAACCATCACTGGATCAGAATGGTAATTGCAATCCATATAATATATATACACGAGTATACACAAATGAGGCACAATATGTGTGTATATATACACAATTTTATCTAACTGCATGTATGCAAGCATTCCATCTAGGGGGATTGTGAATTAAGCATATTCTATCTATATTATACTAAGTTTATTATATATACATCATATATAGTGGAGCCTTGGGTCACGACTGTAATCCATTCCCGGATTCCAGTTGTGACCCAATTTGGTCATGTCCAGAAGCACAACTGACTGCACATGTGCACAGTCAAAAAAAATGGCAGCAAAGGGGAAATCAGCACAGAAAGGTGGTGATTTTGTTCACCACCCGATTTTTGAATCGTGACTCAATTCAAAAATTGGGTGGATTTTTTGTTTGCCACTAGATTTGGTCATGAACAGGAGCGTTCGTGACCCAAGGTTCCACTGTATACAAATCTATAATATACAAATGTATATGGATAAATTTTATCATCATTTTACCTCAAGTTAAACTATTTTAACTCAAGTGCTCCTTACCCAGAAAACTCGTCCTTTTCATCATGAAGTCCTTTCAATATGTCCAGCAAGCAATTCAAACCTTCAGCTCCAAAATTTTGCACCCAGCTGCAATTGTTGCAGAATAAAACACATTGTTACCTAAATAAAATAATTACCACTTCATTTTCTCATTAGATTGGCAATTGCATAAAGGTAGTCTTCGACTTACAACCACAATTGGGACTGAAATTTCCATTGTAAACTGCTGTGGTCATAGGTCGATTTGGACGTGATTAACATTTTTATGGTGGTCATTAATCAAATCACCATAATCATTAATTAAATCATGCAGTTAAATGAATCCAGCTTCTCCAATGGGTGTTTTTATGCCAGAAATTGGCAAAAAGGATCGCAAATCACAATCACATAAGCACAGAGTGCTGCACCCAGTAGCTGGATAAGATGTGATCATGTGACTGTGGGAGAGGTGCAACCATCGTAAGTGTGAGTACAGGTCATAAGTCACTTTTTCTGATGCCATCATAACTTCAGCCATTAAATGAACAGTTGTAAATCAAGGACTAACTGTACATCTGTCTCCAGACATGCATGATGCCCACGAATTTTAAATATTGCAGTATTTAGCAATCAACAAAGTTCTATCTAAACCATTACCTGACAGGATTGTTATTGAGTGACACACGTAGAGACTCCAAACATCCGAGGAGCTGTGCATCTTTAACACCAGATTTTAGTTCCTGAATATACATAATAGGAGATTTCGAGCTCTCCTTTTGACTCATGCCCTACAAATGAAAAAATAATGATAAATGTATATCCATTCTTTCTAAATTAAATATGTCTCAATAGCACAGAATAAACTCTTGAATTGATTTTTTCTCTAACACTCAACAGATGAATACAACAAAGTTTTCAGCTTTTAAAAATGGTTCAATTGGATATTCTTAAGCTATATCCAATTACATTCCAGAATTATATTCCTTTTCTATTTGCTATAATTTAAGGCTACTTATTATTCAGTATTTGAATACTGACTTTGTACTATTTTCTCCATCCTAAAGTTTTATTATTTATTCCACTATACTTCATTTCAAAAATACTGTATATTACCGTGTTTCTCATATAATAAGGCCGGGTCTTTTTTTTTTTTTACACCCGAAAAAACGGCTAGGACGTCTTTTTGGGGGTGACTTAATTCCCACCCTTGCATCCTCGCCACCAGCTGCTCCTAACGGGTGATCATGGCGAAGCGCGGAGCTCCCTACTCCCACCTTTGCTGCAGACACCTTTGGCACCCACCGCTGTTGCTTTCCCTTCTGCCCATTCCGCCAAGTTTGGAACTGCTGCTTCCGTGTTTGGAGTGCCGCCGCCATTTGGGGCTCCAAACAGCGGCAGTGCCCCAAACGTGGAAGCGGCAGCTCCAAACATGATGGCGGGCGATCTTTTTATTTTGGTCCATGTGAAATTCAGAGCGAGCAAGAGAGGGAGACTGCGATGCCTCCATCCGAGATGGCAACCTCACTAGTGGATCACAAAGTGGCTGGAAGCCCGAATCGGCAGGAAACGATGGCGATCTTTTTGGAGCGAGAGGAAAGGGAGAGAAGAGTTGCGAGGCGTAATTTGCAGGAGGAAGTGGGTGTATCCCACGGCAGGGAGCCCAAGGAAGAAGGGCCGGTAGGCAACAGAGAGCGTCCTGTAGCTCCGGAAGCAGCCTAGAGATGCGCCTGGGAAGAGGCGCAGATGCTGCCTTGTAGTCCCCAAGCCAACTGCGTGCGCCGCCTTTAGTTATGTGCGCTCTGCGCTTTGGGCATCTCTGTGTGATCGTGACCCTGTCCTTTCCACATGGCGCCCTTGCTGCTTTCTGGCTCTTTAGCAAGGCATCGTGGTCTCCCTCTCATGCTCGCTCTGAACTTCGCGCAGACCAAAATAAAAAGACCACCCACCATCATGTTTGGAGCTTCCGCATTTGGAGCTTCCTCTGCCATTTGGAGCTCCAAACAGCGGCAGTGTTCCAAAGGCGAAGCCGGTTGCTAAAGAGCCAGAAAGCAGCAAGGGCGTCAGGTGGAAAGGACAGGGTCGTGATCACACGGAGATGCCCAAAGCGCGGAGCGCACTAACTAAAGGCGGCGCACGCAGTTGGCTTGGGGATGCCTTGCTAAAGAGCCAGAAAGCAGCTACCGGCCCTTCTTCCTTGGGCTCCCTGCCGTGGGATACACCCACTTCCTCCTGCAAATTACGCCTCGCAACTCTTCTCTCCCTTTCCTCTCGCTCCAAAAAGATCGCCATCGTTTCCTGCCGATTCGGGCTTCCAGCCACTTTGTGATCCACTAGTGAGGTTGCCATCTCGGATGGAGGCATCGCAGTCTCCCTCTCTTGCTCACTCTGAATTTCACATGGACCAAAATAAAAAGATCGCCCGCCATCATGTTTGGAGCTGCCGCTTCCACGTTTGGGGCACTGCCGCTGTTTGGAGCCCCAAATGGCGACGGCACTCCAAACACGGAAGCGGCAGTTCCAAACTTGGCAGAATGGGCAGAAGGGAAAGTAACAGCGGTGGGTGCCAAAGATGTCTGCAGCAAAGATGGGAGTAGGGAGCTCCGCGCTTCGCCATGATCACCCGTTAGGAGCAGCTGGTGGTGAGGAATTGCTGCCCGGAGGCGCTCCTATGGCAACTCCCCCGCCCTTCCCCCTTATTTTGCATGTTTTAAAATAGGCCTAAATTTGGGGGGAGGGGCTTAATTTGATTTTATGCCAAAGAAACATGGTGGAGCTTCCTATTGGTGGAGGCCGTATTGTTGGAGAAACACGGCAGAATATAGTTAGCAATACATTGTATGTTTACTTTATAATTACAGTTCACAATAGAAATTTGTACTCCAATTTCTTGTAAAAATACCAGTCTGGAATTAATTTCAGGGATGTGGGATCAGTTATTACTGTTTAATATGCTTATTGCGTAACTTCAACATTCACTCAGGGAACACTCATAACCCAGGGATTACCTGTAATCTTTATTGCTCTTCCCAGCATTCTTTCTAGGATCTTAACATCTTTTTTGTATCATGATGACCAGTACTGGACATAATATTCTAAGTTTGGCCCTAACAATGCAGTATGAGGTGGTACTACTACTTTACTTGATCTTGATGCTATCCCTCTGTTGATGCATCCTAAAACTATGTTGGCTTTTTTGGGCAGCTGCAGCACACTGCTAGCTCATTCTTAAATGGTGGTCTACTAAGACAATGGTTGCCAACCAGTGGGCCGGGAACTACTGGTGGTCTGCAAGAAAATTTTGGTGGTTCGCAGAGAAAGGTCCCCCACCAAAGCACCCCCCAAAGCAATTAATCCAAGCTGCATGGGAACATAAGGCTGCACTGCCCAGATGGCCCACGGGAACACAAGGCTTGCATTGCTTGCATTGCGAACATGAGGTAATGAGGGAGGGGGGAAAGGGCAGAGGGGGGAAACTTGCCCTATGTGCATTGCCTGGCCACTGGGCTGCTTCTTTCCACTTCTTTCTTCTTCTACTTTTGGCTGCACACAAGGAAAGCAGCAAAAGTCTTTCTTTCTCTCCCCCAAACTCCGCCAGAAATGAGTCTTTAAGACCCTGCAAGACATCCTGCTCCAAGAGGCTGCACCAGCACAACAAGTCTCACAAAGACTCATTTCTGGCAGAGTTTGGGGGGGGGGAGAGAAAGAAAGACTTCTGCTGCTTCTGCTGCTTTCCTTGCATGAAGCCAAAAATATTTCTCTCTTCCCCCCCCCCAAAAAAAAAGCTGGAGATGGTATCCTGTGATCCCAAATAAAGAATGATCAATCAGTAGGAAAACAGGGTGGGAAATTTTCCTGCAGACTTTTGGGGGGATTTTCTCAGGGTCTCTGGTCCACAGGATTTAAAATTATGAGTTTGGTGATCCCTGAGGTCCAAAAGATTGGTGACCCCTGTACCAGGACACCTAAATCAGGGGTGGTACCAGTTCACACTGGTTTTGGCGAACTGAATGTTAATTTTACATCTGGTTCGGCAAACTGGTAGTTGCAACGACTGGCTGGCCTCGCTCACCCCTCCCCTCCCAGGAGTCTCCACGTTTTGGATCCCAGGTAAGTGCAGGGCCCACACGAAGGCTCAAGGAGAGCAAAAAATGGGCCTCCTGAAGGCTCTGGAAGAGCCTCCGGAGCCTGGAGGGGAAATGGGCCTCCCAGAGAGTCAAGAAAGCCTCCAGAGCCTGGGAAGGAGGAAAATGGGCCTTCCAGAGGCTCCAAAAGGCTGGAAAAGGGCCTGTTTCCAACCTCTGGAGAGCCTCTGGAGTCAGGGGAGGCAGTTTTTGCCCTCCCAGAGGCTTGAGAAAAGTCTCCAGAACCTGGTGAGGGCAAAAAACAGGCCTCCCAGAAGTTCAGGAAGGCCAAAAATGGATCTCCAGAGCCCGGGGAGGCCATTTTCTCCTCCCTGGAGGTTCAAGGAAAGCCTCCGGAGCCCAGGGAAGGCAAAAATACTCCTCCCTGCCATGGTACTGGAGACCAATTAGGCCACGCCCACCATGGCCACACCTACCCAGCAACAGGGCAGAGAACTGGTTGCTAAATTTTTTGAAGCCCATCCCTGACCTAGATCCCTCTCAGTTACTATGTTACTACTAACTGTACATTTGTTTTTTCTTGTCTGTGTGTTGGACCTTACTTTTCTCATCACTAAAGTGTGTTTCATTAGATAAGGCCCAGTGTTCAAGTCTGTCAAGATCCCTCTGAATTTTGAATCTCATCTCCTAAAGTGTTAGCTGTTCCCCTCAGCTTATTGTCATATGCAAAGTTGTTGAGTTTCCCTTCTATCCTCTCATCTAGATCATTTATGAAGATGTTGAAGATTATTGCCCCCAAGACAGAATCTTGAGGTATCCACTGCATGCTTTCCTCCATGTAGATATAGTTTCACTGGAAACCATTTGTTGGTGGTACTGTCTATTCCACATTGTTCTACCTTATCAAGTAGTCTGTAGACTACTTTGTCAAATGCCTTACTGAAGTCTAAGTAAACTACATCCATAGCACTCCCCTTATCCACTAATTTAATCACCTAGTCAAAGAAGGCAATAAGGTTTGTTTGGTATGCTGTTTTTAACAAATCCACGCAGGCTTCTAGCAATCTTGCTTTTTTCTTCCTGCTCACAAATGTGCTGCTTGATTATCTTTAATAAGATTATCTTTAATGCATGCTTTAATACCATATCAGTGCGGTATTGTTTATTTGGGTTAGTTACAGTATATTTCACCAACAGAATTTTAAAAAACACTAAAATTAATATTCCTTAATGACTCTTCAAGATTGCCCAAAGATTTATTAATAGGGCTTCCATAAAAAAGCAGCGAGCATAGAAAAGAACTATGAACTAGTAAGAGGCATGGATCCCAATGGCTTAGAAACTAACCAATCCAGAATCAAAAGTCTCTAGAATGGAATTAATTTTGATACCTTGATTCCATAACCTCAACCAACATTTCTAGACCATGGGTTGGGAAAAAACCTACAAAATTATATATTACGATATTAAAGAGAGAAATTGTCCTGAGTTGTAAGAAATCTTATCAGGAGTTCCACTGATCAAAGAACTCAGGAAAAAATATAGAAGAGATCCCTCAACCACCTATGAAGGAACGCATTTCTCTTATACATGGTCATATAGTCCAATAAAAACTGGCAATAGTACTGGATGTACTAGTTATTGGTGGCATCTGGGACTATCGGTGGGGATAATCCCAGAGATGAAAACAGACAATGGAAAACTTGTGGCTTCAACAATAATTTTTGGGCAATCATTGGGTCCCTTTGAGTGCATCTGATAGTGTGTTGCTTTCTCAGATCTCTCAAAAGCATGATGAGGGATGTTGGGACTTTTAGTTCAATACCAGCCAAATACTGCCCAGGCTGAACCTTATTTATTATGACACAATTTAACAGTCAAGTTTTTTTTTAATGAAGTGCCATATTCTGATTCCCTGCTTCTTAAACAGCTATAAGATACTGCAACCTTCCATTTACTTTTAGAGTCACAGCAGTTAAATAATGTTCAAACTGTAAAGTGACTAAAGTAACTATACTGAACAAGCATTAAGCTCAACTAATGGCTTGAGTTTGTTCCATGTTATAGTCTGAAGCCATTAAAAAATCTTCAGCTCTTCCTTTATTTAGAGAAGCCAGTCAATAAGCGATCATATTAAATACTGTGCTCTACAATCAGAGAACAGTATCGGAGAGTATAGACAAGGACACTTATCCTGCAAGATAAATCAAGTAAGCCCTAGAAGTATTTTATACATTTGACCACTCCACAACTCAAGAACTCACAGCTTTGGAAGTATGCAGGTACTGAGACACCATTTCTCTCTTGATGCTAATGTCTTTCTCCCTTAGAGGCTGCTGCTTTTCCTCATTTAGATTCATATCCACCTAGCAAAGAAAGCATAAAAATAGTCATAGAATTATCAAGTTGGGAGGTATGTGGGAAATCATCAAGTCTGTCCACAGGTACATTACAGGATTCTATACACTGGTGGTTCCTAAAGTGAGCAGTACTGCCCCCTGGGGGGCGGTGGGATGCCTTAGGGGGGTGTTAAGAGGCAAAGGGGCTGGTAGGGGGGCACTAAGAGGCAGCAGGCAGGCGTTCGAGGTGCCGGTCCTGCAGGTTCACTCATTGACTATAGTATTGCTCCGGAGCCGGTGCCTCTGTAGTATTGCTCCGGAGCTGGTGGCACGTTATGTACCACCGCGGGCACGTTCGACGTGCCGCCCCCTGCCACCTTTTAGCATCCCCAAGGGGGCCGGCAGAGGGGCGCTAAGAGGAGCCAGGGGGGCGTTCAAGGCACCAGCCGGCCCTGCAGGTTCACCCATTGACTGCAGCAGCGCTCCGGAGCCAGCGCCTGCAATGCAGCAGCACTTTAGGAAAAGCCACCGCCACTGCTTTCCCAAAGTGCTGCCACTGTTGCATTTTGTCTGTCGGTCTGTCTGTCTGTCTGTCTGTCTGCCTGCCTGCCTGCCTCTCTCTCTCTCTCTCCATCCATTCATCCAGGTTCAAAACACCTGCCCTGCAGGCACATCAGGAAAGTAGAGCAAAGCCAGTCTGGAAGGGAGGGAAGGAGAGAGAGAGAAAGAGAGAGAGAGACCTGATGCATCAGACTGAATGAGGGATAGTTTAAACTGAGGCCCTTTTCCACATTGAAACATCTTTGCCAGCACATTGAAACCTCTTTGGCTTCTTTTAAAGGTTTTGTGGATGAAACATGGTCAAGACTATCAGGAAACTCACATTTTGTTGAGGCTTTAAAAAGATCCATTGGACCAGATCTCCACCCTAAAAATTACTTTTCCCCAATGTATTGCAGTGCCAATTCTGAAGAAAGCAAAACCAAAATGTACTGGTAAATTACAAGAACACACACATACACACACTCCCTTCTAACACTGCTGGAGCAGGTGATTTGACTAGAGTAGATATCTCATTATCTTTCTCCTCCCTCCCTCCTTTATTTCTTTTTCTTTCTGTCCCTTCCTTCTATCCCCCTTCTGTGTCTGTGCCTTTTCCTTTCTTTCCCTTTTCTCTTTCTCTCTCTCTTTCTTTTCTCTCTCTCTTTCCCTCTCTCAGGCTCACCCCTTTAGATCAAGGGTCACCAAACTTTTGGACCTCAGGGACCACAAAATTCATAATTTTAAATCCCGGAGACCCCTAATATGAATTTTGACTGACAGTGGCTTTCTGGCGTTGGTGGGAGAAAGAGAGAGAGAGAGAGAGAGAGAGAGAGGTCTGATCCAATCTCTCTCTCTCCCTCTCTCTCTTTCACACACAGGCAGGGGTGGGATTTAGACCCCTGATCAAAACTCCAAAAACAGGTCAAGTAGCTCTGGGGAAGCCAGTCATAAATTAGAACACTTGCTAAACAACCGGCCATTAAGTGAGGACAACTTGTATTTGATTTGCCAGTGAACTGGCCACGCTCCCCCAGTCACATGACCAGCAAGCCACACCCTCAAATTAGGACATGCCCACAGAAATTTGAATCCCACCCATGGGTGGGAGTCACCGAGGATGAGTTTGTAGCACCAAGGGGGCGATAGACTTAAAAAGTTTGGGAACCACTGCTCTACACCATACCGTGAAGCTTATGGAGGAATTGGCAGAATATGGAGAAGTAGTGGGATTAAAAATAAACAAGGAAAAAACTAAAATGTTAGTCAAATGACAAATAAACAAAAGGAAGAATTTACAAAAGAAATAAGTATCCAAATTGTGAAAAAAGTGAAATATTTAGGTATATACTTAACAGCAAGGTGTATAACACTGCGAGAATATAACTATACTAAACTAATAAATCAAATAAAGGATTTAGAAAGATGGAATAACCTGAAAATTTCCCTAATGGGTAGGATAGCCATACTTAAAATCAACACGCTACCAAAGACCCTCTTTTTATTCCAAAATATCCCTATAAAATTAGAGAAAAGCTTATTTAAAAAATTACTGTCAAAATTCATATGGTAGGGAAAGAGGCTGAGAATCAAACTGAAATTAATGCAGGATATCAAAGAGAAAGAAGGATTTGGCCTTCCTGATTAGTAGTTATATTATCACGCTGCAACACTTACCTGGCTAAAAGAATGGATTACATTAAGGAATAAAAGACTGCTAGGGATGCAGGCATGATATTCCCCTCTGAAAAAAAAATCTGAAAAGTAGCCAGGGATGCAGGGGTTACCTAAGCACCCGCCGCGGTCTGCGCAGCGCCCCGGTGGGAATTAAATTGCCAACGCCCCCTTTAAGCTTTAGCAAAGTAATCAAAAGTGATTTTTCAAGGTGAGTCTGCATGATAGTTTTATTATTTGACAAAAAATAATAATAAAAAGCACCATGAGAATGCTCTCGGGCAAAGGATTTCACATTTAAAAAATAAAACAAACAAACAAAAACAACAAACAAACCCTGCTTAACAGACAGAAAAACAGCCACAATGCTTCATCTCTAATTGGACTTTTTCTTTGTTCCCTTTCCTTTGATCAGCATTGCTTCTCTATGCTTCTTTCTAGCTAGTTGAGCTGATAGCATAACTTTGAGTCTGGCCTGTCTTTTGGCTACAGTTGTCTTCCTCTTCAGTTCCAGATTGGCCCTCTTTGCTGCAAGCTTCTGTTTTATTGTCTTCAGTTCTCCCATGTACAATTTATATGCCCTTCTCATATTTCTTACAAGACTTGGATTCACTGGGTCATGTTCAAGGTCCTTCCTTTGATACTGCTGTACAGCAGACTTCCCTGAAGCCTTCAATGAGTATTTCACACTTTGAAGAGCATCAAATGTCCTTATGCCAAGGCGAGATGTCTTGGAAGTTATAATGTTACCCATTAGGCTGAAAGAACTCTCAACTTGGGGTCCATGGAAGCAGCTCATGATTGCTTTCATCATCTTGAAGAGGCAAGGATACTTTCTTGCTGAAGCAATCCCAGTCCAGTCGTGGCTCCAAGCTCTTTTTTTTTTTTTTTTCCTTTGCATGACTTCCCGCAGGGGAATTTTTTATTAAATGAACATTGCTTTTGCTCTCCGGAGGGAGCTGCAGCCGTCTGGCTCTTTCCACACTTCCGCATCCCCGGGAAACCTCTCCCCCCCCTCCCCCGCCTTTCAGGAAGTGAGGCTGCTCTACCTGGGCGATTGGACCTCCAGAGGTTTTTCTTTAAAGCCCCTTCTCGATTCATGGAGGACCGTGGGGTTGCTCCGATGCACGTCGGTTTCTCCTACTGGTGGGTCCTCCTTTCGTGTGGAGGGCTGCGGGGAAAAGCGCTCGCCCAAGAGGATCTCTCCCTCTCTCTCCCCGCAAGGTCAACGTCTGCGCTGCGAAGGAGAGGGCAGGAGGTTCCTCCTGCTTGCTGAGAGGTGAGGAAGCCGCGGCTCGCCCGGTGAGATTTGGGAACGAGGGGCAGGAGGAGGCACGCACACACCCACGGCTCACTTTCCCAGCTCTGCCCAGCCCGTACGGCTCTGGTGCGGCCCCGGCGGGCAGCGAGCGCCTCCCCGCCAGACCCTCCGCTCATCCTGCCAGGGCCGCACCAGAGCCACGAGGGCTGGGCAGAGCTGGAAAAGTGAGCCGCGGGTGTGTGCATGCCTCCTCCTGCTCCTCGTTCCCAAATCTCGCCGGGCAAGCTGCGGCTTCCTCACCTCTCAACAAGCAGGAGGAACCTCCTGCCCTCTCCTCCTCAGCGCAGACCTTGCGGGGAGAGAGAGGGAGAGATCCTCTTGGGCGAGCGCCTTTCCTCGCAGTCCTCCGCACGAAAGGACCTGCCGGTAGGGGAAACCGAGCCACGGAGGTGGGAAGGATGGGCTGGGTGGCGCTAACCTCGCTCGTTCTCCCCGCGTCGGGCTAAGGGTGGTTTACGCTGCAAGCGGCTCAGACCCCAGGGCGCCTTCCGCCTTCTCCTCCTGGAGCAGCCCAGCCTCGCCTTTCTCCGTTCTCCCCCTCCCCAAACCCGGACTAATTCCAAGCCTCTGGAGTGCAGCGAGCGTTCAAACCCACTTTGCAATGAGGTTCACTTCCTTCTCGCATTCGCTCCCGTATCTCCACCGCCCGCCCTGCGCGCACTCTTTTGGGGCCGGCTAAAAGAAACCCAGCGCCACGCACCAAGAAATCGCACACACACAACAACACCCTTCCTTTCCAGCCGGTGGTGTGGATCAGCTCCGGAGCTGGGCATCTGCTTCCCTGCTCCTGACTCAGGGGGCCTCCGAGGGGAGAGGAAGGAGGAGAAGAAGGGGGGAAGGGGGGGCACGATGAAAAATCAGAATTCCGATTTTAATTGGAAGAATATCATGTATGGGATGGCATGCCTTTCTTTTATACGGAAAAGATACAGCACATAAATACTTTCAGAGACACTATATAAGACAGGCACTATTAACGGTATGGAATAAAATTAACTACCAAAACTATATGGAAACCCCACCTGGCTCTTTACATTAGAAGCATTAATACACCCAAATTTGATAAATATGGAAAAAATTGTTGTATATAAAGATATACCACTGCTCAAAAAAATAAAGGGAACACTTAAACAACACAATGTAACTCCAAGTCAATCACACTTCTGTGAAATCAAACTGTGCACTTAGATAGCAACACTGATTGACAATCAATTTCACATGCTGTTGTGCAAATGGAATACACAAGAGGTGGAAAGCATAGGCAGTTAGCAAGACATCCCCAATAAAGGAGTGGTTCTGCAGGTGGTGACCACAGATCACTTCTCAGTTCCTATGCTTTCTGGCTGATGATTTGGTCACTTATGAATGCTGGCGGTGCTTTCACTCTAGTGGTAGCATGAGACGGAGTCTACAACCCACACAAATGGCTCAGGTAGTGCAGCTTATCCAGGATGGCACATCAATGCGAGCTGTGGCAAGAAGGTTTATGCTGCCTGTCAGCGTAGTGTCCAGAGCATGGAGGCGCTACCAGGAGACAGGCCAGTACATCAGGAGACGTGGAGGAGGCCGTAGGAGGGCAACAACCCAGCATCAGGACCTCTACCTCCACCTTTGTGCAAGGAGGAACAGGAGGAACACTGCCAGAGCCCTGCAAAATGACCTCCAGCAAGCCACAAATGTGCATGTGGCTGCTCAAACGGTCAGAAATAGACTCTGTGAGGGTGGTATGAGGGCCCAATGTCCACAGGTGGGTGTTGTGTTTACAGCCCAATACCGTGTAGGATGTTTGGCATTTGCCAGAGAACACCAAGATTGACAAATTCGCTACTGGCGCCCTGTGTTCTTCATAGATGAAAGCAGGTTCACACTGAGCACATGTGACAGATGTGACAGGGTCTGGAGATGCCATGTGTTACTTTTTTATATGGGTTTTTTCAAAGGCAAATTATATCTACTTTTAACTTTTGTAAACATGTATAATTTTAGGTCTTATCCTCCTAGTTGTTCTTATTTGTCTCTGATCTTTTGCCCTTGTTCCTTCTCATTCTGCTTTCTCCCCTCCTTCTTGTTGTGCATTCTTCTCTTTGGTTGGCCTGTTGGTTCCTCATCTTTGATATTCCAATTCTCCTCTTCTTCTCATTTACAGCTATGTAACTATCATAGAATTCTATTGCCTTATCTAACAAATCCAGTCTACATCTTTTGCCATCCCATTTCACTAATATTCCCTCTGTTACCAACCGTCTAACATTTACTTGTCTTTTTAATCAGTTTAACAGTCAAAAATTGATACTGCTTCCGTAAATCACTTACTCTCCTAGAAATCTGTTTCAGAACTACAATTTCTTTCCCTCTGTACTGCAATGGATAATCTCTTACCCTTTTTAGTATTTCATCTCTTGTTGATTTCTTAATAAATCTCACATATACCTCCCTCGGTACCTTATGTCTCCTTTATAGCTCGTGTTTATTCTATATATTTTGTCTACCTCCCCCTCCATCTGTTGCTTTCCTATCTCTTGGGCACTTGCCAATAATTATCATCACTTCTGGGAGGTCTTCTTTATTCTCCTCTATGTATTGAAATCTTAAAAAAAATAAGTTGCTTTCTCCATATCCAAAGTTATGACCATCTCTTCCAGGTTTTGGTTTGCTTGTGTCAACTTTTGATTTATTTCCTTGTTCACTGAGCTTAAAAGAATACACCGCCTGTCTACAAACAAGTAAACAGCCTTGCTGCTGTTTTCTTATCTCCTGTCTTATCTATTTCAATTCTATTTCAATTCCATCTTTTCTTTTTCATTTCCCAAGTTTACTTCCACCTGACGGCCAGTAGTGTTGACCCAGCTCTATCTTCCAGCTTATAAAGCAAAAACTTAGCTTCAATATGTCAGATAGTTCACTTTTTCTTTTTCACGTATTTTCAGATTTTTTTTAAAAAAAATGTATTGTTTAAAAAACAAAAAATACAAAAATCTTATTTCCATTAACAGTTACTGTATCATTGTATATACATGTTTCCTATTTTGTGACTATACATTATTTTTATCCTTATTCTTCACCCATTCGTACCACCTTTCCCATGTCACATAGTATTCTCGATCCTCTTTGCCTTTCAGTTCCATAGTGAATTTATCTAGTTCAGCACAATCCATTATTTTCTGAATCAGAACTTCATCTGGTGGTATTTTATCACTCTTCCAATTTTGTGCTAACATGAGTCTTGCCGCAGTTGTGTACAATAAAGTATCTTTTATCTTTCCTCAAATTCCCTTTAATCATACCTAATAAAAAAGTTTTGGGTTCCAATTTCAATTTATATTTTGTAATCTCAAAAAACCATCTCTGTATTTTCTTCCAGTATTTTTTCTTCCAGTATTTTCTTCCTGTATTTTCTTCCAGTATTTTTTACACTGCCACCACATATGGAAAATGTTCCTTTCTTTTGTTTGCACTTCCAGCATTCCAGTTTCAAGGTTGGATACATTTTTGCCAGTCGTGCCAGTGCTAAGTGTAATCTACAAAACATTTTATATTGATTTTCTTTGAATGCTGTCGACAAAGACAGCTTCCAGTTCTCGGTCTAAGTCTTTTCCCACTCATCCAAATTTATATTATGACCCACATTTCTCGCCCAGGCAATCATTGGTCCTTTAACAATTTCCTCCTCTAATTCCACCTTCAGTAGGTAATTATATGTTCATGTTATAAATTTTATATCCTTGCCTGTCAATATTTGTTCCAATTTTTGTAAATCTTTATCTATCCCAAGTTCCTTTACATTTTTCTTAAATTTAGTTTGAATTTGCAAATATACCCACCAGTCTAATGTTATCCCATGTTCTTTTAGTTTATCCAGTGTTTTTAATTCCCCCTGTTAATCTATCTATTCTTTATATCTAATCATTTTTTTAATGTCCCTTGTATTTGGATATAATATAGCTTCCATGGGTGAGATCCAGTTTGGTCTTTTCAAATAATGCTTTTTTTTATTTTCTCCCATGTTTGTAAAAGTGACTCCCTTATCAAATGTCTATGGAAATAGGAGTGGATCTTATTCTTTTTATCCCATAGAAAGGCATGCCACCCAATTTAGAGGTCATGACCTTCTATCGCCAAAATTCTTTTATTTTTTAAATTTATCCACTTCTTAACCCATAGTAAAATTGCTGCTTGATAATATGTCTCCTATTTTGAGAGTCCAAGGCCGCCTCTGGTTTGACTGTCTTGTAACATTTTTAATTTTCTTCATGCTTTTTCCCCCATCCATATAAATTTCATTACCGTCCTATCTAATTCCTGAAAAAAATTCTTATCCAATTTTATAGGTATTGTTTGAAAATAGTTTTGGTAGCATATTTATTTTATAATAGTTTTGGTAGTATGTTTATTTTGCCACTCAACAGAATTAATCATACGCTTCATAGTGGCTCCCAATATGTCAGAATCAATAATACTGGGACTTGCTTGGTTAGACAAATGGGCTCCAACGATCAAATGGGAGGATGGATTCAGAAAAATCCTTTTTGGACTGGGCCCATTGCCCCCTCTTCCACCCACTAAAAAAGCCACCAGTCAGCTCAAACTCAGAGCCTGAACCAACAACCATGGCATCCCACCTTCTCCCAGATAACCACCAGGTAGCCAACCAATACAAAGATTTGACTAAAGTATTCAGTGAAGAAGAGTGTAATGTTTTACCTCCCCATCAAGCCACTGATTGCACCATAGAATTAGAGCCCAGGGCGAAATTACCAAAACCAAAGATGTATTCCATGATGCCTGCTGAAATGGCTGAATTAAGGAAATACATCAACAGCAATTTGGAACAAGGTTTTATTGAGCCTGCCAAATCAAGATTAGCTGCCCCCTGTTGTTCAAGGAGAAGAAAGATGGCAGATTGAGATTGTGTGTTGACTTTAGAGGCACGAACGCAGTATGCGTCAAAAACATGTATCCTCTCTCATGAAGGACTTATTGAATCACCTGTCGAAGGGCAAAGTATCCACCAAGCTAGATCTCAGGGAAGCTTACTATCGTGTCCACATCAAAGAAGGAGATGAGTAGAAAACTGCTTTTAACTGCCCTCCGGATTGCTTCCAATTCAAAGTCATGCCTTTCAGACTTCAGGGGGCTCCTGCAGTGTTTATGCAGCTCATCAATGAGGTGCAACACCCGCACCTTTACTGGGGGGATCATGTACCTGATGATATCCTTATCTTCAGCAAAACCATGGAAGAACATGTTCAATTGGTCCAACAAATTCTAGAAAAACTTCTAGCCGCCAAATTATATGTGAAACTCTCAAAATGCGCATTCCACAAAGAGTTGCTAGACTACCTAGGCTACCGAATATCCAACCTGGGGATTGAAATGGACCTGGAAAGATGAAAGCGGTGCTGGACTGGCAACCGCCCAGAACCCGAAAACAACTTCAAAGTTTCTTGGGGTTTGCCAACTTCTATAGACAATTCATTCCATCCTTTGCTGAAGTTGCCCTCCCGTTGACAGAGCTATTAAAAACAGGCCCGACACCCACCAAACAAAAGCCGAGTCAACCCCTGGCTTGGACTATGGACTGTCAGAAAGCTTTCGAGACATTAAAACGCCTCTTTGCAATGGAGCCCAACCTCAAGCACCCAGACGTGACCAAGCCTTTTATTGTCCAAACAGATGCAAGTGAGGTAGTGGTGGCAACCGTTTTGCTGCAAAAAGACTCTCAAGACTGACTGATGCCTTGCGCTTGTTTCCAAAAAACTGACAGACGCAGAGCAAAGGTGGGCGTTCTGGGAGAAAGAAGCATTCACCGTACAATGGACTTTATTGACTTGGAGGCATTTTCTAGAAGGGGTGCCAGAGGCCTTTGAGGTATGGACTGATCATAAGAATCTCGAACTCTAAAGACCCCTAGGAGATTATTACCCAAACAAGTCCACTGGGGACAATATTTCAAGCGATTCAATTTCAACATTAAATATATCCCCAGAGCGAAAACGTACTGGCGGATTCTCTGTCCAGAAAACCTCAGTTTGACAGCCACCAAGAGGAAATAGTACAAGCCTTAATGTCAGATGTTCAATTGGCTGGCCAGGTAACCACTCGAACCCAAGCTAACTGCAACCCCAAACTCCTGGAAGATAAGCTGGCTGCGGAATTGAAAACGGCCCTATTGACTGACCCTTGGTTCCTGGACCACCAAACTGAGGTGAAAATAAATGATGGACTAGCTTGGAAAGGGACTAAGCTTTATGGACTACCGGAACTAAAGCGTAGCCACGACTCCCGCCTGGGAGGCCACTTTGGATTCCTAAAAACCCTACATTTACTAAGAAGACAGTTCTGATGGCCAAAAATGAAACCTGGTGTCGAGGACTGTGTAAAAAGTTGTTGCAATGGACTTTATTGTTGAATTGCCTAAGAATAAAGGGAATACGGTCATTTGGACTATAATTGACTTATTCTCTAAACAGGCCCATTTTATAGCCTGCAAAGGGCTTCCATCTGCGAAAAAACTTGCAAAGCTGTTCGTGAAACATATCTACAGACTACATGGTGTACCTCACAGAGTAATATCAGACTGCGGGGTACAATTTACTGCAAAATTTTGGAGGGAATTTCTGAAATCCATTGGCTCCTCTCAAGGGTTATTCTCAGCTTTCCATCCTGCTTGTAACAGGGCAGTGGAGAGGGCTAACGCCATGACTGAACAATACATTAGATGCTATGTAAATTATCAACAAGAAAATTGGGCTTATTACCTTTTGCAGAGGTTGCTTACAATAATGCAGTACACAGCAGCACGGGATTGACTCCATTCCAAATCAACACTGGAATGGATTTTGTCCCGATGCCAGTTACCTAGACAACCTCCCTCATCCATGTCCCTGACAGAATGGATGAACTCATTAAAGAAAGGGTGGGAAGATACAAAAAAATCTTTGAACAAAGCTGCAAAAATTTATAAAAAAACAAGCGGATAAACACAGATCCCTTCAACCGCCTTTTAAAGTGGAGGACAAAATATATTTGTCAACCAATTATCTTAGGTTGGAACTGCCCAGTAAGAAGCTGGGTCCAAAATTTTTGGATCCATTCCCAATTTCAAAGATAATCAATTCGGTCACTGTCCAATTACGTCTTCCTCGACTACTGGGGAAAATTCATCCAGTGTTCCATTGTAGTTTACTAAAACCAGTTACTACATTGATAAGATCACTTCCACTCGCTCCCCCAAAACCATTGATGGTACATGGGGAAACACATTATGAGATTCAAAAAATTATTGATTCTAGATTACACCATGGCCGATTGCAATATTTAATCTTATGGAAAGGATACCCCCTCTCAGATGCTAGTTGGGTAAGAGTTGAGATGTTCATGCTGATCAACTGGTTAACCAATTCCATGAGGATTTTCCCCACAAACCGAAGGCTCCTCGTGGTGGGGGGAGAAAGGGTTAAGGACGATGTATTAACCCCTATATGTGTGTTTTTTCTTTTTTAGGAGGAGTTTTCAAGGGGGGACACCCGTCAGCTTTGAAATTCAGTTGCCACATTCTTTTAGAGTTTGAGGAGTTGAAAAGTTCAAGGTTATTCTGTGTGTTATATTAAAAATTTCCAGTTGCAGTTAATTGGTTCTCGTGATTTATGAAGTACAAAAGTGGGAGGAGAGAAGATGGGTTCTGTGTAACGCGCCAAAAAAAACTTTCACTTGGGAAATTGTTTTTGACATGCCAGATCTGCTCCTAATAAATCAATTGGGGAGATAACATCTCGGAGTGATTGATATCATGGATAACTGTTTTGCCCTTTTCACCTCTTTGACTCACTCTTCCTGATTTATAATGTTCAATTTATGCCTAGTAAGAATTATCTCTCTCCTCATTTTTTCATCTTGTGAGTTTTTTTGGTAATCTACTTTCTAGGTCTTTAATCTCCTCCTGTAATTTATTCTGATTTTGCCATCTTTCCTTATTCCTTTTCGCTGTATATGCTATTACCAGCTCCCTCAAGACTGCTTTTGCTGTATCCCATATATTCTGTAATGATGTTTGCTCCACTGTATTTTCCTTTAATTTTCTTAATTTTCTCTACAAAATCTTTCTCCTTTAAGATCTGAGGATTACGTATCCACCTTCTACTCTTCCTTTTCCTTCCTTTCCAAATTATTTTTAATGGGTTATGATCAGCCCATACATTTGTCATAATCTCTACCATATTTAGAGGACCTCCAGAGAGGAATCAGCCAGGGTTTCATTGAGCCCCGCTTCCCCTGGGCTGTCTTGCTATGACACCAACCAGATTTTGAAAAAATACAAGTAACAATACTTGATTTCAGACTTCCATTCCAATTGTTGGGGGAAAGATGCTAACTCTATAAACTGCTTAGAGGACTGTAAAGTACTGTAAAGTGATATGTAAGACTAAGTGCTATTGCTATTTCTCCCTAATGAATTCTGGTTTTAGGATTTTTGTTTACTTGCTGTAGTAGAAAAACAAATCAAAGTCTTCCTTCCCAGAGCAGAAAAAGAATTTTTCACATCACAGAAATCACACATTCATTTCAGCATAACTATAACTATAGTTTTGTTATTCTCAAGATATAATTTTAATGGTACTTACCAGCATCTGCTCAAAGAGAACCAGCACTTCTTCATCAGAGATATCCTGCAACGTCTGACCTGACCCTGAAATATCTGAGCATGAAGTAGATGAATTCCTATATGTTGTATTGGGTTTTTCTTTCTCCTTCTTTATCCTCATACTGGTGAATCTCTCAAGCTGATTAATAAAATATTAAAATTAACATTAGTGTGCTTTTTTATTCTTCTTTTCCATTCAATTTTAAATTATGCTACTTTCTTAACTATAATATATGAGTATTTTGGCAATGTATTAGAAAAATAAAAATCAATGTTCTTTTAAATCTCTTCATATAATTCTGCTAATTACAGAACTGTGCAAAGCTTCTAGTGGGGCTTTCACTGAAGTTTCAACTGAATCATTCCATTAAAAGATTACAGATCACAACAAAGAATACTTCACTTTGAAGTATTGAATCAAATGTCTGCAAAATGCTTAACAAAACTGATCGCTTTTCCGCTGCTGTATATAAAACCTATACCCACATACAGTGTTGCAGATGCAATTCCAAGCACAGAGCCGGGGTGGTTAATGAGTTATCTATCACTGAAATAATGTCTAATTAAGGAGCTGTTATTTTATTAAACTGACTCTTTTGAGTTGTCAATGCTTAATAGTAGTTTAAACTGTATTTACTTTCTCACCTTTCATATATTTGATGTGGCAATTTAAGCCTAACTACCTGCCCTTTGTGACAATGTTACAATTCTATATGGGGTCGAGATGGAAGATTGATTCAAGGAAACTCAATATACACACTTGGGTCAAACTCTGTTAGGGCAGATTTAAACTTTTTGACAATGATTGAACATGTGCCTAACATAGGGACTATCACAAACATTCATTTCAAAGAATAAATGTATGGTTAAAGTACTGTTTTTTACATAATTCTTTTGCTAAAATCAGTAGCTATAACAGATTTAAAACAAAACATTGCAAGTGTTTCTAGGATTGGAAATGGCAAAACTATAAATGCCACTTTTTAGTGTATCTCACTGTTCCAGCTTACTCCTACTGCTTCTCTGAATAATATATTTTCACAAGCCGTTATACTTAGATAATTCTGATTCTGCTAACCCCTTTCCAGTTTGAGAATTTGCTTGCCAACTAGCTATGCCATGCTTCTTTGTATCCCAGTACCTCCCCTCGCTCAAAAAAACATCCAGACACAACAAACATACAGTACTCTATAGGGGTAAATCAATTAAAATTCTTCAGTTTTATATGAAGCCTGGCACCTCAGAAAAATGGGTGGAAATGAAATGCTTAACTTTTGAATAATATTTGAAATTTTTTCTTTTAAAATAGGACAGTGTCTGCAGTATTCATTGTGTCACTCAACCAGCTAAAAGAAGTCTCTCTCAATTTCTATATTAAAGAGTCATGTAACATTATCCAAACCAAAGTATTCTGTCCTTGAATAGACTCATTTTATAACCATCAGATTTCCCTCTCATCTAGATTAAATTTCTGTTTACTGATGAACAATCCATTACCACCACCTTTGGGGTACAAAGATTTATTCAGAATTCCTGTTTTTTCACTAGAGGCATATTTAAGTACTAACAATACTCCAAATTAAGTATCAAGATAATGCATGCATTTTAAAGGTGAGAGAAAACAATGGGAACCATTGTGGTTGCCTATCATTCCAATGCCTATTATGTACAGGAATAGTTCATAGAATCAGATTTTTATAAAGGAGATAACATAATATTTTCCAGGCCCATTCTAAAAAATTAACCAAGGAAGCTCTCTTTTCAATCTGTTGGTGCAGAGTATAGTTTTATCCATTGAATACACTGGCAGCCAAAGTCAAAATGACTCAGCTTCCACAAAAGACACCATTAAATTGGCTACTTCTGCAGTCTTGCTTCTGCGGTCCTGTGGGTGTTCTGGTGGCAATGAGGGGAGGCACGACCTATTAGATTGCTCCAACAACTAATGGACCCAGATGGGTTCTAGAAGGAGTTATAATTGCAGATCTACTGATGGGTTCCAGAAGTTATAACTGCAGATCTACTGTGCAGTCCAGCCGAGCTCTTAGTCAGTTTGGAATAGGAAGGTGACTGAGGCTCTGGATAGGATTGCACCCTTGCGACCTCTCCTCACTCATAGACATCTCTGTACCCTGTGGTATACACAGGAACTGAGAGGGATGAAATGCATGAGATGTCTAGAGCGCTGCTGGAGGAAGACAGGAGATGAACTTGATTGAACACGTGTAAGAGCTGCTACTAAGGCCTACCTAGTAGCAATTCATGTGAAGTGTAAATACTTCTTCAAACTAATTACATCTGCAGGTTATTGCTCAGCAGCACTCTTTAAGGTGAGCAGTCTCTTCCTGGAGGAGGAGGACATTGAGGTCCACCTGAAGGGGCACACTGAGGAATTTGCGGATTTTCTGGAAATTGCTCGACTTCGTTCCCAGTTAAGATGCCAGTGTGGTTGCTGCTCTGGTGGAAGCTCCTGAGGCAGTTTCTTGCCCTCTTATCTGGGAACAGTTTGACCCTGTTGCTCCTGAGGAAGTGGACAGGATCCTAGGGAGTATATGCACAAGCAACTGTGTTTTAGACTCATGTCCCTCCTGGCTTGTGAAAGCTTCCCAGGAGGTAACTAGGGTGGATTCTGGCAGTGATAAATGCTTCCCTACAGGAGGGGATGGTGCCCCAGCACTTCTTAAGAAACCATCGCTGGACTCCAGCTGGTTGGATAATTTCCGACCTGTCTCCAATGTTCCCTTTTTGGGGAAGGTTGTTGAAAAGGTTGAAAATAGCAGCACCAGTGGCTCCTGGATGAAACAGATTATCTCGACCCCTACCAGTCAGGATTCAGGCCTGGATTTGGGACAGAAACAGCATTGGTTGCACTTTTGGATGATCTCTGGCAGGAGTTGGATGGGGTAGTATATCCATTCTTGCTCTACTTGACCTCTCGGCACCTTTCAATATCATTGACCATGGGATTCTCCTGGGGCAGTTTTGGGGGATGGGAATAGGAAGCCTTGTGCTGTCCTGGTTTACTTTCTTCCTCTGCGGCTGCTCTCAGTCAGTGTTGATAGGAGGGGAGAGATCCAGCCCTCGCCTACTGCTTTACAGGATTTCACAGGGCTTGGTACTCTCTCCGCTTCTGTTCAACATTTATATGAAGCCACTGGGTGAGATCACCCGTCACCATGGACTGAGGTATTACCAATATGCTGATGAAACTCAGCTGTATGTCTCAGCCCGTGATGAGTTAAGTATTGTGTGTCCTCCCTCTCGCGGTGCCTGGAGGCTGTTAGAAACTGGATGGGGAGCAACAGGTTGAAACTAAACCCTTGCAAGATTGAGTGGCTCTGGGTTTGGGATTCATTGGCTCAGGTAGAATTACCACCTTTGGTTGTGGATGGGGTGGTATTACCCCAAACAGACCTTGTGCATAATCTAGAGGTTTTCGAAGAGCAGGTGGCAGTCGTGGCCAGGAGAGCCTTTGTGTAACTGCGGGTTGTGCACCAGTTATGCTCTTTCCTTGACCAATGGTCCCTACTCAAAGTCATTCATGCCCTAGTCACTTCCCGTCTTGATTATTGCAACATGCTCTACATGGAGCTGCCCCTTGAAGGACATCCGGAAGCTCTAGTTGGTGCAAAATGCAGCAGCCCACATGATTTTGTGCAGACCCTGGTGTGCATGTTTCACCTCTCCAGAGGGAGCTGCATTGGTTGCCGATTTGCTTCGGGTGCAATTCAAGGTGCTGGTTGTCATCTTTAAAGCCCTTCATGGCTTGGGACCAGTTTATTTGAGGGAACGTTTCTTGCCGATCACATCTACCCAACCCATTAGAGGGGGAAGGCAGGGAATGTTGCGGGTCCCATCCCTGAGGGAGATACACCTGGTGGGACCCAGAAGAAGGGCCTTCTCCGTAGTGGCATCCCTCCCTCTGGAACATCATTCCCCCAGAGATAAGAATGGCCCACTCTCCAATACTCTTCTGAAAGGCACCGAAGACCTGGTTCTGCCAGCAAACCTAGGGAACGCAGAGCGGGATGGAGCCTATCAAATGGCTCATGTGATCTGCTGTCGTTGGGACGGGGGTGGGTGGGGTTGGGGGTGATTTATTTATTCTTCCAGATTTTGTTGTATTGTACTTTATTAATTTATTTGATTCTTTTTATTGCTTTTTATTTTAAAAGTGGTTTTACATTCTGTAAGCCACCTCAAGTCGCCATGGGTGAATAGGTGGCAATATAAATTCAATTAATAATAATAATAATAATAATAATGTACTATTAAACATGTACAAACATTCTTGCAAAAAGCATCAGGAAGTACAGTAACAGAGACAAGAATACTATACTATCTTTAAAAATGGTTGATATACTATATCAAGGTAAGCACTTCACAAAAGAGAAAAGTTATCAGTCAGAATGTTAATAAAAAAACTCCAGGAAGAGAATGAACAAAATTTATACCAGGATTTATAGATAACTTACAAAAACAGCGAATGCCAAAAACATATAACAGAATTGCTCTTACCTCATCTGCCATTACACGCTTCAAGTTCTACAATTGAGGAAAATAAAAGAGACAGACAAAAATGAATCAACAGATCACAAAAAATCCAGTAGCAAAAGATAAATTGTTAGGTAGACGTTAATGGCCACAAATATTTTCATCTTAGATATACGAAACGCGACTGAACTTCCAGCAGAACTTCTGGCCCTTGAAGTAGTAGAGATTTTGATCTTTGTACCATTTTCTGCAGTTACAGGCTTTAAATGTTTTGTAAGCCAGAACATACAACCCATGGGAAAGGGGAAGGCTTGGAAATCAACCCCTTTGCTCCCCTGAATAGTCAGACTCTCTCAGACTGCTGCTTGAAGTAGTAGTAATTGGGTGAGTCCCTAGCTTTGGGGCAGGGCAACCATGTAAGTTCACTATGGAAGAACCAGATGTTCTTAACAGACAATAAAGGGTACCAAAATTTCTTGGGCACTAAGATTTTTTTGCATATTTACCTTTCATGCTGAAAGTTAGTTACAGTCTTGCCATTTCCTTTTTGTGGAACGATTGTCATTTTTGAGGCTTTGTGATTTCAGGATGGTGAGGAGGGAGGAGTTGGTCTAACCAAGCCAAAATAAAGAAGCTGGAAACTACTAAAAACTAAAGCATTGTAGAAACTATTTTTGAAACTTTTGGACTTAAAATTTTCCAGAGGATTATAGTGCTAGCCAACTCTGCCGAACTTTTCTTTTTGAGCTTAAAATAAGAATAATTTGAATGGTGTTTTGAGCTCGCTGCTTGCCATGGGGAAGGGGTGAAACAGTTTTGATTTTAACTCCTTCTGATTGGTTTAGCCACCAGAGTTTCTTTTAAAAAGAGGCAGAGCCTAAGCTTTTTTGGCTGTTTGTGTAAAGAGGTAATTTATCACAAAAGACTATCGTACTGCTAATTCTTTTTAATGTTTTAGTAGCATGATTAAATCCAGTGGATTTAATGCTACAAACTTAAAACTTCTAACTTTAAAAATTAACTTTAACAATTCTAAATTTAAATTTAAATATTCAAATTTATTACATTCTACCCAAATGGCTACTCACAGGACAACAGAAAATTGGAAAGATTATCAAGAGATATAGAATTTCTGACACCCTTTATGGACAAATACACAGCTAAGACACATTGAGTTGATCCAATCTTTGGGAATAAAGTTTGAATCCAAGAGTTATTCTTTATTTAGCTAGGGAACTTTAGGAGAAAAACCAATGTTTTGAATGGAGATATGAAATAAAAGCAATAGCACTTAGATACCACTTTACAGCCCTCCTTAAGCGGTTTACAAAGTCAGCATAATGCCCCAAACAATCTGGGTCCTCATTTTACTGACCTCAGAAGGATGGAAGGCTGAATCAATCTTGAGCCAGTGAGACCTGAACTGCCAAACTCTGGCAGCCAGTGAATCAGCAAAAGTAGCCTGCAGTACTGTACTGCATCACTGCAGCTCAGTAGAATAGGTGAAAAATGGCGCACAAATTGAAGAAGACAAACTCTTTATGTGAAATTGAACCGGAAGAGAGGGCAATTTTGGAAGCACAGATTAAATTTCTGGAATGACTCACTTAGTGATGGCAATCCACTTAGTGATGGTAATCCACTAAGTGATGGTAACTTGCTTAGTGACGGTGTCAGCGTTCAGGGAGGAGAAGCTGAAAAGATATGAAGCTAGAGAAGATTGAAGCACAGGAGCAATCAATGCCACGCAGATCAGAGTGATGGAACAAAGGGATTCCACTGACAGATATTCTACTAGTAAAGTTAAAATGTGTAATGTATGATATGAGCCAAGGATCTATAAGGAAGTATTGGCATTACCTAAAATTGAACAAGTAAAATGGAAAGAAGCCATGGACAAGGAAATGGAATACATGGGAGAACATAAAGTGTTCACATCTATGACTTTACCACAGGGTAGCAAACTGTAGAATGCAAGTCAGTATACAAGAAAATACTGCCCAATAATGAGGTACAATTTAAAACAAGGTTAGTAGCACAAGGGTTTTCACAGATGAAAAATGTGCATTATGGTGAGGTATTTGCGCCAACTGTAAAGAGTGAAAGCATCAGGCTGGCACATGGCCATAAAATCTGGCATTTTGACATAACCACTGCATTCCTCAATGCAGAATTAGAGGAAGAAATTTACATGGTTCAAGCACCAGGGTATGAAAATAAAAAGCCTGACATGGTGTATAAATTGAACAAGGTCATTTATGGGCTGAAGCAGTCAGCCAGGAATTAGAATATATGTCTAGATAAAGCATTGAAAGGTCCTGGGTTCAAGAGTTGCAAGGCTGATGGTTGCATATACACTGGAAATCCCCACCTTGTAACAGGTGGGGATTGTCAACTATTAGCATTTGTGGATGATCTTTTGCTTCATTGCAAAGGATGTATCACAGGTAAACGAATTTGCTAATAAGTTGGAAAAGAAATTTGAATTAAAGAATTTGGGAGAAATTAAACATTATCTCCATGTGGAGATACAAAAAAAACTGAGAAAAGTAGTTATATTCTCAATTATATTCTCAGTCCTCCAGCTCCTGCTATGATGGGAGGGGGCACCAGACAGGGAAACGCTAACAATGTCTGGAATTGGGAGAAGAACATCTTCTTTGTTATGTTGTGTGTGTTTGTGCGTGTGCACACACAACACACCACTCCAAGTTTGGAGACTTTTATCCACATCTGAGCTTGCAAACTGCCAATCATGCCTAGGTTTGAGAAGACCCTCTCCTTTCTATGTGGATAAAAGTCCCCAAACTTAAAATACAGTGTGTGTGCGCACGCGTATAAACACACACACACACAGTTACCTGCCAGCAGTTTGGGAAGGCAAAGAGCTTGTGGGGCACTGAACTGTCCCCATGTTGTTAGCCATCGTGACTTGCTCCATCCTGAGTAATCTGCACCCAATAAGTGGCATTGAGCTAGTCATATCTACCCAGCTATGCCCACCTAGTTGTGGTGACTGGCTGTGACCACCCAGCCACCCCAACCAGCCATGCCCACCTGGCCACTGTAAGTCATCATAGTCTTACATGCAACTAGCCCTTTGAGGGCAACCATAATGGTGATGTGGCTCTCAATGAAATTGAGTTTGACACCCCTGATCTTGGTGGTTCTATGTCCTCTTTTACTTTTCTCTTCTTTTTTTCTATATCCTTCTATGTTTTCTCAAAGATCCCCAGTCAAATTCAGGAAGTAGCACAACCTTAAGCATGCATCTAACTTGGCTCTTTCTCTATGACTGGTGAGCCTTTAAAAATATTAACTGTGGCTCCATTCAGTAAAATCACCCCATGGTTTAGAAGTTCTATATTTCAATTCCACAAAATTCTAAATGAATTAAGGATAGTATTGCAGGATCTAATCTGATTGGATCCAGATTGAATCCTGCAAAGTTAAAGATTATTTACATTTTTTTATTTCTGTATTTCATCTAATCCTCACTTTCTTTAATTCCACTGTGTGTAACTATATTTTTTGGGTTCATTAATTTTAATCTGTTTTTAAATCTGCAACTCTCCTTTATGGGTAGAATTGCAGCAATAAAAATGAATATCCTATCTAAAATACTTTTTCTTTTCCAAAACATACCAATAAAATTAGAGAAAAAATACTTTGAAGATTTGAATAAAACAATATTGAAATATATTTGGCAGGGGAGGAAACAGAGAATTAAATTAAAATTATTACAAGATGCCAAAAAAAAAGAGGGGGATTTGGTTTATCTGATTGGGAGCTGTATTACCAAGCCCCTGCATTAAATTGGGTGTGAGAGTGGATAAAATTAAAAAATACTAACATTGGAGGGACATGACCTACAACCAGGATGGCATGCTTTTTTATGGGATGAAAGACATATAGTCCAACAGTACTTCTAGAGGCATTATGTAAGACATAATCTACTTAAGGTATGGATAAAAACTAAACAGCAAAATTACATAAAGAATCCAGTATGGCTCTCAACACTAGAAACAATAGTACATCCAAATTTTATTAATATGGGGAAAGTCATCACACACAAAAATCTACTAGATGGAAAAGGAGAACTAAAATCCAGACATGAACTGAAAGAAGGGATACAACTCTAATGGTGGGCATACCTACAAATCCAATCAAGATTCAAGAAAGATATGAAAGAATGGGACATACAGAGAGGATTGATGGCATTGGATAAGATACTATTAGGAATGGAGGGGAAAACAATCAAGAGACTATACAAATATCTACTAGAATATAAAATGGAGGTCGAAGAAGTAATAATAAAATGGGTTCAAAATTTTGGTAATAGAGATAGACAATTGGCAAAAGTTATGGGAAAGAAATAGAAAATTAACATTGACAACTTCATATAAAGATAACCAATATAAAATGTTTTACAGATGGCATCTTCCTCCAACTAGATTGGCCAAAATTAATAAAAGTACATCACCACATTGCTGGAAATGTAACATAGAGATAGGGACCTATTATCATATGTGGTGGAAATGTATAAAAGCAAAAAAAAAAATACTGGTGGAAAATAAAGGTTTGGATAGAAGAGATGGTTAACCAGAAAGTAGAGTTCAGACCAGAATGTTCTTACTGGGAATTATTAATGAGAAATACAGTAAAGAAACAATATATTTAATGATACATAATAATAACAGCTGCGAGATTGGTGCATGCCCAAACCTGTAAGAATGAAGATACCCCTACATAAAGTGAAATAATACGGAAAATATTAGTCTGTGCAGAGATGGACAGACTAACTTTAGAAATCAAAGATAAGGATGAGACAGAGTATTATGAAGTCTGAAGTAAAATGTATCAGTGGCTAAAGTCAAGGAAAAAGAAAGGATTGACGCTTTATAGGAATGAAAGCTAAATTTTTGTAAACCAAAGAGAATGGAATATAATGGACAAATATGAGATGATACAAATGCATGATTATAAAAGACAGCTGTAAATATGTATATAATTGTATATAAATGTAAATAGAAATAATATGCAGCTAGCACTATACTAATAACATAAGGGAAAAAGGAAATTAACTGCTTTGTGTATCTCTATACTATAGTTTATATGGCCAAAATGATGGCCAAGAAAGTTGCACTGTGTTCAATTGTTTTTAATGTTTATTCAATAAAATTTATTTTTTTTAAAAAAAATATCTATTTTTAGACTAACACACTTGGGAACTCAGGAATTTTGTTTCCTCTCAGTTTAGTTATAAGTTCAGGATACACAGAGGAAAAGAGAACTAGCATATGGAAGCTGGCAATCATAACAGCAGTTTATCTTCTCACACATAGATGGTGAGGAACAAAAAATCAAGGGAGCTGATCAGAACTTCACATTAGATCTTCCATGTTTCTTTACACTACTGTCTAAATTGTTCATTTTTACTTCACTTTATATTGCAGTCTCTATTTGTACAAAATGCAACATTTCTCAGACTTCTCATTTGGGTAAAAGAACTCAGCCTCCCTTTTTTAGCATTTCATATCTGCCTAAGACATTCTCTCTCTCCCTTTGTGGTTTCAAATACAGGAAACAGGCTACCCACCCAAAGGTTAACGGAACAGTGGAGTGATGAAACAAGTTAGCAAGCAAGCACTTTTGAAACTGTTACACCCAAAAGAGTATCCATCATGCTTTAATATTACTTTAAAAGTAAAAATCATGTACTAGATGACTAAAGGCTGACTAAAAGATTATGGCTGCCTCATTTATACTTCTGTCCTGTCTAAAATGAGTAGTGTTCTAACACATCAAAATTTTAAACTTTTGACAGATGTACCATAAAAAGTCAAAAGCCCCAACACCAACAACAGAAGAAAAAATGCAAATCACACCTGGATTGAGAGGTAATTACTATGCAATGACTCAAAGAAAAGAAATTTGTCTTGTGGTGATGGGTTCTCATGATGAATTACTACATAAGTAGCACCAACTAAGTAGCTGCTTCCTTCATATACAGTATTATTGTACAAGGGGGTGGGGAGATGGATACACAGACAGATACAACAGGACTATGGAGATTCTCAATTATCCAGGTCATGGTTGTCCCAAAGATGATTTTTCAAAAGGCTACTGGATTTTCTTTGTTTTTTCTCTTTAAGATGTTTTGGTTCTCATTCAAGAAGCATTCATGAATGGTGGGGAATGGAAGGATTTATATTCCTGGCAAGCATCTAGTGTTAGCACTTTGAAAGTCAGACATTAGGTCACCAAGAATCATTGAGAAGCCTTGGGGTTTGATTGTGCCCTCAGGGTCACCTGAATCAGAGTGCAAATGGGTATGGAATCTTCCTGGAACTACTGAAAGGACTCTTGTAAACAAGAGATAGGTAGTGTCGTATCCCTTGCCCTCTGTTGAGAGAGGTCTGTTCAATTTTAACATAGATGGCCTCTTTCAAACCAGTGGTCTTCTCTGTCCAGAATGTGAGTTTGAAGAAAACTTGGGTGGGAGTTTGCTTTTTTGCTTTTTCAGCAAATATCCCCAGTAGCCCCAGTAGGATAGGACTGGGAACTTTTTTCCCACTTGCTCAGGCCAAAGTGGAACATTTTCATTTTCCCATCTTTGAATGAATTGGTAGCAAGCTTGTTCAGGTGGAATGTGAGGCTTTACATGCCACCCTCCACAAATAAAATGAAAACTCCTTGCTTCCAATATTTACATTTCAAAAATTCCTGATTTAGTGATTTAATGCATAAAGAAGGTAATTAGAGCAGAAAAGTGACTAAATAAGTGGGTCAGAGAAATGCTATGGACAGTGTACCTAAGCTTCAGTAAGGTATTTGACAAAGTAGAGCACATGCTACTTCTTGGTAAGATAGAACAATATGGGACACACAGTACAACGACCAGATCAATTCACAATTGCATGACCAAGTGTATTACATCTACATCAGCCTTTCTGGCTCTGTGGAATGGCAGCAGCAGCGGGGGGGGGGGAGGTTTCATGCGTCCGCGCCACTTGTACAAATGCAGCCTTGCACATTTGTCTGCCACTTGTGTTGGGGATCCCTGATCTACATGAAGAGAAGCATTGTACTTCAAGGTTCTGTTAGGCCTAGAACATTTTCATAAAAGAGCTAGATGAGGGAATATCAGGGAACTCATCAATTTTGCAGACAACACCAACTTCCCTAAAAATAGTTAATTCTTTGGAAGATTCAGAAGGATTTTGACAGACTTGAATACCATACCATAAATTGAAATTCAGTGGTGACAAAAGTAAGGTCCTATACTTAGGCAAGAAAAACCAAATGCACAATTATAGAACAGGTGGTATCTGGCTCAACAAATTGGGTTTTAGAATTGAGAAAAAGATGAAGTACTTAGGGTTTATGTTGACAAATGCAAACATAAAACTGTTCCAAAATAATTATGTGCCTCTTTGGAGGGATATTAAACAGGAGCTATGAAGATGAGACAAACTGCACCTATCACTATTGGGTAGAATTTCTGTAATTAAGATGAATATTTTACCAAAGATACCTTTTTAATTCCAGACATTACCAATACTCACAACTATTAATCCATTTAAACAATGGCAGGAGGATACTTCAAAGTTTATATAACGAAAAAAAACAAGAATTAGATACAAGCTATTGCAAGATGCGAAGGAAAGAGGGTTTGGATTTATCAGACTTGAAATTGCATTTTGATGCATACCGTCTGGCCTGGTTAAAAGAATGGGTGAACCATCAGAACAAGAGGTTGCTTGAATTAGAGGGCCATGAATTAAGGTTTGAGTGGCACGATTATTCATGGTATGATAAAACTAAGTTAATGTTGACTTTAATAAATATTTTGCTAGACATGCCAAATTAAGAGTTTGGAATAAATATAAAACAAGGTTCTCTACGAAACTGCTTCTTTGGGAAGCTTTTTAAAGAAATGGTGGTGACGCTAGACTGGTGGGTGTATGGTAAAATGCTATCTTTCAACTCTGACGACCTACACTAAAGTTGAGGGAAGAACTTTAAACAGAAGGTTATGTTTTCCATTGGTTGACAAATCAACAACTGAAAGAAGGATTTAAATTAGGTAAAGAGAGTTATGAGTTTGATTTCATTAAAAATGAATTGGAAAACTTATTGTGTGGAAATGATGAACATATTGCTAAGATTTATAAAATGTTATTGAAATTAAATTTGGAAAGTGAACATGAAAAACATTGTATGATTCGGTGGACCAGGAATTTTGGATAAAATGTGAAGCTTAAATAATGGGAAAATATGTGAATGAAGTGTTTAAAATTTACATTAAATTATAATATAAAGAAAAAATTTATAAGGTGATGTATCACTGTTATTTAACACCAGATAAGTTACCTAGAATGTATAAAGGTATTTCAAATTAATGTTGGAAGTGTAAAAGTAAAGAAGCAACTTTTTATCATTAATGGTGGACATGTGATAAAGCAAATAAATTTTGCAGCAAGATTCATATTTTAATACAGATTTTTTTAAAATGAAGATAAAGATAAAACCAGAAACTTTTCTTTTGGGTTTAATGGAAAAAGATGGGAAAAATGCAGAACTTTGAATGCAGAACTATCTTCTATAATATATGTTGACAGCAGCAAGACTACTGTATGCACAAAAATGGAAGAACATTTCGATTCCCTCCGTGGGCTGCAGAAGTTGATAGAGTTGGCAGAAATGGTCAAATTGACCGTTTTGATAAAAGAAAAGAATATAAGGATTTCCGGGTGGACTTCCGTTGCCTTCAGAGTGAGGACTGCAAACACCGCGGCCCCGTTCCGAGCTCAACTCGTCAGAGGGCCCCAATCTGAGCCATAGACACCCTAGAGGGGTGGTGAAGAAAAGGCAGGTAGAGAAGAGCCTCATCTCTCCTCCCTGACATGGAAGGCCCCCTCATCCGAAGACAAGTGCAGTGGTAACCAAAATGGCTGCCACGAAGACAGAGACAGTTTGAATATCTAAGACTATGCAGGAGCAGAGAGACTGTGAATGGTGTGCAACCTGGGTGAGAATACTTTTGAATTCCTAAACGTAACCCCAATAAAGATATCAGAAAAGAGGACTCATAAGGATTTTTGATTTAGCAGCGCCTTAATAGTGGAGAAGAATCTATAAGATACTAAAAAACTTAATCCTAAAAATTGAAAGATGGAAGGAAAGTAAAACAAAGAATAAAGAAAAAGTTTTTTAAAGAATAAGCAGAAAATTGGATTTTATGATTGGACAGGATTTGGCTTTGGATATGCATTATTTAAAATGCTATAATCGATTTACAAAAAGGAATATATATATCTAACTTTTTGAAATATTGGTAAATTTGATTTAAAAAAAAAAAAGACCAAAGAGACGGGGCGAGGTGGAATGTGAAAACTGATCTAAGAGTGCCACGTGCTGTCAAAAGAAAATATTGTAAATCCCTCAAGTTTTGAAAGGATTTGAGTCAAGAAGAATTGAAAGAAAGAATTAAACGAATTTTATTACTAAAAGACCCCAGAAAATTATAATACAAAATTTAACTGATAGAAAAATTGATGAAGGTATCACCCTTGGATTATTTAAAAGATAGACTGATTAACTGTGGGATATAAAGACTCCTGGACATTGGATTTATAGTTTGAAAAGCGATTCTGGTTTGAATAAAAGATTTTTTGACAATTGGATAGCAGAAACAGATTAAATAAAAACAATGATGAGCGGAATATGCAAAGAAATTGTGTTGGAACTAAAGACTATAAAAGACACTATGAATAGAAGATTTGAGGACATTTTGAACAAAATACAGAGTGTGCCAGAAGAGCTAGAAATGGAAACACAAATAACAGAAAGAAAACAAGAGATACAGGAAGAGGAGGAGCAAACTGACAGAACAACCAGAAAAATAGAACAGATGGAATAATAAATAAAAAGAATAAAAAGGAAATAAAACTTAAATTTATAATGATTGATGCAATAAATCAAGGGGAGAGTATGTTAAAGGAAAAGCAACAAGGAATGAAATTACAGAGAGAATACTTTGAAAAGATGGGGTAAAATTAGATAATTGGAAAAGGAGACAATGGAATATAATAGAGAAGGGAATAACGATTAAGAGGAAGGGTCAAATAATGATAGAAAATGGGACACAAGCTTGCAAGCGATGAATGCTTTAATAAGAGGAAGAGACGATGGTTGAAAATGGGAAAGATAAGGATTCCACATAAATTGCATTATTCTGCGATACATAGTAGTTAATTATAATAAACATGAAATTAATGCTTGAGTATAGGATTATTATTAAAGATAATTGAAAATTAAATAAAAAGATAAAAAGAAAATTAATAAACATGGAATAAACATGGAATTAATATTTTATTACAGGATTATTATCAAAGATATATAATTGTTAAGTAAAACAAATATGAAAATTAATATTGTAAGAAAAGAAATGACATGTGGAATCTGAGATATAAAAATAATATAGTAAAATATGGTATTAGATAAAAGTGATTATATTATTACTAGAATTGTATAATTTGCTAAATGTAAATAAGATTAATATTACTTTGTTTGTATTACGATGAGACCAGAAAGGGATTTCATTTTAAATATAATAGTGGCACAACTAAGAACCAAGAATGGGATAAATAATGTGAAATGCAAATTAATATGGATTTATGAATGGTTATTAGAATTATATAATTGGTTAAACATGGCAAGTATGATTATTAATATAACATTTATAATAAAAGAAGTAATGTTAAAATTATAGATTAGCATAAAAATAGCATATGGGAATATTAAGAATGATAAATTGCATTCATACTAAATTATGTAAGAAAGTTAACAATATCAATATGAAATAATCGTCATGTTTGTTCTAAAATGTAAAATAACCTGGAACCACACAATGATGTGTTCACACAATGATGTGTTTGTAGAAATAAAAAATTAAAAATGTATTTAAAAAAGAAAAGAATATAAGTACCTTTGTTGCCACATGGGGACTGCTTCTGAACTTTGTGCTTGAGATGGAAAAAAAAATGAAACTTTGATTTTGGGTTTTACCGATAGGTGTTTATAGAAATAGCTAGTTTGTATTACTATAAGAAAACAAAAAGTTGTGGTTTGATGTTAATGCTTTATTTTATGCAACAGAGGGAGTCAGAAATCACAACTTTTTTTTCTTTTTTCTAGCCCTTCCTTGCGTTTCTTTCCTTCTTTCTTCCCACTGTTTTCCTATCTACTTTTGTATTTTGTATCTTATCTTGTAACCTTATTAAAAAAATATATAAATTAAGTATGAGCCAGCTGGGTGCTAAAACTGCCAAAAAATAAATAAATGTAGTTCTAGGCTGCATGAACAGAGTGGATAGCATCTAGATTCCAAGAAGTGATAGTGCAGCTTTATACTGCACCGGTAAGACCACACACTTGGAATACTGCATCCAATTCGGGTGACTATGATACAAAAAAGATGCTGAGACCTTAGAAAGAGTACAGAGAAGAGCAACAGTGATGATAGTGGGTCCGGAGGCTAAACCATACAACAAACAGGTGAGGGAACTACCGTGTTTCTCAGAAAACATGACCCACCCCAATAATAAGCCCAATCTAATTTTTGGCAGGTGGGCCTCATATTACCCAAAAATAAGCTCAGGGGGTAGGTATGGCTAGCACGAATGGCAGCACAGACATGGGGGGGGGGAACTCCCCGGCTGCAGAGAGGGGTGAAAGTCATTCCACACTGAAGCAGAGGCATTCTGCGCTTTCAGCATATTCCAGGATTGCAACTCTGAAGGTTTGGAATGGAGCCTTCAGAGTTGCAATCTTGGGATACGCTGAAGGCTTGAAGTAGAGCAGTTTTCGTGAAAGGCAGGAAAATGGGGAGGAGAATTTTCCTGCCTGTTATCCACTCCTCTTGGAGCAGGACCCTGCAAGGCTTGTTGTGGCATTGCACTCATGAATGGCAGCACCTCCGTGAGCTTCATAACACCGGTGCAGCTGGCATCCTACCATGAGTAGCTGCGCCAGCATATCTAAACTACGTGCAACAGCACAGCAATCCTTGCAGGGTCCTGCTCAAAGAGGCTGCACCAATGTGACGAACCTCACAGCAATGCCGCCGCTCCCACACGCAATGCTACAACAAGGCTTGCAGGGTCCTGGGATATCCTAAAAGCTTGGAGTGGAGCTGTTTTTGCAAAAGACAGGAAAATGGGGAGGGAGAGGGAGCTTGAGGAATGGATGACAAGCAAGCAAATTCCCCTCTCCATTTTCCTGCCGTTCGCCAAAAAGCCTCCATTCCGAACGCTGAAGTTTCAGAATGCAGGCTTCTTTTGCAAAGGAGAGGAAAAGGTGGAGGGGGAATTTTCCTGCCTGCCATTCTTCTCTCAGTCTGTACTAAGCTTGAGGAATAGCTCCTTTCGGCTGCTACAGAAGCGGCCCTGTAGAGAGGCAAGGGTGCGCGTGGGGTGCTCCTTTCAGCCCTAAAGAAGTGGCCCAGTGGAGAGGCAAGGATGCGTGTGGGGTGCTCCTTTCAGCTGCTAAAGCAGCAGCCCAGTGGAGAGATGAGACGCGTGGGGAGGAAATTAAAGACACCCCTTGAAAAGGCAGCCTAGCTGTTTTTTCAGGGGACTAATGGGAGACTTTAACTACCCAGATATCACCTAGGAGACAAACTATGCAGCAAGTGGGAGATCAAACAGATTCCTAACCAGTCTAGCTGACAACTTTGTCATCCAAAAGGTAAAAGCACCACTCAAAAGGTAAACCTTCTACAGAGCTTAAATATTGAGGTGGACCCTAACTTTATTTGCTATTGGTGCTAATAGGCAAATCTGATTATTTTTTATGTTGATGGTTTCTTGATTTTTTTGTTGTTGCTTTTGAGCAGAAAAGGGTGTTTTGTATTTTATTGCAAGCATAATATTTTTATATAAATCACATTTCACACAATTTGTAAAACTATTCCACACTGAACTTTTTTTTTTTCAGTTTTTCCAAAATTTCTATTTTGGGGTGGGGTGGGGAAAACAGAGGAAAATGGTTTTTTTTCTTATGGTTTCAAAAATTTTGGAAATTTTACATCTCTATGTAGGAAACATACCATTGTAATAATGGGAGACTTTAACCCCCCTAATATCAACTGGGAGGCAAACTGCAGCAAGTGGAAGATCGAATAGGTTCCTAACCAACCTAGCTGACAACTCTGTCATCCAAAAGGTTAGAGGAGAAACTAGAGAAAAAACTATAATGGACCTAACTCTCACTAATAGAGAAGAAGTGATAGAGGGACTTGAAGTTGCCAGAACTTTGGGCAAAAGTTTGAGCTGATTTTAACAAACTCCGAGACAGCCTAGGAAAGATTCCATGGATGAAAATCCTAAAGGGGAAAAGAACTCACAATGCATAGAAAACTCTGAAAAATGTGATCATAAAAGCCCAGTCCAGCACAATACCACTGAAAAAGAAGAACAAGAAATTCAAGATGGAACCAACTTGGCTGCACAAAGATCTCTCTGATAAACTGAAAGACAAAAAGGACAAGTACAAAAAAATTGAAAGAGGGATACCTCAGCAGATAGGCAGAACCTACAAAGATGAGATCAGGAAAGCAAAGGCTCAGAATGAACAAAGACTTGCAATAAAAGTCAAAAATAATTTTTAAAAGTTTATTTCAACAAATTAATAATAAGAAAAAAGTCAAGGAAACAGTTGGCCCACTAAAGAGAGAAGATGGCAAGGAAGTAATAGGCAGCAGAGAGAAAGCAGAGCTACATAAGTCATTCTTTGCATTAGTCTTCAAGTAAAAAGAAACTGAAGCCCAACCTACCAAAAACAACTTCCGTAAAAGATAGACTTAATTTTAAAAATTAAAATAAGCAAAAGAATGATAAGACAACATCTGACCTTGATAAATATAAATCATTGGGATCTGACAGATTACATTCCAGAGTTCTGAAGGAGCTGGCAGATTTTATCTCGGAACCATTGTACCATATCTTTCGAAAATCCTGGAGCAATGGGGAAGTACCTGAGGATTGGAAAGGGGTTGATGTGGTTTTATTTTCAAGAAAGGAAAAAATAGACCCAGGAAACTACAGACCAATTAGTCTAACATCAATATCTGGGAAGATCCTGGAAAAGATAATAAAAAACAGATCTGCGAACACCTAGAAACAAATAAAGTTCTGTCTCCCAGCAATTTACCTCCTGACAGTAAACAGCCTGTTTTAGTTTCAGCACAGCCTGATTAGCACAAGCAGCTGACTGTGGGTTGGATCAGCCTCCTGACAATCAGCTGTTTCAGGTTGCAGGGATTGCCATCACCTACGGCTGCCTTTGTGCGCCTCATTTTCAGCCAATTCCAGGTGCAGGGATTGGAACAGGCCAAAAATGGAGCGCGTGGAGGCTGAAAACAGCTGACAGTCGGCAGGTCGATCCAACCAACCATCTGCTGCTTGTGCCAAATCAGGCTGTGCTGAAGCTGGCCAGGCTGTTTCCTGCAAGGGGCAATTGCTAGGAGGCAGAGGCCAAATGGTGGGGGCCAGTGGGTGGGCGGGGGCTTCAGCACCATTTGCTGTATAAGACACACAGACATTTCTACCCACTTTTGGGAGTGGGAACTGCATCTTATACACTGAAAAATACAGTAACTGGAAAAAAGAACTGGAAATCAGAGCAATAGGACAATGAAAATATCAGCTTGGTGTTCATCAGCTGTGAAAAAACTATTCTATACTGGAGAACTTTAGAAATGCATTGAATGCATTGAAAAATAAAGCATCTTATACAAATGTATGGTATATCTACATCTCAATGCAGTTAAAATGGTTAACTCAAATGGTTACATTTGAACAATATAAGTCAGCTGCAAAAGATTGCAACCAAAATGATCAGAGGACTCCAAACGTCCCTTCAAGAAAAGGCAAGGAACCAGGATCTGAGGTGCGAGAAAACAGCAACTGAGAAGACATGAATGAGTTATATTAAACTATTCATGACATTAAAAAGTGAACATGGTGAATTCCCCTGCCACCCAGAAAGGCAACCTGTCATACCAGTTTGAGTTGGATTAGAAACTGGGAGATTATGAGTTGTAGATTCTATGAGGCGCAGAAGGAAACTGGGTGGTTTTAACTGAATTGCTTTCTCTCGCTCAACCCATCTCACAGGATTGTAATTGGAAGGGAGCATTATAGACACAACCCTGAGTTGCACAAAATAAAGGCAAAATACAAATTGAATAAACAATAAACACTAAGACAAGTTGATCAGTGAAGCTAATTAGAAAACATGGAACAGATAGTTGTGAAATTCATTTCCTCAAGATATATGATGATCCCTAACTTGGACAGCTTTTAAAAGGGATTGCATGATTCAACAAGGCCAACTTTATTAAAGAGGAATCAAAGAGTTATTTTCAGGCTGAGGATAATTTGCTTCCAAATATATGTTGCAAGGGAAAGGTATTCTCCCCCCCCCCTCCCCAATCTTTCTTGGAGGAACTAGAGGCATCTGGCTGGCTCCTATTGGAAACCAAATGCTGAACTAAACTGGATCTTGCCTGACTAAACTCTTATATTCTAATCTGCCCTGATCCCTTCAAAAGTACTCTAACAGCTTCAGAGCACTCTGGAAGGAGAATTTACTGCTGGCTAAAAATGCGAATAAAGGTCACAACCTGTTATGTATGTTTACTTTTGCAATGGATCTTAATCCAGGCATGATATACCTGAGTTTAAAACAAAATTGAACGGTGCAAATTACAAATGTTACATGCCATAAAAAAAAAAATCAAGTGAAGATTCGGCTTAAAGTTAATCAAGAAACAGCCCAAGAACCCTACAAACGCGGAGAACTTTCCAAAAGAGTTGGTGAGGCAAGGCGTGAACCGAGGCCTGAATCATATCCAGGCAGCCAGAATTCAGACTCCGCTATTGGACGGACCCAGGAGGAAAGGAAACTTCCTGCTTCGCTCCGTCAAGAAACTGATGGGACAATGTCTGCACCCGTATGCAAGGCCAAGCTTTCAATTTACCAGCGCAGGGAACCAAAGAAAAGGCAGGTAGGACAGCTCCGCCTAAGGACTACCCAAATCCCTCTGCAATAAGGCAGGTGGCTTCCCTCTCTCTCAAGACTACTTACGAATTTCCGCGGTTTCCCGCCGCCGCCGCTGCTTCCACCTGGCTCTCCTGCTACCGCAGCCACCGAAGGCTCGTCAGCATTCTTGCCTTTCTTCTTCTCTCGACCGGCTCCACGCACGGACCCGGACGCGTTCCCGCTGCTCTCCATTGCACTGGATTGGCAAGGCCCGCGCCCGTAGATGACCCGACTTCAAACTTCAGCGAGTAGAACCAGCAGCGCAATAGTGGCCAAAACTGAAAGTGCCTTGCTACTTTGGAGACCTGGCGCTCGCAGTAGAACTCCCTCACCAACGGTTAACTCCACTATGAACCGCTGAGCCGGCCTGGCACAGCTTACTGCTTCCTTGTAGATCGGAATTTACACCACGCCCACTGTGTCGTCATCGCGTTCTATAAAATAGGCTCCTCAAAAACGAGAAAGCGGGAAGCCGCCTATCTTTGGTTGAACAGGTACTGTTGTTATAGAGATAGATCTAGTAGAAAGACTGGGGACGAAACTTCCAAGTTCCCTTTGTTTTTTCCTTTCCGGGATCGAAAATGAAGCGACCTAATCAACACAACTATTGAAAGCCAAAACAAAAAAACCCTCATTCATTTTTTCCCTTTCGTTTGAAAAAGGTATGTTTAAATGCAGTTTTTAAACAGTTGTAAACATTTTTTGCTCCGTTTCCAGCAAAATTTCTTAAAGAAATAGCCTTGCTTTCAAAAGTCTTGGATCAATTGACTTGTGTTACCAATATTACTCAAAGCTCAAACTTGTTTCATGACATAGACGTTTTAAAAATGGACAAGGACCTACTTTTTCTGCTAGTTTTGCTATGCTGAAATCCAGGATTTTTAAATTGTTTTTACACTAGCAGAAGTCATTTACACAAGGGATCTCCAACCTTGGCTACTTTAAGACTTCAAGACTTGACTCCACAAGTCTTAAACTTGCCAAAGCTGGAGACCCCTGATTTACACCACAAGTACTCAAAATGAAGCCAGTGCTCAACAACATGACTGAACATTATAGTTCCATAATATCTATACATTATAGCTTTTTTCTCTCCATTGCCAAAAGCCGAAAACATTTTTGTACAGGTAATCCCCAGGTTACGAGCATATTCGAACTTATGCAATAAGTCAATATCTTTTTATCTGTGATAGGCCTAGGGGTGGGATGGAAATACACTGCTCAAAAAAATAAAGGGAACACTTAAACAACACAATGTAACCCCAAGTCAATCACACTTCTGTGAAATCAAACTGTTCACTGAGGTAGCAACACTGATTGACAATCAATTTCACATGCTATTGTGCAAATGGAGTACGCAAGAGGTGGATAGCATAGGCAGTTAGCAAGACATCCCCAATAAAGGAGTGGTTCTGCAGCTGGTGACCACAGACCACTTCTCAGTTCCTATGCTTTCTGGCTGATGGTTTGGTCACTTGAATGCTGGCGGTGCTTTCACTCTAGTGGTAGCATGAGACAGAGTCTACAACCCACACAAATGGCTCAGGTAGTGCAGCTCATCCAGGATGGCACATCAATGTGAGCTGTGGCAAGAAGGTTTGCTGTGTCTGTCAGCGTAGTGTCCAGAGCATGGAGGCGCTACCAGGAGATAGGCCAGTGCATCAGGAGACATTGAGGAGGCCGTAGGAGGGCAACAACCCAGCATCCGGACCTCTACCTCTACCTCTGCCTTTGTGCAAGGAGGGACAGGAGAAGCACTGCCAGAGCCCTGCAAAATGACCTCCAGTGGGCCACAAATGTGCATGTGGCTGCTCAAACGGTCAGAAACAGACTCTGTGAGGGTGGTATGAGGGCCTGACATCCACAGGTGGGGGTTGTGCTTACAGCCCAATATTGTGCAGGATGTTTGGCATTTGCCAGAGAACACCAAGATTGACAAATTTGACACTGGCGCCCTTTGCTCTTCACAGATGAAAGCAGGTTCACACTGAGCACATGTGACAGGGTCTGGAGACGCCGTGGAGAACATTCTGCCTGCAACATCCTCCAGCATGACCAGTTTGGCAGTGGGTCAGTAATGGTGTGGGGTGGCATTTCTTTACGGGGCCACACAGCCCTCCATGTGCTCACCAGAGGTAGCTTGACTGCCATTAGGTACCGAGATGAGATCCTCAGACCCCTTGTGAGACCATATGCTGGTGCGGTTGGCCCTGGGTTCCTCCTAATGCAAGACAATGCTAGACCTCATGTGGCTGGAGTGTGTCAGCAATTCCTGAAAGACGAAAGTATTGATGCTGTGGACTAGCCCGCCTGTTCCCCAGATCTGAATCCAATTGAGCACATCTGGGACATCATGTCTCACTCCATCCACCAATGCCACGTTGCACCGCAGACTGTCCAGGAATTGGGGGATGCTTTAGTCCAGGTGTGGGAGGAGATCCCTCAGGAGACCATCCGCCACCTCATCAGGAGCATGCCCAGGCATTGTAGGGAGGTCATACAGGCACATGGAGGCCACACACACTACTGACCCTCATTTTGACTTGTTTTAAGGACATTACATCAAAGTTGGATCAGCCTGTAGTGTTTTTTTCCACTTTAATTTTGAGTGTAACTCGAAATCCAGACCTCCATGGGTTGCTAAATTTGATTTCCATTGATAAATTTTGTGTGATTTTGTTGTCAGCACATTCAACTATATAATGAACAAAGTATTTAATAAGAATATTTCATTCATTCAGATCTAGGATGTCTTATTTTTGTGTTTCCTTTATTTTTTTGAGCAGTGTATTTTTGCTACCAGTTCTGTGGGCATGGCTAGGTGAGCGTGACCATGTGACTGGGTGGGCATGGCTTTTATTTTTTTTGCAGCACAGCCCATCCCGTGCTGTGTTTTTTTATCTCCTGGGCCTCAGGGAAGTCTTCTGGGAGGCCATTTTTGCTCCCAGGAGGCTTCCTTGAAGCCCAAGAGGCCAAAAACAGAGCATGGGGTGCGTGCACTACCACCATCCCATGCTACATTTTTTTGCCTTCTGGGCCCCAGGGAAACTTCCTGGGCAAAGCAGTAAGAGAGGGGGATTCGGCACAGCTGATCATCAGAACAGCTGATCGTCGGGGGGGAGAAATATCAGTGGGTGGATATTTATAAGTCTGGGGTTTAGTAATTGAGATGCTCCAGGAGGTTGTACAATGTAGTGAGCCTTGTGTCTTTTGCTATTCTAGTGATGATGGGTAAATCCTATTATGTCCTAAAAGTAATGTCCTGTCCTTAGAATTTGGATGGGGGAATGTACAATTTTAAGAGTCTTTTTCTAGAATTTTTTAAAAATCCCATTAGCTCCAGCTTTCTGTGGGAGCTTGTGATTAAAGGGCTTTGTTTATAAATAGAATGGATACATAATCTCCATTCCAAAAGACTAGTCTCTCCTTCTTGAGGCTGTTTTCCTATGGCCGGAAGACTGGGGCTGTTTTCTGCCTTCAATAACATGTTTCTCCATTTTTCCTTTGGGGAAATATAATATTCTGCCTTTTTTAATATTCTCCAAATATTTCATTATCTAGAGTGGGGGCTTCCCACATCCAGGTACCAACATACAGTACTTTGTTTTTGACAAAGGTGTTTTTGTTTAAATTTTTTTTTTTTTTGGAACAAATTTTATTGATTTTAAAGACAAACTATCATTAACCATTAAATACATAAAACCTCTTTCCATTATTAATTTTACAAGTCAAGTAGAATATTATTTTATACAACATAATTCTGTTTTACACCATTTCAATATAAACATATAGATATCTCTTAACAAATTTCTCATTATTTCTCTTTTCGTATTCAATTTCATTGTTACTATTATTATTTTCTATATTTATCCAGTTTATAGTCATCATCTTCATTCCTCTCTGACTTGATTACCATTATTCTCATCCAACATTCCTCCGAGGTTTTATTAATTCTCAAACAAAACATAGATACACAAAACACAAAAATATAAAACTTCTTTTAAGAAAGTAGTTTGGCCCCAGATTACCTCTCTTTGTATGGACTTCAATTAAATTCGTGCTCATCTTATATACTATTACCTATCTTATTTACCATTCTATATCTTCTATATAACTTCTCCCCACTTTTCATTCTTCTTATTTCTATTTTATTTAATTCATTTTAATTTAAATCATTGTATTTGTATTTTTTGTCCATTCTTTCCAAATTATCCATTTATCTCATTCCCTATAGTAAGAAAAATAAAAAAATTTCTCCTGAAATCACTGATCAGAATATGATGCCTTTCTATCCTCCCCCTAAATTAATATTTAAAATAACGCCAGATACCCAATCTGATTCTGCTTAGTACATTCTACCTACTAACCTTCAAAGAGAAAAAATAATAAATTCATAATAATTAATATAATTAGATAATAAATCTAAATATTAACTCTTATAACATTCCGATTGTCTATTTCAGAAAACAAGTGCTACTATTTTATTACATTTTAAAATCTATCATTACTAAACATTTCAATATTTTAATCTTTTATTAATTCTTATAACATTCTAGTTTTCTATTTCTAATACATAATAACATCTTATGTACCTTGCAGAATCTTCTTTTTTAAAGAAATTATACCTTACCCTTTATCCCTAAAAAAAAATCCTTTTTTCCGATCTTGTTTCATACCTTTGTGGCTTTTCCCTCCCTTTTCCCTTCCTTTCTTATCCCCCCTGGCCTTTTTACCTCCCCCTACTAACCTCCGCCTTTTTAGCTTTCCCTCTCTATTGTAATCCTTTCTTCTTTTGCTCAGTAACATTAAGTTGGTTTTGCATCTTATTTTTTCCTTTCATAAGTGTTTTTTTAAGTCTTAAGTCCTTCATTTTCCTTCCTTTCTTTCTCCTTTCTCTCTTAATTATTTTTTTAGATTCACTGAAGATGGCTTCTTCTTCTTCTTTTTCTTCTTCTCCTTCTATTTCCTCCATCTGTTGTTGTGTTTGCTGATAAATAGCAAGCGCCATTTCTAAAGAAAGGAAAGCTTCTTTCACAGCGTCCTTACTTTCTTGATATTCCTTTCTAAGTTCATCATCAGATAAAGCCATTCTTTGTTCTTCTTAGAGCAATCAAAATGTTTCAAAAGTTAAAACAATTCCTCAAAGTCCCAGAGACATCAATCAGTCCAAACAACGCACAAAGTTCTCGCTTTGTACAATGTTGTACAATGTAGTGAGCCTTGTGTCTTTTGCTATTCTAGTGATGATGGGTAAATCCTATTATGTCCTAAAAGTAATGTCCTGTCCTTAGAATTTGGATGGGAGAATGTACAATTTTAAGAGTCTTTTTCTAGAATTTTTTAAAAATCCCATTAGCTCCAGCTTTCTGTGGGAGCTTTTGATTAAGGGGTTTTGTTTATAAATAGAATGGATACATAATCTTCATTCCAAAAGACTAGTCTCTCCTTCTTGAGGCTGTTTTCCTATGGCCGGAAGACTGGGGCTGTTTTCTGCCTTCAATAACATGTTTCTCCATTTTTCCTTCGGGGAAATATAATATTCTGCCTCTTTTAATATTCTCCAAATATTTCATTATCTAGAGTGGGGGCTTCCCACATCCAAGTACCAACATACAGTACTTTGTTTTTGACAAAGGTGTTTTTGTTTAAATTTTTAAAATATTTTTAAAATGTCCAATTTCAGTAATCCTGTGCTACAATTTGTGAAGCGTTGTATTTACCTGAAAATTGATTTTTAAAAGTCCTGGAATTTTCATTGAACATCCCCCTCACTGTCTTACTGCTTCACCCAGGAGGTTTCCTCAAGGCCCAGGAAGCAAAAAGGGGCATGTAGGAGGTGGGGGTGGGGTGCCTGCTCCATTTTTTGCCTTCCTGGGCCCCAGGGAAGCCTTCTGGGAGCAAAAACGCCCCCCCCCCCTGGAAGCTTGCCTGAGGCCTAGGAGGAAAAAAAATGGGAGGTTGCTGCAAAAAAGAAGCCATGCCCACCTAGCCACGTCTACAGAACCAGTTGTTAAAAAATTTGAATCCCACCCTGGCTTTAAAGCATCTGACAGAAATTGTAGCACAGCATGAAACCTCTGACTTTTTAGATACTATTGAATTGCAACTTCCATCAGTCCTTCCCATTGGTCATTCTGGAGCAAGTAGGGGAAAGGATTGACATTTGAAAAACCCCTCAAAATCTGCTTCCCGGGGAAAAAGTATTCCCTTGATTGCAAATGGGTGTTTTTGGCCCATGAACTTTTTCACATATAAAATGAAAAGTCTAATGATAATTGAACTAAAAAAGATTAATGTCTCATTATATTAATATAATCTTAACTCTAAAATAACTTGGCACATTTCGAGATTTTCTTTGATTGCAAACCTCAGGTGCTAATGTACCTGAAAATGAAGCTGGTTTAAGAATCCCTTTCTGCATTTCAATCCCTTCTTGCATTTATTATAAGATATCAATTTTGCTTTCCGTTAGTACAAAGAAGTACTAAAACTATAGTGGTGTAAAACTCCACAACCAACATCCAAATTGCCAATTGGCACACTGTGCCCAAAACTAAATGTTCTATCTCTCCCTCCCCACTTTTCTGAATCCCAGGATTCCCATCCAATATTGCAGTTCCAAAATGGTAGGAATTCTACCTTGCCAATTTCCACTGAGAAATCAAACAAGGATATTAAATTAAATTAAATTTTCTGATTGGCTTAATGCTGTTTGGATTATAAAAATCTCTTTCCCCAAAGGAACATTTTCATCACCACCATCCCCAATTAATGACATGAAGATATCATCATATTACCCCTTTCAGTCTCTAAGCTTTTCCAAATGATAACAAAATGAAATGCAAACTTAGTAGAATTGATTGCATTTTCTACATGAGCCTGAAATGCAGCTGGTTCATCTAATTTTTTTTTGACTAAGTGCAGTGCTAATTCTTTATTTTCCCACATCAATAAAAATCAAATAAATTTACTTCAAAGTGTATTTATCTGAAAAGAAACTATAGGGAACTGGGATCCCTTGATAGGATAGACTTAGATTTGCTAAGAATATACAGTGCAGCAGATAAGTATTTTTCTCTTTATCTTCCTTTATTGGAAGAGGTGTTTCTTAAATTCAAGCTGCTTCTTTCAGAAAGTATGGTATAAGTGCTCTTCAGTACAATTTGAGCAATCTAATCTCTTGTAGCATCCTCTTTTCTATTATATAATGACATTAGCTCATGCCTTCTTTGGTCACAAAGCAGCATCTAAAAAGTGAATATATCATACTAGTAATATCCAAAAAATCTAGAAATAAAGCTTATGCACTTCATAACTGATTACTGTATTGATCTTTCTGGAAGCTTTAATAAAATATCCTGTGACATGGTGTATAATTATGCTCAGACTGATCTTCTGTTGAGATTTAAATAGTATCTCCCAATCTTGGTAATAACTAATAGACATAGAGTAAATGAAAAAGTGTTTGAACACACTTCATTAAATCTCTTATATCTAGGGAACATAAACTTTTTTTGTTTGGGCTACATTGCAAACTTCAGAATATAGGTAGTCCTTGACTTACAACCATTCATTTAGTGACCATTCAAAATTATAACAAAACTGAAAAAAGTGACATGGCCATTTTTCACATTTGTAACCATTACATCACCTCCATAATCACATGTTCAAAACTCGGAAGCCTAGAAACTGGCATTTATAATGGTTGCACTGTCCCAGGGTCATATGATCAACATTTGCAACCTTCTGACAAGCAAAATCAGTGAAGAAACCAGATTCACTTAGCAACCATGTTACTAACTTAACAACTTCACTAAACATCTGCCTTAATGAGCAATGGAAATTTTGGGCTCAGTTGTGGTTGTAAGTTAGGAACTATCTATAAAAACATCAAAGTTGTCACTTTGAAAGATCATATATATTACTGTTTTTCTAATGTGAATCTATCTTCTTTTGTGTTTCTTTGTAATAAATTGTTCTGAAAAGTGGTTTTGAGAGCTAGCTTGATATAGTGATTAAGATACTGAGCTAAAAACCAGTAAATCATATCCCAAAGGTGCTTTTTCAGGCAGCAACTAGACTTTCTTGTTTTTTCTTTTGAAGTCATTTCATTTCTCATCCAAGAAGCTTCTTCAGCTCTGACAAGATAGTGGGAAATGGATGGATTTATATTCTTTGCAGCTGATAATTTACATCCTTTTAGAAGGTCATTGAAGCGCTTGGAGGTTTATCTGTGTCCTCAGGGTCACCTGAGTATTGCTCCTGATCCCTGTAGTCTGCAATTTTTCTTCTGGAAATCCAGAGGATTTCCTACTCATACACCATTCAAAGAGTGTTCATCCCAGCTGTCTGCAAGGAATATAAAGCCTTCCAGTCTCCGTTATCCTGTCAGAGCTGAAGAAGCTTCTTGGATGAGAAGCGAAATGTCTTCAAAAGAAAAAACAAGAAAGTCTATTGGCCTCCTGAAAAAGCATGGACAACCATGACATGGATGACTGAGAATCTCTATAGACAGTAGACAATAGAATATAGTTCCACTCAGTGGTGGGATTCAAAGTGTTTTACTACTAGTTCTGTGTGCGTGGCTTGGTGGATGTGGTTTGGTGGGCGTGGCAGCGAAAGGATACTGCAAAATCCCATTCCCTCCCCAACCCATTCTCCATTCTGTGCAGGGCAACCAAAGAAGACCCAGCCGATCAGCTGAGACTCGAGAGGCAGAGAATAGATGGGGGCAGGGGCAGTCAGAGGTGGTATTTGCCGGTTCTCTGAACTACTCAAAATTTCCGCTACTGGTTCTCCAGAGCTGGTCAGAACCTGCTGAATACCACCTCTGGTTCCACATATCTATGTGGACCAGTCAATTTCTCTCTATCGCAGGAAGAAGGCAAACCACTTCCAAGGTTCTGCTAACAAAATTTACAGGGTCCAGGCAGTTGCCAGGAGTCAGTTGCCAGGAGTCAACACTGACTCAACAGTATATTTTAAAAGTTATTTTAAGCTCACAATAGAGAACAGTGACATCTATTTATTTCTTTATTACGTTAGTATATTGCTGTATATTGCCAAATCATCTCCAGTATAGGCTCTTGACAGTTTATAATAAAATGTACCCCATATAGAAAGTGATATTGTAACCTAACAAACCTTAGAGGTTGATTTAAATTTACACGGTTGAAAGTAAAATCAGAAGTCTTTTTTTAAAATTTCTTTTCTTTCTGGACCTTTGGCTTTACTTTCTTTACATTTTTTCTAGCTTAATTGTTCGTTTTCAATAATTTTAAAATGAAAAAACTCACTTCCTTTTAGTTATCTACAGTTATCTAAAAATAAAATAAAATGTCCAAGTTAAGAATAAAAAAATAATAATATAGGTAAGAAAGCAAAATACACACCACAAAGAGAATCAGTTTGGTGTCCTGTAGTGATAAAGGTCCTGGCCTAGAAACTAGGTGGCTATGATGTCTATTGTATTCAGAATGGTTGCTGAACAAAAGGTTGTTAACCAAGCACAACCTGTAATAATAATTTAATAATTATAAATAATCATAGGAAATTCTGTATTATTTATTTATATCTCCAAGAAAGTTATTAAAATATTTAACATAAAGATACCGTTCTATCCTCAGTACATGTTAGTCTGTGTGCAGCCCGACATGCAGTTAAATTCACCTATCCACCAATAAAACAGACCATGTGTGTAGATCTGAATGCTTTATTAAAAACAGGATATGGTAAAACTGGGGAAATAGGAATGCATATAATGAGAACCAAATAAAGGATAGGTAGTATTGAGTTACTTCTGAATATAACAATTAATAAATACAAGTAATTTAAATCTCACCAGCGATTCTCTGTGTGTAGGATCTGGGTTTGTCCTTGGATGACCATATGACACAGGTTAAGATGGATTCTTTTTTGTTCTGCCCTCTCCAAATGCTAAAGGAAATGGAGTCTGGTTTCCCAGCGTGCACTTGTTTTGACAGTGTGGGCTGATGGGTAAAGAGGTTGGGTTAGCTTCAAACAACATAATTGGTAATTGTCTCTCCAGCCACTAGATGGGGCTAGACAGCAAAAACACTATATAAAAGTTATATGCTGAGGCATGACAAATACAATGTCTGGGGGAAAAAATCCATTGCACAACTAATGTTAACATCAAAGTAATGCACAAATACATTAGAAATCCTTTTGGTTGTAAATGCAAATTCGTGTTATATGAATAACCTTTTGTTTTTGCATTTTGTCCCACTCTTAAATCAAAATGTTTCTTAGAGCAGCTCATAAGGATCTGCAATATGACCATCTTATTCTTAAGTTAAGCAATGGAATACAATAATAAAAAACAAAAACACTCAGGGATTCATTTGTGCATTCTTCAAAAATAATAGTAAAAAGTACTTTCGGATCTCATGAGGGGCACAACATCTCCTTGCTATTCATTTAAGTCATGCCTCTTTTTTCATAATATCTGTAAAAATCTGGAAAATATGTGACTGCTTCAAATGTAAAATTAATTGAATTATTAGAGTTGTACTTTTTTGAAGCTTGCAGGGAACCTGAAAAACAGGGTGCTTTAAGGAATGGCAGAAAGATGCTATGCTCATGCAAGTTTGTCAAGCTACAGAACTTTTCCCATTCAATCAACAAGAATGAACTTCTGAAAACCAAACGTATCAAAAGGAATCCTTTATTGAAATGAGACAATTCAGGTAGGGATTAAAAGCAGCATCTAACGTGCCTCAGGCATGCAGGGATAGATAAGGAAGTTTAAGACCCCTCCCCTTCTCCTGATGTGTATTTAGTAAAACGAAGAGCCAACATGTTTATTCCCCCCCTCTTCTGAGAACGATCTTTTTTGAGGTTCCCAGGAGACATCTCCCAGCAGGAATTGTTATGGTCTCTTCATCCTGTGGCTGTCTCTTTCAAAGGTGACTAGGTTCCGGGCATCTGGTCTCTGTCCCTCCACAGTATATCATGGGTTATCCAAATTTAATATAAGATTTAATATATCCAGGTTTCCATAAAAAATGATTTTTTTTATACCAACCTCCCTTTCTTCTTCCATGAAGAATGGCAGATACACAGATCTGACATCCTGCCCTCCTTAAAAAGCAGATAGATCTACCTGGAAAACAAAAATCATGCATTACACTTTGCAATTTAGGATGGTTTTTCAGGATATTTCAGGTGGAACTTCCGTAGTAATGTGGACACTTTTACGTGTCGTTTGCCTACCCGCTCATTTTCTTTTTTTTTTTTTGAACAAATTTTATTAATTTTTAAAGACATACAAAGCATAAAACATAAGAACATAAAACCTTTTTTCTGAAAGTTATTTGTAAATTCTAAGCAAATAAAACATTTTATACATCATTGACACATCTCCTTATAAACACATAGATATCCTTTCATATTCCTCATTATTTCTTCTTATACTTTCATTCAGTTATAATTACACACTCATTTTCTGAGGAAGGAAGGTGTTTCCAAGCTACTAAGTATTGTGTGGATCCATGGTGTGTGGGTGAATCAAGGATATCTTTAATTTCAAAATGTTGTTCCCCATGTACCATAATGGGAGTTGGGGGTGTGGGAAGGGGGAGGTCTGAGGTTTGAAATGATCTCTGGTTTGAGCAAGCTACAATGAAATACTGGATGAACCTGCCTAAGTGTTTTGGGAAGTAGAAGCTCTACTGTAAAGGGGTTAATAATTCTGGAGATGGGGAATGGCCCAATGAATTTTGGCCCCAGTTTCTTAGGGGGTTGTAATGATTTTAAGAATTTTGTGGATAAATATACATGGTCCCCAATCTTGAAAGATTTAGGATTGCAGGTTTTTTTGTCTGCTTGAACTTTAAAAGCTGCTTTAGCTTCCTGTAAAGATAATTTTACCACTGGCCACATGGCTTGCAAGTTATTAATCGACTCTTTAAGGGAGGGGATTTCAGGTTCCTTGGTGAGTAGTTCTGGCATGGTGTTGAATTCTTGGCCTGTGGCTACCTGGAATGGGGTGAAACCTGTGCTACTGTGGACCAAGTTATTGTATGTTACCACTGCAAAAGGAAGATCAGTCCAATTGTCCTGTTGGTAATTAACAAAGCATCTTTAATATTGTTTTAATACGCTGTTAACTCTCTTTGTCGAGCCATCTGTCTGGGGATGATTGGATGACAATAACCTCTGGGTGGAGCCTAATAGGTTTTAAAAACGCTCATCAAAATGTGGATGTGAATTGAACACCCTGTCTGAGATAATCCATTGGGGAGCTCCATGAAGGCAATAAATGTGTATTAAAAACATCTTTGCCAATGCCTTGGCAGTTGGGATCTTTTGGCATGGAATAAAGTGAACCTGTTTGGAAAAAAGATCAGTTACAACCCAAATAACAGTATTCCCAGCACTTTCCGAGAGCTCCACTATAAAGTCCGTAGAAATCTCTTTCCAGGGTGCAGAATGGTCTGCTACTGTCTGTAAAAGTCCAGGAGATTTCCCTTGTCTTCTCTTTGCAGCAGCACAAGTGGGGCAGCTCGCAACATAGTTTTCAATGTCCTTTTTGAGAGACGGCCATCAAAAATGTCTTTTGATGAAGTGCAGGGTTTTTACAAACCCAAAGCGTCCCACTATTTTTGAGTCATGGCAGCATTTTATGAGGTACATCCTCTGGCTTGCTGGGACATAAAGTTTGTGTTCTACCCAGGCCAGGCCATCTTTGAGTAAACAAGCATTTTTGTTGGCCTGAAACCAGTCGTCCTTAAGCAGTGCCTCCTTAAATATTGAAGTTGTTGTGGTTTCAGTCAGTGATTTTTCCTTCTCGTGTGCCCGGGTGATTACTTTGGTTGCAAGTTGGGTCGGTTGGATCATGGGTTTTATAACTTCAATCTTTACATCAATGACCTATGCGATCATATTAGAGGCAGCTGCGTCCTCTTCGCTGATGACGTAAAATTATTTAACACAACTGACAATGCTGCTGCCCTACAAAGCCTGTAATGTGGTCAAAGCCTGTGGTCAATGCCTGTAATGCTCTACACAACTCCGTAATTACAACCTGAAACCCGCACAGCTTCAACCTCAAGCTGTCTACCATGGACCTCACCCCATTCCTAAGAGGTCCGTAAAGGGGGCGTGCATAAATGCACCAGCATGCCTAACCATCTGTCAGATCCATGTATCTGTCATTTCTTCAATGGAAGAAAAAAAACGAGGGGGGGGGGAGATTGATAAAGAAATCCTTCTTGGTGTAACCTGAATATATTTAATCTTTTTTTTTTTTTTGGTAAAAGTTTTATTGATTTTAACGACAGACAAAAAAAACATATAAGACATAAAACATAACAAAAAAAAATTATATCATTCTTCATAAATTTATGAAGAATTTATGCTGAATATATTTAATCTAATATTGAATTTGTATAACCTACACAAGATACAATGGAGGGATGAAACCCAGATGGCTAGAACCTATCACCTCTGTGAGAGACAGCCAGGAGATGAAGAGTCCATAAAAATTCCACAGTGAGATGTGTCCTGGAAAACTCTGGAAAAGATCATTCTAAAAAGGGGGTGGAGGAATTAGATATGCCCTGGGAAACTCTGAAAAAGATCATTCTAAAAAGGGAGTGGGGGGAATTAACATGTTGGCTCTTTGTTTTACTTAAAACACATCAAGATAAAGGGGGGGGGGGGTTTAAGCTCCCTTATCTATCTCTGCATGCCTGAGAGACCTTAGACGTTGCTTTTAATCCCTATATGAATTGTCTCATCTCAATAAAGGATTCCTTTTGATACGTTTTGATACATTTTCAGAAATTCATCTAGTTGATTGAATGGGAAAAGTTCTGTAGCCTGACACCATCCTTGTCTTACTGTCCCCATTTATCTATATTTACTTCCTTGTTCATGCTTGTTCATACTTATACCTGCTATCTTGTAAATGTTTAACAAATAAATAAATAAAAATAAAGGTGACCTATATGTAGCAATATTTTATTTTAGCTTTTGTCTATCTTTTTCCTTAACTTCTTTAGGCTTTCTGCAAAATAATTTAACTGTTAGCTGGTGCTCCATTCAAAATCCAAGAAAGAAATACTTAGACTCCTTTAATCAGGAAAATATATCTTTTACTGGAAATCAAGTGGTAGCAACAAAATAATTCTGAATCTGAGAAAATGGGCGCGTAAATCACATATACAAAGTAATGGCAACATTCCCACTCCCAATAGTTCAATTGGCTCATCCAATTAAAAGTTGTGTATATCATCATGTGGGCATCTCCAGGATAGAAACCTAAGCAAGAATGTACCCCCCCCCCCAGTTTGTACAGTTCTGGTTTGTAACACCTCCAGCTCACTTCCCATAACCATTCCCCCCTCCTTCCCCCGTTACTTATGACAGCCGAAAGATGCAAAGCAAAGGGAGAAAATCTTGAAGGCTGACATTCGGCTCTCCTAGAAAAGAGACGCTAGTCCTAAAAAAGATAAAAATAGAAGGTAATAGAAAATATACATGTAACAGCAACATACTAATTTTTTAGGGTTTATCAGGATATTTAGTACGAAATGCCTTGATAAGTGTAGGAGCTCTAACATCCTTCTCATTCACCCATTCAACCTGGGAAGGAGGAAAATGTTTCCAAGCAACCATATACTGGAGTTGACCCCTTTGTTTTTGAGAATCCAACATTTCGGTAAATATTCCCATCAGAAAGTTCAAAAGTCCAATAGGCAAACATATGTTTTCGGTAATTCGTCGTCAGGCCAATACATTTACATGAGAAGTGTACAGTCAAGTCGTGTCACGAGTTTAAGCGGTATGGTCTCGAGCGGGGCAACCAATCAACTTGGGGGGGAAAAGGGGGGGGGAGGCATGCGAGGTATAGTTAGCGTGACTCATAACGGCCGAGATAGCGGCGCGGGCCAAGGTGGCGCATGGCCTTCAGTGTGGGCTGGCTTGGGCCAAGGTAGGTGAAGTGTCTGCACGAGGGCCTTCTGACAGCATAGCACCGGACGTCTTAATCGAATCGCCACGGCTTCAGCAGTTGCGAGGACGCGTTGACGGAGACCTTTTGTGTAGCTGGCTGGTGTCCGGTACACAACTTTGAATGCTTCTTTAGCATCGGCCTTGTGGCCTGTTTCAACCAGGTGTGCAAGGATGGAGCTGGAGATCGATCTCGTCTCCCCTCTGCTCAGCCAGGCGGGCATGTGTTCGCGAATTCTCTTTTGCAGACGTCTCGTTGTACGGCCTATGTAGTCCGCTCCGCAAGAGCAGGTGAAGGAGTAAATACACATTGATGTGGCCTGCAACGGAAGACAATCTTTGCCTCCAGCTCGTAGGAGAGGAGAGCCGGAAAAGAGCACTCGCAGCTTGGCTGCGTAAAACGCGCGGGAAAGGGCTATTTTCAGTCTTCTTCTCAACAGTTCGCTGGCTGCGTCACCCAGGAACGGTAGTCGGATGAAGAGGCTTTTCTTCTCGGCAGTTTGTTCAGGAATCTTATTAGGCCGTTCATTCATGTTCCTCAGAACGAAGCGGTCGGGGTACCCATTCTCCCGTAGTGCATTTCTGATATGCTCGAGTTCTCTCTCTAGAGTTTCGGGAGAGCAGATTCGTCTGGCTCTGGCTGCTAAGCCCTGGACTAGGTTTCGTTTTTGGCTTAGGGGGACAAAGCTATGGAAATTGATATACTGTCCCGTCCAGGTCTTCTTTCGATAAACCGCCCGCTGGATGGTTCCGTCGGGTCGTCTCCGCAGGAGAACGTCGAGAAATGCCATTTCGTTGTTTGATTCTTTCTCGGCCGTGAAGGTTAGAGAGGGGTGTGCTTTGTTAAACTTTTGGACTATCTCGGCGAGGTCGGTGTGGTCATCTGCTATGCCGAAAATGTCATCAACATATCGGCGGTAGAAGTGTAGGCTGCTAATGTATTCTCCTAAGCATAGTTTCTCGACTTTGCCCATAAAGACATTAGCCAGAAACGGTCCTAAAGGGGATCCCATTGCTACGCCGTCGATCTGCCGGTATCGTTGCCCATTGAAAAGAAATTGGACGTTCAGTGTGCAGCGTAGTAACAATTGCCTAAGCCTCTCGATTGGTATGCCGATGGAAGATTGGGTAGCTCGAATACGATCGCAGAGATAGTCAACCGTTTCGACTACGGGCACATTTGTAAACAAAGAGGAAACATCTAGGGAGAACATAGTTTTTCCGGTTACGTTGAAGTCATTGATAGCCTCCACAAACTCGAAAGTGTCCTTTAGACTGTGTGGTGACAGTTGGTCCTGTAGCGGTTTCAATTTATCTACAAGCCACTTTGCTACGTTGTGGTACGGAGAGTTCCGCATATCGAGGATCGGCCGCAAGGGCACTCCTTGTTTATGTACTTTAGGGAGACCGTACAATCGTGGAATCGTTGTGCCTACAGGACAATCGTTGTGCCTACCGGACACCAGCCAGCTACACAAAAGGTCTCCGTCAACGCGTCCTCGCAACTGCTGAAGCCGTGGCGATTCGATTAAGACGTCCGGTGCTATGCTGTCAGAAGGCCCTCGTGCAGACACTTCACCTACCTTGGCCCAAGCCAGCCCACACTGAAGGCCATGCGCCACCTTGGCCCGCGCCGCTATCTCGGCCGTTATGAGTCACGCTAACTATACCTCGCATGCCTCCCCCCCCTTTTCTCCCCCCAAGTTGATTGGTTGCCCCGCTCGAGACCATACCGCTTAAACTCGTGACACGACTTGACTGTACACTTCTCATGTAAATGTATTGGCCTGACGACGAATTACCGAAAACATATGTTTGCCTATTGGACTTTTGAACTTTCTGATGGGAATATTTACCGAATTAAGACAACGCAAAGACCCCGCGGTGTTCAAGGAACTCAACGGGTACCTGAAATTCGACACCAGACTTGCGGAAGCAAACGTAAAGGCCAGGTTTATATCGGAATGCATGAATCGAGGCGAGTACCTGAGTCACTACTGGAAGGCACTGCGCAGAAACCACATCGCCGTGACATCGACCACATTGAGAAGATATGCAGAAAGCCAGCTAGAGACTATTCACGCAAAAATTGAGGAATTTGAACGAAATTTGTCGCAAAAAACTGCAGCACTCGATTATCTCGACAACCCCGAGAGATCAACGTTTGACGACTATGTACAGACAGTCAGGAACAAAAGAACTGAAACCAAGTTGGCCAAACTCCTCCGAAACCTTAAACCAGTAAAGGCACAGAACGTTCTTCCCATCAATCCAGAGAGGTACGTACACAACTACTCTACCGTGTGCCTTGATAAAACTCTAGCTGAGGTGCTATCCCTTGGTCCTAAGTTTTGTCTCTCTCGGCGGAGGACGAGCCAACTAGACCTAGAAGTGCAGTTCGAGAGCCTTTTTAACCAGACGGTGGACTTAAAGCCAACCGGTCCTATGGAAGTTGATTATCTGAAGTCAACCCTAGTAAACTGCTGCCATCAGTACCTGAGCAGAGCCCCAAGAAACAAAGGACCCTTGACAAAAGCTCACCTTGATAAGCTGAAAGAACTACTGAAGAACGATAATGTCCTCATAACCAGACCAGACAAGGGCTCAGGCGTAGTGCTAATGAACAAGACAGATTATTTAACCAAGATGCACGAACTACTATCCGACCGCACTAAGTTTTTGAAAGCAACTGGAGAAAAGGATCAGACAGAGACCGTCGAGGGAGAACTGACAAAATGCCTTAAGGACCTACATAAGGAAGGACATCTGTCTGAACGTGACTTCGAATGGCTCAGGCCTGTAGGCACAACGATTCCACGATTGTACGGTCTCCCTAAAGTACATAAACAAGGAGTGCCCTTGCGGCCGATCCTCGATATGCGGAACTCTCCGTACCACAACGTAGCAAAGTGGCTTGTAGATAAATTGAAACCGCTACAGGACCAACTGTCACCACACAGTCTAAAGGACACTTTCGAGTTTGTGGAGGCTATCAATGACTTCAACGTAACCGGAAAAACTATGTTCTCCCTAGATGTTTCCTCTTTGTTTACAAATGTGCCCGTAGTCGAAATGGTTGACTATCTCTGCGATCGTATTCGAGCTACCCAATTTTCCATCGGCATACCAATCGAGAGGCTTAGGCAATTGTTACTACGCTGCACACTGAACGTCCAATTTCTTTTCAATGGGCAACGATACCGGCAGATCGACGGCGTAGCAATGGGATCCCCTTTAGGACCGTTTCTGGCTAATGTCTTTATGGGCAAAGTCGAGAAACTATGCTTAGGAGAATACATTAGCAGCCTACACTTCTACCGCCGATATGTTGATGACATTTTCGGCATAGCAGATGACCACACCGACCTCGCCGAGATAGTCCAAAAGTTTAACAAAGCACACCCCTCTCTAACCTTCACGGCCGAGAAAGAATCAAACAACGAAATGGCATTTCTCGACGTTCTCCTGCGGAGACGACCCGACGGAACCGTCCAGCGGGCGGTTTATCGAAAGAAGACCTGGACGGGACAGTATATCAATTTCCATAGCTTTGTCCCCCTAAGCCAAAAACGAAACCTAGTCCAGGGCTTAGCAGCCAGAGCCAGACGAATCTGCTCTCCCGAAACTCTAGAGAGAGAACTCGAGCATATCAGAAATGCACTACGGGAGAATGGGTACCCCGACCGCTTCGTTCTGAGGAACATGAATGAACGGCCTAATAAGATTCCTGAACAAACTGCCGAGAAGAAAAGCCTCTTCATCCGACTACCGTTCCTGGGTGACGCAGCCAGCAAACTGTTGAGAAGAAGACTGAAAATAGCCCTTTCCCGCGCGTTTTACGCAGCCAAGCTGCGAGTGCTCTTTTCCGGCTCTCCTCTCCTACGAGCTGGAGGCAAAGATTGTCTTCCGTTGCAGGCCACATCTATGTGTATTTACTCCTTCACCTGCTCTTGCGGAGCGGACTACATAGGCCATACAACGAGACGTCTGCAAAAGAGAATTCGCGAACACATGCCCGCCTGGCTGAGCAGAGGGGAGACGAGATCGATCTCCAGCTCCATCCTTGCACACCTGGTTGAAACAGGCCACAAGGCCGATGCTAAAGAAGCATTCGAAGTTGTGTACCGGACACCAGCCAGCTACACAAAAGGTATCCGTCAACGCGTCCTCGCAACTGCTGAAGCCGTGGCGATTCGATTAAGACGTCCGGTGCTATGCTGTCAGAAGGCCCTTGTGCAGACACTTCACCTACCTTGGCCCAAGCCAGCCCACACTGAAGGCCATGCGCCACCTTGGCCCGCGCTGCTATCTCGGCCGTTATGAGTCACGCTAACTATACCTCGCATGCCTCCCCCCCCCTTTTCCCCCCCAAGTTGATTGGTTGCCCCGCTCGAGACCATACCGCTTAAACTCGTGACACGACTTGACTGTACACTTCTCATGTAAATGTATTGGCCTGACGACGAATTACCGAAAACATATGTTTGCCTATTGGACTTTTGAATCCAACATTTCTTTAACTTCAAAATGTTGTTCACCTTCAATTAGCAATGGCACAGGGGGATCAATCTGAGTTGGTCTCAAATCAGAGGTATGTTGAGGTTTTAATAAACTTACGTGGAAAACAGGGTGGATCCGTCGAAAAGTTTTTGGTAATTTCGGTTGGACTACCACAGGGTTCACAATTCGTTCAATTGAGAAAGGTCCAACATACTTCGGTCCAAGCTTTTTTGACTTTTGTGTGGTCTGCAAATATCTGGTGGATAAAAAGACCTTGTCACCCACTTGATATGATTTTTGTGGAGTTCTCTTTTTATCTGCAATTTTTTTATGAGCTTGATGAGCATCATCTAATGCTTTGCAGGTAACCGGCCAGGTAAGCTGGAGCTGTGTTATCCATTCATCTAATGACTAAATGTTAGGTTTCTCCCATGAAGCTCGGGTATGGGTACAAAGTCTTTTCCCGAAGCCACTTTAAACGGAGTCAACCTAGTACTACTATGTACCGAATTATTATATACCACCTCAGCAAATGGCAATAGGTCAGCCCAATTATCTTGCTGATAATTTATATAACATCGAAGATATTGTTCCAATACTGCGTTAGTTCTCTCACAAGCCCCATTGGTTTGTGGGTGGTGAGTGGAGCTTAAGCCCTGGGCGGAGCCCAATAACTTCAGGAACTCCTTCCAAAAGTTTGAGGTAAACTGGACACCCCTGTCTGAGATTATGTGTTCAGGAACCCCATGTAACCTGTAGTTATGTAAAATAAACAGGTTAGCCAACATTTTTGCAGATGGGATTTTCGGACAAGGTATGAAATGTACCTGTTTGGAAAACAAATCAGTTACTACCCAAATAACTGTATTCCCCCCACTTTCAGGTAATTCCACTATAAAATCCATAGAGATTTCCTTCCATGGAGCTGTTGGTCTAGCCACATTATGTAGTAAGCCTGCTGGTTTACCAGGAGGCCGTTTGGCTGAAGCACAGATAGGATAACTAGCTACATAAGTCTCAATGTCCTTTTTCAAGATAGGCCACCAAAATTGCCTTTTAACCAAGTGTATGATTTTCACAAATCCAAAATGACCAGCGGCTTTAGAGTCATGAGCTTGCTGTATTATTTGGTTTATCCACTTCGCTGGCACAATTTGGCCCCCACCCATGCCAATCCATCTCTAACCGTACAGTTATTTGAGTGAGCAAGAAACCAGTCATCAAGTTTTAGAGCATCTCTTAATTGTGCAATCAAATCATTTGATAAATCAACCTTCTTCTTTTTCTGGGCTCTGGTAACCACTGGAGCTGCCAACTGTTTGGTTGGGACAATCAGCCATACCACTTCTTGGCAAGCACTATTATATTGAGGTAATCCAGATAAAGCATCTGCCATGAAGTTCTTCCCCTCAGAATGTACTTCAATGAAAAATTAAAGTGCTTAAAGTACTGCGCCCAGCGAACTTGCTTGGGAGACAGCTTCCGAGGCATTTTCAAAGCCTCCAAATTTTTATGATCCGTTCACACCTCAAATGGGTGTTTTGCCACTTCCAAGAAATGTCTCCAGGTTAACAGAGCTCAGCGAACTGCAAAAGCTTCTTTTTCCCAGATGGCCCATCTTCTTTCAGTTTCAGTTAGTTTACAGGAAGTATATGCACACGGTTGCAGATTCCCCGTCTCATTTGCTTGTAGTAACACTGCCCAGACTGCTACCTCACTTGCATCGGCTTGGATCACAAAAGGAGCATCCATGTCCGGGTGCTTAAGTACTGGTTCAGCAGCAAACAGTCATTTCAGCTTTTCAAAAGCAGCTTGACATTCCATGGACCACTCCAGTGGTTTACTAGGCTTTGGTTTCACCTCCCCTTTGGTTTTTAGGAGATTTGCGATAGGCATTGCAATCTTCGCAGAAGCAGAAGTAAATTGACGGTAAAAATTAGTGAATCCCAAGAAACTTTGAAGTTGTTTCCTAGTGCGGGGAGAGGCCCATTCCAAAATGGCAAAACGGTTCCCTGGATCCATTTCTATGCCATCATGTGAGATGCTATAACCTTAATAGTCAATTTTTTCCTGGTGGAATTCACATTTGGACAACTTTGCATACAGCTCAGCAGCTCAAAGTTTTTCCAGAACTGACCGCACTAGTTTCACATGTTCATCACGAGTCTCTGTGTAGATACCAACACCTCTTTGTATAGATGTTCATGCAACACCTGATTGATCATTTGCATGAATACTGCAGGGGCCCCCTGTAGGCCAAATGGAAGAACGTTGAATTGGAAACAACCCATTGGGCAGTTAAAAGCAGTTTTCCATTCATCCCCTTCCTTAATTCGAACCCGGGAGTATACTTCTCTCAAGTCAAGTTTTGTAAAAAATTTCCCTTTGGCCAAGTGGGCCAACATGTCCTTCATCAAGGGGAGTGGGTACACATTCTCCACTGAAATAGCGTTCAGGTTTCTGTAGTCAACACATAAACGAAGGGAGCCATCTTTCTTTTCACAGAACAATACTGGGGCTGCTACCTGGGGTCTAGCGGGTTGGGTGAAACCACGTTCCAAATTCTGATCGTTAAATGACCGCAGCTCTTCTAGGTCCCGTGGTGTCATCGAGTACACTTTCGGTTTTGGGAGTTTCACCCCGGGTAAAATTTCAATACTGCAATCTGTTGAACGATGGGGGGGGAGCTCATCTGAGGCCTTTTCACTGAATACTTCCTTTAAGTCCCAATATTCCTCCAGAATTTTCTCCTCCCCTTCAGGTTCTCAGTGCCAGTGGAGGCCAGTTCAGTGGGATTCTTGAGTTTTGGTTGAGATTGCCCCTTCCCTTCTGGGCTGATCAGTACGTATGCGCAATGTTCAGTACGTATGCGCAATGACCCTCTCCTCCAATCAACGTGGGGTTCCATTTCTGGAGCCAGGGCAACCCCTATATTGGGGGCCGCTCCATCCCAGGAGCCACAATAAAACACAAAGTCTCTCTATGCTTCCCCATCATCATTTCTATTGGTTCCATTATGAAATGTGCAGGGCCGCCCCCAGCTAATGAGCCATCCAATTGGCAAAAAAGCCAATTTTTAAAGCCTTAAGCCTTAAGCCCATTTTCTCCACTACCTCTGAGCTGATTGCGCACCTTGTGCACCCAGAGTCTAACAAGGCCAGCATTTCCCTTTTGGCTCCTGACGTGGGTACCCTTAATCTCACTGGAATGGTCATAGGGCCCTTGTTTGGACTTACTAGTGAGTCGTCTTCCGATTCGGATTCACTCTCTTCGGAAGAGGTTGGAGTTCCCAGCTCTTCTCCTTTCAGAGGGGTGATCTCTACAATCTCCTCTGCTTTAAGCGCCGCTTCGCAAGGCTTTGCTGGGTTTTTTCAGGTTTTCTTCCTCCTCCTGGCGCCCCCTTTGGTTCTAGCTTGGCATGGCAATCTGCAGCCCGGTGACCTTCCTTCCCACATCGGAAGCAAGCAGTGGTCTTGGGTTTTGCTGCCATTCCTCCCTTTTGAGCTTTTAAGGCTTCTCGACGACTGGTGGGGGAGGACTTGCTCCAACCAACCCCCCCCCCCCGTGTCTGTTTCGGGTCAGATCAATTTCCACCTCTGCTGCCAGCATGTACCACAGCTGCAGCTCACTGGGGTCTCTTCTGGCAATACAGCTTTGATATACATCTTCATTTAACCCATCTTTGAAAGCTTCTATCAGGGCTCCCTGGGACCAGCCTCGTATGTGACATGCCACCTTTCTAAATTCCTGGGTGTAGTCAGCCACTGATCTCCACCCCTGATTTATGGTCTTCACCCTAAATCTGGCCTTACGTTCAGCAAGTGGGTCTTCAAATCTGGCCCACAGCGCAGTCATGAACAGGTCATAATTCATCAGCTGAGGAGCATTATCATAATGCAAAGTCACCATCCATTCTGCAGCTGTTCCCTCCAGAGCCCTGGTAACATCTAACTTTGGCTGCTTCTGAGGAAAAATCCCCTCCATATTCCTCCATATAGCTCCAGACTTGTGCCAGGAAGAATCCTAATATTTTACTTCCAATGGAGACACCTTTGGAGTTCTACGTCTTCTGGCAATTACCCCTCCCATTGGGGGCCCGTGGGCTGCTGCTGCCTGTTGCGCTAGCCTGGGTTGATTTATGGGGGTGGCTGCTCTGATTCTTCTGGCTGGGGCTGCCTCCCCCTCCTCTCGCTCATACTTTTGATCAGTTTGAGGTTCTCCGATAGCTTCATTTAGAAGATGCATGGCTTGAGTTAGTAAAAAATTCTTTCTTTCGTTCTCCTGCCATGACTCCTCTCTTCCACGCCAATGGGTAGTGGTCACTCCTGGAGGAGGTTTTTCCTCAGGATCCTTCCAACCGACTCCCAGGGACCATTTGGGTTTTACAGCTGGTTTTTCCCCAAGATTTAGTTCTGCTAACAAGTCAGCTTCCTCTGCTTCCTCTAGCAGCAGAGAATCTTGTCCTCCAGTTGCTCCCAGGTCTTCTTGGTTGCTGGCTGGATTTGACATTGGGTTCAGACCCCCCTTGGAAGAAAATTTATTAATTCTCCGGGTGGGCTGGTAATGTGGAGATTCAGAATAATGTCAGCTGGTGCTCCATTCAAAATCCAAGAAAGAAATACTTCGACCCTTTAATCAGGAAAAAGATATGTTTTACTGGAAATCAAGTGGCAGCAACAAAAGAATTCTAAATCTGAGAAAATGGGCACGTAAATCACATATACAAAGTAATGGCAACGTTCCCACCCCCAATAGTTCAATTGGCTCATCCAATTAAAAGTTGTGTATATCATCATGTGGGCATCTCCAGGTGGTGATGAGGCTTCTGTCCGTTGACCTTGACATAGTTTGATAAACGTTTGCAGCTGCGTATAGCATAGGATAGAAACCTAAGCAAGAATGTACCCCCCCCAGCTTATACAGTGCTGGTTTGTAACACCTCCAGCTCACTTCCCATAACCATTCCCCCCTCTTCCCCCCATTACTTATGGCAGCCGAAAGATGCAAAGCAAACGGAGAAAATTTTGAAGGCTGACATTAACACTATTTCAGGTTCGCCTGAAAGCTGGTGAGAGTGGGGTTATAGAGATAAAGGCGAGGAGTGTTTGGGAGGGGCAAGGAGTGAGGGCAGCCAGTAGTGGGATCAGCAGGTTCTCCGAACTTCACATAAAGTTAACAACCAGTTTGGCCGAATTGAGTAGGACCAGCTGAATCCCACCTCTGGAACAAAGGAATGAGAGATATGTTCAAAACTGGTTTTAGCTAGAATTTGTTGGTAACTCAAGACAAACCCTAGAAACTAATAATTATTAGAGATATTGTAAATAAGGGGCAAGGAAAAATGTATTCATTTTAGGCATTACAGATAGATTGTGATGGCCTGAGTACTCAGTCAATGAGGAAAAAGTGAGAGGTGAACTGGTGCTGGTGATATGGAATATAAAGAAAGTATACTGATGGCTTAAGATGTGCCCACTGTACCTGCGTGTACATGATACATCCTCTTTGCAAAGTAGTAAATAAAATTAGCATTGTTTTCTTTTATAAGTTTTGGTTTGCAATCATTTCAAATTAGATAAATGAATCCCACAAAATGGACCTTGGAAGTCTTCTATCAACCCCCTGCTCAAGCAGAAAATCCTATATCGTGCCACATAAATGACTGTCCAATCTCATCTTAAAAACTTTCAGTGACAGAACCCCACAACTTCTGGAGGCAAGCCATTTCACTAATTAATTGTTCTCTCTGACAGGAAATTCCTTAATTCTAGGTTGAAACTCACTTTTTAAAGCTTTTTTATTTTAAAATAAACTTTATTAAAGATTAATAAAAAACATATATACAGTATAAAATATGTTTCGTTACAAACGAAACCAATATACAAATACAAATATTGACGTAAAACATATATATTTCTTATCAGCTATATAATAGCTTGTAAGCTATTTCTTTTTTTTTTTTAAGCTTCTATCTGTTACTTCTTGTCTTGCCCCCAGGTGTTTTGGAGAATAGAATGTCAGGGTTCCAGAAAAATCCAACTCCAATTAAAAACTCTGAGACAGGCATTTTCTCAAAGTTTCTTTTTATTAGAGTAGTTATACTGGCACATCTGGGAAAACCCGAATCAGAAAGTTCCAGATTTTCCTCCAATAAGTAAAAATTACAAATCCACCCCCTGCCCCCATCATTCCATCACATGCACCAATCACCATCCGTTCCAACTTGAGATATCCCTTCAACCACTCCTCAACCAGGTGCAGGAATAATATGACCTTGACTTTAAAGAAGAATGCTATTATGTCTAACCATATATGCTCCATGAAATCCCCCCTCCCAGCTTCCCAAGTTCAAGAATGTGGCAGCGTGGAAGCTTCTGGTGCTAATGTGGCTTCCAAAGCTGACATAGGTCTTCTCTATGACAGCCCCTCAAATATTGGAAAACTGCTATCATGTCACCCCAGTCCTTTTATTTTTTAGTTTAGACATTCCCAGTTCCCTAACCATACATCAGTTTAGCCTCAGTTCCCTAATCATCCTTGTTGTTCTGCTCCACATTCTTTCTCGATTAATTCATACAGCAGATGACTTTTAGGTAGACCGTCTCCCCCAAAGTACTTATGACCTGATTTTAAACTTTGGACAGCCATTTCCAGATCATAAGATTGCATTTTGGGCACTTGACAATCAACTCATATTTATGGCCATTTGCAGTGTCCTGCAGTCATGTGACTGTGGTTTTTGGCATTTTTTTCTAATTTCTGTCATTTACTTCTGGTTTCTGGCAAAAAATGCCACAGGATAAAATGGATGAACTTAATTAATCCATTTTAATTAATTGGTTTTGTGCAGACAGTGTGCCTATGTATTACCTCTCCTGCGGGAGCTGCATTGATTGCCGAGCTTCCAGGTGCAATTCAAGGTGCTGGTTGTCACCTTTAAAACGCTTCATGGCTTGGGATCAGGTTAACTGAGGGACTGTCTCTTCCCAACCCACTAGAGAGGGGAGGCAAGGAATGTTGCAGGTCCCATCCCCTTGGGCAGCTCCTCAACTTTTTAAATGGGGGCCAATTCATGGTCCCTCAGACCAACCGGTGGACCGTGAGAAAATTTTGGTGGGCCGCAAAGAAATCTCACCCCCAGAGCACCCCCACAAAGCAATTAATCCAGGCTGTGCAGAAATACAAGGCTACGCGGCCCACATGGCCTGCGGGAACCCTCCCCGCCCACTCACTCCTTACGCAGTAAACTTCCTTTTTCCGACCATCATCTGTTCTGCTGTGCCAGGAGATTTAGATTAGCTAGGAAGCAGGAAATGGTTGAATTTTTTGCTTTCTAGCTAGTCTTTAGATCTTTGGCTCAGCACAGCTGAACCTCCCTTAGGACTGAAGATTTGCTTGCAAGCAAATTCAGTGCAGACTCACAGCAAGCAAATTTGAGAGACTGAGCTAGCCGATGGCAGGTAGATAGATCATTGAATGATTCTATGAGTAACTCAATCTGCCTGCTTTGCCTGATTTTGGGTAAAAGTTGCTCTTTTTTTAAATAAAAAATTCAATATTTACATGCATGGTGTGTTGTGAGTTAATTTTGTGAGTTTGCTTGCAAGCAAATTTTATGTGACAGACTGAGCTAGCCAATGGCAGATAGATAGATCTCTGAATGAATCTATGATTCTGTAAGCAACTCAATCTGCCCACTTTGCCTGATTTTGGGTAAAAGTTGCTCTTTTTTATAAAAAAAATCAATATTTATATAAATATTTATAATATTTACATACAAGCCATGCCCAGCCAGTCACATGACCACCAAGCCACACCCACAAATTAGGCCATGCCCACAGAACTGGTTAGTGGTCCCTGGGATCTAAAATTATGAGTTTGGTGGTCCCTGAGGTCCAAAAGGTTGGCAACACCTGCCTCAGACTATTGAGGGGCTGGACTGGCTGGGTAGGCATGGCTAGGTAGTCTTATGACTGGGTGGGCATGACCAATTTAGAAGTCCATTAAACAATACATACAAATTAAACTTTAATTTGTTTTGCTCCTGGGTGTGTGTGTTCTATTTGCTTTTGTTTGCACGTTGCTCTTTTGGTTGACTTTTCTTTTTACTATATCATTTTATAAGTTGTTTAGGAGTCTCGTGGTACACTTCAGAAAACTCAGTTTTGCAGCAATTTTTCTCAGCCCCATGGAGCTTACAAACAACAAGAATCTCTCTCTTTCCCTCCCCCCTCTTGTACTGTCTATCTCTCTCTTCCTCTCCCCCCCCTCTCACTTTCTGTGTGTCCCCTGGGGGTGGGAAGGAACCCCTGGAATGGTGCTGGAAATCTGATGTCCAGAGGCCAATGAGCAACACATTAAAGACCAGCTGGCCAGCAGGGAGGTGGGGCAATGCCATGGTCTCTCCAAAAGTAACATATCTCTTTTCTCTTTAAACTTGAAGCCAGTGGGTGGGCAAGTGAGCAGCCCTCCTCCTCTAATCCAGTCCTCCTGCAGCATTCTGCTGGCCATGTGGAGGCCACAGGAGGCCTATGTGCAACCAGTTTTTGGCCTCACCAGCCTCCAGTAATACTCTGACGGCCAAAATGGGGCATGCAGAGGCCTCTTGGGGCCTTTGCTTAGCCCATTTTTGGCCTCCCTGCCCTCCAGTAGCCTTACCTTTCAGTTCCAGGCTGGTGGCAGGCAGGTGGGTGGGGCAGCCTTGTGGTCCCACGTGGGCTGAATTAATGGTTTTGGCAGGCCATACCTGGCCCGTGGGCCATAGTTTGAAGACCCCTGCCCTAGGGAGATATACCAGGTGGGACCGAGAAGAAGGGCCTGGGGAACTCAGAGTGGGACAGAGCCCATTAAATGGCTGTATGATGTGTTATTGCCGGGGTGCAGAGGGGTGGGGTGGGGCTATTATTAATTTATTTGATTATTTCCTTAGTTTTATTTTTTATATATGATGTTTTTATATTCGTGTAAACTGCCTTGAGTCGCCTTGTGTGAATAGGTGGCAATATAAATTTTCTAAAATAAATAAATGATAAATGACAGCTATATTCACTTAACTACTGCAGTATTTGAGAATTGTACAAAAATGTTGTAAAATTGGACACAGTCACATGGTGATCCATTTAACAACTTCAAAGACTTACAACTAATTCTGGGCCCAATTACAATTGTAATTTGAAACTACCTATGCTGTAATTCCTTTTATTCTGAAGGTTTTTATTTTGGCAGGAGCATAATTGTTTTTGGAATAAAGCAAAATTATATTTGCTAATCTCTGGGTCAGGACTGAAATGATTCTCAGGTATTCTTTCCATGTTCTTTAAAATTAAAAGGAAATGCCTGGATATTTGAATATTTATGTAGTGGAGAGAAAGCACAGCACCAATTCTGCCAATCACATAATCATGACTATTGGTACAATCATTGGAGACACCCTGGGGTATAATCTGGGCACTGCAGGTAATTCCAGAGCTCTAGCTGAGTGGCATGGGTATTCTGAGGCTCCTGATTGCCACATAGCACCATGGATGTCCCAGACCCTCAGAGTGTCCCGTAGGCTGAAGAGTATTGGCAAGTGCCCAGCTTATTGACACAGAACACCAGGTGGCTAGACAGCGGGCCTGACTGCCATGCCAGTGCTCAGGCAATGGATTAGCTGAGCTGTGCAGTTATGGGCATCCTAGAGTTTGATTGGAGGCCTGGAATACACAGCAGCTGGCTGGGAACATCCTGCAGCACCAAGTGATTGGGGTGCTCAGGATGGTTGCAGGGGCAGCGCTCATCCAGAGGATGACTGCTGGACAGGAGATCCACTGGAAATTAGGGGGGAAGGGGCAGACCAGGAAAAGTGGGCTATGAAGAGTGGATGTGCATGCTGCAAGGAGAAGAACAAAGAAGGGAAAAGAGAGAGATGGAGAGAGAGTGAGAGAGCGAAGAAAGGAGAGAAGTGGCATGAGGGGGAAGAGAGATAGCAGAGATGCGGGCAAGAGCAAATGGAGGGGGAGGGGGAGGGGGAGGGGAGGACACAAGAAAGAGGAGGAAGTATTTATCAGCTTGCCTTGTCATCCATTGTCTGGTCCCTGCTTAGTGGAGCTGCGTGGGAAATGATAGAGGAGAAGGAGGGGGAGAGAGCACAAGAATGAAGCAGCGGGGGAGGGGGGGAGGGAACGCAAAGCTGATCCAGAGAGATGTAGTGAAACTAACCCAGAGAGAGAAAGGCAAGACAGAGAGCCAGTGACCAGAGGGGGCACCAGACACACCAGGAGGCTGTATAGGTGAGCCAGTGTGATATCATGGCTCGATTTGCAAACCCAGCCCACAACTAGACAAGATGCAACAGAGGCAGGGTGTGGCTTAGAATGCACGGGAGGAAGTAATGGAATGCAAGAGCACTGACTCTGTGTCAAGACCTACCAGCATTCCAAGGTCACCAGCTGGGAAAGTTCACTAGAATCTGTTCCCCAAACGAATTGAACGTAAATGATTGGATTGAATAAAGTGACAACTGAAGGACTAGGGGAGCAGGAAATTTTTACTATGCTGCTTGCACATGAGACCATTATAACTGGCTTCACTCCTTCCGTATCCATATCAGCTTAGTAAATTATACTCTTGGAAACAAAACATGGCCCAGGAGTTTATTTGTTTCATGCCTTGAGTGGGACAGTTGACAGCCGCTCCAGTCAAGAGAGAGATTAGTAACTGGGCAGGTGTGTGTCTGTATGTGTGTGTGCTGGACACACTAAGAGGCTTCAGAGGAAAGCCGATCTGGACAAGAGAGCAAGCAAATAATCAGAGGGAGGCAACAAATACACCAGGAGGCTGCAGAGGTGAACTGAGCTGGGCAAGTGAAGGTGCCTGGGCAAACAATCAAACTAAGAGATCCTGAGAGGTTATCTCAGTGACCATGAACTAAAAGGCATCATTATCTGGGAGAAAGGAACAGAGGGAACTGGACTTTTGCAGCCCCTTTGGGGATAGTGCTACACTTAATATGTTTAAAAGAGAATCCATTAATTTTCTAAGACTAATGGCAGATGACAGATCTTTTTGAAAAAACAATCCCATTGTTCTTTCACAGGTAGTGATGATATGAGTGAATGTTCCCAGTCTTGTTCTCTTTTTAGAACTATCAGAGTTTCTCCATCTTTGGCTGCAGAGCACATAGTCAATCTGATTTCTGTGTTGATCGTCTGGTGATGTCCATGTGTAGAGTCATGTCTTGGGTTGTTGGAAAAGAGTTTTTGCTATGACCATTGTCTTTTCTTGACAAAATTCTACCAGCCTGCACCTTGCTTCATTTTCTACTCCAAGGCCAAACTCGCCTGTTATTTCGGTTAACTTTTGGCTTCCTACTTTAGCACTCCAACCCCCATGATGATAAGGACATAATTTTGGGGTGTTAATTCTACTGTGTTTCTCATAACATAAGGCTGGACCTTTTGACCCCCGAAAAATGGCTAGGTTTTCTTTTCGGGGGTGACTTAATTTTCCCCCCAAGTGCACCCTCATCTAGAGCACCCCATGGGCAGCCACACCTCACCATCAGCCGCTTCTAATGGCCAATCATGGCAGAGCGCAGACAGCTCCCTACAAAGTATCTTTGCTGCAGACCCAGGTATGGTACTGGCTGCAGGCCGGGTCAGTGGGTGAGCGGTGGCGATGGAACACTTTGAGTTGCGGGACCTTCATCAGCCGCCACTGGTGCTTCCTCCTCCACCATCACTTTCCCTTCTGTCCTCACTGCAGTTTATGCCATGTTCAGAGTGCTGCCATTGGGCAAGATGCAGAGCTCAGAATCCCTGCTAGATATCGTGGTGTGGTGGGTAGTGGAGAAGTGGCCCTTCCAGTAGGTGAAGGAATGATTCGAGCACATCCTGGAGCCCACACAGCGCCACGTCATGTACTGGTCCTTTTCCCACAGCAAGAGAGAGCCTCTCTTGCCAGCGCCATCTCCAACAACAGCGGTGGGGGACCAACAATGACTTGCCCGGTGGTGGCAGCAGCGGCAGGACAGACCCTGCTGCCGACGAGAACGACCTGGCCTTTGCAGGGGCATCGCTTTACTTGATGGCAGCTGCATCGACAACATCCTGCAAATTGGTTGGTGGAAGCAGCGGCGGGAGGAGGATGCCATCATTTCTCTTCCCCCACGCCTTGCTTTGCTTCCCGCCCCAGAGCTTCGGGTCACGGTCTCGTCGGAGTCTGTCCCTCCCACCAGCATTCTTCAAGCAGACTCTCTTGGTTCATTCACCTGTACAGTTGAGTGCTCTCCTCTTGCTCCAGCCATCCGAACCCCCCCCCCTTGGACCTTTCCCCCCTCTTTTAAGTTTTCTTTATTTTCATTCCCTCTGTCAGTTCCCTAAGAATATAGACTGGCTGTGCAGCTTCCTCCTCCCCCCCTCCTGGTAGCATATCCTCTGCCCTCATGTTTCTTTGGATTACTTTGTATATTTATTAAAAAGACATTACTGAGCCCAGAATATTCTGATCCTATGCCATTAACTTGTTTTTGCTGTGCCAGCATCTTCCAGTACCTCACATTTCCCATTGTTTATCCTATACAAAGACTCATAACTGTTACTTTTATTTTTTTCTTTATTCTCCCCATTTTCCTCCCCCAAATCTCAAGGAGTATGAATGAATCAGCAGGAGAATCTTCTAGGAAGCTTGGCAGGGAAAGGAGAAGGGAGTGTCTTTGGAATTTGCCAGGAGAAATCCAGGAGGTGGATCTGTCCTTCAAGGAGATGAAGATGGGAGTAGAGGCAAACCTTCCAATCCAAACATAGAGAAAGGGAATCATCCTACAGACCCTTAGCACCTCCTTAAATGGAAAAAGTAACCATTCCCCACCTTCATCTCCTTGAAGGACAGAAATAGGATGAAAATCCACTTCCTGGATTTATCCTGGCAAATCACAAAGACACTCTTCCCTCCCTCCCTCCCTCCCTCCTTCTTTCCCTGCCAGAGGTGGCTCTCCCACTTGAGGAAGCGGCTGAAACACTGCCGGTGGAAGAATCCACGGCAGCGGCACCGTTGTTGAAGGAAGAATACATGCAGATCTCTTGAACCATTCCTCCACCCACTGGAAGGACCACTTCTCCACTACCTGCTGCACTGCGATGTCCAGCAGGGGCTCCGGGCTCTGCGTCTTGTCCAATGGCAGCATTCCAAATGCGGCATAAGCCGCAGTGAGGGCAGCAGGGAAAGCAACATCGGCAGAGGTAGTGGCAGTGGCGGCTGACAAAGGTCCTGCAATGCAAAGTGCCCCCACCACCACCGAGGCCGATATCCACACTGCCGCCACCTGCCTGCTGACCTGGCCTGCAGCCAGCACCATACCCGGGTCTATAGCAAAGGTGCTTGGCAGGGGTAGGGAGCTGTCCATGCTTTGCCATGATCGGCCGTTAGGAGCAGCCTGGTGGCGAGGTGAGTCTGCCCACCGGCCAGAAAATCCTCCCCACCCTTCCCCCCATTTCACATGTTTTAAATGTGCCTAAATTTTTGGGGTGGGGCTTATTTCACCTCATGCCTATAAAACAGTGCTGGGCCTTCCTATGGGGGAGGCGTATTGTTGGAGAAACATGGTAGAAGGTGTTGTAGGCCTTCAACTTCCGATCAACAACAGATCAACTTCAGCCTCTTCAGCACCAGTGATTGGAGCATAGACTTGGACTACTGTGAATGGTTTGCCTTGGATTCAAACTGAGATTATTCTGTCATTTTGGGGATTGCATTCTAGTACTGCTTTTCCTACTCTTTTATTGATTATGAAGGCTATTCCATTTCTTCTGAAGGATTATTGCCCACAGTAGTATACCTGATGGTTATCTGAATTAAATTCACCCATTCCTGTCCATTTTAGTTAGCTGATTCCTAAGATGTCAATGTTTAGTCTTGTCATCTCTTGTTTGACCACATCCAGCTTGCCTTGATTAATGGATCTTATATTTCAAGTTCCTATGGAGTACAGATCTTTACAGCATGGTTGTATTTTATTTGTCTCTGATGTCTCCACTTCAAAGCGAGCAAAGAAATGATTCAGTTCCAATGTCAGCAGGGATGACATTGGTCGGTTGATGGTTGGTAATTTGTTGACTCCTTTGCCACACCTGCCTCATGTTATTGCTATAAACATTATCCTCAATCTTCCTCTTATAATCAGTCTTGGCCTTCCAAATATCTTTCTTCAGATTAACTCTGGCAACACTGTATCTTGCCCCATCACCGAACCTAAAGGCCTTGGTCCTGTCACGTAAGAGGTGCTGGACTTCCTTGGTCAACCAGGGTTTCTGATTGGGATAGATCCTAATACGTTTATCCACAGTGATAGTATCTGTGCAGTGTTTGATATAGCACAGAACAGTTGCAGGGTGCTCCTCTAGGTCAGGATGGTAAAAGATGTCCCAATTTGTGTTCTCAAAACAATCCTGAAGTTATTGGGAAGCATCTTCTGGCCAAGATTTCACTGTCTTTATTATAGACACAGCCATCTCCTAAGAGGGATGTACACTGGTGCTAAAAGCAGTGACATATGGTCTGATGGTCCCAAGTACGGTAATTGTATAACCTTATAGCCATGTTTGATGTTGGTATATACTTTGTCTAATATGTTTGCTCCTCTAATAGCACATTTAACATGCTAATAGAATTTTGGGAGCACTGCTTTTAAATCAGCTTGATTAAAGTCTCCCGCTATGATAGCATCAGGATACTTATTCTACCGATTACTAACAATGTTATATAAGAATCCCAAAGCGAGTAGTATTGGCACCAGGTGGGATATAGACTGCAATAATCAAAACCATGCTGAATTCCCATGGAAGATATATGGATCTACATTTAAGAGTCATATACTCCAGATCCATGGAGCAGTGGCTGTCTACAGTCTTTGTATTGATACAAAGTGCTACTAAATACTAGCCTTCTGCTCTTCCCCAGTTGCATATTGGACACCTTCTGATCAGAGGGGCTCATCTTCCAATGTTATATCTTTTTACCTTTTCATACTGTCCAAAGGGTTTTCATGGCAAAAATACTGGAATGGGTTGCCATTTCCTTCTCCAGTGGATCATGTTATGTCCCAAGCTCTACGTTTGTTGAAATCAGCTCTCTTTAAAGTCTAAGACACTAATTTGATTTTGTTATATTGCTTGGTTTCAACATGACACTGCTAACATTAGCTGGAAAAATATTACTTTTATGTTGATACACTTTGGATTGGCTTCTTTCTGGCTCAGCATTGGGCCTTAGATCTTCAAAAGATAGCAAATATAGCATTTTTGCACTGTGGGAAGCAATCAATGTGCTCCACAATGTGGAGTCCAGCATTTTTTATTGTCTTTCATTATCACTTAATGATAGAACCCTGATCATGCTATTTTTTTCTCCAAATAAATATTAGGGATCTGTCCCCTTCAAAATCTGTCAGATCCATGTATCTGCCATTCTTCATGGAAGAAGAGGTGGGGGGAAGTTGGTATAAAAATTCATTTTTGATGTAACCTGGATATATTAAATCTTATATTGAATTTGGATAACCCATGATATACTATGGAGGGACAGAGACCAGATGCCCGGAACCCAGTCACCTTTGAAAGAGACAGCCACAGGATGAAGAGACCATAACAATTCCTGCTGGGAGATGTCTCCTGGGAACCTCAAAAAAGATCGTTCTCAGAAGAGGAGGGGAATAAACATGTTGGCTCTTTGTTTTACTAAATACACATCAAGAGAAGGGGAGGGGTCTTAAACTCCCTTATCTTATTGCATGCCTGAGGCACATTAGATGCTGCTTTTAATTCCTACCTGAATTGTCTCATCTCAATAAAGGATTTCTTTTGATACGTTTGGTTTTCAGTAGTTCATTCTTGTTGATTGAATGGGAAAACAAACCTGTCAGGCCCAACCCAAATTACGCCCCCGACAAAGAGTCCTGCTTTGCCCACTACACAACTCTCGACACTCACTGAACAGGTGCCAGGCATTTGCACAGAAATCCCTGGATCAAAGGAAATATTTAATAAGGGAGTGCAGATTCTGTTACAAGTGTTGTGAATCCAAACACCCATCCAAATACTGCATAGCCAAAATGCACTGTTATTTATGCAAGAGTAACTGGCACCCAGCCACTCTGCATCCAGACCCTGAGACACCACAGCAGACATCTCGTAAGCCTCCCTTGAACCAGGAGCCTCAACGTGCTACAGAGGCACAGAAGGAGCCTCAGCGTGCTACAGAAGCACACTCGGAGCCAGTGGTGAGTGTCAAATTGTACGGCAGTGTGCACTAACACATCAGCCCCTTGACTGTACACTGACAGATAGGGTGGCTGAGTTTCTGCCTCTTTGAGTTTCTACTTCTCTTTTAGGGGAAATATTCTGCCTTTTTAGTATATCCTAAAATATTTCATTTTCCTAGGAGAGGGGTGTGTTTTAACTTCCAACAGGGAATAAGCAAAACAAAAATATGTCTTATTTTAGAGATTCAGTATAGAAGTTAGTGTCCAGGAAATTGGATGGCCTGTGGATGTATGGAGCAGTTCAATTGAATATAGCTGGACAAGTTTCCTGTTTGATTTGTGACATGGGGCGCCTCCCAGTATCTTGGAAAGGAAATAGGAAGCTGCTGCTCTATAGCAGATTAGTGCAGGACATGTGGCACTTATTTCAACTTAATTACCAATGAGCAGCCAAGTTCTTAACATTTTCAAATTCAGACCCAGTTTCATTCTTTTGATATCCTTTAAAGTCACTGAAAGTGGAGGTGTCAGAAGCAGAAAATACTGTGGACTTTCCCCCTTCAACGGAAAAGAATGAACTTCTGAAGACTAGATGTTTCAAAAGGAATCCTTTATTAAAATTAGGTGATTCCAGCCCTATTCAAAGCAGAGTCTAAATGCTCCCAGGCATGCAGTAATAGATAAGAGGAGTTAGGACCCTTCCTCTTCTTTAGATGTGTATTTTGTCAAACAAAGAACCAACATGTTAATTCCCCCTTCCCCTTCTCTGAGAACGTATCTTTTAAAGAGTTCCCAGGAAGTATCTTCCAGAGCTGGAATTTTTATGGTCCATTCATCGCTTGCTATCTCTTCAAGAGCTGACAAATTTCTGGACATCTGGCTCCAATCCTCCAGTTGTATATCATGGTTATACAGATTCAATAGAAAATTTAATATATTCAGGTTACGTCAAAAAGGATTACTTGTACTAACTCCCCCCCCCTTCTTCTTCCATTGAAGATTGGCAGATACATGGATCTGACATCCTGCTTCTGAGCTTTCTTCTTTACTGACAAGAGGGAAACTGAAGCAAAGATTAAACTCTACTTTGTACAACCAGATATTGTCAAAGCTTCATCACTTAATTTAGAATTCAACTGAGCAATTCCCCCAGCCCTGCCCATCCAGCATCACAAGAAGGAAAATAACTTAAAAATAAGGTTAAAAACTCAATGTGTGCACTTAAAAGAATTGCGTACAAATCAAATGATACATTATTTGTAAACTTTTATACTTGAATGCATTTGAATATGGAACAGTTTGCCTTAATTAAATTTCTACAATACATATTCATACACACACACACACACACACACACACACACACACATACGTACGTACGTACATACATACATACATTGTATATATCAGAGAAGTTTTAGTTTGATCTTTTATTTTATTTTTTTTTATTTCATTGATGTGAACTGCCCAGAGACATTGAGAATTGGATGATGTGCAAGATTTATCTGTTGTAGGTCCCCAATTTACAACAGTTCATTTGCTGACTGTACAGTTACAATAGCACTGAAAAAAAAACCTACGACCATTTTTCACACTTACAACTGTTTCTGTATTCCCATTGTCATATGTTCAAAATTCAGATTCCTGGCAACTGACTCATATTTATGACAGTTGCAGTGTCCTGGGGTCATGTGACCATATTTTGTGACCTTCTGACAAGCCAAGTCACTGGGGAAGCCAGATTCATTTAGCAATTATGTTACTAACTTAACAACTACAATTATACACTTAATAACTGTGATTAGAAAGATAATAAAATGGGGCAAAATTCATTTAACATACATCTTGCACATCCACATAAAATTTTGATTCAATTGAGGACTACCTCAAACTCCTGTTCCACAAGCCAGATGCATCATGTGTTGGCCACACCCACTCCTAGTTTAGCAAAGGGGGGAAAGTCCCAATATATCACATGACATCACTGTAATGAAGTGAGTTTGACACCCCTGATATCAAAGCTTTTATGTTGTATGTGCTCACCTGCCCACTGCACATGCAAGTAGAGCTGTGTGTGTGTGCTCATCCACCAATTTTGTGGCCCTGTTCTGAATGAGTCATGGCCCAGGGCTTAGGGATCCTTGCTATATACTATTTCACTACACTCATTGGTTCCGAGCCTGCTCTCCTCCAACAAGTCTTCCCCCTCTTCTATATAATAGTCCCTTAAATATTTGAACACAGCTATCATTGTTCCTATTATAGAATTACAGGGCTGGAAGAGATCTTATTCCATCCCAGTCAAATGGTTCTTCATTTCTTGATAATCTTGAGTGATGGAGTAGTCATCCAAGAGGCAGGCTGTTCCATTGACTAATTTTTCTCACTGTCAGGAAATTTCTCCTTAGTTCCAGGTTGGATCATCTACTGACGAGCTTCTTCTTCTCTAGACTAAGCATGATCAGTTTTTCATAGGACTTAGCTTCCAGTTAACTTATCATCTTGGCAGCTTTCTCCAAATAGTCTTCATTCTATTGATGTCCTCATTACTTTTGTAACTTTAAATTTATTTTATCAGATATAAATAGAGTAGAATAGAATAGAATAGAATTTTTTATTGGCCAATTTTTTAGACACAAAAGGAATTTGTTTCCAATGCATAAGTTCTCAATGTACAAACAACAATAGTGATAAGTGTTAAGTCCACGTGGAAGGAAGCCAGGTGTCGGTGACTTTGTATCAAGCTCTTTTATTTAGTCAGGAACCGAACTGGGGCTAAAGGAAAACTTTGTGGCTTTTTATTTCCAAGCCGTGGCGGCCGCAGCCAATGACACCGCTTTGAATCTCCCACGATTCGAATCAACCAATCGTGGGAGATTCTCAGCGAGCCAATCAGCGCGGCTCGCCTAGCCAATCCGATCGCCCTGCGCTTTGGCCAATCAAAGCGTGGGGATCTCAAGAATTCAAATGAGGGGACAGAACACCCCTCCCCTCTTGGTTCAGTCCTACGTAGCGTAGTCCCGTAGGTAGGTGGGGCTCCGTCTTTGCCTACTGGACCTGCGCAGGTCAGTCGTAGGTTGGATCCCGGCTGGTTCGGTCGGGGTCTCTGTTTCTCCAGACTCCATCGTGGGAACCACCTGGTCTGTCTGGCCGGGCCGCTCTCTGCAGCTCCCTCCTGGGCTACCCGGGTTGGTTGAGCTGCGGGTTTCGCCGCTCCCGCTCGGTCTTCCCAGGTTGGTTGAGCTGGCCTGGCTGTCTCTTCCTGGTGAGGTTTCGTGCTGGCTGCTTGCAGGTGAGTATGGCTGGTTTCTTTTTTCTGGGTTTTGGTTCCCGGGGTATCCCCTCCCCTCTTGGTTTGTGTTGAGGGGGTTGGTTTTGCTTGGTTGCGTGTCGGTGGTGTCTTGTGTGGTCATCCTTGATCTTAACTGATCGATGTGGCGTTTCCACGCTCGTCCGTCAGTTGTTTGTAGCTGGTACGAGTGTGGGCCTGTTAGCTGTGTTATGATTGCTGGTACCCATAATGGGCCTCCGTTTAGGTTCTTCGAGTAGACAGCGTCGCCTGGTGTGAAGGTTCGGTGTTTGCTGGTGGAGTCTGGGGGTTTCTCTGGGTTGTAAGTGGGGTGTAATCTATCGAGTGGGGACCTTATTTTCCTCCCCATTAGCAGTTCTGCTGGGCTTTTATTTGTTGTGGTGTTCGGGGTTATGTATAAAAAGTAATTTATTTATTTTGTCCTGGATCTTCCTGTGGTCTGTTTTCTGGATGGTTTTTTTTGTGAATTGAACCATCCGTTCTGCCCTACCATTCGCCGCCGGATGCGCCGGGGCTGTCAGTGCGTGTCGTATGTCCCTTTCCGCTAGGAATTTTTTGAATTCTAGTAAGGTGAATTGGGGCCCGTTGTCGGAGACGAGGACGTCCGGGAGGCCGTGTGTTGCAAAGAGTTTGCAAAGTTCTTTGGTCAGGGCCTCCGTGGTGGTTGTTCTCATGTTGCTTACCTCCAGCCAGTTGGAGTAAGCGTCTACGGTTATTAAGAAAGTGTGTCCTTTTGTGGGCCCAGCGAAATCTATGTGGATCCTAGACCACGGTCCCCTGGGGGTTTCCCACTCTAGGATGGGTGCTGTGGGTGGGCTTGGTCTAGTTTCCTGGCATCGTTGACACCTTGCTACCCAGGCCTCGATCTGTTTGTCCATCCCTGGCCACCAAGCTTAACTTCTGGCCAGGGCTTTTGTCCTAACGATGCCCGGGTGCCCCTTGTGTAACAGTTCCAAAACCTTCCCTTGTAGTTTTTCTGGGATGACCACCCTATCCCCCCATAGTATACACCCTTTTAGTAACAAGAGTTCCGTTTGCCGGTTCCGGAATGTCCTGACGGACTCGTCGTTGTCCTTTTCCGGCCACCCTTTCTCTACCCAATGCAAAACTCGCGCCAGACGTTTGTCTTTATTAGTTTCTCGGGCAATGTCTGACGCGGTTATGGGTAAGTCAGGTAGAGTCTTTATGCTGAGGGTGGTCGTCGTGGGTGCTGGGTCAGTGTCTGGTTCGGGTAACGGTGAGCTGCTTAAGGCATCCGCATGGGAGATAGTCTTACACGGTCGGTGTGTGAGTCCGTAGTTGTAGGCAGCCAGGAATTCGGACCACCTTGTCATTCGGGGAGACAGAATGTTCAGGGTGGCCCTGTTCCCTGCAAGGATTCCCAGCAGCAGTTTGTGGTCAGTGATGATGGTAAACGTCCGGCCGTAGAGGTACTCGTGAAATCTTTTTACTGCGGCGACGATAGCCAAAGCCTCTTTGTCCAGCTGGCTGTAGTTCCGCTCCGGTTTGGTGAGGGTCCTTGAAAAAAACGCGATGGGTGCTTCCTTTCCATCGGGGAGAGTGTGGCTGAGGACAGCACCGACGCCGAAGGGTGATGCATCGCATGTGATGGCTAGTGGTAGGGTCTCGTTGTACTGGATGAGGACGGCATCCGAAGTGAGCAGGTCCTTGGTTTTCCTGAAGGCGGCTTCCTCGCATTTCCCCCAAGTCCAGGTAGCCGCCTTGTCCAAAAGCCTATGCAAAGGCTCCGCCGCGGTCGCCTTTTGGGGCAGGAAGACATTATAAAAGTTAAGTAGCCCCAGAAACGCCTGCAGTTCTGTTTTTGACTTGGGTGTGGGGGCTTCCTTGATGGCTTTAATTGTTTTGTTGGTGGGGTGGATGCCGTGTCGGTCTAGGAGGTATCCTAGGAATTCGACCCGCTCTGTGTACAGCTGGCATTTTTCCCTCTTCACTTTAAGCCCGGTTTCTTTGAACCTCATTAGCACCTCCCTTAGGCGAGTCTCTAGTTCGGCCTGGTTGGTTGCCGATACTAGTACATCGTCGAAGTATGGTACCACCCCCTTGATGCCCTGTAAGAGTCTTTCCATGAGGCTCTGGAAAATTCCAGGTGCCACGCTGACTCCAAATTGGAGGCGGTTGCATTTAAAGGCTCCCCGGTGGGTGACTATGGTTTGAGCCTCTGCAGTTTCCTCGTCGACCGGCAGCTGCTGGTATGCTTGGGCCAGGTTGAGTTTCGCGAAAACTTTGCCCCCTCCCAGTGAGTGTAGGAGATGCTGCACTACGGGGACGGGGTAAGCGCTTTGCTGCAAGGCGCCATTTAGGGTGGCCTTATAGTCCCCGCAGATTCTCACTGACCCATCAGGCTTAATTGGGGTGACTATGGGGGTCTCCCACCGGGCATGGTCTATGGGTTGTAAGACCTCTTGCTTGACGAGCTTGTCAATTTGCTCGTCGATTTTCGGTTTGAGTGTGAAAGGTACCCGCCTTGGTTTTAGGCATTTCGGGGGAACGTTTGGGTCTAGGCTGAAGAATATAGGGGGCCCTCGGTACTTGCCTAGGGTGCCGTCGAACACTTCTTGGAAGTCCCGGGCCAGTTGCTGCTCCCAGTCGGCTTCGGCGATGTGGTCGATGCACGTGACTGCGATGCCTAGCAGTGCGAACCATTGAAGTCCCAGCAGGCTAGGTCGGTCTCGATCGACGATGGTTAGGGGAAGTCTTTCGGTGTGCCCCTTGTATGTCACTGTGAATTTTCCTGTTCCGACTACAGGGATGCGGTTTCCCTGGTAGTCTTTGAGGATTAGTCTCTGGTTTTCTAGTTCCCTCCTCTGGATGGTAGGCACCAAGCGTTTAATTTCTTGCCATGCTACCATCGAAGGTAGGACCCGGAGTCCACCTCCATCTTACAGGGTTCGCCTTCGATGCCTACCTCCACGTAGACCTTTCTGGCGTCTGTGGTAGTTGCATGGCCGATGGTGACCGTCTGATGTGTCTCTTCTCTCCGCCGGCTCTCACCCCCTCGTTGGGCTCATCCGTTCCGTTCCCAACGGTTGTCTTCTGGGCGGTCTCTGGTTCTGGGGAGTGGGCTCTCTCGTTTCCGCTCGCTCGGGTCCCATCGTCTGGGGCTGTGGGTTTTCTTGAGGCGGCAGACGCGGGCTATGTGGCCTTTTTTGTCGCAGTGCCTGCAAACGGAGTTGAAGAACCGGCATTCGGATCTGGGGTGGTCGCCTCCGCAACCGGCACACACGGTCCTCGATTGGTTACAGTGCCAAATTAGATAGTTAGAGAGGTGCAGATGACAGACTCAATAATTCCTGTGTAGAACTGTATGAGCAGCTCCTTGGGCAGTCTGAGCTTTCTGAGTTGGCGCAGGAAGAACATCCTTTGTTGTGCTTTTTTGATGATGTATCTGATGTTAGGTGTCCATTTTAAGTCTTGAGATATAATAGAACTTAGAAACTTGAAGGTCTCTACTATGCTACTGTGTGTCTAGTATTGTGAGTGATGGTAGTGTAGGGGGGCTTCTCCTAAAATTTACAATCATTTTATAGTTTTAAGTGTGTTCAGTTCAAGACTGTTCTGGCCGCACCACAAAGCTAGTTGTTCAACTTCCTGTCTGTACGCAGATTCATCATTGTCACAAATGAGACCAATTACTCTTGTATCATCTGCAAATTTCAGTACAGAGGGATCCTTTGAGATGCAGTCATTGGTATATAGAGAAAAGAGAAAAGAAAAGTGGAGAGAGCAACAGCCCGGGGGGGGGGGGGGGCTGTGCTAACTGTACAAGTATCTGATGTGATTTTGCCAACTTCACTTACCGCTTGCTGTCTGTTAGAAAGCTTATGATCTTACAAGTGTGGTCAGGCATGACTAACTGACTTAGTTTATGACTGACCATATATCAAAACAGTTCTGGACAACCAACACAATAAAAATATCAATAATATAATAAAACAAAAATAAAGCAAAAACGGTGATGGCCAAGGACAACGAAAGAGCAAAACTACCAACCCCCATATCTGAGAGAATCCCCATATATTATTAATCTACGTTAATCAGAAGTTGTCATTTCCTCAGTAAGTATTCATAGACCTTACATATGAAGATTCTATTATATTTAACAATCTTAACTGGCAGGATAATGAAAAAGTTTGCAAGACTAAAATAAATCTTTATGATTTATTTTTGCTAACTTAGCTATAAAATTAATTGATGGAGGTGGAGAGGACAGGAATAGTGTTTGAAAATAAGCCAAAGTCTCTACAAATTTGGGGCCAATTCTTAACAAGAGTTTCTTGTTTCAAAAAGATATAGATCAATATAAGGAAGTATCTTCAGTATTATTCAATGTTCCCATTGCAGTTTAAATTCTTATATTCAAAACATTGAATTATTACTTCAATGAGGTGTACATGTAACGTATATAAAATACTCTCATGTAGAGGATCATTGCCACATTCACAGTAAAGTGAATAATTTCTGTTTGCAGGGTGGGAGAAAGCAACAGGAAGGAAACCTATCTGGAACAATGGGAGGAAATGGAAGAATTGAGTTGGGTTAGGGGGAACAACAGCCAAGTAGTAGCAGAAGCTGCTTCATTTGTGGGATGGTATCCATATCTGAACTGTTCTCCAAACAGGAATTTGAAGGATATCTTATATCTCTTGTCTTACATGACCAACTATAATGACTATTAGTGAAGAGTGGAATAAAGGGTAAGTGTATCTTATCAATATATAATATCAGTATAGTCAAGATCCAGGTTTTTTGGATAGAGGAAAATGATGGAAGTTTCCAAAATAGCAGGAAAGAAGTGACAGGGATTACCAAAGAATCCTCATAACATGTCATGGTTAAGAAATTGTTAAAAATTGGTTGGGAGCCTCCCAATTTGGCATAAAATGGGTAATATAAATATTTTAAATAAAAAAATAGAAAGTCCTGCTTAAAATCTCAAAGCCAGCAAGCTATCAACTACAAAATTATTTTTATCTCTTCTGGGTTACTCCATAGATAATATGACCAGAACAAGCACAAGGCTTGGAAAATGTTTAGAAAGATGATAAAGCAAATTTCTTTTGCCAAGAATGTAATTGTTAATTGTTTTAATGACTAATTCTAATTTTGGTTTTGATTTTTGTTACATTAATTTTATGTCTCATAAATTGTATTTGTATTGATGTAACTTATGTTGACCACTGGAATAAATAGATATGTGCATAAATTCAATAATGAATAAATAGGTGAACATTAAATTCCCATAGGCTACCATGAGAAAAAACATACAAAACTTTAGTTTTTCAACAGAATGGATTGTCATTGTTTATGAGATGATGAAGATGTAGAAATAGTTACACAAATTCTGAGTTATGCCATTAAAATATGTTTAATATAAAAGAAACCTATTTGTGATGGAACGTAACCCCTTTGTAAAGAACATCCATGCCAAATTTCAATAGGTTCAACTTTTGTAGAAAAATAAGAGATTCTTTCTCAGATTCACTGAAGACTGGATGGCTGAAAGTGGTTTGTAATAGTTAGTTATCCCCCTTTTCCTGGGAAATAGGGTTTTTAAGGAATCTTTTGTCATAAACATTTATTAGCGATAATAATCAAATTGAGCCCAGGGAATAGCAATTTTAACTCTTTTTTTTGAACTGAGCAACTATTTATTTTTCCCAACCAACTGAAGCTAAATTAAGAATTTAGACTAGAAAACCTAGTGTATTTATTCTTTTTCACTAATACCAGATTTAGTATAGATTACATTGCTGTTGCAAATGTTTAATTTCTGAAGTTTTCACTCTTTCTTTGATGTCTCATAGATTGTAGACTGAGAAGTATACTTCCTTGCTGAAGTAACATGCATCCTTTGTGTCACATGGATTCTGATATTGCAGACTGGCTTGCCATCATTCATCTGGAAAGCTATCAAGATACATTCAAACAACATGGATATGTCTTAGTGAAAGATGTGACCTCTCTCTGTAAGGAGGACCTACAGAAACTTGGCATCACTGCTACAGGCCATTGTAAAAGGATTCTGAATTTAGTACAGCAAACTCATCTGTTTATGGACAACAACAGTGGGCACATGGCAGAAGAGTCCCATGCAGTTGAATGTACATATTCTTCAGACAGACCTGGGATAAAAAATGAAGAAATGTTGGCAAAAACTATTTCTGATTCTGAGGTTGATCATGATTTAGCCAGTCAGCTCCAACAGTCACTTCTTAATAAAAAGTCTACTTATCCTATAGGAAAGCCAGTACCTAAACCCAGAACTGTATTCCCACATGATCACGGAACAGCCAAACTACAGCCAGTATCATTGTCAATATTGCTGCCTGTTCATAAACCCACTGTTTGTTCTGCACAAGGAGCACATAATATTCAAGAAAGATTTGACCAAGAAAAATGTACCACAAATGCTCAGACTTTTGATGCAACCTCAAAAGACCAAGTCCATACTCTAGCTTTTCAGAGAGAAGCAACAGAGGATAATTCTGGAACTGGCATTGAGACTTTTCTTCACATCAATAAAATGAGTACTGAAGGAACACATTTCTTTCCTTCTATTCCCAAATTTTCCAGTCTATGTAACAGCCAGTCTATGGACATCAGTCCAACCACATCCATTTCAACTGCTAAGAAAATACAGGCAGAGACTTCATTAGTTCCTTCTGTCCTCATCCAGTCAGCCTCCCTGGAGAATAAGAAAGAGATGGTACCAGGTGTTACTTTGCCCTTGTCAGCTAAAAGAGTAGAAATGAAGGAAAGCCTGAGAGGTGGGACTAGCACACACCATTCTGAAATAGTGCTACAAAATGGAAATTTTAACATGAAGAAGGCTGGGTAAGTATATATATTCTTCCTAGCAGTGTAGTTTACTCCTTTCAATTAGAAAAGCCTCAGTGAGAGCAAGAAGACTGTGAAAGATATTGTGTATATGTGCATACATGTATGTACACATGTACATGCCAAATATTAGTAATAAAAGAATAGGAATTGATCCTACCTTCTTTAGAATTATTGATCTGGTATCTATTCAACCTTGCAGTTAACTGGACTTCTTCAGAATTCCATACATTTAAGGCAGAAATTCATAATGTAATTCCACAAAGTCTCGAGATATATAGGCTTCATTTAGGCTCATGGTTAGGCTATATAATAATATGGAACCCCAGCTAGTTGAATCCTAGCTATAGAAAAGACTGATACTTTACAAGTTTTGGTAGGATTTATACCAGAGGAATGGTGAGGATCAGTATTGGATGGCTATATTGTGAATGATGTGTTAAGGCTCCTCCTCATATTCCCCCAACTGCATAATGACAGTTTGCTAAGTGTAGAGACACATCCTCATGATTCTCCCTTTGTTTGAGGTTGCTTAACTTTGTATTCAGTGGCTCAGTGGCTAAGACATTGAGCTTGTCAATCAGAAGGTCAGTAGTTCAGTGGTTCGAATCCCTAGTGCTGCGTAAGGGAATGAGCTCCCATTACTTCTGCCAACTTAGCAGTTTGAAAGCATGTAAAAAATCCAAGTAGAAAAATAGGGATCATTTTAGTGCAAAGGTAACAGCACTCCATGCATCTTTGGTGTTTAGTCATGCCAGCCACATGACCATGGAGATGTCTTTGGACAGCGCTGGCTCTTCGGCTTAGAAATGGAGATAAGCACTGCTCCTAGAGCTGGAAATGACTAGCATTACCTTTACCTTAACTTTGTATTTAGTCAATAAAGGTTATACATCTCCTGATAAAAATCTTACTATATGCCCAATTTTTGTTGTGACTGTATAGGTTGAGGTCTACCAGCAACTACTGGCCAGTTTTGACTGCAGCTTTCTCCATTACTGACTTTATCTTTCTCATCTTAAAACTGTAAGGATAGTATCAGTTGTTATTGAATCAGAATGGATTACCTATTTTTTGTGTCATCTCGTAGACTGGAGGACAGTGTAGCTGTTGAATAAGCCCATAGTGTGGTGCCTGAATTTAAATTTAAAATGTAGTTCACCTTGCAAGAAAGCATAAGCTAGCTAAAATTGCTTTTCAGAAAAATGATCTTCAGTTCTTCAGTGATACAGGTAATCCTTGACTTATGACCACAATTGAGCCCCAAATATCTATTGCTAAGCAAGACATCTGTTAAGTGAGTTTTTTCCCATTTTACAACCTTTCTTGCCACAGTTTGTTAAGTGAATCATTGCAGTTCTTAAGTTAGTAACAGTTGTTAAGTGAATCTGGCTTCCTCTTTGATTTTACTTGTCAAAAGGTCACAAAAGCTGTTCACATGACCCTGGAACACTGCAACTGACATAAATATGATGTCAACTAAAAATACTTCTTTTTAGTTGTCAGCAGAAAGGGAGGGGGGAAAGCAGTACATTCCTTAAAGGCTTCAGATAATTGCTTTGGCAACCGAAGTTTCTGGAGCGCAAAATTATTACTGGAGAGCATGATTGATGACTCTTGGCTATGGATGTGTCTCATTGGTGAATATATGTCCAGGGGGTGGGGGGAAGACCAGGGTCAAGGGTGAAATGAATGATGTGTCAGAGTTGGCTGCAACCAGGAAACGCCAACATGTCAACTCCTAATAAATCAATCTTTTTCACTCTGAGAGATGCAGCTAGAGACTTATGATTTTAATGGGGGTGCATGTCGTAGTCCTAACATATGAATCAGTTGCCAAGCATCTGAATTTTGATCCCAAGACCATGGGGATGTGGAAACAGTTGCAAGTGTGAAAACCAGTCACGTCACTATTTTCAATGCCATTGTAATTTTGAATAGTCACTAAATGAATTTTTGTAAGTCGAAGATTACCTGTATAATTCCAATAAAAGGGAACAGAATAACTGTAAATGTAAAATAAAATCTTATCCCTCTTTTCATAGCTCCCTGGGACAGTTGTGCTTGTGTTCACAACATTCATCTGAAGGACCTCACAGCAGTTCAAGTGAGTGAAGATAATAGTTCTCTTGGATAGTAATGGGAAAGGGTAGGATGAGGTAGATTTTAATGTAACATTGTAAACTCTGTGCTTGTTTTTCTTAGCTAATATAACACAAAAGTAGAAGAAAATGGGATCAGATAGAAAAGGATGGCTCATAAGTTTTCTAAAACTAGATTCTCTTGGTAACCAGTGGTGGGATTCAAAAATCCCAGCAACCGGTTCACTACCTGGTTGCTGGGTGGGCATGGCCATGGTAGGCATGGCCTACTGGAATTTCCTGTTTCCAGTTTCCAGTGGGCCTCCAGAGCTTGAGGGAGGCCATTTTCACACTTCCAAGGTGAAGGGTCAGAAGGCTTCCCCTGGGCAAAAACAGCCTCCCCCAGACTCTGGTGACCCACCGGGAGCTGGAAACAGACCCGTTTCTGAACTTCCTGTACTTCCAGGAGAGCCATTTTTTTGCCCTCCCAAGTATCTGGAGGCCTCCCCCAGACCTCTGGGAGGGCAAAAACAGCCTCCCCCAGACTCTGGTGGCCCACTGGAAGCTGGAAACAGGCCATTTCTGAACTTCCTGTACTTCTGGGAGGGCTATTTTTTGCCCTCCCAAGCAGAGGTGGTATTCAGCAGGTTTTGATCAGTTCTGGAGAACAAGTAGTGGAAATTTTGAGTACTTCGGAGATCCAGCCAATACCACCTCTGACTGGAGATGTTACAGTATCTTTCCCCTGCCATGCCCACCAAGCCATGCCCACAGAACTGGTAGTAAAAAATTTTGAATCCCACCCCTGCTCCAAAGGGTCCGGAGGCCTTCCCTGGGCCTCTGGGAGGGTGAAAACATCTTCCCCCAAGCTCTACTGGAAGCTGGAAACAGGCCCATTTCTAAACTTTCTGTACTTCCAGGAAGGACCATTTTTTGCCCTCCTAAGAGTCCGGAGGCCTTCCCTGTGCTCTGGAGGCCCACTGGAAGACAGAAACAGGCCTGTTTCATGACTTTCAGTTTTTCTGGCAGGGTAGTTTTTTGCCTTCCCAAGGGTCCAGAGGCCTCCCCCAGACCTCTGGGAGGCCAAAAACAGCCTTTCCAAGGCTCTGGAAGCCAGAAACAGGCTTGTTTCGTGACTTACAGTTTTTTCAGGAGGGCCTTCCCTGGGCCTCCAGGAGAGCAAAAACAGCTTCTCCCAGACTCTGGAGGCCCTTCAGAAGCCAGAAACAGGCTTGTTTCAGGATTTCTGGAAGGCCCTTTTTTCCCCCTCCCAGAGCCTCCGTGCAGATCCTGCACTTACTTCCATCAAAAATGAGCTGTGTGGAGATTCCTAGGAAGGCAGGGTGGGCAGGGCCAGCGGGTCAGTTGAAATACCAGTTCGGTGAACCAGATGTAACTTTAACATTTGGTTCACCTGAACTGGTCTGAACCGGTAAATCCCACCCCTGCTGGTAACCCATATCATAAAACTACAAAGAAGAACAAAAAATGCAGAAAATTGCCTTAAAAGAAGTATTTTATTAAGTTCAACCCATGGCTCAGTGCAGAAATGCAGATGAAATCATCCCAGAGAAGAATTATGTTAGCTTTTGCTTGCGCATACATGTCTGCTACTAATCCTCAGATTACTAGTTGTCAATAGAAGTCCCTAAGCTTCCTATTGTAAAGTGCAATGTGACATAACTGTATTGGTTAGCAGTGTCAATACTGGTTACCATTATTAAGCAAGGAATGCATATGTCATTAAGCAAGAACATCGTGTAACCGTAACTTCAAATTTCCTTATTGACTTCAGATATAGAAGCCAGCAGGGAGCACTGGAAATTGACCACAGCTTACTGCAACAATATAATTGCAAACAGGGTATCAAGCACTCAGTTTATGATCATATGACTGCAGGGATATTGTGATGGCTAGAACTGACCAATCATAAGTGCCTAGTTCAGCACCGTTGCAAGTTTGAATGGCTGCAGAATGTGTGCTCATAATTTAAAGACCATATGTATACAGCAAAGAGTAATTGAACCACTTTTTTGATTAATTGGTTACAGGTAGCCCTCAATGTTTGACCAGTCACTTAGCAACTGGTGGCAGTTACCCCAAAAAGATACTTACAGTCCAGTTCCAAAATTTGACAACCATGTTCCCTCATGGTAATGTGACTGTATGATTGCATTTATGGCCATTTGCAGCATTCGGTAATCATGTGATTATGATTTATGACATTTTTTGCTGAAAACTAGTCATAATTTCCAGATTTTGGCAAAAATGGCCCAAAGAGGACAATAGGCTGCCTTAATGACTGTTGTAAAAAAAGGTAATAAAATCAGGTCAATATTGTGATAATCCACTTTACACTGACATGATGTACAATGATAATTGACAACTCCATTATGATTCTAAGTCAAGGACTACTTGTACATCATTTTACTCTTCGGATTCCCCACCCCCTAAAATTGAGTTGTAATTGCCTTCCTATAACTCCAGTCTGTTATTTTGTACCATCAGATGGAACAAAAGATATTGATCTTCTCTGTGATTCTGTATTTAATGTGCACTATAATATCACTCTATTCCTCTTAGAGCTAATCATTCCCAGTTCCTTCTCTATACAAGTTAGTTTCAAATCCCTGATTGCTGTCATTGCTATCTTCTGAATTTTCTTAAAAGTGTGATGCCATAGTGCTTTAGGTGGGATCTGCCTCTGATTACAATTCATATCAATTCTGTGTACAGAACAGAACAATAGTTGGAAGGAACCTTCTAGTCCAACCCTCTGCACAAACAGGAGATCCTATACCATTCTGGGCAAATAGCTGTCAAATCTCTTTTTAAAAACCTTCAGTGATGGAACACCCACAACTTCTGAAGGCAAGGTGTTCCATGGGTTAATTGTTCTCACTGTCAATAAATTAGTTTTTAATTCTAGGTTGGTTTTCCCTTTGATTAGTTTCCATCCATTGCTTCTTGTCCTGCCTTCTGATAGTTTGGAGAACTGGTTGGCCTGTTTTTTGTGGCAGTCCCTCAAATAATAAACATAAATAATAAACAATTTGGTTTCAGAAAAAAAACTGTCCTGTAATCTGCAATTCTTACACTGCAAAAACATATGGACCACACAACTCGATCAGGGCAAAGCAATAGATGCAATCTACATAGACTTCTGTAAAGCCTTTGATTCAGTGGTACACAACAAACTACTACTAAAACTAAAATCTTATGGCATCTCTGGACACCTACATAACTGGATAGAAGCATTCCTGTCAAACAGACAACAAATAGTCAAAATTGGGAGCATCCTATCAAATTCTGTACCTGTCAACAGTGGTGTCCCTCAAGGCAGTGTTTTAGGACAACTCTCTTCATACTCTACATAAATAACCTCTGTGATCATATTAAGAGCAACTGTGTTCTCTTCGCTGATGATGTAAAGCTATTCAACACCACAGACAATACTACTACCCTCCCAAAAGACCTTGACTATGTATCAGAATGGTCAATCAAATGGCAACTTCAAATCTCAACAAATAAATGCTCTGTCTTACATATTGGCAAAAAAAAAATCAGAAAATAAAATACAAGCTAAATAATCAAGACCTTGTTGAGGATCCAAACTTTGTCAAGGACCTTGGAGTACTCATCTCTAACGATCTAAATGGTAGCGCCCACTGTAACTACATAGCCAAAAAGGCATTAAGAGTTGTTAACCTAATCCTACATAGCTTCTTCTCTGGTAATATCACACAACTAGAGCATACAAAACTTTTGCTAGACCTATACTTGAGTACAGCCCATCAGTCTGGAACCCATATCATGTATCTGATATTAACACAATTGAAAAAGTCCAGAAATATTTCACAAGAAGAGCTCTCCGCTCTTCTAGTCATTGCAGAATACCTTATGCCACCAGACTTGAAACTCTAGACCTGGAAAATCTAGAACTACGCCACCTCTGGTCCGATCTAAATATAGTATACAAAATCATACATTGCAATGTCCTACCTGCAAATGAATACTTCAGCTTCAATCATAACAATACAAGAGCACACAATAGATACAAACTCAAGGTTAACCGAACCAAACTTGACTGCAGAAAATATGACTTCAGCAACAGAGTGGTCAATGTTTGGAATATTCTACCTGACTCTTTGGTTTCTTCCCCAAACCCCAAAAACTTTAACCTTAGACTGTCTACTATTGACCCCTTTCTAAGAGGCCTGTAGGGGGTGTGCATAAGCGCACCAATCGTGCCTACTGTCCCTGTCCTATTGTTTTTTTTATTTTTCTTATACGTATCTATCTCATTTATTCAAAACTATGTTTATTCTTATACCTGTATCTTGTAAGCGATTGATAAATCAAATAAATACTAAATACTAAAAAAATACTAAAATATCAAAACATTGCTATCGTGTCACTCCTAGTGTTTCTTTTCGCTAGACTACACATACTCAATTCCTGCAACCGTTCTTCATATGCTTTAGCCTCCAGCCCCCTGATCATCTCTTCTTTCTACTCTTCCCAGAGTCTCAACGGCTTTTTTATATTATGGTGACCAAAACTAGATGCATTATTCCAAGTATGGTTTTACCAAGGCAGTACAAAACTATCCCTCTGTTAATACAACATAGGATTGCATTGGCTTTTTTGGTGGCTGCAGCACACTGCTGACTCATATTTAAGTGGTTGTCCACTATGACTGCAAAATCCCTCTTTCAGTTACTGCTATTGAGCTAGTTTCCACCTATTCTGTAACTGTACATTTGGGGGGAGGGTTGCAAGTGTAAAACCTTACTTTTTTCACCATTGAATTGTATTTTGTTGGATAGAGCCCAATGTTCAATTCTGTCGAGATCCATCTGGATTTTGAGCCTCTCTTCTAAAGTTTTGGCTATTCCTTCCAGCTTGGTGTCATCTGCAATTTTTTTTTACCATTTTTTTTGTTTTACACAAACATTCCATCTTTCGTGTGTTGTCTGGGTACAAATATCTTGTGCCATAACCATTACAATTAGTACATATTCATTACTATTATATAATTACTCTATTCTTACTTCATACTACTACACATAATGTATCTAATTATAATAACAATTCTTAGCATATTTAATTCTTATTCATACATTTACTATTTTTGGCTGACCTTCTTAGATTTTCTAATTTCTATTTTTATTCTCTTGATAAAATAATTCCCGTGCCATATAATATTCAGTTTGTTCCTTTTCTTTAATTGCAAGTATTAATCTGTTCATTTCTGCACATTTTAATATTTTCCTGATCATATTCTCTTCTATTGGAATCTTTTCACTTTTCCAATTTTGTGCAAATACAGTTCTAGCTGCAATCAATACATGAATGCTTAAATATAGCTTTTCTTTATTATATATTTCAGTTATAATCCCCAACAAAATTATTTCTGGTTTTAAATCAATATGTTGCTGTATCATCTTTTCCAAACGTGTGTATTTTTGTCCAGTATCTTATAGCTCCTACCCATGACCAGACCACCACATATGTTAATATGATCCAGGTGCCTGATGACATTTCCAGCATTTAGCTGATTTATCTTTAAACATCCTTGCCAGTCTTGCCGGTGCAAAGTACCATCTTATATGCAAAGTGTTATATTGCCGGTGCAAAGTGCCATCTTATACAGATTTTCTTTATAAGCAGCTGACATTAATAATTTATAATTTCTCTCCCACAGTTTCTACCATTTGTCTAATTCTATAGTGTACCCAAAATTTGTGGCCCATGCTATCATTGTCACTGTCAGGGCTCCAACAAATCCACCCTCATTTAAATCAAAGTCTCTAGCCACATCTCAGAAAAAAGTAAATTGATTTATCTAGTCTAGTATCTTTTTAGTTGACAGTTGCTTTCATCTGTTCTTCTTCCATTTTAATTCCAAATAGATAACTACACAATTTTTATCAGTTTTTCTTCTGTTCCTGTTAATATCTTGTCTAGTTCTGTCAATTCTTTATAAAAACCATTTAGTTTAGCATCTTTTTCATATCTAGACTATATTTGCACATATGAATACTAAACTATATGCTCTTTTTACCACACCCTTGCTCTTTTAATTCTTGTTTAGTTTTGAGCTTACTTTATTCATTCAAAATGTCTTTGTATCTAAGAATATTTTCCATATTAATAATATTTGGATGAATAAGTGCTTCCATTGTCAAAAGCCAGACTGGTATCTTCAAGTAGTGTTGTTCTCTAATTTTCTCCCATGTTAAGAATAATGCATTTCTTATATAACAATAATGCATTTCTTATATAATATAAGATACAAGGTTACTTTGAAAGTAACCATGTATCTTATTTTTCCCATACCATGAAAAGACATGCCAACCCAATTGTAAATCATGCCCCTCCAGAGTCAATAATCTTGTATTCCTCAGTACAATCCATTCTTTCATTCATGTTAAGACTGCGGCCTGATAATATAATTCCCAGTTAAATAATCCAAACCCTCCTCTGGTTCTAGCATCCTGTAACATTTTAAAATTGATTCTTGCTTTTTTCCCTTGCCAAATGTAATATTTTGTTAAGATCTTCAGAATATTTTTTCTCTAATTTTATTGGGATTGTTTGAAACAATTATAATAATCTTGGCAGTATATTCATTTTAATTGATGCTATTCTTCCTATTAATGATAGCTGCAAATTTTTCCAAATCCATCTTAACTTGTTGTTTCAATTTATTATAATTATCTTCCGTAAGTGTCACACATCTTGCTGTTAACTGAATCCCTAGATATTTCACTATCTTAGTAATCTGAATATCTAATCTTCTTATTAACTCTTTTTTTGTTTCTCTGTAACATTTTTCACTAAAATCTTAGTTTTTTCTCTGTTTATTTTTTTTAAAAATTTTTATTGATTTTTTACAAACAAACAAGACAAACAAAACATTAAAACATCAACTCTCTTATGTACATACAGTGTATTGGTTGGTTCATCAGTTTTGTGCATTCATTTCATAGTCTCAATTACAGTTATGTTACATAACAACTCATATTGTCAATCCAAACTTATATATCCAAATATCACTATCAAAAAATCATTTGACTATACTTTTAATCATTCATGTTTTTTGAGATAACAATACTTTAAATAGTTTATTCTATAACAAATCATATAATCATACCAAATCTATCCTAAAAACACTTTATAAATATAATGTCAAATAACATAGGCGAAAGAAAAAATAAAGATATTCCTTGCTGTCTAACATTCTAAATATTCTATTGTCGTATTTTGTCATCTAGCCATTGATAAAAAAAACCCAAATTTGTAAAATTGTTTATCCTCTTGCTCTCTAATTTCAAATGTCAATCTACTCATCTCAGCACATTCCAATATTTTCTTAATAATTTCTTCTTCTGATGGTATTTTCTCACTCTTCCAATTTTTAGCAAATACAATCCTAGCCGCTGTTAATACATTTACAATCAGATATTTCAAATCTTTACTGTATGTATCTGGTAAGATTCCCAATAAAAAGAACTCCGGTTTCAAATCTATATGTTTCTTTGTCATTTTTTCCAACCACATGCGAATTTTAGTCCAATATTTTTTCGTGTCCTCACAGGTCCACCACATATGGTAATATGAGCCAGGTATCTGATGACATTTCCAGCATTTTTCAGATTTCTTCTTAAACATTCTTGCTATTCTTGTCGGGGGAAAGTGCCACCTGTAAAACATCTTATACAAATTTTCAACATTGTCATTTTATAATTTTGAGACCACAATTTTTGCCATTTCTCTAAATCAATCCCATATCCAAAATTCTTCCCCCAAACAATCATAGTTTCTTTAACTTGTTCTTCCTCTAATTTAATTCCCAGTAAATAACCATATAATTTTTTAATCACCTTCTCATCAGTACCCATCAAGATCTTATTTAAATCAGTCTGTTTATCATAGAATCCCTCCATTTTAGAATCTTCATCATACCTTGAATGTATTTGTGCATATGAAAACCAATTTATCTTTATACCTTGTTCCTCTAAATTTTGAATCGATTTAAGTTCACCCTTTTCATCCAATAGTTCCCCATATCTAACTGTTTGTTCCTTCTTATAAATTATAGGATAGGAAAATGCTTCAATAGTCGATAACCAAATTTGAATTTTCAAATAACATTGTCTTTTCATCTTCTCCCAGTTTAACCACAAAGACTCCCGTATATAATGTCTTCTAAAGTAACCCTGTGCTTTAGTTCCCTCATACCATAAAAAAGCATGCCAACCCAACAGCAAATCATGACCTTCTAGTGTCAACAATCTAGTCTTTTTTAATGTTATCCATTCCTTGACCCATATCAAACTTGCAGCTTGATAGTACAATTCCCAATTGGGCAGGCCAAAACCTCCTCTAATTCTAGCATCTTGCAAAAGCTTTAGCTTTATTCTCGCTTTCTTACCTTGCCATATAAACTTCAACATAATTTTATTTAAATCTTCAAAATAGTCTTTTCCAAGCCTAATTGGTATTGTTTGAAACAGAAATAGAATTCTAGGTAAAATATTCATCTTAATTGTTGAAATTCTCCCTATTAATGACAATTGCAAGTTTTCCCATTTCTTCAAGTCTGTAGCTATCTGTTGTTTAAGTTTAATATAATTATTCTCTTTTAATGTGCTACATCTTGCTGTCAAATATATCCCCAGATACTTAACCTTATTCGTATCTTGGATTTTCAACAGGTCTGCCAGTTCTTCTCTTTGTCTCAGTAGCATGTTCTTTGTCAAAATCTTTGTTTTATCTTTATTTATTTTCAAACCAGCCACCTCACCATATGTCTCTATCTTTTCCAATAACTTTGGAGCTGTTTCTCGGGATTTTCCAGAATAAAAGCTAAGTCATCAGCAAAAGCTTGTAGTTTGAATTCTTCCTTTTTAATTTTCATTCCTTTTATGCTTTTATCATCCCTAATATTTCTATTCAACACTTCCAAAGTCAACACAAATAGCAAAGGAGATAGGGGACATCCTTGTCTTGTGCCTTTTCTTATATTAATAAAGTCTGTAAGTTCTCCCTCCATCATTACCTTTGCTGTCTGTTTATTGTATATGGCTTCTATTGCTTGAATATATTTTCTGGCAAAACCCATCTGTTCCAATAGTAACAACATAAATCTCCAGTTCACATTATCAAATGTCTTTTGAGCATCTAGGAATATCAAAGCCATTTGCTTTTCAGGATGAGCCTCATAGTATTCCAAAGTATCCAAGATTACTCTCATGTTGTCTCTGATTTGTCTCTTTGGCAGAAATCCATTTTGATCTGGGTGGATAAAATTATTCTTTCTGCTAAAATTGAAGCAAAAATTTTATAGTCTGCATTCAAAAAAGAAATAGGTCTATAGTTCTTAATTTGCAGTGGGTCAGCCTCTTCTTTTGGAATAAGTGTAATATAAGCCTCTGACCATGTTTTGGGTATCATCTTCTTTGACATAACTTCATTCATAACTTCTGACAATGGGATGCTCAATGATTCTTGAAATGTTTTATAGAATTCTGCCGGAAGCCCATCTGGACCCGGTGTTTTCCCATTATTTTGTTTCTTAAGTGCTTCATTTAATTCCATCATTGTTATATTGCTTTCTAGCATTTCTTCAGTCTCTTTAGGTATCTTCGGTAAGTTAGTGTTAAGTACTGAGCGTGGGTGCGAAGAATGGAGATGAGCCGGTGAAACAGTGAACTTCAAAACTCTTTATTAACATGGTGTGACAGCTCAGCTCAATGGCTGCAACGGCCCTCCTTATATAGGCAACTTATTAAATATTCAACCAATGAAAACCTGGGAGCACTAGCTCTGTTAACCAATGGGAGAGGCTCGTTAATGGCCAATCAGATTCACCTGGATGGACCAATCTGATGTCGCCATTAACGGCCAATCGGAAGTGCAGGGCCAGAACCCTGCACTTGACTTCAAGCTCTTGATAACTTTATTAACACATTTATTCATTCACAACACCCCTTCCCCCCGGGTTCCGTTTACGGGGTGCGGTTACGTAGTCCTTGAGGTAGGCCGGTTGTTTTGTTAGTCTATTTGATTTTCGTATTGCACCCGGTATTTGGCTGCAATCTTGTTGAGGTAGAACATTATCTGGCGAAAAGGGTGTCTCTAACTCTGAGTTCGAATTCTCGTTGTCACCAACATCTTCGGTATCACCATGAGGCGAGCTCACTCCCATCCCCGATTCTTCTTCACGTGTTTCCATTTCGCCGTTGTTTCTATCATTAAGACTTTCTGCTATTCCAAGTTCATCTTCCTCCGTATCTCCTCCCCCCTCAGTTTGGATATCAGGGGACTCAGAGATTCCTGACTGTAGCCTTGATCGTAGCTGATCAATGTGGCACTTCCATAGTCTATTATCGCAACACTCCACGAGGTACGATCTGGGGCCGGTTACTCGGACCACAGTCGCCTTGACCCACAACGGATCGCCCGACAAGTTCTTAGCGAATACTAAGTCGCCTACCTGGAAGGTACAGCATCACCCGCTGGATCCGTGTGGTTTCTCAGGTTCGTACGATGGGTGCAGTCGGTCGAGGTGGGAACGGAGCTTCTGTCCCATTAGCAATTCGGCGGGAGTTTTGTTGGTGATGCTGTGCGGAGTGATATGCTGCAAAAGGAGTATCCGGTTTATTTTTTTCTTTGATATTGTCATAGTCCATTTTTTGTAGTGTTTTCTTGACAAATTGTACCATGCGCTCGGCTCTTCCGTTGGCCGCAGGATGCACCGGCGAAGTCAGCGCATGATGAATACCGCGGTCCGCCAGGTACTGCTCAAACGACAATGCGGTAAATTGGGGTCCGTTATCGGATACCAGAACGTCTGGTAATCCATGTGTTGTAAATAGTCTGTCTAGTTTCTTGATGACCGCTTCGGTTGTTGTATTCCTCATTTCATAGATTTCGAGCCAGTTCGAGTAGGCATCTACTATTAACAAAAATGTGTGGCCTTTGGTAGGTCCCGCAAAGTCCAGATGAATACGGGACCAGGGTCCCCGCAGTGTTTCCCATTCGGTTGGGGTCGCTTTCGGTGGGGCGTTGCTTACTTCCTGGCATTTGTGACAAGCTTTGACCCACGTCTCGATTTGCTTGTCGATGCCCGGCCACCATGTGTAGCTACGTGCAAGGGCTTTCATGTGCACGATGCCGGGGTGGCCATCATGCAAGGTTCTTAGTACTGCTCGTTGTAGCCGCTCTGGGACAACGACTCTATATCCCCAGATAATGCAGCCCTTCTGTGAAAACAATTTCGTTTGTCGACTCTTGAATGGGGCGTAGTCATCAGGTATCTGGTCCAATGGCCATCCGCGCTCGACCCAACTGAGAACTCGTGCTAAGGTGGGGTCGTGTTTCGCTTCCATCGCGATATCTCGGGCTGTTAATGGCGGTGTCCGAAGTGTCTCGATCTGCAACGTTGTCACTGTAGGCGCGGGGTCATCAATGGTCTCTGGAAGCGATGCCTGGCTCGATGCGTCGACGTGGGGAATGGCCTTCCCCGGGCGGTGTTGCAGCCGATAATTATAGGCAGCCAAGAATTCTGACCAGCAAGTCATTCTGGGAGATAATATATAAGGGGTTGGCTTATCTCCTGCTTTTATTCCCAGCAAAGGTTTGTGGTCAGTCACTATAGTAAAGGCTCGGCCGTACACATACTCATGAAATCTCTTGACAGCAGACACAATGGCAAGGGCTTCTTTATCAATCTGACTGTAATTGCGTTCTGCTTTTGAAAGTGTCTTCGAGAAATAGGCAACAGGGGCTTTGCTACCTTTTGGCAAAACGTGGCTCAAAATGGCGCCTACTCTGAAAGGCGATGCATCACACGTGATCGTTAACGGCAAAGTCTCATTGTACTGCATTAGTATAGCGTCAGAAGTCAATAATTTTTTTACATTTTGAAACGCCTGCTCTTCTCTATGTCCCCATACCCAGATTGCTTTCTTGTCCAATAAACGATGTAGGGGTTCGGCTACAGTTGCTTTGTGTGGCAAGAAAACGTTGTAAAAATTGATGAGGCCTAGAAACGCCTGGAGGTCAGCTTTATTTCGGGGTTTTGGGGCGTTCTTGATTGCCCTCAATTTGCTATCGGTAGGGTGAATGCCATTACTGTCAATCAAATATCCTAAAAATTTGACACGATCAGTGCATAGTTTACACTTGTTTTTCTTAACCTTAAGCCCTGCGTCTTTGAATCTCTGGAGAACCAACCTCAGGCATTCTCGTAAAATTTTCGGGGTAGGTGCAGCGATTAACACATCATCAAAGATGGAACAACGCCTTTTATTCCTTGTAATAGTCTTTCCATCAAACTTTGAAAGATTCCCGAGGCTACGCTCACTCCGAATTGGAATCGGGTACATTTAAAGGCACCTCGGTGTGTAACGATTGTCTGTGCCTCTGCCGTTTTTTTGTCTATCAGTAGTTGTTGGTATGCCTGGGCTAAGTCTAGTTTAGCGAAGACTTTTCTGCCCCCCAGGGAATGGAGGAGGTGCTGCACCACCAGTACCGGATATGCGTTTTGTTGAAGGGCGTGGTTCAGGGTGGCTTGGTATTCCCCACAAATTCTTATTGAACCATCTGGCTTAATGGGTGTAACAATTGGGGGCTCCCAGGGAGAGTGATCGGTTGGTTCTAACATACCCTGGGCTATCAATTTATCAAACTGCTCATCAGTCTTTGGTTTAAGGGCAAATGGCACTTGATGAGGCTTAAGGCAGATGGGAGCTATTTTGGGATTGAGGTTAAATGATATCGGGGTCCCCTTGTACTCGCCAAGTTTTTCTGCAAAGACTTCCTTGAATTCTTGGACGAGGTCCCCTTCCCAGTTACTGCTATCGATTCGGTGAATGCCTGCCACCTCAATTCCGAGCAGAGTGAACCATTGGAGGTCTAACAGACTAGGCTGGTCCTTGTCGATCACAGTCAGGGGTAGGAATACTGTACGGTTCTTGAACGATACCCGAACTCAACTGGATCCTATGACTGGAATCCGATTCCCTTGATAATCTTTGAGTATGAGTCTTTGGAATCAGAGATCTTTTTTTTCTGAAACAAATTTTTATTAATTTTAAAGATAAAACAACACATCATTAACCATTAAATACATAAACACATAAAACCTCTTAACATTGTAAATCCTTACAAGTCAAACAAAACATTATTTTTATACAGCATAATTCCAATTTATCCCATCTCCATATGGACACACAAATATCTTCCAGCAAATTTCTCATTATTTCTCTTTACTCCTATTCAATTTCATTTCTCTTCCATATTTATCCATTTTATAGTCATCATATTCTTTTCTTTCTGGCTTGTTTAAATTATTCTCGTCTAACATTCCTCCAAGGTTTTATTGATTCTTTTTTCCTTTTTTTTTTTAATAAAAAAACAAATTTTGTTAGTTTTACCATAAACACAATACACAAACATACAAACACAAAACATAAACAAAACTAAAAGATCTTTTCTGAAGGTTGTCTGTTCCCGGGTTAAAACTCTTTACACAGACACAAATTCAAACATCATATTCAACCCATATCTCCTTCCATATCTTATTATCATTTTCTTTTATATATATATATATAAAAACCATTTTTATCAGTTTTATAAGAACAATGCACAAAAAATCAAGGCATAACAGCTTATAAATTCTTTTCTAAGAAAAAATAATAATAAAAGACCAATAAGGCATAACATTTCCAGATTATAATATCAATATTTCATATAATATTAACTTCATATCTTGTCCCTACTTCTCTTTTCCATCCAAATTATTTATTAATTAAAATTTTATTGCCTTTTATCAATATACAAAATCCAAAAAAAAAAAAAAAGCATATATATCCTTCCATATCTTATTACCATTTTCAACAACATTCTTTGTCTGTTTTATTTCCAATTATCCATTCATCTTTTTTTTTCTTTTACTATACTTCTCCTGTACACCAATTGGAGTAACATCTATAACTCATTACCCTAACTTAGAAATACTACATATTACAATCTTTCTTGGGATTCTGTTTAAAAGATTCTAAAATTACATAATAAATTTTATATTCTAAATACACATATAAAAACACAATCTTATATACCCTCCAGAATCCCTCTTTTAATCTAAATTAAATTCACCCATTGTCTCTAAATAAACTTTTTTTTTTTAGGTCTTGCTTCCCCCCATTAAGGCTTCTCCTCCCCCACTTTCTCTCTTGCTTATTCTTCTCCTTGCCCTTTCTACCCCTTTGCTTTTTCCCTTTGCTTTTCTTACTCCTTTTCCTTTGCTTTCTAACCTTGCCTCCACCTTTTCGCTCATTTTTCTCTCTTTTGGTTGTTTTTATAATTCTTAAAATCCCCTTTTTCTTATCCTTTTTCTCCTCCTCTCCGGAAGGGACCCATTGTTCATCAAAGATAGCTTCTTCTTCCTCTTCTTCCTTGTCCCAGTCCTTCTGCTGCGTAATCAACTTTTCAACAGAACATAACACCATTTCTAAGAATTGAAACAAAGCGCCCAAAGTATCTTCTTTTTTATATTTTTGATATTCAATCTCTAGTTCATCCACAAACAATGCCATTATAAAAAGGGAAACTTTTTCCAAAACAACCACAAGTATTTTTAATCAAAGATAATCAAAAGCAATTAAAAAAAAAAAATTCCAAAAGTTAATACTTTTCTTCCTTCTTCTCTTTCTCTTTCTGGATTAATTTTTAATCAAAGAGGTCCAATTACCATATATCTTCTTTTGGGATCCACAAAGACGTTCTAGACAATCTCCTCCTTTTTCAGCTTCTGCTCCAATTTTTTTTTCTCCCTTCCCACTTGCAATGACAATTTTAAATAATCAAAAATCCATACCTCCAGCAGAGATTTCCAATTTTTCAATGTCCAAAAATCCCTTTGTCTCTTAGCTTCAGCTTTCAAAGCAATCCACTTTCAATGTCTAATATATCCAAATATTTCTGCTTTTTCCGTGGGGTGGGAGAGTAAAAAAAAAAAAAGTTCCCTTTAACAGCTTCTCCGCCGCTTTTCGCTCTTCTTAGGGATACAATGTATCCTCCAGCAATTCAAGCAGCTCAATTCCAGGCAATTTAAAAGGTGTTACTTGACCCGGCTCAGACAGAACTTTCACTCTTCACACTTCCTCCAGCACAGTTCTTACCCGGTTGCTGGCTTCTTCATGGCGGCCATTGCTGACCGCCGCTCCACCGCCTTGGGAAAAAGGGGTTTTCCCGGAGAAGGGGGGGGTCTGCGACACCCCCACCTCCCTATCCGACTCCCCTCTCTCTTCAGCTGTCCCCACAGGGCAGCCATATCCCCCTGACCCATCTGGATCGGGGGTACCTCGACGGCTAGCACAGCAGGAATCGCGAGCTGTCGCGAATTCCTGCTGCCCCGAAGCCACGCAAACCGGAAGTCCTCAAATCTGGTTTCTAGCTCTTGCAGGAAACCGTTGATGTCTTGCAGCTCTCCTCTTATGGAGAGCTGCTAGGCATTCCTTTGCTTCTTACTCTAGCCTCCTGGCGATGGTATTCACCATGGCTCTGTGCGATGGATAGAGGTGGCTATAGCACTTTAGGTGGACTCTAGCAATGTCAAGGAATAGAGTCATTTGACCTGAGTCCCCATTGAATTTCTCCCTGAATCGTGGTGGTTCGTTCAGCCTTGCTCCTCCCGCGTCATGATGAGCCCCATGTTCCTGTGCTTGGTGTGTTTGGCGGTCCCTTTCAGCTCTGGTTCAGAGGAAGGGAAGGGGTCAACCCCCTAGGGTGGCTTGCCTGTTATGTGCGGGGACCACCGTCTTGGGCTCATTCTCCCTCTGAGTAGTGTAGAAGGGGGGCTGCATTCCCGTCTGTTTCCCCTTGCTTCAAAGGGCTCAGTTGTAACCCCCCCTCTTTTGGTTGGCATGACAGCCCCTCCTTTCAAAGGGTGGTTCATTCAAATTTCTCCCTCAGCTGTTCTACAGATCCCCCAATGGTTCCATCAGAGTTTTTGGGAGTCTGGCATGTTCCCAGTCCATTCCACTTTTCCTAGCTCACTCAGGAGTTTTCCTCAGCCCTTCCGGTTTGCGTGGAATCAGAGATCTTGTCACCAGATGGTAGGGATGAGTTGCTTGAGGGTCTTCCATGAAACCATCGAGAGAGACGATCCTGAGTCGACTTCCATCAGGCAGGGCTGGTTTTCGATAGCCACTTTCACTTGGATCTTCTTGGCATCCAAAGAGGAGGCGTGACCGATCGTGATAGTTTGGTGAGCCTCTTCTCGCTTCGTGGGGCGGTTTATGGTTTTGTTTCTGTAGGAGTGGTTGTTCCATTGGTGGTTCACTGGTTCTTGCCTTACAGGACGGCTTCCTGTCGGTTGGCGATAGTTAGCCCCACTCGCGGGCTGGCTGGGTCTTATTTGGCTTCTACAGACCCGTCCCATATGGCCTCGTTTTCCGCACACATGGCTGAGCGCGTCGAGGAATTTGCATTCTGATCGGGGGTGGCTTGCCTCACAACCAACGCACTGATATTGAGATTTCTGGCGTTGGTCCCGTTCGGACCTCAGTCGATGGACCTCTTCTTTGTCGCTGTCTGACGACGAAGAGAGGTCCTCGTGGTGGGCCATTATAAGCTGCCCTTCTGACTTAGGTGAAATTTCGCAGGTCGGTTGGTGAACCGGGGCGCGGTTTTGGCGCATTCGGCCAGCCGACTTCCTGGTTGCTTCTGCTGCAGTAGCCTCAGCGATAGCATCGGCAAGGCTGATGTCGCCTTTCGCCATCAACTTGCTTTGGATGTGTGGTGCATCCAATCCCAGAACTATTCTGTCTCTTAAGGCTTCTTCGAGATCGGCAAACCCACATAGGCCTCCCAGATTCCGGAGATCCACTTTGAAATCTGCAACACTTTTGCCCTTCTGTTGACTTCTTTGATAAAATTCATGCCTTCTGACGAGCGTTGGAATGATTGGCGCATAGTGGGCTCTCAGTAGAGGTTCGAGGACGTCCCATTCCATAGACTTCACTTCTGCCGGTTTCGCTAGTGCCTTGGCCATCTTGAATACTGTCGGCCCGCAATGCGTTAAGAATACTGCGCGTTTCTTTCCAGTAGTGGCATCCTTCAAATTGTTGGTTTCCAAGAACATTTGGAAATGATCCATATAAGAGTCCCAGTCTTCTTGCACTGGGTCGAATGGAGCGGGTGGTATGATGCCGCCGGACATGGTTCCGCCGTTGTGCGTTCAGCCATGTGCTCGGTTATCGTTCTTCTTGTTCAGTCAGCTGCCACGTCTCCACATCCCATCCTCGTCGCCAGTTTAAGTACTGAGCGTGGGCGCGAAGAATGGAGACGAGCCGGTGAAACAGTGAACTTCAAAACTCTTTATTAACATGGTGTGACAGCTCAGCTCAATGGCTGCAACGGCCCTCCTTATATAGGCAACTTATTAAATATTGAACCAATGAAAACCTGGGAGCGCGAGCTCCATTAACCATTGGGAGAGGCTCGTTAATGGCCAATCAGATTCACCTGAATGGACCAATCTGATGTCGCCATTAACGGCCAATCAGAAGTGCAGGGCCAGAACCCTGCACTTGACTTCAAGCTCTTGATAACTTTATTAACACATTTATTCATTCACAACAGTTAGCATTCTGTAGATACTGTAGATACAGTTAGCATTCTGTAGATACTGTTTTTCCTCATCAATATTCTCTTGTTTATATAGTTGCCCATAGAAATCTCGAATAATTTCCTTTTTCTCCTTATCGCCATAACAAACTTGGCCTTGCTCATCTATCAGCTTCAATATTTTTCTTGATTCCTTCTCCTTTCTCAGTTTATATGCTAGCCATCTACCTGGTTTATTTGCATCTTCAAAGTAATTCTGTTTAGAATTTCTAATTTTCTGTGCCAATTCTTCTTTCTCTATTAATTCCATTTTATGTTTAATTACATCCAGCTTCAATTTAATATCTTTTTTCTGTGGCGTTTTCTGTAATTCTTTTTCAAGTCTTTTATACTCATCTTCCAAGGCCTTAGAAGCTTGCCTTTTCCTAATATTCTTTTTTCTTATATAATCTATTGTCAAACCTCTAGCGTATGCCTTCATTGTATCCCAAACATTCTGCATTGAAGTATCTTCTTTTTTATTTTCTCTGAAGAAAAAAGCCAGTTCCTTCTCCATCCATTGTATAAAATCTTTTTCCTTTAAGAAAGTATTGTTTAATGTCCATCTCGGTCTTTTTTTTTGTCCCTTCCATTTAATTGTCATTGGGCTGTAATCTGCCCAAGTACTTGTTTCAATATTTGTTTCTTGAATATTAGATATAAATTCTGTTGAGATCCAAATCATATCTAATCTGGACCATGATAAATGTCTATTTGAATAAAAAGTATATTGTTTAGCTTTAACATTTCTTTCTCTCCAAATATCTTTTAAAATTAATTCGTCTGTCATTTTAAAAAAAGATTTAGGGAGAGTCTTTCTATTTTGCCTTGTTGTTGTTGCTATATATAGTCCAATTTATTGTCCACAATTCCATTAAAGTCTCCCATCATAATTATATTAACATAGTCCAATCCAATTATTTTCATGTGTAGTTTTTTATAAAAGTTTTTTCTCTGTTTATTTTTAATCCTGCCACTTTGCATTATTCTTCTATTTTTTAAATTAACTTAGGTCCTGTTTCTAATAGATCCTAAAATAAAAACTAAATCATCAGCAAATGCCTGTAACTTATGTTTTTCCTGATTTTTCTTAGTAAGTATTTCTTGCCAGGCATCTTGAATACTTCATTCTTCTGCCATTTTAAAAAAGTCTTTGGGACTTTTTTCCTAGCTTTTTTATTTGTCTTTCTAGTTTTGTAATCCAGTTCCACATCCACTATTGTATGCATATGTTTTCATATTCTAGTTCTATTGTTTTCTTATGAAGTTTATCATAAAAATCCTCTTGATTATTATTTGGTGTGTATATTGCCACTACAAGTGTCTGTTTATAATTCATTATTATTTTCACCATCAAAACCCTCCCTTTCTCATCTGTATGAATTGGTTTTGCTTTTATTGTCATTTTAATATAAAGCATTACACCCCTTTGTTGTGAGAGGGAGGTATATAGCTTCCCAATTTTAGAGTATTCCAGTACTATACTGTGTTGCTTTTTGATGTGGACTTCTTATAAACAAATTATATTATAAGTTTATTAAAAATCCTTTTCCTTTTTATTGCCGAATTCAGTCCATTTGTATTAATTGATATTAACTTTATATTCTCTTCCATAACTTTATTTATAAATATATTTTGTTGCTCTGGTTGCTCTTAGCTCTCTTGCTTCTTTTGCTTTTTTTCCTTCTCTTATTGCTATCCTGGTCTCTTTCCTCCTGTCTTTGTTGCTTATCTCTCTCTCCTATATATTCCTCTTGACATCTAATTTCTCCTTCCTCTCTCATTCTCTCTTCCTCCTGCGATCTGAAATAATTATCATAGAATTGTTCCACCTTCTCTATTGAATCTAGCCTATGTCTTTGCTCCTGCCAGGTCACCAATATTCCCTCTGGTATCAGCCATCTAAAATTCACACCCTTTTTGATTAAACACTTTGTCAAAAATTGATATTCCTTCCTTAAATCTCTAACTCTTGGAATTTATTTTAGAACTGTTATTTCTTTTCCTTTGTATTTCAAAGGCTCATCTCTTGCTCTCTGCAGGATCTCTGTTTTTGTTGCTTTCTTAGTAAATATCACATGGACCTCCCTGGGCAATTTACTTGTCATCGCCTATCTAGTGTGCACTCTGAATATTTCATCAATTGCAGCCATAATTTTTTCTTTGGGCACCTCCAAGGCTCCTTCCAACATTTCTGCCATTATCTCTGCTAATTTTTCCTCCCTTTTCTTCTTCCATATTCTGGAATTTCAATAGTCTGCCTTGTCCATGTCCAACAAAATTATTTTCTTTCTTTATTTTGATCTGCCAATGTAAGTCTATAATCAAGCTCTCCCACTCTTTTTTCTGTTAAATCTGCTTTTTCTTCTACTTTTTGTATATGCTCTTCATTTTTTGCCAGAATTTGTTGGAAATTCTCTAATTTTTCTTCTACTTTCCCTACTTTGTCTTCCACTTTCCCCACCTTCTCATTTATTTAACAAGAACAAGATGGCACCAACAGAGGAAGTATAGTCACATTGCAGGTAGATAAGTCGCTACTAAAATAAAACAAAACAGTAGGAGGAGAGGTAGAGAGGGAAAGATAAGTCACAGAAAAAGAAAAAAGACTAGATAAAGGAAAAGGAGAGGAAGATTGAAGAAATTAAAAGAGGGAGAAGCCAAGCTGTACCCGAAAAGATCGGAGGCCTATCGAAGTGAGGTGAGCAGAGAGGCAAATAAACTGCAGGCAGCAAAGCCAACCATTGGAGAATAATGAGTGAGTGAGGCCAGCTGCAAAGCAGGGAGGAAAAATAGCCTTGAGGCAAAGAGGCCAGTCAACAGAGGGCAATTGCAATGACCAGCAGAGAACAAAGAGGTGAGTTGGTGAGAGGGCAAAACAGGGAAAAGGAGAAAAGAGAAGAAGTGAACTTTTTTGGATCATTGAGCCAGCAAGAGAATGCAGCAGGGAGGAAGGGAATAGAAGACAGATGAGCTTGCTGGGGACCATCTAGGCTGTCCTGTTTGCTGATGGAAGCAGCATCCCCAGCGTGACGGACAGCAAATGGGAGCCATGTGGCTCTAGAGCAAAAAGCAGCAGGGAGTGACCAAGGCTTCCTGAGACACCAACAAACACACATAAAATCCAAAACTCTTTTATTTTAGTTCAATGGCTGTTCAATTGTCATTTACAGCCTGGAATGAGTCTTAACCAGTTATAAATTGTCCCATGGAGGTCTGCCAAAGTTCTTCAAGAGACATCTGATAAGAACACACCTTACCTTACCTTACTTGAAGTGCTGCCAATGACTAAAGTCCGAATTAGTCTTTCCAAATCAAACAGAGAACAAATTCACCAAAGATGTTTCAGAGTCCAAACCAATCAGAGCGAATGACATTGCTTCCTGTAAAGCTTTTCCTACCTTTGCACTTCCTTTATATCTTATGGGAGGGACAATCACCTCCAAGCTTACTCCTGAGTCACCCCTTTTATCTTAGCTGCTGTTGCCTTCTGGCAGCTCTGTGCACATGCGCACTGGGAACAGGCTCCCTTGTTCCTCTGCCTCACTGCTGCCAGATTCTGGAAGCTCTGGAGTCAGCACATAACTCCCAGATAGTCCTGGCCCTATCTCTGTATCAGACACAGGACCCTTGTCTGAGTTCTCCGCAGACTCCAAGACTGTCCTGTTCTTCCCCACTGTCTGATTCTGCTGCTGTGCACAGGCTGCCAGCAAACCACAAGAGGGAAGAGAGAGAGCCAGCAGCAGCAGCATAGGGCAATGCATGAGCTAGAGCCTGAGAGCACCACAGAGAGCAATCAGGAAAGAGATGGTGAAGCTAAGTGGAGCAGACCGGACAGCAGAGCTGAGCTGACCAGAAAGCTGCACAAGAGAGCTGACCAGAGCAGGGACAAGGCTGAAAAGACCGGAGCACCAAAGGACAGAAGGGAGCTGGCAGAGAAAACAACAAGTGGTGGGAGCAGCAAACAAGGGAAGTGAGGGTAACGAACCAAACCTGAGGTTCCAATAGGCAGGGAGGGAAGACCCAGTTAGAGAATAAAAGTAAATACAGGAAAAAAATAAAAGACAAATAAATAGGCAAATAATAAGGACAAGAGTAAAAAATTGGAAATCAAGGAAGAATTGGATTAATAAAGATCAATCAAATAAATAAGCCAAATCTTAAATAATAAGATAGGGGGGAACTGGAGCTCAAAAACTTTAAAAAAAACAGGGAAGAAAGGGATTTAAAAAAACTAACATAATAGTAAGTAAATTAAATAACAAAATAAAAATAAAAATAATAAATTAAATACGTTTATCTTTCTGACTTTCAGAGACTTCAAGCTCCTGTAGTATATATTTTTTTCTGTTAGTATATAGAAAATGAAGGCCATTCACTTGATTCAATGGATCCTCTTGTCCCAAAGGTGCTTTTTCAAGAGGTTACTGGACTTTTTGGTTTTTCTTTGAAGACATTTTGCTTCTCATCCCTCACCTTCACCCTCATGAAAGAGGGGTTAAAGAGACCATCTATGTCAGCCCTCTCAACAGTGGGGGAGGGATACGACATCATCTATTTCCAATCTACCACACAGTCCTTTGAACAGTTCCAAAAAGTCTCCACAATTTGCACCATTCAGGTGACCCTGATGATACAGATAAGCCTCCAGGTGACCTTAACAACCTGCTAAAAGAATGCAAATGACCAGCTGTGTGCAAGGAGTATAAATCCTTCCATTCCCCAGTCAGAGCTCAAGAAGCTTCTTGGATGAGAAGTGAAACATTTTCAAACAAAACCCAGAAAGTCCAGTTGCCTCTTGAAAAAGCACCTTTGGGGCAACCATGAGCTGGATGACTAAGAACCTTCAGAGACGAGTCCCCTTGTTAATTTCTGCTATTCAAATTTGCCATGCTTTGTCTGAATGCATTTTAGCACTCCTCATTACTCTGCAGTGTAATAAAAGTAGGCAAATGATAAAACCTGCATCATTTCATTATGTTGCAAATTCTACAACATCATCTATTTATCTCAGATGTCATAATGCGACAAACATAGGACCTCATTGAAAATACGCTGGCATTCTGATGTAATCTGCAGATGCTTTTGTTGTGATGTGCAATTCATCTAATTTCATCATCCAGGAAACTCGGACCATGGTCCTATGAACCAAATCTTTCTCATCAGTATAATTTGCTGTGTTTTTTCCATTTTCCCTTCCTCAGAGAATTTTATGAGCAAATAATATATATGGTGCTCAAAATATCCAATTCATTTTTCTTGGGGTGGAAAGACCAACGGCTCTTTTTTTTTAAACAGCACTATAAGCAAGGAAGTTTTCTAATTACTAAAACAAAATTTCCCTCCTTCCTGTGTGCCTACAGCAATCCATTCCACAAAGTTCTCTCTGCTAACAAGAAGTACATAAGAGACAGACACATTTTCCATTTTTGTTCTACCTAAATCAAACTCAAGCTAACTTCACTGAAGTGTCTTTTTGTTAACTTTTTATTTTTGAAGTCATGATTGGTTTTCCAACTTTGTTTACCATCAGATGCTGTTGATGACTTCATCAGTCCCTATTGTGAGAGTCTGTTTGGACATTGCTGGCTTACCCAGGGGCAGGTATGGATATCTTACACACTTTTTCTGTGTTCTTCCAGACATTTTTCTGTGTTCTTCCTCCCAGCATTGGCTTGTATGCGTGCGTGGGTTGGGAAGAGGAAGCAGTGAGAGAATAGAATAGAATAGAATAGAATAGAATAGAATAGAATAGAATAGAATAGAATAGAATATAATTCTTTATTGGCCAACGGTGGTTGGACACACAAGGAATTTGTCTTGGTGCAAATACTCTCAGTATTAAAAAGAAAAGATACATTCGTCAAGAATCATAAGGTACAACACTTAATGATAGTCATAGAGTACAAAAGCAATCAAATCATACTAGGAAACAGTCAATATAAATCGTAAGGATACAAGCGACAAAGTTGCAGTCATACAGTCACAAGTGGGAGGGGATGGGTGATAAGGAGTGATGAAAAGATTAACAGTAATAGTAGTGCAGACTTTGTAATAGTTGAACAGTGTTGAGGGAATTATTTTTTATTTAGCAGTGATGGCTTTCAGGAAAAAACTGTTCTTGTGTCTAGTTGTTCTGGTGTGCGGTGCTCTATAGCATTGTTTTGAGAGAAGGAGTTGAAACAATTTATGTCCAGGATGTGAAGGGTCTCTAAATATTTTCACAGCCCTCTTTTTGACTCGTGCAGTATACAGGTCCTCGATTGAAGGCAGGTTGGTAGTATTTTTTTTTCTGTAGTCCTAATTATCCTCTGAAGTCTGTGTCTTTCCTGTTGGGTTGCAGAACCAAACTAGACAGTTATAGAGGTGCAGATGATGGACTCAATAATTCCTCTGTAGAACTGTATCAGCAGCTTCTTGGGCAGTTTGAGCTTTCTGAGTTGGCACAGAAAGAACATTCTTTGTTGTGCTTTTTTGATGATGCTTTTGATGTTAAAGAGAAGCAAATGCTTAACTTTGTGTAAATTGATGAGATTGGGGTAGACTGTGAGTGCCAGGTGATAAGCTGGAATTTAATGGATAATTCAATGTCACCTGAGATTTCTAATACAGTATGGGAAATTTAATACTCATAATTATTAGGAGTCAAAAAAGTAAAGATCAGAATGTTCTCAAAGTAATCTATGTTATTAGATACAACTAGGAATGGCCCAAGGATTTTTAATTTTTTTTAGATGGAAATATAAAGATAATTTACACTCCAATAAGAAAGTTCTATGGGCATCAATTTATGCTGTGTCTGCTGAACTATTATTTACTATTCTAGAATTCAGCAACTTCTGAATACCAAGACTATGAAGATGTACAAAAATATATAACAAACCAGAGCAAGGACCCAATGTAAGTGGTGTGTCTTCTTTTCTGCCTGTACATGTTGTGTACGATTCCTTCCCTTTAACATGCTATGTTAATATGCAATGCAATTGTTTAGTGTGTGATGCAAGCTATCAGAATCCACAATCCAAGTTTTTAGTCCATAATTCATCCATTGTTCCTTTAAACTTAGGAAGAAAGGACCAAATCAGAAAAGCATTTATCAGGAGCACAGGTTTTGAGGTTTCCAACTGAAAAGGAGCCATTCCATAAGGTGGAATCTTGTTCTTCTAGAAAAGAGATCAGTTAAATATTTTAGAAAATTATATCTGAACCTCTGATTTATAATTACAATTAGATTTTGCACTGGAATTGCAAAAGAATGTATATAATAAACAGATATGCAATATAATAACTATAAGTAGTCTTCGACTTATAACTACAATAGAGCCCAAAATTTATGTTGCTGTTGTGAATGCATAAGGTTTAATAAAGTTATTTTGAGCTTGGAGTCAAGTGCAGGGTTCTGGCCCTGCACTTCTGATTGGCTGTTAAATGGCAGAATCTGATTGGCCATTAACGGAGCCTTCGTATTGGTTAATGGAGCTAGCGCTCCTGGGTTATTATTATTGGTTAAATAGTTATTGGGTTGCCTATATAAAGAGGGCCTTAGCTGCCCTTGTTTTGAGCAGTCACCATGTAAATAAAGAGTTGAAGTTCACTGTTCCAGAGGCTCGTCTCCATTCTTTCTCGCCCATTCTCCAAACATAACACTGGCGACGTCCCACTGAACTAGGAAGAAACATCGAGCACATGGCTGACAATGCTACACGACAGAACCATGTCCGGCGGCATCGTACCACCCACTCCGTTCGATCCAGTGCAAGAGGACTGGGAGTCCTACATGGATCGTTTCCAAATGTTTTTGGAAACTAACAATTTGAAGGATGCCACAGCTGAGAAGAAACGGGCGGTATTCCTAACTCATTGTGGTCCAACTGTATTTAAGATGGCTAAAGCACTAGCCAAACCTGCAGAAGTGAAGGCGATGGACTGGGATGTCCTCGAACCCCTACTGAGAGCTCATTACGCACCGACCGTGCCCACACTCGTGAGACGGCACGAGTTCTATCAGAGAAACCAGCAAAAAGGTGAAAGCGTCGCCGACTTCATAGCCGACCTCCGGAATCTGGGAGGCCTCTGCGGATTCACCGATTTAGAAGAGACACTGAAAGATCGAATAGTTCTGGGATTAGATGCACTAGGCGTGCAGAGCAAGCTGATGGCGAAAGGCAACATCAGCCTTGCCGATGCCATCGCCGATGCTACTGCAGCAGAAGCAACCAGGAAGTCGGCTGCACAACTTTGACACAACCGCGCTCCAGTCCACCAACCGACAGGCGAAATTTTACCCAAGTCAGAAGGGCAGCTTTCAACGGCCCACCACGAGGACCTCTCTTCGTCGTCAGACAGCGACGAAGAAGAGATCCATCGACTGCGGTCTGACCAGGACCCCTACCCAAAGTCCTCACACCCCTGCGCCGGCTGTGGAGCCAGCCATGCCAGGTCCGAATGCAAATTCCGTGATGCGCTCTGCCATGAGTGTGGAAAAAGAGGCCACATCAGACGGGTCTGCTGAAGTTTCCAGTACCCGGCCAAGCCTCAAGAGGGGCTAACTATCACCAATCGACAGGAAACTGTCCTGTAAGGCGAGAACCAGTAAACTACTCCTACAGAAACCGAGTTTCAAATCGCCCCACGAAGTGAGAAGAGGCTCACCATACTATCGGTCACGCCTCTGCCTTAGACGCCAAGAAAATCCGAATTACTGTAGTCATCAAGAACCGGCCCTGCCAAATGGAAGTCAACTCGGGATCGTCCCTCTCGATGGTGTCCTGGAAGACCCTCAAGCAACTCATTCCCACTATCCAGCACCAAGACCTACGTTATCAAAGACTTATCCTTAAGGACTATCAAGGGAATCGAATCCCTGTCGTTGGTTCCAGTCAAGTCAGGGTCTCATTCAAGAATTGCACAGCGTACTTACCGCTAACTGTGACGACAAAGACCGGCCTAGCCTGCTAGGCCTTCAATGGTTTGTGCCACTTGGCATTGAAGTGGCAGGCGTAAACCGGGTCAGCGGAAGTGACTGGGAGGAGGACCTCGTCCACGAATTCAGGGACGTCTTCACGGAAAAATTAGGCGAGTACAAGGGGACCCCAATATCGTTCAGCCTAAATCCAAAGATAGCTCCCATCCACTTTAAGCCCCGTCGAGTTCCGTTTGCCTTAAAGCCGAAAATCGACGAACAGCTCAATAAATTGATAGCTCAGGGGGTGCTAGAACCTACTGATCACTCTCCCTGGGAAACCCCAATCGTAACACCAATTAAGCCGGATGGGTCAATTCAAATTTGTGGGGACTACCGGGCCACCCTGAACCACACCCTACAGCAAAATGCTTATCTGGTGCCGGTGGTGCAGCATCTCCTTCATTCCCTGGGGGGCGGAAAAGTCTTCGCTAAATTAGACTTAGCTCAGGCATATCAGCAACTACCTGTTGATGAAAAGACGGCACAGGCACAAACGATAGTGACGCACCGAGGTGCCTTTAAATGTACCCGGCTCCAATTCGGAGTCAGTGTAGCCCCGGGAATTTTTCAAAGCCTTATGGAGAGGTTTCTACAAGGGATTAAAGGCGTGGTCCCATACTTTGACGATGTATTAATTGCTGCACCAACAAAGAAAATATTACGAGATCGTTTAAAATTAGTCCTACAAAAATTTCAAAACGCCGGTCTTAAAGTGAAAAAGAACAAGTGTAAATTGTGTACTGATCGTGTCGAGTTTTTAGGGTACCTAATTGACAGTCAGGGTATTCACCCTACCGACAGTAAATTTAGAGCAATAAAAAACGCTCCCAGGCCTTGAAACAAGGCCGATCTCCAGGTGTTCCGAGGCCTTATCAACTTCTATAATGTATTTCTACTGCACAAAGCAACTGTCGCTGAGCCGTTACATCGTTTGCTAGACAAAAAAGCAATTTGGTTATGGGGTCATAAAGAAGAACAGACATTTCGTAATGTTAAAAAACTACTGACTTATGACGCTGTACTCATGCAGTACAATGAGACTTTGCCGTTAAATATCACATGTGATGCTTCGCCTTTTGGAGTAGGCGCAATTTTGAGCCATGTACTGCCTAATGGTAACGAAGCCCCTGTTGCATATTTTTCCAAGACACTTTCAAAAACTGAGTGTAATTATAGCCAGATCGATAAAGAAGCCCTCGCAATTGTATCGGCCGTTAAAAGATTTCATGAGTATGTGTATGGCCGGGCTTTTACTATCGTGACTGACCACAAACCGTTATTGGGGATAATAGCCGGAGATAAGCCGACGCCTTACATATTATCCCCCAGGATGACTCGCTGGTCAGAATTCTTGGCTGCTTATAATTATCGGCTGCAATACTGCTCGGGGAAAGCCATTCCCCACGCCGATGCATTGAGCCGAACACCACTACCAGAGACTCTTGATGATCCTGCTGCAACGGTAACCACGTTACAGATTGAAACACTACATGCGCCGCCATTAACTGCCTGAGATATCGTGAGAGAAACCAGATGTGACCCCACCTTAGCGCGAGTCCTGAGCTGGGTAGAACACGGATGGCCATCGGACCAGCTATCAGATGACTTCACACCATTCAAGACGCGACAAACAGAGTTGTTTTCTCAAAAGGGCTGTGTCATCTGGGGTGATAGAGTCATTATCCCAGAACGACTCCAAAAAGCAGTACTCAGGACCTTGCACGATGGCCATCCCAGTATCGTGCGAATGAAAGCCCTCACGCGAAGCTACGCATGGTGGCCTGGCATCGACAAGCAAATCGAGAATTGGGTTAAAGCTTGTCATAGATGCCAGGAAGTGAGCAACGCCCCACCAAAAGCCATTCTGACTGAGTGGGAAACGCCACGGGGACCCTTATTCACCTGGACTTTGCAGGGCCGACCAAAGGCCACACCTTTCTTCTAACCGTCGATGCCTACTCGAATTGGCTCGAGATTCACCGCATGACGAACACGACCACCGAAGCAGTCATCAAAAGAAAGACTGTTTGCAACCCACGGACTGCCAGACGTCCTGGTATCCAACAACGGGCCCCAATTTACCGCGCTGTCCTTCGAGCAGTACCTGGCTGACTGCAGCATCCAACATGCGCTCACCTCACCTGCGCATCCTGCCACCAATGGAAGGGCTGAGCGCATGGTTCAATTCGTCAAAAAGACTTTGCAGAAATTAGACTACGATAACATCGACGACAAAATCACACACATCACACCTCACAGCGTCACCAACAAAACTCCCGCCGAATTGCTAATGGGACGCAGGCTCCGCTCCCACCTTGACCGGTTACACCCAGCTTACGAACCAGAAAAACCACTCAGATCCAGCGGTCGATGCCGTACCTTCCAGGTAGGCGATTGGGTATACGCTAAAAACCTATCGGGTGATCCGCTGTGGGTAGAAGCGACAGTAATACGTGTAACCGGCCCGAGATCCCACGTTGTAAAATGCCTTGACGATAGAATTTGGAAAAGCCATATCGATCAGTTACGATCACGGCTCCGGTCAGGCATTTCTGAACTCCCTTATGACCAAACTGAGGGCGGGGGGAGACACAGAAGAAGACGAATTTCAACTAGAAGAAAACCCTTTCGAAGGGAACGATAGTGGAATAGAGACACAGGAACTGGAACCAGAGACAGGAGTACGTTCACCTCAGGGAGTTACCGAAAATATTGGTGAGGACAAAAACGTGAACTCTGAACCAGAGGAAACCCCTTCGCTAAACAACGATCTACCTCAGCAAGATTGCAGCCAAATGCAAAACGCACAGCGAAAATCAAACAGACTAATAAAGCAACCGTCCTATCTCAAGGACTATGTAACTGCGCCCTGTAAAAAGAAGCCAGGGGAAAGGGGTGTTGTGAATGCATAAGGTTTAATAAAGTTATTTTGAGCTTGGAGTCAAGTGCAGGGTTCTGGCCCTGCACTTCTGATTGGCTGTTAAATGGCAGAATCTGATTGGCCATTAACGGAGCCTTCGTATTGGTTAATGGAGCTAGCGCTCCTGGGTTATTATTGGTTAAATAGTTATTGGGTTGCCTATATAAAGAGGGCCTTAGCTGCCCTTGTTTTGAGCAGTCACCATGTAAATAAAGAGTTGAAGTTCACTGTTCCAGAGGCTTGTCTCCATTCTTTCTCGCCCATTCTCCAAACATAACAATTGCTATGTGAAAAATCTGTTTAGTGAATCTTGCCCCATTTTATGACCTTTCTGGATACGTTTGATGATTGAATCGCTGCAGTTTTTAAATTAGTCACGTGATTGTTAAGTGAACTTGACTTCCCCATTGACTTTGCTTACCAGAAGGCCGCAAAAGGTGTTCACATAACTCTGGGACACTGCAGCCACCAAAAATTTGAGTCAGTTGTCACCTTGTTTATTTTTAGGTGCTTACAAATCCTTTTCTACAATTTTCCCAGGTATTGATGTCAAACTGATAAGCCTATAATTTCCTGGATCCATTTTCCCCTTTTGGTATGTTGGTATCATATCAGCTCTTTTCCAGTCATCAGGTGGTTACCCTGTGCTACAGTAGCTTTTATATTCAGTGGCTCCGAGTTTATGCCTTTCAGCTTAACAGAACAGAAGAGTTGGAAGGGTCCTTGGAGGTCTTCTAGTCCAACCCTCTGCTCAGGCAGGAAATCCTGTATCACTTCAGACAAATGGCTGTCCAATCTCTTCCTAAAAATCTTCCACTGGTTAATTGTTCTAACTGTCAGGAAATTTCTCTTTAGTTCTAGGTTGCTTCTCTCCTTGCTTAGTTTCCATCCATGGCTTCTTGTCCTGTCTTTTAGTGCTTTGGAAAGTAGGGTGACCCTCTCTTCTTTGTGGCAGCCCTTTAGATATTGGAACACCGCTATCAAATTACCCTGGTTCTTCTTTTCATGAAACTCTTTTGTTTTGTCTTTTATTATATGAAAATTCTTAATAAATATGAATTTAAAAAAAGAATTTGAGAAGTAAAGGACATTCAAAGTTGAGATGGAAAAAGAAAGGCGAATAGTTTTATTCACAATGACTTCTTAGTAGAGTTCAGAACCCTGGGCTAAAGACCACGTGGTCTGGGTGGTTTATACTCTACCTGGGTAGACAGAAATCTTACTATTTTGCCTATTTTATCTTCTGTACCTATTCTAACTCCCTTTGAGCTGCTTTTCACGGATTAAGCTGTTTTTTTTTTTGCATAAAAATATAAAAAAGAAGCAATTTAGCAGTTCTTCCTTCCTTCTGCTGTCTGTAAGATTCTTGTCATCTGCTCCCATTAATGATCTTGTTGTTTCCTTGACTTTTTTTGTTCCTTACATATTGAAAAAAAAGCCTTTCTTTGTTGTTGTTGTTATTTTTTCCTAATTCCTCCCTTGCAGATTCAGGCTATTTGCTGATGCAGGTGTGTGAACTTTGTTAAATGAGTTTTGCCCCATTTTATAACTTTTCATTTTAACAAATTCATTTGTTAAATTAATCACTGCAGTTGTTAAATTAGTAACATGGTTGTTAAATAAATCTGGTTTTCCTATTGACTTTGCTTGTCAGAAGGTGACTCTGAAACACTGCAACTGTCATAAATATAAGCAGGATGTCAAGCATCCAAATGTAAATCACATGACAATGCTGCAATGGTCATAAGTGTGAAAAATTGTCATGTCACTTTTTTCAGTGTCATTGTAACTTCAGTAAGCAAACTGTTGTAAGTTGAGGACTACCTTTATTCTGTTTTAGTTATATGTCCCTCTTTTTATGTTTTATGTCTATTGATTTGTCAGAGCTTTTTTTGCAACTATGTTGGTCTGGTTTCCTGTCTTTTGTTGATTTAAGACTAGATTTGTGAGCATCACAAAATAAATAGACACAGAAGTTTGTAAATCACTTCTACTATAATGAAAAGAACAATAATCTACTGCAAGAAATGGCAGCAGAGTTACACCTCTTGCAACACTGTCTTTTCTAAAATGAAAGATAGGTACAAAGTGGAAATCCATAGATCTAATGCTGGAGTGGCTGACAAGAAAAATAAACAAAAATTCGCTACTTACTATGCACTCATGCAATATATTCTCCCAGATGCCATGTTGCTCAAACCTCTGAAAAATCTTCATCTTGAACATATGTTTCTTTGCCTCCATAGCTGGCAACAGTCACAAAGTTTCTTCTGGAATTCTGGACTTCAGCTTTCTTTCTTTGATGATGACTCTTGCATATTTGCCTCATGGTGAACTTAATTGATCTCTACAGTGGGAATTCTATAGCAAAATACCTTTGTAGGACCCCAGTTTCAGGGAAGCTGCTCTACCCTATTTAAACTCCCTCTTCCATTGGGGAAAGAATAATCTTTAAAACAGCAGACTATAATTATAGTAGCAGAGAAGCTTAACATTTTGCAACAATATAGTTAAATAAGCAAGGGGAGGGGAGGAAGAGCAGAGTATGGTATGGAGAGCAATGGCTTCAGGAGAATGGAGGATGCTGCAGCAGGGAAAGGGGAAGTAGAGAAAAGAATACACAGATTTTAGAGCCACTTAATTCTTAGAAAGCTTTACATTTATCAATTTCCATACAGTATGAAAGCTCATCCTTCAGCTATAATTGAATATATATATATATATATTCATGAACAGAAGAGATGATTCCACCAGGCTGTCAATCATTTGGAAGCCTGCACTCACAAACAAAAAAATCTCCACACCACAAGCCAGGCAAACACCTGGGCACAAACAGATCCCCCCTGATACCTCCAGCTCAAACACACCCCAACCAGGCACCCAGATGAAACCCAGCTTCCTAACTAATGATAGCCGTCCATTTACCCAAAGCCAAGCTGCACTAAAGGCCTCCAATAAAGTAAGACAATGTTGCCAGCCAATCAAGATACAAAAAGAGCCAAAAAAACCAGACAGAAGATATCAGAAGCAGAACACAGCAAACTCCAAGACCAATAAACACAGACCAAGACTCTCAACCAATCAGGAGGAAGAAAAAACCATTCTGTCACAGCAATAGGCTGCCCCAAATTTAAATCTGAAACCACTGTAAAAGTCTAACTCACAGACGAACACTATACAGAAGCCTGATGATGGCAGATGAGATTCTGCTGAAACGTTGCTACAACTTTAAAAGCACCACTACTATGACGTGGGAAAATACCCGAACAAAGCTGAATGCCAGACACAATAGGATATTGGCTATATGTTGGCATTTTTATTTATTATGCAATGGATTAACTTTGTTTTTATTTTAGAGTTAAGTATCATTATTTAGTGGCCGTCACATACATAGCTGAAATGATTCAATCCTACCATATATTTAAGCCGTTCAGTAGTTCCTAAAGTCTAAATTTCAGGAGGTGCAAGGTTCAAGTGAAATTTCTTTAGGGGTGCGGGGCAAAAAAAAGCTTGGCAACCACTGCACTAAGGAGTTAGTATACTTCTAATGGTTTTCATTTTTCTCATATTTATTTCTATTGCTAGTCTAAGAAATATGGAACTTCAGAGTTAGGAATTATCTTTTTTTTCTGGGAGTGCTTTTACTGGCCTCAAGTTACAATAGGAGAGGGATTCCTGTTTCTACCAGTTTCTAATTGATTAAATAAATCTGACATTCATCTTTCAGTGAAAGAAATCCCAGGAGAGAAGATAAGAGTCCAACTGCTAAGAGAGAAACTGGTATCAGCTGCATTGCTCAGAATGAGACTGAGGGCTATTCTACCGTGGAAGCTTCAACAGACTTCAAAAGTTTCAACAGTTCTCCATTCAGGCTCTCTGATCCTATATGTTCTGTTGAAAATTCAGATGATTTAACCATCTCTCCCTATGCCAGCTACACATCTTCGTCAGAGCAGCCACTCTTTGTTCTCAATGGCTGGCTGGACAAACTCTCTCCACAGGGGTAGGTGACTGAAGAGACCCTATCTTTTATTTCTTCCCAACTTCTTCTTTTCAGTTAGCCTCACCTAAATATGTTTTTTGTAAGAAAATTAGCCATTGCTATGTGTACATTACACATCATATTATAAAGTTTGTAATTCTGATCTAAGGGTAATAAAGATATCATTGTAAGGTTTATTAAAAAAAACACATAGAGATATTAATAATATTCCATTTAAACTAATATTATTTGCATGTAATTAAATACCGTTTGTAGAGTTGACCTTCACTTACAGCTTTAAAAGCAGATACAGGCAGTCCTTGACTTACAACAGTTCATTTAGTGACCATTCAAAGTTACAATAGCGCTGAAAAAAATGACTTATTGTTTTTCACACTTATACCATTGCAGCATCCTCATGGTCACATGATCAAAATTTGGCCACTTTATGGCACTAATATGGCAACTGGCTCATATTAATGATGGTTGTACTGCCCCAGAGTCAAGTGATTCCCTTTTGTGACCTTCTGACAAGCAAAGTCAATGGGGAATTAACTTAACCATGTGATTAACTTAACAACAGCAGTGATTCATTAACACCTATGGCAAGAAAGATATTCAAATGGGGAAAAACTCACTTAACAAATGTCTCATGTAGCAACAGACATTTTGGGTTCAATTAAGGTTATAAGTCAAGGACTACCTGTATAGCTGAGCTCCCTATCAGTCCTTTAATAAACATTGTCATGTTTCTAGTGAACAGTTCTGGATTTAAAGTATTCTCCTTTCATTCTCCATAGGAATTATGTATTCCAACGACGTTTCGTCAGATTTGATGGAAAAAATCTCATGTATTTTAACAATGAGAAGGTGGGAACAATAAAGCAGAAATTAATATTAAGCAACTACATGTATCCCATGGAGTAGGTGGAAAATAATTAGATTCTGGTTGTTGAAAAAAGAAGATTGATCCTAACTTAAGTAAACTGGAGAAATGGTAGTGAAAAGTTGGTCTAAATCAAAGTTGTGAGTTATAGTTCTCTCTTTCAACATGTCATATTTTCTTAGATGTGTGCTTCTTTTCAGAAGTCTTTCTCTTTGTATTACTCACTCCATTTACCAAATATGAAATGTGTTAAATTGTGGGCTAGAGATAACTCAGGAGGCTCTGATTGCTTAGCTTCTTTATTGCATTGTTCAGAACAACCATGGTAGCCATGGCAGCTCCTTTATACAGCGGAGCTGCTCTCAGCTACAGCCAGTGACGGCTCTTCAAATTCCCTCCGCCACCTACCAACCAATCAGAGAAGCATATGTACAGTACATATCTAACACCCCTCCCCACCTGGTCCAGTCCACCCAATCCTGTCCCGCCTAATGCACATAATCACGTAGGTAGGCTATGGGTGCACCCAGACCTGCGCAGCTCAGTCATGGGCTGGTCTTTGAGCTGTTCAGCTGGACTTATCGCTTCTCTTGTTCCCTCCCTTGGAACCCCCTCGAAGCTTCTCACTAGGGCAGCCATTCAACCACCACGAGATATCGCCCTTTTAATTTCTCCCCTGGTTTGTCCCTGCCTTTGTGTGTCCGGTAAGTGACTGCTATTTTCGTTTGTTGTTTTTGGTGCTATCCTTAGTTGTTGAGGTTGTGTCATGTTAGTCATTTGGGCATGTTCTGTGTTTGGTTGGGGTCTTGCCTTTCCTCTCTGGGTGTGTTGCATCTGTGGGAAGTGCCTCCCCCTTCCTCTCCACTTGTAATGTATATGTGTGAAGGGTCTCCCCCTTCCTTTCTGTTTATGTTTGTGTTCCCCCTTGTACCTCAGGTTCTTAGTTGATCAATGTGTCTTCTCCAGCTTCTGCCATCAGTCATGTGGCCCCTTTACCTGGGCCACCATCACCGGTACCCATAGAGGTTCCTGTTAAGTTTTTTTTGTAAACTGGGTCACCTGTTTAGAACGTCCGGCATTTGCTTGATGAATCTAGTGGTCTGTCTGGGTTGTATATGGGATGTAATCTATCTAGGGGTGATCTCAGCTTTCTCCCCATGAGTAGTTTGGCTGTGCTTTTGGTTTGCGCTGGGTGTTATGTGCTGTATGCTTAATAACTTACCTATTTTCGCTTACATGTCCCCTGGCACTAGTTTCTAGAGGGTCACTTTTGTGTACTGGACCATGCATTCTGCTTGTCCATTCATTGACCAGTATCCTGGTGCTGATAGGGCATGCCTGAACCCGTTCTGTGCTAAAAACCCTCAAACTGGGTGGCGGTGAACTGGGATCCATTGTTGGATACTATTATATCTGGCAAACCATATGTAGCAAATAGTTTCCTTAGATTTCTAATGACTGCCTCTGTTGTCGTGGACTGCATGATGCTGACTTCCAGCCATTTAGAATATGTGTCTGCAATGATAAAAAATGTGTATCTCTTTACTGGCCCTACAAAATCAATATGTACCCTTGACCATGGTCCCCTTGGTGTTTCCCACTCATGGTTGGGTGCTGTGGGAGGAGCTTGTTGGTTTTCCTGGAAACCCTGGCAGATGGATACCCATGCCTCTATTTCTTTATCCATCCCTGGCCACCACACATAGCTCCTTGAAAGGGATTTCATTTTAAGTATTCCCGGATGCCCTGAATTCAACATTTCCATTATGTCATCCATTAAACTTTCGGGAATTATTACCTGATCCCCCCACAGTATGCACCCTTTCAATATTGATAGTTCCATTCATCTGTTCCTAAATGATTTAGTTCCTTTGGCTGTCTCCTTCTCAGGCCACCCTCTCCCTACCCAGTTCAAAACGCGCACCAGAGTTCTGTCTTTAGCTGTTGCTCTCATGATGTCGGTTGCTGTTGCTGGTGTTCTTGAAATGGCGACAAGATGTTCGGTGTGGCTCTATCCCCTGCAATGATTCCCAATAGTGGTTTGTGGTTGGTGACTAGTGTAAACTTCCTTCCGTAAATGTATTCATGGAATTGCTTGATTCCAGTGACTGCAGCTAAAGCTTCTTTGTCTAGTTGGTTATAATTCCATTCCAGTTTGGATAATGTCTTTGAGTAGAAGACTATGGGGGCTTCTTTTCCATTTGGTAAGATGTGGCTGAGGATCGTGCCGACCCTGAATGGTGAAGCGTCGCAAGTTAATATTAATGGTAAAGTCTTGTTGTACTGTATTAGTCCACGGTCTGATGTAATTATGCTCTTTATTTCTTGGAATGATGCTTCTTCTTTTTGCCCCCAGGCTCAGGCTACCTTTTTGTCAAGGAATCTGTGGAGTGGCTCCGCCACTGTTGCCTTCTGTGGTAAGAATATATTGTAAAAGTTAATGAGACCCAGGAAGGCTTGAAATTCTGTTTTGCTTGTTGGTATTGGGGGCTTCTGTGATTGCTTTAATTTTACTGTCCGTGGGCTGGATCCCTTCACTTTCTATTAAATAGCCTGGGAACTCTACCCTGTTGGCTGCCAACTGGCATTTTCTTTTTTCACTTTTAGCCCCACCTCTTTGAATCGGCTCAGGACTTCCCTTAGGCGTTTTTGTAATTGTTCTCTGTCCTCTGCTGATATGAGGACATCATCAAAATAAGGGACCACCCTTTTATCCCTTGCAATAATCATTCCATGAGGCTCTGGAATAGCCCCAGGACAACGCTGACCCCAAATTGTAGTTGATTACATTTGAAAGCCCCTCGGTGTGTTACGATTGTCTGTGCTTCTGCCGTCTCAGCGTTTACTGGCAATTGCTGGTAAGGTTGTGTGAGATCAAGCTTTGCGAATATCTTCCCCCACCCCAAGGAGCGTAAAAGGTGTTGCACCACTGGGACAGGTTACGCACTCTGTTGTAGGGTGTGGTTAAGGGTGGCCTGATAGTCAGCACGGATGCGCAGAGATCCATCTGGCTTTATAGGTGTGAAGATAGGGGTTTCCCATTTTGCATGGTCTATGGGTTCTAGGATTCCTTAGGCAGTGAGCTTGTCTAACTGCTTGTCTATTTTTGATTTAAGCTTGAATGGGACTCACCTCACTTTTAGTCTGATGGGGGCTATGTTTGGGTCTAGGTTAAACAAAATAGGGGACCCCAAGTACTTGCCCAATTTTCCATCGAACACATCCCAGAACTCCTCCATCAGGTTGCCTTCCCATCCGCTTTCGGTGATGCTGTGTATTCTGGTGAAATCGATCCCTGAAGGCTTGAACCACTCCCAATAGACTTGGCCAGTGCCAGTCGACCATGGTTAAAGGCAGGATCTCGCTGTAGTTCTGGAAGTTCACTTGGAATTCCCCTATGCCAATGATGGGAATCTTGTTTCCTTCATAGTCTTTTATGATTAGTCTCTGTTTACTCAGCTGGCCTTTCATCAGGTTGGGGATTAGACCTTTGATGGTGTCCTACGACACCATCAACAGATAAGATCTGGAATCCACTTCCATCTGGCATTGTTTACCTTCTATCGTGACTTCAACGTGGACCTTCCTGGCGTTCGTCATACTGGAGTGGCCCACCGTCACTGTCTGGTGTGTTTCACTTCTCGCTGTGGTTGATTCGTTCCGTGGGCTCAGTCTGAATTGGCTCCATCAGTTCTTGGTTTGATTTTCTCGGTTCCTTGGAGGTGTGCCTTGTCTTGGCCTTCTGCTGAAGGCCTTGTCTTGGCCTTCTGTTCGGCATGCCCTTGCAATGTGTCCTCTCTGCTCACATCATTGGCAGATGGCGTCGCAGAAATGACATTCCAATCGGAGGTGATTTCCCTTGCAACCCACACACCAAAATTCTTTCTGCTTCCCCTCTCGGGTTTTTTGGCACCTTTCTACACATAGTTGGTTCACTTCTTCGTCATCACCCGATCCCAAGTCGGACTCGAGGTCCTCGTGGTGAATGGCAGTGGTGCCTTTCTGAGGAGGCTGCAGTATCTTATTCATCTTCCTCATGGCTGAAGCAGATTTCTGGGATGCTTCTACAGCCAATGCTTCTTCGATGGCCTCTAATGTTATTTTAGGCTTTGTGAGGAGGCGGCTTTTTAGTGTCAGGTCCCTGAGTCCCAGGACTACGTGGTCCCTCATAACTTCGTCACATTCAGGAATTTGCATGCCCCTGCAATGTCCCTGAGGTTCACAACAAAGTTGTTGATGCTCTCTCCATCCTTCTGGTCTCTCCGGTAGAACTCATTCCTCTTGATTAGACTGGATACCGGTGGAGTGTAGTGGGCCCTCAGGATTCTCTCTCAATCTGCCCAGGCCATAGTTTTTACATCGGTTGGAGCTGAAAGAGCTTTAGCCATTTTGAAAATGGGGGGGGGGCACAATGCATGAGGAAGATGGCTCATTTCCTCTGTTCCAAAATATTCATCAGGTCGCTGCTCTCCAGGAACATCTGGAATCAGTTGATGTAGGAGTCCCAGTCCTCGGTCGTTGGGTTGAATGGTGCAGGTGGCGTGTTGTTTCTGGCCATATTGAGTTCTTTGTCCAGGTCATTAGCCACGTGCTCACAGTCCCACTTATCTTAGGACTCCCATCCTTGTCACCAATGTTAAATTGTGGGTGAGAGATAATGCGGGAGGCTCCAATTGCTTAGCTTCCTTATTGCATTGTTCAGAACAACTGCGGAGCTGCTGCCGTCTACAGCCAGTGATGGCTCTTCAAATTCCCATTGCCACGGACCAACCAATCAGAGGAGCGTATGTACATATCTAACAAAATGGGCGTTAAGTTGGATTATAACAATATGCTTCAAAGTCTAGAATAACTTCATATCTTGAAAATAAATCTGACAGACTTTCATTTAATTTGGAAACCATAGGTATTTAAATAAATAAATATCTACCGTATTTATTTATGGCAGTGGTTCCCAAACTTTTTCAGTCCACCGCTCCCTTGGTGCTACAAATTCATCCTCAGTGCCCCCCACCCAGGGTTGGGATTCAAATTTCTGTGGGCATGGCCTAATTTGAGGGTGTGTCTTGCTGGTCATGTGACTTGGTGGGCATGGCTTGCTGGGCATATGACTGAGTGGGTGTGGCTTTCTGGTCATGTTACCGGGTAGGTGTGGTTTGGTGGTCATGTGACTGGGTGGGCATGGCCAGGTGACTGGCAAACCAAATACAAGTGGTCCTCACTTAATGGCTGGTTGTTTAGCAAGTGTTCTAATTTATGACTGGCCTCCCCAGAGCTACTTGATCTGTTTTGGGAGTTTTGACAGCCATGCGCACACATACACACACACACTCCCTTCCAATCCTGCTGGAGCAGGTCATTGGACTAGAATCGGCAAAGCATCTCTGATTAGATTCTAGTAGTAAATAGAATCTAATCAGAGATACTTTGCCAATTCTTGTTTATTTTTATCTGTATTTCTTTATTTTATGTTGCTGAATTGCATTGACATGTGTGTCCCTTCTTGTGCACAACCCAGAAGCTTTTGTGATTCTTTGCAGCAAAAATTACCAACCTCTGGCTTCGCTCTACTTTTCAAATGTGCTGCCACTGCCGCATTCTAGGTGCCAGCCCTGCAGGTCCACCCCATTGAGCCTGCTGCATCGGAGGGACCTGCCCAAGCAAGTCCAAGCGGAGCAGTGCATCAAGTCAATGGGGTGAGCCTGAGAGAGGGAAAGAGAGAGAGAGAAAAGAAAGAGAGAGAGAAAAAGAAGGAAAAAAAGAAAGAAAAAAGGGAAAGAAAAAAGAGACAGACAAAGAAAGGGGGAGATGGAAGGAAGGGACAGAAAGAAAAAGAAATAAAGGAGAGAGGGAGGGAGGAGAAAGATAGTGAAATATCTATTCTAGTCCAATCACCTGCTCCAGTAGGGTTAGAGGGGAGGGTGTGTGTTTGTGTGTGTGTGTGTGTGTGTGTTCTCCTTGTAATTTACCAGTACATTTTGGTTTTGCCTTCTTCAGAATTGTCACTGTAATACATTAGGGAAAAGTACTTTTTTAGGGTGGAGATCTGGTCCAATGGGCCCTGTTTAAAGCCTCAACAAAATGTGAGAGCTTCCTGATAGTCTTAACCATGTTTCATCTACAAAACCTTTAATAGAAGCCAAAGATGTTTCAATGTGGAAAAGGGCCTCAGTCTAAACTAGGCATTTCAATCTGATGCATCAGCTCTCTCTCTCTCTCTCTCTCTCTCTCTCTCTCTCTCTCTCTCTCTCTCTCTCCTCCCTCCCTCCCTCCCTCCCTTCCAGACTGGCTTTGCTCTACTTTCCTGATGTGCCTGCGGGGCCTGCGCTTTGAACATGGATGGATGGATGGATGGATAGAGAGACAGGTAGGTAGGTAGGTAGGTAGATAGATATATTGGTAGATAAATAGGTAGGTAGGTAGGTAGGTAGGTAGGCAGGCAGGCAGGCAGGCAAGCAGGCAGGAAGACAGAAAGACAGACCTTTTGGATGGATGGATAGGTAAGTAGGTAGGTAGGTAGGTAGGTAGATAGATAGAGCTACATTGGTAGATAGATAGGTAGGTTGGTAGACAGAAAGACAGGCAGGAAGGCAGGTAGGTAGGCAGGCTGGAAGGCAGGCAGGCAGACAGAACTTTTGGATGGATGGATGGATGGATGGATGGATGGACGGACAGACGAACAGACAGACAGAATGCGACAGCAGTGGCACTTTGGGAAAGCGGTGGTGGCAGCTTTTCCCAACATGCTGCTGCATTTGAGGCACCAGCTCTGGTGCGATACAACAGTCAATGGGCCTGCAGGACCAGCACCTCAAACGCCTCCTTGCTGCTTCTTAGCCTCCCCCCTGCTGGCCCCCTTGCCTCTTAGAGCTCCCCTAAGGCATCCCATCACTGCCCATGGGGCAGTAGCACCCACTTTGGGAACCACTGATTTATGGTATCCAATTTAGGTTTTTCTCTATGTAAAATTATATCAGCTTTACATTAATTTCTTAATTAGCATTTTATTAAAATGACATAGTCATATGCTAATATGGACAGACTTTATTGTAATTTACAATTAATTGTTATGATACACATTGTGCTATCTGCTATTCCTGATAACTGTATTTTGCTTAAAGTTTTACAGCAATTTTCAATTATTATTTTAAAATAATATACAGTTAGTCCTCAAGTTACAACCATAATTGAATTCCGCTCAAATTGTGTTTCTTATAAAGCAGGTCATCACATAACTGGACCCAATTTTGGGACTATTTTGGCAATAATAAAGTGAATGCTGTGGTTGTTAAGCATAACCATCTTATACTATGGGTTGTTTTTTCCTAGAAATTGGAAATGAACATCGGTTTCCAGAAAAAATAAATAAACAAACATAGAAAAGTATTGTAAATCATGGTTACATGACTGCAAATGGCCGTAAATGTGAGTCAGTTGCTGAATGTCCAAAATGCAGTTACATGATCGGGGAAGTGGACATCAGAACTTCAGAATGACTCATAAACAGCTTTTGGGGGAGGGGCCATGGTAACTTTGAACTGTCGCTAAATGATTGGTCATAAGTCAAAGTCTAACTGTAAATAAATTCAGTTGTCAATTAAAAGTTAATAAAATATTTTAAAAAGTATAATTTTTATAATACTTGGGATTCCTTTTTTTAGTCACCAGTTCTATTTTTTATCGTTTTGTTATATGTGTGTGTGTGTTAAAAGATTCAATGAAAAAATATTTTTTAAAAAGTGGGTTAACTTTGAGTAGGAAGAAAGTTCTAGAAGAAGAATGTGAGAGCTGAAATCATTAACTGCCTGGGCTGTTGCAGGAACCGTATCCAAAAGGATTGATTCCTCTCCATATTATTGGAATGGTGCGCTCCATTAAGGACAACAAATTCCAAATCATCACTAAATACAGGATTTTTGTCTTCAGAGCTGAAAATGAAGGTAAAGAAATCTCATCATGATCCCAAAGTGCCTTTCTTCTCTTCTTGCTACTTCTGTTTCTCTGTGTGGTTCACTGTTCCCTTTTTTCAAGCAGCACTTCTGTTTCTTATTACTCCCTTTTATTCTTCCATCTTCACTGAAAATGAGAACATGTAGAAATACCTGATTTTTCTGAAGGTTTCAGAGGTGGTATTCAACAGGTTCTGACCAGTTCTGGAGAACCAGTAGCAGAAATGTTGAGTAGTCTGGAGACACGGAAATACCACTTCTGACTGGAGATTTTACAGTATCCTTTCCCTGCCATGCACACCAAGCCACGCCCACAGAACCTAAAAATTGAATCCCACCACTGGAAGGTTTGCATATCAGAAGTCATTCTGAGAAATATTTGTAATCTTCTTATCTTTTGTTATGATTTTTATAGCCCAGCGAAATGAATGGTGCAGCACTCTTCAGCAGAAAGTCACTGACAAGCAAAATCTTTGTCCCCCAATATGCAGCAGCACTCATTTCCAAAAGCGTGGTTATTTAGAACTCAAAGGCTATAAATCCAGACTGTTTGTAATTCTTATCCTGGATGAGATGTGGCTGTACAAAAGTGAACAAGTAAGCATCTAAGGCTTTCAGTCTTAGGAAACCTACTAAAGTTTTTTTTAATAATTTCTTTATAAACACATTTCATATATTATAGTTTGTTTTCCCTACATTGACAGATGAATGTTTCTTTAAGTAGACCCAAGCAATAATGCCAGACTAGGACAAAAGCTGTCTCTATGAACAGTTGAAGCTATTGGAAGTAAAAATTATTGGATCACAGTTCATAGTATCAGTATTTATTCTATTGTTATTTCTTTTGTCAAAAAGAGAGGGCATTATCTTATAAGTTTCAGATAACTTCTTCTGTTATACATACAAAGCAGTTCCTGTCCATATTTTTTTTAAAGTTTTAAAATAGACTTTATTTACAAATGATTAAAACACGAACAAACATACAAATATGTAAATATAAAAAGAATATAAATAGAATAAACATATTTCTATTACATTTGATATTAAGATTGATAGCTCATAGTAAACAGTAATAAGTAATCATTGGCAAGTATTCCTTATCCCTGATCAAATACCAATTAATTAATAAATAATATATTATTCTGCTATTACTACTGGATTATAACTGTATTGGTTAATCAAATGGAGCCTTCATAATATTTATATAATAGACAGGAAGCTTGAAATCATTATACATTCAATATATATAACTATAGTAAGTGTCCTGGGTTCATTTATCCTGTATACCTTTTTTCTTGCGCTCTACCCAGCTGTACCACTTATCCCAGACCAAATAATACTCTGACTCTTCCTTCCCATTTAATTTGAGCCTCTCCATTTCAGTGCAATTGTAGCTTTTTTGAATAATAATATGTATCGGTGGTACATCAGGCCTTTTCCAATATTGCGCTAAAGAAATTTGTGCCGCTGTTAATAAGTGGATGATCAGATATCTCACTTTGGGAGGGTATTCCCCTTTAATCATTCCCAGGAAGAACAGTTCCGGTTTCCACTCCAATCCACATTCGATAATTTCTTCTATCCATATTCTTATCCTTGTCCAATATTTTTTGATCTCAGGGCATGTCCACCAAAGATGGAAATAGGTACCAAGTTTCTCTTTGCATTTCCAACAGCCTGGATTTGCTGTTGGATATATTTTAGCTAAGCTAGAAGGTGCCAGATGCCATCTATATATCATTTTATATAAATTTTCCTTATATGATATTGATTTTGTAAATGTAAGATTTTTTTTGCCAAATTTCCTCCCAATCATCAAAATCTATATTATAACTGAATTTTTTTGCCCAAGCTAACATTGGTCCTTCCACAATTTCCTCAGCTAATTCATACTCTAATAAAAAATTATACAATTTGGATATCATATTTTTCTCCGGTCCCAGGAGTATTTTATCTAATTGAGTAACTTTTGTTTCAAATCCATGTTCTTTTGTGTCCCTAATAGGTCTCATTTTTATTTGAAAGTAGGACCAATTGTCAATAATTATTCCTTGGGTTCTTAACACCTGAATCGATTTAAGCGATCCCTCATTATCTAGTACTTGGTAGTATTTGAACTTTTTGCTAACGTCCATCATGTTAGGATGGAACATCGCCTCCATTGTTGATAGCCACCTCGGGATTTTAGTATAATGGTTTCTTCTGATATCTGTCCAGTTTTTAATCAAAGATTTATGTAAAGTGTGTCTGGAGAAATATGAATGACTTTTGTTATTTGGGTTCCACAAGAATGCATGCCATCCTATTTGTAAATCATGGCCCTCGAGTGTTCATATTCTTTTGTTTTCCAATTTAATCCAGCCTTTTATCCACACTATTGCCGTTGCTTTGTAGTAGGTCTCCCAAGCAGGGAGACCAAGGCCACCTCTGCTTTTATTGTCTTGTGTATAGATTTTTTTTGTTCTCGTTTTTTTCATGCCCAAATGAATTTCATAACAATTTTGTCCAGTTCTTTTTTTAAAAAAAATTATCCAATAGTACCGGAACTGTTTAAAATAAATACAAGATTTTGGGTAGAACATTCATCTTAATCATTGCTATTCTACCTACATTGACAGATGAATGTTTCTTTAAGTAGGCCCAAGCAATAATGCCAGACTAGGACAAAAGCTGTCTCTATGAACAATTGAAGTTATTGGAAGTAAAAATTATTGGATCACAGTTCATAGTATCAATATTTATTTTATTGTTATTTCCTTTGTCAAAAAGAGAGGGCATTATCTTGTAAGTTTCAGATAACTTCTTCTGTTATACATACAAAGAAGTTCCTGTCCATATTTCATCCACAGTTCTTTAAAATGGGCATTGCCATCTGTCTGATTGAGATGCACCACTCCACTATCCGAGACGCTAAAGGCCGTAATTTTGAACTCATCACTCCATGCAAGATTTTCAGGTAACACAAACTGATACTGCAAAGAAAAACATTCAACTGCTGTAGTGCTGTGTGCCGAGCAGGGCTATCACTGAGGGTCTGCATCAGGGGTGGGATTCTACCAGTTCAGACCAGTTCTACAGAACCAGTTGTTATGATTCTGTGCTGTTTAGAGAACCAGCAAATCATGCCCCTGGCTGGTCCTGCCCCTTTGCCCGTCCCACCCCTCCCCGTTCAGTCAGTCCTTACCACGCATGTACAACATCATGTGTTTGCCCGACATCTATGTTCTCCCCACCCAGTCACTTAAGGTATTTCTTTTTATTCCCCTCCTGATGATCAGCTGTTCAGATGATCAGCTGTGCTGGGATCCCCCTCACTGTCTTGTTGCTTCACCCAGGTTTCCCTGAGGCCCAGGAAGCAAAAAGGGGTATGTGGGAGGTTGGGATGGGGTGCTGTGCACCCCCCAAGCTCCATTTTTTGCCTTCCTGGACCCCAAGGAAGCCTTCTGGGAGCAAAAACGCCTCCCCCAGGAAGCTTGTCTGAGGCCTAGGAAGCAAAAATATTGTGGGGGGGGGGTTGTGGCAAAAAAGAAGTCATGCCCACCCAGTAACATGGGCACACCCATGTAGCCACACCTACAGAACCAGTTGTTAAAAAAATTGAATCCCACCCCTGGTCTGCATAACTGGACACTAGGGAAACCCTCTATTCTAAGGTGACCAACTGTTCTCTTTTAGGGAGGCAGTCCTCCTTTTGTAAGTTCTGTCCTTCCTCAAAAAGTGTCCTCCTACATGTCCTCCTTTTTGATATTTGAAGACTAATCTGTAAATCTCCATATTTGATCGATGCCGATCCGAACCATTGTGTGTGATGTGATGTATTTGACATGACGATTCGTCAAAGCTCGGTACAGTGCAGCGAGACACGATTATGGGACGCATGCGCTCCACACAGGAGAATTGTTTTGAGAGAATGTGCTGTGCACAAGAGTGCACCGTACACAAGAGTGCACCAGGTTCAAGAGTGCACCGTGTGCAAGAGTGCACCGCACACAAGTGGCTTTGTTTTTTCTTCAGTTTATTTGTGTACTCCTTTTCATTGTAAAAAAGTTGATCACCTTATCTATTCACCCAAGAATCTCACTCAGGACCCCATTTTTTATATTGCTTATCAACAGCAGAAATTTTAAAAATGAAGTACCTGTCTTCTATTAAACAGTGAGCTATTACAGATAGTCCTCAACTTATTACCATAACTGACCCCCAATTTTCTGTTGCTGTGAAATATTTAAGTGAGTTTTGCCCCATTTTACAACCTTTTTTGCCACAGTTATTAAGTGAATCACTGCAGTTGTTAAGTTAGTCAAGGGAATCTGGTTTCCCTATTGACTTTGCGTGTCAGGTCACATAAGGTAATCACATGATCCTGGGACACTGCAACTATCATAAATATGAGTTCAGTTCCCAAGCATCTGAATTTTGATCACATGATGCTGCAATGAACATAAATATGAGAAATGGTCACAATTCACTTTTCATTGCTTTTGTAACTTTAAACAGTTACTAAATGAAATGGTTGTAAGTCAAGGACTACCTGTATTCTCACTAATATCACAGGAGCAAAAAGCACAATGATTTTTGTGCTTCTTTGGGTGCTTTGGAGGAACAAGAGATTTGTGCTCCTATTTGGCATTTCTCTAATTTTTTTTTGTGAAATACCTCTAGAAGCCTAGCACTGATATAGTGGTTTCTGGGACAGTGAATGGAGATGCCTGAAGAGAATAGAACTGCAAGCCTCTATAGATTTTTTTGAAATGCAGAGATTCTGATCCATATGGCTATCTCAGTGAGAAATGGCATATTGTTCCAGAGACCATTAGGTCATTTCAGAAGCCAATAGGGAAGTTCCTTGGTGATTCTTGAAAGGATAAATCAACAATATTCTTAATTCTCCAGGAACCAGTAGAATTATTGCCTTATTCATTCAACATATTTCTCCCCAAGGAGGGAGAGAAGCTTGCTCCAAATTCCTTGCCTCATCATAGGAAAATCCTTAAGAGAATGTAATTCCATGGGCTGCTCCCTCTGGTTAAAACAATTGTTTATTTGACAGGGGAAGAAAGAGAAATGGAAAGAAATGAAAAAGGAAAAAGAACTAGAAAAGAAGAATAGCAATGTACAGGAAGTCCTTGACTTATGATTGTGATAGACCCTGCCTATTATGGTCATAAATCATAATGATTATTAAGCAAGGAGCCCATGTGATTGCCTTGCTTAATGACCACAACCCATGTTCTCCCTATGGTGATTATTAAATGGAGCATGGGATATCTGAGAAGTGGGGGTGACCCTGGGAGCTCTAGGTCTATAGTATAACAACTCCTCAACTCATACATGGCCTGCTCTGGGCCTCCCAGTGCTTTCCTCACTCCCTGAATAGAATACCTTTATTGTCATTGCATCCTGTGAATACAATGAAATTTGAAAGCTACTCCAGCACAGTGCCTCAAACACCACAACACAATCATACTACAGAGTATTTAATAATAATAATAATAATAATAATAATAATAATAATAATAATAATAATAATAATGTCACAAATGCATGAATGTTTGATTCAAGACAATTACTGCCTTGGAAAAGAAACTGTTTCTCAATCTATTAGTCCTCATTTTAAGACACCTATAACACCTCCCTAATGGCAACAGTACAAAATATGAATGTCTAGGATGAGAACAGTCTGTGGAGATTTTTAGTGTTCTAGAGAGGAGTCTGGTATTCGCAATCTCTTCCAAAGAGGAAAGAGAGCAACCGATGATTTTTTGTGCTGTGTTTATAACTCTCTGAAGCATCTTCTTATCCACGGCAGAGCATCCAGCATACCACACCGTTACACAGTGTGCCAAAATGCTCTCGATGGTAGAACGGTAAAAAGTAATCAGCAACTTTCCACCCAGACCACTCTTTTTCAGCAACCTCAGAAAGTGCAGGCGCTGTTGGGCCTTCTTTGTGTGGCCATAGTGTGGACCGACCAAGTAAGATTGTTGGAAATATGAGTTCCTAGAAATTTAAAACTATGAACTTTTTCCACACAGTCTACATTGATATATAATGGGAGAGGCTCTGTTTGCATCTTCTGAAATCTATAATGAATTCTTTGGTCTTTTTGATGTTCAGGGTGAGGTTGTGACTCTTGCACCACAAGACCAGTCTGAGAACCTCGGACCGTCTCGTCTTCTCCTGATATAAGTCCCACCAAGTAGTGTCATCTCCAAATTTTATTATAGTTAGTGGGACAAGAGGGAGTGCAGTCGTAGGTGTAGAGTGAATACAAAAGGGGGCTCAGCACACAGCCCTGTGGAGAGCCAATGCTGAGAACAAGAATGGAGGAACAATAGCTGCCAATCCTAACGGTCTGGGGTCTGTTAGTAAGAAAGTCCCTTATCCAACAGCAGATGTGAGAGGAGAGGCCCATTTCCAGCAACTTCTTAATCAGTACATCAGGAATGATGGTATTAAAAGCCGAGCTGTAATCAACGGAGAGCATCCTTACATAGCTCCCACTATGCTCCAGATCAGGGGTCGCCAACCTTTTGGATCTCAGGGACCACCAAATTATATATATATATATATATATATATATATATATATATATATATGTATATGTATATGTATATGTATATGTATATGTATATGTATATGTATATGTATATGTATATATATATATATATATATATATATATATATATATATGTATATGTGTATATATATATATATATATATATATATATATATATATATATATGTGTGTGTGTGTGTATATATATATATATATATATGTGTGTATATATATATATATATATATATATATATATATATATATATATATATATACATATATATACATAATTTGGTGGTCCCTGAGATCCAAAAGGTTGGCGATACATATACATATACACATACATATATATACACACATATATACATACATATATACATACATATATATACATCTTTGGTTATTTGGGTTTTTTCTCACGCAAAATTGGAAGTATCTAGGCGACGTTTCGATGAAGTCTCATTCATCATCTTCAGGCTTGTGTCTTCGGCTTTGTGCTTCTCGGAGTAAGCACAAAGCCTTTACTGTGAGAAGCACAAAGCCCCAAAGATAAAATTGACCTGGAAAACCAAGGCATATACGAAGTCCCCTGTACATCATCCCCTGTACATACATTGGACAGACCAATAAAAGAATAAGTACCCGCCTGGATGAACACAAAAATGCAGTCAAAAAGCTGGAACACACTTCCTCACTAGTCCAACACATGGAAGCCACAGGTCATAGCATCAACTTCAATGGCACCAAAACCCTAGCCACTATAGAAAACCCCAGTCACAGAATCATCAGAGAAGCCATAGAGATTGAAAAAAGACCAGAAAGCATGAATAGAAGAGATGATTCCACCAGGTTGTCAATCATTTGGAAGCCTGCACTCACAAACAAAAAAAAATCTCCACACCACAAGCCAGGCAAACACCTGGGCACAAACAGATCCCCTCCCCCATACCTCCAGCTCAAACACACCCCAACCAGGCACGCAGATGAAACCCAGATTCTTAACTAATGATAGTCATCCATTAACCCGGAGCCAAGCTGCAGTAAAGGCCTTCAATAAAGTAAGACAATGTTGCCAGCCAATCAAGATACAAAAAGAGCCAAAAAACAGACAGAAGATATTAGAAACACCAATCAAGCAGAACACAGCAAATTCCAAGACCAATAAACACAGACCAAGACTCCCAACCAATCAGGATGAAGAAAAAACCATTCTGATACAGCAATAGGCTGCCCCAAATTTAAATCTGAAACCACTGTAAAAGTCTGACTCACAGATGAACATTATACAGAGGCCTGATGATGGCAGATGAGATTCTGCTGAAAGGTTGCTACAACTTTAAAAGCACAACTACTATGACCTGGGAAAATACCGAAACTAAGCTGAATGCCATATATGTATATGTATATGTGTGTGTGTGTATATATATATATATTCACACACACTTACTTATTTAATTATAACACCTGGCACCTTCCAAAGAGACAGAAGAGTGGGTGGGTTTGTGTGTGTGTGTGTGTCTGAGCTAAGTGGCCTCAGGGCAACTGCCGCTTGGAGAAGCAGAGGCAGAAAGGGGGCTTTGCTCTCCTTGGGGGGCAGCGCCCCTTGGCTGCCACTCCAAAGGCTTCTCAGTAGGCATTTGCCTGCAGAAGGACTGCTGCTCTTGGTGATTAATTGTGGGATGGGAGGGGTGGAGGATTAAGAGGCTCAGATCTGCAGCCGAGGAAAAGCTGGGGGGGGGGCCTCTTGCAGCGTCACCTGAAGACTGGCAAGGAAACGTGTCCCTGGGGGCACTTTGCTCCCTTTAGAACTTTGCTGCCAAACCCAGCCACAGCCATTGATTATTTGGTGGTGTGGGGGTGTGGGGGGGAGAGAAAGCATCTCTCGCATTACCAGGGGAAGAAAGGAGACGAAACAAAGTTCTCTCTTTCACTGAGACCTACCAAACGCCAATCTGCCGTGTTCCAGGAGTTCTTCGAAATAATCAAAGGCTCCCACTTGCAGTTCCCATGCCTCCCGACTCAGGTCCCTGAGATGCATGTTCCCACACATGGAGGCGGTGGCAACAACAGTCCCCTCCCCTAGCGCCCACTTTCAGCTCTCCCCATTCGTTTTCTAGCTTTGAATTGCTCCTGGCTCTCTCTTTTTCCTCCCCTCCACCCACGTGCAAGCAGGAAAGGAAATAGAGACGGAGACGTGCACAGCTCTCCCCTTTTCCAGTCCTTGCTGCCTCTCCCAACATCGAAGCCTCGGAAACGCAGGCAAAGCCGCCACAGCAGGAGCACCCTGAGTTGCTTGCTTCTTCACTACTGCCTTCTCCTCCTCCAGCACCATTCCTTCTCTGGGTAGGGCGATTGTTAACTAACCGAGCATGCTAAGGTAACTCAGCAATTCAAAGCTGGAGAACTAATGGAGAAGAGCTGACAGCACGTACAGGGGGAGGGGACTGCAGTTGCCGCCACTGCCGGGTGTAGGAGCTGGTTGGCGGGAGCATCTCAGGGGGCCTTGGAGAGCTGGAAGGCACAAGCACTGCGCAGCCCAGATTAATTGCTTTGGGGGGCATTTCTTCTTCAGCCCAGCAAAAATTTTCCACAGTCCACCAGTGGGTTGCTGCCCACTGGTTGGCAACCGCTGCTCTAGATAGTCCAGTGCAACGTGGAGAGCCATGGCAATAGCATCCTCTGTGGATCTGTTATTCCGATAAGCAAACTGGTATGGGTCAAGGGTCGATGGGAGGCAATGCTGTATATATTTTAAGACCAGTCTCTCAAAACACTTCATGATTATGGGTGTGAGAGCTATTGGTCTAGTCATTTAAAGTATCAGGAGAGGGCTTTTGGGGAACTGGAATAATAATGGAAGTTTTGAGGCAAGATGGAACAATGGCTTGTGTGTGAGAAAGGTTAAAAATATTTGTAAACACACCTGCGAGAGGGTCAGCACATGCTTTGAGTACCTTCCCAGGTACCCCATCAGGCCAGCAGTCTTCTTCACATTCACTGCTCTAATCACCCGCTTCACATCATACTCTTGTACTCTGTAAACAGTTGAGTACCAGTGGTTTGTAGAGACAGTGTGTCTGAAGACCTATTCAGTTCAAATCAGGCAAAGAAGCAGTTCAGTTCTTCTGCCAGTGATGTGTCCTTATTGATCAATATGGGGTTGCTGCCCCTGTAATTAGTGATGTGTACAATGAAGCATCCAATGCTCCACTTCACCCCCCCCCCCAGTGAATTTCCCCCAGGGCTTGGGCCTACTTCGCTCCCTACTGGGTCCCATGCCCTTCTCCCTATCCCCCATTATAGCTCAATCCGTTTACCTTCTCTGTAGATCTCCTTCAAGGAGCACCTGATCCACTGCACAGCCTTTCTATATACAGACCATGTGATGCCTTCCTGGAAGCAGGCATTACATTGGGAGCAACCATGATTCATTGGGGCTACTTTGAAATAGCACTCAGTTCCAACAAGTGCCTTGGACCTCCATACTGTAAGGGAGTCTGCAGGGAACCAGCAGGGCAGGATTGGGGAAGATGTGTGAGCGGACTAATGAAGTGTACTTGTGGATGGTTGACAAGGAGATTACGAAGGGCACAAATTTTGTTCAATTGACTGTGGAGGCGGTACCATGACCAAAACCTAGGCAGGCTTTGGTCTCTAGGTTTCCAACCTGGAAAAATGGCTGCCCAATCTTTTCTTGAAGATCTCCAGCGATTTTAACCTACTCTTTCTGTTCCTGCAAAAAGCAAATCTCCAAAACTAACTATTGATTGTTTTCTGCTTTGATAGTTAGTGCCTCTGCAGAATAAAAGTCATAGAATCATAAGGCTGGAAGAGACCTTGAAGGTCTTCTAGTCCAACTTCCTGTTCCTGGCAGGCAGCTCCAGTGGTGGAGCATTCAAAACTCTGTAGGCAAGCTATTCCATTGATTAATCATTTTCAGTATCAGGAAATTACTCTTTAATTCTAAGTTGGATTTCTCTTTAACAAGTTTTCACCCATTGCATCTTGTCTTGCCCTCAGGGGTTTTGGAGCCATGATGGCAGTGTTAGAATGCAATATTCTAGGTGTCAGTGTTACAAGTAACAACCTTCAAATTAAAAGACTCCAAGCCTGTCATCTTCTCAAAGATCCATTTCATTAGAGATGTCATATTAGCACATCTGAGGAAAACCTGAATCTGAGATTTCTGGGTTTCTCCTAGCCCAAAGAGAATCCAAAATCCAACCCCTGCACCCAATAGTTCATCACATGATCCAATCATTACTTTGTTCCAACTGGAAACTATCCCCAGGCCTCCCATCCAGGTGCAGAGTTACATGTCCTTGACTCTCTGAGAAAGGAATATTGTTGTAGCTATTTGTTAGGGATAACATTGTTTTACCCTAACTGGTTTAGGTAAATAATAATATGTAATCATAGTTTTGTATGTTAAAGTGTCTGCAACTTTAACTGTGGGATAGTAATTAAGGGAGTGGTTGAGAAAGCACTTTAAAAGAAGCAAGACGACAGCTTGCTCTCTCTCTGGCTTTGATGATCCCTGATTACTGCAAGGAAACAAGTCTGCATTGCTCGAACGGGAGAGAAAACAAAGGACTGACTTGTAAGTGAATTGACATAGGATATTTCTACACGGACTTTGCTAACTGAATATCCCTGAATGGACTGACTAAATGATACATGACTATTGGACTGTTATTTTGACTATGCTATGAACTCATAATGGAATAAACTATATATTTGATAGCACAAGCGTATCTGTCATTTTTACTGTATGTTAATAAACATACAAGCTTAGCTCACTCATTTATCTGTGTGCCTATCTGACTAAGCTGCACATTCTGTTTAGCTTGTCTCCCTAACCCTGGTTGGGGAAACCAGGCTTAACACTATTCTTCCATCGCTCCTTGAAATCCCCCTCCCATATTCCCAGGCACTGAATGTGGTAGCCCAGAAGTATAAAGAAAAATTGCTTCCAAGATGAGAGGAGGCTTATTCTGCCCACAAGAGGGTTCTATCCTTACAGGGCTTGAGATTAATTCATCCTTTCATCCTTCTGAGGTTAGTAAAATGAGGATCCAAATTGTTGAGGGACAATATGCTGACTTAGTAAACTGCTCAAAGAGTGCTGTAAAGTGTGATAAAGCAAATAAATTTTGGAGTATGATCCATATTTTAATACAGAAAATGTTGAAAACGATGATAAAGATGAAACCAGAAATTTTCCTTTTGTGTCTAATGGAGAAAAAAATTGGAACTTTGTTACTATATATGTTCAGCAAGACACAAAAATGGGTTTGCACAAAAATGGAAGGACACTTCGATTCCTACCATGGACAAATGATGGAGTTGGCTAAAATGGCAAGATTGACTATTTTGATTAAAGAAAAGAATATGTGCTTTTGTTTCCACATGGAGATTGCTTCTGAAAGCAGTGCTTAAAGTGGAAAAGAATGAAACTTTGATTTTGGGTTTTACTGATTAGACTGACAGATACTTATAGAAATGGCTAGTTTATATTATTATGAAAAAACAAAAAAATGTGATTTGATGTTAATGCATTATTTTACTGCAACAGAGTGAGTCAGAAGTCAATGCTTCTTTTTATTTTTCCTAATCTTTCTTCACTTTTCTTCTCCCCCTTCCTCTCCTATTTACTTTTGTATTTTGTAAAGCACTGCTGTAAAGCATTATGGGGTGGTATATAAGTCTAAGTACTATTGCTAATGCTGTTACTGTTAGTTGACCCCCTATCATGTCATCCCCTAATCCTTCTCTTTGAAAGGCTAGTGTCATGGATCTATCCCCAGATCAAATTCAGTGGAGGAGGATAAATTTGAGTCTGCAGAGGAAAGTGCGGAGCTTAGTATTGATCAGAATTGGGGCTCAGAGAATGCTAGCTTGATAAAGTAGCCTCTGCTGGGTCAATCAGATTAGCAACAGACTGAGCAACAGGCTGAATGAAATGAACTGCAGCTGCAGCAAGTTGGCCAGGAGGTTCCAGCCAAGGACTGGGAGAAGGTGCAACAGGTTAGCAATGAGGAAGAGGTAGAATCCACACCTCCTCATGATACAAGGACACATAGAACAGAAAGGAAAAGGGCACAATGCTGGTCAGCCAGACTACTCATGAGGAGGCAATCTTGTCTCATGAAGGGCTGCACCAGCATTGCCTACTTAACCCCACCCGAGGAATTAAGTATTGCTGGAGCAATGTGTCCAGTTCTGTGTCTTGTATCCTGGCCTATTTGACTCCTGGACTGCTTTCCTAGACTTTGTGTGTGCCCATTGGACTCTGTTACCCAGTGGCTCTTGCTGTACTGAGCTTGGAATCTGGACCTGTGCAACAGAGGTGCTTTGTGAGGACCTGTTTGGGGGGGGTTGAATAAACCACCTGTAGAAGTATTGCTATATATATGGGGGGGGGGGGGTGTTGCAGCACAGCTGGACATCTAGTTTCCTTAACTGTTCAACATAGAGTTTAGTTTCTGAACTCCATATCTTTATTGCTCTTCTTGTCAAATTTTCTAAAGTCTCAGCATCTTTTTTAATATCATGATGACCAGAACTGGACACAATATTCCAGTGTGGCCACACTAGTGCAGTTTAAAAGTGATACTATCACTTCTTGTGATCTTGAAACTATTCCTCTGTTGATGCAACCTACAACTGCAATGCTTTTTTGGCAGCTGCAGCATACCTAGATCCCTTTCATAGTTTCTATTATTGAGCCAGGTATTGCCGATTCTATATCTGTTCCTTTGATTTTTCCTGCCTAAATGCAGAAGCTTTTCTCACCACTGAACTGCATTTTAATTGGATAGAGCCTAATGCTGGAGTCTCTGTCATCCAAAGTGGTAACAATTCTCACAACTGGGTGTCATCTGTAAATTTGATGAGCTTTCATACTCTCTCATCTAGATCATTAATGAAGGTGTTGAAGAATATTGCCCAAAGCAGAACCCTGAGGTACCCCACTGCATACTTCCCTCCATATAGATGTAGTTATACTGAGGACTACCCACTGAGGATTTTCCCACGTCATTATAGTTGTGCTTTTAAAGTTGTAGCAACGTTTCGGCAGAATCTCATCTGCCATCATCAGGCTTCTATATCATCAGGCTTCTGTATTCAATACAGAAGCCTGATGATGACAGATGAGATTCTGCCGAAACATTGCTACAACTTTAAAAGCACAACTATAATGACGTGGGAAAATACCCAAACAAAGCTGAATACCATACATGTAAGTACCCACGAAAACTTAAGAAATACACACACACACACACACACACACACACACATTATTCCTCTGATGATGTCAGATTCATGCAAACATCTATATGTTCTATGCATCTGCATCTGGGAGGAACATCTTCCTGCATAGATTCATACAGTACTTGTGTTGGTTTCCATATTTTCTTTCTGCAGAAGCATATGATTAGTTATATCTAACATAATTTGAATGACATCAGGAGAGCTGAATGCTCTGTGACTGAATTGGGATTTTATTCTCTCCTACCTGAGACAGGAAATTAATGCACATTGTAGAAATTCATCAGCTTGGTTGGAACGCCAAAGCATTTCAGATATTTAGCATGTAAACACAAATACAAGGTTAGTCAGTTTCCTTTGTATACTAATGGATAATTTGTCAAATTATTACATCCCCAGCATCAACCATGAAATGAAAAACAAAGTATTTATAATAGTCTTGCTTTTTGATTAGGTCTTACATCATTTCATGCATGTTCCCTTAGTTTTGGAGCTGAATCTGACCGACAGAAGCAAGAGTGGATGGAAGTACTTCAGAACTCTATTGCTGAAACTTTGTATGATTATGAGGTAGCTGAGAAGATCTGGTCAAACAAAGCTAACAGATTCTGTGCTGACTGTCATGCACTGAGTCCTGACTGGGCTTCCATCAATTTGTGTGTGGTGATCTGCAAGCACTGTGCAGGTATATATATATATATCTGTGTATATGGCACTTTTGGTGGCAAAATATCAAAACTTCTCCCACTTATTTAACAGAACACTTATGATTGCTACTTTGAAGGAGAAATACTAATCTTTCCTACAAGATGTTACAATGCCAATTGACAATTACATAACCTCCATATTAGAGGAGGTTGTACATTTAAAGATAATTGCAATATGGTAGATTATTTTTGAAATATCCCTTTGTAATTTTTCTCTCCCCCATCCCATATTTTAGCCAGCATGGGAAATAAGCAATTATTTGTTTTCCTCAAGAATGCCTATGTACACATTAAAAATTATGGGTGCTGCATATTATGTTCTGAAAAAAAGAGACAAACATCAGAATAAATAGCATGCAATGTTCTGAGAAAAGTGCAGAAAATAAAGGTAGTAGGTAGCAGTCTGCTAAACTCTTATAATATTAGACAATATGGTATCGAGACCTTCAAGTTTCTGGGTTCTATAACCTCCCAGAATTTGAAATGGACACATAACATTAGATCCATCATTAAAAAGGCACAACAAAAATGTTCTTCCTGACATCAGCTCAAAAAGTTGACTGTCCAAGGAGCTGTTGATATTGTTCTATAGAGGAATTATTGAGTCTGCCATTTATACTTCTATAACCATCTGGTTTGATACAGCAACAAAACAGGACAGGTATAGACTTCAATGGATAGTTAGGGCTGCAGAAAAAACAATGGCAACCAACCTGCCTTCCATTGACATGTATATTATATAAGTCAGAAAGAGGGCTGAGAAAATATTTATACCCGTAAACATCCTGGACATGAACTGTTTCAATTCCTTGCCTCAGGACACTGCTATAGGGCATTGCATGCTAAAATAATTAGACACAAAGACAGTTTTTTCCTTCATGTCATCACTCTGCTGAACATCTAATGAGTTCAGTACTATCTTATGTCTAAGGATATTTATCCATGTAGTATAGGTGTATTACTGTTATCTTCTCATCTTTTCTACTACCTTTTCCATTAGTATTTTATGATTATATACTTTGTTGTTTGTATGTACACTGAGAGCTTATGCACCAAAGACAAATTCCTTGTGTGTCCAATCACACTTGGCCAATAAAGTATTCTATTCTGTGGGAAACCCATTGAAATTATTCTGAAATAAATCATAACAGGAGAAAAAAATTATATCTACATTTTATTCTTTATTATTTTGGTACTTGTGTTTGCCCAGAACTTACAAAAGTGATATTCCCATGTAATAAGTGATATATAAGCTCATGTAGAACAGGGGTGTCAGTCTTGATTTCATTGAGGGCCACATCAGGGCTGTGTTTGACCATAGGGTGCTGGGGGGGGGCATGGCCAGGGTAGGCGTGGCCAGCTTGATGTCACTCATCAAGGCTCTCTTTTCAGCCACGATGTCCTCCTGGAGTCACTGCCAGCAAAAACGGAGCTTCATTTTTGCTGGCAGAAGATTGCAGGAAGCCGTTGCAGTGAAAACAGTCTGGGCAGGCTGCACATAGCATCCCCAAGCTCCATTTTCACTTGAAGAGGGTTGCAAGAGGCCATCACAGCCAAAAAGAGAGACCAGGAAGGCCGCGTACAGCCTTCCCAAGCTCTGGTTTCATTGGCTGTGGGATGGATCTGGCCCTCAGGCCTTGAATTTGACATCCCTGATGTAGAAGGAGATTTATATATCCTGAGATAAGAATTTCCTTTTGATCTGATTCTGAGTTTGAATCCCATGAAAATTGCGATGAGATGCATGTATACCCCTTTGGAAATTCTTGTGTCTCTTTTTCTATATTTACAGGTTTGCATCGGAGCCTGGGTTCCAGGATTTCTAAGGTGCAGAGTCTGAAGCTGGACACAAGTATTTGGAGCAATGAGATGGTCCAGGTATGAAGTTTTTTCCAAAGATCTAGCATTGGGAAGTGATACAATCAATCTGAAATTTTAGAATTGCCCAGGTATGGAAAAGTGGGATTGAAAAGGTATACACTGGGATTTATCCAGGAAGAGTTCCCCGATCACTCTGTGTTGGCATCCCAGTGCACGGGGGGGGGGGGAGGATTATGGTTTTGTGTGAGGGGCAGGTGCGTGCAGGCATGCACTGATTCATTTGTGTGAGTAGCAGGCACTGACACCCACCGCTAATGTGAGTGGTGTTGTGAGTGCTGGTGCTTGCCATTTGCATGACCCAGGCATTGCACACATCTTTGTGCATGCTGGCCCGCCACTCACATGGCCCATTTGCAAATAGGGCCACAGGTTGGGGATCCGGATCTAGGATGAGATATATTTCTTTAATATATAGAGTGTTTTTGTTCATCCAGTGTCATAGTTCTCTAATGTAATTTTATTGCTGTCTTCTTTAAAGCTGTTCATCATGCTAGGGAATAGGCAAGCAAATAAATTTTGGGCTGCACACCTCCCAGCTTCTGAAGTCTTGTATCCTGATGCTAACACTAAGCAGAGACAAGATTTCATCATTAATAAATACCGCTATGGATGCTTCCGCATGCTACACCCTCAATATAACAGTCAAGAAAGCATTCTGCAGGTATGTATTTATGCATTGAAGAATTTTTCTTCAACATCTGATGGAATTAGAAATTACAAAATAACACAATAACAGAGTTGGAAGGAACCTTGGAGATCTTTTTGTCCAACCTCTTGCTCAGGAAGGAGACCTATACCATTCCAAATAAATGGCTGTCCAATTGCTTAAAAAACCTCCAGAGATGGAGCTTTCACAACTTCTGGAGGGAAGCTGTTCCACTGATTAATTGTTGTTTCACTGACATGAAATTTCCCCTTATTTCAAGGCTGGATCTCTATTTGATCAGCTTCAGTCCATTACTTCTTGTCCTGCCTTCAGGTGCTTTGGAGAATAGGTTCACCCCTCCTCTCTGCGATAGCCCCTCAAGTATTGGAAGACTGATATCATGTCAACCTTAATCTTTCTGTTTATTAGACCAGATATGCCTAGTTCCTGCAACCATTCATCGGTTTCATCTCCAGTCTCCTAATAATCTTTGTTGCTCTTCTCTGCAGTCCCTCTAGAACAGCGTTGTTAAACTCACAGCCCGTGGGCCAGATGCGTCACACAGTGGCCATGCCCACCCCCATTTTAGTGAAGGGGAAAAAGTCACAATACATCATGTGATGACAATATGACGCCACAAGTTTGACCCCCTGTTCAAGAGTCGCAGAGAATGAATTAAGCAGTTTTTCTTTCTCCCTGCTACTCTCCTCTCATTGCCACATTTTCCCATTAGTAGACTAATTGGTTCTTCAACTTCCTTCTTGTTTTTTCCATGTATCAATAATAATAATAATAATAATAATAATAGTAGTAGTAGTAGTAGTAGTAGTAGTTGTTGTTGTTGTTGTTGTCATTGTTGTTGACATTTGTTGCAAGTTTGTGATAAATCCTTTCTGGGCCTTAGCTTTCCTGATTTCATCTTTGAAGATTTGGTTATTTGCTCCTATTCTTCTTTATTATATGTCCTTGTTTCCATTTTTCATACTTGTCTTCTTTATCTATTTATTAGACAGTTCTTTATGAAAACTTTCTGGTTTCATCTAGAGTCTCTTATTTTTCTTTCTTAGTGGTATTGTATTAGACTGGGCTTTTTATAGTCTCATTTTTCAGAGTTTCCCAAGCTGCTTGAGTTCTTTACCCCCTTTTCATCCATGAAATCCTTCCTGAGTTCTTTCCCTAAATTTGTTGAAATTGGTTTTCTTGAAGTCTAAACCACTACTTTGACTTTGCTCTATTGCATGTGCCTACATTATATTGAATTCCAATATGACATGACTACTCTCCCCCAAGGTTCCTGGAACTTCAATCTTCAATAATTTCATCTCTGTTAATGAGAATTAAATCCAGTGTAGCTGAACCATTAGTTCCCTTCTCTACCTTTTGGGTGACGAAGTTGTCTGCTAGGTTAATCAGAAACATTTTGATCTCCTATCATGGTCCCATTGGATCCTGGTTTGGAGGAGGAGAAGGAGTTGGATCCATCTGATGGGGATGTCATGGCTCCCCTGGAATGTCTGGTGAGTCCTAGAATTGAGGACAATGCTATCACAGGCTCCTCAGGTATTGGGGGGGGGGGGCGAGTTGACTGAATAGAGAGCTGCCTATCCTCACAGACACAGGGTAGGATTGGCTGCAGACAGGCAGTGGTGCTGAGAGGCAACAGATCTCTTCTGATGAGGAAGAACTGTCTCCACCATTCAATCCGAGGACACAGAGAATAGAACAAAGGCAAGGTGAAAGGAGGTCTGCAAGGCTTCTCAGGAGAAGTTCGCCCCACCCCTCTTCCCAAAGAACATCTACTGTGGCATGAGTTGACTTAAGGAGAAGCTGCGGGGGGGGTTGTCTTTGTCAGAAACAATTGTTTGCTTTAGCTTATGCTCTCCTGGGTTTGGAAAAACTCAGCCTTGACTAGTGTTTCTGCCTGTGCTTTGTCTTTGCCTTGTGAACTGGCCTTTGGCCTTGTGGATTTGCTTTACCCTCTGGACTTCTCTTGCCCTTTGGACCTTGACCCTGGATGTTGCCCCATGAGCTTTCTCCTTGGACGTCCTCTCTGTCTTTGTGAATTGGTTTTGTTGTTTTTATGGCTTTTGTTTGTGGAACTAAAGGTGGCTACCTTCAGGGAAGTATGGGGTGGAGGCTTACCAGGCATTATAGGGCTCTTTGTTGTGGCATTTAATAGAGCAATAAAGGACTCGATTGATGCCTGCCTCTGCCTAGGCAACCTGGATCATAGCATCTCCAACTTGGTGCAGATTTTGTTTCACAGTTGATATCAGGACCATTACTATTTTAGTGTGGTTCCTGCGCACCTCAGATAACTGATTAACAAAAAGTTTGGCTGTGTGGTCTGTAGTATACACTTATGGCAATGTCATAATGTTAGCTAAATAATATTAACTAAATTCACATGTACAAATTCTAATGCAGTGGTCAATCATGTTGCCATTATTACCTGAACAGTTGCATAATATCTTTTCTTACAGTTTTGATTTGCAATTTGTGATATTCTTATAGGAACTTGATTATCTTGAGTAATTATTTTTTTCTTTTCATAGGCTCTATGTGCAGCTGTGTCTGGGCCAGGATTACTTAAAAAAATGGTGCATTTTTTTTCAAGCACCATGGAAGTTGAAATGGGAGGTAGCTGTGTTACTTGGAAAACTGAGCCCTTGTCCAGCAGTGTGCATACTCGTTATTCAGGTAACTACCTTATTCTGTGCTCTACAAGTAGTCCTCAATTTATGATCATTCATTTAATAACTCTTAAATGGCACTGAAAAAGTGACTCACACTTGCATCTGTTGTAGTGTCCTTGTGTTCATGTGATCAGAATTCAGGCACTTGATGACTGGCATCTATTACAACAGATATTTTCCACTATCACAACATTATAACAATTGCAGAATTCTGAGATCATTTGTGACCTTCCCAGGGGAGCTTCTAACAAACAATGTAAAATGGGGGAAGGCAGATTTGCTTAACAACCACCATAAAAAAGGACATAACATTGGGCACAACTCACTTAGTGACCACATTGCTTAGAGGCAGAGCTTCCAATCCCAATTTTCATAAGTCAAGGATTCCTTGTATGAAGAAAACAGGATACAATCTATTTGATTGGACATAAAATTTTATTTCACTAAGTGTTATGTATTATCTTTTATTTAAAAAAATAATTTTTATTAAAAAGATTTTGCAATGATGTTTCTCTACAGAAACATAGAAGAAGAGATAGAAAAGGACAAATATAAAAGTGTAAAAAAGGTAAATAACAAAAAGCAAGAAAAAGAAAGATATCTAAAGAAGCAACTTCTGATATTGTTTGCAGTAGTTACAAACATGATAATCACCATCTCCACCTTTCCATTTCATAGTTCCCTTCTTCCCATAAAAACTTTTTAATAATTCCTGAGATCAGCAATTTATTTTTATCCAGTTGTAACAAAAAGTCTATAAAGTGTTTTCAATTTCTTATAAAAATAATTGTAGCTCCTCCTTGATCAAATTAAGTATATCTTTCTGATACTGGCCAGGCTTGGCAATTTATTCTTTAAATGCCAAATAATTATGTATGTTTTAAATTTTATTCACAATTTTACATCAAACTTACATTTTTTATCCTACTATGAAAAATTATCTTAAAAACATAAAATGAAGCTTAAGTGTTGCTAGCTTTGAACAAAGTCAAATTGTTTTTAAGTCATTTATCTGTTTCTCTATGTATATTCTTTCCTTGCCTATAGAAGGAATCTACAATGAGATCATACAACCAGTTGTCCATTGTGGCTACTTATACAAAGTCCCATCCACTGCCAAAGAAATTAAGAGAAGCAGAGATGGTAAGTCTGAGTATGGTGGAATCCATAATTAATGGCTAATTAAAAATGGCTTTCACTAACTGTCTTGCTTATGTAGAGTTTCAGAGGATCTGGTGCTCACTGGAAAAATATTTCCTCTTTTATGAGACTGAAAGGAATCCTGAACCAACTGTAAAGATTGAAGTGGCAGATATGATTTCCTTAGCAGTGAACAGAACAGACATGTTGGCTATTCCTAGCTCCACAAACAGGTTTGTGGAAAGTTGATTCATTCTGTTTTTCTACTTCTTAGTCCTGCTAAACTAGGTTCATATGCTTCATGATGGTACAAACAATGAAGTAAAATTAAATTGATCTCTATCAAAAAGAGCATATTGTTATGTTTAAGGTTAAGGATCTGTTTGGGGCTTTATCAGAAGCATTCATTTGACCTTATTCATCACTCCCTAGTATTACTATTTGTCATAGTACAAGGTTTGTAGCATGTTGCTGCCATCTGCAACACCCTTAAAACCAGTCATAATGAACAAAAATGCCAAATCCAGTCTGAACATCAGGCTGACTATGCAACAGACAACAACAACAATAACAAGTCACTGAGAGATTAATATTGTTATTATAAACTTTTGTTCATTAAACATGAAACACAGTCAATTGAGCATTTAAAAAAGTATAACAAATATCATTGACTGGTGCTGATGGTTGATATGGATCGCTGCCAGCATCCTAAGTATTAACCAAGTTGTTGTTGTTATTGTTGTTGTTAATAATAATAACTGAAATTTATGGTTAATATGTGAGTGCAGCAAAATTGTGCAAACTGATTACAAAGCTAGACATGACCGAGTTGCTAAATTAATCCACTTGTCATTATATAAAAAATATGACTTACTTGTATCCAAAAAGTCATGGGAACATAAAGTGCAAAAAATTGTTGTAAATGAGATGGTGAAAATATTGTGGGACTTTTGAATACAGACGGATCGTCATTTGGAACACAACATGCCAGATATCACAATAGTCGAAAACCAAAGCATACAATTTATTGATATTGCTATAATGGGAGATGCCAGAGTCGAAGAAAAAGAACTGGAAAAAAAATCACAAAATATTTTGACCTGGCCATGTGATTATGGATGAAACATGAAACAGTGATTGTCATCGGGGCACTTGGTACTATGTCCAAGAATTTTACAAAATACATCAAGAAATTGCAACTTCCTGCAATAACACCAGCAGAACTGCAAAAAACTGTGCTATTTGGAACATTGCACATTTTAAGAAGATACTTGGTTGATACCTAGGATGCTGGCAGCAACCCATATCAACCAACAACAGCAGTCAATGATATTCGTGATACATTTTTAAATATTCAGTTGACTGAGTTTCATGTTTAATGATAATGATAATGATAATATGCATACAATGCCAGAATTGAGAAGACACCAATAGAAAGCAAATGTTGCCTATGCAAAGAAGCTGCAGAAATAGTGGACTGCCTGGTTACTGTTGCAAGAAGATCTCACAGGCTTACTACAAGTAATGGCATGACAAAGTAGCAACAATGGTGCTTGGAAAATACACAAGAAATATCATTTGCCTGCAAGCAAGAACTGATGGGATCATAAAATAAAGTAATAGAAAAGGAAAAAACTGAATTGCTTCGGAACCTTAAAATTCAAACAGGCACCTGCCACATTAACACCTCAGATTTAACAGTTGTTGATCACAAAGATAAAAAATTGGATAGCAGTACCTGGAGACAGTAGAACAGGATAGGAATAACTGGAGAAGATAACAAAATACAAATAGCAATGAGTGTAGCAAAAGTAAGCAAAGGTAGTACCAATAGTAATAAGCACCTTTGGTGAAATCCCAAAACAACTGGAGTACCACTTGAAAAGATCGGCATTGACAAATTCATCATCAATCAACTGCAAAAGCAGCTTTACTCAGAACAGCTTACCTCCTGCAACAATATCTGTAACACCATCAAACATCCAGATTTACCTATCCCAGGTCCTTGGTAAGGACTTGATAGGTAGATAAAATGCCAAATTCAGTCTGAATATCTGGCTGATTGTGCAACAAATCATAATAATAAGTATTAAGAATAATCATTTAAGACAATAAATTATAATGCATAAAATAAATTTCAAAATTAAGATTAATAGATTAATTACCCCATTACGTTGTGGTTTCTTTTTATCTTTTCAATATTTAAGTGGATAAATTGTTTTACTGGATATATATTCACAATGATATTTTTGTTTGCTACAAACAGGTTTTGCTTCATGCTAGAACTGTATCTGAGCAATGAACGAATACAGCAGTGGGTAGGTGATGATTCCAGTAATCTACAGTCTTGGGCCAGTGCTATTGGCAAGGTAATGGTGAGAAATAATGTTCACAAGAAATTCAGAGGAGAGCGTACCTCCTCTTCTACTATATTAGACCACTCTATTAGGTATCAGGTGCATTATAAACTCAACAATCAATTGGTGAAGTTGTTTTTCTTTATCCTCAAATATTCCCAAGCTTCTTTTGTAGAAAATCCCTTCAAGTCAAATTCACTGCAAATATAAATTCTACATGGCTTTACATTAAAACTATCTTCCCACATAGCTTTATTCATTTGCAATTCCTAATACTATCTCAGCTTGTGCTTATGTTATTTTTGTCAGTACTGTATTTTCAGAGGATAATAAGCAGTGGTAGTATGCTGCCGGTTTGCACCAATTCTAGCGATCCAGTAGCGCTGGTCAGCAGTTGGGCCCGCCTACCCCCACCCTTTCCTGTCCTATATTTGCTTTGTTTGTAGTTCAGCTGATAGGCGTGGCAGAGCAAAGGGCATGCCTACAGAACCGTTAGTAAAATATTTTCAATTCCACCACTGATTATAACTTACTTGCTGGGCAACACTTGGAATACTTAGTATGACATAAAGCATATAACAAATCATTCTGAGTTGGAATTTTTACTATTTATATTGCTGAGGCTACCTCTGTTTTTAAATTGAAATTGCTCCCTTATGTCTGTAATATTCAATTATTTTAAATTGTATTTGTATTTAATTTTGTGAGAATTAGCTTGTTTTGACTTTGTACTGTAATAGATAGGATGATATGATAATAAATTATCCATATGTAAACAAATATAGCCATAATGAGTTTGCATGTTTTGTTCAACATATCCTTTTCAGAACTGGTATCTTCTTTTGCAGTGGTTCACCCCTCTCAGTTGTCATTGTCTGCTGGGCTATGAATTCCAAAGGGTAGGTAAACTCTGCTACAAATCAATGTTAAAACCCAATCAGTGGTTTCAAGGTTTCTTCATCCTCCAGAAGTTTCATCTCTTCATTTGTCCAGAAGAAGAGGGAGCAGTTGAGGACAGCATCAATCTAAGGCAGCTTCAAGAACTCAGTGAGTCCAGATCTTTCTCTGACAAATGAAAAAAGGATAGCATCAACCACCTACACCTAGAGATACTAGATACTAAAAATTGCTTTTAGTTGCTTGACTGCTTTTGACTTGGTATCCATAACAGTCTTATCATAAAAACCTAAAAATACATCCATTAATATTTTCCTGCTTCAGCAGTTATATAGCATATTGCAAGTTTGATTGTGTTTCCATCAGAGTAAATAGTTTGCCTCTCCCATACCAGTATTCTGGTAAAACATATTAGTTTTATGTTAAGCTGTTTTTTTTCAGTTATTAAACATTCCATTACTCTCATGGTATCATACTGTTCTCCCAACTGTACTTTTGCAGAATGGACACTCTAAAAGCCCATTAAATGAGTATACACTGAAACAATGTAGCGAGTTCTGTTGCACTGTATGTTCTACTGCAGGGGTCGCCAACCTTTTGGATCTCAGGGACCACCAAATTCATAATTTCAAATCCCAGGGACCACTAACCGGTTCTGTGGGCATGGCCTAATTTGTGGGTGTGGCTTGGTCATGTGACTGGGTGGGCATGGCTAGTATGTAAATATTATAAATATTTATATAAATATTGATTTTTTTAATTAAAAAAAGGAGCAACTTTTACCCAAAATCAGGTAAAGCAGGCAGACAGATTGAGTTGTTCACAGAATCATTCAGTGATCTATCTATCTGCCATCGGCTAGCTGAGTCTGTCACATGAAATTTGCTTGCCGTGAGTCTCCACTGACTAATAGAACCTTCAGTCCTAAGGGAGGTTCAACAGCAGAGCCGAAGATCCAAAGATTAGCTAGAAAGCAAGAAATGCAATGGTTTTCTGCTTTATAGCTAATCTAAATCTCTCCGCAAAGCAGAACAGTTGATGGTTGGAAAAAGGAAAAATAGCAATTTAGCAGGCAAGTTTGCCGGGTAAGGAGTGAGTGGGAGGAGAGAGTTCCCCCCCCCCATATGGGCGGCACAGCCTTGTGTTTCTGTGCAGTTTGGATTAATTGCTTTGTGGGGGTGCTCTGGGGATGAGATTTCTCTGCAGCACACCAAAATTTTATCACTGCCCAACAGTGGGCCACGGCTCACCAGTTGACGACTGCTGTTCTACTGAAATCTCTGTCAAAGGTTTATTTTATACTTTTACTGATGATTGAAACCACAGATTGTAAGTTAAAAACTTTTTTTAAAAAAAGCTGCCCCTTAATACAGTCTTATTTTGACTTGGCTAAAAATGAATGCTTCACACGTTCTTGTATTTCTTTTTTTCATGTACTGTTTTTTACCATAGGTATTGTTCCTCTTGCAGAAAGTCCAGAGAAAAAACAGATGCTGATCCTGGTAGAAATGGGCAGGTGAGCTATGTAAGCAAGAGGGTCTTTAAATAAACCTACACCTTTTGCGCATTCTTAAGTTCCATTGAAATTTAATATAACTCAACTGATTATTCTACAATTCCATAAGATGCAGCATTTCCTAAGCTATGGAATCTTGATCTCTCTACAAATCCAGCATTTAAAAACTACCTGATCATAGCAATAACAAAAGTTTAAAGATTTGTTAGTAATTAGGATGGCAAGTCCTCTCCAGTTGGTGATGCTGTCTTATCATGGTAGGTGATAATGAGCAAAGAATGTTGAAAGTATATAGCATCCTAATAGCAGCATAGTATGAAGGTCATCAAGCTGCCAGCTAAACAGGCAATCTGGAATAATATAGGAAGATCCTGAAGATGGATTATCACTTTCAATGGATTATCACAGTAAGCAGTGGGGTACAACAAAGTTCTATCTTAGGCCCAGTACTCTTCAATATCTTCATAAATGAGTTTGATGAAGGAATAGAAGGGGAACTTACCAAATTTGCGGATGATACTAAGCTGGCAGGAATAGACAACAACACTCTAGATCAGGGCTGTCAAACCCACGGTCTGCATGCTTTACAGATAATCAGAATTGGAAGCGACCTTATAGGTCATCTAGTTCAACCCTCCACTTAAACAGGAGACCCTACACTATTTCTGACAAATGGAAGTCCGATCTCTTGAAAGTCTCAAGTGATGACACTCCCCCAACTTCCAAGGGTGAGCTGTTCCATTGGTTGAATGCACTGGCCACGCCGATGCCTGGTTTAGCAAAGGGTGAAAAAGCCGCAATATGTCACGTGACAATGCAAGTTACACATCCCTGCCCTAGATGATAGGCTTGAACACTGGGCCCTATTTAACAAAATGAAATTTAATGTAAAGAAAAGTAAAACCTTTAACTTAGGCAATTAACAGAGGGATACAATCAAGATCAAGTGAGGTACTAATACCACTCTATAAATCCTTAGTAAAACCACACCTAGAGTACTGCGTTCAGTTTTGGTCACCACACTATAAAAAAGATGTTGAGACTCTAGAAAAAGTGCAGAGAAGAACTAGGATGATTAGGGGACTGGAAACTAAAACATATCAAGAACGGTGACAAGAACTGGGCTTGGCTAGTCTGGTGAAGAGAAAGACCAAGGGAAACATAATAGCAGTGTTTCAATATTTGAGGGGCTGCCACAGAGAGGAGGGGGTCAAGCTATTTTCTAAAGCACCTGAAGGCCAGACAAGGATTAATGGATGGAAACTGAAGAAGGAGAGATTCAACCTGGAAATAAGAAATGTTCTGACAGTGAGAGCAATCAAACAATGGAACAGCTTGCCTTCAGAAGTTGTGGGAGTTTCATCACTGAAGCTTTCAAGAAGAGACCGGACTGCCATCTGTCAGAAATGATGTAGGGTCTCCTGCTTGGGCAGGGGGTTGGACTAGATGACCTATAAGGTCCCTTTCAACTCTGTTAATCTGTTAAACTTTAGCAACAATAGCAAATGAATAATTTAATACTATGTGTAGCAAACTAATAGCACTCCTTATAGAATAGTAGAATCTTTGCTACTCTTCTCTGCACTTTTTCCAGGCCTTCAGTATCTTTTTTGAACCATAGTAACCAGCACTGGAAGCAGTATTCCAAGTGTGGCCTCATTAGTACAGTATGGAGCGGCACTATCATTTATCATGCTCCCTCTCTTGATGATGTAATGGAAAAATTCACCACATTTCAGATCTGTGTATCTGCTATTCTTTGATGGAAGAAAAGGGGGGTTGGATTTGATACATTTAATTCTTTTCTCCTCCATGTATCTGTTAGGGATATACATCCAAGCAGAATCTGCATGGCAGTCAGGCAGTCAGGCAAAATATTTGAGATAAACATTTTTGTAGCTTACACTCAGTAAAACAGATACACTGTGCTAGTTAAATAGTTTATTCCAGTAAGAGTTTTAGCATAGTCAAAACAGTCCATATATCATTCACTATTTCAGTCCATCCAGGGATTATTCAGTTGCAAAGTCCAGTGTCGAAAAAGAGGTCAGTAAACTTACAAATATCAATCAGTCCAGTAATAAATCTTCTCACAGTAGAGATATGAAGAAATTCAAACCTCCTTTCTTCCTTCAGCAAAAACAGCAGCAGTAGGGAACCATCAGTCCATCATTGTCAGCAAGCAATTCAGTAAGCCAGCAATCCAGTAGGTTCTCTTGCTCCCTCTTATGGTGGTTTTACAACAGCACCCAAAATTACATGCTTTGCTGTTCAAAGTGACACACACTTAAATTCACTATCATAGTTTATATATATTATTTTACCCAAACTAAGTTAGTTAACTTTGTTATTCCTAACATACTCCCCTTTTGGGTAATATAATAATATATATATCTATTTACAACCTTAAACCATAGTCATCACAACTTTCTTTGTGTTTGACTGAACCTTGGGCTTTTGTAAACTGATCAGCAATATTTTCTTCAGTCATGCAATATTCCAATCTTATTAAACCATTTTTTACAGATTGTCTTACATTCAGATACCTAAGATCTGTATGCTTAGATCTCGTTTTTACAGCAATATTTGTAGCCAACTGTATGGCTGCTTGATTGTCCTCATAAACTACAATAGAATTATTAACAGTTATTCCCATATCCAATAACAACTGTTTATACAGAATTAAATCAGTACATAATAAAGATAGACATGAAAATTCTGCTTCCATTGTGGACATACTTATGTGTTGCTGTCTAATTGATCTCCAACCAATCAGTGCTTTTCCTAACATTATAGCCATACCTGAAGTTGATTTCCTAGTGTTTATGTCTGTTGCAAAACTTGCATCAGCATATGCACTTAAAATCAGATCATCTTTTGGCTCCAAATACAATGCATAGTGCATTGTCCTTTTAAGATATCTTAAAATACACTTTGTCGCTTGCCAGAGTCGTTCAGTGGGTTCAGTGTTGAATCTTGCCAATTGATTAATGCTATAGGCAATGTCTGGCCTTGACCAATTACTAATGTACGATAAACTACCAATTAATGATTGATAAATGTTCTTATCGAATTTTGGACTTTGAGCATCAGTGTGGCCAAACTCCTGACTCATTGGAGTTTTTGCCGGCTTACAAAGTTCCATCTTGTATGTTTTTTGCAATTAATAAATCTTATCCTCTTGAGATATCTTATAGCCACCTTTGGTTTTATTTATTGTCAATCCTAGATACTGTTTTATCTCTCCTAATTGCTTTAATTTTATCCTCTTACCTAATAATGATATTATTTCAGTAGCTTCATTATTAGTTTTTGTAATTAAGGCAATATCATCTGTAAACAACAATAATAATGACACTATTCCATTTGTCTCTTTTTTAAATACACATGGATCAGCTAAACCTGCTTTAAACCATATATTGTTTAACTCCTTAACAATATATTGGTTCCATTCGTAACCAGATTGTTTTAATCCATAGAGACTCTTTTTAAGCTTCCAACAGTCATTATTTGTTTTATCATCCTTAATTCCTACAGGTTTCTTTAGGTATATAGTGTGCTGCAATGGTGCATGCAGATAAGCAGTTTCTACATCTAAGTGATTTATAATATAATTCTTTTTAGCTGCTCACACTAAAGCTGCTCTTAAGGTTGTTGCTTTTAGACTCGGTGCAAATATTTCATCATAATCACATGCAGTTTGATTAAATCCTTGAGCTACCAACCTAGCCTTATGGGTAACAGTCCCATTTTTACCCGTTTTTAATTTAAATATCCATTTACAGCCAATGGACTTTTTACCTGGAGATAATTTAACATTTTCATAAACTTCCATTTGTTTCAATGAATTTAGTTCCTTCTCCATTGCTCTATGCCAATTTTCTTGATCCTTTGCAGGATACATTCTAAGTTCTTCAACAGTAGTTGGAACTTTACTAACTTGGCAAACTACACTTGCTTGGTACCTGTCAGGTGGTCTAGTTTCATGTGTTGAACGTCTAGGTATTACAGGACTTACAGGTGGACTTTCATGTACTACCTGTTCCTGGTTATCTATTTCTTCCTGTTCACCTATTTCTTCCTCTTCTGATCCTATGTGCTCTTCCTGTACTTCCTCTTTAATTGTACTCTTCTTATTACTGATATGTTGTTTTGGCCTTTTGTAGGTTTCTATGATTACATCTTTACTTGAATCTTGTTCCAGTTTTTCCCATCCTACATGTTCAAGGAATTGTGCACTAGCACTACAGTAAACTCTAGATGTACCTTTTTCCCAGAATCTGTATGATTTGTGATCAGATTCATAACCTACAAAGAATAACTTTTTAGCCCTATGCTGCCCCTTATGTCTCAGTTGTGTAGGCATATGCACCCATGCTGGTGCTCCAAATGTGTGCATGTAGCTTAGGTCAGGTTTTCTACCATGCCACCATGTGAATGGTAATTCACCTGTTGTTGAGTTAACAACATTATTCAATATATGATTACCACACATTATTGCTTCTCCCCACAAAGTTTCAGGTAATCCTGAATCCGACAGCATAGTACGAGCCATTGCTTGTATTGTTTGGCCTCGTCTTTCTATAAAGGAATTATGTTGTGGCCTATATGGTGCAGACTTTTTATGTTCAACACCTGCCATCTTCAGTCTATTTTGGAATTTATTATTTATAAATTCCATACCATTATCAGTTACAAGAGTTACTAATTTCCTTTTAATTTTTCTTTCTGCAAACTTCAACCAATTAAAGAAATTCTGATATGTTTCCTTTTTACTCTTCATTAAATAACAGAAACCATATCTAGAATAATGATCCATTATACTTAATATATAACGAGCACCTCCCACAGTTGGTTTTTTAGGACCTATAATATCAGCAAATATGACTTCTAGAGGCTCTTTAGTTTTAAATCCATTTATTCTATTTGCTGGCATTACCTTGCTTTTTTCTTGACTGCAAGCATTGCAGTGCAAATACTGACTGCAAGTCTTTTGTTTTATACCTTCAGACAGTTCAACCGTTTTCTTAAGCATTTAAAAATTTATATGCCCTAAACGTCTGTGTAACAAATGTATGCATTCATCATGATGCTTAACGTTATTATACACTGTGTTAGCTACCTCTAATTGATTATCTTTTAACACATACAATTCACCTTTTAAATTTGCAGTCACTGTTTTACCTTCCTTTTCTATTATGCAGTTTTCTCCCCTAAAGGTAACTACATAACCTAGTTTAACCAAAACTCTAACCGAAAGCAAATTAAACTTAAGTTGTGGTACATATAAATTTTTCCATTTTCTTTTATGCAAGAACAATGTGCAATACCTTCACCTTTTGCTTTCAGTTTCCAGCCATTAGCTAACAATATCTGGAGTGAACTCGTGGACATCTTAATAAATCTTTTCTTATCTTTCGTTATGCAGTGTGATGCTCCACTATCTACAACCCATAAATTATTATTCACAGTTTTGTTGCTATACATGGCTAACTCTAAGCATTTTTTATCCTTTTGATGCCTTTTAGCATTCTGGCTGGCATTGTGGCATTTTCCTTTCTTGCAGAATCAAGCCAAATGTCCTTTTCCTCCACAATTAAAACATTTTCTAATTGTATAGGCTGTTGAAGATTCTTTTCTTCTTGTTGTGGTTGTTCCCTTCTGAATTGATCCCTTTCAAGCCTTCTCTTGGCTTCTTCAATTAATCTGCCAGTAATATCAGTTTATGTGAGGTTATCTTTTGGCAGCACTTCCAGTGAAGTTACATAGTCATCATAGCTCTCATTTAACGAAGACAAAATTATATAAACTTGATGTAGTTCTGTGAATATAAGTTCTTTTTCATGCAGTTCCTGAAAAATCTTCTTCATAGTGTTTAAATGAGTCAACATGTCTCCATTCTTTTGAAGATGTGTTCTGAACAGCTTTCGTGTAAGATTTATATGTGCTCCTACACTGTCTTGAACATAAATCTTCTTTAAATTCTCCCAATGTTCAGCAGCTGTTTCTTCTCCATGAATATGGACAAGCTGCTGGTCACAGAGTGTCAGTCCTATTATACAGAGAGCTTGCTCATTCTTCAATTTATATTCTTGTATTTTCTGGGCATCATCCTTATCCTCCAGATCCCAAGCATCTACCTCTGGTGGGTTTTGAATTATACTCCACAAACCTTCTCTGCGTAGAAGTAGACTACATTTCATAGACCATGAAACATAGTTTGTTCCATCCAGTTTGGATATTAGAGACAAACTTGGTAAATTGACTTGTGCCATCTTTCTCTGGATATTAAACTATAATTAATAAAACACAGCTGTCTGTTTATAGTATTGTGTAACTATACTAACTCTCACTTTATATAAGCCTGTTATATCCTGGTTAGTCTGACTGTGCAGCTGGGCCCATAACCAGTGTTAGGGATATACACCCTAGCAGAATCTGCACGGCAGTCAGGCAGGCAGGCAAAATATTTGAGATAAACGTTTTTGTAGCTTACACTCAGTAAAACAGATACACTGTACTAGTTAAATAGTTTATTCCAGTAAGAGTTTTAGCATAGTCAAAACAGTCCATATATCATTCACTATTTCAGTCCATCCAGGGATTATTCAGTTGCAAAGTCCAGTGTCGAAAAAGAGGTCAGTAAACTTACAAATATCAATCAGTCCAGTAATAAATCATCTCACAGTAGAGATATGAAGAAATTCAAACCTCCTTTCTTCCTTCAGCAAAAACAGCAGCAGTAGGGAACTATCAGTCCATCATTGTCAGCAAGCAATTCAGTAAGCCAGCAATCCAGTAGGTTCTCTTGCTCCCTCTTATGGTGGTTTTACAACTGCACCCAAAATTACATGCTTTGCTGTTTAAAGTGACACACACTAAAAACTTACAATCATAGTTTATATATATTATTTTACCCAAACTAAGTTAGTTAACCTTGTTATTCCTAACAGTATCCTAAATATTTTATTTCTTACATCAGCTTTGTATAACCTTTTATATGATTTATAACTATTGCCTGGTGTCCCAGATGCCTGGAAAAATCTCACCTCTTTGAGGGATGTAAGGGGAGAAGGGGCCATGTGGATTGCAGCACCGGAAGATAATTCCTGGGAACCTTTCTTTATCTGCTTTCTCAGAGATGGTGGGATAATAACATGTTCACACCTGCGGATTGGTGGAATCCACATCAGACTTCAGAAAGGGGTTCTAATTCCCTTTATCTTACTTGGATGCCCTGAGGGACCCCAGACCTGCATTGAATTTTGACCTGATTTACCCCTCTTCAATAAAAAGATTCCTTTTTAAATACAAAGTTTTCAAGGGTTCATACTTATATTTTGAAGGTGGGGGAGGCTGGTCCTTGCACCACGTCCAATTTACCACAGTCAACTCACTGTGGCCATAGCCAGCGTGCTGCAGGACAACTCACCACAGGACACTTCAACAAATACAAAAGTTAGATTAATTTCAACAGAACCATAGTCAATAATAAAATAAAGTCAATCCAGAACTACAAGAATTACAATAATTTTGATGAAAACATGATCACCAAAAATAAAAGTAACTGAATGAAATGATTAACATGACATTACACTGGTCATGATTTGATTTGACCCACAATGAGTGGCTGTGGTGAATTGGACATGGTGAGTTGTCCCATTACACCATCAAGAGAGGGATAGCATGGAAAGCATGGGAACGATAGTGCCACTCCATACTGCACTGGTGAGGCCACATTTGGAATACTGCTTCCAGTTCTGGTTACCATGGTTCAAAAAAGATGCTGACGCCCTGGAAAAAGTCCAGAGAAGAGCAGCAAATGTTAAATATTCAGTGGGGAAAAGTCAGTGATGTCAGACTTCCTCCGTTGGTTCATTTTCTAGGTGGGAAGTGGCTAAAGTTGTGGACAGCAGCCTGTAAAAAGAATAGCAGGCACACCTGGTGGCAGTCTTTACTTAGAGCAGAATAAAAGAGATCTTTTCCCTCTCCCATTGTCCTGCCTCTTCAATCTAGCCCATATCTAATACTGGCGACGAGGATGGGATTCTAGAAGAGAGCAAAGGAAACGAGGTGTAGACAGATAATTTCTTACAACAGAATGCTTCTATCACCATGCTGATCATCAAAATGTCCACCCACGCTCAACCAGAACCTTTTGATTCAACAAGGCATGACTGGGTCGCATACATGGGACAATTTCAAATGTTTATAGAAGCAAATTCACTGCATGATACAACAAAACAGAGGAAGAGAGCTCCATTCCTGGGATATTGTGGGAATCGCCTCTACAAAACACCTAGAACCCTAGCTGCACCCAAAGATGTGGAAACAATGGAATGGAAAGAATTACAGAAGATGTTAGAAGAATATTATGCTCTTGCTGCATCATCATCACTGGCTCACTGACTTGACTTTTACTGCAGAGAACAGAAACCAGGTGAGACCATAAATGATTACCTTACAAACCTGTGAGATATCGCTGCAGGCTGTGAGTTTGAAAATGTGGAAATAACTTTAAGAGATAGAGTTGTAGTTGGAATGAGGGACCTGAGATTATAAAGGAAGGTAGTAGCTAAAAAGAGCATCGCTTTTTAGCTATTAGCTTCTTTTGTAATCTAGCATCCCTAACCCTAACCCTAACTCTTTAAAAGAAGTAATAGAGGAAGCCTGGGCAGCAGAAATTTCAGATAAACCAACAACCAAAATTGAGAAGTCTGAGGGCATTCACTCAGCATGGGGGACGACCAGCAAATATGAGAGATTGGTGAACTCTCTGAAGAGGAGGAAGAAATACATAGAGTAAAACCAGATAGAAGATCAGGGCCCCAGGGGGTGAGCCAAATACCCCTGTGGTGTGCAAGCTGCAAAGGAAACCACCCCCAGGCAGTTTGCAAATTGAGGGTTGCAATCTGCTGCAGATGTGAGAGAAGGGGGCATATTGCTGAAGCTAGCAGAGCAAATCTGCCAGCATACCCCAATCAGAGACAAGCAGGTTTCCCTAATCAGCCACGTGGTCCACAACAAAGGGGATTCCAGAAACTGCCAAATTCAAACTATAGAATGGAGAGCGACAGAGAATATGAGCATACAATAGTGGGGCAGTCTGACCCCCATCAATCAAAGAAATTCAACATCATAGTGATAATAGGAGAAAAACCTTGTGATATGGAAATTGACTCTGGATCCTACATATCTATGGTGTCCTGGACAACTATAAAGGAAGCAATCCCTGACATAACCAGACAACAACTAAAACCACAACATTTAATACTAAAAGATTACCAAGGAAACAGAATTCCTGTATTAGGAAGAGGAATTTTTCCAGTAAAATTCAGAAACTTCACTGGTGAATTGCCTTTAACTATCGTGGACAAAGAAGTACTGAGTCACTCTACCAAGCGATAGGTTGGAAGTGACCATCCACACTATGCAAGCAGAAGACTACAAACAAATGAAAGAGGACCTACAGACTGAATTCAAGGATGTTTTTGATGGGAGCCTAGGTATAAGTATATGGGGACCCCTATTTCTTTCAACCTTGATCCAAAAGTTCCCCGTCAGAATGAAACCAAGGCAAGTCCCTTTTGCCCTGAGGCCCAAGGTGGATGAACAATTAGATAAACTAATAGCCCAAGGAGTCCTAGAGCCAGTTGATCACGCTAAGTGGGAGACCCCTATAGTCACCCCAGTTAAGCCGGATGGGTCCGTTAGAATCTGTGCGGATTATAAAATTTCCATAAAGATTGCATTGCAACAGAGCAGTATTAGTAGTACAACATCTGTTGCATTCAATAGGAAAAGGAAATTGTTTTGCCAAATTAGACTTGGCTCAAGCCTATCAGCAGTTACCTGTGGATGAAGAAACAGCAGAAGCTCAGACCATTGTAACCCACAGGGGTGCTTTCAAATGCAAAAGATTGCAATTTGGGGTAAGCATAGCTCCAGGACTATTTCAAAGCTTAATGGAATGCCTACTACAGGGCATTGTGTGGGTGGTACCTTATTTTGATGATGTCCTTGTGGCAGCAGAGGACAAAGAACAACTTAAACAAAGACTAAGGCTAGTCTTGAGCAGATTTCAAGAAGCTGGCCTTAAAATCAAAAAAGAGAAATGCCACATAGCAATACCAATTTCTGTTGAATTTCTGGGATATCTAATTGATGAGAGAGGTATATACCCCACAGATAGTAAAATAAAAGCAATTAAGGAAGCTCCCACTCCAACAAACAAAACAGAATTACAAGCTTTCCTGGGACTTTTAAATTTTTACAGTATTTTTCTACCACACAAAGTGACAGTTGTTGAACCACTTCACAGACTTCTTGATAAAAAAGCAGAATGGACTTAGGGACACAGAGAAACAACTGCATTTGAAAGCATAAAAGGAGTCCTAACTTCTAACAGTGTTCTGCTACAATATAATGAAACATTACCTCTTTCACTAACATGTGATGCATCCCCCTTTGGGGTAGGGTCCGTTCTCAGCCATAAATTCCCAAATGGCAGAGAAGCACCCATTGTTTTATACTCGAAGTCTTTATCCAAAGCTGAATGGAATTATAGCCAGCTAGATAAGGAAGCACTAGCTGCAGTAGCAGGCATTAAGCATTTTCACAAATATCTTTATGGAGACAATTTGAACTAGTCACAGACCACAAACCACTCCTAGGCATTGTAGCAGGAAACAAACCAACACCAAACATAATATCCCCCAGAATGACAAGATGGACTGTTTTCTTAGCTGCATACAACTATTGCCTTATACATCGACCAGGCAAGACCATAACTCATGCAGATGCACTCAGCCGTTGCCCCTTTCCAGAACTATTGAAGACCCAGCTCCAGCCACATCCATACTTCTCATTGAAGACATCACCAGCAGCCCTATCACAGCATCAGAAATAGCCAAACAATCAGCCAAAGACAAAACTCTGGCATGTATTTTAAACTGGGTGTTGAGGGGATGGCCAGAAGAAGCACTGGAAGGTGATTTTAAACTGTTTAAAATCTGGCAAAATGTACTGTCTGTAATTAAAGAGTGTTTGTTGTGGGGGGATAGAGTTGTGATACCTGAGAAGCTGAGAGAACAAGTCTTAAAGAATGTTGCATGAGGGCCACCCAGGGAAAGTACGAATGAAAGCATTAGCCAGAGGTTATACCTGGTGGCCTGGAATGGGTAAGGAAATTGAAAAATGGGTTGCAGCTTGTTCGCCTTGTCAGGAATCCAGACCCGCACCCCTTCGGTACCAACCCTAGAATGGGAATCACCAAAAACACCTTGGTCTAGAATACATATAGACCTGGCAGGGCCAATGCAAGGGCAAACATTTCTAATAACCGTTGATGCATATTCAAAATGGATGGAAGTAACAATCATGAAAACCACAGCAGATGCCGTGATTAAGGTATTGAGGAAATTGTTTGCCAGACTGCTGGACATTAAAAGTCCAGCAGAACTTTTAATGGGACGGAAGTTAAGATCAGAGCTAGATACATTACACCCACACTACAATCCAAGCACACCCATAGATTCGACAACTAAATGTAGATATTTGAACATAGGCCTATCGGTCTATGCTCACAACTATGCAGGGGGCCCCCATGGATCCCTGCATGAGTAATGCAAGTCACAGGCTCCCTATCTTATACTGTAGAACTAGAAGATGGGAAAATATGGAGCAGACACATAGATCAACTCCGGGGATGATTGGATTGGGATCAGAATGACTAGAAAGCCTCAGAAACAGAAATCCAATACAGAGAGGAAAGACCAACTCTGACAACTAAAAATGCTGAAAACATAAGCCTCCCCACTTTAAGGCGGAATTCAAACTCTAGTACACTGCAGGGGGTGGGGAATCCAGCAAAGAAACTCAGAGCCCTCTGTTTCATTGAAGCCAGCCCCGGGCAGTTCAAAGGGCTGGCTCTGGAGGGACAACAGACCCAACTAGTCAGGTCACCGCCACTGGTGAGGCTGAACTGTGAAGGTCCAGTCGCACACACGGAGTCCCGCTTACTTACATGATTATGTTATGTGAGTGAGCTGATTGGATGAATGCTTCTTCCAGGAGGGGAGGGGCGTTAGATATTCAATGGGGAAAAGTCAGTGATGTCAGACTTCCCCCATTGGTTCATTTTCTAGGCGGGAAAATGAACAGCTGTCAGTGGCTAAAGTTGGGGACAGCAGCCTGTAAAAAGAACAGCAGGCACACCTGGCGGCAGTCTTTACTCGGAGCAGAATAAAAGATATCTTTTCCCTCTCCTGTTGTCCTGCCTCTTCAATCTAGTCCATATCTAACAGCAAAGATTCTATGATTCTATCAGGAGTGCTATTACTTTACTACACACTGTATGAAGTGATTCATTTGCTGTTGTCGCTAAAGTGATAATCCATCTTCAGGAACTTCCTATATTGCTCCAATTTGCCTGTTTAGTTGGCAGCTTGGATGACCTTCATACCTTGCTGCCATTAGGATGGTTTATACTTGATGCAGAGTTTGTTTCCCAGTTGATGTCAGGGTAGTTAAAGTCTGTCATTATCTCAGTGGTATCTTTCGTGCACACCTCAGCTGACTGATTAGCAAATCTATAAGATATATTTCATCTATATCAGTGGTTCTTAACCTTTTTGAAAGAATCGTTCCCTTGAGCCATTGAGGAAGTTATCATCGCCCCCTCCCCCAACATAACCTCTCAATCACAACACAGGGAAATAATTCTTCAATTTATGCAAACATGTTTTTTGTTTTCTTTAGAATTGTCATCAGGACATATCGATGCAAATAATTTATTTCCAGTCTTTTTCCCATATCTCAACTGTGAAAAATTCTGATGCCACCTATCACTTTACTCCCAAACTTCATGATACATGTATTTCATTATTATTTATTCATGACACTTAAATGCAATGACCACTGAAAACAAAATTCAATTGCAAGAAAATGAAATGCCCCAAAAAACAATAACATTTAATGGTTTAATTACAAAAGAATTATAAGATGCAAAAAGAAATACAAAAAGGGCATAAGAACAAACCGCAATGCAGGAACTAAGAATTTCAAGATGAAAACTCTGAAACTAAATTAAGATTCGAGGAAAATATATATTCATGCACACTGTAGAAAGGGTTAAAAAGATACAAAAAAAATTTTACAGAAGGAAAGCAACAAAAGTGACAAATTTAATGCCTAAACTGAAGAAAAATATATCTACACAAAAAGTTTACACGAAGAGCACCCAAAAAAATTGGAACCATAAAACTGAGAAACCAAAATATAATATCGAACTGGAGTGCATGCTAAAAAAGTACAAATAAAGAGACACACAAAATGTTTTACAGATAATTCAAAAACAAAGCCGAAAACTCAAACTGGAACGTGAAATCCAATGCAAGCAAATACAACAATAAGAGCTGAGACAATTATTAATGAAGAAAATGTATGTACACAAAAAGCAAAAAAAGAACATCAATGGCTGCCTTGTGCTTGGTGAGCTGATGCCAATTTCTTGATGTCTCAAACCATTTTTGTTAATCTCATTCTTAAATCACCTCGTTCAGTGATCTTCAACATGTTCCTTGACTTAGAAAGGATCTATTGGATGGCGCTGAAACCCCTCTCCACTAAGTAAGTGGAAGGAAAGGCTAAAAGAAGCAACTTAACTTCCTCCCACAATATTGGGTAAGTGTTCCTCATTTTCACCCAAAAAGCTTCGTAGCCTAACTCTGAAAATGTGATTGGGCTTCACAGTCATATTTCAGATCTGTCAGTGGCTCTTGCAGTTTGGGATGAGGTTGTGCAAAGTCTGCTGTGAAAGGATTTAGCACCCAAGTGGGCACTTCCAGTTTTATCAGATCATAGAATCTGGTTTCCATATCTTCTTTTAGTTGCTTCAAATAGCAGCAAAAAATGTCCAAATCTTCTGCTTGGAGTTGACATTCATTACCAAGGCTTGGGAACTGATACAGCTCCTGGCAACTCATATTGCTTGCAAGGAGGTCCAATCTTGAAATAAATGAGCAGATTATTCCTGTGGCCTTAAGAAAATTGATTTTATCTTCATGCGGCTTTACATTCACTTCATTCAGTTTGTCAAAAAACATCAGCAAGATAAGCTACATCCAGACATCGAAGTTTAAGAGAACTTAGACTTGGATAAATGGATTCAAGAAATTTGACAACTGTGTCAAAAAGTTTGTCGAATCACCGCAAACACTTTCCTTTTGAAAGCCACCTTACTTCGGTGTGCAAAAGGAGATGTTCAAACTCCTCATCATTTTCTTCACAAAGCTTGTGAAAAAGTCAGTTATTCAAGGCATTCAACTTAATTTTATTCACAGCATTAATGACGTAACGTGTAGACTCATGCAAACGGCCACACAATTTTTTTGAGACAAAGTGCTGTCTATGAACGATACAATGGACAGTCATAACTCCAGGTACAACCAATTTCAGATGAGCTTGAAATCTGCGATATTGTCCAACCATGGATAAAGCTCCATCGGTTGCACATGCCACGACATTTGTCAAAGGGATGTTTTTCTCATTAAAAAGCTCTTCAACCTTTTTAAATATCGAAGAACCTTTTGTGTCGGTGGCTAAATTTCGAGCAAATGACAGTTCTTCTCCATCTCTTCATTTCCGTTGATGAACGGAGCAAATAACAAGGCTTCATTTTCATAAATCGTTGACTCTGTTGGGGTAATCCCTGTTAGGAGAATGAGTGCACTCAGGGAAACATAGTGAGAGTGATGTTGAATAACACACAACCAGCATACAGATACAATGAATAGTAAAATGTAGGTTTTACTTCCAGTAAATGGGTAAACAAAGTCCAACAAACAGTCCAAATCATACACGGTTAAAGCAGTTAATATCAGTCCAGGGATAATCCAAAAACGAAGTGAAGTATCATAAACGGAGTTTGCTAACAGTTGCAAAACTCACAGCAATCCGAGCAGAACGACGATCAGGCAATATGGCAAAACAGGAAATGCAAGAAGAGAGAAACCAGATTTCTGGCTCCATTTTATGGCCAATGGAGGAACCTCAGACAATCACCATTACAGCATTCTCTTAAAGATAAAGTATTAAATTCCTATCCTGGTTTATATATTTCCAATCCAACTGTTAGGTGACTATCATTTCTATCATTCTCCCCTTTTGGTAGGATAATATATAAAATCTTACAGTTTAAATCCATATTCTTCATAGCAAGTCTTATGTTGTAGAGTGCCTTGAGCTTTCATAAAATGATCTGCAATATTATTCTCTGACATGCAGTACTCCCGTTTAATCATTTTACTTTGAACACATTGTCTCACATTTAGATATCTTAGATTGGTGTGTTTTGATCTTGTCTTTACAGCGAGATTGGAAGCCATCTGTATTGCTGATTGGTTGTCTTCATACACAACAATAAGTTCATTTATATTAATTCCCATATCTATCATTAGTTGTTTATAACAAACTAAATCCATATATAATAGAGACAAATGTGAGAATTCAGCCTCCATTGTTGATAAACTTAGATGTTTTTGTTAGACCACCATCCAATTAACACCTTTCCTAATAATACTACAGTACCTGACATTGATTTACGTGTAAGAACATCTGTAGCGAAACTTGCATCGGCATATGCAGTTAAACTTAGTTCATCCTTAGGCTCTAAATATGATGCATAATGCATTGTTTGTTTAAGATATCTCAACACACACTTAGCAGCTTGCCAGTGCCTTTCAGTAGGCTCAACGTTAAACCTGGCTAATTGGTTAACACTATATGCTATATCTGGCCTTGACCAATTACTAAATAAGATAAGCTACCAATCAAGGATTGATAAATGTCCTTATGAAAAACAGGACTTTGCATATCACTGTGGCTAAACTCCTGGCTCATTGGTGTCTTAGCTGGTTTACAAAGTTCCACTTTAAAGTTCTTTAGTAACTGGTTAATTTTATCTGCCTGTGAGATTTTGTAGTCTCCCTTAATTTTATCTATTTTCAAACCAAGATACTGTTTAATCTCACCTAAATGTTTTATTTTAAATTTCTTCTCTAACAGTGAAAATATCTCAGTAGCTTCTTGCTCAGTCTTTGTGATTAATGCTATGTCATCAGTGAACAATAGCAACAATTAAATGATACCATCACTTTCTTTTTTGAATAAACATGGATCAGCCATGCCAGCTACAAAACCTATCTTTGTTAATTCCTTCAATATGCACTGGTTCCATTCATAGTCTGATTGCTTCAGGCCATAAATACTCTTTTTTAATCGCCAGCAATCAGTTTTGTTGTCAGTTTTTATCCCCAAAGACTTCTTTAAATATATAGTATGTTGCAAAGGTGTATGTAGATATGCTGTCTCAACATCTTTATTTATTATGTAAATGTTTATTATGTATTTCTTCTTAGCTGCCCACACTAATACTGCTCATAATGTGGTAGCCTTCAGACTAGGTGCAAACACCTCATCATAGTCATCGGCTGACTGATCGAACCCTTGTGCTACTAACCTGGCTTTATGGGTAACAGTCCCATCCACACCTGTCTTAATTTTATAAATCCACTTGCACCCTATGGCATGCTCACCTGGTGGTAATCTGACATTTTCATATACCACCAACCTTTGTAAGGATTTTAGTTCCTTATCCATTGCTTCCTGCCAAGCAGCCTGATCCTTAGCAGGATACAGTTTCAATTCATTATAGTTAGTAGGAACTATATTTACTTGGCATACTATACTAGCCTGATATCTGTCAGGTGGTCATGTTACATGGGTCTAGGCAACTCAGAGCTTACTGATGGACTCCTGTTCAACCTGCTTCTGTTTTTCTACCTCCTCCTGTGCCTGTTCTTCCTTTTTAATGGCTATTGATGGTTTAACTATCTTATCATTAAGGACTACTTGGGTATCAATAACATCATTGTTGGATTCTTGTTCTAGTTTATGCCACTCAACGTGCTCAAGAAATTTAGCACTAGCGCTATAGTAAACATTAGCTGTACCTGGAGCCCAGAATCTAAACAATCTATGGTTGGCCTCGTAACCTACGAAAAATAATTTCCTAGCTCTATGTTGCCCTTTCAGTCTTACTTGTGAGGGAATATGCACCCATGCTGGAGCTCCAAATGTATGTAGATAACTTAAATTTGGTTTTCTGCCATGCCAATGAGTGAATGGCAATTCACCAGTTGTTGTGTTCACCACATTGTTTAACACATGATTGCTACACATTATGGCTTCACCCCACAGTGTTTCAGGCAAACCTGAATCGGATAACATAGTGAGAGCCATAGCTTGTAATTTTTGCCCTCTTCATTCTATAAATGAGTTATGTTGTGGCCTGTAAGGTGCAGAACGCTTATGTTTGATACCAGCTGATTTCAACATCATTTGGAATCTATTGTTAATAAATTTAGTCCCGTTATCTGTAACTAAAGTAATTACCTTATGTCTCATTTTCTTTTCTGCAAATCTTAGCCAATAAAGAAATGTTGGAATGTTTCTGTTTTGTTTTTCATTAAATAACAGAAACTGTATCGTAAGTAATGATCCATTATACTCAAAACATAGCAGACACCTCCCAAACTGGGTTTCTTAGGACCAATTATGTCAGCAAACACAATCTCTAAAGGTTCTTTGGTCTTAAACCCATTCAATCTGTTTGCTGGAGTAACCTTGCTTTTCTCCTGGTTACAGGCATTACAGTTTAAGTACTTGCTATAGGGTTTTAGTTTTACTCCCTCTGACAATTCAAGTTTGTTTCAGCATTTTGAAATTAATGTGCCCCAGACGTCTATGCAGTAAATGTATACATTCGTCATGTGGCTTAACATAAACCAAGTTATCCATCTGCAACTGTTCATCATGTAAAACAAATAAATCATTCTCTAAAGTAGCAATAACACTTTTACCCTCTTTCTCTATTATACAGTTATCTCCCCTAAAGGTTACTCCATAACCAATATTAACTAAAGCCCTTACTGATAACAAATTAAATTTCAGTTTAGGTACATATAACATAGATAAATGCTCTTTTACTCATGAACAATATGCAGATGCTTCACTAGATGCTTTCATCTTCCATCCATTTTCCAATGATACATGTTACTTACTCGTGGACATCTTTACAAACCTCTCTTTATTTGTAGTAATGCACTGTGATGCTCCACTATCAACTACCCACAAATCATGGTTTACAGTTGAATTGCTAGACATAGCTAAATTAACATTCTTCTTAGCTTTCTCGTGATTACAGTATTCTGTCGTTTTCCCTTCTTACAGAATCTAGCTATATGTTCCTTAGCCCCACAAGAAAAACATTTCCTAACAGTATAGGCAATGGAAAACAAATCCTCTTCTTGTAGTTATTTTTCTCTCAGTTGGTCTCTTTCCAGCCTTCTTCTTGCATCTTCTAACAATTGTCCGGTTATGTCAGTCAACGTCAGTTCATTTCTGGTCCGGACTTCCAGTGAAGATACGTAATCATAATAACTTTCATCCAATGAGGAAAGAATGATGTAAACCTGATGCAGCTCTGAAAAAAATAGTTCCTTTTCATGTTCTTTTCATAAAGTTCAAATGAGCTAACATATCTCCACTTTTCAGAAGATGTGCTCTAAACAGTTTATGTGTAAGATGTATGTGTGCACCTACACTGTTATGAATATAAATCCTCTTCAAATTCTCCCAACACCTAGCAGCAGACTCTTCTCCATGGATATGGACTAGCTGCCTGTCACTCAGTGTTAGTCCAATTATACAAAGAGCTCGTTCATTGTTCCGTTTAAAGTCAGCTAACTTTTTGGCATCATCCTCATTATTTGGATTCCAAGCATTTACATCCAGTGGATCTTGAACTGCAGCCCATAACCCTTCTCTATGCAGAAGTAGATTGCACTTCATAGACCAGGAAACATAGTTTGTTCCATCCAACTGGGTTATCAGTGATAGACTTGTTGACAGGTCTTGTTCCATCTTTACCAGGACAGTAACCCACAATTAAACAATAAACAGCTGTCTGTATACGGCACTGTGTATTCACATTAACTCTCAGTTATCTGAGCTTGGTATGCCTGGGCCCATAACCAATGTTGAGGTAATCCCCGTTAGGAGAATGAGTGCATTCAGGGAAATATAGTGAGAGCGATGTTGAATAACACATGACCAGCATACAGATAAACTGAATAGTAAAATGTAGGTTTTACTTTCAGTAAATGGGTAAACAAAGTCCAACAAACAGTTTAAATCATACAGTTACAGTTAAAGCAGTTAATATCAGTCCAGGGATAATCCAAAAATGAAGTAAGTATCATAAACAGAGTTTAGTAAACAGAGTTTGCTAACAGCTGCAAAACTCACAGCAATCCGAGCAAAATGACAATCAGGCAATACAGCAAAACAGGAAATGCAAGAAGAGAGAAACCAGGTTTCTAGTTCCATCTTATGGCAGTTGGAGGAACCTCAGATAATCACCATTACAGCATTCTCTTAAAGATACAGTGTTAAATTCCTATTCTGGTTTATATATTTCCAACCCAACTGTTAGGTGACTATCATTCCTAACAGACTCATCAATCTGCATCATGAATTCTGTACTTTTCTTTTTTTTTATAAAGTTTTATTGTTTTTTAAGACAAACATAGACAAACAAAAAAACATCAAGCCATCTTCCATATAAATATATACATACAGTGTGTCAGTTGGTTTACAAATTGTTTTGTGCTTCCACTTCATAGTCTTCAATTACAATTACATTGTATATATTCTCATATTGTCAATCAAATATTCCTAAATACATTAATATCATTATTAATAAATCATTTGACTATACTATTATTCATTCATGTTTTACAAGATAATCCATATTTTATTTAATTTGTTTGGTTCATATTATCATCTCAGATCTATCCTACAATCATTTTGTAGATATAATAAAGATACATTTTTATATATTCATTATCTTCTCAAAATCTACATATTTAATTACCATGTTTTATTATCTAACCATTGATAGAATAGATCCCAAATTTTATAAAATTATTTATCTTCTTGTTCTCTGATTTCAAATGTCAATCTACTCATTTCAGCACATTCCATTATTTTCTTAATAATTTCCTCCTGTGATGGAACTTTCTCATTTTTTCATTTTTTGGCAAATACAATCCTAGCCGCTGTTAATACATTTACAGTCAGATATTTCAATTTTTACAATATATTTCAGGTAGAATTTCCAGTAAAAATATCTCTGGTTTCAAGTCTATATGCTTTTTTGTCATTTTTTCCAACCATGTGTGGATTTTAGTCCAATATTTTTTGGCATCTGCACAAGTCCACCAGATATGGTAATATGAGCCAGGTACTTGATGACATTTCCAATATTTTTCAGATTTATTCTTGAATATTCTTGCTATTCTTGTTGGGGGGAAATGCCACCTGTAAAACATCTTATACAATTTTTTTTTATATGCTGTTGACAATGTCATTTTATAACTTTGAGACCACAATTTTTGTCATTTCTCTAGATCAATCCCATATCCAAAATTCTTCCCCCAAGCAATCATTGTTTCTTTAACTTGTTCTTCTAATTTAATTTCTAATAGATACCCATACAATTTTTTAATCACCTTTTCATCAGTACCTGTCAAAATCTTATCTAAATCAATCAATTTATCATAGAAACCTTCTGTTTCAGCATCTTTATCATACCTTGAATGTATTTGCGCATATGAAAACCAATTCATTTTTATACCTTGTTCTTCTAATTTTTGCATAGATTTAAGTTCACCCTTTTCATTCAATATTTCACCGTATCTGTTTGTTCCTTTTTGTATATTATAGGATAAGAAAAAGCTTCAATAGTCGATAGCCAGACTGGAATTTTCAAATAACATTGCCTTTTAGTGTTCTCCCAGTTTAACCACAGAGACTCCCGTATATAATGTCTTCTAAAGTACCCCTGTGTTTTAGTTCCTTTATACCATAAAAAAGCATGCCACCCCAACAACAGATCATGTCCTTCTAGTGTCAACAATCTAGCATTTCTTAATGTTATCCATTCCTTAACCTACATCAAATTTGTAGCTTGGTAATACAACTCCCAATTAGGCAAACCAAATCCTCCTCTTATTCTAGCATCTTGCAAAAGTTTTAATTTTATTCTCGCTTTCTTACCTTGCCATATATATTTCAACACAATTTTATTTAAATGTTCAAAATAATCTTTTCCAAGCCTAATTGGAATTGTTTGAAGCAAATATAAAATTCTGGGTAATACGTTCATCTTGATTGTTGATATTCTCCCTATTAATGACAGTTGTAAATTTTCCCATTTCACCAAATCTAGAGCTATCTGCTGCTTAAGTTTAATATAGTTAATTCTCTTTTAGTGTATTACATCTTGCTGTCAAATATATCCCCAAGTACTTGATCTTATTCATGACCTGGATTTTTAATACATCCGCCAGTTCTTCCTTTTGTCTTGATAACAAATTTTTTGTCAAAATCTTTGTTTTGTCTTTGTTTATTTTCAAACCAGCCACCTTCCCATATACCTCTATCTTTTCTATCACTTTTAACTCTGTTTCTAGTGGGTCTTCTAAGATGAAAACCAGATCATCTGCAAATGCTTGCAATTTAAATTCTTCTTTTTTAATTTTCATCCCTTTTATGTCATTTTCTTCTCTAATATTTCTATTTAGCACTTCCAAGGTTAACACAAACAACAAAGGTGACAGTGGGCACCCTTGTCTTGTTCCTTTTCTTATATCAATAGAGTCCGTTAATTCTTCCTCTATCATTACCTTTGCTGTTTGCTTCTGATATATAGCTTCTATTGTTTGGATGATTTTTTTTACCAAAACCCATCTGTTGAAGCTGGAATAACATGAATCACCAATTCACATTGTCAAATGCCTTCGTGCATCTAAGAATACTGAAGCCATTTGTTTTTCAGGGTGTGCCCCATAGTATTCCAAAGTGTCCAAAATTACTCTCATATTGTCTTTAATTCGTCTCTTTGGCAGAAATCCATTTTGGTCAGAGTGAATAAAATTATTTAGGTATTTTTTAAGTCTTTCTGCCAATATTGAAGCAAAAATTTTATAATCTGCATTTCGTAGGGAAATCACTCTGTAATTCTTCATTTGTAATGGGTCGGCCTCCTCTTTTGGGATAAGTGTAATATAAGCTTCTGACCATGATTTAGGTATCTTCTTCTTTGACATAACTTCATTCATAACTTCTAGCAATGGAAGATTCAACGATTTTTGTAGTGTTTTATAAAATTCCACTGGAATTCCATCTGGGCCTGGTGCCTTTCCATTGTTTTGCTTCTGAAGTGCTTCAGTTAACTCCATCATCATGATATTACTTTCTAACATTGTTTCAATCTCTTTAGGTATCTGGGGTAGGTTAGCATTCTGTAAGTACTGTTTAACTCTTTGATCATCAATATTCTCTTGTGTATATAGTTTCCCGTAATAGTCTCGTATAATTTCCTTCTTCTCTTTACTTCCATAGCAAACTTGGCCTTGATCATCTATTAATTGCAATATTTTCCTTGATTCTTTCTCTTTTCTCAGTTTATATGCTAACCATCTACTTGGTTTATTTGCATCTTCAAAGTAGTTCTGTTTCATGCCTCTGATTTTCTATGCTAATTCTTCTTTTTCCATTAATCCCATTTCATGTTTAATTATATCCATTTTTAACTTAATGTCCTTTTTCTGTGGCATTTTCTGTAATTCTTTTTCAAGTTCTTTATATTCATCCTCTAATGTCTTAGAAGCTAGTCTTTTTGTGATATTTCTTTTCCTTGTATAGTCTATTATCAAGCCTCTAGCATCTGGCTTCACTGTATCCTGTACATTCTGCGTTGATGTGTCTTCTTTTTTATTTTCTTTAAAGAGAAAAGCCATTTCTTTCTCCATCCTCTGTATGAAGTCATTTTCTTTTAATATAGTATTGTTTAATGTCCATCTAGATCTTCTTCTTTGTCCTTTCCATTTAATTGTCATTGGATTATGATCTGCCCAAATACTTGTTTCAATGTTTATTTCTTGCATATTGGCTAACAATTCTGTTGACATCCATATCATATCTATTCTGGACCATGATAAATGTCTGTTTGAATAGAAAGTGTATTGTTTAGTCTTAGTATTTCTTTCTCTCCGTGCATCTTTTAGGTTTATTTCATCTGTCATTTTAAAAAAGGATTTAGGGAGAGTCTTTCTGTTTTGCTTTGTTGTTTTCTGTGTTGTATAGTCCAATTTATTGTCTACAATTCCATTGAAATCTCCCATCATAATGATATTAGTATAGTCCAGTTCAATTATTTTCATATGTAGTTTTCTATAAAATTCTTCTTGATTGTCATTCGGGGCATATATTGCAATCAGGAGTGTTTTCATGTTATTGTCCATTATTTCCACCATTAATACTCTTCCATCATCATCTGTATCAATCAATTTCACTGGGATAATATCTTTAATGTGTAGAACCACCTCTTTTCTTGCATTGTGTCAAAGAAGTAAATATTTTCCCTAGCTTTGGCTGTATCAACAGTTGTTCATGTTGCTTTTTAATATGTACTTCTTGCAGGCAGATTATATCAAATTTTAATTTCTCTAATTTATAAAAAGTTTTCCTTCTTTTAGTAGCTGAATTAAGTTTGTTTATGTTAATTGTAATCAGCTTTTTCTCTTCCATGTTTATACTTTATAATTAGGTTTAGCAGCTCTTGTTGTTCCTTAACTTCCACCTTTCTGCCTATTGCACCTTCTTCTTTTTCAGTCGCTATTTGGCAATCTTCTTGGAATTCAATTAGTGACATTTCTTTTTCTGTCTCCTCCTCTCTCCCTCCAAATATTCAGTATAAAACAATTCAGCTTTCTCAACTGAGTCAATTCTGTGTCTCTATTCTTGCCATGTGAACATTAAACCTTCTGGAATCAGCCATCTATAATTCACCTCTTTTTAAAGTAGGATTTTAGTCAGGAAACGGTATTCTCTTCTCATTTCTCTCACTCTTCTAGGCACTTGTTTCAGGACCACAATCTCCTTATCTTTATATTTCAATGTTTTCTCTCTTGCCACCTGTAATATTTGTGTTCTAATGGCTTTCTTTGTAAATCTGATGTGAACTTCTCTTGGTAAGCTATTTCTCATTGCATATCTTGTGAAGACTCGAAAAACCTCATCTATTCCATCCATCATCTTCTCTTTGGTTATTTCCAGAGCTTCAGCCAAGATTTCTATCATTATCTCAGCTAAGTTTTGTCTCTTTTCATCCTCTATTTTTTGAAATCTGAGATAAAATTCTGATCTATCCATCTCCCATCTCAGCATCCCACTTTTATCTTGTTCAACTACTGTTACTCTGTCATCAGTATCTCCCATCTTCTAATCTCTTTGTTTATCTTCTTCAATTTTTTTGAATTTCTCATCATACTTCATCATCATTTGTTGAATATTCTCCACCTTTTCATCAGTTTTTTCTATTCTCCTTTCAATATTCTCTGTATGCTTTGAATTCCTTGCATAATCATCTGCAATGTCACCTTTTCCTGTTCTTTTTCTCACTGTAACATCATCTGTATTGAACGTTGTCCTCCAGATGGTGAAGAGGAAGAAGTAGGAACAATTCAAGATCTTCAGGTTCTTCTAAATCTTAATCCACTCGAGAAATAGCCAATTGTAAATCCAAGAAAAAATAGCGGAAAAAAAGAAATAAGATAGAAAAAAAAGATTTCTTCAGGTTCTTGTATACCTTAATCCAATTGCTTAGATGAATAGCAGAAAAAGCTCAAAAAAGGAAGAAAAAAAACCATAAACAGAAAAAGGAAAAAATTGTTAAATCTTCTAAAATGCAGAAAAATAAAAAGTAAAAGACTAAAAAGAAAAAGGAATCTCTTCAGGTTCTTCAACACCTTAATCCAATTAGAAAGTCTCAGGTATGAAAAAATATACAAAAAAAGGAAGCCACAAAAAAACCCCAATATAGAGGGTAGATAAAAAATGCAGGAGGGGGAGAGAGAGAAAAAGAAAAAGCCTACTCCCTTAAAAAAAAAAAAAGAAAGAAAGAAGGAAAACATTAATACTAAGGCTTTTCCTTTAAAATAGAATGCAAAAATAAAAATTAAGCTCCAAAAGCAAAAAGAAAGACAAAAGCAGGTTCCAAGAGTCCACAGATCTAAGTAACTATTACAAATAATAAGCTGATAAGGAGGATGTGTGAGGAATAGCCCAACTTAAAAAAGAGAAAAAGAACACACTGCACCTATTTAGTTATCCAAGGCTTTTGTTAATTTTTTTAGCTCCCTTCTCTAGAATCTTATCATCTTTTTTCTGTATACTTCAACACCAGACTCCAGCTACTGATAGAAACCCAGAAGAGCACCTGCAATAACACTCTCCCATGCTCTTCCCTCTATCTTATCAGACAGGCTCAAAGTCCTTGAAAAGAAGTCTGAATTCTTTCTCAGCTTTGGTCAAAAGAGAAAAAAAGAGAAACAATATTTCTAAGCCTCTAGTTGGTAGTGTTACAAAGTTTCCTCTGTTTTCACTTTCCCCCTCCTCTTCCAAACAAATTATTATAAAAAAGTTAATTAAAAAATAAAAAGGGTTTCAAAAAAAAGGCTAAAAGGGGATCTCTAGTCTAAAATATTGTACAAGCAAAAAGGAGAAGAAACAAAAATGAAAAATAAGATAGAAAAAAAGACCACTCCAGTTCAAAGTAAAAGATCGTATAGAAAGAGTACAGCAAAAGAAAGGTTACAATTAATTTGACTTCCCGTTTGAAATCGCCATTTAATTACTTCTGTCTGAGATTTTATGGATTCTTTCTTTTCCTTAGAGTGTCCTTTTAAATCTTAAAGTATAGAAAAACTTCTCATCAAACCGGCACACTTTCTCTTTCTATTCTCTTCCGTTTCGGAGCTGTCCCAACTTCAGCAGCTTTGATGGCTGCCTCTTTGCCTCTGGCAAAAAGAGCTTCTCCTGGATCTACCAGGGACTTTGCAATATCCCTGGGATTGACAGGATGAGCTCTTTACATTCACCGTCTCTTCGGGACAATTTAGATCCGTTTGGACCTGTCCAGGAGCAAAGATATTGGCAGTGATCTCAGACCTCCAGGAGCACATGCCATATCGTTGAGATGCCAGCTCTGCCCCCCCCCCCCGTACTTTTCAATGTGTCAATAAGCCTTTCTTCCACATCAGCAGCCATTTCATCAATTCTTTTTGATACAGTGTCATTGCTCAAAGGAACCGATTGCGTGACAGTGCTTGCACTCAGTCCCAACATGGTGGCAACAATCTGTTTCACTGCTGTTAAAATCAGCGTTTCTCTGATAGTGTCAGGTTTGCCACATTTTACAACAAAGATACTTCATAGGAACAAATGAGCCCCTTGTCGGCATTGAGTGACGATTTTCCAAATAACTTCTCAACAGTGCTGTGACCCTCAAACTTAGCTTTTAAGGATTCAAAAAACGATACCGGTTTGTCGGCTTTATCTGAATGAATTCTTACCAAATGCTCTTTCAGTCGGGAAGGCTTCATCGCTTCATTTGAAAATGTTTTCTCACAAAGAAGACAAAATGGAAGCTGTGTGTTGGAAGGAGATGGAATGAATCCCATTTTAGGTATTCCGTCGAATATTGGCGACATTTCCTCTTCTCAGCCATGTTGAGAGGTCTTCGAAATGAAAGGCACTAACTGCAAATTAAATTTTCAACTGCACTGGAACACTATAAAACACATGTGGACGTCAATAAACCTAGTTTCAACAGTTACGTTGACATCACAGGGGACAGCCACTCAGCATGCGATGTTTTGAAAGAAGCACTCACCCATCCATCAGTGCCCGTTCTGGCCAATGGCGCGCCACTGTATGGGTAGAGTGATAGAGGCTGCTGTGCAACGCGCATGAAGATGAGCGATGCGTATTCACATATGTACGGCGTTCTGTACTGAAGCTAGCTGGAGGAACATTTTAAAACACAGTTCAATCCACTAATAGCAAGCGATCTGATGTTTTTGTATGACAGATATACAGTGGTTCACTGTGCAAAAAAAGTCTCAAAAGTGTCCCCAAAACTTCTCACTCCATTGCCCCCATATCACCCCCTTCTGTTCCTTCACCCCTACATCACCCCTTTTTGTTTCTTCGCCCCCCTGAAAAACAAAATCACCCCCTGGGGTGTGATATCGCCCACATTAAGAACCACTGATCTACACTGCTCAAAAAAAATAAAGGGAACACAAAAATAAGACATCCTAGATCTGAATGAATGAAATATTCTTATTAAATATTTTGTTCATTACGTAGTTGAATGTGCTGACAACAAAATCACACAAAATTTATCAATGGAAATCAAATTTAGCAACCCATGGAGGTCTGGATTTGGAGTTACACTCAAAATTAAAGTGGAAAAAAACACTACAGGCTGATCCAACTTTGATGTAATGTCCTTAAAACAAGTCAAAATGAGGCTCAGTGTGGCCTCCATGTGCCTGTATGACCTCCCTACAATGCCTGGGCATGCTCCTGATGAGGTGGCGGATGGTCTCCTGAGGGATCTCCTCCCACACCTGGACTAAAGCATCCCCCAATTCCTAGACAGTCTGTGGTGCAATGTGGCGTTGGTGGATGGAGTGAGACATGATGTCCCAGATGTGCTCAATTGGATTCAGGTCTGGGGAATGGGCGGGCCAGTCCATAGCATCAATGCCTTTGTCTTGCAGGAACTGCTGACACACTCCAGCCACATGAGGTCTACCATTGTTGTGCATTAGGAGGAACCCAGGGCCAACCACACCAGCATATGGTCTCACAAGGGGTCTGAGGATCTCATCTCGGTACCTAATGGCAGTCAGGCTACCTCTGGTGAGCACATGGAGGGCTGTGCAGCCCCCTAAAGAAATGCCACCCAGAGAGGGCAGAGCTGGTGTCGCGACGATACAGCATGCGATCTTGGAGGTCTGAGATCGCTGCCAATATCTTTGCTCTTGGACGGTCCAAATGGATCTAAACCATCCTGAAGAGATGGTGAATGTAAAGAAGAAATGCCATCCCACACCATTACTGACCCACTGCCAAATCAGTCATGCTGGAGGATGTTGCAGGCAGCAGAACGTTGTCCACGGTGTCTCCACACCCTGTCACATTTGTCACATGTGCTCAGTGTGAACTTGCTTTCATCTGTGAAGAGCACAGGGCGCCAGTAGCAAATTTGCCAATCTTGGTGTTCTCTGGCAAATGCCAAATGTCCTGCATGGTGTTGGGCTGTAAGCACAACCTGTGAATGTCAGGCCCTCATACCACCCTCATGGAATCTGTTTCTGAACGTTTGAGTAGCCACATGCACATTTGTGGCCCACTGGAGGTCATTTTGCAGGGCTCTGGCAGTACTCCTGTCCCTCCTTGAACAAAGGCGGAGGTAGCAGTCCTGATGCTGGGTTGTTGCCCTCCTATGGCCTCCTCCACATCTCCTGATGTACTGGCCTGTCTCCTGGTAGCGCCTCCATGCTCTGGACACTACGCTGACAGACAGAGCTTCTTGCCACAGCTTCTTGCCACAGCTCGCATTGATGTGCCATCCTGGATGAGCTGCACTACCTGAGCCACTTGTGTGGGTTGTAGGCTCCATCTCATGCTACCACTAGAGTGAAAGCACCACTAGCATTCAAAAGTAACCAAACCATCAGCCAGAAAGCATAGGAACTGGGAAGTGCAAATTAAATTTTGCAGAACCACCTGCAGAACCACTCCTTTATTGGGAATGTCTTGCTAACCGCCTATGCTTTCCACCTATTGTCTATTCAACAGCATGTGAAATTGATTGTTAATCAGTGTTGCTACCTAAGTGGACAGTTTGATTTCACAGAAGTGTGATTGACTTGGAGTTACATTGTGTTGTTTAAGTGTTCTCTTTATTTTTTTGAGCAGTGTATATACTTGATTGGGTAGCCTATATAGTACATATCTATAGTAATGTCATCTAATATTAACCCAAATATTTTCAAGAAGGCTTTTGTCCTTGGTACAGGTAATTCTCGACTTACAAGTGCAATTGAGCCCAAAATTTATGTTATGAAGTGAGAAATTTGTTAAATTTGTTTATTTGCCCCATTTTATTACTTTTCTTCCACGTCACTGCAGTTGTTAAGATAGTAACACATTTGTTAGGTGGATCTGATTTCCCCATTGAGTTTATTTGTCAGAAATTTACAAAAGGTGATCACATGATCCCAGGATACTGCAAGCGTCATGAATATGAACCAGTTGTCAAACATCCAAATGTAAATCACATGACCTTGGGGATACTGCAACAGTCATAAGTTTGAAAAATGGTCATGTCACTTTTTTCAGTGCTGTTGAACTGTCACTAAACAAACTGTTGTAAATTGAGGACTACTTGTATTATATATTTTTGTAGAGGTGCACTAATTCTTTACATGTAAGAATTACTTATCTTGAACCATGATGGCACAGTGATTAGATTACAGCATTGCAGGCAAACCTGCCCACAGACAGTAGTTTGATTGTGATTGTCTCAAGGATAATTCAGCCTTCCATCCTTCTGATGTCAGTAAAATGAAGACTTGTTGGGGGCAATATGCTGACATTGTAAACCACTCAGTGAGTGTCATAAAGCACATGGAATGGTATATAAGTCTAAGTGCTTTTGCTATTCCTGTAAAGCAACTCCTCTTTTCTTTTGAATAACTTAACTGCTTCTACCAGTTTGTTCCAATCTATTCCACCAAGTTTCAATAATGGTAACAATATCATACCTGTCCTCATGTACCAGGACTTCAAGTTCTCCCTGTTTGGTCCATGCATTAATGCACAGGCATGTGAACCCTTACAGCTGACCCTGTATTTGCTACTTGTGGCTCCTGTTTTATATGTCTGAATGCCTCTTTATTGCTACTATTCTCTTGGCGATTTCATGGCGGCAAATGGCTTATTCTGTTCCTCTGAGAAGTGAGTCACCAGTCATCATCACATGCTTTTTTTTCCTGAGATCTTGCATCTTCATTGTGATCATCTGAGCTACTTTTCTTCCTGTCACTGGAACACTTAATGTAGACACTTCTTCTGATGTTTCCATGAACTTGGTGGCACATAATCAAAATTAGAATGAGAAGTCTGCAGAAAAAGCATAGAATTTTGTATAATTTAGTCCCTTGCCCCATCTGATCTTGCTGCTCTGGTAGTTAAGGTGTCATTTTCTTGAGATATGTTTTTTGATAGACAGCATGTTCAAAATTGTATGTGTGGACATAGCTGCCATGTGAATATGCTCACAAAATGGCTGTCAGGGTTGCCTTTGTCTATTTCCCAGGAAAGAAAAATCCTCAGCTCCGTAGATTTAGAGAAACACATTTTTTACTAGGAACGAACTGAAAGCAAGAAATTCCAGGCAAACTCTGAGGCAAAGCATGTGAAAACAGCAATTTGAAACAAACTGTACAGCCCAATCCCTTGTAGTTTAGGCAACCAGAGGGCATTTGCATACCAATGCTGTAAGAACAGCACAGAATGGCTTTTGTGGTGACCTTTTCTTATCTGCCTGGAGTTTGTGGGTCTCAGTTACTTTTATCAATGCCTGCTTGATATTCCCCCAAACTCCTTGCAGGCTATCCATCCACTCAGTCAGGCTGCCTAGTGAGGAGGCCTCCAGAGCGAGCTTGGGAATAGGGACAAAATCCACCCCATGTGTCACCTTAAAGGGCATCTGCCTCATACTACTGTGTATGCTGTTATTATATGCCACTTCTGCAAATGGCAGAAGCTCTGCCCACTCATTCTGCTGATAGGTGATGTAACACTGGAGATACTGCTCAACCATCACATTGGCTCTCTCCGCAGCCCCATTTGTACTCTGATGGAAGGCAGAGCTGAGGCCTTGCAAGGACACAATCACCCGAACAAACTCCCCCCAAAATTTGTCTGTAAATTGGACTCCCCGATCCAATATTATCTTTCTTGGTACACCATGTAGCTGGTAGACACAGATCAGGGACAATTTGGTCACCTTGCAAGCTGAGGGTAAGCCTGGACATGTGATGAAGTGGGCTTGCTTGGAAAAAATATCTATTATTGTCCAGATCATCGTGCTCCTGTGACGCTCTGGAAGATTCACAATAAAACCCATGTCTATCTCCTCCCATGGCCTAATGGGATTGGCAACTGGCTGCAGCAGGCCCGGAGGTTTCCCTGGCTTGATTTCCATAGCAGCACAGGTTGGGCAACTTTTGACATAGACCTCAATGTCCTTCTTCATCCATGGCCACCAGAACTGCCTATTGGCCAGGTGTAACATCTTCAGGAAACCGAAGTGACCCACTTATTTGACATCATGATAGCATTGCAGCACCTGTGTTCTTAATACACTAAGAACACAGGATTCAAATCCCAGCTGTTACCTATCTTACAAGTAGGGGTCCTTGGGCAATGATTCCTTAATGTTTCACCTGCCTACCTCAAATATGAGACATGAACTAGGATTCCAGCTCAGTTGTTGCCTAGATTAACGTGATCCATGTCAGATGTTGGGGAACCAGGGCAATAAATAGACTACTGGAAGAAACCATACAGGGATGAAACAAGAATCTGAAATTGATGGAATGCTACTACAATAGTAAATCTAAGTAGAGGGAATATATGAAACATATGAAGAACTATGGATGAATGGAAGACCTTCATCCATACTAAATGTAAAATAGTTAGTTACCCAACACTTCAACATAGTGAAAAGGAAGTTCCTCTCACAATTTGAGATAGACCAACTACACATTATATGCAAGATTCAAGAAGATCTGGAAGAACAATTGGATGTACAGCCAACACATGAAGCTGGATCATCATTGCCAACCCCTCCATTACAGGGCATAGCAGCTGATATGAGGCATAAGATCATGGATAAACTACTAAAGTTAACTCTCAAGATGTTACCAAGGCTCAGTGGAGAACTACCATCATAGTATGCTAGAAGATGTTCATAAAGCCCTCACAATAATCCTTTCTACCACTATAATTGAAACCAATGGACTTGCATACACAGCCTTTATAATCCTGGACATGCTTGACTACATGATCAAGAACAATAGTACAACCCACCTCCCTCCCCCCACCTCTGGAAATGAAGTTACAGTCTAAGATCAAGGCAACTTGGGTAGAGATTAGACAATTGATGGAATTACAGAAGGGTATGAAGAGTAAGGATAAGACTTGGCTATTGGAAAAAATTATAAGGTCTGACTCCATCTGAAGACCAAGAGATTGTTAAACAAATGCTGGCAACACATATATTACATGGGCTAGATCCTCCAAAGTCCTGACAGGAGATTCCACAGAAAGTTGATCCTGCGGGAAGATCCTGTGGGAATTGAGCGGGACCGATGGATACTGGCCAATTAACCAGATATTGTGTTAATAGACAAGGAGCAAAATATAGTGGTGGTAAGATATGTAACAGTGACAAATGACAGCAACTTCAGGAAGAAGGAGTAAGAGAATTTGGAGAAGTACCCGGGCCTGAAGAAGGAACTAGAGAGAATATGGAAAGTAATGACCAAAGTGATCTCTAATATTAGGAGCACTCAAGACTGAACAGAACAGAATTACAGAGTTGGAAGAGACCTTGGAGGTCTTCTAGTCTATCTCCTGTTCAAACAGAAGACCCTGTACCATTTCAGACAAATGGCTGTCCTGATTCTTTTTAAAAGCCTCCAGTGATGGAGCACCCACAACTGCTAAAGGCAAGCCATTCCACCAGTTTATTGTTCTCACTGTCAGGGAATTTCTTCTTAGTTTTAGATTGCTTCTCTCCTTAGTTAGTTTCCAACAATTGCTTCTTGTCTTGCCTTCTGGTGCTTTGAAAACTAGATTGCCCCATTCTTCTTTGTGGCAGTGCTTCAAATATCAGAACACTGATATCATGTTGTCCCCAGTACTTCTTTTCACTAGGCTAGACATACCAAATTCTTCAAATATTTTACCCTTTATCCACCCACCCCCACCCCATTGCTCTTCTCTGCACTCTTTCCAGAATCTCAACACCTTTTTTATATTGTGGTGACCAAAACTGGATGTAGTATTCCACATTTGGTCTTACCAAAACATTATAAAGTAGTACTAACACTTCACATGATCTTGATTATGTTAATGCAGCCTAGCATTGCATTGTCTTTTTGGGAGGCTGGGACACTTTTTGGGACACTTCTGGCTCACATTTAATTGATTGTCCATTAACTGTACATTTGTAAAGTGTAAAGTGTAAAGCCTTAAGTTTCTCACCAATAAATTTCACTTGGTTAGATAGGGCTTAGTATTCAAGTCTGTCAAGATCTATCTGCATCTTTTTTTTTTTTTGAAAAAGTTTTTATTAATTTTCTACAAACAAACAAGACAAACAAAACATAAAAACATCAACTCTTATATGTACATCCAGTGTGTCAGTTGGTTCATCATTTTTGTGCATTCATTCTGTAGTCTCAATTACAATTATATTATATAACAACTCATATTGTCAATCCAAACTTATATATCCTAATATCACTAAAAAAAGAAGTTTTTGACTATATTTTTAATCATTCATGCTTAATGAGCTAACAATACTTTAAACCAGTTTACTCTATAACAAATCATCTAGTCATATCAAATCAATCCTAAAAAATCCTTTATAAATATAATAGCAAATAGCAAAATAATAGCAAAATAAAGATATTCCTTAATATCTAGCATTCTAAATATTCTATTATCGTATTTTATCATCTAGCCATTTATAAAAAAGATCCCAAATTTCGTAAAATTGTTTATCCTCTTGCTCTCTAATTTCAAATGTCAATCTGCTCATCTCAGCACATTCCAATATTTTCTTAATAATTTCTTCCTGTAATGGTATTTTCTCATTCTTCCAATTTTTAGCAAATACAATCCTGGCCGCTGTTAATACATTTACAATCAGATATTTCAAATCTTTACTATATATATCAGGTAAAATTCCCAATAAGAAGATCTCTGGTTTCAAATCTATATGTTTCTTTGTCATTTTTTCCAACCACATGCGAATTATAGTCCAATATTTTCTAGCATCCTCACAAGTCCACCACATATGGTAATACGAGCCGGGTATCTGATGACATTTCCAGCATTTTTCAGATTTGTTCTTAAACATTCTTGCTATTCTTGTCGGAGGAAAGTGCCACCTGTAAAACATCTTATACAAGTTTTCTTTATATGCTGTTGACATTGTCATTTTATAATTTTGAGACCACAATTTCTGCCATTTCTCTAAATCAATCCCATATCCAAAATTCTTCCCCCAAACAATCATAGTTTCTTTGACTTGTTCTTCCTCTAATTTCATTCCCAGTAAATAACCATATAATTTTTTAATCACCTTCTCATCAGTACCCATCAAGATCTTATCTAAATCAGTCTGTTTATCATAAAATCCCTCCGTTTTAGAATCTTCATCATACCTTGAGTGTATTTGTGCATATGAAAACCAATTCATCCTTATACCTTGTTCCTCTAAATTTTGGATCGATTTAAGTTCACCCTTTTCATCCAAAAGTTCCCCATATCTAACTGTTTGTTCCTTCTTGTAAATTATAGGATAGGAAAATGCTTCAATGGTCGATAACCAAACTGGAATTTTCAAATAACATTGTCTTTTTATCTTCTCCCAATTTAACCACAAAGACTCCCGTACATAATGTCTTCTAAAATAACCCTGTGTTTTAGTTCCCTTATACCATAAAAAAGCATGCCAACCCAACAGCAAGTCATGCCCTTCTAATGTCAACAACCTATGTTTCCTTAATGTTATCCATTCTTTGACCCACATCAAACTTGCAGCTTGATAATACAATTCCCAATTAGGCAGACCAAAACCTCCTCTAATTCTAGCATCTTGCAAAAGCTTTAGCTTTATTCTCGCTTTTTTACCTTGCCATATAAACTTCAACATAATTTTATTTAAATCTTCAAAATAGTCTTTTCCAAGCCTAATTGGTATTGTTTGAAACAAAAATAAAATTCTAGGTAAGATATTCATCTTAATTGTTGAAATTCTCCCTATTAATGACAATTGCAAGTTTTCCCACTTCTTCAAATCTGTAGTTATCTGTTGTTTAAGTTTAATATAATTATTCTCCTTTAATGTGCTACATCTTGTTGTCAAATATATCCCCAAATACTTAACCTTATTTGTAACTTGAATTTTCAAAAGATCTGCCAATTCTTCTCTCTGTCTCAATAACATATTCTTTGTCAAAATCTTTGTTTTGTCTTTATTTATTTTCAAACCAGCCACCTCTCCATATGTCTCTATCCTTTCCAGTAACTTTGGAGCTGTTTCTAGCGGATCTTCCAAAATAAAAACTAAATCATCAGCAAAAGCTTGTAGCTTAAATTCTTCCTTCTTAATTTTCATTCCTTTTATGCTTTTATCATCCCTAATATTTCTATTCAACACTTCCAAGGTCAACACAAATAGCAAAGGAGATAGGGGACATCCTTGTCTTGTGCCTTTCCTTATATTAATAAAATCTGTAAGTTCCCCCTCCATCATTACCCTTGCTGTCTGTTTATTGTATATAGCTTCTATTGCTTGAATAAATTTTTTAGCGAAACCCATCTGCTCCAATAATAATAACATAAATCTCCAGTTCACGTTGTCAAATGCTTTTTGAGCATCTAGGAATATCAAAGCCATTTGCTTTTCAGGATGAGCCTCATAGTATTCCAAAGTGTCCAAGATTACTCTCATATTGTCTCTAATTTGTCTCTTTGGCAGAAATCCATTTTGATCTGAGTGAATAAAATTATTTAAATATTTTTTAAGTCTTTCTGCTAAGATTGAAGCAAAGATTTTATAGTCTGCATTCAATAAAGAAATAGGTCTATAATTTTTAATTTGCAATGGGTCAGTCTCTTCCTTTGGTATGAGTGTGATATAAGCCTCTGACCATGTTTTAGGTATCATCTTTTTTAACATAACTTCATTCATAACTTCTAACAATGGGATGCTCAATAATTCTTGAAATGTTTTATAAAATTCTACTGGAAGCCCATCTGGACCCGGAGCTTTCCCATTATTTTGTCTCTTAAATGCTTCATTTAGTTCCATCATTGTTATATTGCTTTCTAGCATTTCTTCAGTCTCTTTAGGTATCTTTGATAACTTAGCTTCCTGTAAATACTGTTTGACTTTTTCTTCATCAATATTCTCCTGTTTATATAATTGCCCATAAAAATCTCGAATAATTTCTTTTTTCTCCTTATTCCCATAACAAACTTGGCCTTGTTCATCTATTAACTTCAATATTTTTCTTGATTCCTTCTCTTTTCTCAATTTATATGCTAGCCATCTACCTGGTTTATTTGCATCTTCAAAATAATTCTGTTTAGAGTTTCTAATTTTCTGCGCCAATTCTTCTTTCTCTATTAATTCCATTTTATGTTTGATTACATCCAGCTTCAATTTAATATCCTTTTTCTGTGGCATTTTCTGTAATTCTTTTTCAAGAATTTTATACTCATTTTCCAAGACCTTAGAAGCTTGCCTTTTCCTAATATTCTTTTTTCTTGTATAATCTATTATCAAACCTCTAGCGTATGCCTTCATAGTGTCCCACACATTTTGCGTTGAAGTATCTTCTTTTTTATTTTCTCTGAAGAAAATACAGATGATTATGCAAGGAATCCAAGATCTCAAGACAAAATCAGATATCATTGAACAAAGAACAGGAAATATTGAACAAAGAACAGAAAATATTGAACAAAGAATAGAGAAAACTGATGAAAAAGTGGAAAATATTAAACAAATGATGGTTAAGTATGAGGAGAGATTCCAAAAAATTGAGGAAGAAGGAAAACAAAGAGAGAAGAAGATTGGAAATATTGACAGCAGATTAACAGCAGTTGAACAAGAAAAAGGTGGGATGTTGAGGTGGGAGATGGAAAGGTCAGAATTTTACCTCAGATTTCAAAATATAGAAGAGGAAAAAGGAGAAAATTTGGCAGCGGTAATGATAGAAATTTTGGCAGATGCTTTGGAAATTACAGAGGAAAAGATGATGGATGGAATAGATGAGATATATCGAGTCTATACAAGATATGCGATGAGAAATAAATTACCCAAGGAAGTCCATATTAGATTTACCAAAAAATCCATTAAAACGCAAATATTGCAAGTAGCAAGAGAGAAAACACTGAAATACAAGGGTAAAGAGGTTGTGGTTTTAAAACAAATACCCAGAAGAGTGAGAGAGATGAGAAGAGAATATCGATTTCTGACCAAAATATTATTGGAAAACGAAGTGAATTATAGATGGCTGATTCCAGAAGGACTAATGTTTGGGTGGCAAGAGCAGAGATATAGAATTGATTCAATTGAGAAAGCAGAACTTTTTCATGCAGAATTCTTTGGAGGAAGAAGAGAGGAAGCAGAGAAAGAGGACTTATCAATTGAGTTTCAAGATGAACAACTGGAGACTGAAAAAGAGAAAGGAGCAGCAGGGGGACAGATGGATGATAAAGAACAGCGTGAAGTGAGATCCACGAGAGCTGTTAGACCTAAATATAAAGCATAATCATGGAGGAAAAAAAAACTGATTACAATGAATATAAACGGACTTAATTCAGCTGTTAAAAGAAGGAAAACTTTTCATAAACTAGAGAAATTAAAATTTGATATAATTTGTTTACAAGAAGTTCACATTAAAAAACAACATGAACAATTGTTATTACAGCCAAAATTAGGGAAAATATTTACCTCTTTGACTCAATGTAAGAAAAGAGGTGTGGTTTTATACATTAAAGAGGCTATTCCAGCAAAATTGATTTACCCGGATGAAGATGGAAGAGTATTAATGGTAGAAATAATGGATAATAATATAAAAATACTCTTGATTGCAATTTATGCTCCGAATGATAAACAAGAAGAGTTTTATAAAAAGCTGCACATGAAAATAATTGGACTGGACTATGTTAATATAATTATGATGGGAGATTTTAATGGAATTGTGGACAATAAACTGGACTATATAGCAACAACAACAAAGCAAAATAGAAAGGCTCTCCCAAGGTCCTTTTTTAAAATGACAGATGAATTAACTTTAAAAGATATTTGGAGAGAAAGAAACGTTAAAGCTAAACAATATACTTTTTATTCAAATAGACATTTATCATGGTCCAGATTAGATATGATTTGGATCTCAACAGAACTAATATCTAATATTAAAGAAACAAATATTGAAACAAGTACCTGGGCAGATCATAGCCCAATGACAATTAAATGGAAGGGACAAAAAAAAAGATCGAGATGGACATTAAATAATACTATTTTAAAGGAGAAAGATTTTACACAATGGATGGAGAAGGAATAAGATCTATCTGCATCTTGAGCTTATCTTTTCAGGTGTTGACTATTCCTATCAGCTTGGCATCATATGCAAATTTGATGAGTTCCCCTTCTACTCCCTCATCTAAATAATTTATTGTTAGATCTGGGGTGGATCAGTTCGAAGGAGACGCGAGACCGTCTTAGTGAGTTCAGCTCCTTATTTAGGATAAGAACGGTCTGAATAATACAAGCCGTGGCAGCCCTTCATATAGGGCTGGCTCGTGGCTCGGCGGCCAATGGCAGTGCTTTGAATCTCGGCTCTTTCTTTAACGCTTGCCGTTTCCCCCCACCTTCTAGTTTCTTGTTCGGGTGTCTGATTGGTGGTGACGGCTATTCTTGACCTTAGTTGGTTGATGTGCCGTTTCCAGCTTTTCCTGTCGCTTGTTTCTAACCGGTATGATAGGGGGCCGGTTGTCTGGGTGATTGTTGCTGGTACCCAGAGTGGTTCTCCTGAGAGGTTTTTGGCATATACTGTGTCCCCTATGTTAAATTTTCTGTGTTTGCTGGAGGAACCTGGGGGGTTTTCTGGGTTATATGTTGGGTGCATTCTATCTAATGTCGATCGTAGTTTTCTGCCCATCATTAGTTCTGCCGGGCTTCTATTTGTGGTCGCGCTGGGTGTAATGTGTTGAATGAGAAGCATTTTATTGATTTTGTCCTGTATGTTGGCTGTTTCTATTTTCTGTATGGCTTTCTTTGTGTATTGGACCATGCGTTCTGCCCGCCTGTTCGCCGCTGGATTTCCAGTGCGGTTAATGCATGACGTATGCCTTGGCCTGCCAGAAATTGTTCAAATGCTAGTGCGGTGAACTGGGGCCCGTTGTCCGACACTCTTACATCTGGCAGGCTGTGCGTGGCAAAGAGTTTACTCAGTTTCTTTATTACCGCCTCCGTTGTGGTGGACTTCATGGTGCTTACCTCCAGCCAGTTGGAGTAAGCATCTACTGTGATAAGGTACATGTGTCCCTTGGTTGGCCCCGTGAAGTCTATGTGAATCCTAGACCACGGGCCTCTTGGTGTTTCCCATTCTTGGGTTGGGGCGGCGGGAGGACTGGGTCTGGATTCTTGTCATTGTTTGCATTTGGCAACCCAGGTTTCGATCTGTTTGTCCATTCCTGGCCACCATGCATAGCTTCTGGCCAGGCTTTTCATCTTGACCATCCCTGGGTGCCCCTCATGTAACATCCCCAATACCCTTTCTTGTAATGTTTCCCGGATTACCACTCTGTCCCCCCAAAGTATGCAGCCCTTCTCAGTAAAGAGCTCAGTTTGTCTGTTTCGGAAGGGTCTGAATAGTTCGTCCTTGTCCCCTTCCGGCCACCCTTTTCCAACCCAGCTCAAGACTCGCGCCAGCCGTTTGTCTTTATTTGTTTCTCTGGCAATGTCTGGCGTGGTCACGAGTGGGTTGGATATTGTCTCTATTTGGAGTACCTCTGTTGTGGGTGCCAGGTCATCTTCCTGGCCAGGTAGTGGTGAGCGACTCAGGGCGTCTGCGTGGGCGATGTCCTTGCTGGGTCGATGTATCAGCTGGTAATTGTATGCTGCTAGGAATTCGGACCACCTTGTCATTCTTGGCGATAGAATGTTCAGTGTGGCCCTGTTTCCTGCCAGGATTCCTAGCAGTGGCTTGTGATCCGTAATGATTGTAAAAGTCCTACCGTAAAGGTATTCGTGAAATTTCTTGACGCCAGCAACGACTGCTAGGGCCTCTTTGTTGAGCTGGCTGTAGTTCTGCTCTGGCTTTGAAAGTGTCCTTGATGAGAAGGTGATGGGTGCTTCCCTCCCGTCTGGTAGCTGATGGCTGAGGATGGCACCGATTCCAAATGGCAATGCGTCGCATATTACCATTAATGGCTGTACTGGATTAGTACCGCGTTATATGTTAGCAGGTTCTTTGTGTTGGTGAAGGCGCTCTCCTCCCGTGCTCCCCAAGTCCAGGTTGCTGTTTTATCTAACAGTCTATGCAATGGTTCCGCCACGATTGCCTTTTGAGGTAGGAAGACATTGTAAAATTTCAACAGTCCCAAGAAAGCTTGTAGCTCCGTTTTGTTTTTGGGCAGTGGCGCTTCCCTTATGGCTCTCAGTTTCTTTTCTGTGGGGTGGATCCCTTGCTTATCTAGGAGGTACCCTAGAAATTCAACCCTCTCTGCCCGTAGTTGGCATTTCTCTTTTTTAACTTTGAGTCCCGAGTCTCTGAATTTCTTTAGTACCTCTCTTAACCGGGCTTCCAGTTGTTTTTCATTTTTCGCAGCCACGCACGTCGTCAAAGTAGGGCACTACCCCTTCTATGTCCTGGAGGAGTCTTTCCATGAGGCTTTGGAAGACCCCGGGTGCCATGCTGACTCCAAATTGGAGCCAGTTGCAGCGGAAAGCCCCCCGGTGTGTTACGATGGTTTGGGCTTCTGCGGTTGTGGCGTTGACCGGCAGTTGCTGGTAGGCTTGTGCCAGGTCAAGTTTTGCAAAAATCCGGCCTCCCCCCAGTGAGTGCAGAAGGTGCTGTACTACTGGGACGGTGTATGTGCTTTGTTGGAGCGCGTGGTTTAGGGTGGCCTTGTAGTCACCACAGATTCTCATGGACCCATCTGGCTTGATGGGGGTGACAATTGGGGTCTCCCACCAGGCGTGATCAATTGGTTCCAGCACCCCTTGCGCGATGAGCTTATCTAGCTGCTCATCGATTTTGGGCTTGAGTGCATATGGGACTCGCCTGGGCTTAAGGCGGATTGGCACGAGGCTCGGGTCTATATTGAATGAGATAGGGGACCCCCGGTACTTGCCTAGGCTATCATCGAAGACTTCCCGGAAGTCCCTCATGAGCGCCGCTTCCCAGTCCGCCTCTCCGATGTGGTGGATGCCGGTTACTTCGATGCCCAGGGGTGCGAACCACTGTAGTCCCAATAGGCTTGGTCGATCTTGGTTGACGATCATCAGGGGTAGCATATCGGTGTTGCCCTTGAAGGTGATTTTAAAATGGCCTCTGCCGACTACAGGGATGCAGTTCCCTTGATAGTCTTTGACGGTTAGTCTTTGGTCTTCTCGTTCGTGGCGGCGGATGGTAGGGACCAGGTGCTTGAGTGTGCACCATGAGACCATTGAGAGGAAGGAACCGGAGTCCACCTCCATGTCGCATGGCTGGTCTTCTATCCCAACCGTCACGTATACCTTCCTGGCGTCGCTTGTGGAGGAATGGCTGATGATGATGGTTTGGTGTGTTTCCTCCCTTTGTCTTGTCTCGTGGAGTCGCCTGTTCCGACCCTCTCGGCTCCAGCGGTTCTCCGTCTGGCGATTGCGGTTTCTGGTGGGGGTGCTCGCTCGCCGTCAGAGGCTGCCATCTCGTCGTCTGGGGCTGCCTTCTTGTCGTCGCGGGCTGTAGTGTCTTTTATTCCAGCACACCTTGGCGATGTGCCCCCGTTTCTTGCAATGCCGGCAAATGGCATCGAGGAAATGGCAGTCCGCCCGGGGGTGATCACCGCCACAGCCAGTGCACTGGAACCTCGACTTACGACCTCATGGTTCCCGCTGCTCCCGCGCTGCTTGAAAGCGGTGGATCTCCTCCTCCTCCTCCTCCTCCTCCTCCTCCTCGGTCTCTGAGAAGGAGTCGATGTTGCTGTGGTGTGTGGTTGTGTCTCGACGGTCGGTTTTGGGTTGCTTCTCGGGGGGTGAGTTCGTCTCTCCAGCCGCCGGTCGTGCCGTGATGCTCGATTGTCGCATCCGAGCCGCTGATTTCTTGGCGGCTTCAGCCGCAGCTGCCTCGGTGAGGGCATCGGCGAAGGAGATGTTGCCCTTTGCCATGATGAGGCTCTGGAGGACGGGGTCTCGGAGTCCTAGGATGACGCGGTCTCACAGGGCCTCATCCAGGTCGGCGAACTCGCACAGGCCGCCCAAGTCTCGTAGTGCCGCCATGAAATCGCCAAGTCCCTCGCCCTCACGTTGATCCCGCCTGTAGAAATCGTGCTGCCGGATGAGGATGAGCACGAAGGGGGCATAGTGGCTTCATAGTAGGGGCTCAAGGTTGCCCCACTCCATGGTCTTGACGTCCTCTGGTTTGGCCAAGGGTTTGGCCATCTTGAACACTGCGGGCCCGCAGTGTGTGAGAAACACGGCTCGTTTCTTGTGGCCATTGGCTTCTTTAAGATTGCTACTCTCGAGGAACATTTGGAACCTATCGGTATAGGATTCCCAGTCCTTGGTGGCAGGGTTGAAGGGTGCGGGTGGTGAGTTGATGCCGGCCATGCTGCCTGCTGTTGCGTGCCGCTTTGCCACATGCTGGGTGGTCTCCTTGTCTCACGATCCCACCTTCATCGCCAGTGTTAGATCTGGGGTGGATCGGTTCGAAGGAGACGCGAGACCATCTTAGTGAGTTCAGCTCTTTATTTAGGATAAGAACGGTCTGAATAATACAAGCCGCGGCAGCCCTTCATGTAGGGCTGGCTAACGGCTCGGCGGCCAATTGCAGCGCTTTGAATCTCCCACGATCGGCGCAGCCAGTCGTGGTAGATCCTTAGCGCTCCTATCACGGCCGGGGGTTCAACCAATCAGGTTGTTGTCCGTCTGGACCAATCAGTTGTGAGGGTTTGGAGTATGCTAATACAGCACATTTATGAAGATATTTACTGCACCTAAGAGACAACCTTGGAGTATCCCACTGCTTATTTCCCTCCCTCCAAGGAGGGAGTACAGTTCAATACAGTTTGTCAGCCAATTACAAATCCATCTGTGATGATGCTTAACTACATGTTTCTAGCTTACCAAGAAGTAGGTTGTGGTCTACTGTGCAAATGCCTTACTGAAATCCAAGTATACTATGTCCACAGCATTTCATGTTAATTTAGTCACTAATCTAGTCACTTTGTCAAAGAATGAAATAAGATTTGTTTGGCATTATCTCTTTTTAACAAACCCATTTTGGCTTCTGGTTATAACTTTGCTTGCTTCTAGGTGTTCACAAATCTCTTCCTTGATTATCTTTTCCAGGATGATGTTAGGCTGATTAGTCTATAGTTTCCTGGATCTGTTTTTCCCCTTTTTTTGAAGATGTGAACCAAATCAGCTTTTTTCAAGGCCTTGATAATTCCCTGATAGAATGGGATCTTTAGGCTCCCATCCTTGGCTATGCCTCCTTGACCTCCAGGCTCCTGCCTCAGCCCATTTACAGCCAGCTGTTGGCCTGCCACACCCCCCATTCCAAAAACTGCACACCCACCCACACCAGAAGCCCCACAGCACTGTCATTCTCCTGCCATGCCCCATATGCCAGAATCTGCACACTTCCCCATGTCAGAAGCCATACATCATAGCGCCCCCCCATAGCCCCACAGCCCCTGTGATGTCCTATCGGTGATTGCATGCTAACCCCACGGCACCATGGCTTCTGCCTGCCACCCAATTGGGTGGTGGCTATTTGTCCCATGCGGCCAAAGGCCCAGCACAAACAATGTATAGGCAAATGGACCAGGCCAAAGGGCAGAGAGCCAGAGGGGCATTGGCCAGGGAGAATGGCCAGGGGAAGGCTAGTTGAGAAGGAAATGGGACTGAGGCAGGAGCCTGGAGGCAAAGGAGGTACAGCCATGGATGAGAGCTTGAAGGTTCTAGACCCATCCTCGGTGCTCCAGGATTCTTTGAAAGATATGTTCAATGGTTCTGAGATCATGTCTCCCAACTCCTTCTGCACTCTGGGATGTAATCCATTTCATTCTGGTGATTTGAACTGGTCAAGATCAGACATGTATTCTCTTACCATTTTCTCGCCTATCTTAATTTGAATTTCTAGTTGGTCTTTTACATTTCTGTCTTTGATAGGTTGGGCTTCTGTTTGTGTGAAGACAGATGCAAAGAAGGAATTAAGCAGCTCTGCTTTTTCTCTGCTGCCCTTCACTTCCTTGCCATCTTCTCCCATTAGTGAACTGATTGCTTCTTTGATTTTTTTCTTACTTGTACATGTTGAAACAACAATTTTTAATTGTTTTTTTTACATTTGTTGCAAGTCTTAGTTCATTCTGAACTTTAGTTTTCCTAACTTCAACTCTGTAGATTCAGGCTATTTACTGGTATTCTGCCTTTGTTATATGTCCTCTTTCCAATTTTTATACTTATCCTTTTTGTCTTTCAGATTATCAGATAGTTCTTTGAGCAACCATGCTTGTTTCTTCTTGTATTTCTTAGTTTTCTTTTTCAACAGCGTTGGAAAGTACTGGACTGTACTTTTATAATCATATTTTTCAGAGTTTTCCAAGCTTCCCAAGTTGTTTTCTCCTTTAAGATTTTTATCCTTTCTAACCTCTCTCTAAGTTTGTCAAAATCAGCTCTTTTAAAGTCTAAGACACTGGTTTGATTATGTTCTATTGCTCATGTCTGCATTATGTTGGATTCTAATATAACATGGTCACTCTCCTCAAAAGTTTCTGCTATTTTAATCCCCTCTAACATTTCTTCTCTATTAGTAAGAATTAGGTCAGTATAGTTAGCTCTCTAGTTTCCTCTTCTACCTTTTGCATGACAAAGTTGTCTGTTAGGTTGGTCAGGAACTTGTTTGATCTCTCACCTGATGCAGAATTTATTGCCTAGTTAATGTCAAGGTAGTTAAAGTCACCCATTACTATTGTGGTATGTTTCCTACATATATTAACTAACTGATTAGCAAAAAGTTCATCTATGTCTCCTGCTTGATTGGACGGCCTGTAGTATACTTCTATGGCAGGGGTATCAAACTTGCGGCCCAGGAGTTAGATGCATCACACACTGGTCACCCCTACCCTCAGTTTAATGAAGGCGAAAAAAGTTGTGATACATCATGTGATGATGAGTTTGACACCCCTGCTCTATGGCAATGTTACTCTTTTTTCCTTTTATATTGACCCATATGCATTTAAGAAGGTTTTCATCCTTGGTTTTATGCAATTCTATAGAGATTTTGTGATCTCTTACATATAATTCATCCCCACCTCCTCTTTTGTTAAATCTGTTTCTTTTAAACAGTTTATATCCTTTCATCAGTACATTTCAGTCATGAATTTCATCCCATCAAGTTTCAGTAATGGCAACTATAATCATATTTGTCTTCATGTATTAGTACTTCAAGTTCACCCTGTTCGTTCCCTAATTTTTCAGCATTAATCTATAGGCATCAGAGTCCTTTATGGTAGGTATGCTTCCTATATCTCTGAGTTTGTACCTGAATTTTTCTTCCTTCCAATCTCTACCTCCTTGGTTGATTGGTTGTGTTGGGGTTTATACTTGGGATTAGATTCTAAAGATGCTAAAAGATTGGTCACCCTCTCACAGCAGAGAGATATGAATGTTATATTATATCTTGCCCACAAAGGCTTTACGTGACTTCCAACAATTTATCTGTTTTTACATAATGTATAAACCTGCGTAGTGCTTTCAGTTACATTAAGAGATACAATGTGACCTGTTAACTGAAAGCACTATGCAGATTTATTCATTGTGTAAAAACAGATACAACTTTAGAGAATACTTTGTATTCAGGGTTAGGCAGCAACATACTGTTGCGGAAGGCCACATTAAAGACATACTGATTATTGGGGTGGAATGATTTCTGGGAATATTGAATCACAGGGAGCAAATACTTGGGAAAGGAGAGGACATTCTAGAGTAAGAGGGTAATGTTATGGTAAAAAATAAGGCCCTACTCCAAGAAACAAAAAGTAACATCTGATTTCTGATTGCTGTAATCACATTTATTCATGCTTGCTTTTTAGGACATTCTGTCTTCAAGGGGCATCACAGCTTGACTTTTCTTCATGGTGCACAGCTATTCAGAGTTCAGCAGGAAGTCGAGGGAATGCCTTGCAAGACCAGCAGCTCAACAAAAATGGCATTCCCATTATTGTGAGCAGTTGTATTTCATTTATCACTCAATATGGTAGGTTACTCAGAGATCCCTTCAATCAACCAAAAACAATTTATACCTTATTGTGATCAAAGTAAACCAAATCATCCTTCCTTCCTGAAAAAGTGGCTTTAAGTCTATTACCCTGCCTAGGCCTCTAAAGCATTGGAAGTGAAAGCGACCTTGGAGATCATTTAGTCCAATCTTTTGTATGGGACAGGAATCCACTATTTCAGTATCCCATCACAAATGCCATTTAGCAACTATTTAATGCCACTGAGGAAGTCAGCCACCTCTGAATACTTGGTTTTATTGTTAATTGTTTTTGTTGTTAATTTGGTTTTGTTGTTATTGTTTTTTTTCTGATGCTCCATTGAAATCTGTTTATCTGCTTTTTCTGTCTTTTGAAAACAAATATGAACAATGGCTTTCATGTACTTTAATATTGCTATCATGTGTGACCACAGTAATTTTCAGGCAAATTATCCTCAGCACCTTTAGATGTTCTTTTTCAGTTTTTCTTTCCAGCCATATCTCACCTTGCTTCCTCCACTCTGGACATGCTCCACTTTGTGTCCTCAAACCTGGACACAAACTTCTAGGTGTAGTCTGACTAATACAGAAAAAAGAAAAACAACTATTCATGTGGACACCACTCATGTGGATGGTCTATGGTCTAAATGTTGTAAGCATTTGTGGCATATTTTGTATGAGGTCAGTGCAGAATGAGATTCTTATGGATCATGGTTGAAATTAAATATTTATATAATGTTTTAGCAGTTGCTAATGCATAACAGAAAGACATTTCAGATTGTTCCATAGTTGTTTCAGCTATTGTTTGCTTTTCTTTGACAAATACCACCACTTGTTCTCCATCTGTTACTGGTTATTTATTGAAACTTATAAGAAGCTCTTCCATGTTCGTTTCTTTGTTTTCCTCTTTTATGCCACTTTTGGCTACTCTTTATGTGGAGGAGTCTTTATATACTACTCCAAAGTGCCCATTTCAATTTCCACTTCCTTCAGGAGCAATTCTTATATAAACTTCTTGCTTTGATCTAGGATACAATACTGTTATATCCTTCCTGGGTACATAAGGTTTAACATTAAATAGAATTACAGACATTTTTATTAATAACAGAAAATTATTATGACAATAGAAATGTTCTAACATCTCTCCCATCCATCCCATCTTAGTCATACTTGACTTTCTAAGAAGAACATTAGTGTTAAAAATAGATTATATTTTGATATTAAAGATTTTTTCAGAATTTTGCATCTATAGATTCTCACAGTGTGTTTGAGTAAGTCACCACTTGTCAGAGATGTAGCAAACTTGTCAGTACCACAAATGTCAGCCTTGGAAGCCTTGGCTGAACTGAGGAAATACATTGATTCCAATCTAGCCAGGGGCTTCATCCAACCTGCAAAATCCAAGGTAGCCACCCTCATACTATTTAAAGAAAAGAAAGAGGTGGGGGGGAATGAGGCTTTAAATGGATTTTCGTGGGATTAATGCTGTGTGCAGGGAGAACACCTATCCCCTCCCCCTGGGTTGGTCCCAGGCCGGTACTCAGGTTGCCTTGCTCGACTCAGATCTCTGGGTTTGGGTCTGGCTGAGCGAGTTGCCAGGACTCTGGTTCTTTGGGCTGGGTGCCCTGTTGCCGTTCTGCTTCATGGCTTCTGCTGCCTGCACTGTGCTCTCGGAAGGGGAATAGATAGTCTCGACATGGATCCCCGTGCCATTCCCTGCGGCCCCATCTTCGACTGCTATCCTTTCCTCCCTCTTCCCTGACTCTTCACACCGCCCAGGTTGAGAGTAGGCGCTCAGGGCTCAGGACCCCAGACAGCACCCCAGTGTTCAGGGAGCTGGTTAAAGTTTTAGTAGGTATTTGGGTTAATGTTAGCATTCCAAGTAACAAACTCCAAAGAAGAAGACTCTGAGACCAGCCTTTCTTAAAGTTCCATTTTATTAGAGATGTCATATTGACACATCTGAAAAAACCCAAATCTAAGAGTTCCAGGTTTTTCCTCACCCAAAAGAAAGTCAAAAATCCATCCCCTGCACCCACAAGTCCATCACATGGTCCAATTATATCTTTGTCTCATCTGAACACTAACCCCAGTCACTCCCCTCCAGGTGCAGGGCAGTCGTCCTTGGCTCCCAGAGAAAGGAATGTTGTTGTGACTAATCTTCCACCACTCCTCACAATCCCCCCTCCCAATTTCCCAGGCACTAATTGTGGCAGCCTTGAAGCCCCAAGGAAAAAAATGGCTTCCAAGGCTGACAGGCTTTCCCTTTTCAGGAGAAAACTATGTCTTGAAATGAGAGAGACACAGGAGGTTAAATCAGTCAGCAAATTAACCACCTCCCCTCCCAAAGAGGACCCTTTGGCTTGTCATGAAACTTATCATGAAACTGTTTCACTAGTGTATCCACTTTTACATCCCAACTCTTAACCCATGTGGCTTCTGACAAAGGGTACCCCTTCCAATGGATTAGATACTGCAACAATTAATGAGCCAATCATTTCCTTGCCTTTTTTCTTGTTTTTAGTTCCTACAACTGTTCATCAGTTTAGCCTCCAGTCCCCTAATCATCTTTGTTGCTCTTCTCTGTGGACCTTTTAGAGTCTCAAACTATGAATTAAGCAGTTCTGCTTTCTCTCTACTACCCAACACTTCCTTGCTATTTTCTCCTATTAGTGACCATTTTTTAAAAACCTTCTTCTTGTTTTTTTCCATGTTGAAAGAAACTTTAAAAAATATTTTTAACATTTATCAGAAGTTTAATTTCATTCTGGGATTTAGCTTTCCTGACTTAATATTTGCATATTCAGGCTATATGTTGGTATGCTGCTTTAATTATATGTCCTTCTTTCCAATTTTTTATACTTGTCCTTTTTTTTTTCTCTTTTAGTTTATTGTAGAATTCTTTATGCAACTATGCTGGTTTCTTCTGAGATCTGTTATTTTCAGTAGTAATGTGGTAGACTGGGTTTTTATAATCTCATTTTTTCAGAATTTCCCAAGCTTCTTGAGTTGTTTTCTCCTTAAAAAATTTAAACCATGGAATCCTTCCCAAGTTCTCTCTAAATCTTTTGGAATCAGCTTTCTTAAAGTCTAAGATACTACTTTAACTTTGTTCTAATGCGTGTGCTTGCATTACACTGAATTCCAATATCACAGGGTCACTTGAACTCCTATCGTTTCTCTTTATTATTTATTATTTTATCATAAAATGTAAAATGAAAAACAGAAAAACAAACAAAATGAAACAAAACAAAAGCATATATTCAACACTAACAACAACAAAAAAGAAAAAGCAGTACACAAAAAAAGAGAAAAAATATGATCAAATAAATTTCACATTTAACATACAGGATCCACCATGGCTGGGCACTGAAAAGAAAAAAAAAAAAAAAAGTAAATTCACCTCTTTTACAAAGATACATACAGTACATACATACATACATACATACATACATACATACGAAAAAGCAGTCAACAGATTGAGCTAAACATTACACTAATCTTCAAATCCCTCTGTTAACCATCTGTTGTTGTATTTAGTGTGTAGTCCACAAATGATTTGCAGTCCTTGCAGTCTCTTATAAAGCTGTCTAGTTCATTATCTCTAATAAAACCATTAATTTCACCATCTCTGCTGATTCAATTTCAAAATCTATTCTTCAATGGTCAGCATCCCTTTTTCTTTTCAGTGTTTGGTAAGTACAATCCTTGCAGCTATCACCATGTGAATGAATAGCACCCCAAATTATTTTTTAATTGGCTTGTCCATCATGCCTAAAAGAAAAGCTTCAGGTTTCATTAATTCTGACAGAAATTCTGCCAAAGTTCCTGCAACTTCAACCCACTCTATCATTTCTTCTCTGTTAGTGAAAATAAACTCCAGTATAGTTGACCTTCTAGTTCCTTCTGTACCTTTTGGAGACCAAGTTGTCTGCTAGGTTTGCCAGTAATCTGTTTGATTCCACTTGATGCAGTTTGTCTCCCAGTAACAGTTGATCTCAAGATAGTTAAAGTCCTCCATTACTATGACTAGGTCAACTTGATTGATCTAGACGAGGGGTGTCAAGGCCCACAGGCCACATCCAGCCCATGTGGTTGTTAGATCTGGCCTGCAGGACTGCCTTGAAAACAGTGAAGGACTTGCCCGTGGTGCCTCTATCAGCAAAAATGGAGCTCAGGGGGGTGGTTTGCTGCAGAGGGCTTCTGCAGGCCATTGTGGGCAAAAATGGGGCTCAGCAAAACAAAATAAAAGGAGAAATGTTTCCCCTTTTACATTTGACCATCCAAGAAGGGACAGGAAAGGAGAAAGGGAAAGATGAAAGACAGAAAAAGAGAGGAAGAGAGCAAGGAAGGAAAAAGAAGGAAAAGGGGGAAGGAAGAAGGAAAGAGAATGAAGAGGGAAGGAAAAGGAAGGAAAGAAGAAAGGAAGGAGATTATAATGAGAGAGAGGGTCTGAGGGAAGTCCTGCCTTAACACTTGGCCACCAGCAGCCCTGCTGCCCTTTTGCCATCCCCTTGTCTCCTTCTCCTGACCTCTCCTGGTGGGGTCTCATCCTATTCTGGGTACTTTGATTACAAAGCTGGGATTCCTTGCATGGAGAGGGAGTGGGCCTCCCTCTGACCCAGACACTTTGTCCTCCAGTACACACTATGAGAAACCTGGCCAAGAGAGAGTGAACAGCAGAAGTAGCCTCGAGGAGGAGGTAAGAGCAGCCGGGCACCATCGTGGGGAACCGAGGCTGGGCTGGGCTGTGGGGTCCTGGTGCCCTGGGTGCTCCAGGTTTGGGCTGGGCACTTGCCCTCTGCTGCCTAGGGCTCTGGACAGTGTGCCACCATCCAGGGATCCTCTGCATGGCCTGACAGGGGCAGCGAGGCTCCTCTGGAGGACAAGGATTTGGCACTGTCCCTGGCCTCCCCTTCCATTGCTGGAGACAATGGATCCCCCCCAGCCCCTTCTGGGCCATCACAGATGCCCCCGACACAAGTGACATTGAGCTGGCCATGCCCACTCCAGCCATACCCACCCTGGCCATGCCCCTCCCAGGCCCCCCAAGGTCAAATACAACCCTGATGGGCACTCAATGAAAACGAGTTTGACACCCCTGATCTAGACAGTTCAGTGCTTTTGTTCAAATTTAAAAGTTTTGAATTTGTCCAAACAAGTCTTTAAAAATATTTATGAGACCACAATATATTGTTTATCTTTGAAGAGATTTTTTAAAAAGAAAAATAGTTCTTATGGGTACTTAATGGCAAATGGCTATTTAGCTTCATACAATCACTACCACTTCTGTTCTCTGATTTTCAAATATATTAATTACCTCCTTTTCCTGTATTTTCCCCTCTTCTTACCTACTTATTAACTACCACTTTCCTAAGTCCTTTCCCTAAAGTTCCTTAGTTTTCTGTGAGATTGATTGATCACATTTTAAAACTGCACATTTTCCTCAGAGCAATGTATAATAAAATGTTAAAATATAAAAAAACAGTATATAAGAGTAATTTTTTAATGTAGAATTTAAAAGAAGGCAAGAATTGAACCCCGTTATAAATTAGTTTTAAAAAGGCAATGGAGTAGTTCTCAGATTGCCAACTAGACTCATGGCTGCCTGCCCCTCTGTGCTCCCCACACAAGGCCACAAAGCCATATTTTAAACTTCTTCTTAGAAGGGTAGAAGAGTAGGCCTGCCTCACCCCCGGGGGGAGAATATTCCAAAGAGGGGCAACAGCAGAGAAGTCTCTCTTCGTAGATCCTATCAGTTGGAGTTATTTTAACTGACAGGATCTGCAACATATCTTCCCTGCCTGACTGGTGGGAGGTGCCAATATATTGGGAGGGAAACGGTTCTGTAGATAGCCTGATCCCATACCTTGTAGGGCTTCACAACCAGAAGTGGGATTCAACTGGTGTAACAACCAGTTTTGTGAAGTTGCTGTTCCATGCTTGTTTCTTTTTTCTACAATTAAGATATTATATGTATGTCATATTGTCCCAAAACTGCTTTTTTCAAAAAGCAACTGGATTTTGTTTTTTCCTTGAAGATATTTGGTGTCTCATCCAAGAAACTTCTTCAGCTCAAAAAAATCCCAAATTCCAATTGCCTTTTGAAAATGCACTTTTGGGATAATAATGAACTTGGATGACTGAGAATATCTATATACATTTCATATTGTTATAAAGCCTGTTTCTCTGTTTTTTCCATCAGGGTTACAGCATGAAGGTATTTATCGGAAGAATGGAGCAAAATCTCGTATCAAAATTTTGATGGAGGAGTTCCGACGAGATGCAAGAAATGTCAAATTGCATATCAGTAACAATTTCATTGAAGATGTGACAGATGTGTTGAAGAGATTTTTCCGGGAGCTCGAGGATACTATCTTCACTACATATTTACATCCCCAGTGGAACGAGGCTACAGGTTTCATCCTTCTTTCTTATACTGCCCTACTTTATCAAGTGGCTTGGGTCTCTATGACAGCAGACCATTTTTTGGTTGGTTGTATTACATAGCTCATTGCGAAGCTTCCATACTCTTGAATCTTTGCCTTGAGCCTCCAAACATTATACAATTTATCATTTTATTTATTTTTCACATTTTTGAAATGCCCATCTCCCATCATCGTGTGAATACTGGGAAAACTATTTTTAAATTTAACTAACATATTTTTATCTATATTTCAAAACAGGGGAGGATAGCTATGCCTTACAGTGTGCATGCAATTCATTCAGAATCTTTCCTAGTAAAGAGAAGTACTAGGGTGACATGATAGTAGTCTTCCAGTATTTGAGAGGCTGGCACTGAGTAGAGGGAGTCAACTTAGCACCTGACGCAGGACAAAAAGTAATGGGTGGAAAATTATCAAACAGAGCTCCAACCTAAAACTAAGGAGAAATTTCTTGGCAGAATAATTAATTGTGGGATGGCTTGCATCCAGAAGTTGTGCATGCTCTATCACTGGAGGCTTCCAAGAAGAGATTAGCCAGCCATTTGTTCAGAATGGTTAGGGTTTCCTGCTGGAGCAGGGGGTTGGAAGATGTCCAAAGTCCCTTCCAACTGTATTATTCTATTTTGCCTGTCAGGAAAAAAATGTACACAGTCATAAAACAGTTGCTAATACTTGCTTTAAGTAAAATACCTTGAATGCGTATAAATCTTCAATAAAAATCTTCAATAAAGTGAGGGCTAGCTGGGCAAAATTATTCACTGACAAAAGAGAAATAGGAAAGAAAGAAAAATTTAGAACTATACACTTTGTCTTAAAAAGTAACCGGAATCATCAACAGATGGCACAGAAGAAAATTCTCTGGAATTTTGTGTGTAATGACTGTCTCTCCTAACTGAAGAAAGTAAAAACTCTTGAAACTGAGTATTTCAAAAGGAACCTTTTATTGAGCAGAAATGAAAGCAGGACAATCAAAGCAGACACTGAATTCCCTTAGGCAGTACTGTTAGACTTAAGGCAGTAGAATCCTCCCTCCAGTCAGATGTGGATTCAGCCAATCCACAGGTGTGAAGATGTTATTGTAACAGCCATCCTGAGAACCAGATAAGCAGGCATTCCCATGGCCATCTTTCTCCAGCTTTCAGAGTGAAACAATCCACATGGCCCTCTCCCCTAATACATTCCCCAAAAGGTGAGAAAATCTCAGGGTGCTCAGGCACCAGAATAAAGGTTATAAAATAGCAGTTGTCAGAGAAAATAAGAAATAGTACATTCTCCCAATTGAATGGCAATATTACTTTAGGGATCTCAGAGTGTGTCTTCCACAATCCTCTTCAAAATAATGCACACATAGAAACTTTGTTTTCTGATACCAATTTTATTTGTCCCTTGGTCTCTACACTTGAATCAATATATCTTGCAAAAAGAGAAAAACAACAAACTATATGATGAATGTACCTCATATTTCTGATCAATGTAGGACATATTTTGATTTTATGCAAACTATAGTCACTAAAATTCAATTCTGTGTTTCTCTTTCTTAGAAATTTCCCAGAAGCCCCAGCGCCTGGAGAGATATAAGGAGCTAATGAAATGCTTGCCCCATCTCAACCACAGAACCTTGGCTGCTTTGATTGGCCACTTGTATCGGTTAGTCTGTTCTCCCTCATTTGTTCCTGTCAGAACTCTCATGACATGTTCTTTTTTAAAGTGCCCCTTAGATATACTGATACATTTGTTTCAAAGACTAAGATCTCAGAATGTGGAATTTGAGCTCTGCAGAAAGAAAGAAATCAAAGACAATAAACAACAAAAACAAAAAATGAGTATTTTCTATTGTATAGTTGTTGCTACATTTGGTTTTTTGAACCTTAGATTTGAATCTGGTTTCCCAGGTCCGTTTTTATTTGCTAAGATTCAAATCTGTCTCCCAAAGCCCTTTGTTACTAAAAGATTTGTCCCCCTGGTGCTGCAATCAACTATTGAATTATTAGCAGTCATAAATAAATTCAACCAGATTAAAACAATCAAATCTACAATATCTAATAGTAATATGTGCAGTGGTGACAAGTCTTACTCCCAAAAGCTCCCAGATTTTTTTGAAAAAGTTTTTATTTTTTAAGACAAACATATACAAACAAAACATAAAAACCATCTTCCATCTTATATGCATAGAGTATGTCAGTTGGTTACAAATCTTTTGTGCTATCCTTTTGTAATCATTTCTCAATTTATATAAATTTCCACATTATCAAGCTAACATATGCTTATATATTTATCATTTATTAATCATCCATGACCAGACTATTTATTCTATCACTTTAGATGAGAAATTTCAAATTTTATTTTAAAATGTATGTTATACTTTCATCCAATGGTTATATATGTCTACATTATATTTTATATCTATTAAACCTATTACAAAGTCATCATATCTATTACATTACCATGTCTTTTTGTCCAACCATTGATAAAACAAATCCCATATCATATAAAATTGTTTATCTTCTTGTTCTCTAATTTCGAATGTCAATTTACTCATTTCAGCACTGTCCATAATTTTCTCAATAATTTCCTCCTGCATAGGTATTTTATCATTTTTCCAATTCTTAGCAAACACAATTCTAGCTGCTGTTAAAATATTTACAATCAAATACTTCAATTCTTTATTGTATATTTCCGGTATAATTCCCAATAAAAAAATCTCTGGTTTAAAGTCTGTGTGTTGTTTTATCACTTTTTCCAACCATGTATGGATTTTAGTCCAGTATTTTTTTGCATCCGAGCACATCCACCATATATGAGCCAGGTATCTGATGACATTTCCAACATTTATCCGATTTATTCTTAAACATTCTCACAATTCTTGTCGAGGGTAGATGCTACCTGTAAAACATCTTATATAAATTTTCTTTATATGCAGTTGACATTGTCATTTTATAATTTTGTGACCACAATTTTTGCCACTTCTCTAAATCAATCCAAAAATTTTCCCCCAAGCAATCATCGTTTCTTGAACTTGTTCTTCTTCCAGTTTAAATTCTAATAAATGTCCATAAAGTTTTTAAATTACCTTTTCATCAGTACCCATCAAAATTTTATCTAAATCAGTCAACTTATCATAAATACCTTCTGTTTCAAATCTTTATCAAATCTAGATTGTACTTGCAAATATGAAAACCAATTCATTTTTACACTTTGTTATTCCAACACATAGATTTAAGTTCATCCTTTTCATTCAGTATCTCACCGTATCTAACTGTTTGTTCCTTTTTATATATTACTGGATAGGAAAAAGCTTCAATAGTAAATATCCATAATGGAATTTTTAAATAATATTGTCTTTTTGTCTTCTCCCAGTTCAAAAACAGTGCCTCTCGAATATAATGTCTTCTAAAGTACCCCTGTGTTTTAGTTCTCTTGTACCAAAGGAAAGCATGCCATCCTAGCAGCAAGTCATGCCCTTCTAAAGTCAATAGTCTCGTGTTTCTTAATATTATCCATTCCTTAACCCACATCAAGTTTGTTGCCTGATAATATAGCTCCCAGTTAGGCAAGGCAAACCCTCCTCTTATTTTTGCATCTTGTAGCAGTTTAAATTTTATTCTTGCTTTCTTTCCCTGCCAAATATATTTCAACACAGTTCTGCTTAGGTCTTCAAAAAACTCTTTCCCTAGACGGACTGGAATTGTCTAGAATAAATACAGAATTTTAGGCAATACATTCATCTTAATTGTAGATATTCTCCCAATCAATGATATTTGTAAATTTTCCCATTTTGCCAAATCTGTAGCAATCTGCTGTTTGAGTTTAATATAATTATCCTCCTTCAATATGCTACATCTTGGTGTAATGTGTATCCCTAAATACTTAACTTTATTTGTGACCTGTATTTCTAAAACTTCTTCCAACTCTTTCTTTCATCTTGCTAACTTATTTTTTGTTAATATCTTTGTTTTATCTTTATTTATTTTCAAACCTGTTATTTTTCCATATTCTTCTATCTTTTCTATTAATTTAGGTGCTGTTTCCAATGGATCCTCTAGTATGAATGCCAGATCATCTGCAAAAGCTTGCAATTTATACTCTTCCTTTTTAATTTTCATTCCTTTTATTTCTTTATCTTCTCTAATATTCCTATTCAACACTTCCAAAGTTAACACAAACAGCAGAGGCGACAGTGGACAACCTTGTCTTGTCCCTTTTCTTATATCTATAGATTCTGTTAATTCTCCATTTATCATAATCTTTGCATTTGTTTAATATATCATTTCAATGGCTTGAATAATTTTTTTTACCAAAGCCCATTTGTTCCAATTGCAATAACATAAATTGCCAACTCACATTGTCAAAGGCTTTTTGTGCATCTAGAAACATCAAAGCCATTTGCTTTTCTAAATGTGCCTCATAATATTCCAAAGTGTCCAGAATTATTCTCACATTGTTTTTTATTTGTCTCTTTGGCAGGAATCCATTTTGATCAACATGTATAAAGTTATTGAAGCGAAGATTTTATAATCTGAATTTAATAGGGATATAGGTCTATAATTTTTAACTTGTTGCAGGTCTGTATCCTCCTTTGGTATAAGTGTAATATATGCATCTGGCCATGTTTTGGGTATTTTTTTCTTTAACATAACTTCATTCATAACTTCTAACAGATGGAGATTCAGTATTTCCTGGAAAGTCTTGTAAAATTCCACTGGCAATCCATCTGGACTGGTGCTTTTCCAACATTCTGTTTTTTTAAAGCTTCTGTTAGTTCCATCATCATTATGTTCCCTTCTAGCATTATTTCAGTGTCTTTCGGTATCTGAGGTAAATTGGCTTTCTGTAACTATTGCTTAACTTTTTCTTCTTGAATATTCTCTTGAAAATACAGTTTTCCATAGTAATCTTGTATGATTTTTTTTCTTCTCCTCATTTCCATAGCAAACATGTCCTTTTTCATTTATCAATTGATTAATCCTTCTTGATTCTCTTTCCTTTCTCAGTTTATAGGCTAGCCATCTGCCTGGTTTTTTTGCATCTTCAAAGTAATTCTGTTTAGCATTTTTAATTTTTTGTGCTAGTTCCTCTTTTTCCATTAGTCCCATTTTATGTTTAATTATATCCATTTTATTCTTAATGTCTTTTTTTTTTGCGGGAACTTCTGTAACTCTTTTTCCAGTCTTTCATAGTCATTCTCCAAAGTTTTAAAAGTCTTTGTCTGTTTTATATTTCTTTTCCTTGTATAATCAATTATCAAACCTCTTGTGTAGGCCTTCATCATGTCCCAGAGATTCTGTAAAGGAGTATCCTCTTTTCTATTTTCTTTAAAAAAGAAAACCAATTCTTTCTCTATTTTCTGTTTAAAGTCTTTTTCCTTTAATATCGTATTATTTAAAGTCCATCTAGATCTCCTCTTACATCCTTTCCAAATAACTGTCATTGGATTGTGGTCTGCCCAAGTGCTTGGTTCTATTTCAATTTCTCGTATATTAGTAAGTAGTTCTGCTGACATCCATATCCTATTTATTCTAGACCATGATGCATGTCTGTTTGAGTAAAAAGTATATTGCTTACTTTCCACATTTCTCTCTCTCCATGCATCTTTTTAGTTTAATTCTTCTATCATTCGAAAGAAAGATTTTGGTAATATCTTTCTAGCTTTCTTTGTTGATTTCTGTGTTTTATAGTCCAATTGATCATTAATTATTCCATTAAGGTCTCCCATTATACAAATATTAACATTGTCTAATTCGATTATATTCATATGTAATTTCCTGTAGAATTCTTCTTGATTATCATTTGGAGCATAAATTGCAATTAAAAGTGTTTTAACATTATTGTCCATTATTTCCCCCATCAAAATCCTTCCATCATCATCTGTATAAATTAGTTCTACTGCAATTGTATCTCTAATATATAAGACCACGCGACATGAATAATTTCCCTAAATTTTTTTGTTTCAATATATATTCATGTTGTTTTTTAATATGTACTTCTTGTAAACAAGATATCAAATTTTAATTTCTCTAATTTATGAAATACTTTTCTTCTTTTAGAAGCCAAATTAAATCCGTTTATGTTAATCGTAATCAATTTCCTTTCATCCATGTTAAGCTTTATAAGAAGGTTTTATTGCTCTAGTAGATCTTAATTCTCATTGCTCTCTGGGTACACACCTTCTTTTTCCTTTTCAATTACTGCTATACACTCCTCTTGAATTTCAATTTGTGACTCTTCTTTTCTTTCTTCTTCCTCTTTCTTCTAAAAAATTCTAAGTAGAATAACTCCGCTTTTCCAACTGTATCAATTCTGTGTCTTTGTTCCTGCCAAGTGAACAAGAGGCTTTCTGGCATCAGCCATCTTTTGTCTCTTCCTCTTTTAAGTAATTCTTTAGTTAAAAATGTGTATTCTCTTCTCATCTCTCTTACTTTTCTTGGTACTTGTTTCAGCACCACAATTTCTTTGTCTTTATATTTTAATGTTTTCTCTCTTGCCACCTGTAGTATCTGTGTTTTGATTATCTTCTTGGTAAATCTAATATGTACGTCTCTTGGTAACTTCTTTCTCATTGCATATCTTGTATAGACATGGAACACTTCATCCACCCCATCCATCATATTCTCTTTGGTTATCTCTAACGCTTCTGCCAGTATTTCTGTCATTATTTTAGCAAGATTTTCACCTTTTCCTTCTTCCACATTTTGAAATCTCAAATAAAATTCTGATCTATTGATTTCCCATCCCAATGGTTCACTCCTGCCCTTCTCAACATTGCTCAATCGAGTATCAATCTCTCCAATTTTCTTATCTCTTTGCATATCTTCTTCATTTTTTTAAATCTGTTTTCATATTTCATCATCATCTGTTTAATATTTTCCACTTTCTCATCTGTCTTTTCAATTTTTTGCTCAATCTTCTGAATTCCTTGCATGATCATCTGCAGTGTCACTTCCTTCTCTTTTTCTTTCTCCTGTTGTAACATTGTCTATATAGATCATTGTCCTCCAGATGGTGAGGAGGTTGGTATCAAGGAAGCTGGGGCTGTTATCTTTCTACTCATCTTGTAATTCTTATCTGTGAAGAAAGAGAGAGAAAAAGGGGGGGGGAGAACAAAGGCAAACAAGTGCCACTCCAAAAAGAAAAAGGGAAAAAAATTATTCAGGCACTTGTATACCTTAATTCAATTAGTTGCAATAGTATATACAAAAAAATAAAAATAAAAAAACAAGAAAAGATATGGAAAATGGGATAAAAAGAAATTTTCTTTTAAAGAAAAAGAGGATAGGGCAAGGAAAAAGAAAAATCAAAAAGAAAAAAAAAGAGAAAGAGAAAAAAATAGTCTATGTATTTCTCTTAATAAAAAGAAACAAAAAAGCAAAAATAAAAAATTTACATTCTAGTTCCTGGTTTAAAAAATTGAAATCTAAATAAATAAAAAAACCAACTAGAGGGGAAGTAGAAAAGAAGGCAAAAAGTAACAAATAATTCTAATGTAAAGCAAGCCTCTGCCACCAAATATTCAAGGCTCTTTGATAAATCAGCAAAGTTTCTAGTTCATTGTTTTCAAGGTCACTTCAATCTTCTTTCTTTCAACTTCAACTCCGGACTCCAGCTTTCTCTAGTTTCACAGATGGGCACCTGTGTAAGCAAATTGCCATGCTCATCCCGCTATCTTTTCCAATGCAAAGCTCAGAGTCCTTGAGTATAACACGAATACATAAACAAGTAAAAAAAAAAAGAAAACAATGTATCCAAGCCTCTAGGCGGCAGTGCTACTTATTTTCCTTCACTTTACTTCACCCTCATATATCCAAAGCCAGGAATATAAAAAAAAGGTAAAATCTTTTCTTTTAAAAAGAAATAAATCTCAAATCAGAAAGAAGAGTCTCAATCAAAAACAAACTTTCAAGAGGATTGTTAAAAAAAGAAATACCAACAGGAATAGGAAATTTAAAAAGGACCAGTCCAGTTTAGAATTAAGAAGCTTTACCAAGTTCAAAATTCCAATAAAAAGGGAAAAGGAAAAAAACCTTTCACTATAATTAGCTTAATCTCACCGCTTAAACTCTTTTCCCTTCACTTTTAATTCCACTTTAAGTCTTTCAGGGTGTTCTCTTCAAGAAATAATAAGTAAAAGTTCATCTCACCAAACTGACACACTTTCTTTCAATCTCTTCCGTTCCGGAGCTGTCCCAGCTGCAGGAGCTTGAATGGCTTCCTCTCCACCACCGGCAAAAAGGGCTTTTCCTGGATCAACCAGGGACTTTGCAATGTCCCTGGGATCAACAGGACATGCCCTTATCAATCACCATCTCTACGGGACAGTTTAGGTCCATCAGGACCATCCAGCAGCTGAGATATCGACAGCGATCTTGGAGGATCAAGATCGCTCGTCGTACAGCCGCGACACCAGCTCCGCCCTCCCCAAAAGCTTCCAGTTTTCAAACATTTTCAGAAGCCCAATAGTGATGGTGCTACCATTACTTGAAGAGGAAAGCTATAGGACTTTATTGGTTAAAACCAGTACTTTGAATTGTATCTTGAAATTTACTGGTTGCCAATACAGCAATTGTAAGATAAATGATGACAGTAGTTACTTTGCCAAAACTATGACTTTTTGGACCAAGTGCAACATTCAAGTAATCCTCAATGTCAGCCCAATATACAGTATATCCCATTGTAATAATCCAACCATATGTAGGTGTATGAGTGACCATTCCCTTGCCTCCTGTCATAGGGAAGATACATCCAAAGATGAACAAAGTGCCCCCTGACTAAAGCTGTCATCTTCTTATCTATCAGGAGCTGTAAATCCAAGGAGACCTCCATATCACACAACTCCTCTTTCAAGAGCAAGTCCAATGCTCCAGAATTATGTCTTAAGCAGATGAAGATTTGTATAAATGACTTCATCTTGTTAGTATTCAACTTCCAGGCCTCAACAGTCCCTAAACACTTGTTCAAAATATTTCTGGCTTGGCCCAAGTTGAGAATATAAAGCTGCCTATAATCAGCTCAAGCCAAACTGTTTAATTAACACATACATATGTTTTGTGTAAATGTTAAAACAGCAGGGGGGGAAAGCATTGAGCTCCATTAGACCCCACAAATGTGAGCTTACTGACTGACCTATCCTTCCTCACTGCTAAATATTGATATACTCTTGCTTCAATGGTTCTATTTCAGTCTAAGTTCAAATTCTTGCAGCATCAGAATGATGTTGTGTTATCAAACACTCCTGAGAAGTCTAAAAGAACTGTAAGGAATGTATTCCTCCATCCAGGTCTCAAAAAAGTATGTTTCCATCCCATGATTGATTTTGAAACCAGACTGAAATGAATATAGATAGCTTACTTATTTGAGAGCGCCATGTAACTGACACTCCATCTTTCTTGTTGATAGTTATATCTAGACTTCTGTTTGCAAGTGTGCCAGACCCTGCAGTTTTCCCTCTCATCAGTGCCTCCCTCCATTGGATGCAGGAATTAGCTTTTAATTGAGTCTTTTTTGCTCTCCACTCTAGGATACAGAAATGCGTCTATCTCAATCAGATGAGCACCAAGAACCTAGCTTTATTATTTGCCCCCAGTCTCTTCCAGACAAATGGAAAAGGGGAACAAGAAGTCAAGGTGATAGAGGATTTGATTGACAACTATGTTCATATTTTTAATGTGAGTCTGGATCTCCTTCCCCCTATATCATTACACATTTGTTTTATATGTATTTTACTGTAACTTTTTTTTATTCTAGATTGATGAAGATCAGGTGTTACAGATGGACTTGGAGAACAGTTTGATTACTACCTGGCAGGATGTGAAGGTACTACAATGCCTACTACCCATCACTTTTGTGTATTGCTTAGTATTACTAGATTAACAGAGTTAGAAGGGACCTTGTAGGCCATCTAGTCCAACCCCCTGCCCAAGCAGGAGACCCTACACCAAAAGTCTGCAACCCATGGCTCTGGAGCTGCATGGGTCTCTTTCGGTCCTCTGCTGCAGCTCCCTGTCAGCTGATCACACCTCTGGATGGCCCCTCATCTCACCTCCCAGTCACTCCTCACCTGGCTTAAGAAGGTAAGGGCAATGGCGGGTGATGGAGACTTGCTTCATATTCCAGAGTGGAAGAGAAGTGCTCCTGTAGTTGCCTTTTCATGGCAACACCATTCTGCCTTCATCATGGTATATTTGCGCTCAAGGCAGCCCTCACCTCTCCCTGCTTTGGGGACAGAGTTGTCAGCCACTTCGGGGTTGAAGCTGTTGCCCCTCCATAGGCTGCCTGCTGCTCTCGCAGCGCCTTGCACAGCACAGTGAAATTCAGCAGGCTTTACAATAGGGGAGACGGAGTCCTCTCCTCCTCCTGGAGCCCATTACAACTTGGAGCCACAGTGCAACCTTGCCTCACTTGCCCCTGGCAACAGCAGTGGCATGAGAGAGAGAAAGGGGGGGGGAGGGAGAGGGAGAGAAAGGGGGGAAGAAAGAGAGGGGCAGAAAGAGAGAGACAGAGAGACAGAGAGTCAGACACACACACACACACAGAGGGAGACAGAGACAGAAACAGAGAGTCAGACACACACACAAACACAGAGAGAGACAGACACAGAGAGAGACAGAGAGAGAGAGGCCAAGTGTGGCAAGACCCAAGGCCACCTAAGGCCAAGTGTGGCAAGAGGTGGCTGGTAGGAGAGGGGTGAGGCAGGGCCAGGTGGAGCAAATAAGTTAACTGGTTCTCTGCCCTAATGACCATCTGGGTAAGTGTGGCAGGATCATGTGACTGGGTGGGAATGAGTGCTGTCAACTTGACCCAGTAACACCAGTTGTTAAATGATTGGCTCTCGGTGCTTTCTTTTCTGTGGGAAACGGGTCCAGATGGCTCTGAGTGTTTAAGGTTGCAGACCCCTGCCCTACACTATTTCTGACAGATGGCATTCCAGTATCTTCTTGAAAGCTTCTAGTGATGAAGTTCCCACAATTTCTGAAGGCAAGCTGTTCCATTGGTTGATTGCTCTCACTGTCAGAAAACTTCTCCTTGTTTCCAGGTTGAATCTCTCCTTGTTCAGTTTCCATCCATTACTCCTTGTCTGGCCTTCAGGTGCTTTGGAAAATAGCTTGACCCCCTCTGCTCTGTGGCAGCCCCTCAAATATTGGAACAGTGCTATGATGTCTCCTCTAGTTCTTTTCTTCACTAGACTATCCATGCCCAGTTCCTGCAATTGTTCATCGTATGTTTTAGCCTCCAGTCCCCTAAACATTTTTGTTGCTCTTCTTTGCACTCTTTCTAGAGTCTCAGCATCTTTTTTATAGTGTTGTGACCAAAACAGAATTCAGTATTCTAGGTGTGATCTTACTAAAGCATTATAGAGTGGTATTAGTACCTCATTTGATCTTGATTGCATCCCTCTGTTAATGCAACTGAGGATTGCATTGACTTTTTGGCTGCCACTGCAGGTTGTTGGCTCATATTTAATTAGTTGTCCATTAAAACTCCAAGATCCCTCTCACAGTTACTGCTATAAGCCTCATTTCATCCAGTCTATATGTATGCTTTTGGTTTTTCTTGCCTAAGTGTAAGACTTTACTTTTCTCTACATTGAATTTCATTTTGTTAAATAGAGCGCAGTGTTCAAATCTGTCAAGATCCATCTGGATCTTGAACCCATCATCTAGGGTGTTGGCTATTCCTGCCAGCTTAGTAAGTTTGGTAAGTTCCCCTTCTTAGCTCATCTAAGTCATTTATGAAGATATTGAAGAGTACTGGGCCTAAGACAGAACCTTGTGCTTACTTCTCTCCATGTAGATTAAAGACTACTCATTGAGTACGGTTTGTCTGCCAGTTACAAATCCATCTGATAGTGATGCTATCCAGAGGTGGTATTCAGGAGGTTCTGGACCAGTTCTGGAGAACCGGTAGCAGAAATTTTGAGTAATTTGGAGAACCGGCAAATACCACCTCTGACTGGCCCTGCCCCATTTATTCTCTGCTCCTGAGTCCCAGGATGATCAGCTGGATCTTCTTTTGTTGCCCTGCACAGGAGAACAGAGCTGGAAAGCAGGTTATTGGGGTGGGAAGGAAATGGATTTTGCAGTAACCTTCCCCCAGGAGTGGGGAGAGAATGGGGATTTTGCCTGCCATGCCCATCAAGCCACACCACACCAACCAAGCCACACCCACAGAATTGGTAGTAAAAAATTTTGAATCCCACCACTGATGCTATCTATCCCACTTTTTTCTTCCTTACTAAGAAATCAGCTATCAGAGGCTAAGTAACCAGAACCACTCTGGTTGAATATGTCAGAGTATTCATGAACTGGCAGAGAGATGGTTAACAAAGTCAGCCAATGGGAGCTGAATTGGGGGCTGAAACTTACAGAGAGGGTCTGGGTGTGGTTTAATTCTGAAAGAGAAACTGAAAGTAATCTGCTCTGAGCAGCGGCTTGTGTTTTTGCTTATGTTACGTGGAAGAAACTACTGGCATTGTGAACTTTAATTTGTTATGTATCTAAAGAAGTTAATGAAACCTGCTGAACCAGTCATCCGTGTGTTTTCTGGATTTGAATTTCTGCTGCAAAAATCCAACAGAATAGGCCCATGAGAACATTTTACTGCTGATCACTTATATTATAGGAATCTTGCCAGATTGTCTATCTTCCCTTGGGAAATGGCATATAAGGGTTTGACCTCAGACATTTTCTCCTGAACTGACTCCAAGCTGAAATGTATTTTTACTCTCCTAGGGGAGCCTTTTCTTCTTCAGCAAGTGATTCTACCAGCAATTAAATAAACATTTTCATAAGACAGGGATAGTAAACCTTTTCAATATTTATATTGAATATGAACAGGCATCCATAATCCAACCTTAGCAATGTACAATTATAGGGATATATGTGGGATAGCAATTTCTAGTCCTCTTCTTTTAGTCATTTCAATAATGATTAAGGAACATAATGTAACATCAAGTGCTGAGAAAATCAGCAGATTCAGACAGTTCAAATGAGTATAAAATTTTTTAAATATATTTTTTTATTTTTTTTTAATTATACATCCATACTGTATGTGAACAGAGTTGGTTCTGGGTATCATTCATACTAATCAAAATCACATTAACAGCTCTATCACATTTATCCAATTTAAGTCATTAGGTTTTTTGAATATATATATATATATTCAAGATATTAGTAGCAGAACACAGCAAACTCCAAGACCAATAAACACAGACCAAGACTCTCAACCAATCAGGAGGAAGAAAAAATCATTCTGACACAGCAATAGGCTGCCCCAAATTTAAATCTGAAACCACTGTAAAAGTCTGACTCACAGACAAACACCATACAGAAGCCTGATGATGGCAGATGAGATTCTGCTGAAACGTTGCTACAACTTTAAAAGCACCACGTGGGAAAATACCCGAACAAACCCGCGAAAACTTAAGAAAACATATATATATATATATATATATATATATATATATATATATAAAAAAGCAAAAAATGCCTAACTCCTCAGCTTTATCTTCATCTACAGGTGAAACTCAAAAAATTAGAATATCGTGCAAAAGTTCATTTATTTTAGTAATGCAACTTAAAAGGTAAAACTAATATATGAGATAGACTCATTACATGCAAAGCAAGATAGTTCAAGCTGTGATTTGTCATAATTGTGATGATTATAGCTTACAGCTCATGAAAACCCCAAATCCACAATCTCAGAAAATTAGAATATTACATGCAATCAATAAAACAAGGATTTTACATAGAACAGTATCGGACCTCTGAAAAGTATAAGCATGCATATGTACTCAGTACTTGGTTTGGGCCCCTTTTGCAGCAATTACTGCCTCAATGTGATGTGGTATGGAAGCTATCAGCCTGTGGCACTGTTGAGGTGTTATGGAAGACCAGGATGTTTCAATAGCAGCCTCCAGTCTTCTGCATTGTTCGGTCTCATGTCTCATCTTTCTCTTGGCAATGCCCCATAGATTCTCTATGGGGTTCAGATCAGGCAAGTTCGCTGGCCAATCAAGCACAGTAATCCCATGGTCATTGAACCAGGTTTTGGTGCTTTTGGAAGTGTGGGCAGGTGCCAAGTTCTGCTGGAAAATGAAGTCAGCATCACCATAAAGCTTGTCTGCAGAAGGAAGCATGAAGTGCTCCAAAATCTCCTGGTAGACAGCTGCGTTGACCCTGGATTTAATGAAGCATAATGGACCAACACCAGCAGATGACATGGCTCCCCAAATCAACACAGACTGTGGAAACTTCATACTGGACTTCAAGCATTTTGCAGTGTGTGCCTCTCCCTTCTTCCTCCAGACTCTGGGTCCTTGGTTTCCAAATGAGATGCAAAAGTTGCTCTCATCAGAAAAGAGGACTTTGGACCACTGAGCAACAGACCAGTTCTGTTTTTCTTTAGCCCAGGTAAAATGCTTCTGACATTGTTTGTTGTTCAGAAGCAGCTTGACAAGAGGAATATGACATTTGAAGCCCATGTCCAGGATCCGTCTGTGTGTGGTGGCTCTTGATGCACTGACTCCAGCCTCAGTCCACTCCTTGTGAAAGTCCCCAACACTTTTGAATGGCCTTTTCCTGACAAGCCTCTCCAGGCTGCGGTCATCCCTGCTGCTTGTGCACCTTCTTCTTCCACACTTTTCCTTCCACATAACTTTCTATTAATGTGCTTTGATACAGCACTTTGGGAACATCCAACTTCTTCTGCAATTACCTTTTGAGGCTTTCCCTCTTTATGGAGGGTGTCAATGATGGTTTTCTACACAACTGTCAGGTCAGCAGTCTTTCCCATGATTGTGATTCCTATTGAACCAGACCGAGAGACCATTTAAAGGCTCAGGAACCCTTTGTAGGTGTTATGGCTGAATTATCTGATTAGAGTGGGACACTTTGAGCCTAGAATATTGAACCTTTTCACAATATTCTAATTTTCTGAGATTGTGGATTTGGGGTTTTTATGAGCTATAAGCCATAATAATCTCAATTATGACACATCACAGCTTGAACTATCTTGCTTTGCATATAATGAGTCTATCTCATATATTAGTTTCACCTTTTAAGTTGCATTACTGAAATAAATGAACTTTTGCACGATATTCTAATTTTTTGAGTTTCACCTGTATATCTTATTCAATCTAAACATTACTCTGTTGTATATAAACAATTTAACTAAGTTTCATTCCATATTGATCCAATTCATGCTAACACTGTTAGTAGTCTCTCTCAAATTTATCAAATTTATGTAATGCTCCTTATATTATTTTATCAATTTTTATCATTTTTTTCATATTAATTCACAATAACAGTATAAAATTTAACTGTATCATTCATATTAATCCAATTCACACTCACGTTATTAATAATCTCTATCACATTAATCAAATTTATATCATCTAATATACACAAGTTTTTTAAAAAATCATCTTCTCTGTGTTTTCCTTGCTTAATCTAAACATTTCTCTATCATATCCGAACAAATTTAACTTTCCATTCATATTAATCCAGTTCGCGCTAACATTGTTAATGTGAAACATACATAAAAGGAACTGTCTAATATCTATAAACTTCTAATCTTTCTATTATTTTTATTCATTCTATAAGCAATTTATGTTCTAATATTTCCCCTCTACTTTTATTTCTGCCTCTCTAAATTGTAATCAATTGAAGTTTAAAGGGCAATTTCCTACACATCATTTCTTCTCCTCCTTAATGCTTCCATTCTTATCCATTTTTTAATTTGCCTCCCACACTCCTCATCTTTTTTTAAAAAAAAATTTAAATACTTTATTAAATAAATTTATATAAATACAGTAAAATCAAAACATTCCATTTGTCGCAACATAAGCAAATACAGTGTTCACTCTAATTGACAGCTCTCTCATTGTATCAAATGGTCATTCATTTATTGAGATATAATACAGAATTTTATTCTAATTATTTATCACAAATAAATTTACATATAATATTATCAATTTCTATCGTATCCTTTTATTTGACTTTGTTAGGGATAACATTGTTTTACCCTAACTGGTTTAGGTAAATAATAATATGTAATCATAGTTTGTAAGTTAAAGTGTCTGCAACTTTAACTGTGGGATAGTAATTAAGGGAGTGGTTATGAAAGCACTTTAAAAGAAGCAAGACGGCAGCTTGCTCACTCTCTGGCTTTGAAGTTCCTGATTACTGCAAGGACACAAGACTGCATTCCTCGAACGGGAGAGAAAACAAAGGACAGACTTGTAAGTGAATTGACATAGGGTATTCAACACGGAGTTTGCTAACTGAATATCCCTGAATGGACTGACTAAATGATACATGACTATTGGACTGTTATTTTGACTATGCTATGAACTCATAATGGAATAAACTATATATTTGATAGCACAAGCGTATCTGTCATTTTTACTGTATGTTAATAAACATACAAGCTTAGCTCACTCATTTATCTGTGTGCCTATCTGACTAAGCTGCACATTCTGTTTAGCTTGTCTCCCTAACCCTGGTTGGGGAAACCAGGCTTAACACTGGTTATGGGCCCAGAGGCTGCAAAGTCAGTTTAACTAGGATAAAACAGATTTATGTAAAAGTGAGAGTTTGTGTTGTTATACATTACAGTAAACAGACAGCTGTGTTTTATTAATTATATTTTTATATCCATATAAGAAAACATGGCACAAGTCAATCTACAAAGTTTGTCCCTTATATCCAAGTTGGATGGAACAAACTATGTATCATGGTCTATGAAATGTAGTATGCTTCTACGAAGAGAAGGTTTGTGGAACATAATTGAAAATCCACCAAACGTAGAAGAATGGGATCCAGAGGATGAGGAAGATAAATTAAAGATAGAAGAATTTATGCATAAAAATCAGCAAGCTATTTGCATTATTGCTTTAACCTTAACTGATATGCAGCTTGTTTATATCCACGGAGAAAATACAGCTGTTGGGTGTTGGCAGAAGCTGAAGAGGATTTATGTTCGAGATAATGTTGGTGCTCACATAAATCTAACACGGAAACTTTTCAGTACACATCTCCATAAGAATGGTGATATGCTGAGTCATTTGAAAACTATGCAAAGCATTTTTCAAGAACTGCACGAGAAAGAGCTTATTTTCTCTGAACTACATCAAGTCTATATAATACTATCTTCCCTCGATGAAAACCTATGACAATTACGTAACTTCCCTTGAAATATTGCCAAAGGAAAGCCTAACTTTAACTGATATAACTGGCAGATTGATTGAAGAGGCCAGAAGAAGGCTTGAAAGAGACGAATTAAGGAGGCAGCAACCTCAAAAAGAAGATAATGAAACTCCTACTGCATATGCAATTAAAAGGTGCTTTAATTGTGGAGGAAGAGGACATTTGGCAAGATTTTGTAAAAAAGCAAAGCGCCAGAACGCTGGCCAGAATACTAAAAGTCATCAAAAGATAAATAAAAATTTAGAGTTAGCCATGTATACTAACGGAGCTGTAAAAAATAATTTATGGGTGGTTGACAGTGGAGCATCTCATTGTATTACTAATGATAAGAAAAATTTTTTAAAAATATGCAAGAGTACACAGCAGATATCGTTAGCCAATGGCTGGAAAATGAAAGCTAAAGGTCAAGGTATAGCATATTGTTCTTTTATAAAAGAGAATGTAAAAATGTTATATGTACCACAACTTAAGTTTAATTTAATTTCAGTAAGAATTTTGGTTAAACTAGGATATGTAGTTACATTTAAAGGAGATAACTGCATAATTGAGAAAGAAAATAAGAAAATTACTGCATCTTTAAGAGGTGAATTATATGTGTTAAATGATGATGGTTTAAAGGTGGCTAACACAGTTTATGAAAATAAGAAACCTCATGATGAATGTATTCACTTGTTACATCGAAGGCTAGGGCATTTAAATTTTAAAATACTTAAGAAAACTGTTGAATTATCTAAGGGAATAAGTTTAAAACCTTGTAATAAGTATTTGCAATGTAATATCTGCAATCATAGCAAAGCCAGGGTTACACCGGCTAATAGAGTTGATGGATTTACTACTAAAGAGCCTTTAGAGGTAGTATTTGCAGATTTAATAGGTCCTAAAAAACCAAGTGTAGGAGGAGCTCGTTACATACTAAGTATAATGGACCATTATTCTAGATATGGGTTTTGCTATTTAATGAAGAGCAAAACTGAAACATATCAAAATCTCTTTAATTGGATTAAATTTGCAGAAAGGAAAACTAAAAAGAAATTAGTAACTCTTATGACAGATAGTGGTACAGAATTTACAGAATATAAATTCCAGAACAAACTAAGAATGTTAGGTATTCAACATAAAAAGTCTGCACCATATAGGCCACAACATAATGCCTTTATAGAGAGAAGAGGCCAAACATTACAATCAATGACACGAACTATGATGTCTGATTCAGGATTACCTGACAATTTGTGGGGAGAAGCAATAATGTGTGGTAATCATATATTAAATAATGTTGTTAATTCAACAACAGGTGAATTACCATTCACACTGTGGCATGGTACAAAACCTGATTTAAGTTACATGCACACATTTGGAGCACCAGCATGGGTGCATATCCCTTCACAACTTAGACAAAAAGGACAACATAGAGCTAAAAGATTATATTTTGTAGGATATACATCTAATCATAGATCTTATAGATTCTGGGAACCAGGTACATCTAGAATTTACACCAGTGCTAGTGCTAAATTCCTAGAACATGTAGGATGGAATAGATTAGAGCAAGATTTAAATAACGAAGTAATTATTGAACCCTACAAAAGGCAGAAAGATCAGATTAGTTATAAGAAGAGTTCAATTAAAGAAGAAGTCCATGAAGAGCAAATAGGACCAGAACAAGAGGAAACAGTTGATCAGGAAGAGTTAGATAATCAAGAAGAGTTAGTAAATGAAAGTCCACCTGTAAGTCCTGTAATACCGAGACGTACTACACATGTAACTAGACCACCTGAAAGGTATCAAGCAAGTATAGTTTGCCAAGTAACTAAAGTTCCAACTAGTATAGATGAACTTAGGATGTATCCTGCTAAGGATCAGGAGAATTGGCAAAAGGCAATGAAAAAGGAACTAAATTCATTAAAGGTAATGAAAGTTTATGAAGATGCTAAATTACCTCCAGGAGAAAAATCCATTGGGTGCAAATGGATATTTAAAGTAAAAACTGGAAATGATGGGACTGTTACCCATAAAGCTAGGTTAGTAGCTCAAGGATTTAATCAAACTGCATCTGATTACGATGAAGTTTTTGCTCCAAGTCTTAAAGCAACATCTTTAAGAGCAGCATTAGTGTGGGCAGCTAAGAAAAACTATGTAATTAACCATTTAGATGTAGAAACTGCTTATCTACATGCACCATTGCAGCACACTATATATTTAAGAAAACCAGTAGGTATAAAAGACAATAAAGTAAATAGTAATGATTGTTGGAAACTCAAAAAGAGTCTTTACGGGTTGAAACAATCTGGGTTTGAGTGGAACCAATATATTGTGAAAGAGTTAAACAATATAGGTTTTAAATCTGGTTTAGCAGATCCATGTGTGTTTAAAAGAGAAAATAATGGAACGGTGTCATTATTGTTATTATTTACAGATGATATTGCTTTGATAACTAAGACTAATAATGAAGCTAATGAGATTATATCATTATTAGCCAAAAAGATAAAATTAAAGCATTTAGGTGAAATTAAAAAGTATCTAGGATTGACAATTAACAAAACAAAAAATGGTTTTAAGATATCTCAAGAAGATAAAATTTGCCAATTAATTAAAACGTATAAAATGGAACTTTGTAAACCGGCAAAGACTCCAATGAGTCAGGAAGTTTGCCAAACTGATGCTCAAAGTCCCAAATTTGATAAGTCTATATATCAATCTTTGATTGGCAGCTTATCATATATAAGCAATTGGTCTAGGCCTGATATAGCTTATAGTGTAAATCAGCTGGCTCGTTTTAATTCTGATCCACATCAATGTCATTGGCAATCATTAAAGAGAATTTTAAGATATCTTAAAGGAACAATGAACCATGCATTGTATATAGAACCAAAGGGTGATTTGAGTCTTAGTGCCTATGCAGATGCAAGTTTTGCAACTGATATAAACACTAGAAAATCAACATCTGGGATGGCTATATTATTTGGTAAGACACTAATAGGGTGGAGGTCAATCAGACAACAGCATATCAGCTTGTCCACGATGGAAGCGGAATTTTCATGTCTGTCATTATTATGCACTGACTTGATTTTGTACAAACAGTTATTATTAGACATGGGTATAACTGTAAAAGATTCCATTATTGTGTACGAGGATAATCAAGCAGCTATAAAATTAGCTACTAGTATTGCTGTAAAAACTAGATCAAAGCATACTGATTTAAGATACTTAAATGTTAGAGAATCTGTAAAGAATGGGCTAATTAAATTGGAATACTGCATGACGGAAGAAAACATTGCAGACCAATTTACAAAAGCTCAAGAAGTAACTAAGTTTAAAGAGAGTTGTAACAAATATGATTTAAAGATGTAAATAGTTATATTATTATTTCCTAAAAGGGGAGAATGTTAGGGATAACATTGTTTTACCCTAACTGGTTTAGGTAAATAATAATATGTAATCATAGTTTGTAAGTTAAAGTGTCTGCAACTTTAACTGTGGGATAGTAATTAAGGGAGTGGTTATGAAAGCACTTTAAAAGAAGCAAGACGGCAGCTTGCTCACTCTCTGGCTTTGAAGTTCCTGATTACTGCAAGGACACAAGACTGCATTCCTCGAATGGGAGAGAAAACAAAGGACAGACTTGTAAGTGAATTGACATAGGGTATTCAACACGGAGTTTGCTAACTGAATATCCCTGAATGGACTGACTAAATGATACATGACTATTGGACTGTTATTTTGACTATGCTATGAACTCATAATGGAATAAACTATATATTTGATAGCACAAGCGTATCTGTCATTTTTACTGTATGTTAATAAACATACAAGCTCAGCTCACTCATTTATCTGTGTGCCTATCTGACTAAGCTGCACATTCTGTTTAGCTTGTCTCCCTAACCCTGGTTGGGGAAACCAGGCTTAACAGACTTTTTATTCCTTTCTTGTCTATCTTCCAGCCAACTATATCGTAAGTTCAAAATCTCATAGTATTCTGACTCCTCTTTCTTTCTGAGTTCCATTGGTAGCCTGTCCATTTCTGCACATTTCAAGGTTTTCTTTATGATCATGAATTCCGGGGAGGGGGGGGTGTTTTCACATTTCCAATTTTGAGCAAAGGTGAGCCTTGCTGCTATTAATATATGAAGTATTATGTATATATATATATATATATATTTACTAATTTTCTGTTTTAGGATTCCTAATGAAAATATATCTGGTTTCAACTCAATTTTAACTTTTGTGATTTCTTCCAACCAATTTTTAATTTTCCTCCAATATTTTTTTGCTTTTGGGCAGGTCCACCCAGGGGTGGAATACTACCGGTTTGGCCTGGTTCTATAGAACCTGTAGCTGCGAAAAGCAGCTGACACCAAACCGGTTCGGTATTTGGCCGGGCTCTAGGCTGACCTTTATTCCAGCAGTCACCATCCGGTGGGCTGCGGCCCACTGGTAGTCCGCAAGAAAATTTTGGTGGTCCACAGAAAAATGTCACTCCCAGAGCACCTCCCAAAGCAATTAATCCGGGCTGAGCAGAAACATAAGGCTGCACTACCCACATGGCCTGCGGGAACCCTCCGCACCCACTCACTCATTACCCAGCAAACTTGCCTGCTAGGTTGCTATTTTTCCTTTTTCCATTAGTTGTTCTGAGAGATATAGATTAGCTAGAAAGCAGGAAACCGATGGATTTCTTGCTTTCTAGCTAATCTTTAGATCTTTGAAACCTTCCTTAGGGCTGAAGCAATGCAGACTCAACTGGCCAATGGCAGAAACACAGATCTCTAAGTAAATTTGTAATTCTGTGAGCAACTCAATCTGCCTGCCTACTTTGCCTGATTTTGGGTAAAAGTTGCTCTTTTTGTTTATAAAAAAATAAATATTTACATATATGGTGTGTTGTGAGTTAATTTTGTGAGTTTGCTTGCTAGCAAATTTTATGAGTTTATTTGCAAGCAAATTTTATGTGACAAACTCAGCTAACCGATGCTAGATAGATCTCTGAATGAATCTGTGATTCTGTGAGCAACTTAATCTGCCTACCAGCTTTGCCTGGTTTTGGGTAAAAGTTGCTCTTTTTTATACAAAAATCAATATTTATATAAATATTTATAATATTTGCATAAAAGCCATGCCCAGCCAGTCACATGACCACCAAGCCACACCCACAAATTAGGCCACACCCTCAGAACTGGTTGTTAAGAAATTTGAATCCCACCCCTGCCTCTGTGTGTTTGTGTGTGTGTGTGTGTGAGAGAGAGAGAGAGAGAGGGAGGTTAGATCAGATCTCTCTCTCTCTCTCTCTCCCTCTCCCACCAACATCAGAAAGCCACCATGAGTCAAAATTCATATTAATGGTCCCTGGGATTTAAAATTATGAGTTTGGTGGTCCCTGAGGTCCAAAAGGTTGGTGACCCCACTTTATTCCGTACTTTTCCCTCCTCAGCTGCTTTGCGCAGTACAGCTGAGGTTGTAAAAGCAGGAAACGAGGATTTTCAAATGCTGTGCACCCGAGCACAGTGCTTGTCAGCTGTTCAGGTGATGATTTCTTGCAAATGTTGCACATACGATTGTCCCCAGTTCGAAGAATTGGCAAATCGCTCCACTGGCTGGCCCCGCCCCTCCCCACCCAATCACTCCTTACCTGGCATGTGAGCCATCCAACTGCCTGGTTTGGTAAGTTGCTATTTTTTCTTTTTTTTCCCAACCATCAGCTGTTCTGCTCTGCCAGGAGATTTAGATTAGCTAGAGAGCAGGAAATCCTTGGATTTCTTGCTTTCTAGCTAATCTAAAAGCAGAGCCAAACCTTCCTTAGGACTGAAGCTTTTCAGTGCAGACTCAGCTAGCTGATTGCAGATAGATAGATCTCTAAGTTAAAAGTTGCTTTTTTAAAATAAAAAAATAAAAGTTTACATAAATATTTATAATATTTACATACAAACTGTGCCCACCCAGTCACATGACCACCAAGCCATGCCCAGTCAGCAAGCCATGCCCACCCAGTCACATGACCACCAAGCCACACCCAAAAATTAGGCCACACCCACAGAGCCGGTTGTTAAGAAATTTGAATCCTACCCCTGGGTCCATCACATATGATAGTAGCTTCCCTGCTCATAGCCACATTTCCAATATCTTGCTGAATTATTGAGGAACATTTTTGCAAGTCTCACTGGTGGTAAGTGCCAACAATAAAACATTTTGTACAACTTCTCTTTGTAAGTTGTCAATAAAATTTATAATTTATTATCCATAGGTTTTCCCAATCTTCCAAATTGATGCTATATCCAAAATTTTTGTAAAACAGAAGGGTTTTATAATGAACTTACTGAACTGGATGAAATTTTAACAGGTACTGATGAGAGATTGATTAAGAAACTGTATAGCTATTTACTTGGAGTGAAATTAGAAAAAGTCAAAGAAACAATGATCGTCTGGGGGAAGAATTTTGGATATGGGATAGATTTAGAAAAATGGCAGAAATTATGGACTCAAAGTTATAAAGTAACAATGTCAACAGCATATAAAGAGAATTTGTATAAGATGTTTTATAGGTGGCATTTACCCCCAGCAAGAATAGCAAGGATGTTCAAGAATAAATTGGAGAAATGTTGAAAATGTCATCAGATACCTGGACCATATTATCATATGTGGTAGACATGTGTGGAAGCCAAAAGATACTGGACTAAAATTCATACGTGGCTGGAAAAAATAACAAAACAGCATATAGATTTGAAACCTGAAATATTTTTATTGGGTATTTTGCTGGAAGGATATAGTAAAGAACTGGCATATTTGATTATTAACATTTTGACAGCAGCTAGAATAGTATTTGCGCAGAACTGGAAAAATGAAAAGGCTCCAATAGAAGAGGAGAAAGTGATAAAATAATGAAATGTGCAGAAATGAGTAGATTAACATTTGCTATTAGAGAGCAAGGAGAAAAAGAATATTATAAAATGGGATTTATTTTATCTATGGTTAGAAAAGAAAATAGAGAAATACAATACAAAAGAAATATAATAACAGATATGATATCATAATGTGTTATTAATAGTTAATATAATATATTTGATTTATTAGAAATGAGTACTATCATAAAATAGCTTTATAATAGCTGAATTATGCTTTGAAAAAATGAGATAAATGGATGATAGCGGTCTGATTGATTTGATAACAACATACTATTGAATTGATAATAGTTATATATAACTGGAATGGCAATCTCAAATAGATTGAAATGACTGTTAATATTGTGCACAAGATATATATACCAACCGACACACTGTATAATGGAAATAAGATTTTATTTAATGTTGTGTTTTTAATGTTTGTTTATGTTTGTTGATTAAAATAAAAAAATTATTTAAAAAAATAAAATTTTTGGTCCAGATTATCATCGTTTCCTTCACATTTTCTTTTTCCAATTTATAACTCAACAGATATTTATACATTTTAGAAATCATTTTTCTCTCTGGCCCTTGTAAAATTTTATCTAATTCTTGTTCTAAGTGTATCGCATATTGTTCTATATCCTTCTTGTATCTAGTCTGTATCTGTAGGTATGGCCACCAGCTTATTTGTATTCCTTGTGACATCAATTCCTGCTTAGATTTTCCCTTGCTCATCCAATATTGTTTTATAACTCGCTGTCTTGTCTAGATCTAAAACATTCGGGTATACCATTGCTTCCATGGTCAACAACCGGATTGGGACCTTTGTGTAATGATTTTGTTTTAATTTTTCCTAAACCCCTAATAATGTATCTCTAATTTGGTGTCTTTGGAAATATGAATGAAATTTGCTTTTCCCTTCCCACATGAATGCATGCCAGCCAATTCGCATGTCATGTCCTTCTAGTGTCAATAATCTTTTATTCTTTAGGTTTATCCAATCTTTAATCCATATTGCCATTGTGGCCTGATAAAAGAGTTCCTAATCTGGAAGTCCGAACCCTCCTTTGTCCTTACTTGCAGAAATTTAAGTTTTATTCAGGCCTTTTTCCCTGGCCAAATAAAATTTTAAATTGCTTTGTTCAATTCTTTGAAGAAGGTTTTACCTAGTTTTATTGCAATTACTTGAAAGAGAAACAGCATCTTGGGTAATGTTGATCGTAGCAATTCTCCCTGTCAGTGATATCTGGAGTTTCCTCCAATTTTCCAAATATTTTTGTATTTGTTTTAGCAGTTTTTCATAATTGTCTGTTTTTATCGATGAGCATTTGACTGTCAACTACCCCAAGGTATTTCCACTTTTTTGTTGTTTGGATCCCTAATTTCCTTTCCAATTCTTCCTTCTGTTTCACTGTCATATTTTTTGTTAGTATCTTTGTTTTTTCCTTTTTTATTTTTAATTTGCCACTCTGCCAAATTCTTCAATTTCTTATAACAGTATATGCTCTGTTTCCAGAGGGTCTTCCAGAATAAACACCATGTCATCAGCAAATGCTTGGGTTTTGTATTCTTCTGTTCTAATTCTCAAACCTTTTATTTCTTGGTTATTTCTAATCTGTTTTAGTGGTACCTATAATGAATAATAGTGGCGATAACGGGCAACCTTGTCTCACTCCTTTTAATATATTAACTTTTTCTGTTAGCTTGCCATTCAAAATTATCTTCACCGTTTGAGTAGTATATATGGCTTTGATCATATCTACAAACATTACTCTGAAATTCATTAAATGTAATTGATTAATTAAAAAAATTCCAATTCAAATTATCAAAGGCCTTTTGTGCTTCCATAAACATTAACACCAGCTGCTTGTCAGGGTGTGCTTCATAATACTCTAGCACATTCATTATCAGCCTGGTGTTGTTTCTTAAATATCTCTGCAGTACAAATCAGTTTTGATCAGGGTAGATATACTCATGTAAATGTTTTTTTTTACTCATGTTTTTTTAATTCTTTGGGCAATTATTGTGACATATATTTTATAGTCCACATTAAGTAATGAAATCAGTCTGTACTTTTGTATCTATTGGTCATTGGTGTTTTCTTTTAAGATAAGGGTGATATAGGCTTCTGTCCATGAATTTGGCAGTTTTGCTTATTCTAATATTTCATTTTACAAGTCCAACATTAGCTGTTCCAGTGGTGTTTGTAATTCCTTGTATAATTCTGTAGGGATCCCATCTGTTCCTGGAGACTTATTGTACTTTTGTTTGCTAATTGCTTCTTTTATTTCAATCATTGTGATTTCCTTTGTTGGATCTGGGATTGTAGATAATTTATTCCACTCAAATATTGAGTAATCCTTTCTTCTGATATCTCATCATGAGTATACAATGCAGCAAAGTATTTTTGGGCAATAGATTGTTTTTCTTCTGCCAAATGGTGTGAGATTCTGTTTTCATCCTGTAGGGATTGTATTGTTTTTCTCTCCTTCTCTTTTTTCAGTTTATGGGCCAACCATCTTCCCAGTTTGTTGGCATGTTCAAAGTAATTTTGCTTTACTATCCTGAGGTTCCGTGCCATTTCATCTTGCAAGGTCAAATTTATTTTATGTTTGGTCACTTCCGTCTCTTTTTCAATTTCTTCATTCTGTGGTTCTTTTTGGAGTCTATATTCTAATTTTTTGCGTTTCTCTTGCAGGTCTGTCTGTTGTTGTTTTCTTATCTTTATTTATTTTTTGCTCCATATGCAATTGTTAGACCTCAAATGTACACTTTGGTTGTGTCCCATAAATTTTGTGGTGTCATTTGGTCATTCATATTATCTTTCAAGAATTGTCTTAATTCCTTTTCTGCCATTAATATATAGTTTTTATCCATTAGAAGCTTCTGATTAAAAGTCTATCTTCCCCTCTTTTTCCTCCCTTTCCATTTCACTACCAGTGGATTATGATCAGCCCATGTGTTTGGTAATATCTCTATTTTCTCTACATCTTTTGCTACTTCTGTATCCATCCATATCACGTCAATCCTGGACCAGGAACTCTGAGGCTTTGAAAAGAATGTATACTGTCTCTCTTGTCTATTGAATTCTCTCCATATATCTTTAAGATTTAGTTCTTGTGTCAGTTTATAGAAGGTATTTAGCAGTGTTTTTCTCTTTTTCCTATTTCTTTTTGTAGTGTAATCTTTTTTTATATCTACTACTGCATTAAAATCTCCTATAATGCATATGTTTTCCTGTTCCAGTTCTTCTATTTTCCAGTGTAGTATTCTTTTTGGTTAGTATTTGGGGTGTATATTGCTATTAACAGCATTTGGGAGGGGGGTATTTGTACTTCTACCATTAGGATTCTTCCTTCATCATCTGCAAAAAATTGGATCAGGTTTAGCCATTGCTTTATGTACATTGCTATCTCTATTCTCTTTTTCTGTGCCAGTGCAAAGTGCAATTTTCCTAATTTAGGTGATTCTAATACTTTCTATCAACCTCTGGCCAAAGGGGGAAGGCATCATAGGTGTGGGTTTTTTCCCTGACTTCGTCATAGTAGTAGTGGTTGACATTCTCAAAATTGTATACAACTGTGTCCAAATTACCATAAGTTTCCAATTCTGCTGGGTATTGTTCTTATGTCTGTTAAAGTACTGTACTATCTATTAGCCTCCTTAATCTTAATAACTATATTTGATCGTATAACAGTAATTATATCACAGTAAATATATACCAATAATTAATTCATATTAGCCAGTTTGTCCCCGAGATATAATCAATCTTTGTCTAATTATGTACAATAGTCAATATCTAATATAATGTAATATAGTTCCTACAATAAATCTATATATTGTTTATGAATAGATATGATAAATAGTACCAGCTAATTAACAATTAATAGATATCTATAAATATAGTAAATTTATTGTTATGGGTATCCAGAGATACCATAATATTTTATTTTTATTTATTGTATTTATTTATTGTATGTATTTATGTATTGTCAAACACTTATTAGATAACAGGTATAAGTATAAACATGGTTATAAATACATGAAATGGATACAAATAAGAAAAAAAAACAATAGGACAGGGATAGCAGGCACGATTGGTGCACTTATGCAGACCCCCTACAGACCTCTTAGGAAAGGGGTGAAGTCAATAGTAGACAGTCTAATGTTGAAGATATTGGGGCTTGGGGAAGAAACCACAGAGTCAGGTAGAGTGTTCCAGACATTGACTACTCTGTTGCTGAAGTCGTATTTCCTGCAATCAAGTTTGGTGCGATTTATCTTTAGTTTGTATCTATTTTGTGCTCTTGTATTGTTTTGGTTGAAGCTGAAGTATTCATTGATAGGTAGGACATTGCAATATATAATTTTATGTACGATACTTAGATCGAGCCGAAGGTGGTGTAGTTCTAGATTGTCTAGGTCTAAAATTTCAAGTCTGGTGGCATAAGGTATTCTACAATGAGTAGAGGAGTGGAGGACTCTTCTCGGAAAATATTTCTGGACTTTCTCAATTGTATTAATATCAGATATGTAATGCGGGTTCCAGACTGATGAGCTATATTCAAGTATTGGTCTAGCAAATGTTTTATATGCTCTAGTTAGTAGAGTGATGTTACCGGGGAAAAAGCTACGCAGGATTAGGTTAACAACTCTTAATGCCTTTTTGGCTATGTAGTTACAGTGGGCTCTATCACTTAGATCATTTGAGATGAGTACTCCAAGGTTCTTGACAAAGTTTTTGTCATCAGCAAGGTCTTGACTAGCTTGTATTTTATTTTTTGATTTTTTTTGCCAATATGTAAGATAGAGCATTTATTTATTGAGATCTGAAATTGCCATTTGTTTGACCATTCTGACACAAAGTCAAGATCTTTTTGAAGGGTAGCAGCATTGTCAGTGGTGTTGAATAGTTTTACATTATCAGCGAAAAGAACACAGTTGCTCTTAATATGATCACAGAGGTCATTTATGTAGAGTATGAAGAGAGTTGGTCCTAGAACACTGCCTTACACTGTTGACAGGTACAGGATTTGATAGGACGCTCCCAATTTTGACCATTTGTTGCCTGTTTGACAGGAATGCTTCTATCCAGTTATGCAGGTATCCAGAGATACCATAAGAGTTTTAGGAGTAGTTTGTCATGTACCTAGTTTTAGGAGTAGTTTGTCATGTACCACTGAATCAAAGGTTTTATAGAAGTCTATGTAAATTGCGTCAATTGCTTTGCCCTGATCAAGTTGTGTAGTCCATATGTTTTTACAGTGCAAGAATTGCAGATTACAGGACAGTTTCCTTCTGAAACCAAACTGTTACAGAGTAGGTTGTTTGTCTCTAAGTGGAGGATAATAGATTGGTTAATAATTGATTCCATGACTTTACAGGTGATGCAGCATAAAGAGATTGGTCTGTAATTTTCAACTAGGCTGGGGTCTCCCTTTTTGAAGATAGGAATGACTGTGGCTAGTGACCATAGATTTGGCAAGGAGCTGGTCCTGAAATATTTTTCAAAGATTATGCTTAGAGGATCAGCTATGTCAGTGAATAGCTTTTTTAAGGAGTAGGCACAAACTCTGTTCGGTCCAATAGATAAAGATGGTTTTAGATTGCGTAGTGCTTTTTCAACATTGTCTTCTGTAAAATCGATATGTATTAGATCATTGTAGTTGTCTGTGGTTTGACTAGGAAATATCGGGCATGATCCATTGCTGTTTACAAATACCGAACCAAAGAATGTGTTAAAGAGGTTGGCTTTAATAGTGTCATCATTGCAGTCTTTACCATTTGGTTCTTTTAAGGGTGGGATGGACCTTGAGTCTTTTAGTTTGTTGTTTACAAAATTGTAGAAAGCACGGGTCGAATTGGTGCATAGGTTTTCCTTTTGTTTAGTGTTATAATTGGTACATTCAGTCTTTATCTGGTGGCGTAAATTTTTGTATTGGCTTTTAAAATTGGCAACGTGACCAGATTTGTTTTTCCGCCAAAGGGATTTCTTTTTGGATTGGAGCTTCCTTATTGTTTTGGGTAATTTGTTTTTTCTGGTTTTGGGAGTTGTTATTGGTACTTATTTTTTTATGACTCTTTTGACTTCAAGTAAAAATATGTTGTAATGGTCTTCAACAGTATTGCATCCAGTAAATAGAATTTGCCATTCAAGAGATGAGAGATCATTGTCTATAAGATCATAGTTGCCTTTTTTGAACTTATAATTGGGGATCCTGTCATTATGGTGATTTTTGTGAGAACATATTTTGAGACAAAAGTCAATCATGCTGTGGTCACTGTTGGAAAAAGGTTCATTAATTTGTATTCCATAAAATGAATTCAAACTGTTGCAGAAGATGAGATCGAGGCAGTTGTTAAGTCTAGTATTGTTGGTTACTAGTTGTTCTAGTCCTAGTGTGGTAACAGCATTGTACAGGGTTGTATGAATGGTTTCAGATGTACATTCATTTAGTGTCCAATTTATAAGAGGTAAGTTGAGGTCACCAAGAAAAATGAGAGGGTGTGGTCAGGAAGCAGTGAAGTTAGCTTGTTTGCATGAATTATATCATAGTCAGGGGCATGATAGCAAAGTAAGAAGCGGATTGAGATGTTTAAGGACAGTTCACAGATGATGGTCTTGGGAAGAGCAAGCTCTTGTATAATTTGGATCTTTTTTTAGATTTAGAGACTTTTTATAGAATATAGCAACTCCACCACCTCTAACGGATTTTGCAATCTGACCGAAAAACATGATATTCTCTTGTAATGGTAATGGAGTGGGAAAGATGCATTTAACCATGTCTCGCAGACAAATATAATGTCAAATGTGGCTGAGCTTAGAAGGATGAGGAATTTATGCATTTTATTTGAGAGGCTTCTTGCATTAAATAGTTTGCATTTAAGATATGAAGTAGTAGGTCTGGAGGAAGTAAGGGGCGTGCATCCCTAACCTTGGATGTTTGGGTGATGGATATTGTGACATGGGTTGAGGCTCTTGCTTTTGATACAGTCAGCATGGTAATCAATGTATAGATTTGTATTACCTAATTCATGTAATCTTTTGAGCTCAGAACGTAGCTCCCGGGATCGTACAGGTTGCTGTAAGTTTAGATCAGGGAGAGAACAAAGGTTCTTATGGTTGTTGTTGTTCTTTGTGAGTGAATTTATTGAAAAAATGAATTAGCATTTGCTTGTTTCATTTTTGCAAACAACCCTACAGAGGCATGGGATCATCAAGCTGTCTTTGTTTTTAAGCTCAGAACCAACACAGGAAATATCAAGTATTTCTTCAGGGGAGATGGTTGATGCTTGATTTTCTCTGATGATGTTTCGAACATTAGAGATGTCATCAGTGTCATTGACCTCTAGACCAAATAAGATGGCACTTGGTCACTTCCGTTCACGCTGAACAGCTTCTTTGATGAGGATGGGGATATCAATATTTGTAGGATTTGTTGTTTTTTATAGATTGGGTTTTGCTTGTGGTTGTTGAGTAGAAATATGGTCTGTAGATGTTTGATGTTTGTTTTTTAGTGTTGTCTCTTTTTTTTCAATCAAGGTTTGCCAATCTAGTTTGTATAATGTCCAGGGATGCTACAGTGGTGTCAAGGGATGTTATACGTGTTTCAATGGTATTGATTCTTTCAAACAGGGTGATGTATTTTTCTAGTTTGGGTCTGCATGGTGGACAGAAATATGGAAAAGCATTGGCGGATGTCAGAAACTCCCCCGGTCAGGTGCTGATGAACACATTGGACTGTGCTAGGAATATTCTCATCTTATCCCAAAGCTGCTTTTTCAAAAGGAAACTAGATTTCTTGTTTTTCTTTGAAAATGCTTTGCTTCTTATCCAAGAAGCATCTGTCAAGTCCCAAGGAAATCAGGATATTCAGGCAGTTCAAATGAGTAAAGATTTATTGCAAGCTTAAGCTCCCTATAAGAATCTGACCAACTGGGTATTAAGGGAAATGAGCAGGAGATAGAGGCATTCAAGGTGGATTGGATTTGGATCTCTTGTGGGAGTACAGGGATTCATGATTTATGATATGTTTGACCTCTTCCTCAGGCTCAGCCTGGTCATCTCCCACAAGTAAGAACAATCATTTTGGAGTCTGGATTTCATTTCAAAAAGTTCAAAAAACTGCTCATAGCTTCCTGCACTCCCAGTACCCTATTCTGTGGGCAAGTATATAGAAATGTGTTAAATAAACATCTTGGATCATATATTTATGATATTTGTATGCTACTGTAGTCAAACCAACACCCAGTTTCGCACATCTTAAAAATAGTAACACAATAAGTATTTTATTTATTATTGTTATATATATACTTTCTCTTTAAGAACTTAGTGTGTATTTTAAGAATATACCAAGCAGAATTCGACTGGAAGTTATATGTTATATTGAATGTTATAATTGTAAAGGCATAAATTGAAGTTTAAATAAGAGCTGAATGGACAAAAATTAAAAGATACAAAGGTGTCATACTCCAATCAGTAACTACAGTGGAAAATTTTGTTTACTGAGAAAAGAAAATATGAAATTGAAACAAGACAGACAAAAGTATAAATATAATGATGAGAAAGATATTGAAACTTAGAAAAGGATATATATAATTGAATTTAGAAAGGAATGAGATAATTAAAAGCAAGGTTGAGAAAACTAAGGGAAGGGAAAAATTATTGAGAAAATGTTAAAATAGTAATAAGATATGGAATAGAACACAAAGATTAATATGAAATTGAGTTTGTGTCTGTATGGAGACGTGATAATCCGGGACCATGCTATTCTCAAAAAAAGATATTTTATTTGTATTATGTTTTGTGAAAACCCAAATAAAACTTTTACAATAACAATAACAACAATAATAATACAATCAAACAATAATACTGCAATAGATTAAAAATAGAATAAATAGAGTCTGTATCAGGGATGTCAAACTCAAGGCTAGATGTGGCCATGGGGTGCTTAGATATGGCCCGCGGAGCTGCCCTGGAAACAGTGAAAGACTGGCCTGTGGTGCTCTGCTAGTGAAAATGGGCTCCTGAGCTCTGCTTTTGGCTGCAGCAGCCTCCTGCAGCCCTTTGCCAGCAAAAATGGAGCTTGGAGGGGCCCCCCCGCAAGCTGTTTTTGCTGGCAGAGGGCTGCAAGAGGCTGTAGCAGCCGAAAATGGAGCTTGGGAGCACGTTTTCACTAGCAGGTTGCTCAGGCCACCACAGATGCCCCCGACACAAGTGATGCCAAGTTAGCCACACCCACCATGGCCACACCCACCATGGCCCCCAAGTCAAACACAACCCAGCCCTCAATGAAATTGAGTGGCACCCATGGTCTATATAATTATGACATCCCTAAGTCATTCATGCATTTCTGGTAGAAGTCTGCTCGCTTTCACCAACTCTTGGTATGCCTTGATCTTGGGAGGAAGGGTATTCCAAAATTTGGAACTGTTACTGAAGCATTTCTGGTTTTGCCCAATTATGTTTTTCTATCATTCATTGCTCCAACCTCAGTTTTCTCTCTACAGCTCTCACAGGCTGGCGATATTATCTTGGAAGTACATCTGGAGCAGAAAAATCCTGACTATTGTGTTACTCTTAAGGTAAGTAATAGAGTGTCTTTGTGTAAACTGCCCAGGGCACTCTTGAGTAGAGAAAAGGGGTTCATAACTATCACTAAGGCATCACTGATTTTTTTTTAAGAAGTATTAATATATACACTGTACTATGGATTGACTGAAAATTATTTCTTAATTACCCTACAGGTTTCTCCCAAAATGAGAGCAGAAGAACTGACAAATCAAGTGCTTAAGATGAGAAATGTAACAGCTAGTCGAGATCTTTGGCTGACCTTTGAAGTTTTAGAAAATGGAGAGCTAGGTCAGTAAAACACTTTGTTTCTTTTTTCTCTGTATGATAAGGCTGTATGATTATCCCGTATTTTATTTTAAAGGTAGCCCTTTTCCCTTCCCACCCTGCACTATGCTAGCTATCACTGAGAGAAGGGAAGTAGCTCTCTGCTGGTTTGAAATTTGAACTACGTTTATCAGCAGGGAGGAAAACTGGCTGCCTCTGCTGGTGAATTAAGCTTTTCTTCACAAAGTACAGGTGTCCATTGCTTGGATTCCACATGTGGACATCATTTTCCAAGCCAGCCAGTCATGCTGTTCAGCCACAAACTGCTTCATTGCTAGGCTGCACAGGTTGTTCTGACCCAGGCTTCCTAAACCATAATTATGCCACACTTATTTTAAAAACAAGACTTATTTTAATTCAGTGCTGGGAATTGTTTTCATTCCCAGCTGGAATTAATCTCAAACAGTCCCCCGAGATAAGCACACACCTTTCAGTTCTGTGAAGTGCTGCCAAAAACAGAAATATCAAATGAACCAACAGAAGTACAAAAAACCAACTGAAGGACAAAGAGCTTCAGGAATGACTCTGAACTGGTCGAACTACTTTGCTTCCTGCAAAGGTTTCATCATCTTGGCCTGACCTTTATACCTTATGGGAGGGGTAAGCACCTCCCAGCCTTACTCCCGAGTCGTCCCTTTTGTTTCAGCTGCTCTTGTCTTCTAGCAGCTCTGCGCACACATGTACTGGGAACAGGCTCCCCTGGATCCTCTGCCTTGCTGCTGCCACACTCTGAAGGCTCCAAAGGCAGCACCCCACTCCCAGATGGTCCTGGCCCCATCTCTGCATTGGATGCAGGATCCTTGTCTGAGTCCTCTCCAGGATCCTTGTCTGAGTCCATCCTTGACTGGTCCCCGTTCTTCCACACTGTCCAATTCCACTGCCATCTGCACCGTCTGCCAGCGAACCACAACACAGGTAGCTGGGTTGAAGCAATTTGCAACTCAGAAAAAGATGCAGCTTATGGTATTTGTGTCATGTGGCCTAGCAACAGAGTGGCCTGTTCTCCTTCCCTTCCCCAGCTCTTAGGCTCTGGAAATCTTTGGAAAGTAAGTGAGCAATTGTGAGGGGGTTGTGGGAAGAGGCCTGTGGAACCCTGTCAAGTGGAAAAGCAGGCCCTGTGCCTGTGGGATCTGGCAGGGCAGAATAGAGTGCGGGACTAGGTGGGTGGGCACACTGCAGTATCTTTGCAATTGTTCAAAATGCAAATGACATGGGAGCACTGTAGGCTTTGTAACTTTGAAACGGGGTTGTATATAGTGTTTGGGAGATCTGTTGGCAACTTTGAATTGTTGCTAAATGATATGCCATACCTCAAAATAAAGTTATAGGCTATAAACAGACTTACATTTGAGCCAGCATTTTAAATTAGATCCTGAAACCTACCAGTAGCAAGTATACTTTCTACAACAGCAGTCCCCAACCTTTGCAGCTTGGTGGCCTGGCAAGTGGTAGAGAGGAGAATTGGGCCATGCAAGTGGCAGGCTGACATGCACAAGTGCAGCTCAATTGCATGAATGGTGGACAAGTTGAACAGCATGCATATCCATGCATGCCACTCACATGGCTCAGTTGTGAATAGGTCACAGCATGGTTGTTTGCCACAACCCATCTGAGTTTGTTCTTCCTCATCCAGTCCTTTTCAACCTCAAGAGCCTGGGTCAATTTTTCTATCAGATATTCTGTTCGTCCCGGCATAAAGATATAATACACCATATCTTTAACATACTTCTGATATTTAGTTTCCTGGCTGCCTCCTGATACCTGCATATACTAAACTTTGGACTCTTTTTCTGAACATCATTTTTCAGAGCGTCCTTTGCATCCCAAGGAGAAAGTTCTAGAGCAGGCCCTACAGTGGTGCAAGTTACCAAAACCCAGCTCTGCATATTTACTTGTGAAAAAGGTGTCCATCGAGCAAGGAAGCTGCCTTTTCACAGGTGAGTGAGCCTATTATTTAAGAGATAAATATTCTTGTTACTGTTTTTAAAATCATCAGAACATTTTCTATAGCATTATTGTCTGTATAGAAATGGATTTGAACTTTGTTCCTTGCGTCTAAGGCTAAGTTGATTTCTGACTGAAAATTTGGAAAGGTGCTATAGGGAAGATAGTACTGACATAGCTGGCCTGATAATATAAAAGAGTATGTCCAAAAGTATTTTATGGAGGAGGAATAAGTCATACAATGCATGTTTTCCAGCATCTATTATTTCTCACTAAAACAGCAATGTGAAATCTTTTTGATGTTGATGATCGTATTTACCCAAGAATTAACAGAATAACAGAGTGGAAGGGACCTTTCAGGTCTTCTAGTCCAACTTCCAAGCTATTCCATTCCAGACAAATGTTTGTCCAATCTTTTTTTGAAAATTTCCAGCAATCGAGCACCCACAACTTGGAGAGGCAAGCTTTACCATTGATTAGTTATTCTGACAGGAAATTTCTCCTTAATTCTAGGTTGGATCTCTCTTTGATAAGCTTTCATTTCAAAACATTTTGCTTTGCATTGCTCCTAAAATGGAGGAGAGACACCAAGACTGGAGGCTGCTTAACAGCAGAACTACATGGCTGGTCAATCGCTCCCCTGGTCACTAAAGAAAGAAGGCAACAAGTAGGCATGCAACCACTTCAACAGCCATCTTCAGGAGCTCCACAGGATGTATCTATTCCCATTGCCAACTTTCCTGAGGAAAAAATATTCAGATTTAGCAAATAATCGTGAAATTAAAAAGATGTCACATGTCTTGTCACATAACTACTAAATAATGATTCTATAACTAATTTGCCTGGTATTTGAAATATAACTTCTCTTTATAAAACATTTCCAATGTCTCTATTTTGCTGTAGATACTAAACGTGAGAGCCCAAAATATGGTCTTTTGAAATGCCGTGAGGAATTGGCTAAGCTTCTGGGAAACAAATTTCAGGAACGTTACTTTGTCATCAAGGATCAAAAGTTGCTTCTACTCAAAGAGAAACAGGTATAAAAATCTGACAAATTGACACAACAGTACAGAATAACAAAATTGGAAGGGATCTTGGAGGTTTTCTAGTCCAGCCCCCAGCCCCCAAGCTTTTGATCCAAAATTTTGATCCAAGCTTTTATGAAGGTTGTCTAGACTGCCGATACTTGGTAGATAAATAAATTTCATCCTCTACTTCAATTTTTTTCTGCACGGTTGTGTTTTTGTCAGCATATTTCTTATATGTTTATCTGGTCTCAGCCAATACCTGGCGAAGTACTGGCCATGTAATTTGCAATTGTTTCTCCTATTCTATTAGGGAGAGGCACTTAGGTGCCTCCTGTGGGAGTTCTGGCAGGGCAACGAAGTCTCTGCCAGTTACAACTCAGGAAGGGACAAAGCCAGTGCTGCTATGTACTGCATTGTTATATACCATCTCTGCAAATGGGAACAGGTCTGCCCAATTGTGCTGCTGATAGTTGACCTAACATATCAAGTACTGTTCCAATACACCAGGGGTGTCAAACTCAAGGCCCACGGGCCGGATCTGGCCCATGGGATACTTAGATCTGGCCCATGAGGTTGGCCTGGAAATAGCAAAGGACCATGGCACCTCTGCTAGTGAAAATGGACCATGGGGCATGTGCCTCCCCGCACTCTGTTTTTGGCCAAGACGGCCTCTTGCAAAATCCTGCAGCAACCACATTTCTCTCACTAACCTGCTTTCAAGCTCTGTTCTTCAGCATGCAGGGCAACAAAAGAAGACCATGGGGCTACCAGTAAAAAAAAAAAAAGTTCAATCTGATCTTCTAATTTTGTGAGATCTTTTTTCCCTGAGAAGTTGGGAGGTCTGATTGCATTTTTTTAAACTGATAGTCTCATGGTCTTCTTTTGTTGCCCTGCACTCAGGAGAATGTGCAAAGCTGGTTAGTAAGGGAATTGTGGTTGTTCTGAGGTGGGGTGAGGAATTTGCATTTTGATTGCTCTGAGGTGAGGCTGGAGTGAAGATTTTGCATTATGATTGCTCTGGGGTGTGGTTCTGGATTAGGATTTTGAGCCCAATTTTTGGGTCTCTTGGGCCCCAGGGAAGTCTCCTGGGGGGCGTTTTTGCTCCCAGGGAGCTTCCCTGGGGCCCAGGAAGGCAAAAAACAGAGTGCAGGGGGGTGCAGATCCCACCCCATGCTCCCACCCACCCTGTGCACCCTTTTTTGCCTCCTGGGCCTCAGGAAAGCCTCCTGGGTGAAGCAGTAAGACAGTGAGGGGGATCCCGGCACAGCTGATCATTGAAACAGCTGATCATCGGGAGGGGGGAAAATACCTTAAGGAGTGACAGGGCAGGGTAGAATGTTGGGCATGCACGTGATGTCGCACATGTGCGATAAGGACTCACTGGGTGGGGAGGGGAGGGGCAGGCAGAGAGGAGCGGGACCAGCCAGGGGCATGATTTGCCAGTTCTCTGAACTGCGCAGAATCATAACAACTGGTTCTATAGAATCAGTCTAAACTGGTAAAATCCCACCCCTGGTTGAACTATGGGGTCCTTGGTGCTCTCTGAGCTTGATGGTTTTCTTGCAGATGTTTCATTACCAAACTAGGTAATATCATCAGTACCAGAAGGGAATGGAGTTTTCTCTTTTATATACTAGTGGCTTGCCCTGTCAGTGTTGATCAGTTGTGTCACAAAAAGTGTTTTGATTGGTGCAAGGTCTCTACAGCCTCAGGCAGAGAAGGGCTATTCTGTGCCCATCCCTCAAATGTTCTTTAAAATACAGAGTTTCCCAGCATTCCTTTAGAAACCTCCAACATGCAAACTGTGGTTACTCATTCTAAAATGAATCCTCTTTACCTGGAGCTTCAAAATTTGCTGTTTGCTGGGAAGTTGTGTAGCTAAAAGTCAGTCTTCATTTAATGTACATCTGACTTTGGGGATATTTCTTCATAACTAAACAAAAGTGTATTTTCTGTGCAGTTCATACCTCTTGCTGACTGGATCTGGATGTCACAAAGCAAAGCCCACATTTTGTAATTAACCCCTGTGCCCCATTTTGGCTGGCAGAGTCCTGCAGGAGGCAGAGTGCTGTCATGCCCACCCTGCCCATGCCCCCCCAGCCACACACACCAACCCTCCCAGGTCAAACACAACCCTAATGCAGCCCTAAATGAAACCTAATTTGACCTCCCTGCAATATACATTGGTATGTTCATAGGCACCATTGGTCTGAGGATGATGGGAGGAGCTAAGACCTTGAATAGTCCCACATAAATTCCCACGTAATTGTCAGAATTGAGAGGTGAATTGCAATTCATGATCAGAGATAATTCTTTTGGGAGCCCGAGGCAGATAATAAATGTATTGCACAAAGAGTTTTGCCAGGGTTTGTGCAGAAGGGATCTTTGGGCACACCATGAAAAAAGGTCAGTGGTTAACCCAATTCACTGTGTTCCTAGAACTTTCAGGTAGCTCAACAATAAAATACACTGAGATTTCTTTCCAGGATGCTGATGGGTTAGCCATTTGCTGTAATAGCCACCATGGCTTGCTCATCATCCTTTTTGCTGCTGCACATATAGGGCAACTAGCCATTTAGCTTCTACATCCTTTTTCATGCCCCACCACCAAAATTGATGCTGGACCAGATATAGGGTTTTAATGAAACCAAAATGTCCTGTGGTTTTAGAGTCATGGCTTCTCTGCAAGACTAAGAGCCTTTGGCTGGCTGGCTGGCTGGCACATATAGTTTGCTAACCACCCATGCAAGTCCATTGCACATGCATATGTTTTCCTTGTTTTTCAAAAACCATGCATCTTGGAGCAGGGCTATTTTTATTCCCAGGTAAAAATCCCAGTCCTCAGCCAAATCAGGCAGTGCTTTGTACTGGACTCTGGTGGTGACCAGTGATGCTATTTGATTGGAAGAAATGATGACATCCACCACCTCCTTCTTGGTACTATTACACTGAGGCATTCTGGAGAAGCCATCTGCTAGAAAGTTTCTTCCCCCAGGCAAATACTTTAACATAATGTTAAATCAATTGAAGTATTGCTCCCACCTCACTTTAGGGGACAGCTTTCGGGGGAGGGTTCAACACTTCTAGACCTTTGTTTATGATCAGTCCAGACTTTGAAAGGTTTGTTGTTCCCTTCCAGGAAGTGTCCCGTGTAGTAATGCCCATCTTACCACATAAGCCTCTTTTTTCCAAACTGTCCATCTACATTCTGCCTCAGATAGTTTTGGAGAGATGTAAGCACATAATTGCAGAAACACTTTTTCAAGGACCGGGTAGGGGCATGAAGGTTCCAATAACAGTAAATAAATAAGCGATGAACCCGTAACTTACCCTTTCCAAAAAAAATCTCCAGTGAACTCTGTTTCTGGCTCATTTTGTGAAGGCTAGCTTGCATTGCTGATGCAGGATAAATTCGCGCCAAAGAGTCAAGCACGGAAGTTAGGCGAGGGTGGAAGTGGTTGTCTTTCAAAATAAGACACCTGGAAGCAAAAGCATATTTTTATATATAATTTAATCACAATTATTCATTCTTTGCGGCCCGGTACAAAATGATTCACGGACCGGTACCGGTCAGGGGCCCGGTGGTCAGGGACCCCTAATCTAGTGCAACCTGAGTCTATTAGGGCTTGAAAAGTGCCCTGGGTCCCTGTCTTTGGGGCTGTGAGACATATAGGGAGGACGAAGGGGGTGGATCGATTCACTCACCATTGGATCATCTTCACTATCGTCCTCACTGTCATAAGGACCCAGCAATTGGTCATCATTGGTTGGAGTCCCCCACCCTCTTCAACCTTCTTCAACTGGATTAGGAGGGACCTCTACAGATTCAAAAAGAAACTTGCAAAGTCCATTTTCCAAACAAATTCCTTTTATTTATGTATACATCAAATTGGCAAAGTCTGTTGTAATTCCAGATCTGATCCGACCCCGGAATTATACCTTATAATATTGAAAGTTAGAAACAACCCACCAAAGTCACATTCCCCAATCAGCATTCAGCACCTCCAGTGCCTCTCCTCTCACATCTGCTGTTGGATAAGGGACTTTCTTACTAACAGACCCCAAACCATTAAGATTGGCAGCTATTTTTCCTCCATTCTTGTTCTCAGCACTGGCTCTCCACAGGGCTGTGTGCTGAGCCCCCTTTTGTATTCACTCTACACCTACGACTGCACTTCCTCTTGTCCCACTAACTCTATAATAAAATTTGCAGACGACACCATGTTGGTGGGACTCGTATCAGGAGGAGACGAGATGGCCTATAGGTCAGAGGTTCTCAGACTGGTCTTGTGGTGCAAGAGTCATAACCTCACCCTGAATATCAAAAAGTCCAAAGACTTCAGAAGATGCAAAGCAGAGCATCTCCCACTATATATTAATGGAGATTGTGTGGAAAGAGTTCATAGTTTTAAATTTCTAGGAACTCATATTTCCGACAACCTTACTATGGCCACTGCAAAGAAGGCCCAAGAGCACCTGCACTTTCTTGCTGAAAAAGAGCGGCCTGGGTGAGAAGTTGCTGGTTACTTTTTACTGTTCTACCATTGAGAGCATTTTGGCATGCTGTGTAATGATGTGGAAAGATGGATGCTCTGCAGTGGACAAGAAGATGCTCCAGAGAGTTATAAACACAGCACAAAAAATCATCGGTTGCTCTCTTTCTTCTTTGGAAGAGATTGCAAAGACCAGACTTCTCTCTAGAGCACTAAAAATCTCCACAGACCGTTCTCATCCTGGTCATTCATATTTCATGTTACCATCAGGGAGGCGTTATAGGTGTCTTAAAATGAGGACTAATAGATTGAGAAACAGTTTATTTTCCAAGGCAGTAGTTGGCTTGAAACAAACGGTGCATTTGTGATTTAGTCCTATGTATATAGTGGCATTTTTAAACTATCTAACTTATTAAATGTTTTAGATAGGTTTTAGACTAGGTTTTTAATTATTATTATTATTTTAATTATTTTAATTTTTAAATACTCTGTAGTGTGATTGTGATGTGGTGTTTGGGGCACTCTGCTGGAGTAGTTTTCAAATTTCATTGTATTTGGGGAATGCAATGACAATAATGCTATTCTATTCTATTCTATTCTATTCTATTCTATTCTATTCTATTCTATTCTATTCTATTCTATTCCAGTGACTCCAAACCCCACCTTCAGCCATCTGCAGGGACACTGCCTGTTCCCGGGGAAAGAATGTTACCTAGCCAAAACATCCTCCACTATCTATCCCTTTTCTATCCACTGAAATGTGGTGAGCTCGAAACCTCACTTATGGGGTAAATGAAAAGAGAAAGGATAGCAAATACTGTAATATCACACTAACTAAAATGGCTACACATATGTCAACTTTTGGGCTTGACATGGAGGGCTTTTCAGGATGTGTTGGTGGCACGCCTGCGGCCTCATTTGATCGTGCCATAAGTGTTGGCTCTGGTTTGGTTTTCAGAGCTGGGGTTGTGCATGCCAAGACAATGTGCCCCTCCCTCCACATTTGTAGCATTTCAACTGGCTTTGTGGGAGGGTTGGTTTTGGGGCCAGCTGTGCTGCTGCGATCTCTCATCGACTGGATGGTCTCTAGTCTGGTTGGTCTCTCTCCTTGGTATCCAGTTGTTTCCACATGTCATTTGCACACAATACACAGTCAACTTTTATGGCCACTCAGAACCACTCAGAGAGTCGGTTTGGAATGTCCCTGTAGATGGTTACCTGGGCAATTTGCTTGTCCAGGCTCATTCTGAAAAAGTTAACTAATAGTTGTTCTGGCAAAGGAGGTAGCTTCCCCATGACTCTCCTGAATTCATGGCAACCCTTAATGGGTTGCCCCCTCTGCTTTAGATTTCAGAGCTGATCCTCCATGTATGGTTCCTCCTCCGCCTTCTCAAATCTGGTTTCTAGCTCTTTTTTTTTTGAAACAAATTTTTATTAATTTTAAAGATAAAACAACACATCATTAACCATTAAATACATAAACACATAAAACCTCTTAACATTGTAAATCCTTACAAGTCAAACAAAACATTATTTTTATACAGCATAATTCCAATTTATCCCATCTCCATATGGACACACAAATATCTTTCAGCAAATTTCTCATTATTTCTCTTTACTCCTATTCAATTTCATTTCTCTTCCATATTTATCCATTTTATAGTCATCATATTCTTTTCTTTCTGTCTTGTTTAAATTATTCTCGTCTAACATTCCTCCAAGGTTTTATTGATTCTTTTTTCCTTTTTTTTTTTTATAAAAAACAAATTTTGTTAGTTTTACCATAAACACAATACACAAACATACAAACACAAAACATAAACAAAACTAAAAGATCTTTTCTGAAGGTTGTCTGTTCCCGGGTTAAAACTCTTTACACAGACACAAATTCAAACATCATATTCAACCCATATCTCCTTCCATATCTTATTATCATTTTCTTTTTTATATATATATATAAAAACCATTTTTATCAGTTTTATAAGAACAATGCACAAAGAATCAAGGCATAACAGCTTATAAATTCTTTTCTAAGAAAAAATAATAATAAAAGACCAATAAGGCATAACATTTCCAGATTATAGTATCAATATTTCATATAATATTAACTTCATATCTTGTCCCTACTTCTCTTTTCCATCCAAATTATTTATTAATTAAAATTTTATTGCCTTTTATCAATATACAAAATCCAAAAAAAAAAAAAAGCATATATATCCTTCCATATCTTATTACCATTTTCAACAACATTCTTTGTCTGTTTTATTTCCAATTATCCATTCATCTTTTTTTTTTCTTTTACTATACTTCTCCTGTACACCAATTGGAGTAACATCTATAACTCATTACCCTAACTTAGAAATACTACATATTGCAATCTTTCTTGGGATTCTGTTTAAAAGATTCTAAAATTGCATAATAAATTTTATATTCTAAATACACATATAAAAACACAATCTTATATACCCTCCAGAATCCCTCTTTTAATCTAAATTAAATTCACCCATTGTCTCTAAATAAACGTTTTTTTTTTAGGTCTTGCTTCCCCCCATTAAGGCTTCTCCTCCCCCCCTTTCTCTCTTGCTTATTCTTCTCCTTGCCCTTTCTACCCCTTTGCTTTTTCCCTTCGCTTTTCTTACTCCTTTTCCTTTGCTTTCTAACCTTGCCTCCACCTTTTCGCTCATTTTTCTCTCTTTTGGTTGTTTTTATAATTCTTAAAATCCCCTTTTTCTTATCCTTTTTCTCCTCCTCTCCGGAAGGGACCCATTGTTCATCAAAGATAGCTTCTTCTTCCTCTTCTTCCTTGTCCCAGTCCTTCTGCTGCGTAATCAACTTTTCAACAGAACATAACGCCATTTCTAAGAATTGAAAGAAAGCGCCCAAAGTATCTTCTTTTTTATATTTTTGATATTCAATCTCTAGTTCATCCACAAACAATGCCATTATAAAAAGGGAAACTTTTTCCAAAACAACCACAAGTATTTTTAATCAAAGATAATCAAAAGCAATTGAAAAAAAAAAAAATTCCAAAAGTTAATACTTTTCTTCCTTCTTCTCTTTCTCTTTCTGGATTAATTTTTAATCAAAGAGGTCCAATTACCATATATCTTCTTTTGGGATCCACAAAGACGTTCTAGACAATCTCCTCCTTTTTCAGCTTCTGCTCCAATTTTTTTTCTCCCTTCCCACTTGCAATGACAATTTTAAATAATCAAAAATCCATACCTCCAGCAGAGATTTTCCAATTTCTTAAATTTTTCAATGTCCAAAAATCCCTTTGTCTCTTAGCTTCAGCTTTCAAAGCAATCCACTTTCAATGTCTAATATATCCAAATATTTCTGCTTTTTCCGTGGGGTGGGAGAGTAAAAAAAAAAAAGTTCCCTTTAACAGCTTCTCCGCCGCTTTTCGCTCTTCTTAGGGATACAATGTATCCTCCAGCAATTCAAGCAGCTCAATTCCAGGCAATTTAAAAGGTGTTACTTGACCCGGCTCAGACAGAACTTTCACTCTTCACACTTCCTCCAGCACAGTTCTTACCCGGTTGCTGGCTTCTTCATGGCGGCCATTGCTGACCGCCGCTCCACCGCCTTGGGAAAAAGGGGTTTTCCCGGAGAAGGGGGGGGTCTGCGACACCCCCACCTCCCTATCCGACTCCCCTCTCTCTTCAGCTGTCCCCACAGGGCAGCCATATCCCCCTGACCCATCTGGATCGGGGGTACCTCGACGGCTAGCACAGCAGGAATCGCGAGCTGTCGCGAATTCCTGCTGCCCCGAAGCCACGCAAACCGGAAGTCCTCAAATCTGGTTTCTAGCTCTTGCAGGAAACCGTTGATGTCTTGCAGCTCTCCTCTTATGGAGAGCTGCTAGGCATTCCTTTGCTTCTTACTCTAGCCTCCTGGCGATGGTATTCACCATGGCTCTGTGCGATGGATAGAGGTGGCTATAGCACTTTAGGTGGACTCTAGCAATGTCAAGGAATAGAGTCATTTGACCTGAGTCCCCATTGAATTTCTCCCTGAATCGTGGTGGTTCGTTCAGCCTTGCTCCTCCCGCGTCATGATGAGCCCCATGTTCCTGTGCTTGGTGTGTTTGGCGGTCCCTTTCAGCTCTGGTTCAGAGGAAGGGAAGGGGTCAACCCCCTAGGGTGGCTTGCCTGTTATGTGCGGGGACCACCGTCTTGGGCTCATTCTCCCTCTGAGTAGTGTAGAAGGGGGGCTGCATTCCCGTCTGTTTCCCCTTGCTTCAAAGGGCTCAGTTGTAACCCCCCCTCTTTTGGTTGGCATGACAGCCCCTCCTTTCAAAGGGTGGTTCATTCAAATTTCTCCCTCAGCTGTTCTACAGATCCCCCAATGGTTCCATCAGAGTTTTTGGGAGTCTGGCATGTTCCCAGTCCATTCCACTTTTCCTAGCTCACTCAGGAGTTTTCCTCAGCCCTGGGCTCTGGGGTGAGAGAGTTCAACCTCAGCTGCTTTAGGGATTTTTTTCCACCAATACTCATCTTTTCTTGTTTCAATCGTTGTGATGGGCCTCTTATCTTTGATGTCCAGGGAGGGCTGCAATTTGGCTCTGGTCGGGTTGCTGGTTCCTGAAGTTCCTTGGGAGCAAGTTCTACCCTGCTCAGGGTCGCCTGAAGCAGGTTCTCTTTGGATAATCCGCCCTCTGCCATGGTAGCCTGAGTTTCTCTCCATGCACCCCAGCTGTTGGGGACTGGATGGAGAGTCCAGGGCTCAGGAATCCTGGTCAATTTTATTAGTTTTGGGGGAGTTGGCTCGCTGTCAGAGTTCCAACAGATGCCCGAATTAAATCAGAGGTCTCAAGCCAAGCTTCAAAAGAAACTCAGTTATTTATTAGGAGTTTCATGCCAGCACAGACCAGGTAGAGCCAAATCTGACCTCAGTTAATTTGCACTTTGCCTCTGACCCTGTTTTCCCCTCCTCCCAATATGTGTCATCAGTCACATTCCCCAATGAAGCAATTTCATGGGTTGTAAAAGTTCCTCCCTCCAGCCACTGTGGGCTCCCATGGAGACGGCCTTGGCGATTTGGGTAGAATGTGCCATGCTTTGACTGAGATACCAGCTCCTTCAGGCAGCAACGAAGTTCGCTCTCCCATCCCCCTTGCCCATGGCAACTCGAGAGCAGTTCAGAGATGCTTTGCGAATTGACACCCAACTGCTGGGGGTCTCCATCAAACTTGATGCCCGGGGGGGGTGCTTTTCATTCCAGCAGATGGCTCAAAGCCATCTCCCTATTTCCCACAACATACAGCAAAGCAAAACAATCAAAATCCTGCACAAAGAATCCCCCCAATCCGCTCCCACCAGAATGGCAGAATCCCAATGGGATCTGACACTTAGACATTTCCTCACCCATACTGCCAGATTCCATTTCTCTAGCCACGTGAATCCCAAAATTAAAGCCATATCCATATTTAGCGCCACAGTGAAACATACGGGTTCCACATGGATATTCATTTCCACGGGTTCTCTTACAAATCTAGAGGAGCTGCTAAGGAGTTGTCCAACTGTTGGAATGACATCAGTACTTTTAATTTGCAGAGTTGCATTCCAAGCCACTCCGCTACAACTGGGCTTATAAGATATTGAGTATATACAGAGACTATTAAAGTTACTAATTCCATTTTCCATCTTGAAGAGGCTACTTTTAATTGCAGCCTTACTACCATTGGTTTTGAGACACCAATCACCAGTGGATTATCATCACTGCTGCCATTCTCTTTGACCATGGCTCTTCACCATGTTATCTTCCTCCTCAATGAAGGGGAAAAACTCTTTAACTTTGTCCCCTTCTCTATCAGTAGTCTTGGGTGTGGCCATAGCTTTCCCTCTTTTTAATGAGGGGTGCTTAGTCATAGGTCCCTGCTGAGTGCTTGAGCAATTGGCTGCCTGATCACCCTCTCTGCTGCAAAAGAGACAGACTCATGTGTACTCCTTGGGATTGGACTCTTCTTTACTCATCTTTGGAGGCATCCTCTTCTCCCGCACTCTGCCCACTCACAGACCTCTCTCTATGGTTTCATGGATAATGGTGAAGTCAATCTCCACCTTGCCAGGATGTACCACTTGTATAGGGTTCTGGGTGACCTCTAGGACAGGCAGGTGATTAGGACTTCCAGGATGAGGCCTTGTTGGAAGTATTCCATTCCATGTCTTGTGGCAAGTCTGTGAGCCAGCTAGCCAACCTCTGGAATTTTTGGATGTAAGCCATGATCGATAATCTGCCCTGCCAGATGGTCATGATTCTTTTCTTTGCTTTCTGGTCTGCCAGAGGGTCCTTGAACCATCATCTGAGAGTGATGATGAAGTAGTCAAAGTCATACAGCTCTTTGGTGACAGTATCATGGATGAAACCACCCAGTTAGCCACCATCCCCTCCAGAGCCACAGTGATATAGCTTACTTTGGCTTTATCATCCTGGAAGCTAGGTCCATGGTGTGCCATGAAGTTCCAAACCTGGGTGTGGAAGTACCCCAGCTGTTCCACCTCTCCTCTGAATTTCACTTTCAACTCTGGGATCTGACAATCATCTTTCCTCACTGGCCTGCAGGGATCAGGGATATTGGGTCAGCGGGATGGACTGTTGCTACCAGTCCAGGTACATAAATGGGCTTTTCCATGTGGGAATGGGCCATGAGCTCCCCAAACATTTCTTCAATGAATTCAACTCTCTGGTCAATGGTTATGTCAGGACTCCCCCTCTGGGCTTGGCACAGGTTGTGCTATCCCTTCAAATGGCATAGCTTGGCTCTGGATCCTCTGGATCACCCCCATCGATACTTCCTCTGATTTTCTGATGCCAAGAGGATCGTGGCCAATCCCTTGGCATTGGATACTCCCTCTGTCTCTTGGAGGATTAGAGCAGTGGTGTTGGCCTTCATGTGGCTGTCTTAGAGCAGGAGCCAGGCTCGGCTGTGGTTCTCCAGCTCTTTCTCCAGGTTGATAGAACCTCTTGTTCCTCTACCAGGTCAGGGCTTTCACAGTTGCCCTCCAGTCCTGTTCCAAATTCTTCCCCATCTTCCAGCTCTCATTAGTCTTCACCAGAGCTAGCCATGGTTTTCAAGGTTGCAAAATCCCAGGGACTTCCAGCTGATGTTGCGGTGAGATTGGATGTGAGAAGCAGGTCTGCGTGCTCCCGCGCTGAGTTCTCCCCATTGGAGGGCTTTAAAAGGAGCTAAAGCTAAAGCCTATGGGGTAGTGAAGAAAAGAGGGGTGCCCTACAGGTTGTGGAGAGCTGCAATTCTTCCGCCCAACTGAGGGCTTTCCCCCTCTCATCCACAATGAGGAGAAGAGGCAGACATCATTGCTGCTGTGAAGCTGGGACAGCCGAGGCAACAAATGCAGGAGTGGTGTAGATGAACAGTGACTGGAGCTGGGTGAGATGATTCTTTTTTTTATCTCAAATCTAATCTTAAAAGGGGAAAAAATTCAGGAAAAGAAACTCAGAACTATTTGTTAAAGTGGCAAATTATTATACAGAGAAAAATCCTAGACCCAAAAGAGAGGAACTAAGGGGAGAAAAGTTAAAAACTTTTTAAAACATTAAAAATTGGACTTTCAAACTGGGTAGGCTTTGTTTTGGAAAGGCATTATAAAATGCTGAAACTATCTACTTGAATAGGCAACTTGCTTCCATAAATTGAATTAAAATTGGATTAATTAATTTGTCAGATTTAAAACAATTCTGAAACCTAAGCTGAGAGTGCCACCTACTGATGAATGGAAAATATACCATACCCCTACAAGCCTGGGAAAATTTCTGTTAAGAGAAATAAACAACATTCATCTGGAGGACTGCAGTAATACCTACTGTTCTATAACTATCTACTTTATGATTACTGGAGACTCTATTGTGAAAATAAGGAAGACTCTTAAGTAAAATGACTTTTGACTTTTGGAAAGCTGCCTGGACTATCTAAATAGAATTGACTGAATAATCCTGAGATGTAAAGAACTATGATTATTGTACTTTCTGAGGAGCAACATTAGACTTGAATATATTGTTTTTTTACTATTGAGTAGGAGTGGGACTTACTTAAATAAGACAAGATGCTCCATTGGGGGAAATGAGTGAGACTTCAAAAGAAATTGTGTTGGTGTTTCAAAGCATTAAAGACACTATGACAAAGAATCACCAAGAGATAAAAAACCTATTGCAAGATATCAGTGGGAAAATAGAAAATACCCTACAACTGATAATGAAGGAAGATCAGAGTCCAGGAAAGAGAGGAGACAACAGAAACAATGGAGGAAAAGATAGAAGAGACAACTTCCCTGCCAGCCATCTGGTCTTCCCACCACCCAGCACTAGTTCAGAGGTTCCTTCCCCCTTCTCCATGGATAGAGAAAGAGAGAGAGAGAGAGAGAGGGAGTGTCAGCTGGTGTTCCATTCAAAATCCAAGAAAGAAATACTTAGACTCCATTAATTAGAGAAAATATATCTTTTACTGGAAATCAAGTGGTAGCATCAAAGGAATTCTGAATCTGAGAAAATGAGCATGTAAATCACATGTACAAAGTGATGGCAATGTTCCCACCCACAATAATTTAAACTGTCCATCCAATAAAAAGTTGTATATAATGTCATGTGGGCATCTCCAGGTGGTGATGAGGCCTCTGTCCATTGACCTTGACATATTTTGATAAAGAGCAGCGCTTGAGCATAGCATAGGAAAGAAACATAAGCAAGAAACTTCCCCCCAACTTATACAGTTCTTTTTTGTAAAACCTCCAGCTCGCTTCCCATTACTATGTCTCCCCTCCTCCCCCTGTTACTTATGACAGCCGAAAGATGCAAAGCAAAGGAAGGAAATCTTGAAGGCTGACAGGGAGGGAGGGAAAGAGAGAGAGAGAAAGAGACAAGAGACAGAGATAAGAGATAACTGTTTAAAAGAAAATAGAAAGCTCTTTGAGTGTTTAAGGTTGCAGACCCCTAGGTTAGGCAAACACCATGGTCATAAAATGAACCCTGTGGTCATTAAGCAAACACTGTGGTTGTTAAACAAGTCCATTTTCCCCAATGGGCATTTTTAACTGGAAACCACAAGGAATTGTTGGAAACTGGCAAAAAACATAGGAAACCTCAGTCACAAGACTGTGTGGGATGTTGTAACTGGCCGTGTGTGTGTGTGTGTGTGTGTGTGTGTGTGTGTGTGTGTGCATGGCTGTCAAAACACCAAAAACAGGTCAAGTAGCTCTGGGGAGGTCAGTCGTAAATTAGAACACTTGCTAAGCAACTGGCCATTAAGCGAGGACCACTTATATTTGGTTTGCCAGTTACATGACCACCTAGCCATGCCCACCCCAGTCACATGACCACCTAACCACGTCCAGTCAGCAAGCTACGCCACCCAGTCACACCCATAAATTAGGCCACGCCCACAGAACTGGTTGTTAAGAAATTTGAATCCCACTCCTGATTCTTCCAGTTCAGCCAGGTTCACGCAAACCGGTAGTAAAAAATGCTACCATTTGGCCGAACCGATATTTCTTTTTTTTTTCCTCCTGATGATCAGCTGTTCCGACGATCAGCTATGCTGGGATCCCCCTCTCTGTCTTGTTGCTTCACCCAGGAGCTTCCCTTAGGCCCAGGAGGCCAAAAAATGGAGCGTGGGTGGGGGTGCTGCACACACAAAAGAAGCCACACCCACCCAGTCACATGGCCATGTCCACCTAGCCACTTCCATCTAGCCACCCCCACAGAACTGGTAGTAAAAATATTTGCATCCCACCCCTGATCCCAAGTCATCCCAGTTGCTCCCTATTGGTCAAAAAGACATTGGTATTGGTATTCATCAGATAACTCATAAATGGGGAGGCCAGTTTCACTCAGACCCACATATGTGTGGGGCTTAATTGGCAGGCTGTTGCAACTCCTGGCTACAGTGCTGCAAGATAGTGCAAGATAGTCTGGGATCTCTTTTTTTATATGGCACTACAAATTTAATGCACAGTTTTTGGCTGAGGCATCCTATGGAAATGAACCCTATGAATTAGGATTCTTAGGTCTTAGGTTATTGAACAAGAGGATTTTAAATAAAAGTAAGGAAATATAAAAGTTAAGTTCCTAATTTGAATGTTGCTTTTCTCAAGAACCCAGGAAGTAGTCTTGAGTTTTTGTTGAATTGGCATAATTTGAATTTGAATTCTTTATTGTCATTGTACCTTTATACACAGTATACACACAAAGAAATTCACATAACACCCAGAGACCAGACTCAACATGCACACACACATGACAATCCCCAAACACACACACACATGCCAAAATTCTCTGTCTCCTAAAAGCACACAAGCATCCACACAACAGACCAAGTGATACTGTTCAACAGCTCACTGATGGTGGTCCTTAAGTTCATTGTTAAGTGCAGTTATAGCTCTGGGATCAAAACTGTTCAGAAAACATGTGGTCCAAGTTTTAATTGTTCTGTATCTTCTGCCAAAAGACAACAGTTCACAAAGATTGTAAGCAGGATGGGAAGAGTCTCTGAGAATGTTGTGCAACTTCCACAAACAGCGAGATGCGAAGATGTCATCTAGGGCTAGTAGCTGGAGCCTGATGATATTCTGGGCAGTTTTTTTTTTTTTTTTTTGAAAAAGACTTTATTAATTTTCTACAAACAAACAAGACAAACAAAACATAAAAACATCAACTCTTATATGTACATCCAGTGTGTCAGTTGGTTCATCATTTTTGTGCATTCATTCTGTAGTCTCAATTACAATTATGTTACATAACAACTCATATTGTCAATCCAAACTTATATATCCTAATATCACTAAAAAAAAAAAAGTTTTTGACTATATTTTTAATCATTCATGCTTTATGAGCTAACAATACTTTAAACCAATTTACTCTATAACAAATCATATAATCATATCAAATCAATCCTAAAAAACCCTTTATAAATAAAATGTCAAATAACAAAATGATAGCAAAATAGCAAAATAAAGATATTCCTTACTGTCTAGCATTCTAAATATTCTATTATCGTTTTTTATCATCTAACCATTGATAAAAAAGATCCCAAATTTCATAAAATTGTTTATCCTCTTGCTCTCTAATTTCAAATGTCAATCTACTCATCTCAGCACATTCCAATATTTTCTTAATAATTTCTTCCTGTAATGGTATTTTCTCATTCTTCCAATTTTTAGCAAATACAATCCTAGCCGCTGTTAATACATTTATAATCAGGTACTTCAAATCTTTACTATATATATCAGGTAAAATTCCCAATAAGAAGATCTCTGGTTTCAAGTCTATGTGTTTCTTTGTCATTTTTTCCAACCACATGCGAATTATAGTCCAATATTTTCTAGCGTCCTCACAAGTCCACCACATATGGTAATACGAGCCGGGTATCTGATGACATTTCCAGCATTTTCAGATTTGTTCTTAAACATTCTTGCTATTCTTGTCGGGGGAAAGTGCCACCTGTAAAACATCTTATACAAGTTTTCTTTATATGCTGTTGACATTGTCATTTTATAATTTTGAGACCACAATTTCTGCCATTTCTCTAGATCAATCCCATATCCAAAATTCTTCCCCCAAACAATCATAGTTTCTTTGACTTGTTCTTCCTCTAATTTCATTCCCAGGAAATAACCATATAATTTTTTAATCACCTTCTCATCAGTACCCATCAAGATCTTATCTAAATCAGTCTGCTTATCATAGAATCCCTCCGTTTTAGAATCTTCATCATACCTTGAATGTATTTGCGCATATGAAAACCAATTCATCCTTATACCTTGTTCCTCTAAGTTTTGGATCGATTTAAGTTCACCCTTTTCATCCAAAAGTTCCCCATATCTAACTGTTTGTTCCTTCTTATAAATTATAGGATAGGAAAATGCTTCAATAGTCGATAACCAAACTGGAATTTTCAAATAACATTGTCTTTTTATCTGCTGCTCCCATACCATACAAGAATGCTGTATGTCAGGACATTCTCAATGGTGCTGTGGTAGTAGGACAGAAGTAGATGCTGAGATAGATTTATCTTCCTGAGCATTCTCAGGAAGTACAGCCTCTTCTGTGCCTTCTTCACAAACATGTTAGCATTCATAGTCCATGAGAGGTCCTCCAATATATAAATGTCCAGAAATTTAAAACTACCAACCCTCTCCACCTCCTTGCATTACATTTACATTATATATGTAAAATAGATTACATATGCAAGTGACTAAAGCTATTTCAAGTGTACTTGTATAGAGAAAAAATATTTCCACTGCATTAAACTTTAATAGTAATTGCTAGTCAAACGTCTGGATATAGTGAAATAAAGATGGACAAAATAATCCTGATTTATTTTGTAACCCTTTCTTTATATCTGTGAATTGAGGACTTTCTTTCTATTGTACATCTCTAGAGTGTCAAGCCAGAGCGAGAATGGCTACTGGATATGGCAAAGGTTTACTTGGGGATCCGAAAAAAACTGAAACCACCTTCACGGCAAGTGGCTATCAGAGGCAATATTTACAGCTTGGTAGATATCTAAATGTCCAAACTGTCCAAACGCTGATTGTTATTCTTTATACAGGTAGTCCTTGGCTTACAATCACAATTGAGCCCAACATTTCTATTGTTAACTGAATTTTGTCCCGTTTTTTGACCTTTCCACAATTGTTAAGTTAATTATTGCAGTTGTTAAGTTAGTAATGTTGCTAAGTGAATCTGGCTTCCCCATTGATTTAGCTTGTCAGAAGGTCATGAAAGGGGATCACATGACCCCAGTACACTGCAACTGTCATAAATATGAGTCAGTTGCCAAGCGTCTGAATTTTGATCACGTGACTATGGTGATGCTGAAGTTTGAAGTGTGAAAAATGGTCATCGTTCACTTTTTTCAGTGCCATTGTAACTTTCAACAGTCATTTAACAAACTATAGGACTATCTACAGTTTTATGCACAGAACATAGTAAGTTCCAGTTCTTCCTAGAAGCCTTAATATATATTTGCCAAAATTTAATACATGAAATGGAACAATAGCCCAAAAAAAGGCAAGACACGTGGAAAGATTTTGCATTCCTCTGTGAAGATACAATCTTAGCTTCTTTGAACATTTTCTTTTCCCTAGAATCATCCTTTGCCTTTGTGCCTTATATGTGGTACAGATGATGGTCAAGCACCTTAAAGTATGTGCAAACAGGAAAAATCAATTTGATTTGGGGACAGAGAGAATTTTTAAGGAGTGAATTGTCTTAATTACCTGCAAGGCTCAGGGTACTTTTTATCGCTCTAACTTTTCCACACACAAAAAAAGAAAAGCAGAAAATTACTATCAACAAAATCTTCTATCAAGAACTTAGGGACTACAGGTTTTGGGGATGTAGTTGTTTATTGAAGTGCCTATAAAATAGCCCCAGATGTGTTTAGTTTTGCTTAATAGTTTGTTTAAATTCTAATCATACCCTATTTCTCACTATTACAGATGGGGCTTTACTCTAATTCTTCAAAAACAGCAATTGTGAGTATCTTTCACAAAAACATGATCAGTGACGTGAATATAAACCTAAAGTTATATAATTCTGCACCTAAAATTAAACATACAACTTATAATATAGTGCATTATAACCCAATATTATCTAGAAAAAATTCTGAGGTTGGGTAGTTTGGGACTTGAATCATGTAATGCATATCCAAGACTGTCTGTTATAAGAATACAGAATAACAGCATTGGAAGGGATTTTGGAGGTTTTCTAGTCCAACTCCCTGCTCAAGCACTAGCCATGATTATTTCTACCATTCAGTTTGTTCTTTCTTCTTGGTGTTTTTTTCATCTCAAGCACAGAGAAGTTGAGGAAGGAATGACAGTAGAATTAACAAATATTGTTTCATATCATTTATACAATGATAGATAATGTCTTTATCATATTTTGATCAGCTTCATTTCAATCTACAAATGTCTCCATTCAAAATTTAATACATAGCTTAGGTTTGTTTCCATTATTGATGAAAAACCTTGGTGAGGTAATGCTTCTGGTTACACTGGATATGTATTGAATTGAATTGAATTCTTTATTGGCCAAGTGTGATTGGACACACAAGGAATTTGTCTTGGTGCAAATACTCGCAGTATACATGTATATAAAAGAAAATATACATTCATCAAGAATCATAAGGTACAACACTTAATGATAATCATAGGGTATAATAAGCAATTAAATCATACTAGGAAACATAGATCATAAGAATACAGGCAACAAAGTTACAATCATACAGTCAAAAGTGGGAGGGGAGGGGTGATAAGGAGCGATGAGAAGATTAACAGTAATAGCAGTGCAGACTTTGTAATAGTTGAACAGTGTTGAGGAAATTATTTGTTTAGCAGAGTGATGGTTTTCGGGGAAAAAACTGTTCTTGTTCTGATGTGCAGAATGTTGATTTGAGGGAAAGAGTTGAAACAGTTTATGTCCTGGATGTGAGGGGTCTCTAAATATTTTCACAGCCCTCTTTTTGACTTGTGCAGTATACAGGTCCTCGATTGAAGGCAGGTTGGTAGTAATTGTTTTTTCTGCAGTCCTAATTACTCTCTGAAGTCCGTGTCTGTCCTGTTAGGTTGTAGAACCAAACCAGACAGTTATAGAGGTGCAGATGACAGACTCAATAATTCCTCTATAGAACTGTATCAGCAGCTCCTTGGGCAGTTTGAATTTTCTGAGTTGGTGCAGAAAGAACATTCTTTGTTGTGCTTTTTTGATGACATTTTTATGCTAGGTTTCCATTTTAGGTCATGTGATACAGTAGAACCTAGAAATTTTAAAATGTAGGCAGTATAAATAGTAAATATTCAACTTTAAGACATGGAAACAATGATGGTATACTATTTTCTACTTCCAGAGATACAGTTTATTATTTTGTGGTAGAAGAGTTTAAAGAAGTTTAAATACATAGTTTCTCTGATAAGCTAAAGATGGGAAAATGGCAACATCTCCAGGATGATGATCATTCATGACTTCCTTTTTTAAAAATAATATTACTAAAGATTATAATTTATAATATAAATATGATCATATATTTATTTTGTATTTATTGTTTTTATGATGTATGCCACCTAGAGTCACTTGTTGAGATGGGTGGCTGTAGAACACAAATAAATAAAAACAACAATAAAAACTAATACAAATTTTAAAAGATAGGATGTACAGAAAAGAAACAAGGAAAATATAATTAGAAAAGAAAGAAAAATAAAATATAATAAAAAAGTAATATATGAAGAAGTGATTTCCTACCTTTATGTATAAATAATTTTAGTAAGTTATCTTTTTATTATTACCTTTTCTTAAAATACAACAGATGCTTCTTCCTATGTCCCATCTTTTATCTATAAAAAAATCCATAAAGCATATTTATTTCAATCCTGACATCATCAAAAATCTACCAGTAGTGGTGCTAATGTTTTCTATTATTTTATGTGACTCTCGCAAATTTCATACTCAAGAGATAAGATTTTGACTATCAGATAGTGGACTTTTAATAACAAGCAGCTTTCTGGGTTTATTCCTCTCTTCTTTTCAAATGCGGAGGAAATTCTGACTGAGGAAATAGTAATTATCTCTCTTGACATGGCAGTTAGAAAAAGGCAGAAGAGAAACAAGAGAAAAAGGAGGGGCAAGCAAGGAGGCATTTTTCAGAGACGCAGGAATCATGGGGTAAGAAAATCTCCCTTTCCCTTACTGTATTTGACAAGTGGTTATCCAGTCTTTTCTTGAAGGTCTCCAGTGATGAAGCATTCACAACTTCCAAATGCAAACTGTTCCACTGATTGATTGTTCTGTCAGAAAATTTCTCCTTATTTCTAGATCGAATCTCCCCTTGAACAGTTTTTACTCTCTCTGCCATTATTGAAGCATATATTTTATAGTCAGTGTTCAATAAAGATATGAGTTTCCATCCATTATTCCTTGTCTGGCCTTCAGGTGCTTTGGAAAATAGGCTGTTCCCCCTCCTCTCTGTGACAAGCACTCAAATATTGGAACATGGCTATCATGTCACCTCTGTTATTCTTCTTCACTAGACTAGCCATGCCCAATTTCTTGCAACCATTTTTATATGTTTTAGCCTCCAGTCCCCTAATCATCTTTGTTGCTTTTCTCTGCACTCTTTATAGAGTCCCAACATCTTTTTCATAATGTGATGACCAAAACTGGATGCAGTATTCTAGATGTGACCTTACTAAGGCTTTATAGAGTGGTAGTAGTACCTCACATGACTTTGATTCAATCCCTCTGTTAATGCTAGTTAGGATTTCATTTAACTAATTTTCACTTACTCATAAATAAGTTAAATGAACTGCTTCTTTTAAATAAGAACAACTCAGACTTTTCCAACTCAGCAGCCCTCTGTTTCTTTGAAACATGGCTGGATGGTTCAGTTATTGATAGCTGCTTGCAAAGCCCAGATTTAAAGAGCAGACAGAATTGCAGAAACTTTCCATAAAAATAAGGGTAGAGGTATCTGCTTTTATATTAACAACTGATGGTGTAAAAATGTCACTACACTAAAGAAATTTTGTGATGTGGATTTAGAGACATGATTCATCAATTGCATACCCTATTATTTCCCCTGAGAGTTTTCTTCATTCATCCTAGTTGGGTTCTACATACCTCCCCAAGCTTGCATAAACAAGGCATTGCAAACTTTAATTGATCAAATCCTATGGGTTGAACAGAGATCTCCAGACTCATTAGATTTTAATAGGAGAAACATTAGCAAAGGAGAGCAGGGCACCAAATATAAGATACTCTGAAAAGCTGAGGAATTAACTCTCCACAAATAAAGTAGCAAATGTGTGAAAAAGCCTGAAAAATATCATTGGCCACAGCAGACCTCCCTCCCTTGTGGAAGAGAATCAGTAACTGGCAGATTACCTGAATGTTTTCTACTGTAGGTTTGAGAGGAGACCTCTGTCAACTATTGCTACCCTCTCCATCTCAGACACACCGATAACTGCTCCTATATCCCTCTCGACTCCCTATCTCTGGTAATCAGAGAAAAAGATGTGCAATGTTTGTTTCACAGACAAAAATATGAAAAAGCACCAGGACCAGACAGGGTAATCCCCTCTTGCTTGAAAGTTTGATAAAATGGACCCCATCTTCACCCGCATTTTAAATAAATAACTGGAAATGTGCTATGTCCCTTCTTGTTTCAAATGCTTTTATATACATAGTTATGAAAACCTTAAAAAGGTTACTGTTGGCTCTCCTGAAAGCCATCAGAGATCTGCTAAAGACCCCTTGCAATTTACCTACAGTGCAAATCAGCAGATGATGCTGTCAATATGGCACTGTACTACATCTTACAACATCTTGAATCCCCAAAGAATTATATAAGAGTCCTTTTTTTTTAATACAAGTTTTATTAATTTTTTACAACAAACACAAACATATAAAACATAGGACATAACATAAAAACATCATCATTCTTCATAAATTTACAAACAGTGTATCGGTTGGTTTACCACTCCTTTTTGTGCATCCATTTCATAGTCATCATAATAATTATGTTGCATAATAACTCATATCATCAATCAACAACCATATATCCCAATATCACTATTGAACAATCATTTGACTGTAATTTAACTAATTCATACTTAAGTGAGATAACTGTAGTTTAATAAATTTATTTTATAACAGATCATAAAATCATACCAAATCTATCTTCATAAAATATTATTAAAATATTATCAAAACCAAAAAGAAAAAAAAATGCATATTCGTTATATCCTAGGTTTCTAAATATTCTATTATTATATTGTATTATCTAACCATTGATAAAAAAGATCCCAAACTTCATAAAATTGTTTATCTTCTTGTTCTCTAATTTCAAATGTCAATCTGCTCATTTCAGCACATTCCAATATTTTCTTAATGATTTCTTCCTCTAATGGTATTCTCTCACTTTTCCAATTTTTAGCAAATACAATCCTAGCCGCTGTTAATACATTTACAATCAAATATTTTAAATTTTTATGATATATATCAGGTAAGATTCCCAATAAAAAAATCTCCGGTTTCAAGTCTATATGTTTCTTTGTCATTTTTTCCAACCATATGCGAATTCTAGTCCAGTATTTCCTGGCCTCACAAGACCACCACATATGGTAATATGAACCAGGAATCTGATGACATTTCCAGCATTTTTCAGATTTGTTCTTAAACATTCTTGCAATTCTTGTCGGGGGAAAGTGCCACCTATAAAACATCTTATACAAATTTTCTTTACATGCTGTTGACATTGTCATTTTATAATTTTGAGCCCACAACTTTTGCCATTTCTCTAAATCAATCCCATATCCAAAATTCTTCCCCGAAGCAATCATTGTTTCTTTAACTTGTTCTTCCTCCAATTTAATTTCCAACAAATAATTATATAATTTTTTGATCACTTTTTCATCAGTACCCATCAATATCCTATCTAAGTTAGTCAATTTATCATAGAATCCTTCCATTTTAGAATCTTTAAGATACCTTGAATGTATCTGCGCATATGAAAACCAATTCATCTTTATACCTTGTTCTTCTAAATTTTTCATCGTTTTAAGTTCACCCTTTTCATCCAGTAATTCCCCATATCTAACTGTTTGTTCCTTCTTATAGGTTATAGGATAAGAAAAAGCTTCAATAGTTGATAACCAAACTGGGATTTTCAAATAACATTGTTTCTTAATTTTCTCCCAATTCAACCATAAGGACTCCCGTATATAATGCCTTCTAAAATAACCCTGCGATTTAGTTCCCTTATACCATAGAAAAGCATGCCAACCCAATAATAAATCATGACCTTCTAATGCCAACAATCTAGTCTTTCTTAACGTTATCCATTCTTTAACCCACATTAAGTTTGCAGATTGATAATACAACTCCCAATTAGGAAGGCCAAATCCTCCTCTAATTCTAGCATCCTGTAAAAGTTTTAATTTTATTCTCACTTTCTTACCTTGCCATATATACTTCAACACAATTTTATTTAATTCTTCAAAATAGTCCTTACCTAACCTAATTGGTATTGTTTGAAACAAATATAAAATTCTAGGTAAAATATTCATCTTAACTGTTGAAATTCTACCTATCAATAACAACTGTAAATTTTCCCATTTTTTCAGGTCAGATGCTATCTGCTGTTTAAGTTTAATATAGTTATTCTCTTTCAGTGCAGCACATCTTGACGTCAAATATATCTCCAAATATTTAACTTTATTCGTAACTTGAATTTTCAATAGGTCTGTCAGCTCTTCTCTTTGTCTTAATAACATGTTCTTTGTCAAAATCTTTGTTTTGTCTTTATTTATTTTCAAACCAGCCATCTCACCGTACATCTCTATCTTTCCCAATAGTTTTAAAGCTGTCTCTAGAGGATCTTCCAAAATAAAGACCAGGTCGTCTGCAAAGGCTTGCAATTTGAATTCCTCCTTTTTAACTTTCATTCCTTTTATATTTGTATCCTCTCTAATATTTCTATTTAACACTTCCAAAGTTAATACAAATAACAAAGGAGATAATGGACATCCTTGTCTTGTACCTTTTTTAATATTAATAGAGTCTGTGAATTCTCCATCTATCATTACTTTTGCTGTTTGCTTATAATATATGGCTTCTATTGCTTGAATAAATTTTCTAGCAAAGCCCATCTGTTCCAATAATAATAGCATAAATCTCCAATTCACATTATCAAATGCCTTTTGGGCATCTAAGAATATCAAAGCCATTTGTTTTTCAGGGTGCGCCTCGTAATATTCCAGTGTGTCCAGGATTACCCTCATATTGTCTTTAATTTGTCTCTTTGGTAAAAAACCATTCTGATCAGAGTGAATAAAATTTTTTAAATATTTTTTTAGCCTCTCTGCCAAGATTGAAGCAAAGATTTTATAGTCTGCATTCAATAAGGAAATAGGTCTATCGTTCTTAATTTGTAATGGGTCAACCCCTTCTTTTGGGATGTGTGATATAAGCTTCTGACCATGTTTTAGGTATTTTCTTATTTGTCATAACTTCATTCATGACTTCTAATAGTAAAGTGCTCAACGGTTCTTGTAGTGTTCTGTAAAATTCTGCCGGGAGACCATCTGGTCCTGGTGTTTTTCCATTGTTCTGTCTATTAAGTGCTTCAGTTAATTCCATCATTGTTATAGCACTTTCTAGCATTTCCCCAGTTTCATCAGGTATCTTAGGTAGGTTAGCATTTTGTAAATACTGTTTAATTTTTTCCTCATCAAGATCCTCCTGTTTATATAATTGTCCATAAAAGTCTTGAATAATTGCCTTTTTCTCTTTATTACCATGGCAAATTTGACCTTGATTGTCTATTAACTGTAATATTTTCCTTGATTCTTTCTCTTTTCTCAATTTATATGCCAACCATCTACCTGACCTATTTGCATCTTCAAAATAGTTCTGTTTAGCACTTCTAATTTTTTGTGCCAGTTCTTCTTTCTCTGCTTGATCCATTTTATGTTTAATTATATCCATTTTAAGTTTAATATCTTTTTTCTGTGACGTTTTTTGTAATTCTTTTTCCAGTTTTTTATGATCATCTTCTAAAGCTTTAATCATTTGCCTCTTCCTAATGTTCTTTTTCTTTGTATAGTCTATTATTAATCCTCTTGCATATGCCTTCATTGTATCCCAAACATTCTGTATTGAAGTATCTTCTTTTTTGTTTTCATTAAAGAAGAAGGCCAATTCTTTTTCCATCCATTGTGTAAAGTTTTTTTCCTTTAAAATAGTATTAGTTAATGTCCATCTAGATCTTCTTTTTTGTCCTTTCCATTTAATTATCATTGGATTGTGGTCTGCTCATGTACTTGTTTCAATATTTATTTCTTGAATATTGGATAATAATTCTGTTGATGTCCAAATCATATCTATTCTGGACCATGATAAATGTCTATTGGAATAAAAAGTATATTGTTGAGTTTTAGCATTTCTTTCTCTCCATATATCTTTTAGATTTAATTCATCTGTCATTTTAAAAAAGGATTTAGGGAGAGTCTTCCTATTTGGTCGTGTTGCTTTTGCTGTATAGCCCAGTTTATTGTCTACAATTCCATTGAAATCTCCCATCATAAGTATATTAGCATAGTCCAGTTCAATTATTTTCATATGTAATTTTTTATAAAATTCTTCTTGTTTATCATTCGAGGCATAAATTGCAACCAAAAGTGTTTTTGTATTATTGTCCACTATTTCAACCATTAATACTCTTTCTTCTTCATCAGTATAAATCAGTTTTGCTGGAATGGTTTCTTTAATATACAAAACCACTCCTCTTTTTTTACAGTAAGTCAAAGAAGTAAATATTTTCCCTAATTTTGGTCGTGCCAGTAATTGTTCATGTTGTTTTTTAATGTGTACTTCTTGTAGGCAGATTATATCAAATTTTAGCTTCTCTAATTTGTGGAAAGTTTTTCTTCTTTTAGTAGCTGAATTCAGTCCATTTATATTCATAGAAATCAGTTTTTTTTCCTCCATGGTTATGTTTTATATTTAGGTTTAACAGCTCTCATGGATCTTACTTCCCATTGTTCTTTAATCTCCACTTGTCCACCTACTGCACCTTCCTCTCTTCCCATTTCCATTTGGTCCTCTTCAAATTCAGTTGAGATATTCTCTTTTTCTCTCTCCCCTTCTCTTCTTTCAAAAAATTCCTTGTAGAATATTTCTGCTTTCTCAATTGAATCAATTCTATGTCTCTGTTCTTGCCACGTAAACATTAATCCTTCTGGAATCAGCCATCTATAGTTCACCTCTTTTTCCAATAGCATTTTGGTCAAAAATCAATATTCTCTTCTAATCTCTCTCACTTTTCTAGGTATTTGTTTTAAGACCACAATCTCTTTATCTTTATATTTCAACACCTTCTCTCTTGCCACTTGTAATATTTGGGTTTTAATAGTTTTTTTGGTGAATCTGCTGTAGACCCCTTGCAATTTACCTACAGTGCAAATAGATCAGCAGATGATGCTGTCAATATGGCACTGTACTACATCTTACAACATCTTGAATCCCCAAAGAATTATGTAAGGGTCCTTTTTATAGACTTCAGCTCAACACCACCATTCCTGAAACCCTCCACTCTAAACTGACTTAGTTATCTGTGCCTGACCATACTTGTAGATGGATTATAAGCCTTTTAATGAATAGGAAGCAGCAGGTAAAGCTAAAGAAAATCACATCAAATACCTGTTCAATTAGCACAGGAGCCCCCTAGGGCTGTGTGTTTTCTCCATTATTTTTCTCTATATATACCAATGACTGCATCCCAACGGATCCCTCTGTTAAAATACTGAAGTTTGCAGATGAGAAAACAGTCATTTATTTCATATGGGATGACAACAAGTCTGCATATAGATGATAAGTAGATTAACTGGCCCTATAGTGCAGCTACCATGTTTTCCCCAAAATAAGACTTATCCCAAAAATAAGCCCTAGCTTGATTTTTAAGTGTGTGCCTGATAAAAGCTCTACCGCAAAAATAAGCCATAGTGAAGTTCATCATCAGCCCTGCGGTGGAGCTGAGTGTGACCACCACACAAGGCAGTGAATGTGTGGTTTGTGCTCCACCAGGCCTAGAGCTTGGATCTTGCTCAGCCTGCTGCTATTGGGATCTCCTGTCCCTCAGTGCCTCTGCCTGCTGCTGGTGCTGCTAAACATCAGAATCGTTGCCTCCATTAAACTGTGTGTCAATCCAGTCCACCATCTCTCCACTTGCCTGAAGCCATAATGGGGCTGTGTAGTGAATTAGAATCACCTTCCCCCACCTTTTCCTGGCTGATGCACCTGCTGCACCTGCTTCTGCCGCCTTTGTGGGAGCTCTTCACCCTTCTGGCTGTGCTGCTTTTGGGTGCCCTGCTGGACTGCTCCTGCCTGGCATGAGGTGAATTGGCCCAGATCTACTATATGAGTACCTCCCCTTACCACTGGCCTGCCAGGGCCTCTATGCCAGTGGTCGCCAATGGAGCCATGCTGCCCATGCCACATTTGGCCTCTAAGTCACCTGTGGCTGCTTTGCTGCCATTGCCTCGATGTCTGCCCAGACCAGCCCATCCGGCGGACCAGTGCTGCTGTCAGAAGATGAGGAGAGACAGGTGGCAGGGGGTGGGTGGAACTGCCTCCTGGCAGGCTGGCGGTGAGGAAGATATTCTGGAAGTCATAGATCTGGGGCAATTCACTCCACATCAGGCAGGAGTGGCCCAGTAGGGCAGATGAGAGCAGCATGGCCAGGAGGGTGAAGAGCCTCTGGGAAGCCAGCAGCAGCAAGAACAGCATGCCAAGCAACTGGGGAGAGGCATGAGTGGGGGCAATCCCAATGTGTCATGCAAGCTTCTGCCCTATCATGACTGCAGGGAAGCCGAGAAATGGTGGGATGGATTGACACCTGAATTAATGGAGGCAGGCAATGCTGGCACTGGCAGCAGGCAGAGGCATGGGAAAGGAGCAGGCAATCCTGATGTGCTGCATGACCTTTTGCCTCGTAGCAGCAGCCTGACCACAGCCTGAGCTCCAGTGTTCTAGCAGCAGCAGTGCCAGATGGCAGGGTGGGGGGAGGCCAGGGCTGAGACTTTAGCCCATTTGGCCTTGGGTAAGCAGATGGTGGGATAGAGAGGGCCAGCTTGGCAATAGCAGCATTCCTACTCCTGTCGATCCCTGCGCTTACCACCTTTTGTATGTGAAAAAAAAGACAATCCCAAGAATGATGCTTTGGAACCCCCAAAAATATAAAACTGGATCCTATTTTTCAGAGGAATGGTAGAACAATCCGGAGCTGAAACTCTTAAAAATTTAGAGATGATAGTAGATTTTAGAAGATACTTTCCTATTCTACCTTCTCTTACAATATTAGGCAGCACAGCATCAACTGTAGAGACCTTCAAGTTTTTCAGCTCTATTATCCCCAAGAACTTGAAATAGTCACCTAATATTAGAATCATCATTAAAAAGGCACAACAAAGAATGTTCTTCCTGCATCAACTCAGAAAGTTCAGATTGCCAAGGATCTGCTGATATAGTTCTACAGAGGAATTATTGAGTGCCTCATTTGTATCTCAATAACTGTCGTTTGGCACAGCAATGAAACAGGACAGACACAGATTTCAACAGAAAGTTAGGACTGCAGAAAAAAAAAACAATTGCAACCTTCCATTGAGAACCTATAGACTGCACGAACCAGAAAGAGAGCTCACATCCTGACCGCTCACATCCTGGACATGATCTATTTCAACTTCTCCCCACAGGAGACTACTATAGAGCATTGCATGCCAAAACAACTAAATCCAAAGATAGTTTTTCTCCTGTGCCTCACTCTGCAGAACAGTTAATTCACAGAATACTATCTCATTTCTCATCTTGCCTACTATCATCTCCTATTGGTTTCTTATGATTTATCAATTGTTTACAACATGATTAATAATCGTAATTATTATTTATGATCTACAACCTATTACCTACTGATTATATGCACATTGTGAGCTTATACCCCAGAGAAAAATTCCTTGTGTGTTCAGTCACATTTGACCAATAAAGAATTCTATTCTATTCTAAAAATTAGCAGAAATAATGACATATTTGTTTTAAACTTGGTCAAATAAATCAGATTTATATTCCTTATTTTTATGTTTAATAATCTTAATCTTTAGTTTGTTCAAATAAGTATTTGTACAATTTTATTTTATTTTTCATTTTTCTTTGTTCCTTCTTAAAAGATCCTTCAAAATTTCAAAATCTTATTTCAAATTGATCTGGCCCCTTAATCTGTCCATAATTTTCTAAAATCAAAGTTTTAATTTCCCACAAGTTGGGAAATGGTATGTGGGAAGGACCTTGGGAGAAGGGGGCAAAGAGATGCTACTTAGGTCATAGTCAGTTAAGAGATAGCATAGTCTGCAGCTGGATGGTGGGCAGGGCAAAAGGCTCAGAAGGAACCATCCCTAGTTTTTCAAGCTATAAAGTAGATGTGCAAAATTGATGTCAGCCTTATCAGGTAGACTAGATAGAAATACAATCAGATAAGCTAATTCCAATTTATTGTAAAGCTACATGAATAGAATCTTGCAAGTCTGAAACTACAATTTCTTGCCATCATCTTTACAGCCAAGAAATTAGAAAGGGTCCCTTCTGAGCTTCCTGCCCCACCCACTATCCAATTGTGAACTATGCTGTGTCTTATCCGACTATTCTGTAGGCATCATCTTTCCTACATAATATTGTAGAAATGCTCCAGACTGCAAGATAGTAGGCTTTAGTGAATTTAGAGGCAAGGAAAAGCCATCTTGTTCAAACAACAATTGCAGCTTTGAAAGGACACTACATTCACATAACTTCCTTCTAATTACTTAAGAAAATAGCTTGTTAACTAGTTTCAATCTATTAGAAACCTTTGGATCAAGAAGTTTGAGAGCTTTGAAGGGTACATTTCCTTTAGCCTTTAATAAAAGAAACTTTTAACTACAAGTTCAGGAAAAAAAATTGGAATACTATTCATGAGTTCATAAAGATCAGCAATAATAGTTATTTTCTTGGCTGCTTTTAGAAAATGCTAGGCACTTCTCATGTTCCATTATTGAGTTCTTTCTCTGGAAAACCTCAGACTTTTCAAACTGCTCTGGTGAATCCTATACTATTTGATGAATTAGATAGGTTAATGAGACAAAGATCACCAGAGCTGGCAGTAATTGTCAATGATTATTCTGTAGGTATTTAACATGCCCAGGGCAATCTGAGCTATGGGACTGGGTCACCAGCATTCTGAAAGCTCAGGTAAGTAATAAAAAAAGAAATATATGTCATTAGTCATGCTCTATTAATAAGATATGCATAATTGATGATGAAGGTAATATGATAGTGATAGCTTGAATATGCTGATTCATCTCCAGAAAGGAAGTTTGCTGGATAAAGGTTAGGGTTAGAGTTAGAATTATACTTTTCTTCATGAAACTTTTAATTGCTTTTAAATGTATTTTTAATTGTTGGCAGAAAAGAGAGCCATGGACAGAATGAATCCTAGTCACACATCAACAGATTTCAAGTATGAGAATAAAAGGCTCAGAAATAAATACTTCCCTTTCACCTTACATATATACTTTTTCCTTGTATATATAAATTGTTGCATGTAAATGGACCTCTCTATGAATTCTAACTTGAATGTTTTGCAATGAAATAACCATTTCATATTCTTTTAATCAAAAAATGATCAACTTGACAATTAATCAGAGTATGGAAAATTGCAATTTACATTTGTTCCTTTAAATAACAATGTAATACAAGTTATGCTGGCCCATTAACTAAGTAAATAGGGAGAGCAAAAGAAGGAAGCGGCTTGGAATAGAGGAGGGTAAAGCAGTATGTTCTTAGAAATTGTGTTCAGCTATAAATGATAGGGATGAAGGCAGGGGTGGGATTCTACCATTTCGCACTATTCTCTAGAACCAATTGCAACATTCTAAGCAGTTAGGAGAACCAGTTGTTAGAAGAAATTATTGGCCTAATCCTGTAGGGAAGGCAGGAAGGAAACATTCTGGTGTTGCTTACAGAAACTGCCTCTCCGTTAACCTTTATTACATTCTTGGCAGAACTAGACTTCCTGTCTCTGGAACTTCTCTGGAGGTTTTTCTCCTTCCTTTGCTGGTACTTTGCTTGTGTGGAGTGACCATTTAAAGTTACAATGGCACTGAAAAAGTGACTTATGATCACTTTTCACACTTATGACTGTTGCAGCATCCCCACAGTCATGAGAGGTCAGGCGAGCAGATGCGTGGCTTGATGTGAGTGATATTAAGTTGGCCACACCCAGCCAATAACGTGACCACCAAGCCACACCCACCACCTAAGCCACACCCACAGAACTGGTTGTTAAAATTTTTGAATCCCACCCCTGGATGAAGGACATTATCTAATTACAAAGGATTGCTCCTTATTCATTATAGAACTCATATTGTAACTGTAGATGGATAATAAGGCAATTAATCCTAGAGAGCACGCACATTGCAAGTCAAAAGGGCAAGTAGACAAGAATTAATCAAGAGAGTTCAGCAGGAATATTCTTAACAAATTTTCTTTCTAAATGGACTGTGGTAATTAGCTATCCTAAGAGCCTGAGAAAAGAAGACTCATAAAACCTTCTACAGGCAGAATCTTAACAATTGAAGATGGAGATCAATAAATACATTGGACTGGACAGTCATAATTTTATAGAGTTCCTGCCTGAAAACAACCTGGTATGAACTGGAAGCAAATCCTCAAAGAAAAGACTAAAGAATTGGAATAATGAGTGGCAATGAGGTAGATATTTATAGATCAGGAAAAGCTGGTGCTATAACAGGAATTGGAAGACAAAGGAACTCTCCATAATTAAGAATCAAACAAAGGAGCACTTTCAATGGATAATAGTATCTCACAAAAGCAAGAGATGCAGAATGTGCTCTGTCCCACTGGAATTAAAAAACAGGCTCTTGCAGAAAAAAATGACTTTAAGCCTTCAGGGGAAGAAAAAAAAGACTCTGAGGAATAGAAGATAAGACTGGTTTACTGAAGAGCAGAAAAGATATACTGCATTTCACAAGAAAACAAAAAGTTGTAGCAGTTGTGATTTACTGTTGCAAAGAACTGAAAAGTAAATACCAGCTAGAGTCACTGACTGGGGTGTTAGGACTGGCAACACTCTGGAGCAGTCCAGCAGGCTTCCTGGAGGCCTCTTAGCAACAGCATACACAGGACAGCTGGTGATATAGGTCTCTATGTCATTTTTCAATGAGGGCCACCAAAACTGCCATTTGACCAGGTGTAAAGTTTTCAGAAAGTCAAAGTGCCCAGCAGCTTTAGAATCATGGGCCTGTTGCAGCACAGTCCCCCTCAGACTGGTAGGAACATATAATTTAGTGCCAACCAATGCCAGGCCATCTTGCATGGTACACTAATTTGGGAGAGGAACCAGTCATCACTATTTAATGCTCATTTTAGTTCCTTGCATAAATCACTGGGAAGGTTGAGGTTCGACTTTTCCTGGGCTTTGGTAACCACCGGGGCAGCTAGTTGCTTGGAAGGGATAACTGGATGGATTACTTCTGGCCGAAAACTATTGTACTGAGGCAATCTAGACAAAGCATCTGCCATGAACTTCTTCCCCCCAGGAAGGTAGCGCAAGGAAAAATTAAAATTGTTAAAGTGTTGTGCCCAATGATTTTGCTTGGGTGACAGTTTTCCGGGTGTTTTTAAGGCTTCCAGGTTTTAATGGTCAGTCCACACCTCAAACGGGTGTTTTGCCTCTTTGAGGAAATGCCTCCAAGTTAATATGGCCCATTGGACAGTAAATGCTTCCTTCTCCCATATGGCCCATCTCCTTTCGGTTTCAATTAATTTCCTGCAAGGTTGTAAGGCTCCAGCAGCATTTGCCTCCAATAGCACAGCCCCCACAGCATGTCACTGGTGTCAGCCTGGACTCGGTCAGGATGTTTAAGGATGGGTTTGGCTGCAAACAGCCACTTAAGTTTCTCAAAGGGTTAGGGTTAGGGTTAGAATTGTCATGCTTGTCATTTCATTGTCCACTTGAGGGAACGGCTAGGCTTTGGCTTAACCTCTCCCTTTGTCTTTAGGAGGTTGGTAATGGGTAACACAATTTTAGCTAAGGCAGGAATGAATTGTCTATAAAAGTTCACAAAACCCAAAAAGCTTTGCAACTGCTTTCTGGTGTAGGGGGTGCACCCAGACCTTTTCAGAGTCAATTTCTATCCCCTCATGATATACAGTAACCCAAATAGTCAATTTTATCCTGGTGAAATTCACACCTTGACTATTTGACATACAGTTCAGCGGCCCTGAGTTTTTTCAGGACTGCATGTACTAACTTCACATGTTTCTCCATAGTTTTGGGGTATATAAGAATGTCATCTAAGTAAACTAGGACCCCCTTGTACAAGTGCTCATGCAGCTCCTCATTGATCAATTGCATGGACACAGCAGCTGCCCCTTGTAATCCAAACAGGAGCACCATGACTGGAAGCAACCCAAAGGGCAATTGAAAGTGGTTTTCTACTCGTCTCCTTCCTTAATGAGGACTCTGTAAAAAGGTTCTCTCCTTATTAAAGATTTTTCCTTTGGCCAGATGAGCCATCATGTCCTTCATTAGGGGCAGCGGATAAACGTTCTCCATGCACACTGAGTTAAGCCCTTTATAGTCCACACATAAGCAAAGAGACCCATCCTTTTTCTCACAAAAAATACAGGGGCAGCCTAGCAGGTTGGATGAAGCCCCACTTTAGATTCTTGCCAATAAAGGCCCACAGCTCCTCCAGCTTTCATGGAGTCATCAAGTAGATCTTTGGCTTAGAAAGTTTTACCTACTGGAAGATTTCTATGCTGCAGTCTGTGGGGCGATGGGGTGGGAGCACATCTAAGCCCCTCTCGCTGAATGTCTCCCTGAGGTCCCAATATTCTTTGGGGATTTTCTCATCACTGTCTAGGCACTTGTTTCTGCAGCTCCTAGCTCTCTCACAATCTTGGCTTTGGGTGGGGTTTTGCCTCCCACTCTTCCTGGTTGTGTGGAATGAATTTATAAAAACTCCTTCCTCCAATTCACATGAGGATTCCATTTTTGGAGCCAGGTTAATTCAAGCAAGAGGGGTCACTCCATTCCAGGGGCTACAATGAAACTCAGTGTCTCTCTGTGATCGCCCATCTACATCTCCACTGGTTCAGTTACAAAGTAAGCTGGGCTTCCACCAGCCACCGACTCATCCAGCTGGCAAAATGCTATGGGCTCTCTCAGTGTTCTCAGTTGCAGTCGCAGTTTCTCTATCACCTTGGGGCTAATCATGCATCTTGTGCACTGAGTCCAAAAGGGCCAACATCTTCCTATGGGTGCCAAACAAAGGAACCTGCAGCTCTACTGGTCATGGAGGCCACATGCTGACTGTCCAGGAGGTCGTCATCGGAGTTGGTCTTGCTCTCCTATGGGATGATCAGAGTTCCCAGTTCCTCCTGGCTATCCCTCTGCCCCTTCAATGCTGTTTTATAGTGCTTTGCTGGCTGCTTCTCAGACTTCCTGCTCCCAGCAGTTGTCAGTTTGGAGTTTAGCTTGTTGAAGCAAAGCTGCTCGGTGCCCCTCCTTCCCACACTTGAAGTATGCCATGAACCTCGATTTGGCTACTGGCCCGCCTTTGGCAGCTCTCGAGGCCTCTTTAGGGGAAGAGGAGGAAGGCTTGCTCCAGCTACAGCTTCCACAGTGCTGGTCTCTAGTCAGGTCAATTTCCACCTCAGCTGCCAACATAGGTCGTCTACCTGCCACTGCCAGTCCCGGTCACCCGCCCCCATATTCCCTCGCCCGCCACAGCCCAAGGGTTGCTGCCTTGCCTTCCCACCATCAATTGTTAGTGAGGAGGCAAAGCAGCAGCTCCTGCTGGCAATTGACCACTAAGCGAGCACCTGGTCATTAAGTGAGGACCACTTAAATTTGGGTTGCCAGACACATGGCCATACCCACCCCAGTCACATTTTATAAAAAAAAGAAAAGAAAATGATAATAAGATATGGAAGGATATATAAAGTGAATATGATGTTTGAATTTGTGTCTGTGTGAAGTTTCAACCCGGGATCAGACAGCCTTCAGAAAAGATCTTTTAATCATGTTTATGTTTTGTGTTTTGTATGTTTATTGTGTTTTCTGTAAAATTAATAAAATTTGTTTAAAAAAAAAAACAAATCTCAACCCATTGCTTATTGTCATGTGCTTTGGACATTAAGTCAACTCCCTCTTCTCTGTTGACAGCCCCTCAAATATTGGAAGACTGCTAGCATGTTGCCCTTACTCAGGGGTGGGATTCAAATTTTTTAACAACCAGTTATGTGGGCATGGTTTGGTAGGCATGGCTTATTGGCCATGCAACTGGGTGGGTGTGGCTAAGTAGGCATGGCTAGGTAGTTATATGACTAGGTGGACATGGCCAATTTAGCATTCCATTTTGCCTTTGTCCTTCCTAAGCTGAACTTGTTGAACCCAAGGCATCTATTTATTTATTTTTTATTTATTTATTTATTTTTGTCAAGCGATTATAAGATAACAGATAAAAGTATAAACATAGAATACATGAAATGGATATATATAAGAAAAATAAAAAGAAACAATGAGACAGGGACGGTAGGCACGTTGGTGCGCTTATGCATGCCCCCCTACAGACCTCTTAGGAAAGGGGTGAGGTCAATAGTAGACAGTCTAAGGTTAAAGTTTTTGGGGTTTGGGGAAGAAACCACAGAATCAGGTAGAGTATTCCAGACATTGACCACTCTGTTGCTGAAGTCGTATTTCCTGCAATCAAGTTTGGTGCAGTTTACCTTGAGTTTGTATCTATTGTGTGCTCTTGTATTGTTATGGTTGAAGTATTCATTGACAGGTAGGACATTGCAATGTATGATTTTATATACTATACTTAGATCTGACCAAAGGCGGTGTAATTCTAGGTTTTCTAGGTCTAGAATTTCAAGTCTGGTGGCATAAGGTATTCTGCAATGAGTGGAGGATTTAATAAGTATTTAATAAGATCCTTCCCAAGGGAAAAAGAGCAGACTTTCTTGCCACTTGCCTAACTTCATTACAACAGCAGCTTCAGGCTCCTTTAAAAAAGGCCATTAAAAAAAGAATAAAACAAACAGGATTTCCTTCAAAATAACTCCTGATCATATGTTTCAGAAGACCACACAATAAACCAGACTGAGAACTGCACTAATTAAGACTGTAACTAAAAACCCCAAGATTTGGGAAAGAGATCCACTCTAAAATCTATTAGCATTGCATTTTTCTGAATGCACTATATACCTTTATTTTATGTATTGTAAATTGATTTCTGATGAATTTAATTCATGGAGTGACCTTTTGTTACTACTTCCAGCAATATTAATTTGCATTTCTTACTTTATTTTAAATTACAGTATATAACAGATTTTAAATTAAAATATATAAAACCCCATTGAGATTTTCTGTAGGCAAACACAAACCCCACAGATTTGCTCTCTCTCACACACATATAATATAAATATTATATATAAAGTAAATGTTACAGGCAATACCTTAATGCTGGTTAAATCTAAAAGAGGCCAAATTAGGAGGACTGACCAGAAAGTGACTCCCTGATAACAGGGCTGCCAACTCTCACGCAATCAGCGTGAGACTCACGCAATTCAATCAATTTTGACTGTCTCACTCTGATAAACAAAAACTCACGCTAAACCCCCAAAATCATGGAATGTACAAAAATATCCCTACATTCTCTGATTATATTCCGAATATTCCCCTTAGCTTAGGAGAAGGATGAGCTCCCAGCGCCGCCCCGCCCTGCCCAGCCACCCCACCGTGCCTCTTTTCCCGCCTTAATCCTTCTGCCGGCGTCCCGTAACTGTCACGATGCCGATCATTAGCAAATCGCTTCAGGAAAGCGAAGAGCAGGAGGCTTCTTCGCCGCCCAGGGCGCTCGCAGCCACTTTGCCCCGCCCTCTCCCTCTCTGCAATGTCCTCTGGGACAAGCCAGCTGCCCTAGGCTTTCCAAAGAAGGACACGAGGGGGCTGGCAAAGCCTCTTTACAGCCTCGGCCAGTAATAACAATGGTAAGCAAAGCCAACGGAGTGGCTTCCATTTAACCCTTTGGTGTTTAAATCTTTGGTGATGTTTCTTTATTTTCTCTGGCTGGATTTCTGACCCAGGGGAGAAAGACCATTTAAAAAAGCAAAAAGGACAGAAAGAACACCAAGAAAGAATGGGACAACCCCCCCACCCCAAAAAAAGAGATCCAACACAACTCTGAATAAAATTATTATTATTTTAAATTTTATTATTATTATAATTATTATTACCACCCCTTTACACGCCTTATGCTCTCTTTTAGCTGATCCAAAAGAGTCTTCCCAAACCAGCAAGGCGAGAAGCGCGCCAGGCTGATCTATAAAGGGGCTGGGCAGCTTTTTTGCAAAATACTTAATAGAAAGGTTGGAGGACTGACAGGATTACATCTCTGGCAGTGGATGAAGGAATCACTTTTTCCTCTTTCTCCTTTGAGTTTAAATCCTAGGTCTCCATGCACCAGATCGACAGGACTGTACTACATTATTATCATATTTTCAAACCCTTAGATAAGGACTCAATAAGGACTTTTTTTGATGCCAGTAGGCTTCTCAGCCCCAAATTGGGATAGCCCTGACTCAACTAGAACATATTCTAATCTTAACACAATTTACCATCCAAAGAGCAGTAAGACCATTAAGTTCAGAATCTAAACTTACCCAATAAATAATATACTGTTTCCTCACTGTGCTCAAGCTTCAGAATACAGTAGATGAGTTTTACAGTTAACAATATGTATATTTATATGAAGCACTCATTATTTGATTAAATGTTTAGTTTATACATGTCTGAAATTATGAACCCCTATTTCAGTCAACAAGTTAGTATATAATTAAAGACTGAGACTATAGCATTTGATATTTGCATGTAGTATGGTATTTGATACAGAAAGAAGAATACCCATTGATGTATTTGCATTATCTCTGTAGTTGTTTCGGGTTTTTGTCTTTTTGTTGCACATTGAATTCATCCTATAGTGGTCTATAGTACATCACTAAGCTAATAAAGTCAGTTGAGGTAGAATACTGCAGTTACAAGTCAGGAACTTCAATTATTCATGGTCAGTGAACTGCATTATTAATATCTTACAAATCCGGTTCAAGTACATTGGTGCTGCTTGCATGTATGTATGTATGTATATGTCCAAATCATGACTAAAGTATGCATCAGATTGCACCATTTAAAATGTAAAATTGTCAAAGCTCCCTACCGTGGAAGGGGGGACACCCCCCTTCCACACCATCCCCCCCCCTCGGTAGCTCCGCTCCCTCGCAGTGTCTCACTCCGAACTATCACTCAAGGTTGGCAGCCCTGTGATAATTAAGGACAGGTCTTCTCAAGTTTCATTTAGTCTAGTCTAACTGGAGGTATGACAGAGAAAGAAAAGAAAAGCTTTTAAGTTAAATAGGCTTACTATGCTAATCAACTTACTACACAGCTAATCAACTTAGGTCCAGGAACACAGGCAATGAAACAACAACAAACACACACTCTTCCCCAGCTTTCCCCAGCCTCCTCCATAGTCAGAGAAGGGACCTTTACAAGCCCCAGTCACTGCCTCCTCCACTTCCACCTCCTTTTCTTCCCAATCCAAAGGAAAAAGCTCCCAGTCCAGAAACAATGCCCCCAGAGCTGGAGAGCTGCACTGTGAAGCAAGTAGGAAGAAAAACCTCGTGACTTTAAACACTCAGGGAGAAATTACCTTCTCTCCCACGTGGCTGATTCTGAACTAAAGAAGGCTAGCAATTGAGCAGGGAAGCTACAGTGGGAGAGATCAAATGCCAGCCAGTCGATGTCAGTCCTGGGGATTTAAGCTTTGGGCTTCCCTTTTTCTTCCTTTCTTCCTTTCCAGAGAGTGGCAGGAACTGCGCTTGGTTTGCAGTGTCTGAAATTGATTTTCCTTTTCTGACTTTACCTGCTTCCCAGCCAAGGAATGTTGCCTCTTTTGCTGCCTCCCCACAAAAAACCACTCTCTTTCTTTCTCCTTCCTTCCTTCTCATCTCCTTCCTTGTTTCCCTGCCTGCCTCCCCATTGGACCTAGGAAGCCTCCCTGGAGCCTCAGGAGCACTAAAATAGGGTACGGGGTGATGGTGCCAGTCCCCCCCCCCGCGCCAGAGATGGTATTCAGCAGGTTCTGACCAATTTTGGAGAACCGATAGCAGAAATTTTGAGTAGTTCGGAGAACTGGCAAATACCACCTCTGACTGGAAATTTTACAGTATCCTTCCCCTGCCATGCCCACCAAGCCCACAGAACCAGTAGTAAAAAAAATTGAATCCTACCACTGCCCCGTGTCCTGTGTTTTTGCCTCCTGGGCCTCAGGGAGGCCTCCTGGGAGGCTGTTTTTGCTCCCAGGAGGCTTCCCTGAGGCCCAGGAGGCCAAAAATGGAGCACAGGGGGGCACGCAGCACTCCCCCTGCACACCCGTTTTGCCTCCTGGACCTCAGGGAATCCTCCTGGGTGAAGCAGTAAGACAGTGAGCATAACTGATTGTCGGAACAGCTGATTGTCAGGAGGAAAAAGAAATACCTTAAGGAGTGACTGGGTGGGACCATATTATTATTATTAATAATAATATTATATACACAAAAAATGACAGTGTACACAGCAAACAAGATAACTATGCTGGGTTTCACTAGTCAAACACTTCCCAAGCGTTTGGGACTGCATGATGTATCGGCAGATTATGCGAGCAGATCCCAGTAAGGTGGCCTTCTGCAGCTGACCAATGGCGATTTTGTCAGTGCCAATTGTTTTTAAGTGCTTGCCTAGGTCTTTAGGCACCCAGTGTGCCAAGTACCACTGGAACCACCTGCACTGTTTTATGCCAGAGTCTCTGCAGTTCAATTTTCAAATCCTGATATCTGGTGATTCTTTCAAGTTGTTTCTCGTCGATTCTGCTGTCACCAGGTATGCCAATGTCGACAATCCACACTTTTTTCTTCTCTACAATCATGATATCCGGGGTATTGTGTTCCAAAATTTTGTCAGTCTGTATTTGGAAGTCCCAAAGTAGTTTTGCATGCTCATTTTTGACCACTTTCTCAGGCTTATGATCCCACCAGTTCTTTGCCATCGGCAGATGGCAGTTGTGACACAAGTTCCAGTGGACCATCTGAGTGACTGTATTGTGACGTTGTTTGTAGTCAGTCTGAGAAATTGTCTTGCAACAGCTCAGTATGTGATTGATGGTTTCATCCGCTTCTTTGCAGAGTCTGCATTTGGAATCATCAGCAGATTTTTCTATTCTAGCTTTAATTGTATTGTTCTAATGGCTTGTTCTTGGGTTGCAAGAATCAGGACTGTTAAGCCTGTGTTCCCCAACCAGGGTTAAGGAGAGAAGCTAAACAGAATGTGCAGCGTTAGTCAGATAGGCACACAGATAAATGAGTGAGATATGTTTGTATGTTTGTTAACATACAGTAAAAATAACAGATACGCTTGTGCTATCAAAATATATAGTTTATTCCATTTAGAATTATAGCATAGTCAAAATAACAGTCCATTAGTCATGTATTGTTTTAGTCAGTCCATTCAAGGATATTCAATTAGCAAAGTCCATGTAGAATATCCAATGTCAGTTCACTTACAAATAAATCAGTCCTTTCTCTCTCCCATTCCAGTAGGAGAAAAACGCAGTCTTCATCCAGTAATTAGGGATCATCAAGCCAGAGAGAGCAAGCTGCAGTGCCTTGCTTCTTTTATGGTGCTTTTTACAACCACTCCCTTAATTACAGTCCTACAGTTAAAGTTGCAGACACTTTAACTAACAAACTATGATAACATATTTATTATTTTACCTAAACCAGTTAGGGTAAACAATGTTATCCCTAACATTCTCCCCTTTTAGGTAAATATAATAATACTATAACTATTCACACTTTTAAATTGTAGTAGTTACAACTTTCTTTAAACTTGACTACTCCTTGAGCTTTTGTAAACTGGTCTGCAATGTTTTCTTCTGTCATGCAGTATTCCAATTTAATTAGCCCATTATTTACAGATTCTCTAACATTTAAGTATCTTAAATCAGTATGCTTTGATCTAGTTTTTACAGCAATACTAGTAGCTAACTTTATGGCTGCTTGGTTGTCCTCGTACACAATAATGGAATCTTTAACAGTTACACCCATGTCTAATAATAACTGTTTGTACAGAATTAAGTCAGTGCATAGTAACGACAGACATGAAAATTCTGCTTCCATCATGGACAAGCTAATATGCTGTTGTCTGATTGACCTCCACCCTATTAGTGTCTTACCAAATAATATAGCCATCCCAGAGGTTGATTTTCTAGTGTTTATGTCAGTTGCAACACTTGCATCTGCATAGGCACTAAGACTCAAATCACCCTTTGGTTCTATATACAATGCATGATTCATTGTTCCTTTAAGATATCTTAAAATTCTCTTTAATGATTGCCAATGACATTGATGTGGATCTGAATTAAAACGTGCCAGCTGATTAACACTATAAGCTATATCTGGCCTTGACCAATTGCTTTTATATGATAAGCTACCAATCAAAGATTGATATATGGACTTATCAAATTTGGGACTTTGAGCATCAGTTTGGCAAACTTCCTGACTCATTGGAGTCTTTGCCGGTTTACAAAGTTCCATTTTATACGTTTTAATTAATTGGCAAATTTTATCTTCTTGAGATATCTTAAATCCATTTTTTGTTTTGTTAATTGTCAATCCTAGATACCTTTTAATCTCACCTAAATGCTTTAATTTTATCTTTTTAGCTAATAATGATATAATCTCATTAGCTTCATTATTAGTCTTAGTTATCAAAGCAATATCATCTGTAAATAATAACAATAATGACACCGTTCCATTATTTTCTCTTTTAAACACACATGGATCTGCTAAACCATATTTAAAAACCTATATTGTTTAATTCTTTCACAATATATTGATTCCACTGATAGCCAGATTGTTTCAATCCATAAAGACTCTTTTTGAGTTTCCAACAATCATTACTATTTACTTTATTGTCTTTTATAATAATTGGCTTTTGTAAATATATAGTGTGCTGCAATGGTGCATGCAAATAAGCAGTTTCTGCATCTAAATGGTTAATGACATAGTTTTTCTTAGCTGCCCACACTAAAGCTGCTCTCAAAGATGTTGCTTTAAGACTTGGTGCAAAAACTTCATCGTAATCAGATGCAGTTTGATTAAATCCTTGAGCTACCAACCTAGCCTTATGGGTAACAGTCCCATCATTTCCAGTTTTTACTTTAAATATCCATTTGCACCCAATGGATTTTTCTCCTGGAGGTAATTTAGCATCTTCATATACTTTCATTACCTTTAATGAATTTAGTTCTTTTTCCATTGCCTTTTGCCAATTCTCCTGATCCTTAGCAGGATACACCCTAAGTTCATCTACACTAGTTGGAACTTTAGTTACTTGGCAAACTATACTTTCTTGATACCTATCAGGTGGTCTAGTTACACGTGTAGTACGTCTAGGTATTACAGGACTTACAGGTGGACTTTCATTTACTAACTCTTCTTGATTATCTAACTCTTCCTGATCAAGTGTTTCCTCTTGTTCTGGTCCTATTTGCTCTTCTTGGACTTCTTCTTTAATTGGACTCTTCTTATAACTATTCTGTTCTTTCTTCCTTTTGTAGGGTTCAATAATTACTTCATTATTTAAATCTTGCTCTAATCTATTCCATCCTACATGTTCTAGGAATTTAGCACTAGCACTGGTGTAAACTCTAGATGTACCTGGTTCCCAGAATCTATAAGATCTATGATTAGATTCATATCCTACAAAAAATGATCTTTTAGCTCTATGCTGTCCTTTTTGTCTGAGTTGTGAAGGGATATGCACCCATGCTGGTGATCCAAATGTGTGCATGTAACTTAAATCAGGTTTTGTACCATGCCACAGTGTGAATGGTAATTCACCTGTTGTTGAATTAACAACATTATTTAATATATGATTACCACACATTATTGCTTCTCCCCACAAATTGTCAGATAATCCTGAATCAGACATCATAGTACGTGCCATTGATTGTAGTGTTTGGCCTCGTCTCTCTATAAAAAGGCATTATGTTGTGGCCTATATGGTGCAGACTTTTTATGTTGAATACCTAACATTCTAAGTCTATTCTGGAATTTATTATTTGTAAATTCCGCACCATTATCTGTTATAAGAGTTACTAATTTCTTTTTAGTTTTTCTTTCTGCAAATTTTATCCAATTAAGATTTAGATACGTTTCAGTTTTGTTCTTCATTAAATAGCAAAACCCATATCTAGAATAGTGGTCCATTATACTTAATATGTATCGAGCTCCTCCTACACTTGATTTTTTCGGACCTATTAAATCTGCAAATACTACTTCTAAAGGCTCTTTGGTAGTAAATCCATCAACTCTATTAGCCGGTTTGACCCTGCTTTTGCTTGGATTACAAATAGAACATTGCAAATACTTATTACAAGGTTTCAAACTTATTCCCTTAGATAATTCAACAGTTTTCTTAAGCATTTTAAAATTTAAATGCCCTAGCCATCAGTGTAACAAGTGAATATATTCATCATGAGGTTTCTTATTATCATAAACCGTGTTAGCCACCTCTAAACCATTATCATTTAACACATATAATTCACCTCTTAAAGATGCAGTAATTTTCTTATCTTCTTTCTCAATTATGCAGTTATCTCCTTTAAAAGTAATTACATATCCTAGTTTAACCAAAATTCTAACTAAAATTAAATTAAACTTAAGTTGTGGTACATATAACATTTTTACATTCTCTTTTATGAAAGAACAATATGCTATACCTTGACCTTTAGCTTTCAGTTTCCAGCCATTGGCTAACGATATCTGCTGTGTACTCTTGGACATTTTAATCAAATTTTTGTTATCTTTTGTTATACAGTGGAATGCTCCACTGTCAACCACCCATAAATTATTTTTTACAGCTCCGTTAATATACATGGCTAACTCTAAATTTTTCTTTTTCTTTTTTTTCTTTTTTTTTAATAAAAAGTTTTTATTAATTTTCTACAAACAAACAAGACAAACAAAACATAAAAACATCAAATCTTATATATACATCCAGTGTGTCAGTTGGTTCATCATTTTTGTGCATTCATTCTGTAGTCTCAATTACAATTATGTTACATAACAACTCATATTGTCAATCCAAACTTATATATCCTAATATCACTAAAAAAAAGAAATTTTTGACTATATTTTTAATCATTTATGCTTAATGAGCTAACAATACTTTAAACCAGTTTACTCTATAACAAATCATCTAGTCATATCAAATCAATCCTAAAAAATCCTTTATAAATATAATATCAAATAACAAAATAATGACAAAATAAAGATATTCCTTACTATCTAGCATTCTAAATATTCTATTATCGTATTTTATCATCTAGCCATTTATAAAAAAGATCCCAAATTTCATAAAATTGTTTATCCTCTTGCTCTCTAATTTCAAATGTCAATCTGCTCATCTCAGCACATTCCAATATTTTCTTAATAATTTCTTCCTGTAATGGTATTTTCTCATTCTTCCAATTTTTAGCAAATACAATCCTGGCCGCTGTTAATACATTTACAATCAGGTATTTCAAATCTTTACTATATATATCAGGTAAAATTCCCAATAAGAAGATCTCTGGTTTCAAATCTATATGTTTCTTTGTCATTTTTTCCAACCACATGTGAATTATAGTCCAATATTTTCTAGCATCCTCACAAGTCCACCACATATGGTAATACGAGCCGGGTATCTGATGACATTTCCAGCATTTTTCAGATTTGTTCTTAAACATTCTTGCTATTCTTGTCGGAGGAAAGTGCCACCTGTAAAACATCTTATACAAGTTTTCTTTATATGCCGTTGACATTGTCATTTTATAATTTTGAGACCACAATTTCTGCCATTTCTCCAAATCAATCCCATATCCAAAATTCTTCCCCCAAACAATCATAGTTTCTTTGACTTGTTCCTCCTCTAATTTCATTCCCAGTAAATAACCATATAATTTTTTAATCACCTTCTCATCAGTACCCATCAAGATCTTATCTAAATCAGTCTGTTTATCATAAAATCCCTCCGTTTTAGAATCTTCATCATACCTTGAGTGTATTTGTGCATATGAAAACCAATTCATCCTTATACCTTGTTCTTCTAAGTTTTGGATCGATTTAAGTTCACCCTTTTCATCCAAAAGTTCCCCATATCTAACTGTTTGTTCCTTCTTGTAAATTATAGGATAGGAAAATGCTTCAATGGTCGATAACCAAACTGGAATTTTCAAATAACATTGTCTTTTTATCTTCTCCCAATTTAACCACAAAGACTCCCGTACATAATGTCTTCTAAAATAACCCTGTGTTTTAGTTCCCTTATACCATAAAAAAGCATGCCAACCCAACAGCAAATCATGCCCTTCTAATGTCAACAACCTATGTTTCCTTAATGTTATCCATTCTTTGACCCACATCAAACTTGCAGCTTGATAATACAATTCCCAATTAGGCAGACCAAAACCTCCTCTAATTCTAGCATCTTGCAAAAGCTTTAGCTTTATTCTCGCTTTTTTACCTTGCCATATAAACTTCAACATAATTTTATTTAAATCTTCAAAATAGTCTTTTCCAAGCCTTATTGGTATTGTTTGAAACAAAAATAAAATTCTAGGTAAGATATTCATCTTAATTGTTGAAATTCTCCCTATTAATGACAATTGCAAGTTTTCCCACTTCTTCAAATCTGTAGTTATCTGTTGTTTAAGTTTAATATAATTATTCTCCTTTAATGTGCTACATCTTGTTGTCAAATATATCCCCAAATACTTAACCTTATTTGTAACTTGAATTTTCAAAAGATCTGCCAATTCTTCTCTCTGTCTCAATAACATATTCTTTGTCAAAATCTTTGTTTTATCTTTGTTTATTTTCAAACCAGCCACCTCTCCATATGACTCTATCCTTTCCAGTAACTTTGGAGCTGTTTCAATCGGATCTTCCAAAATAAAAGCTAAATCATCAGCAAAAGCTTGTAGCTTAAATTCTTCCTTCTTAATTTTCATTCCTTTTATGCTTTTATCATCCCTAATATTTCTATTCAAGACTTCCAAGGTCAACACAAATAACAAAGGAGATAGGGGGCATCCTTGTCTTGTGCCTTTTCTTATATTAATAAAATCTGTAAGTTCCCCCTCCATCATTACCCTTGCTGTCTGTTTATTGTACATAGCTTCTATTGCTTGAATAAATTTTTTAGCAAAACCCATCTGCTCCAATAATAATAACATAAATCTCCAGTTCACGTTGTCAAATGCTTTTTGAGCATCTAGGAATATCAAAGCCATTTGCTTTTCAGGATGAGCCTCATAATATTCCAAAGTGTCCAAGATTACTCTCATATTGTCTCTAATTTGTCTCTTTGGCAGAAATCCATTTTGATCTGAGTGAATAAAATTATTTAAATATTTTTTAAGTCTTTCTGCTAAGATTGAAGCAAAGATTTTATAGTCTGCATTCAATAAAGAAATAGGTCTATAATTCTTAATTTGCAATGGGTCAGTCTCTTCCTTTGGTATAAGTGTAATATAAGCCTCTGACCATGTTTTAGGTATCATCTTTTTTAACATAACTTCATTCATAACTTCTAACAATGGGATGCTCAATAATTCTTGAAATGTTTTATAAAATTCTACTGGAAGCCCATCTGGGCCCGGAGCTTTCCCATTATTTTGTCTCTTAAATGCTTCATTTAGTTCCATCATTGTTATATTGCTTTCTAGCATTTCTTCAGTCTCTTTAGGTATCTTTGGTAGATTAGCTTCCTGTAAATACTGTTTGACTTTTCCTTCATCAATATTCTCTTGTTTATATAATTGCCCATAAAAATCTCGGATAATTTCTTTTTTCTCCTTATTCCCATAACAAACTTGGCCTTGTTCATCTATTAACTTCAATATTTTTCTGGATTCCTTCTCTTTTCTCAATTTATATGCTAGCCATCTACCTGGTTTATTTGCATCTTCAAAATAATTCTGTTTAGAGTTTCTAATTTTCTGTGCCAATTCTTCTTTCTCTATTAAATCCATTTTATGTTTAATTACATCCAGCTTCAATTTAATATCCTTTTTCTGTGGCATTTTCTGTAATTCTTTTTCAAGAGTTTTATACTCATTTTCCAAGGCCTTAGAAGCTTGCCTTTTCCTAATATTCTTTTTTCTTGTATAATCTATTATCAAACCTCTAGCATATGCCTTCATAGTGTCCCACACATTTTGCGTTGAAGTGTCCTCTTTTTTATTTTCTCTAAAGAAAAAAGCCAATTCCTTCTCTATCCATTGTGTAAAATCTTTCTCCTTTAAAATAGTATTATTTAATGTCCATCTCGATCTTTTTTTTTGTCCCTTCCATTTAATTGTCATTGGGCTATGATCTGCCCAGGTACTTGTTTCAATGCTTGTTTCTTTAATATTAGATATTAGTTCTGTTGAGATCCAAATCATATCTAATCTGGACCATGATAGATGTCTATTTGAATAAAAAGTATATTGTTTAGCTTTAATATTTCTTTCTCTCCAAATATCTTTTAAAGTTAATTCATCTGTCATTTTAAAAAAAGACCTTGGGAGAGCCTCTGGTTAGATTCGGAAGAAGCCCTTTTGCTGGCGGCGGAGAGGCAGCCTCCATAGCTGCTGAAGTCGGGACAGCTCCGAAAAGAAAGTGACTGGATTGAAGTGTGTCGGTTGGGTGAGAAAAACTCTTTTGTGTTGAAAATTCGCTGAGATTGGAAAGTTCATTCTGAAGAGAGGAGGAAGCTGTGGGATTTTTTTTTTTTTTTTGACTGAAATTGTTTGAGCGGTGTTTTTAAAGTGCTGTCAAATTGAGGCTTGGGGTGTTTTTTTTTTCTTTTTTTTTCTATATTCTTTGGGAAAGATTTTACTGTGACTTAGGTAACCGGACTGAATTTTCTTATATATATACTTTTAGGCTCCCTTTGACTTTTTTATTTTTTTTAGGATAGAGGCTTCCTTTGGTTATTTTTTTCTTTTTTTTGTATATATTAATTCTTTTTTCCGGTTGGGGCTGAGAAAGAACATTAAGAAACTTTGTAACACTGCCAACTAGAGGCTTGAAAGTATTCTATCTGAATTGGAGAGAATTGCAAAAAGACCTCATCTCAAGGACTTTTTAATGTGATAAGATAGAGGGAGAGCACAGCAAAATATTATTGCAGGTGCTTTCCTGGACTGTTATCAACACTTGAGGTTTGGCTTTGAAGTTGCTGGAGAAGAGAGTCATAATAAGAGCCTTGGATAAATAACAAAGTGCAGTGTGTTTTCTTATATGGACCCCATTTGTTAGCTTTTTTTTTAAAATCTTAATTTTTAGTAATATTTTTATTTTTGCCTTTTATTTTAAAGGGAAAGCCTCAGAGTTTTTTCTCTTTTCTTCTTTATTTTTTTTTCCTTTTTATTGGGACTTTTTTGCTTTTCATATTTATCTTTTTGGATTATTCTGTTGTTGTGGTTGATTTTTTTTTGTTTTTTTTTTCTTCTTCCTCTTTTGGATTATTTTTTGGATTATTGAGATTTCTTAATTGGATTAAGGTGTGAAGAACCTGAAGGAATTTTTTGTTTTTTGTTTTTCTTCTCTCCCTTTTTGCTTTTTCCTTTTTCTTTTGCTTTTAATCAATATTATTATTTTTGGATTTGTTTGTTTTTTTCCTTTTTATTTTTTCCTTTTTTATGGTGGATTATCTCGTAATTGGATTAGGGTCTAGAAGAACCCGAAGATCTGTCTTCTTCCTTTTTTTCTGTTTCTTCTTTGGTTTCGTGTTTTTTACTATTGGAGTTCTCCATTTTGGATTATAATTGGCTGCCCTACCAGTTGGGTTAAAAGTTAAGAAGAATTTGAAGTTTTGCAAACATTGAAATGAGCAAGAAACCAATACTATCTGGCATTGCTGCTTCTACCTCTGCTTCCCCACCAGCTGGAGGACAACGTTTAATTCAGACAATGTTGAAGCAAGATAAGGAACAAGAAAAAATAACTTTACAGTTACAGATGATTATGCAAGGAATTCAAGAACTTAAGACAAAATCAGATATTATTGAACAAAGAACAGAAAATATTGAACAAAGAATAGAGAAGACTGATGAAAAAGTGGAAAATATTAAACAAATGATGGTTAAGTATGAGGAGAAATTCCAAAAAATTGAGGAAGAAGGAAAACAAAGAGAGAAGAAGATTGAAAATATTTTCTTTTTCTTTTGATGACTTTTAGTATTCTGGCCAGTGTTCTGGCGCTTTGCTTTTTTACAAAATCTTGCCAAATGTCCTCTTCCTCCACAATTAAAACACTTTTTAATTGCATATGCAGTAGGAGATTCATTATCTTCTTTTTGAGGTTGCTCCCTCCTTAACTCATCTCTTTCAAGTCTTCTTCTGGCCTCTTCAATCAATCTGCCAGTTATATCAGTTAAAGTTAAATTTTCCTTAGGCAAAATTTCAAGGGAAGTGATAACTTTCTTCATAACTTTCATAACTTCATAACTGTCATAACTTTCTTCTAGTGAAGATAGAATTATATAGACGGTGTAGTTCAGAGAAAATAAGCTCTTTCTCGTGCAGTTCTTGAAAAATGCTTTTTATAAAATTCAAATGAGTAAGCATATCACCATTTGTCTGGAGATGCGTCCTGAAAAGCTTCCGTGTTAGATTTATGTGTGCACCAACGTTATCTCGGACATAAATCCTCTTCAGCTTCTGCCAACACCCAACAGCTGTTTGCTCTCCATGGATATGAACAAGTTGCTGGTCAGACAGTGTTAGTCCGATTATGCAAATAGCTTGTTCATTCTTTTGTTTAAATTCTTCTATCTTTAGTCTATCTTCCTCAACCTCTGGATCCCATTCCTCTACGTTTGGTGGATTTTCAATTATGTTCCACAGACCTTCTCTTCGTAGAAGTAGACTACATTTCATAGACCATGATACATAGTTTGTTCCATCCAGCTTGGATATAAGGGACAAACTTTGTAGATTGACTTGTGCCATGTTTTCTATATATGGATATAAAACTATAATTAATAAAACACAGCTGTCTGTTTACTGCAATGTATAACAACACAAACTCTCACTTTTTACATAAATCTGTTTTATCCTAGTTAAACTGACTCTGCAGCCTCTGGGCCCATAACCAGTGTTAAGCCTGTGTTCCCCAACCAGGGTTAAGGAGACAAGCTAAACAGAATGTGCAGCGTTAGTCAGATAGGCACACAGATAAATGAGTGAGATATGTTTGTATGTTTGTTAACATACAGTAAAAATAACAGATACGCTTGTGCTATTAAAATATATAGTTTATTCCATTTAGAATTATAGCATAGTCAAAATAACAGTCCATTAGTCATGTATCATTTTAGTCAGTCCATTCAAGGATATTCAATTAGCAAAGTCCATGTAGAATATCCAATGTCAGTTCACTTACAAATAAATCAGTCCTTTCTCTCTCCCGTTCCAGTAGGGGAAAAACGCAGTCTTCATCCAGTAATTAGGGATCATCAAGCCAAAGAGAGCAAGCTGCAGGCCTTGCTTCTTTTATGGTGCTTTTTACAACCACTCCCTTAATTACATTCCTACAGTTAAAGTTGCAGACACTTTAACTAACAAACTATGATAACATATTTATTATTTTACCTAAACCAGTTAGGGTAAACAATGTTATCCCTAACAAGGACTTCTGTCTTTGTTTTCAGTGTTCCGTTGGTCAGCCATAACCAGGTCTTTTCCTTATCTATTTTTCCTTGGATCTTTTCAAGGAACTGTCCATGCAGTGCTTTGTTACACCAGCTGTCAGCCCAAGTTTGCATCCCTGTTTTCCTGTATTGATTCTTGGTTTGCTGCACTTTGAACAGCTTCCTATTGTTGACCTCTATCAAAGCTGGTTCAACATATTATTGTTGTTGTTGTTGTTGTTATTATTATTATTACCTTTATTGTCAGAGCACAACGTGTACAATGAGATTGGCTGAGCCTCCCTTCATGCACCCTCCCCCCAACACAATTCACAGTGAGGACAGCAGACCCTAACCCAGTCCCAATCTTATTATACTATGTGACCTTGTTGCACAATGCGCTGGCCCTGCAAGTCTGTGTTATTTTCCATTCAGAAGTCTGACAGCCCATGGATAGAAACTGTTCTTCAGCCTGTTAGTGTGGCTGGCTATGCTTCTATATCTCCTACTTGATGGTAGGAGAGTGAAGAAATGCTGACCGGGGTGTGAGTTGTCCCTGAGAATTTTCCTCACTCTTCAAAGCAGCGAACCCTGGCAATGTCATCTAGTGGTATCAGAGAAGGATGATTTGTGCTGTGCTCACTGTTGAGGTAATTCCCCGTTAGGAAAATGAGTGCACACAGGGAGACGTAGTGAGAGTGGTGAAGAATAGCACACAGCCAGCACACAGATACACTGTATAGTAAAATGTTGGTTTTTACTTCAAGTAAATGGTTAAGCAAAGTCCAACAAACAGTCCAAGTTATACACGGTTATAGCAGTCAGTTTTCAGTTCAGGGATAATCCAATAACAAAGTCCAGTATCAAAAACAGTTCAATAATAGACTCACATCAATCCAAGAATAACGATGATCAGCAACCATCAATAAGGAAATGCAGGAACCAAAAACAGTGACCATCAGAACATCACCCAACTAGAAACTAGCAACACTCTCTGGGAAACCAGGTTTCTGGCTCCATCTTATGGCCGTTTGAGGAACCACACCCAATTACAATTTTTAGCATTCCCTTAAAGAGACATATTAAAATGTCTATCCTGGTTTATATATTTCCAACCCAATTGTTAGGTGACTTACATTCCTAACACTCACCACCCTCTGTAATGTCTTTCTGTTCGCGGCTGTCAAGTCACCATATCACACTGTAATGCAATATGTGAGGACACTTTCTATTGTGGACCAGTAAAAGGAGGTCATCAGTCGTTGTTCCACTTTATTTTTTCTGAAGACCCTAAGGAAATGGAATCTCTGTTGGGCCTTTCTGGCCATCTGGGTTGTGTTGATTTTCCAGGTTAGATCTTCGCTGAGGTAGATTCCCAGGAATTTAAAGGAAGAAACTCTCTCCACACAGCCCCCCTCAATGTAAAGTGGGGTGGGTTCCTCTCTCTTCTTCCGGAAATCTAACACAATCTCCTTTTTCTTGCTAATGTTTAGGTGCAGGTTGTTTTCTAGGCACCATGAGGATAATTTTTGAAGCTCCCCACCTGTAATGAGATCCAATATGGTAGTATCAGGTGCGAACTTAATGACCACAGTGTCAGATCACAGGTCATATGATACACAGTCATGTGTGTATAGTGAGCACAGGTAGGGACTGAGCACACAGCCCTGTGAGGAGCCAGTGCTCCCCTTTAGAGAGGTGGATGTGACAGATCCAGTCCTCACTGTTTGTGGTCGGTCCCTCAGAAAGTCTTTGATCCAGTCACAGATGGAAGAGGGAAAATCCAAATCAGTCAGCTTTCAATAAGGATGCTTGGCAGGATAGTATTGAAGGCCAAGCTGTAGTCAATGAAAAGCATCCTGACATTGTTTCCGGATTTCTCCAGATGGCTCGCTACAGTATGTAAGGCGGTAGCTATGGCATCATCTGTCAACCTGATACCCCTGTAGGCAAATCGATGTTTGTCAAAATCTGGTGGGAGGCATGTCCTAAGGTGTTGGAGAACCAGTCTTTCAAAGCATTTCATCACTACTGACGTTAACGCGATAGTTCTGTTGTCATTTAGACAATTGCTATTTTCTTGGAGACTGAACACAGGCCATTTCTAGGAAGATGTTAAAGGTCTTTGTCAGGATCCCTGTTAATTGATCGGCACAAGTCTTTACCACTATCCCCAGCACCCCATCTGGACCTGCAGCTTTACTGGGATTCACAGCCTTCACTGCAGCTCTCACTTGATATTTGTATAGGGTGAGTGGCTGCAATCAGAAGGCTGGCATGCAGAGGCTACGGGGTCTGGTCTTTTCACCTCATAGCAGGTGAAGAAGATGTTCAACTCCTCTACCAACGAGGTGTCAGCATTGACTGTGTTCCTCGTGTTGCCCTTATAGTTAGTTGCTGCAGTCCCTGCCACACTTGCTTCAGGTTGTTATCTGCTAGTTGATTCTCCACCTTATATTTTTGTTTTGCCACCTTAATGCCTCCTCTAAGGTTTGCCCTGGCCTCTATATATATCTATTCCTGTCCCCTGCCTTAAAGGCAGAATCCCAGGCTCTCAGAAGTGTACCTCAGCAGTCATCCAGGGTTTACAATTTCCATAGATGGGTATGGGGCATGCTGGGGAGAATGCAGTCAGTGATGTCACACATGCGTGCGATGTCACGCATGCATGATAAGGACTAACTGGGCAAGGAGGAGAGGGGTGGGCGTAGAGGGGCGGGGCCAGCCAGGGGCATGATTTGCTGGTTCTCTGAACTGGGCAGAATCGTAACAACTGGTTCTATAGAACCAGTCTGAACCAGTAGAATTCCACCCCTGTCCTTATTCCTTTTAGACTAGACATACCTAGTTTGGTTAGCCCCCAATCTCTTCTTAAAATTATCTAGTGATGGTGTATCTATGACTTCTGGGTGACAAGCCATTCCACTGATTAATTGTTCTTGCTGCCAGGAAATTTCTTCTTAGTTCAGGTTGGATCCCTCTTTGATAAGTGTCCATTCATTACTTCTTGTTCTGCCCTTCTGAATAGATTGGTCCCTTGTTCTCTGTGACAGCTCTTCAAGTATTGGAGGACTGGAATCATGTCACCCCTAGTCCTTCTCTTTATTAGACTAGACATACCTAGTTCATTATATGGTTTAACCTCCAGAGTCATTATTTTATACGGTATGTTGCTATTCTCTGCATTCTTTCTATGGTCTCCATATCTTGTTTTGTCATAGTGACCAAAACTGGGCACAGCATTCCAAGTGTGGTATTATACCAAAGCAGTATAAAGTGGTAATTATACTTCATGTCTTAATACATCCTCTGTTGATGCAGCCTAGGACTACTTTGGAGTTTATGATACTGCTGGCATACTTAAATGGTTGTCCACTAGACTCCTAGATCCCGCTCGCAGTTACTGCTATTAAGCCTGTACATTTATTTTTTCTTCCTTAAGACCTTATTTTTCTCCTCACTGAATTGCATTTTGTTGCTTAGGACCCAGTGTTCAAGACTGTCAAGATTCTTCTGGATCTTGAGCCTCTCTTGTATAAGTGTTGGCTATACCCCTAGTGTGGGGTCACCTGAAAATTTGATGGGTTCCCCTTCTGTCACCTCCTCTAAATTTTTGATGAAGATCAATCAGAATAGAATTGGAAGGGACCTTGGAGGTCTTCTAGTCCAATCCCCTGATCAAGCAGAAGACCCTGTACTATTTCAGATAGGTGGTTGTCCAGTCTTTTCTTAACAATCTCCAGTGATGAAGCACCCACAACTTCTGAAGGCAAGCTGTTCCACTGGTTAATTGTCCTCACTGTTGGGCAGTTTCTCCTTAATTCCAAGTTGCTTCTCTCCTTGTTTAGTTTCTATCCATTGTTTATTGTCTTGCTTTCTGGTGCTTTGGAAAATAGATTGATCCCTCACATCTTTGTGGCAGCCCCTCAAATATTGGAATACTGTTATTGTATCACCCCTAGTCCTTTTCTCTAGACTGGTCATACCCAAATCCTACAACCATTCTTCATATGTTTTTATCTTCAGGCCTTTAATCATCTTACCTGCTCTTCTTTGTACTTTTTCCAAAATCTCAACGTCTTTTTTGTAAATATGGTAACCAAAACTGGATGCAATATTTCAGGTGTGGCCTTACTAAGGCTTTATAAAGTGGTACTTTATGTAGTTTTGATTCTATGCCTCTGTTTATACAACAAAGGATTGTATTAGCTTTTTTGGCTGTTGCTGCATACTGCTAGCTCATGTTTAAGTTGTCATTCACTAGGACTCCAAGGCTCCTCTCACAATTATTGTTTTGGAGCCTGGGTTTGCCTATTCTGTACTTGTACCTAGGTGTAAAACCTTGCTTTTCTCCACATTAAATTTCATGCTGTTGGATAAAGCCCATTGTTCAAGTGTTCCAAGATCTTTTTGGATCCTGAGCTTGTCTTTTAGGATGTTGGTTATTCCTGCCAGCTTAATGTCATCTGCAAATTTGATGAGTTCCCCTTCTATTCCCTTTTCTAAGTGATTTATGAAGATATTGAAGAGTACTGGACTTAAGATGAAACCTTGTGGTACCCTACTGCTTACTTCTCTCCATGTAGATATAGTACATTTAAGGACTACTCATTGAATACAGTTTGTCAGCCAGTTACAAACCTATTTGGTGGTGATTCCATTTATCTCACCCTTTTTCTAGTTTATCACCTAGAAGTACGTTGTGATCTATTTTGTCGAATGCCTTGCTGAAGTGTAAATATACTATGCCCACAGCATTTAGCTAATTTAGTCACTTTGTCAAAAAATAAAATAAGATTGGTTTGGCATGATTTGCTTTTTAACAAAGCCATGCTGGCTATTAGTTATGATTTTATTTGTTTCTAGATGTTCACAAATCTTTTTTCATTGGTCAACTAGTTACAAATACATCTGGTGATGATGCTGTATATCCCATAATTTTCTATTTTATCAAGAAACAGGCTATGATCTAATTTGTCAAAAGCCTTATTGAAATCCATGTTTACTGCATCCACAAATGGTCTGCTCATTTAGTTATTTTGTCAAAGAATGCAACAAGGCTTATCTGGCATAATATGTTTGTTACTAACATATGCTGGCATCTAGTAATAGCTTTGCTTGCTTCTAGTTGTTCACAGATCTGTTACTTGTTTATTTTTTCCAGGATCTTCCAGGTATTGATGGCAGGTTGATTGGTCTGCATTCTTATATCCATTTCCCCCCCTTTTGAAGATGGTAACTACACCAGCTTTTTTTTCAGTCTTGTAGTAGTAGTAGTAGTAGTAGTAGTAGTAGTTCCCCAGTGCTCCAGGATCTTTGAAAAATATGGTTCAGAAAGGAGTGGAGCTTCCTGATGTTACCAGTCACAGGGAACACAGCTCTGCAATTCCTGTGCTGGCTTCTCCCTGTTTGTGGCAGAGGTGGTATTCAGCAGGTTCTGACCAGTTCTGGAGAACTGGTAGTGGAAATTTTGAGTAGTTCGGAGAACCAGCAAATACCACCTCTGACTGGAGATTTTACAGTATCCTTCTCTTGCCATGCCCACTAAGCCATACCTACAGAACTGGTAGTAAAAAAATTTGAATCCCAGCACTGGTATGTGGGCTCCAAAAGGAGCCAAAGCTGCCTTGTAGGGGCGGTGAAGCAAAGGAGGAGCGCTCTGAGAGGTCGCAGGTCATAACTCTCCTGCTGAACCCTGGGCCTTTTTCTGTCTATGCCATGACAAGGAGAAGAGGCAGTCTAAGATTGCTGCCAAGAAGCTGGGACAGCAGATGATCATCTAAGCCAGGGATCCTCAAACTTTTAAATCAGAGGGCTAATTCACAATCCCTCAGAGTGTTGGGGGGCCAGACCATCTGGGTAGGCATAGCTAGGTGGTCATGTGACTGGGTGGACATGGCCAATTTAGCAGTCCATTTTGCCTTTGTCCTTGCTGTACTTGCTCAATCCAAGGAATCTATTTACTAGGAGACCAGACTACTTTTTTGAATTATTTGAGATTATAGGGCTTTTAAGCCTGAAGGGGAATTCACAAACTGATTTGTTTTTTCCACACTTGTGCATGTGTATATACACACACATGAATATCTACCAAAATTGTTCAGCAACCAATTTGGTGGATGTACTTTATATATGGCAAGAATCAAAGGGGTGGGTGAATTCTTCTTCAAGCATTATACTATGGTTGCATTTGAATTAGTGTTAGTCAACTTCAGCTAATTTTGAAAAAGCTAGGAGACATGGATCAGGAGCTGAAAAACATCCTGAAAGGCTGTTTTAAAAGTATTTTTAAAGACTTTTAAAGTACTAATTTACAATCTGGCAGCAGAGCTGCTTTTCAAACCAGCAGCAGCTCCTCCCCCTCTCACCCACCGGTCCTGGATCATGTGGCTGCACCTGCGTCACCACCCCTCAGTCAGCTAGCCCTCCCCTGCACCCTTCAGCCTTACCTTCAGCAGCAGCGGTGTGATCAGAAGTGCAGCTCAACTGGTGAAATAATTAACCAGAATTGTGGCTGGAGTGGATGCTCGCTGGAACATAAGGCCAATGGTGAGGGGTGGGGCGAGGGGCTGGGCTGAATCCCACCACTCCATGGGCTGGATACTTTGCATTGGCAGGCCGTATCCATCTTGTAGGCCATAGTTTGAGGATCAATGATCTAAGCACAGTGCAGGAGCAGACTTTAGTGAACAGTGTGTGAACTGGGTGAGAAGAATTCTTTCTATTCAAACTTCAGCTCCAAAGAAATTCAGGGGAACTATTTATCTAGAACTATTTGTTAAATGGTGAACAAGCACTTTGGAAAGGGATTAAGTGATTAAACTGAAAGGAGGAGATTTAAAAAGAGAGGAAACAATTTATTTTTTAAAAATACAGAAAACTGGACTCTCAAAGTGAGAAGATGAAGAAGGCATTTCAAAATGCTGCAACTTTGGATTAAAAAAATTAATACCGCTTTTTCACTTGAATTATAATCTGAAATAATCAATAATAATTAAAATTGGAGTCCCAGTAGCAACATTTTGAAGTAGAGAGCACCATCTGCTGACAAGAAGAAAAATATACAAGCCTGGAAATAACCATTTGAAGGACTGTGAAAACAACTAAGATCATTGGAGATCTGAATATTAAAATAAGATTTTAAATTAAAAGACCCCTAAATGCTATGTTATATGAATGAATCCATAAAAGTGATTTAAGAAGGCTTGGATAATCATCTGGTCTATTTAAATGGATTTGACTGATTATTTGTGAGATATAAAGAATTGTGATTTATATAAGTTCAGCCTTGAATAAATGGTTCCTGGACTTTTGGCTCAAAGTGGGAGCTACTAAAATAAAATAAGCAACACAAGGAGGAAATGAGTGAAATTTTAAACGAGATGGAACTGATGTTCCAAAGCATTAAGGATTTTATACAGAAACAACACAAGGCAATGGTTGAAGTATTTGACGGCATAGACCAAAAACTGGAAAATATTATACAAGGGACTATGAGCAAAGACCAGGATGTTCAGGAAAGGAAAAAACCACCAGAAGGAATGGAGGAAAAAGCAGAACTGAGAAACCAGTGAAAAAAAGACAAGGAAGAGATATCATCAAAACTAATAATGATTAAGGAATTTAAACAGGAGGAAAATAATTTAAAAAGACTTAAAAAGAGAATGGGAGAAACAGGAAGATATTTGGGGAAAGGAGATAGGTGTTAGAACAGATAACTTTAAAATTAGACAGTGGAATAGGGTAGGGAGGAGAGAAAAAGTTGGATTGAATAGTCAGGATGCAGATATAGATAGAGTAACTTAAAGATCCAAGAGAAGAATATGAGAGGCAAGTTAAAAAAAAAAAAAGGATAAGACTTAAAGTACTGATAAGGCAAGAGACAATGGATAGAAAAAAGAAGGGGGGGGAGATTCTTTAAGAACATACTTAAGCCAAAACATGTGTATTAACATTAGAATTATATAGAATTATATAGACTGGATAATTATTTTGCACATTTTGTGATAAGCATTAGGATAATGTTTTAATACAAATAGATATGAAGAGTGAAATATGGGAATTATGAATAAGAACTAAGCATTAATTGGAAAATTAGAGAATGAATGATGGTATTGTTATATAATGATTATATAATGATATAATGATTAGCAGTGAAATAATAAAATTAATACAAATATAAATAATAATAAAATAATATAAATAATAATAAAATTAATCAATGACTAATTAGATAATGAAATAATATAATTTAATATAAGCATGTGTATTAATAGTGGAATTACATGGATTGGATGAATGGAAGGAATATGAACAGATCTACCCTATATGTTTAAATGATATTGTAATTGGTATAAGAATTGTATATTGAAACACTAAACAATGAAAGAATGATGAAACTTTAATATATACAGATGTGAAGAGTTAAATAAGAGAAATATAAATAATAAAGCAGATGAAAGATGGAAGACAGAAAAGAAGCATCTTTGAATACTACAGTAACATGAATAAAAGTAAGAATAGAAATAGAAATAAGAGGGGAACAACAATATACATATTTTAATATAACAAAATATATGTAATAAAAAGAGGAAGATTTAGAAATTGAATGGTGATAGTATTAGATACGTTTAAACAATATGAAACAATGAAAATTAAATGTAATAACTATGAGTAATATTATGTTTATTTGTACTAAAATGTATGATACCCATGTATCACACTGTTCATGCATTGATATGCATAAGCAACATAAAATAAAAAATGACATATAAAACATAAAAAAAGAAAGAAAAAGAAAGAAAAATATGATTCAATGATTCCAAGATTTTATCCCTGACCCCCTTCAGAACTCTGGGATGTAATCCATCTGGCTGTGATGATTTGAACTTCTCTAGAGTAAGATTAACATGTTGTTTTACCATTTTCTTGTTTATTTTGTCTTGTATCATTTGTCTTATATTTTGTTTTATGGTACTGCTTTTGATGGGTTGGACTAATTTTTCCTTTTGGGCAAAGAATGAATTAAGCTGCTGTCATCTTCTTGCTATCTTTTCCCATGAGTCGACTGGTTGTTTTCTTTCTTTCTTTCTTTCTTTCTTTCTTTCTTTCTTTCTTTCTTTCTTTCTTTCTTTCTTTCTTTCTTTTACACGTAGGAAAGAAACATTTAAAATTATTTTTGACATTTGTTGCAAGTCTTAGTTCATTTTGAACCTTAGCTTTCCTGTGTTGTGGCCTATTGGCAGCTGAATCCAGAGGGGAGGCAGAGTGGGAGTCGGACCCAGCATCTGAGTGGGAAGAGGGAATGGAGCTGTCAGAGATATAGAGGAGGAGCCTGGACTGTCCATCAGCCCCTAGATGGAGAGGCAATAGCCTCCAGGTCCGGAGATGGCTGATGAGGAAGAGGAGGAACAGGTGCGTTCTGTGTCTGACATGCAGATGCACAAAAGGCAAAGGAGAGGAGAGTAGCAGGAATCTATGGGCCGATCATCAGGATGAAAGAGCCACCACTGCTAGCTAAGCCCCCCCCTTAACTCTCAGGATAAAAGGCAGGGGGCGAAGATGAATAGGTGTGGCAGACAACTATTTGTCTCCCTGTTGATCAGCCACTGATAGCCCGAACTTCTGAATCCTGTCTGAAAAATTATTGGAATTCTTTCATGGAATCTGCTGCGCTGAGAATTGATGTACCTTCTGAGTGTGTCTGTGTTTGTGTTTGATGCTGGAAATGAATGGGTGCACCCTCCAGGACTTCCTTTATGACTGTGGGAAGAGAGAGAGAGAGACTCCTGGTGTGTTGGGGTCATTTTCAGGGGGAAAGTGAGTGAGCGTCACTTTCCACAGGCTCTTTGAGACTGCATTAGCCTACTGTGAGAGAGACTCTTTGCTGGGGCTGCTGGCATCCTAATAAAGAGAATGATTAGTTAAAAACAATGTGCTTGTCGTGTTTGAGAGTCAGGTCAGAACATCCTGTGAATCTTTGCAGATTCAGATTATATGCTGGTGGTCTAATTTAGTCATGTATCCCTCTTTTCGCTTTTTATACTTATCCTTCTTATCTTTCAATTCATCAGCGTTCTTTATGTAACCATGTTGCTTTTTTTCTGCGATGTTATTTTTTTTCCTTTTTAGTGGTATTGTGCTAGATTGGCTTTTATAATTTCATGTTTCAGTTTCCAAAGCTTCTTGAATTGTTTTGCCTTTAAAGATTTCCATCCATGGAATTTTCTTCAGCTGTCTCTGAGTTTGTTGAAATCAAACAAGTCTAAATCTAAGTCTAAGACACTAGTTTAATTTTGTTCTACAGCTTGTGCCTGCATTATATTGAATTCCAATGTCACATGATCACTCTCCCCCAAAATTCCTGTAACTTCAACACCCTCTCTATCATTTCATCTCTTGTTAATGAGAATTAAGTCCAGTATAGCAAATCTTCTAAGTTCATAACAAACATGTAGATGCAGAGTTTGTCTCCTAGTTGATAGTTCCAAGTCCCCTGTTATATTGCAGTGTGCTTCAAGCACACAATTACCTAAAAGTTCTATTTCTTTTATTTGGTTAGGTGGTCTGTAGTATATAACTATGCCAATGTCATTCTTTTGTTGTTTTATATTAATCCAAAATGCAGTCAAGGAGATTTTCATCCTTGATTTTTGGGACGGTTTTGCATTTCCATAGCAGTGTAACTTTTTTATATATAATGCAACTCCACCTTATCTTTCATTAGGTTTGTTTCTTTTCAACAATCTGAATCTCTCCAGCTGTACATTCCAATCATGGGTTTCATCCCACCAAGTTTCAGTAATGGCAATAATATCATATGTGTAATGTATTTGGATTTCAAGTTCACTGTGTTTGCTCCTCATACTTTGAGCATTAGCCTATAGTCATTTGTATCCTTTTTGATTGATCCTGTGTTTCAGTGGTGGGATTCAAAACATTTTTACTACTGGTTCTGTGGATGTGGTTTGATGGGAGTGGCAGGGAAGGTTACTGTAAAATCTCCAGTCAGAGGTGGTATTTGCCAGTTATCAAAATTTCCACTACCCGTTCTCCAGAACTAGTCAGAACCTGCTGAATACCACCTCTGCTGTGTTTGCTATCTACATCTCCTGTAGATATCTGAGTTCACCTTCTTTCTTGATACTTGGTTGGTTGCCTTGAGATTTATCTAAAAATTGGTCTTCCTGCTCCCTCCCTGTTTTAGTTTAAAGCCCTTCAGATAAGGCCAGCCAGTTGGATTAACCAATTAACCAGTGGAACAGCTTGCTTTCAGAAATTGTGAGAAGAGACTAGACAGTCACTTATTTGAAATAGCATAGGTTTTCCTGCTTGAGCAGGGGGCTGGACTAGAAGGTCTCCAAGGTCCCTTCCAAATTCTGTTCTCTTTTGGTCTGCTTTGGTCTGCTCTGCTCTATTATACTCTACTATACCAGTTGGTTTCCAAATGCATTTTTCTCTGTTCTTGTGAGGTGTAGCCGATCTGCTGCCAGAAGCCCCACACCCACCAGTGCAGGTATTGTAGACAGTGGTCTAGGAATCCAAAGTTCCAACGTTCTCTCAAACATCCCTATTCCTTAAGCCAGTATTTTACTTCAAAAGTTCAGCATTCCCTGATTTATTTTATAAATTTTAATTAAAATTTTATAATTAAAAATTATAACATTTAAAAACTAACTTTTTTTTTAAAAAAAAGTTTAATTTAAATAAGTTATTTTTATGAACCTTGGGTTTATGGAGGGTTTTAAACTCTTGCAATTAATGCTGAATTAATATTTAAAAATAAATGTTACTCCTCAGCTCCTCTTATGACTAGTATAGAAAAAAAATGTGTTCCTCAGAGGGAAGAAGAGAAAAAAATGCATAGAAAAAAAGACAGTGGTATACAGTGGTATCTCAGTACTCAACTGCTTTGAAAGTCATTGAATTTGGTACTTAATGCATTTTGAGATGAAATTTTTGTCTGGGTACTCACTGCTTGATACTCAATGTGCAAGCTAGAACTTGTTGGTGTTGGTTGTCTCATGACTCACTGCCCTTTCCAGCTGAAACAAAGGGTCACATGTTAGTCATACAACAGCTCTTGGTCCTATGCAGATCCTCTAGCAATCTTATCTTAACTTCTGTAATCATTTTGTGATTTTTATGCTTTTTTTCTAATCATGGATCCTAAGAAAATGACACAGATAGCACTGACCAAAAAAAATTACTTTGTAAATAATAAGCAAATATGAGAGTGATATTCACATTAGCGATCTTGCTAGGGAATACAGTATGTCTAGAATAACAATCTCCACCAGTATTAAGAATAAACAGGCAATTAAAAAGGCTGATGGTAGGAAAGGAGTTAAAGCAGTGACAAAGGAGCATTCCCAAACATTCCAGGAAGTTAAAAAACTGATATTAATTTGGATAAATGAGAAGCAGCTGACGGGTGACAGTGTGTCAAAATACATGATATGTGAAAAAACAAAACAGTTGCATGTCGATCGTTTGAAAAACAAATTGGGAACAAGTGGCAAGTGTTGACATTTTTAAAGCTAGCCACGGTTGTTTGATTAAAAAAAAAAAGACTGGCATCCATAGCATTATGAGTGCTAATAAAAAGGTTGTTGATGAATTCATCCATGAAGCACTGAGAAGCTGCAGGAACTACAGGAGAAGCAACAAGAGGTGGCTAAAGAGATTTCTTCAGGGGAAGAGAAGATAAGGGAGGATGTCCCTAGTTCCTTGATTTAGAAATGTGTGCAAAATGGGCAGAAGTTCAAAACTGCAGAGAAGTACCATCTGGAAAAAATGTTAACAAGTAAAAATGTGAATTTATCCAATGACCAAACAATTTCACTTTCGAGGAATTCTGAAAAGAAGACAGAAGCAGTCCTCAATGGATAAGTTTTTAGTGAAAGTGACAAAAAGTATGTCAGACTCAGAACCTGTGATGAAGTTGAAAAAAGGCAGAAAAGAGAAAGAATACCTGAAGTGCAAGTGCCTGATAGTAGGGGAGGGTATTGGAGGGGAACTCTCCTTCCAAGCAACAGTACATGCAAACTCTCCTCTTCACTGCTCTCCTCCCATTATCCCTATAATTATTTCCCCAGATGAAGAGGGAGAGCTGCCTTAGAGGAGAGCTGGGGGAATATCAGGAAGATGGCAAGATCTCTATTCACTCTAAGCAGGGAGGGGCCAGGAATCTTTCACATGAGATGACTCCACCTGCTGTACCTCCAATGTGACATATGCTATATTCTGCCAGCAATGCCCCACAGGATTCTGCATTGGAGAAACAGGACAAACTTTGCACCAAAGAATTAATGAATATATAAAAATTCAAACCAAGGACAAAATAATAGCAAGCATTTTAACTTCCTGGGACATACAATTATAGATCTCAAGGTATCTATTTTGTAACAAAGAAACTATACTTATTAGCCCCACTAGATAATGACCAGAAAATCAAGTCCATGGGAGGACTAAAACTACAGGGGAATGACCAAATGAATGTCTGGCTGGAGAGGGGAGATGCAGCTGTACTAGAGGCTCAGATACCCAGCCAGAAGCACAGGGTGGAAAGGATCACACCTGCAGCCAGTCAACAGGAATGAAAAGGAACCACCTCCTCCCCCAGATCCTAGAACACATAGGGGCTGAACAGAGGGAGCCAGCAAGGCTATTCATGAGGCAGCAGCCTTGTCCCTCCTAGTGTGTTACACTGGTGCATGCCTGTTTAGCCCAACACATGGAGCAATGTGATGTCGAAACAATTGCCTGTTTTCTCTGCCTTGCATGTGTTCCAACTCTGACTCCAGTTTTCATAACTTCAGACTTGTGCTTCATGTGACTGCATGTTTGGACTTCAGATTTGCTTTTCGGATTTTCAACTTGTACCTTGACATGGATATATCATATATAGACTCTGGATTGTGCCTGTGTGTGTGTGTCTGCAGATTTGTGCCTTTACATGTAGACTTTACAGTCCTGCATCTATGTCGTGCAAACTTGAACTCAGGGCAATTTTGCAGTTGGTGTGAGTGTGACCTGTCTTAATAAAGTTTTTAAACCTCCCTATAAGTCTGTGCATGTGGATTGGAACAGGACAATCTCATTAGGACATGGCCTCTTCTCAGTACAGGTAAAGTGAAGTTTTTATTTTATTCAATCTAAGTACAGTATTCATTAAATATTAGGGTTATTTCTCATGTAAAGTAATGATATACAACCGTATCTCCTTTTACTTATTACCTTACAATGTGCATTTTTGGTTTGGGAATGTATTACATTTATTTACATTGTTTCTTATGGGAAAAATTGGTTTGATACTCATTTTTTGTGTCCATCATACATTATACCCCGAATTGATGGATGATCTGGTTGATGCTTAAAATTATTTAAGGACTATTTATAAAATCCAGAACTCAAGTGGGCAATCTCTGTACTCTAACACTATAAATAAGTGCATGAGAAGAAGAAATTAATAAGCAAGTCATGCTGTTGATGCTACTACCAGTAACAAAAAATATTTTTTCCTGTCTTTCATGTAGCATGACAGAATCTGCCCAGTTCATCTACGTCGGCGGTCTTCTTCTGACTTGACCAAGCCTACGTTTGGCACCATGCCCCTGATTTCCCTACATGGAGACAGCAGTAATCCAGTCATGCTTTCTGTTAATCAAACCTTGGTAAGGTTCCACTTGGAAGCTAAACTTTTGAAACAAGAGCTAACTACAAAGCACACAAGGCATATATTTTATGTGGGCTCGAGGAACATCATTTTATTGTATGACATAATATGAAATTCATGTATTAAGTCAGTATGCAAACTGTTGTGTTGTCCTAATAGTCACTGGCAGGAACACTATGTTTTTATGTTCCACTTTAATAAGTAGTCCTTATCCATTAGTACCCCCACCATCCACTGCTCATGAAGCAAAAACCTGCAGTTGATAATAAGCATTTAATTTATTCTTTTAAAGCAGGCTCTTTCTGACCAATATGTGACATAGATTTTAATCTTCAGCGCATCTGTTGCATAACCTTCTTCACAAAGGATAGATTACCTTTCTTTCTTGTAAGAACTACGTGCAGAAATTCTTCAGATTATGTCCTTTTATTTTCCTGCTTTTCTGTGGATAAATTGTTACAGCTTCATCTGTCTACTTTTTCTTCTTTTTCATTCAGCATCGCTTACACACCCGAAGGATATTGTCCATGTTCTTTGTAAGTATTTGTTGATTTGTTAAAGCCATAGTTTGGTATATTATAAATTCCATATGAATTCTTACATTAGGTCTATGAAGGCAGCTCTTAAATCAGAAGTGCGTAACTGGATATTCCTGAGCTACAAATAATTGTAGACATTTTGGGTGCAATTCCTAGAGTATCTAAAAGAATGGCTACACAATTGTATTTTTTTAAATATGACTTAAAATGAAAACATTTACATGGAGAATAATTACACAAACAAACCACTCCTGAAAACTTGCCAAGAAAATTGCAGGGATATCCCCAGGCAGTCACCAGGAACCAAGACTGATTTGAATGTTCTGATTTGCCTTCAAGTAAAAAAATATTTCAAAAAGTACTGAGGCCTTTTGTTAGAATCTAAAACACCAAACATAGCAAAAAGTAATTATTAGTTGATATCCAAAACACAAGGCCAAACAAACATTTTTATTAGTTTCGGTTGATCCCAAGCAGGGGTGGGATTCAAAATTTTTAACAACTGGTTCTGTGGGTGTGGCTTAGTTGGTGGGCATGGCTTGGTGGTCATGTTATTGGCTGGGCGTGGCCAACTCAATATTGAGGCATGCATCTCCTCGCCTGGCCTCTCATGACTGTGGGGATGCTGCAACAGTCGTAAGTGTGAAAAATGATCATGTCACTTTTTTCGGTGCCATTGTAACTGAATGGTCACTCCACACAAGCAAAGTACCAGCAAAGGAGGGAAAAAAACCTCCAGAGAGGTTTCTGAGACAGGAAATCTAGTCCTGCCAAGAATGTAATAAAGGTTAACGGAGAGGCAGTTTCTGTAAGCAACACCAGAATGTTTCCTTCCTGCCTTCCTTACAGGATTAGGTCAGTAATTTCTTCTAACAACCAGTTCTCCGAACTGCTTAGAATGTTAACAGCCTGTTCTAGCGAACAGGTGTGAACTGATAGAATCCCACCCCAATCCCAAGTGTTCGTGCTGTCTATCTTAAGCCAATGCATAGATTTCTAAGTAGCTTGTTTGGCTCAGCCTGTACAATAAAATCCTCAACTGAAGCCCCAAAATCAAAGCAGCCTATCATGAACACAGAATCTTTTTTCCCCTTTTTTACCTCGAGCCCAAAGAACAAATCTCACACTTTCTGTCTTGACCCCTTACAGCCAATGAAAATGCATCAAGAACAACAGGAGCCAGCTGAGTCAGAGCCTGTCTATGAAGAGGTGGGCAGCTTTACAGACATGAATTTTCTGGAACCCACCCATTCCCTACTGCCTTGTGTGGATCAGGCTAAAAAACCAATTAGTTTTTCAGGCCAGTTGACATCCAGCATGCTGCCCCCTTGTTGGGTTCCCAGAGCATCTGGAATTGACTTAATAAAACCATGCTGCTTTGAGAGGATCTTTCAGATGGAATCAAATAAACAGAATCTCACTGATAGAATATCAGAACACAAAGTAATTCCAACTGTCTCTATAGATCAGCAGACTGGGCTGCCTCAAGCACAGGTTGCCCTGGGTAAGAAAGTGGGCCAACATACTGCAACCCTCCATCAGGAAAATCCAACTGAGGACAGTGAGACAAAGAAAAGCTTCCAAACTTGACTCACAAGACCTGATCATATATCTTCCAAAAGGAAAAAATAACAAATTCCTATCACATTAGGAAAACAAGAATTTGCGTTGGAGAATGCTTGTAAAGTAAAAGTAAGCTGAGCAGAAGGTCCCAATAATGACCCAGGGATCAGGGAGGGTAGTTATATCTGGGGCTTCTGTAAGAATGAGGTAACTATAGCTAATTGTCCATCCTGAAAGTGCAGTATTAGAAATTCATTCTCATTTTCTCTTGCTTTTACACAGCTGTTTTTAATTCATAGTGTGGTGAGAGGTTGTGCTTTCATTTTTACATCTCTTTGATTATTATTTTCCCTTTTTGTTCTCTCCTCTGAACAACTTCCTGCTCACTGTTAGTCTCTATCCCCCATCTGAATATACTTTTCTTTTCATGAGATACATTACAGTCAAAAGGATAAGCATCCTACTCTTCCCTTACATTCATAAACTGTCAATCACCTCTGTACTTTATGATTGTAAGGGAAGAGGAGAAAGAAGAATGAAGATAAAATTAAAATGGAAACTACATCTAGGTAGGCAGAACAGGACAACTTTTAGAAGCCATGTGTGGGAAAGGGGGAATGAAACATTTTGTTTTATTTTATTATTTTACTATTAAATTTTATTTAAAAATAAAAATATTTGAAAATATTTTTCAATATAAATTATAAAATGTTCAATAGAAAATATAAAAGAACAACAAAATAAAACAAATTATACAAAAGCAAAAATTCAATTTTTAAAAATTCATTTTCCAGATTCACTACTCCAGAAGTTTCATGTAGCAGAAATAATTGAGCCCAAAACCTATCGTTAAGCAATACAGTTGTTAAGTGAGTTTTGTCCCATGCTACGATCTTTCTTATCACAGTTGTTAAATGAATCACATGTAATCACAAGCAGTTGTTAAATTAGTAACACAGTTGTTAAGTCAATCTAGCTTCCCCGTTGATTGTCAGGTTGCAAAAGGTAATCACATGACCCTGGGACATGGCAACTGCCATAAATACATGCCAGTCGCCAAGCCTGTAAATTTTTATCATATGACCATGGGGCAATGGTTTTAAGTGTGAAAAACAATTATAAGTCACTTTTTTCAGTGCTGTTGTAACTTTATATGGTTACTAAACAAATAGTTGTAAGGACTACCTATATTAAAAATTGCTAATATGAATTAAAAGATAGAGATCAAATGAGATTAAAATTATCTTTCATTAAAGAACTATCTAATTGTATTTGGTGCTGTCTTAATTTTTCAACCAATACTATTTTCTACACCTTCAAATATAATTGTACTAAAAGAACAATGCAGTTTTCCAGTGTTTTTCAGTAATAATCCTGGTCACTAGAAACAAAAATTAATTTCTTCTATTGTCCTATTTTATTTTATTTTTTCTTTTAACAACCCCATAATCCTTTATTTGGGGTGGAATCAGGGGGACTGAATGAAGTTGAGCGTTTACTGGGTAGCCTTTCCTGATGCCTACACAGAGTTTGCAGCAGGCATTTTCTCTTTGTGCCCTATTGAACTCTCAACCGGGGTGGGATTCAACCGGTGTTACTACTGGTTTGATGACTATGTTTTGTGGATGCACAGTGTTTGAAAAGCCACTATTTTCCTGATTTTTCAACCTCAGCTGTGCCACGCAAAGCAGCTGAGGTTGTAAAAGCAGGAAATAAAGGACACATAAGAGCCCGGTGGACGTGTGGGCCAAACAGCAGCAAACACAGAACAGGTTCAGTGTCTGCTGCTCTTCAGAGCTACTGGTTCTATAAAACTGGGCAGAACTGGTAGCATCCCACCCCTGCTCTCAACCTTCCAAGTGAGCATCTTCACCTCTAGGCCATTACAGCATTCTTCATGATTTGACAGAACTGAACAATAAAGCTGTGCTAGCATTAATTGCCCAATATAGTAACATGTCTTCCCTTAAAAAAAAATAACTTTCAACCAAATGAACAAGTAAATGGCCATTGCTAACAGATGAGAATATGTATTAATTTAATGATCTTTTCCAACAAATTTAGAAAAATATTTGCTTAGTATATTTGATGGCTATAATATAGCCTATAACTAATTCTTGATAAATTTCCAAAGTCAGTTTAATAGTTACATCATGCACACTTCAAATCAAGTACAAATCCCAAGTCATTTCCTAACATTTTAAAGAATTTAAAGACAATCCTTTGCATTCTATGTAAGTAGTAAGAGTAATACAAATTGTCTTTGATTTTAAGTGACATGGTATGCACTATTTTTACAACAGTGCTTATGTTTTCTAATTGGGGTAAGCTCATGAGCTGAAGAAGAAAGAATTGAATTTATCTCATTTAAAATAGTTGAAATTTCAATTATACCATTCAGCAAACTATAATCAATAGAAGCTAACAGCCAAAGCTTGCATCCTATAAAATCTTCTATTGCCTCGTTCCTTAAACAGTTTGTATTTATCCAGTGGAGGAAATATTGGGAATACATATTTTTTTTGGCCCTTGGAGAAGCCTACTTTAAGTGTTCTGCCAGGACTTTCCATGAGTCTGAAAGTCTGGGAAAGTCTGGGAAATTGTGTATTATGTATTTCTAATCCTAACTAAATTTTCCAGATACAGAAAAAAAAAGGTTTGTAACCTTGCTTGTGTAAATCAATAAAATGTTTCTTTAAAATGTTTTTTCAGAAATAAAGATTTGTAAAATTCTTTTTATAAGAGAGAGACTTCTAACTGCTTCCAGATACAGATGGCACTGTCTCGTGTGCTTTGAATGAGGTTTTTAAAATGTATGCATCATACTGCCCTTGCCAAATTGGTCTAAATAATAACAAATGTGTCCAAACACAGTTGAGCATGACCACCAGTCTGTTGAAGAGATGAAAGAGATGGAAGCCTCATTTGAGATCCAAAATGTGTAACTACTCTACTAGATGAGAGTAGCAATAAGGCTTATTTATTGATTGATTCATTTGTTTGTTTATTGTTTGTTTATGTTTCTAATTATCCAATGCACTCAGATTCCAGATTTCCATTAAAAATTGTACTATTTTTTCTGTAAATAGTTGTACTTAAAAAAGACCAATAGGCTCACAGTTCTATGGTGGTGAGTTTAGTAAATGAAGAGGATATCATTTCAGATAAAAGATTTCCTTTAATTTGTGAATTTAGCATTTACTCCAGAAGTGGTATTCAGCAGGTTCTGAGCAGTTCTGGAGAACGGATAGCGGATATTTTGAGTAGTTCAGAGAACCGGCAAATGCTACCTCTGACTGGAGATTTTACAGTATCCCTCCCCTGACATGCCCACCAAGCCACACCCACAGAACCAGTAGTAAAAAAATTTTGAATCCCATAACTGGACTGAAGAATTGCTATTCTTTAAAATGACCTCAAGATGCTTCTTTTGATTCATTTGTAGTCCATAGCTTAGGTGTTTAATTTTGTATAAAGCTGAGCTGATCCTGATGTCAATTAAAAAGATACTCCTTTGGTCTTTTTAGCTGCCAGAAAAGAGAGTGGGGGAAAACAAGGCATTCTTGAAATGCCTAGATAATCACCTCAGTAGGGCCAAAGTTGTCGGAGCATAAGAAGGTTTATGGAGAGCATGATGAAGATGTATGTGTCCCATTGGAGAAGTCACATCCAAGGGCTGGGGGAAAGACCAGGGTCAAGGGAGAAATGTATGATGTGATTTAGTATTGGCTGCACCCAGCCAACTGCCCTCCCCTAGGGAGGTTTCAATTCAAAGTCATGCCTTTTGGACTATAGGGTGCCCTGGCGGTGTTCATGCAATTAATTAATGAGGTACCACATGAACATCTATACAACTATAAGGGCGTCCTTGTCTACTTGAATGACATCCTCAGCTACACTGAGGCGATGGACGACCACGTACCCCTAGTGCGCCAAGTACTGGAAAAACTTCTAGCACTAAATCTGTTTGTCAAGCTGTCAAAATGCGAATTTCACCATGCACTGTTGGACTACCTGGGATACTGAGTCTCAAAGGCATAGAGATGGACCCAGCCAAAGTACAAGCTGTCCTCGGTTGGCAAGTCCCTCACACCCACAAACAGCTACAAAGCTTTCTGGGGTTTGCAAACTTCTACCGGCAATTCATCCCCTCCTTTGTGAGGACTGCCAAATCCATGATGGACCTTCTTAAGACAGGAAGCATAGAAACAAAATCCTGCCCGGGACAACCCCTACAGTGGGACCTAACCTGCTAAAAATCATTTGAAACACTGAAGGAACTATTTGCAAAAGAACCAGTGCAGAACCACCCTGACCCCGAACAACCCTTCGTCATACAAGAGACGCCAGTGATGTGGCAGTGGGAGCACTGTTACTCCAAAAAAATGACCAAGGAAACCAACAGCCCTGTGCCTACGCCTCCCATAAACTCACAGACATAGAGAGGTGATTGGCTGCATGGGAGAAAGAGGCTTTTGCAATAAATGGGCACTGCAGACCTGGCGTCACCTGTTGGAAGGGGCCAGAAGCCATTCAAAGTTTGGACTGATCATAAAAAACTGGAAAGCCTTAGGACCCTGCGAAAACTATCACCCAAACAAGTCCGCTGGGCCCAATACTTCAACCGATTTGACTTTGTGCTAAAACACATCCCGGGGGGAAATAACTTTCTGGCTGATGCCCTCTCTCACGTGCCCCAGTGCGAAAGGGAAAAAAATTATAAATGCCATCATCCCCTCTGTCCAAATAGCTGCACAAGTAACCACCAGATGACGATGACACGACCAACAAGACCGATCCACAGATGACTTAGCCACGAAATTAAAAACTGAATTGCTAGCAGACCGCTGGTTCCGGGACAATCAAGACATCTTAATGAAAAGAGATGACCTAGCCTGGAAAGAAACAAAACTCTACGTCCCAGAATCTCTATGTATTCTAGTCCTTCAGAGGAGTCACGACACCAAGCCAGCAGGCCACTTTGGGTTCTTTAAAACTTTACATTTAGCTCAGAGGGAATTCTGGTGGCCTGGCATAAAGAAAGACGTGGACAGCTATGTGAAGAGTTGCACCATTTGCGCTGCGATGAAAAAACATCCAGGAACACCACCACCCAGATTGCTAGAGATGGTTGGGGAACCAATGAGGCCGTGGGAGGAGATCGCAATGGATTTCATAGTAGAGTTATTGAAAAGTGGAGGAAACACAGTGATCTGGACTGTGATAGACTTATTTTCCAAACAGACGCATTCATACCATGCAGCAGGCTACCCTCAGCCCACCAGTTTGCCAAGCTGTTTTTGAAACACATCTACTGCCTGCATGGAGTGCCACAAAGAATTATCTCAGACAGAGGAGTCCAGTTCATGGCTAAATTTTGGAAGGAATTCCTGCGGACTACTGGGTTGTCCCAGGGTCTTAGCTCGGCTTTTCATCCAAGCACCAATGGGGGGGACAGCGAGATTGAACACCATGGTAGTGAAGTATCTGAGATGCTACGTGAATTATCAGCAATCCAATGGGACTAACCCGCTTCAAAGTAGCGAGTGGCATGGACTTCATCCCAATGCCTGAGTATCCAAGGGATCCCCCATCCTCAGTCAGCCTGACCAATTGGATGTCAGCGCTGAAAGCAACTTAGGAAAATGTAAAAAAGGCACTAGCAAAAGCGGCACAAAGCTATAAAAATAGGCAAACACCGGGCCCCGCAAAGGCCATTCCAGGTGGGGGAGAAGGTCTACCTATCCAACAAGTATTTGACGTTAAGGTTCCCTAGTAAGAAGTTGGGACCAAATTCATGGGACCTTTCCCCATAGTAAAAGGTCAGCAACCCAGTCACGGTGTAACTGAAGTTGCCCTGACTGTTGGAGAAAATACACCCGGTATTCCATAGTTGCCTCTTAAAATCTGTGGTGGGATTGACCCTGAGGCCACCACCTCGTGAACCCCCAGACCCTGTGGTCATAGGAGGCCAAACCCATTATGAGGTGCAGCAAATCCTCGATTCGAGTGGCACAGGAGACAACTCCAATATCTAATCAAGTGGAAGGCTACCCTTTATCAGAGGCATCTTGGGTAAAGAGTAGTAACATCCAAGCTGGTCGCCTTGAGACTAGGTTCCATGCAGAAAACCCAATCAAACCTGGGGGGGGGGAGTTTCACAACCCTAAGTTCTATACCTGTAATAAATTTATTTTCTTTTTGTCACCTTCAGTAAGTGAGGGGAGCTGAATGTCAACTAAAAGATACTCCTTTGGTCTTTTTAGCTGCCAGAAAAAGGGAGTGGGGGAAAACAAGGCATTCTTGAAATGCCTAGATAATCACCTCAGTAGCCCAAAGTTGTCAGAGCATAAGAAGGTTTATGGAGAGCATGATGGAGACGTATGTGTCCCATTGGAGAAGTCACATCCAGGGGGTGGGGGAAAGACCAGGGTCAAGGGGGAAATGTATGATGTGATTTAGTATTGGCTGCACCCAGCCACGCACCAACATGGCAATTTCTAATAAACCAATTTACTTTTTTGAGATGCAGCTAGAGATTTTTAATTTGAATGAGGGTGGATTTGTTGGAGCCCTGACAGCTGAAGTATTTCCCACCTTCTCTAAACACAAGCTTTGCTGTATGCAAATTTGTGATATATCAACTGTGGTCACTGAGGTAGTAATGCCAGCAGGCCCAGGGTTGCTTCTGCTTAGCTCCTATTGGCCACTTTGCACCATATTGTTCAGGCCTAAGCAAAATTGTGCCTTCTCAATTGTTAAATGATTTATTCAGAAAATATGCTAATTAAAAGACTACATACCAGTGGTGGGATTCAAAAAATTTTTTACTACCGGTTCTGTGGACGTGGCTTGGTGGGTGTGGCAGGGGAAGAATACTGTAAAATCTCCAGTCAAAGGTGGTATTTGCCAGTTCTCTGAACTACTCAAAATTTCCACCACCGGTTATCCAGAACCTGCTGAATACCACCTCTGCTACATACGTGACTCTTGAAAAAAGCAAATCTTTCTGTGTTGTTTCCTTTTCCAAAGCAAGCAACATTTCATTGCTGTCCTAGAGGCAGGAGCAGTGGATAGTTACAGTGTTAGTGCTGGCTGAATCAGAAGTAGCATATCCACCCACCTGTCAACAGCCCTCATCAACTGTTTTTAAATTGAACTTGCAAGCTAGTGAGAAAATCTGCATCGGGCCCAGGAGCTTCCTGAGGTGGCAGGAGAGTCTCTGTAGATTAAATACCAACAGATTTATTTCATAGATCTAGCCATCTGTCCATTTTCTCCCTATTCTCATTCTTCTACTGCTTTCTTCAGAGCAAGTAGTTCATGTGTTCTATTTTTGAAAAGCAATAGATGTTGAACCATTATATTTTTCCATATTTACTGCATTTAAATGCGTTAGTGTTATTTTGATTTCACATACACAAATATCATGTAGGATTTATATAATGGCTTTTTAATTAATATTTACAGAAGAGCATAATAGGAAAATTCTAAAGGATTTAGTTGATCCCCAAATTCAGATTCAAGTCTTTGCTCCTAGAAATAAAAATCTATCCTAAATTTTCATGTGAACCTCCAAGGTTTTTTTTACTGGGCAAGGGTATCTGTCATGTACACATGTTCAGATCTTTTGCATTAAACACCACAATGAAAAAGCTCAAAGCAAGTTGCCACTTCGCTATGTTATGGGAGTCAGGCTATGTTATTATCATTTGTGGAAACAAGAACAGTATTCTGTTTTCCTACCATTAGGTAGGAAAATGCCTATTTCTTTATTGCATTCCTAGAAAAAGTGTCCTTCCCCTCTGCTGAGACAGATTTGTATTCAATAAAGAAAATGCAGTTCCTCAGTCGCAAGATTTGTTTAATGCTTGGCAATGTGAGATACAACTCCATTGCTCCTGGGTATACAGCATTTACAAGTCAAATACTACTTTAATAAAGACCTCAAAGTCACTGTGTTTCAAAGTTAAAATGGGCACAGGTATGCACACAATTCTAAATAATTTAGCTGTTGTCTTATCTGAGTCATTGCATATGCAAAGAACACAGAACCTTTTTATCCTATTCATTCCCCTACATATCTGAGATCTCTTGGGATCTGGAAGATGTGTTTTGCCCTCTGAAAGAAACAAGTCAATGGTGTTTCAGAAATATGCCACCCAGAGCTGCTAGGGAAACCCTTGTGTGAGAGATGTATGCCAACTGCCATGAATTAGAATAATTTGTTAGTTGCTTTTTCTATTGTTAACAGTAGAAGTCTATGAGACTGGAATTGTTGCAAATACCCCATACTGAACTTCAGTATGATGAGTAGAATTCTTATCAGTGGAGACATGCTTATATATCATGCTCTCTTAAAAGACACATAATAGTAAAAGACTGACTTTAGCAAAGTTTTCAAGAATACAGAGGGGCTTGGATTTCCACTAATGTTTATGTACTCTACAACATGTTCCTATCCTTGTGATTATTGTTCTGCTTTTGCATGGAGAATGATTGTAATGGGAATATGGAATTTGCCAGCTTTACTGATGACAGTAGCACGTTCTTTTGGTGGTCTGACCATTCCAAGTAAAGAGTAGCTTTTCCAGCCAGGATTATTCTGCTTTGATGTTGCAACTTCATCCCTGCAAACCTGAGGTCCATTCCATGTGGATCTTTCTCCTTAGCAACTCATGCTAAGGAGCATGCAGTTCATAGGACCTGAAAGAACAAAGATGGTGAGTGTCAAAATGCCATTTTATTGGTGTCCCATTGCAAATCCATTCCCAGCAGGATTAAGCACTATTCTAGGCTTTCTACAAGCCTGATGCTGTAATCTTACCTGTTTGGTTTACTTTACTAATCCCATTGACCTACCCATGGCAGGGTTTTGTCACTTATATAAATAGAAATTAAAAATTAGTCTCATCAGTTAATAGAATTTATTTAATTCTGTTTTCATAGAATAATCACGATGATGGTTAAAATAAGCCCTCAGAGAGGATTATTTTAATCTTTATTGAAATTGGCCTATTCCCAGCACACTGAGCAGAATAAAGAGGAACGTGTGCAGATTTCTAAGCTCAGCTTTCATTATGAGGTTTCAGTCTTTCCTGAGTTATTTGTGTAAATCTTTAATTCATTTTAGCACATCTCACTTTCCTAGGAATTAGCCAAATCTTCTAGTTCCTGTGGCCAATTATAGACAAGACTTATATTAATCAACATCTATGTAAGTGAAGAGTTAAGATGGCTCTAGTATGAAACTATTATACAAGAATGCTTATGGCAGGAGCCTACAACCTCTGGGCTACAGATGACTGCATGCATACAGTACCATTTGCTTGAGTGGAGGGTGAGCACATGGGCACATGCAGTTCCCATTTGTGTGAGCAGCGGGCAAGTGGATGCATGCACACAGCTCGATTTGTGTGAGTGGTGGACGAGTGCACATGTCAACTCATAAAATATTTATATGGTCTTTTTAGAGTTGCCAACAGAAAGGGGGGGAAGGGGTTTGAAAGAGCAGTGTGGCAGCTTGGAAATCGAAAGTGCATTCCATAAATAGTTTTTCAAAAATAGTAACTAGGTGACTGAAGTTTCTGCTGTGCAAATATCTAATGGGAGAACATGATTGATGACTCATGGCTATGGATGTGTCACATTGGAGAATATGAAGTATGATACACCCAGGGGGTGGGGAAAACCAGGGTCAAGGGTGACAATGAATTATGTGTCTCAGAGTTGGCTACACCCAGGCAGTGCCAGATATGTTAACTCCCAATAAATCCTTTTGAAGTTTTGGAAGTTTGACTCGAGACTCATGATTTCTGACAGCACAAATGCACACAGATCTATTTTTATTGTTAAAAACCTGGGCCAGGAGTTCAGCCAAGCAGTGGAACCCCAGGTAGCAGCCCCAGTTCTATTCAGAGAGAAAAAAGATGGATCTCTTCATCTCTGCATGGATTATTGTGCTCTGAAAGCGGTATGTATGGAAAATGTATAACCGCTTCCTCTGATGAAGGACATGCTGGCCTACTTGGCAAAGGGGAAGTTTTTTTTTTTTTTTTTTTTACTAAACTGGATTTATGAGAGGCATACTACCACATCAGGATCAGAGGAAAGGGATGAATGGAAGACCGCTTTTAATTGCCCACTCGGTTGCATTCAATTTAGGGTGCTTCTCTTTGGGCTATAGGGAGCACCCGTAGTCTTCATGCAGCTGATAAATGAGGGGCTGCATGAACACTTATATAAAGGAGTACTGGTCTACTTTGTGACATCTTAATCTACACTGAAATGAAGGCAGGGCATGTGAAGCGGGTTAGGGATGCTCTCAAGAAACTGTGTGCTGCTAAACTTTAAGCCAAACTTTCCAAGTGCAAATTCCATCAAGATAGAATATGTTGTGAATGAATAAATGTTAAATAAAGTTATCTTGAGCTTGAAGTCAAGTGCAGGGTTCTGGCCCTGCACTTCTGATTGGCTGTTAAAGGCAAGATCGGATTGGTCTGTTCAGGAGAATCTTGATTGGCCATTAACAGGCCATTCTCATTGGTTAACGGAGCTAGCGCTCCCAGATTGCTATTGGTTGAATAGTTAATAAGTTGCCTATATAAGGAAGGCTATAGCAGCCATCCAGTTTGAGCTGTCACACCATGTAAATAAAGAGTTTGAAGTTCACTGTTTCTACCGGCTCGTCTCCATTATTCGCACCCATGCTCCAGACTTAACAGAATAGATTACATGGGGTACTGGATCTCCCATGAGAGGACTGAAATGGACCCAGAGAAAGTCTGGGCAGTGTTAGAATGGACTCTGCCTTGCACAAGGAAGCAACTACAGAGCTTCCTGGGATTTGTGAACTTTTACCAGCAAGCCATCCCCTCATTTGTTCAGATAACTCTCCTTATCACTAATCTTTTAAAAACTAAAGACAAGCCTAAACCTAGCCAACCATTAAAGTGGTCAAATGCCAAAGCCACATTTGAAAGGTCGCAGTGCCCTGAGAGTGAACTATTATCAAGTTAACATCTCAGAGTTTCTCAAAACACGTTTTCAGGTATTATTGGCTACCAAGGGACTGGGGGATTGGGTAGGGTTTGAAGAGGGAAAAATAGCTTGAGGCTTTGTACAGGCTTTTCAAATTCTGCCTGACTTCTCTGCAATCATTTTCTCTCAGTAAAAGTTTCTTTTTTAACTGGTACCTTTTCAAAAGTCATACTTTTGAAAAGTCAGGTCCTTACAACATTACTTTTCAAGTTCATGAACCTGTGTCTAATAGAGGGACACTGTTCCATTTAAAATTTTGCAGACTGCACACTTGTTTCTTTAATAGGTTAAACTGCTCATTGTATTCTCAATCTACAATGACAATTTCAGCTTTGTTTTCCAGAATTTCAGTCTATAGAGTAACTTCCACTGCCTTACATACCTATGTAGCCTTTTCTGCCATTTGGGATCTGCTAAGACCTTTACACATCTTTAACAGTGTTATTCTTTCTTTTAAAAAATTCTTTCAAATTATAGTTCAGTGTAAATTTTAAATCCTTCATCCACATGAGTTCCCATTGTTTAATCATTATATTATGCCAAAATTCTTTGCTCCTTGAATCATGTTTTGTTTCACATATTCATTCTCCAAATTCAATTTCAATAATAGTTTATAAACCTTGGCAATTGCATGTTCATCATTATCACACAATACAATTTCAAATTCATTTTTTCCAAGCAGACCCATAGTTTTTTTTGTCTAGTTTAAATCTTTCAATAGTATATATGTAAATCTATGACAGACAAATCCTTTTGACTCCTTTTCATTAGATTTAAGAGTATATTCACTTTGACTGAAAGATATTATTTTTCCATACATCTATTCTTGGAAAAGAAACAAATGAGATACAAAGAAATAAAAGATTAAATCCTTTTCTCCTGCACTGTTGTGTCTATTTTTATTGAAGGACAACTGCAAGCTTTCACTGTGGAAATTACTGTGGGGACATGGTGGTTGGACATGGTGGTTGGACTCTGAAATCTGGTGACTTAACATGGATTATAATTGGATAACTGACTTTACTTTTTCCTTACTATAATATTATTATATTAATCCTTGGATATAATCTTATATTTCCATTGGATAATCTTTCGCTTTTTTTTCCTTTTTCTCTTTTTTACTCAATTTTTAAATTTTAATTTTTTTTAAAAAAAGGATTTTTAAACTTTTTATTTTGATCCTACATACTTATTTTTCCATAATATTTTTATATTCCTTTTTTTTTTTTCTGGACATAACACAGTTTTATAATTCTTGCTGTTTTTGGTAAATCTACTTTTTGGAAAGTACAATAAATGTGAATTGGATTAAGGTACAGAAGAACCTGAAGAATTTGGGAGAAAACTTTACTGTGGATCATAAATTGCTTTTGATTTGCTGACTTGATTGGATCTTACGACAGATTATAAAGAAGTTATAAAGAGACAACAAACACAATATCTCAAAATGAAGAAAGCAACAACATCTGCCCCATCTTCTGCCTCTTCCTCAGCTACTTCAGGTCCTGCCAGACAAAGATCTCTGGACATTATGTTACAGCAAGAAAAGAGGGTTACAATGGAAGCCAAGATTAAAATGATTTTACAAGCTTTACAAGAACAAATAGGGAGATTGGAAGAGAAAGTAGGGAATGTAGAGGGGAAGGTAGGGAATGTAGAAGAAAAGGTAGAGAACATCCAGCAAATGATGGTGAAAAATGAGGAATGTATGGGAAAAATAGAAGAGAGCAGACATAACAGAAAAAGAAGAAAGAGAAATGGGCTGACACTAGCAGACCAAAATAAGGAGAAAAAACAATTCTTGTTGGAAATGTATCACACCGATTTAAGATTTCAAAACATTGAGGAAGAAAAGGAGGAAAATTTAGCAGAAATAATGGCAGACTTGTTGGCAGGGGCCTTGGAAGTGACAAAAGAAAAAGTAATGGTAGATATAGATGAAATATTTGGAGCACAGACCAGACACACACTGAGGAATAAGTTACCTAGGGAGGTACAAGTTAGATTCACAAAGTGACAAGAACATAAATATTACAGAAAGCAAGAGATGATACATTGAAATACAAGGGAAGGCGATAACAATTTTGAAGCAAATACCAAGAAGCGTCAGAGATTTAAGGAGGGAATATCAATTCTTGACAAAATGTTTAATTAAAAGAGGGATTAATTTTAGATGGCTGACACCAGAGGGAATAATGGTGACATGGCATGAACAGAGACACAGGCTAGATTCAATAGAGAAAGTGAAGCAATTTTATGACCAGTATTTTAGAGATCAAGAGGGAGAGGGAGCAAGGGAAATAGAAGAAATCAAACAAAGAGAGGAAACTGTACGAGAGAGAAGACAAAGAGGAGGGGAAAGAAAACAAGAAGAAAGAGTGATAAGAGAAGAAGTTAAACCAAAGGAAGCAAGGGAGATAAGAGCAACAAGAGCAATAAATGCTTATTATAAATAAGAAGAAGCAATAAAATTGATGTCAATTAATATAAATGGACTGAATTCTGCAATAAAAACATTTTTAATAAATTAGTGAAACTAAAATTGGGTATAATTTGTTTACAAGAGGTACACATAAAAAAACAACATGATAAAATATTGGACTATCTCAAAAATGGGAAATTATACATCTCCCTGGCACAACAAAGTAAAAGAGGAGTAGCACTCTATATTAAAGATACAATAAAAGCTAAACAAATATCTCAAGATAATGAAGGGAGGGTGCTAATGGTGGAAATAATGATTAATTGTAAACAAACATTACTAGTGGCAATATATGCACCAAATGAGAATCAAGAAGAATTATATGATAATTTACATAAAAAAGTAATGGAACTAGAATATGAAAGTATATGCATCCTAGGTGACTTTAATCCAATAATGGATGTTGAAAAAGTGGATGCTGAAATTTAAAACACAAAAGATAAACAAAAAGGACAGGAAAACATTACCAAAATCCTTCTTCAAGAGGACGGAAGAGTTAGCAATCCAAAATGCATGGAAAGAAATACACCCCAAAACCAAACAATATACATTTTATTCAAATAGACATTTGTCCTAGCCTAGGATTGATATGATGTGGACAGATCTAATTTTCAACAAACAAGAAATAAGTATTGAAACATGGGCAGATCATAACCTGATTAAAGTATTATGGAAGAAACAAAAAAAGAGGTCAAGATGAACAGTGAATAATTTAATATTAAGAGAAAAGGAGTATATTAAATGTATGGGAAAAGAATTGGAATTGTTCTTTAATAAAAATAGAAAAGAGGAAATCTCATTACAAAATGTATGGGATACAGTTCAAGCATATATTAGAGGACTGACTATAACATATATGGGAAAGAGAAACAGAAAGAAAAGACAGGCACAAAAAGTACTAGAAGAATATAAAAAGCTGGGGAAGGAACTCCAAAGGAACCCACAAAGAAAGGACATACAAAACAAAATGAATTTAACAAAGCACAAAATGGAAATAATAGACAAAGAAGAAATAGCGCAAAAAATAAAAAGTTCTAAACAAAACTTTTTTGAAAATTCAAATAAACCAGGAAGGTGGCTACCATATAGACTGAGGAAAGAGAAGGAAAAGAGATGGATTTCCCAACTAACAGATCACAAAGGCAACCTCTGCTACAGAAATGAAGAGAAAAAGAAATAGTTCAAAAATATTATGGGGAAACTAAATGAACAAGAATAAATGGGAGGAGAAGAATTTAAAGAATACTTTAAAAAAGCAGAACTCCCTAAAGTACCGGAAGAAATTAAAACAGTGTTAGAGGGAAGAATTGCAATGATGGAATTAACAGAAGCAATTAAAAGCCAAAACAATGGAAAAGCACCAGGACCTTTTATCAGCAGAAATGTATAAAATCCTGCAGGATTCTCTGAGTTGTTGTTCTGTTGTTAGAAGTGGTAAATGAAGTACTGATGGAGGCAAAAATACCTAACTCATGGATGGAAGCTTACATTATGCTAATACTGAAAGAAGATACTGACTTACAACCGATTAAGAATTATAAACCAATATCTTCGTTGAACTCGGACTACAAAATATTTGCCTCAATGATGGCAAAAAGATTAGATATTTCTAAACCAATTTATACACCTAGACAAAATGGGTTTCTACCCGAGACAAATAAAAGACAATATGAGAATAATCCTGAACATTTTGGAATACTATGAAGTGCATCCAGAGAAGCAGATGGTGTTGATATTCCTAGATGCACAGAAGGCTTTTGACAACATGAACTGGCAGTTTATGCTGGCACAAATGGAAGAAATGGACTTTGGGGAAAGGTTTATTAAAATGATTAAGACAATATATTACAAACAATATGCAAAGGTAAATGGAGAAATGACTGAAAAAATTAACATTAAAAAGGGAACAAGGCAAGGGTGTCCCTTGTTACCATTACTATTTGTATTAACCTTAGAAGTATTAAATAGAAATATTAGGAAAGATAAGGAAATAAAAGGGATGGAAATAAGAAAGGAGGAATACAAAATACAGGCATTTGCAGATAACTTGCTTTTTATATTAGAAGAACCATTAGGAACATGACCCAAACTGATAAATAAGATAGAGGAATATGGAAACGTGGCAGGACTGAAAATAAATAAGGGGAAAACTAAGGTACTGGTAAAAAACAGAGAAACAAAAAATGAAGGGAGACTCAGCCAATCTCATTGTACACATTTTGTACTCTGACAATAAAGGTTGATTTGATTTGAAAAGAGAGTTAATGGAGAGATTAGATATTCAGATTGCAAAGAAAGTAAAACATCTAGGGATCCAGTTAATAGCCAGATATGGAACAATTAAGGAAGATAATTACTATAAATTAAAACAACAAATTAAGACAGACTTGGAAAAATGGGGTAATATGCAATTATCATTAATAGGAAGAATTGCAATGATTAAGATGAATATATTACCAAAAGTCTGTTTCAAACAATTCTGATAAAACTGGAGAAAAAAATACTTTGAAGATATTAACAAAATAGCATTGAAATATTTATGGCAAGGGAAGAAAGCAAGAAGTAACCTTAAAACATTACAGGATGCAAGAACCAGAGAAGGGTTACCAACTAGGAAATATATTGTCAGGCCACAGTACTAACTTGGATGAAAGAATGGATTAAGTTAAGAAACACAAGGTTGTTGACACTGGAGGGACATGATTTGCAATTGAGTTGGCATGCATTTCTATGGTACAGGGAAAGTAAGATACATGGTTATTTTTGAAGATATTTTATTAGGAATGCTTTATTGTTAGTATGGGACAAACTAGAGAACAACATTATCTGAAAATTCCAATCTGGTTATCAACAATGGAAGTATATCAATAAAATGGGAACTATTGTTAGATATAAGGATATATTGAATGAAAAGCGTGAACTCAAAACCAAACAAGAATTCAATGAACAAGGGGTTGATATACATTGGTACTCATATATGCAAATACAGTCAAGATATGAAAAATATGTTAAAGCTGAAGGTATCCACAATAAGTTGACAGAACTGGATAAAACATTAACAGGAATGGAGGACAGTTGATTTAAAAATTGTATTATTTATTAGGTGTCAAACTAGAAGAAGAGCAAGTAAAGGAAACAATGATAGCATGGGCGAAAAACTTTGGGTACACTATAGAATTAGACAAATGTCAGAAGCTATGGGAAAGAAATTATAAATTAACAATATTGACAGCATACAAAGAAAATTTGTATAAGAAGTTTTATAGATCACACTTTGCACAAGCAAAACTGGCAAAGATGTTTAAAGACAAATCAGCCAAATGCTGGAAGTGCCATCAGACACCTGGAACATATTTACCATATGTGGTAGACATGTCCGGAAGCCAAAAGATATTGGACAAAAATACCTACATGGTTGGAAAAAATAATAAACATATAGATTTGAAACCTGAAATATTTTTATTAGGAATGGTACCAGAAGGTCACAGCAAAGAAGAAACATACTTAATTATTCATGTATTAACAGCAGCTAGGATTGTATTTGCTCAGAACTGGAAAAGCGATAAAATACCAGCAGAGGGGAAAGTGATTGAGAAAATATTTGAATGTGCAGAAATGAATAGATTAACACTGGCAATTAAAGAAAAAGAAGAAACTGAATATTACATGGTATGGGATCTATTTCAGAGGTGGTATTCAGCAGGTTCTGACCAGTTCTGGAGAACCGGTAGCAGAAATTTTGAATAGTTTGGAGATCTGGCAAATATTACCTCTGACTGGCCCCACCCCCATCTATTCTCTGCGTTCCAAATCCCAGTTGATTGGCTGGGCTTCTTTTGTTGCCCAACTCAGGAGAATGGAGCTGGACAACAGGTTAATGGGGTGGGGAGGGAGTGGGATTTTGCAGTAAACTTCCCCCAGGAATGGGGAGGGAATGGGGATTTTGCAGTATTCTTCCCTTGCCATGCCCACCAAGACATGCCACGCCCACCAAGCCACACCCACAGAACCGGTAGTACAAAAAATTGAATCCCAGCACTGATCTATTTTATCAATGGTTGGAAAATAAAACAAGTTAAAATAGAGTAGATGAATATATAAAGAAATAAGATTGTAATAAAGATAACAGATATAAGAGATAATGACTTATAAAGAAAACATGATTATTGTTATATTGATAAGAAAAATACTGATTACAATTGTTAGTACAAGATATATGTACCCAGTGGACACATTGTCTGAATGAAAGATGGAATTACTATATTTAAAAAATAAAATAAAAAATGTATACTTATTTGGCATTTCAATTTCCCTAAAGATATTGCCCTTATTTCACCATTTTCACAAGGGAATTTGTACAACACTGTCCAGTTCTTTCAATAGCCTCAGCACACTGTATACATTTAGAACTGTTGCACTAATCAATATTTGATTCATATTTTTCTATATATTGATATATATTGAAATATATATCAATTTATAAGCTTTATATATTGAAAGAACAAAATTCGGATTGTGAATTTCTAGATGTACATAGGAGAAAACAAGAAAGAAATTAGAATACCTGATGCCTTATGCCATTTGCTGTACTGGGCACATTTCCAGTTTGGGTCCTATTGAAACTTGTTGTTTGTTGTCTGGTACTTCATAAGCTACGCTCTGATGGCCCATCTGTTCAGCATTGTTATCCTCCTCTAGTTCTTCTGATGAAAGGTCTTTGGGTCCTGAAGTGGAGTTAATCTCAGTTGCATAACTAACAGCAGAATTTATTGCTTCTTGTGAAAAACATGCCTTAGGGTATCCTCCCTCTGTTTCATTTATGGCTATATTTGTATTGGCTATTAAATTTAAATGAGTCTCTGATTGAGTTAAATCATCTGCAGTAGTCTCCTTTGGTGGTCTTTCAGAATCTGGCTGAGCTAATTTTCTTTCCTGTACTCCATCTGTATGAACAATTCCATTCTGTGACCCAATCCATTGAAGTTTCTCGTTACTATTAGTCTTCTGATATATATCAGCTACATCTGGCTTGTTCTCATGAAAAGATTCCTCCTGGGATCCATGGGAAGTGGGTTTTTTCTCAATATGGGTGACACGAAATCTGGGGGGGGGGAAAAGACAGATCACTCAGCATCAGCAAATTATTCAGAAAGAATCTACATCATTTTTGTTGCCTGATGAAGATTGGATTTTAAGATCCAGAGGCAGAATCTATGTCTCAAAATATGATGGGTTTTGTTAGTCCCCTCCTTTTTGCTGAACTTGCAAAATAATTATTATTACATTCTTTCTCATATTTTAATATTGATTTATTTTGACTTGGGCAGAAGTCAGGGAGTGGGCTTCGTGCGGAAATTTACCTAATTTCTATCTATCCTTTCTATTTCTTAGCTTGTTCTCTAAATTTCCAAAGAATTTGCCAATTGGAACATTGAAATCTGAACATCTGAATACTCTTGCTGCATTGGAATGCTAAACATAGCTACTGATGCTTCTTCATTCCCATTTGTCTGTCTGCTGTTTTTCAGTAGCACTTTCTCAAACATCTGCTCAATTCGTGTATTATCTTTTATTTCAAACCTTGACCTTTTATTAATATAGCAAAGGTAAAGGTTCCCCTTGCACATACAGGCTAGTCGTTTATGGCCCTAGGGGTGGTGCTTATCTCTGTTACAAAACCGAAGAGCCAGAGCTGTCCAAAGATGTCTCCGTAGTCATGTGGCTAGCATGACTAAATGCCGAAGGTTCGCAGAATGCTGTTACCTTCCCACCAAAGTGGTCCCTATTTTTCTACTTGCATTTTTACATGTTCAAACTGCTAGGTAGGCAGAAGCTGGGATAAGTAACAGGATCTCACTCTGTTACACAGCACTAGGGATTCAAACTGCCAAATTGCCAACTTTTCTGATTGACAAGCTCAGCGTCTTAGACACTGAGCCACTGTGTCCCTATTCAAAATGCATTCATTTCCATTACTTGGAAAATTTAGTTGAAGTGACTAATACAGCAACTGTGGGAAAATGATCATGTAACGTCAGAGTTCTTAATTTTCAGCTGCTCAATGAAGTTAATGTAAACAAGGAAATAGTACACTATTCGATTCCTATTTTAGTTCAGTTTTCATTAGAAAGAGATAAATTGAATTTTAGGGTACTAGATGAACTAGCTGATGTACAAATCTTTTATGTATAATCTATCTGGCTGAAGAAGAGCAAATGTTATCACCATCTTTTCATCCTAAAGAAAATGAAAGAGAAGACCAACAAACTGCAGACTGGTAAATCTTATGCTGAAATTTGCCAGAGAAGATTAAAACTTAGAAACCATCATAGATCTGCCAATAATAAATTTTCTAGAATAATCTTGCCTCACTTTTTGATTGGGTAACATCTTGAATAGGTTTTGGGAGTGTTGTAGACATATCGATATTAGCAAATCATCTGACACGGTCTTAATGACATACCATTCAGGCTAAATGGCAGGATAATTAAATATATAAATAACTGCAAAATGCAAAATGCATAAACAGTGTTTGCCAGTGGTTCCTTATCACATTAGAGAGAGAGACTGTGTGGGGTTCCACAAAGAAAAGTTTTGAGTCCTTTTTTCCCTCAATTTTCTTATGAATGAATTTGAAGAATAGGGGCTATTAGGCTACCAAATTTGTAGATTACTCAATGTCAGGTTAGATACATAATATCTCAGAACACAGAAATAAAATTCAGTATGATATCAATATATTAGAAGAATGGGTGAAAGTGAAATAATGAAATAGAATGGTAAGGTCCCTGCCTCACCAGCCTTCTCAAGAAAGTAGAATTATTGAAACAAACAGCATTTCAAAAGGAACCAAATAATCTATTTTGCCTTTGTGGAATTTGCATTTTGAGAGTTTAGAGTATAGTTTGGCGGCTCAGAGATTTTTCAGGACTGCCTGGACCAGCTTTATGTGCTCAGCTTTTGTTTCGATATATATCAGAATGTCATCAATATACACCAAAACACCATTATATGGGTGTTCATGCAGCACCTTATTTATCAGCTGCATGAACACTGTAGGGGCCCTTGGAGCCCAAATGTGAGCACATTAAACTGGAAATGTCCCAGTGGGCAGTTAACAGCTATCTTCCATTCATCCCCCTCCCAAATCCTCACTTGGTAAAAGGCTTCCCACAAGTCCAGCTTAGAAAACATCTTGCCCTTTGAAAGGTGGGCCAGCATGAGGGGCAGGGGTACACATTTTCCATGCACACTGCATTTAGACCCCTATAATTGATGCATAAATGGTGAGCCATGTTTCTTTTCTTGGAAAACAGTACCAAGGCAACTACTTTGGGTCTGGCAGTTTGGTTAAAGCCATGTTCTAAGTTTTTGTCTATATAATTGAGCAGTTCATCTACCTCCCAGGGCATCATGGAGTAGAGTTTCGGTTTTGGTAGCTTAGTTCCCAGGAGAATCTCGAAGGCACAGTCAGTAGGTTGGTGAGGGAGAATTTTGTCCAACCCCACCTTACTAAACACCACTGCTACATTGCGGTATTCCCGGGGAAGCAGCTCACAGCCTCGGCTTGGGAACATCAGAGTCCCCTTTGTCCAGTTTATCCACAGCTTCCACTTTTTTAGCCATGATAGTCCTAGGCCCAGAATCACAATAAAAGCAATAGTCTTGAAGTGGCTCTCTATGGAAAGTTCCAGGGGCTCCATGGCAAATGTGGCCAGGACTCCTCACACAGTGGATTCATCGAGCTGGCAAAACACTATGGGTTTTTTTTTAACTATCTTAGGCAGGTCCCCAGTTTTCCCATTAGGTTTGGACTTATTAGGCACTGGGTGCACCCCGAGTCTAGTAGGGCTGTCAATGCCACCTTCTGCCTTGTGCTTGGAATTAGCAGTTCTACAGGCTGGGCTCAATCCCACTTACCAAAGGGGTCAATTGTTGTAGTTACTGTCCAATAGGCTTGGCCCTTCTTCTCATAGGGTCAGAGTTCCAGATCCATGGTTGGGGGAGGACCAGAACTCCATGACCTCCATGCTCCTCAGGGCAGTTTCCCTGGATGCTGGGAGGGTTTTTCTGGCTTCCCTCTGGATTGCAGTCTCCCTTTCTGGTTGCGATCTTAGTACAGCATTCTGTTTGTGCAGTGATCTTTCTTCCCACTCTTGAAGCAGGTTGTTTAGTGTGGTAGATGGACTGGAACTTGGTGACCTCTCTCTTCCTCTTGGGTGGTGACCTGTTTCTGGTTTTGCTTGAGCAGTACTGGTTTCGGGCTTGGCTGATTTCGGCTTCTTCTGCCAAGATGTACCAGTTGTGCAGGAGAGCTGGGCTCCTTCAGCAATGCAAGCATGGTACAGGTTGTCACTGAGCCCGTCCTTGAAACAGCTCACCAATATTCTGGCCAGTCCATGTGGCAGCCAGGTCTCGAAACTCCTCTGTGTATTCAACTACCGGCTGGTGGCCTTGCTTTAAGGTTTTGATGATGTCCCTGGCTTTTCAAACAGCAAGGGGGTCCTCAAGTCTGTGCTTCAGGGCCATCAAGAAATAGTCAAAACTTTGGAGCTCAGAGCATCCTCATTATGGATGGTCACCATCCAGCATCCATGGCAGCCCTCTCTAGGGCCAGGATGATTGATGACTTTGACCCCAGCCCCTTCAGTTGGGAGATCCCTCCCTATTCCTGCATGTATGTAAGCACATGCACCAGGAAGAACCCCAGTTGTTGGGGTTCTCCAATGAATTTTATGCCCAGGAGGAGTGCCTTCCATTCTAGCTGTGGGAGTCCCCTTCCACCAGCATGAGGAACTTTCACTCTATCCTGGCCTCTCCAAGGTAAGTTTACTGGGGTAGCGATGGGTCCTGTGGCTGTCCAAGGGCCTTGGGAATTATCTTGCTCACCAGTGGCCTCCTCTTGACACTTCTCATTTCCAGCAGTGCAGACCCTGATTTCTCGGACTCCCATGCCTCCCTCATGAGGTGTATTGCTTGCTTCATGAGTTGGTCAGATTGGCCCGATGCTTTCTCCATCTCATGGTCATCATAAAGGGTTTCCAGCTCACATTTCCACTCCTGCTGTCAGCTGCCCTGGGTGAAGGTGACTCCTTAGGTTCTCCCATCCCACCCTTACCTCCTCCGTATGCTGACCAACCACCTCAGCTTTTGAGGAATTGCCCAGAATGAGTCTGTTTTTTGTCCACACACTGGAGCTTTTGTTGGGTTGAGCCTCATTGGGGGCTTCCTCCCCTCATTTAGCTTCCTCATGATTGCTGCCTAGTTAGACATTTTTTGCACAATTCCCATGGTAGGGGCTGGAGCCTTCCAGGTTGATCGCTGCAGATTATTTCTCATGTAAGGTCCTGCCTCGCCAGCCTTCTCAAGAAAGAAGAACCCTTGAAATGATACGGCACCAGAGCAGAAGGCCTGGTGACTCAGCCAGGCCATCTACACCCCAAAAACTTCTTCACCTCTCAGCAGCAGCCCACTTCTTCTTCTGGTACTGGCATGGCACTACAGGAGGCCAAGTGATGTTGTCAGCTCCTACGGGAGGTCGCTGAAACTGGTTCAATAAAACACTTCACTCACAGTCTTGATGTAGCAATGTGTGTTTATTTTGGCTTCCTCCACCAGCAGCAACAAATGGAAAGTCGAGTAAAGCCAGCACTGAGAGCATCTGCCTCTCAGCATTGTTTATATTTCCCGTTCACTCCCCATTAATTAGCTAACATCCGCCCTTAGCAAAACACCCAACATCCATCTACAGCAATCTCGCGCGCTACCACCCAAACCCCCAAATAACACCTTCCCCCTCCTCGAGTGTTGTCCTTCCACCCCGATCCACCCGATATCCCCTATGTGGAATGCTGACCAGCCAAAGTGACATCCTGAAGTATTTCCTGGCTGGTAAAGGAGAAGAGTGGGAGGCGTTGTGCTTCGAGCTTTGCAAAACACCGAACAGCTGATAAAGCTTTTTCCCAGCTGGTCGCACTGAAGTGGGGAGAAGCGGTTGCACCTGGCTTCATCAGCTGCCATCAAATCGACTCAGAACCTTCAAGGTAGGTAGCTCTCCCCCAACCATAGCGACGTGTCGAGCTTTATTCTGTCAGCAGCATTGTTGAAGCCTGACAGATGTGCTGGTGCTGTGGCTATAAGATTAGGTGATGAGAGGGTGGAGGACGAGGTGAGGCAGGTGGCAGTGGAGGACATGGTAAGGCAGGTAGGGGGGAGATGGAGCTGCCACACTCACACACTGGCTTACCTCAGGGCCCCCACAGCCAGGCCACTCACCCCTAACCCTAACCGACAATACCTAACCCTAACCCTCCCCTCCCCAAAGGGCAATCTGTGTGGTGTTGAAGTTTTGACTGCTGGGCAGAACCTGTCCCAACAGAAACTTCTTTACTGCTTCTCTTCCAGAGCACATTGCCTTTGTGTAATCAAGCCCTGGAAGATTGTGGGAAGTATGTGCTTAGAAGCAATATGAAGCCTCTCCCAGTAACAAGAATTGCAGACAATGCTGTCCTTTTCAAATAATCTTCCAGGACTTGAATGCTACAGTTTCAGCTGTTTTCAGCGTGGCTCAGTTTCCCACCCCATTCCATACCCACCAGGCTGATAATGGTGGGTGGGATTGCCTTCCGCCTTCCCTGCCACTTTGCTCTGTGGCCATGCTACAAAAGAGGATCCTGCCACTATCAAAGTGGATCCCGGGCCCTGTGCCCCAAATCCTGCCACTGTCAAAGTGGATCCTGGACACTGTGCTGCAATGGAGAGATGGAAAGCACAGCAAGGAGGGGAGGAGGAGCAGGGAGAAGAAAGAGGGAAATCAGCCAAGTGAGAAGTGCCAGGCACCAAAACACTGCCACCACTGCCACAAGAGAGTGATCCAATGCAACATTTCCCTCCCTCCCTCTCTGTGTGTGTGTGAGAGAGAGAGAGAGAGGGAGAGGGAGAGGGAGAGGGAGAGGGAGAGGGAGAGGGAGAGAGAGAGAGATCCGACCTCAGAGAGTTATATCAGGGCTGGCAGCAGTGTGCTTTCTCTCTCTCTCATACACACACACACACACACACACACACACACACATACACACATCATTTCATCAGATCTCTCTCTCTCTTTCTCTCTCCACACCCCTGCTACCTGGCTTGCCTGATCTCATGGCGGCAGCATCAGTGTGCCAAGCAACCAGGCAGTGGGACAGAGTAGGCAGGTAGCTCGGGCTTTTGGGGTAAGGCTTATATTAGGTGAAAGCATGAAAATCAGGCTACAGTTTATTTTGGGGGTAAGTTTATTTTTGGGAAAATATGGTACAAGATAACCAAACAATAAAGTAGATAACTATAACTCTATGTTGTGAGGAATGCCAAGTGGTGGATTCAATAGTAACAATGATATATTCACATGCATATAAATGCTATAAGATGCTCTATATACAGGGGTGGGATTCAAATTTTTAACCAGTTCTGTGGGTGTGGCTTGGTGGGCATGGCTTGGTTGTCATGTGATTGGGTGGGTATGGCTATGTGGTCATGAGACTGGGTGAGTCAAAAGAAAGAAACTCACTTTAACAATGCTCTTGGAGCAGGGGGTTGGACTAGATGACCTTCGGGATCACTTCCAGCCCTGGGCTGCTGTGCTGTTTCAAAGCATCCTCTGAAGCTGCATCTAGTGCCAGGGTTTGTGATTCTTCCTTCCTCTCTTTTTTCTCTCCCTCCCTCCCTCCCTCCTTCCATCTGTCCATCCATCCATATCTCATTCACTTTCCTTTCCTTTCCCTTCCCTTTCTCCCATCCCTCACTCTTTCTTTTTCTTCTTCCTTTTAAGAGAAAGAAAGAAAAAGAGAGAGAGAGAGTTACCATACATCTCTATGCTATTCATGGTAAATTTTCAGCTGGAACCTCTTTCTTCTTAAACCTTAGTACAACAGCCAGATTTCTAAAGCCATTAAACATTTTGGATTAATCTTGAAACTTTTTGCATACTTGTACTTAAACAGAAAGAATTTTATTTTAACATATATGGCTTCAATTCTAAAGCTACTTTTTATGAAGACCAAGTCATGAAAAGGAGATTGGAAACAAATCAAAGGTCTATTCTTTCTAACCCTTTCTAAATGGTAAGTAGAAGTGAGTCTTTCTACTTGCCATTTTATTACCAAGAATTTACCACCATCTTCAAATTAAACAAAAAACAAGTTTGCAAACTGACTGAATAGTAACACAGCACATAATTTTGTATGTTAAATATTGAACCACAAAATGGAAGAGGGAAAATATTTGTGAGAAATATTTACTACGTTTTTTGCTTGTCAAATTTAAAAGGCCATTGGACTCCATAAAGGTTGTGTGATGACCCGGGGCCTGGCACAAAGGCAACACAGTTAAATAAGCAAGAAGAGTCCCTTTATTATCTTCAACTTTGCCCCCAATGTCCAGGTTACCTTTGGCTGGAGAAAAACTCTCTCAGGAACAGTCTTTAAGTGGAGGAAATTCAGTCCGAAAACAAAGTACATACAAACTGTAACTAAAAATCCAAACAAACTATGCTGCAATAATTAACTTGACAGGGCAGGAGAAGGAATTGCAGACTTGAAAGCACAGCAAAACACACACAGTTGGGAAGATGCCAGGAACACAGATAAGCCTCAACCATACCAGATAATTCACGATTTGCTCCCAACAACTTGCTGTGCACAGCTACCCTGTTTAAACACTCTGTTCCCAGCTGCAGCTAATGAAGGGAATCAGGGCCCTTTCCTCCCTGTAAGCCACGCAACTCACATTGCTCCCTTCTCCATTCCTCCCTGCGTGCCCTAGGATGAAGAGGGGGTGGGCCTGGGTCTTCCTCCGAATTCCCTCTCCCTTGTTCTACCTCTCCCCTGCTCTGCCCAGCTGGACTGTGCCCTTCCCCAGTTTCTTCCATAGCCAACAGAGCCACACTCCTACTCCCTGTCAGCTGCTCAGCCTCCCCCTCTGAATCAGATTCCAACAGAGGCATGACAAGTTGTGACAGCAACAGAAGTAATGATTGAACCATGAAGCAACAGCTAGGCAAACTGCTGAATTGTCTGAATTATACTTTGGAAATTGTATAATGTATGCTCTGAAATTGAGCAAATGAATGAGACCTAAAGGTAAGATGTTATCTACAAAATCCATTCTGAATTTACCACACTAACCCAATCATCTATTTATCTCTTCTCTTTAGCAAAGAATTTCCCCTGTAATCAATTTTAAGGTCTGATGCCTTCCCCTAAAGTAACAATTAAAATAATACATAATTTCTATCCTGATTCTGCTTAGTACATTCTACATGTTGCATTTTGAAAAAAATAAAAATAAACTTATGATATAGTTATATAATTTCCATTCTAATTCTAATTCCATTAGAATTCCATTCTAATTCTAATTAATAATATAACTAAGCATTAATCATTTTACACATTCTCTTTAATATTTTATTACATATTGAAATCTATCATTATAAAACATTTTAATATTTTAATATTTTGTTAAGTCTTATAATATTCCAATAGACTATTTCAAATGCAAATACTATAATACTACCTTATGTACTCTTGCAGAATCTTTCTTAAATTATACACTGTCCTTTGTCCTTTATCTTTAAAAAAGATATTTTGTTTCAGACCGTGGCTTTTTTCCCCTTTTTCCCTCCCTTTCTTTTCCAGTCTGGTCTTCCCCCCCCCTCCTAACCTCCACCTGTTTAGCTTCCCCTCTCTGTTGTAATTCTCTTTTCAATTGCTTTCTAACATTGTACCTTTTTTTCACCTCATTTTTCTTTTTCTTGATTGTTTTATTGAATCTTAAATTCTCATTTTTCCTTCCTCTCTTCCTATTTTCTTTCTTAATCAAACTTTTTTGCCCATTAAAAATGGCTTCCTTTTCTTCTTCTTCTTCTCTTTCTCTTTCTTCCTCAAGTATTTGCTGGTACGTAGAAACCACCATTTCTAAAAAGTGGAAGTCAGCTCCCAATGAATCCTTGCCATTTGGTCCTCTTTCTTTTAATTTTTCATATTCCATTTTTAGATGGTGCCATTGTAAATTTTTAAGAACAACCCAGATGTTTTTAATCTTAAAGTAATTTGCAAATGTCAAAGTTATCAAACAATCCAAACAGACAGAAATTATTTCCTCTTCTTCTCTTTGCAACTTTTCCTCCTGGGGCAAAATCCCAAATATATTTTAAAGCCGTATTACAGTTAGTTGTTGGCCTTATAATCTTCAAAGCATTTCCTCCAACAAATTTTTAAATTTTTTTTTTAGTCCTCTCCTTCCTACTTATAACAAAGAGCTTGTTTTTACCTTAAAGAAGCAGGTTTTTCTGTGCTCATTTGCTTTCTCCATAAGGAAGGGGAGTGAACTTTCCTTCAGCCCTTTCGCTGCTGTAACAACTTCTATTGGAAACAAATGTATCAATCCAAAAGTCAGGTTTCCAGGGTGTTTTAAAAGTAACTTAATGTCCCAGTTCAGCCAAGAAAACTTCTCCTTCTGTCTTCCTCCTGCACAGTCTTATCCGGTTGAAGATTCCTTTGAGGCTGCCATTTCTGACAGCCGCTCCACCGCCTCAGGAAAAAGGAGTCTAGCCGACTGGGGAAGGGGGGTGCAATATCCCCAGACCCCTGCCCGGATCTCCTCTGTCTTCCGTTGCCTCTTCGGGACAGTGACAACCCCCAAATCCAGTTGGATCAGGGGTACCTCAGCGGTGAGCGCAGCAGGGACCCGCAGAGAAGCGGATTCCTGCCGCCGCCGAAGCCTTGCAACCGGAAGTTCCCTTTTATTGTTATACAGTATACGGTCAACCAAATACCTAAATATTTAATTTTCTTTGTTATTTGCAGTCCCATTGCTCTTTCCAATTCTATTTTCTGCAATTCCATCAAATTTTTAGTTAAAAGTTGAGTTTTTTGTCTATTAATTTTGAGGCCGGATATTTTCCCATATCTTTCAAATTCTCTAATTATCTCCTTCCCTGTCTCTATGCGGTCCTCTATGATAAATGCCAGGTCATCCGCAAAGGCTTGCAATTTATATTCTTCCTTTTTGATTTTAGTTCTTTTTATCCCTGGATTCTAATTCATCTTAGGAGACTCTAGTGACAAGATAAAAAGAAGAGGTGACAGATGACAACCTTGCCTTACTCCTTTTCTTATTTTAAAACTCTGGGTATTTTCACCATTTAATATGATGTTTTCTTTCTGGGTAGAATCAGGGGTGGGATTCTACCAGTTCGCACCTATTCACTAGAACCGGTTGTTAACATTCTAAGCAGTTCAGACAACCAGTTGTTAGAAAAAATTACTGGCCTAATCCTGTAAGGAAGGCAGGAAGGAAATGTTCTGGTGTTGCTTACAGAAAATTAGAAAATATTGTGAAAAGGTTCAATATTCTAGGCTCAAAGTGTCCCACTCTAATCAGCTAATTAAGCCATAACACCTGCAAAGAGTTCCTTAGCCTTTAAAGGGTCTCTCAGTCTGGTTCAGTAGGAATCGCAATCAGGGAAAGACTGCTGACTTGACAGTTGTGCAGAAAACCATCATTGACATCCTCCATAAGGAGGGAAAGCCTCAAAAGGTAATTGCAAAAGAAGTTGGATGTTCCCAAAGTGGTGTAAGCACATTAATAGAAAGTTAAGCAGAAGGGAAAAGTGTGGAAGAAAAAGGTGCACAAGCAGCAGGGATGACCACAGCCTGGAGAGGATTGTCAGGAAAAGGCCGTTCAAAAGTGGTGGGGACTTTCACAAGGAGTGGATTGAGGCTAAAGTCAGTGCATCAGGAGTACACAGATGGATCCTGGACATGGGCTTCAAATATCATATTCTTGTTGTCAAGCTACTCCTGAACAACAAACAATGTCAGAAGCATCTTACCTGGGCTAAAGAAAAACAGAAGTGGTCTGTTGCTCAGTGGTCCAAAGTCCTCTTTTCTGATGAGAGCAACTTTTGCATCTCATTTGGAAACCAAGGACCCAGAGTCTGGAGGAAGAATGGAGAGGCACACACTGAAAGATGCTTGAAGTCCAGTGTGAAGTTTCCACAGTCTGTGTTGATTTGGGGAGCCATGCCTGTCAGCTTTGAAATTCAGCTGCCACATTTTTTTAGAGAGTTAGAGGAGTTGAAAAGTTCGTTATTCTGTATGTCGTATTAAGAATTTCCAGTTGCAGTTAATTGGTTCTCGTGATTTATGAAGTGTAGAAGTGGGAGGAGAAAAGGTGGATTCTGTGTAACACATGAAAAAACTTTCACTTGGGCAATTGCTTTTGACATGCCAAATCTGTTCCTAATAAATCAATCGGAGTGATAATGTCTCAGAGTGATTGATATCATGGATACTTTCTGGATGCTTGACATTTATTTCCCAAGTCACACTTTTATTTTTTGAATGGGCTTGGCTGATGCCCCGGAGTTCTTTTCCCAGAAATGGAGAAAGAGCAGCAATCAGCTGAAGTTGGAGATGTGCAGAGCATTAATTGAACCTGCCAGCCCTTGTTTGGAGATGATGGATGCTTTCAGGATGGCAGTAGGAGAAAGAGATTTGGGAGCTATACCGAAGCATTTCAACTCAAGAAGTTGTTATAACCCAGAGGTAACCCAGTGTCTGAAAAGAAACCTTTCTCTAGCCCCAGGCATATAGCTAGTCTGTCGGATTGGAAGGAAGAGAGACAATTGGGGTCAGAATTCTCTCAAGAAGACAACCCCCAGATTATTCCTGGAAGTCAATCAAGGGCAGATTTACATCAACAGTTCCAGAATTTAAAGGTGACAGGTTTGGTCTCACAGTCTGTTTGGATGGGTGGAAGCTTGAGACCACCCATATCCACTTACCCAAGTATTGTGAGGAACGAGGAGACCATACAGATGCCAGTTGGAGGAAGCCAGAAAGAAGCATCAACTAACAGAGGTATTTTGCAACCTCAGAGGCAATCCCCTGAATTATATGATGTAAACAGATTTATTCAATTATTAAGACTCAGATTTGAAAATCCAGACAGGGTGGCAGAGAATGAAGAGAAGTTAATGGAAATGAGGCAAAGCAAGTGACCCTTGTCAGAATTCATTTGGGATTTTAGAAGGGTCACAAGCCACCTCATGGATTGGCCTGAAAGAATGACTTTACACTATTTTAAAAAAGTCATTGATCCAGAAGTAAAGAAGGCCTGTGAAATTAGGGGAATCCCAGAAACCTTACAGTCCTCCCTCAGCTTAAATCGCAGCAGAAACCCCTTCCGGCAGCCCTAACTAAGAGAATTGTGGCGAGGAGACCGCCAACTGGACCAGCCAAACCTGCTCGTACCCGACCCTCCAGGATGCTGAAATGTGGCCAAGCCGGTCATAGGGCAGCAGACTGTCTGGCCCCTGCTCCTGTGCCACAAGCTCCACAGTCGAAGCCTAATACAGCTGTTAGAGGTCGGAAGAATCAAGGAAGACCTCTAAGTAGGGATGGGTTCACCAAACACAGCTGGGAAAGCCCCCTCTGCACAGATGGGAGCAATGGACCGCCAAACCGACACCACGTCCCCAAAAACCTGACCTGCAAAGATGACCCAATGGTGAGTGATCCCATCATACCTTTTACAGTCAAGGTCAAGTTAGTGGTACCAAACACGGGGGAGGCTGGGGAGCTAGAAGCTGTTATTGATACTGGGTGTTCTAGATGTCTTATTGGACTCCCCATCATTGAACAATTGGGCATAAAGACTAACCTGCTAAAACACCCAATCAGATTTGAGCAAGTGGATGGAATCTTAATTGGGGGAGCCCCCACCCACTCAGATGATGGAATTGATCAAGATGGAATTAGGGCCCCATCGCAAACTCATACACTTCATAGTGGCCCCCAAGATGTCAGAATCAATCATACTGGGACTTGCTTGGTTAGACAAATGGGCCCCAACGACCAAATGGGAGGATGGATTCAGAAAAATCCTCATTGGACCTGGCCCATTCCCCCCTCTTCCACCCACTACAAAGCCACCAGTCAACTTGAACCCAGAGCCTGAGCCGGCATCCATGGCATACCACCTTTCCCCAGATAACCCCCAGGTACTCGGCCAATACAAAGATTTGGCTAAAGCATTCAGTGAAGAAGAATGTAATGTTTTACCTCCCCATCAAGCCACGGATTGCGCCACAGAATTAGAGCCCAGGGTGAAATTACCAAAACCAAAGATGTATTCCATGACGCCTGCTGAAATGGCTGAATTAAGGAAATACATTGACAGCAATTTGGAACGAGGTTTTATTGAGCCTGCCAAATCAAGACTAGCTGCCCCCGTGTTGTTCAAGGAGAAGAAAGATGGCAGGTTGAGATTGTGTGTTGACGTTGGAGGCATGAACACCGTATGCATCAAAAACATGTACCTTCTCCCCCTTATGAAGGACTTATTGAACCACCTGTCGAAGGGCAAAATATTCACCAAGCTAGATCTCAGGGAAGGTTACTACCGTGTCTGCATCAAAGAAGGAGATGAGTGGAAAACTGCTTTTAACTGCCCTCTGGGTAGCTTCCAATTCAAAGTCATGCCTTTTGGACTTCAGGGGGCTCCTGCAGTGTTTATGCAGCTCATCAATGAGGTGCTACACCTGTACCTTTACTGGGGGGTCCTTGTGTACCTGGTGACATCCTTATCTTCAGCAAAACCATGGAAGAACATGTTCAATTAATCTGACAAGTTCTAGAAAAACTTCTAGCTGCCAAATTATATGTGAAACTCTCAAAATGTGAAGTCCACAAAGAGTCATTGGACTACTTAGGCTACCGAATATCCAACCTGGGGATTGAAATGGACCCTGGAAAGGTGAAAGTGGTGCTGGACTGGCAACCCCCCAGAACCCAAAAACAACTTCAAAGTTTCTTGGGGTTTGCCAACTTCCATAGACAATTCATTCCATCCTTTGCTGAAGTTGCCCTCTCATTGATGGAGCTGTTAAAAATGGTCCCATCGCCCACCAAACCAAAGCCAAGGCAACCCCTGGCTTGGACTATGGACTGTCAGAAAGCTTTTGAGGCATTAAAATGCCTTTTCGCAGCTGAGCCCATCCACCAGTACCCAGACACGACCAAGCCTTTTATTATCCAAACAGATGCAAGTGATGTAGCGGCGGCAACTGTTTTGCTGCAAAAGGACTCTCAAGGCTGACTGATGCCTCGTGCTTATGTGTCTAAAAAGCTGACAGGCACAGAGTGAAGGTGGGCGGTCTGAGAGAAAGAAGCATTCGCCGTACGATGGGCTTTGTTGACTTGGAAGCATTTTCTAGAAGGGGCGCCAGAAGCCTGTGAGGTATGGACTGATCATAAGAACCTTGAGGCTCTAAAGACCGCTAGGATATTATTGCCCAAACAAGTCCGCTGGCCCCAATATTTCAAGCGATTCAACTTTAACATTAAATATATCCCCGGAAGGAAAGACGTACTGGTGGACGCTCTGTCCAGAAAACCTCAGTTTGACAGCCACCAAGAAGAAATAGTACAAGCCTTAATTTCAGAAGCTCAATCAGCAGACCAAGTGACCACTCAAGCCCAAGCCAACCGCAACCCCAAACACCTGGAAGATAAGCTGACTACAGAATTGAAAACGGCCCTATTGACTGACCCTTGGTTCCTGGACCATCAAACCGAGTTGACAATGAATGATGGACTAGCTTGGAAAGGGACTAAGCTTTATGTACCCACAACCCTAAGACTACTGGTACTAAAGCGTAGCCACGACTCGTGGCTGGGAGGCCACTTTAGATTCCTAAAAACCCTACATTTACTGAGAAGACAGGTCTGGTGGCCAAAAATGAAACCTGAGGACTATGTAAAAAGTTGCTCAGTTTATACCACAATGAAACACAGAACTGCAAAACCCCCTGGTCTCCTGCAACAAGTTGCTGAACCAACCAAACCTTGGGAAGAGATCGCAATTGACTTTATTGTTGAATTACCTAAGAATGAAGGGAATATGATCATTTGGACTATAATTGACTTATTCTCCAAACAGGGACATTTTATAGCCTGCAAAGGACTTCCATCTGTGAAAAAACTTGCAAAGCTGTTTGTGAAACATATCTATAGACTACATGGAGTACCTCATAGAATAATATCAGACAGAAGGGTACCATTTACAGCAAAATTTTGGAGGGAATTTCTGAAATCCATTGGTTCATCTCAAGGATTATCCTCAGCTTTCCATCCTGGTTGTAACGGAGCAGCAGAGAGGGCTAACATCATGATTGAACAATACATTAGATGCTATGTAAATTATCAACAAGAAAATTGGGCTGAAGCAGTACATAGCAGCACGGAATTAACTCTAAATCAACACTGGAATGGATTTTGTCCTGATGCCAGAGTTACCTAGACAACCTCCCTCATTCATGTCCCTAACAGAATGGATGAATTCATTAAAGAAAGGATGGGAAGAGACAAAAAAAGCTTTGACCGAAGCTGCAAAAAATTATAAAAAACAGGCGGATAAACATAGATCCCTTCAGCCGCCTTTTAAAGTAGGGGATAAAGTATATTTGTCAACCAAATATCTTAGGTTGAAACTGCCCAGTAAGAAGCTGGATCCAAAATTCTTGGGTCCATTCCCAATTTCAAATATAATCAATCCGGTCAATTAAGTCTTCCTCAAATATTGGGGAAAATTCATCCAGTATTCCATTATAGTTTACTAAAACCAGCTACTACATCAATGATAAGACTACCGCCAATCGCTCCCCCTAAACCATTAATGGTACAGGGGGAAACACATTATGAAATTCAAAAAATTCTAGATTACACCGTGGCCGATTGCAATATTTGGTCATGGAAAGGATACCCCCTCTCAGATGCTACTTGGGTTAAGAATTGGGATGTTCATGCTGATCAATTGGTTAATCAATTCCATGGGGATTTCCCCCACAAACCGAAGGGCCCTCGTGGGGAGGGGGAGAGGGGGTTAAGGACAATGTATTAACTCCTATATGTGGTTTTTTTCTGTTTTTTTAGGAGGAGGAGTTTTTAAGGGGGGACACCTGTCAGCTTTGAAATTCAGCTGCCACATTTTTTTTAGAGAGTAAGAGGAGTTGAAAAGTTCAAGGTTATTTTGTATCTCGTATTAAGAATTTCCAGTTGCGGTTAATTGGTTCTTGTGATTTATGAAGTGTAGAAGTGGGAGGAGAGAAGGGAGAAGGTGGATTCTGTGTAACGCACTAAAAAACTTTCACTTGGGAAATTGCTTTTGACATGCCAAATCTGTTCCTAATAAATCATTTGGAGAGATAATGTCTCAGAGTGATTGATATCATGGATACTTTCTGGATGCCTGACAATGTCATCTACTGGTGTTGGTCCACTATGCTTCATTAAGTCCAGGGTCAATGCATCCATCTACCAGGAGATTTTGAAGCATTTCATACTTCCTTCTGCAGATGAGCTTTATGGGGATGCTGACTTCATTTTCCAGCAGGACTTGGCACCTGCCCACACTGCCAAAAGCACCAAAACCTGGATGAATGACTGTGGGTTTACTGTGCTTGATTGGCCAGCAAACTCCCCTGACCTGAACCCCATGGAGAATCTATGGGGCATTGCCAAGAAAAAGATGAGAGACATGAGACCGAACAATGTAGAAGAGCTGAAGGCCACTATTGAAGCATCCTGGTCTTCCATAACACCTCAGCAGTGCCACAGGCTGATAGCTTCCATACCACGCTTCATTGAGGCAGTAATTGCTGCAAAAGGGGACCAAACCAAGTACTGAGTACATATGCATGCTTATACTTTTCAGAGGTCCGATATTGTTCTATGTAAAATCCTTGTTTTATTGATTGCAATAAATATTCTAATTGTAATATTCTAATTTTCTGAGATTGTGGATTTGGGGTTTTCATGAGCTGTAAGCCATCATCATCACAATTATGACAAATCACGGCTTGAACTATCTTGCTTTGCATGTAATGAGTCTATCTTATATATTAGCTTCACCTTTTAAGTTGCATTACTGAAATAAATGAACTTTTGCACAATATTTTAATTTTTTGAGTTTTACCTGTATTATACAATATTCGGGTTGTTCTTTTCCTTTAATTGCCAGTGTTAATCTATTCATTTTTGCACATTCTAATATTTTCCTTGCCTTTGGATTAAGGCAAGAAGAGCCTGAAGAAAAAGAAATTTGGATGAGAATGGATATTTTTACATTTTTCTTGGATTATAATCGAAGTATCTTTTCTCTTTCCCCCTTTTCTTTTTTTTCCTCTTGTTTCTTTGGCTGGAAGGATGACAATTGAGAATTGAATGCAGAGGGTTGGTGGGTCAACTTGGATTATAATTTGCTATTCTCCCTTTTTCTTTTTTCTTTTTTCTTTTGGTTCCCTATTTTTTAATTACCAATAAAAATTTGATTAAGGTGAGAAGAACCTGAAGAAAAAGAAATTTGGACTTTGACAACAATTTATACTTTCATTTTTCTTGGATTACAATTGGATTGATATTGAATTATAAATATAATCTATGGTGGATTATAAAAATAAATATCTTAAAATGAGAAAGCACCATTAGCACCATCTTCGGCATTTTCCTTGGCTACTTTGAGCCCTGAAGAAAGAGGACACTGGAGACTACGGTTCAACAAGAGAAAACTAGCTCCATGCAGACGAAGATTAAAGAGATTATACAAACAGTCCAGAGGACTTAAAAGAACAATGGGGAGAGTAGAGGAGAAAGTAGGAAAATAGAAGGTAGAGAATATTCAGTAAATGATGGCAAAAAAATGAAGAACATATGCAAAAAGTAGAAGAGAGAGTAGACTTAACAGAAAAAAGGGTGGGAAAGCTTGATTACCGGCTTACATTGGCTGACCAAAATAAAGACAAAACATTGATCACTTTAGAAATGGATTGGGCTGATTTTTACCTAAGATTCCAAAATATGGAGGAAGAAAAGGGAGAAAACCTAACAGAGATTATGGCAGATATATTGACAGGTGCCCTGAAGGTGACTAAAGAAAAAATGCTGCTGACATAGATGAAACATTTAGAGTACACACTAGATAAGCAATGAAAAACAAATTGCCTAGAGAAGTACACGTGAGATTTACCAAAAAAGCTATAAAAACAGAAATCCTGCAGGGAATGAGAGATGACCCTTTGAAATATAAAAGAAAAGAAATAACAATGGTAAAACAGATTCTGAGAAGAGTTAGCAATCTGAGAGAGGAATATCACTTTCTGACTAAGTGTTTAATTAGAAAAGGGGCTGATACCAGAGGGAATATTGATGACATGGCAGGAACAAAGACACAGATTAGATTCAATTGAAAATGTGGAGCAATTCTATGATCACTATTTTAGCACACAAGAAGAAGAGAGAGCGAGAGAACAAGAAGAAATCAGATGTCATGAGGAAATTACAGAGGAGAAAGAGAGACAACACAGAGTAGGAGAAAAAGAACGAGAAGAGCAATAAGGGAAGGAATGAAATCAAAAGAACCAAGAGATACAAGAGTGACAAGAGCAACAAGACAGTATTATAAATAAAGCTATGAAGGAATAAAATTAATATCAATGAATATAAATGGACTGAATTCTACTATAAAAAGAAAAAGGATTCTCAACAAATTAGAAAAACTAAAAATGGATATAATTTGTTTACAGGAAGTTCATATTAAAAAACAACATAGTAAAGTTTTGGACTATCCTAAAATTGGGAAACTATTTGTCTCCCTCGCAAATCAAAGTAAAAGAGGAGTGGCATTTTATATTAAAGAGAAAATAAATGCAAAACAAATGTTCATGGATGAAGAGGGGAGGATTTTGATGGTGGAAACAATGATGAACCATAAACAGATACTCTTAGTGAAAATATATACACCAAATAATAATAAAGAAGCTTTCTATGATAAACTTCATAAAAAAATAACAGAACTGGAATATGAAAATATATGCATCTTAGAAGACTTCAATTTAATAGCAGATGTGGAATTGAACTATAAAACAAAAATAGATAAACAAAAAAGGAAAACATTACCAAAAGCCTTCTTCAAAGTGATAGAAAAGTTAGCCATCCAGGACACTTGGAGAGAAACACATTCTAAGGACAATTAATATACATTCTACTCTAACAGACAATTGTCCTGGTCTAGAATTGATATTATGTGGGCATCAACAGAAATGATAACTAATATACAAGAAATAAATATTGAAACAAGTATGTGGGCAGATAATAATTCGATAAAAGTCACATGGAAAGGGCTAAAAAAGAGGTCAAGATGGACAATGAATGATTCAATATTGAAAGAAAATGAATTTATCCAATTTATAGAAAAAGAACTGACTTTAAAAAAAAAAGAAAATAGAAAAGAAAAAACCTTCACTACAAAATGTATGGGATACAGCAAAGGCATACATTAGAGGATTAACTATAACATATACAGGAAGGAAAAATAGAAAAAAGAGACAAAAACAAAAAAATCACTAGAAAAGGAATATAAGAGACTAGAGAAGGAATTGCAAGATAACCCACAAAAAAAGAATATAAAAAAATCAAATGAATTTAACAAAGCACAATTTAGACTTAATAGATAACAAAAAACTAGCACAAAAAATTAAAAGATCTAAGCAAAAGAAATTTGAAAACACAAATAAACCAGAAAGATTGGCTGGCATATAAACTGAAAAAAAAAGAAATGGATTAATCAATTAATAGATGACAAAGGAACTCTCTATCATAGAAATGAAGATAAAAAGGAAATAATACAAAAATATTATGAAAAATTATACAATCAGGAGACAATTTCAGAAAGAAAAGTGAAACAGTATTCAGAAAAAATAGATTTACTAGAATATCAGAAACATTTAAAACAATGTTGAAAGAAAGAATAACGATGATGGAATTAACAGAAGCAATAAAAAGATAAAAAAGCGGTAAAACACCAGGGCTGGATGGACTACCAGCAGAATTATATAAAACCTTACAGAACTCTTTTTGTGATATGTTAGAAGTATTTAATGAACTATTGATAGAAGCAAAAGTATGGGCGGAGGCATATATTACTCTCATACTGAAAGAAGAGTCAGATTTACAACAGATAAAAATTACAGACCGATATCTCTATTGAATGTGGACTACAAAATATTTGCTTCAATAAGAGCAGAAAGATTAAAGAAATTCTTAAATCAAATTATACATCCGGACCAAAATGGCTTTTTGCCTAAGAGACAAATAAAAGACAATATGAGAATAATTTTGAACACTTTGGAATATTATGAAGCACACCCCAGAAAAACAGGTGGCGTTGATTTTTATGGATGCACAAAAGGCGTTCGACAACATGAACTGGCAATTTATGCTAGCACAATTGAAAGAAATAGACTTTGGGGGAAGGTTTATTAAGATAATGAAGAAGATATACCACAAGCAAACTGCAAAAGTGATGGTAAATGGGGATATGACTTAAATATTAAAAAAGGAACAAGACCATTGCTATTTGTATTGACATAAGTGTTAAATAGAATATTAGAATATTAAATAGAAATATTAGACAAATATTAGACAAGATGGAGATAAAAGATATGAAAATAAAAAAGGAAGAATATAAATTACAGGCGTTTGCAGATGATTTGGTTTTTATATTAGAAGAACCATTAGAGACAGGACCGAAGTTAATTGGAAAAATAGAGGAATATGGTGAAGTGGCAGGATTGAACATAAACAAAGGGAACACTAAAATATTAGTGAAAAAGATCACAGAAAAAGAGAAGAAAAAGCTAATAGAAAGATTAAATATTCAGAATACTAAGAAAATAAAATACTTAGGATTCAATTAATAGCAAGATATGTAACGGTCTGAGACCTTCTTATAGTCCTCCTTGGCTTTCTCCAGATGCCGTCGCACCAATTGATGGACAGCCTGTAACTCAGACAGATAGATAGTCATTAGCCGCTGGAATTGGGGAGTCGAGTTGCGTGAGGGGAAGAACCGAGGGTGATATTGGCCAAGAAGGTGGTAATATGCATGGAGGTGTGCTGCGAGTTGTTCAATGTGAATTCTGCCACTGCCAGATAATCCACCCAATTGTCCTGCTGCTGGTTCACAAAGCAGTGCAGGTATTGTTCCAGGATCCCGATCAGTTTCTCCATCCTGCCGTTGGTCTCTGGCTGATGCGCCAACAACAGGCAGATTTTTATGTCCAAGGCTGTGATCAGCCCTTTCCAGAACTGGGCTATAAATTGAGCCCCTCTGTCCCAAATGACCTTATCAGGTAGTCCATGCAGCTGGAAGACATGTTGGATAAACATGCAGGCAGTGGCACAAGCCGTCAGTAACCACAGCACGGAATGAAATATGCCATCTTCATCAACATGTCCACCATCATGAACACAGTCATAAATCAAGAAGACGGCAGTAAATTCATCAAGAAGTCCATGGAAATTGTGTCCCAGGGTTTCTCCGGTGTCAGCAATGGCTGGAGCAGCCTTGGGGGAGCACACATCGCCGACTTGGCTTGCCAACATTGTATACAGGACGTGACATAAGCTTGGACGTTGTGTTTTAGTCAGGGCCACTAGAATGTACGAGAAACCAATTTCAAGGTTTTGGAGGCTGAAGTGCCCCACCACTGGATTACCATGGCACTGTGAGAGAATAAGTTCCCGGAGTAGCCCCATGGCCACATAGAGCCTCTATCGGTACCACAAGAGTTCCTTGGTGAATATCCATGGAGAGGCAGGCCCCACCTCTTCCTTCCATTGCTCCATCCAAGCATTGTGCCACTGCGCTTCTCGTATCTGAGACCATAAGTCTACTGGCTCCTCAACCTTGAAAAAAGACTCTACGGGCAGAACCATCCAGATCAGGAGCTGGTCTTCAGTACATGAATACTCTGGTTTCCATGACAGTGCATCCGCCCTTTGGTTGTGACCATTTGGGATGTAGGTGACATGGAAATTAAACTGGACAAAGAACAAGGACCACTGAATCTGACATTGGTTCAGTTTTCAGGTGGTCTTCAGGAACTCCAGGTTTTTGTGGTCTCTCTGGACTTCAATTTGATGTCACACCCCCTCCAAATGATGATTCCAGGCCTCAAATACCACCTTAATGTCCAGTAGCTCCTTCTTCCAAATGGTGTAATTGCACTCGGAAAAATTGAGCTTCAACAAATAATACACGCAAGGGAAGAGGGTACTGCCGGACGCATAAGCCTGGAGTAACACTACTCCAACCACAACATCGGATGCATCCACTTCCACTACAAATGGTCAGTGTGGGTCAGGATGCTTCAAGATGGGCTCTTTCATGAATGCCTGTTTCAAGGCCTGAAATGCCTGTTGCTCAAGAATACTCCACAGAAATGGGACCTTTTTCTCTGGAGCCAAGTGAGGGGCATGGTCAGGGAAGTAAAGCGGAAGGTCCAATAATAGTCTGCAAACCAGAGGAGTCGCTGGACATCTTTCACTCACTGAGGAGGTTACCAACTGCACAAAGACTCGACCTTGCTCGGCTCCATCACAATGCCCTCAGGAGAGATGCATTGCCCCAGGAACTCAATGGTGGACTGAAAAAACTGGCATTTTTCCAATTTTGTATACAAGCGGTTCTCCTGGAGCCATTACAGAACCAGGCATAAGTGTTGTTGATGACTCTCCCTAGAGTTAGAGTAGATCAAAATGTCATCAAGGTAAATCATGACAAATTGATCCAAGAGGTCCTGGAAGATTGTTGTTCATAAAATGTTGGAAGACGGCAGGAGCATTGGTCAACCCAAATGGCATGACGATATATTTGAAATGTCCGTACCTGATACCAAATGCCATTTTCCATTCATCCTTGGGCCAGATCCAAACTAAATTGGTAGCCTCTTGGAGCTGTTCCAACAGTTCAGGAATCAGGGGCAGAGAATGCCGATTGTGCACTATGATGACGTTTAACTTTTGGTAATTGCAACAAAGCCTCAAGTCACCAGTCTTCTTCACAAACAAAAGTGGGTCAGACAGTGGTGACAATGAGGGCCAAATAAAACCCCGAGATACATTTTTGTCCAGAAAGTCCTGCAACACAGCTACCTCAGGGTCCAACATCGAATACAAATGCCCCACTGGGAGTGGCATGTCCAGCAGCAAATCAATGGGGCAGTGTTAAGGCCGGTGTGGGGGCAATTGGTCCGCCTCCTGCTCACTGAAGACATCTGTGAAATCCTCTAGGTTGGCGGACAAAGACATCCTGGGTGGACTCAGCACCTAGCCCGTGCAGACTTGGCAGGTGTGGTCCACACATTGCAGGCTTGGGTAAGTGATGAGGTTCTGGGACCACTAGATTTGCAGGACGTGTGTCGAGGGCCAAACCAAACCCAAGACCACAGGGAATTGCAGGCCAGAAGTAATATAAAACTGGATGGCTTCCTCATGAGAGCTGATGGTCAGTCACAAGGGTTGCATGGCAGCCTTAATAGGCCCAGACAGAAGAACGTGGCCATCAATAGTCTTCACAAGCATAGGAGGATCTAGCGGACAATGAGGGAGCTGCAAACGCCACATCCATAAAGTTCATTTTGGTCCCAGAGTCCACCAAGGTGTGAGCCAGAATCCTCTGTGGACTAATGGACAGGAATACTCGGGCTGACAGGATCAAGTGCTGGGGTGGTCCGGGGGGGGCACATTCACTGGGCAAAACTCAGTGTTGGTGCACACCTGACCCAAGATTTCCCCTAGATCGGGCTCAGGGCATTTCCTGATAGGAGTTTCTGTGACTGTGGGGTAGGCCCAGTGGCTGATGCCCCTTGTCGTTTCTTAGGGCAAGATGCAGACATATGCCCAGGTTCCTCGCAATAGAAACACAACCCCCCCTGAGTGCTGTCTGTTTTTCTCAGTTACCGATAAATGGGGTTTGGCTGCACCTAATTCCATGGGCTCCTCCCGTGGAGCTGGGGTCTTGCACACAGCTGGGACCACCCGGTTCTCCCGGGAGGCATGGCAATTTTCCTGTCTGCAACTGAGCATCAATCCAAAGGCAAAGAAGGACCAGCTCATTGAGGGTCAGAAAACATCGACCCAGACTAATTCATCCTGCAACTCCTCTGTCCACCCATCTTGGAATGCGTCCACAAGAGCAGCTTTGTTCCAGGCCGAATCTTGGCTAAGCAGCCAAAACTCCCTGATATACTCCTGCAGAGAGCGCCGACCCTGCTTCAGGGTCTTCAGACATCAGGTAGTGGTCTGTGTCTTAATGGGGTCCTGATCTATCAACCTGAGGTGTCACAAAGCCCCCTGAAATCATCCAGCAAAGGACTAGCCTGGACTAGCAGTAGCGTGGCCCAGTGAGCCGCAGAGCCGGAGAGAAGGCTAATCATGAACCCCACTTTATCCCAGTCAGTGGGGAACTCTTCCGCTCTCAGGCTGATAAATAACTGGCATTGTCCCAAGAGAGCAGGAAACATAGCTTGGTTGCTATCAGATTTATCAGGCACAGCCACCCGGCATTTCCTCCAGGGAGGAGGTACAGCAGCGTAAGCTTGGAGCTGAGCCACCTAGGTTGATTAAGCTGAGCGTTCTCCACATGAAGCTGCTCCATCTTAATAGAGGTTTGTTTTTTGGGGGCAGGAAACAAACTGTTCTGTCCTAGACCTCACCAAAAAGCACTCAGTCAATTTTGAGTTCCTGCAAAAATGTCTTTATTTACAGTTAATGTGAAATATTTCATTCACAGTCAGCCAGCAGCTTGGCAAACAGTCTCGTGAAAGTAGACTAATTATCTCAGTCCTTATCAATCCTGGATATCTGCCTGGTAAATAGTTCCACACTCTTTGTTGGGAAGGGCCATTCACCATCCACCTGTGGCCTTGCTCCCACGTCAACCCTGAGTTCTTAATTGCTCCTTTCTTTTAGCAGTTCTGCATGTTGGCAGGCTGGGAACTGGTTCCAACTGCTCCCCAGCCTCAATTCCATCTGAGCCCGAAGGCAGTTGATGACTGCCAGCCTGCCCTGGCCCCATCTCTGCCTCTGATGCAGATCCCTTGTCCAAGCCTTCCTCAGCCTCCAAGACTGGCCCAGGTTCCTCCGCAATCTCTTCACTATTATCCAACTGCTGCCAGCTCCACCAGCCGCTGGCAGGCCACAAGAGCCACAAAACTCTAAGAACTTGTTAGCTGATGCTGTGTCAAGGAAACCCAATGTGACAGCCAGTGAGAGGACATTGCCCACGCCATGGTCCCTAACACACAAAGTGCAGCTCAAGCCACCACTAGGAGTCAAGCCAGATGCCAAACTGTCCCTCTTGAAGAAGAGCTAGCAACAGACCTTAAAGCAGCACTACTAACCAACCCATGGTTCATGGAAAACTGATACACTCTAACCATGAGAGAGGGGTTGGCATGGAAAGGATCCAAGCTCTATGTACCCAATAGTTTAAGACTGATGATACTAGAGCGGAGTCATGACTGTTGTCTGGCTGGCTACTTTGGATTCCTAAAGACTGTTCACTTGGCTCGGAGGCAGTTTTGGTGGCCAAAAATGAAAGCAGATGTAGAGGACTATGTAAAAAGTTGTGCCACTTGTGCCACTATGAAATTGAGGCCAAGCCTCCCGGTCTCCTCCAAGTGGCCAAAACCTGTTGTCCCTAGGAAGAGATTGCAATGGACTTATAGTGGAGCTTTCTAAAAGTGGGGGACACAAAGTAATTTGGACTGTAATTGATTTATTTTCTAAGCAAGCCCATTTTGCTGCTTGCTCTGGACTGCCCTCAGCCAAAAAATCTAGCCAAGATGTTTGTTAAACAAATATACAGGCTGAATGGAGTACCATGATGAATAATTTTGGACAGAGGGACTCAGTTCACCACCACGTTCTGGAGGGAGTTCTTGAAGTCCATTGGATCTTCCCAAGGGTTTAACTTGTCTTTTCATCCAACTACAAGCAGGGAAAATGTGAATGCCCTGGTGGAACAATACATCAAATGTTATGTAAATTACCAGCAAGAAAATTGGGTGGATTTACTGCCATTTGCAGAAGTGGCTTATAACAATGCAATGCACAGTAGCACTGGTTTAACCCCTTTTCAGGTCATCAATAGCACGGAATTTGTTCCTATGCCAGAACTGCCAAGGGAATAACCCATCTCCATGTCATTAACTGAATGAATGGAGTCATTAAAAAAGGGTTGGGAAAATACCAAAAAAGTGCTAGCGGAAGCAGCAGAAGCATATAAAAAGCAAGCTGATCAGTACTGATTGCTCCAACCCTCTTTTCGGGTGAGAGATCAAGTTTATCTATCAACCAAATACATTAGACTAAAATTACCTAGTAAGAAATTAGAATCTAAATTTTTAGGACCTTTTCCTAAAGTGAAAGTGATTAATCCGGTGACTGTACAATTAAGTCTCCCTCGAATATTAGGGAAAATACATCCAGTCTTTTTATTTTTATATATTTATTTTGATCAATCGCTTACAAGATAATAGGTATAAGTATATACACAGTTATGAATACATGAAAAGGGTACATATAAGAAAAATAAAAGAAACAATAGGACAGGGACGGTAGGCACATTGGTACACTTATGCACGCCCCCTACAGACCTCTTAGGAAAGGGATGAGGTCAACAGTAGACAGTCTAAGGTTAAAGTTTTTGAGGTTTGGGTAAGAAACCACAGAGTCAGGTAAAGTATTCCAGACATTCACCACTCTGTTGCTGAAGTCGTATTTCCTGCAATCAAGTTTGGTGTGATTAACCTTGAGTTTGTATCTATTGTTTGCTCTTGTATTGTTATGGTTGAAGCTGAAGTATTCATTGACAGGTAGGACATTGCAATGTATGATTTTATATACTATACTTAGATCAGACCAAAGGCAGTGTAGTTCTAGGTTTTCTAGGTCTAGAATTTCAAGTCTGGTTGCATAAGGTATTCTACAACGAATAGAGAAGTGGAGAACTCTTCTTGTGAAATATTTCTGGACTTTCTCAACTGTGCTAATATCAGATACATAATGTGGGTTCCAGACTGATGAGCTTCGGGTATTGGTCTAGCAAATATTTTGTATGCTCTAGTTAGTAGTGTGATATTACCAGAGAAAAAGCTATGTAAGATTAGGTTAACAACTCTTAATGCCTTTTTGGCTATTGTAGTTACAGTGGGCTCTAGCACTTAGATCATTAGAGATGAGTATTCCAATGTCCTTTACAGAATATGGATTATCAACAAGGTCTTGACTATTCAGCTTGTATTTTATTTTCTGATTTTTTTTGCCAATATGTAAGATAGAGCATTTATTTGTTGAGATTTGAAGTTGGCATTTGATTGACCATTCTGATACATAGTCAAGATCTTTTTGAGGGGTAGCAGTATTGTCTGTGGTATTGAACAGCTTTACATTGTTAAGCCTGGTTTCCCCAACCAGGGTTAGGGAGACAAGCTAAACAGAATGTGCAGCTTAGTCAGATAGGCACACAGATAAATGAGTGAGCTAAGCTTGTATATTTATTAACATACAGTAAAAATGACAGATACGCTTGTGCTATCAAATATATAGTTTATTCCATTATGAGTTCATAGCATAGTCAAATTAACAGTCCAATAGTCATGTATCATTTAATCAGTCCATTCAGGGATATTCAGTTATCAAAGTCCGTGTTGAATACCCTATGTCAATTCACTTACAAGTCTGTCCTTTGTTTTCTCTCCCGTTCGAGCAATGCAGTGTTGTGTCCTTGCAGTAATCAGGAATCAACAAAGCCAGAGAGATAGCAAGCTGCAGCCTTGCTTCTTTTAAAGTACTTTCACAACCACTCCCTTAATTACTATCCCACAGTTAAAGTTGCAGACACTTTAACATACAAACTATGATTACATATTATTATTTACCTAAACCAGTTAGGGTAAAACAATGTTATCCCTAACATTCTCCCCTTTTAGGAAATAATAATATAACTATTTACATCTTTAAATTATATTTGTTACAACTCTCTTTAAACTTAGTTACTCCTTGAGCTTTTGTAAATTGGTCTGCAATGTTTTCTTCCGTCATGCAGTATTCCAATTTAATTAGCCCATTCTTTACAGATTCTCTAACATTTAAGTATCTTAAATCAGTATGCTTTGATCTAGTTTTTACAGCAATACTAGTAGCTAACTTTATAGCTGCTTGGTTATCCTCGTACACAATAATGGAATCTTTTACAGTTATACCCATGTCTAATAATAACTGTTTGTACAAAATCAAGTCAGTGCATAATAATGACAGACATGAAAATTCCGCTTCCATTGTGGACAAGCTGATATGCTGTTGTCTGATTGACCTCCACCCTATTAGTGTTTTACCAAATAATATAGCCATCCCAGATGTTGATTTTTTAGTGTTTATATCAGTTGCAAAACTTGCATCTGCATAGGCACTAAGACTCAAATCACCCTTTGGTTCTATATACAATGCATGGTTCATTGTTCCTTTAAGATATCTTAAAATTCTCTTTAATGATTGCCAATGACATTGTTGTGGATCTGAATTAAAACGTGCCAGCTGATTTACACTATAAGCTATATCTGGCCTAGACCAATTGCTTATATATGATAAGCTGCCAATCAAAGATTGATATGTGGACTTATCAAATTTGGGACTTTGATCATCAGTTTGGCAAACTTCCTGACTCATTGGAGTCTTTGCCGGTTTACAAAGTTCCATTTTAAACGTTTTAATTAATTGGCAAATTTTATCTTCTTGAGATATCTTAAATTCATTTTTTGTTTTGTTAATTGTCAATCCTAGATACTTTTTAATTTCACCTAAATGCTTTAATTTTATCTTTTTGGCTAATAATGATATAATCTCATTAGCTTCATTATTAGTCTTAGTTATCAAAGCAATATCATCTGTAAATAATAACAATAATGACACCGTTCCATTATTTTCTCTTTTAAACACACATGGATCTGCTAAACCAGATTTAAAACCTATATTGTTTAACTCTTTCACAATATATTGGTTCCACTCAAACCCAGATTGTTTCAACCCGTAAAGACTCTTTTTGAGTTTCCAACAATCATTACTATTTACTTTATTGTCTTTTATACCTACTGGTTTTCTTAAATATATAGTGTGCTGCAATGGTGCATGTAGATAAGCAGTTTCTACATCTAAATGGTTAATTACATAGTTTTTCTTGGCTGCCCACACTAATGCTGCTCTTAAAGATGTTGCTTTAAGACTTGGTGCAAAAACTTCATCGTAATCAGATGCAGTTTGATTAAATCCTTGAGCTACTAACCTAGCTTTATGGGTAACAGTCCCATCATTTCCAGTTTTTACTTTAAATATCCATTTGCACCCAATGGATTTTTCTCCTGGAGGTAATTTAGCATCTTCATAAACTTTCATTACCTTTAATGAATTTAGTTCCTTTTCCATTGCCTTTTGCCAATTCTCCTGATCCTTAGCAGGATACATCCTAAGTTCATCTACACTAGTTGGAACTTTAGTTACTTGGCAAATTATACTTGCTTGATATCTATCAGGTGGTCTAGTTACACGTGTAGTACGTCTAGGTATTACAGGACTTACAGGTGGACTTTTATTTATTAACTCTTCCTGATTATCTAACTTGCTGATCAACTGTTTCCTCTTGTTCTGGTCCTATTTGCTCCTCTTGGACTTCTTCTTTAATTGGACTCTTCTTATAACTAGTCTGATCTTTCTGCCTTTTGTAGGGTTCAATAATTACTTCATTATTTAAATCTTGCTCTAATCTATTCCATCCTACATGTTCTAGGAATTTAGCACTAGCACTGGTGTAAACTCTAGATGTACCTGGTTCCCAGAATCTATAAGATCTATGATTAGATGTATATCCTACAAAATATAATCTTTTAGCTCTATGCTGTCCTTTGTGTCTAAGTTGTGAAGGGATATGCACCCATGCTGGTGCTCCAAATGTGTGCATGTAACTTAAATCAGGTTTTGTACCATGCCACAGTGTGAATGGTAATTCACCTGTTGTTGAATTAACAACATTATTTAATATATGATTACCACACATTATTGCTTCTCCCCACAAATTGTCAGTTAATCCTGAATCAGACATCATAGTTCGTGTCATTGATTGTAATGTTTGACCTCTTCTCTCTATAAAGGCATTATGTTGTGGCCTATATGGTGCAGACTTTTTATGTTGAATACCTAACATTCTTAGTCTGTTCTGGAATTTATTATTTGTAAATTCTGTACCATTATCTGTTATAAGAGTTACTAATTTCTTTTTAGTTTTCCTTTCTGCAAATTTTATCCAATTAAAGAGATTTTGATACGTTTCAGTTTTGCTCTTCATTAAATAGCAAAACCCATATCTAGAATAGTGGTCCATTATACTTAATATGTAACGAGCTCCTCCTACACTTGGTTTTTTAGGACCTATTAAATCTGCAAATACTACCTCTAAAGGCTCTTTGGTAGTAAATCCATCAACTCTATCAGCCGGTGTGACCCTGGCCTTACTTTGATTGCAGATAGAACATTGCAAATACTTATTACAAGGTTTCAAACTTATTCCCTTAGATAATTCAACAGTTTTCTTAAGCATTTTAAAATTTAAATGCCCTAGCCTTCGATGTAACAAGTGAATACATTCATCATGAGGTTTCTTATTTTCATAAACTGTGTTAGCCACCTTTAAACCATCATCATTTAACACATATAATTCACCTTTTAAAGATGCAGTAATTTTCTTATCTTCTTTCTCAATTATGCAGTTATCTCCCCTAAATGTAACTACATATCCTAGTTTAACCAAAATTCTAACTGAAATTAAATTAAACTTAAGTTGTGGTACATATAACATTTTTACATTCTCTTTTATAAAAGAACAATATGCTATACCTTGACCTTTAGCTTTCAGTTTCCAGCCATTGGCTAACGATATCTGCTTTGTACTCTTGGACATTTTAATAAAATTTTTCTTATCATTTGATATACAATGTGATGCTCCACTGTCAACCACCCATAAATTATTTTTTACAGCTCCGTTAGTATACATGGCTAACTCTAAATTTTTATTTATCTTTTGATGACTTTTTGTATTCTGGCCAGCGTTCTGGCGTTTTGCCTTTTTACAAAATCTTGCCAAATGTCCTCTTCCTCCACAATTAAAGCACCTTTTAATTGCATATGCAGTAGGAGTTTCATTATCTTCTTTTTGAGGTTGCTGCCTCCTTAACTCGTCTCTTTCAAACCTTCTTCTGGCCTCTTCAATCAATCTGCCAGTTATGTCAGTTAAAGTTAGGCTTTCCTTTGGCAATATTTCAAGGGAAGTTACATAATTATCATAGGTTTCATTAAGGGAAGATAGTATTATATAGACTTGATGTAGTTCAGAGAAAATAAGCTCTTTCTCGTGCAGTTCTTGAAAAATGCTTTGCATAGTTTTCAAATGACTCAGCATATCACCATTCTTATGGAGATGTGTACTGAAAAGTTTCCGTGTTAGGTTTATGTGAGCACCAACGTTATCTCGAACATAAATCCTCTTCAGCTTCTGCCAACACCCAACAGCTGTCTTTTCTCCATGGATATAAACAAGCTGCATATCAGTTAAGGTTAAAGCAATAATGCAAATTGCTTGTTCATTTTTATGCATAAATTCTTCTATCTTTAATTTATCTTCCTCATCCTCTGGATCCCATTCTTCTACGTTTGGTGGATTTTCAATTATGTTCCACAAACCTTCTCTTCGTAGAAGCATACTACATTTCATAGACCATGATACATAGTTTGTTCCATCCAGCTTGGATATAAGGGACAAACTTTGTAGATTGACTTGTGCCATGTTTTCTTATATGGATATAAAACTATAATTAATAAAACACAGCTGTCTGTTTACTGTAATGTATAACAACACAAACTCTCACTTTTACATAAATCTGTTTTATCCTAGTTAAACTGACTTTGCAGCCTCTGGGCCCATAACCAGTGTTAAGCCTGGTTTCCCCAACCAGGGTTAGGGAGACAAGCTAAACAGAATGTGCAGCTTAGTCAGATAGGCACACAGATAAATGAGTGAGCTAAGCTTGTATATTTATTAACATACAGTAAAAATGACAGATACGCTTGTGCTATCAAATATATAGTTTATTCCATTATGAGTTCATAGCATAGGCAAAATAACAGTCCAATAGTCATGTATCATTTAATCAGTCCATTCAGGGATATTCAGTTATCAAAGTCCGTGTTGAATACCCTATGTCAATTCACTTACAAGTCTGTCCTTTGTTTTCTCTCCCGTTCGAGCAATGCAGTGTTGTGTCCTTGCAGTAATCAGGAATCAACAAAGCCAGAGAGATAGCAAGCTGCAGCCTTGCTTCTTTTAAAGTACTTTCACAACCACTCCCTTAATTACTATCCCACAGTTAAAGTTGCAGACACTTTAACATACAAACTATGATTACATATTATTATTTACCTAAACCAGTTAGGGTAAAACAATGTTATCCCTAACATACATCATCAGTGAAGAGAATGCAGTTGCTCTTAATGTGATCACAGAGGTCTTTTGTGTAAAGTATGAAGAGTGTTGGTCCTAGAACACTGCCTTGGGGGACACCACTATGGACAGGTACAGAATTTGATAGGACATTCCCAATTTTGACCATTTGTTGTTTGTTTGACAGGAATGCTTCTATCCAGTTATGCAGTTGTTCAGAGATACCATAAGATTTTAGTTCTAGAAGTAGTTTGTCGTGTACCACTGAATCAAAGGCTTTACAGAATGTATATTGCGTCTATTGTTTTGCCCTGATCTAGTTGTGTAGTCCATATGTTTTTGCAGTGTAAGAGTTGCAGATTACAGGATAGTTTTTTCTGAAACCAAATTGTTTATCAGAGAATAGGTTGTTTGTCTCTAAGTGGAGGATAATGGATTGGTTAATAATTGATTCCATGACTTTACAGATGACGCAGCATAAGGAGATTGGCCTGTAATTTTCAACTAGACTGGGGTCTCCCTTTTTGAAGATGGGGATGACTGTAGCTTGTGACCATAGGTTAGGCAAGGAGCTGGTCCTGAAAGATTTTTCAAAGATTATGCTTAGAGGTTCGGTTATGGCAGTGGATAGCTTTTTTAAGAAGTAGGCACATATTCCGTCCGGTCCAATAAATGAAGATGGTTTTAGATTGCGTAGTGCTTTTTCAACATTGTCTTCTGTAAAATCAATATGTATTAGATCATTGTAATTGTCTGTGGTTTGGCTAGGAAATACTAGGCATGATCCATTGCTGTTTACAAATACTGAGCCAAAGAATGTGTTAAAGAGGTTGGCTTTAATGCTATTATTGTTGCAGTCTTTACCATTAGGTCCTGTCATGGGTGGAATGGACCTTGAGTCTTTTAGTTTGTTGTTTACAAAATTGTAAAAAGCGCGGGTGGAATTGGTGCGTAGAAAGTTTTCCTCTTGTTTAATGTGGTAATTGGTGCATTCAGTCTTTATCTGCTGGCATAAATTTTTGTATCGGCTTTTGAAGTTGGCAACGTGACCAGATTTGTGTTTCCACCAGAGTGATCTCTTTTTGGATTGAAGTTTCCTTATTGTTATGGGTAATCTTTTTTTTTTCTGGGTTTTGGAGTTGTTATTGGTACATACAGTTTGATGACTCTTGACTTCAAGTAAAAATATGTTGTAATGTTTTTCAACAGTATTGCATTCAGTGAATAGAGATTGCCAATCAAGGGGTGAGAGATCGTTGTCTATAAGATCATAGTTGCCTTTTTTGAAGTTATAATTGGGGATTATGTCGTTGTGATGATTTTAGCTCTTACATAGTAGTAAAACCGGCTGTCAGCAAGGCCACAGCCAGCGGCACCTCCCAAACCGATTGTGGTACAAGATGAAACCCATTATGAAGTGAAAAAAAATCCCAGATTCTAAATTGCACAGAGGCAGATTACAGTATCTGGTTCATTGGAAAGGGTACCCTTTTTCAGAAGCTACTTGGGTTAAAAGCTGGGATGTCAAAGTGGGTGACCCAGAAAAGCAATTTCATTATAAATTACCAGACAAGCCAATGGGACCTCTGGGGAAGGGGAGGAGATATGGTTAATTGCTTGCTGACTGAACTAACCCCCTGCTTGTTTCTCATTCTAGGACATGATTCTCACATGAGGGGGGGAAGCCTGTCAACTTGGAAGCCATTTTTCTTTGAGACTTCTGGGTTGCCACATTTCAGTGTCTGGGAATTTGGAAGGGGGATTTCAAGGAGTGATGGAAGATTAGCCACAACAGCATTCCTTTCTCAGAAAGTCAAGGACCTGTTACTCTGCACCTGGAAAGGAGTGCCTGGAGATAGTCTCCAGTTGGAACAAAGTAATGATTGGACCATGTGATGAACTACTGGGTGCAGGGTTTGGATTTTGGATTCTCTTTGGGCCAGGGAAAACCCAGAAATCTCTGATTCGGGTTTTCCTTCAGATATGCCAATATGACATCTCTAATAAAGCGAATCTCTGAGAAGAGTCTTGGAGACTTTTAATTTGAGGTTGTTACTTGGAACACTGACATGTTGTTACTTGGAACACTTGTTGTTACTTGGAACACTGACATTAGTGACTTTATCAAAGAATGAAATAAGATTGGTTTGGCATGATCTGTTTTTAACAAACCCATGCTGGTTGCTAGTTATGACTTTATTTGCTTCTAGTTGTTTGCAGATCTGTTTTTTGATTATCTTTTCCAGGATCTTCCCAGGTATTGATGTTAGACTGATTGGTCTGCAGTTTCCTGATCCGGTTTTTTCCCCCTTTCTTGAAGATTGAAATCTTTTCCATCTTTTTTCCCAATATGGAAACCTTTTTCATAGAAACCACATTAGTCCTTTTCCAAGCCTCAGGAATTTTCCTGGAGAAATCTTCGAGTCCAAATTCCTGCCCAAGGCAGGAGACCTTATACACAACTCAGACAAATGGCTGTCCATTTTTTTTCTTAAAAACCTCCAGCAATGGATCACCCACAACCCTTGGAAGCAAGCTGTCAGTAAATTTCCCCTTAACTCCAATTGGATGTTTCTTTAATGAGCTTCCACTCATTGAGTTCCTTTAATTTTCTGACAAGATTTCAAAATTGGTTTGCCATTGACTCCTTCCTAGGGCTGAAAAAGAGTGACTTTGTGCCTAAGATAGGACTAAAACACACAGTCTCCCAATTTCTAGTCTTAATTACTATATCAAACTGGCTTTCTTATGCCTTAGAACCTGATACTATTACTCTGCTTGTATTTCATTAGATACTTATTGTGAGTTAATTCAAAACTCTTCTATATAAAGCAAACTAACACCTACCTGCCAACTGAAAATACTGTTGTTTCTCCAGGGTGCATCTTGCTTTTGCTCTCTTTTGACCGGCCCTGACGATGTATGGGAGGTCTCTTTTTCTTGGTGCAATGAATGCAAGGTGCTTGTGTGGAACCTAAGTGTACTGTGTGATGATGAGGAATGCCACCATCTTGGCTGCTGCGATGTGGACATAGAGCACTGGAGAAAATAAAAGACAAAAGCAATCAGTTGGGCCATGCTATATCAGAAATATAACAAAACCCAAAACGTAACTAAAAGTCCTTTAATGCCTTCAACTTGGCTTCACTGTTTAATTGTTCACAGTGGAGGAGTAAACTATTTTCAAAATAACATTCCAAAGGAAGGAAACACAGTTGAAATTCAAAGTGTTCAAATTCAACGAACCAAAAACCAAAAACCAACTGCACTGAATAAAGTTCCACAATAGACCAGGATAGATAATTGCCAACTTCAGCGAGATAACCAGGGACAGTCCATTGGAAGAACACCAACCAAGATAAACCTTCTTTAGGAATAAAACACTAATTTTTCTCCAGCATCTATTAGCACACAGGTCCAAACTCTTATGCAATTCTCATACCTGCAATCCATGAAGAGGATCATGTCCCTCTCCTCCCGAGTAGACCAGTTTTACATGATCCTCTCCTCCCTGCGTGCCCTAGGATGGATAGGGATGGGCCTGGGTCCTCCTCTGACTACTCAGCCAGCCTCTGCCCTTCCCCAGCCTCCTCCACCACCTCTGGAGCCACACTTCCACTCCCTGTTGGCTGTTCCTCCTCTTCCTCAGAGTCAGTCTCCACCAGGGGCATGACATTAGATTTAAAGATTAGCAGGTATATAAATGGAATTCTAAAGCAAACCCCATCAGCATATACTGTATTTTTCACTCCAGATCATGATGCATATTAGCTTTAGAGGAGGAAAAGAAAAAACAAATCTGCCACTGCCTCCCAGCATCCATCCAGTATTCATCTGGCTAGTGTCCTTTCAGGAAGCAGCATGGACAGCTTCAAGCACATTATCACAGCCCCAGCATGTGGCTCATCAGGGCTCTGTTCCATTGTGCCTACCACCAGTCAGCTGAGTGACAGCTGGATCCCAGCCTCCTGTAGCCCCCTGAATCAAAAACGCTGCCATTGCTGCCTCTGCCATGTCTGCTGCCTCCACCAGGAACACTGGAGCCTTCACTGCCAAGCAGCTGATTGGCAGTTGAATTGGCCTTCCAGAATACTGCCATTCAGCTGTTCTAGGCAGTGGGGATTGCCGCTGCCATTCACCACTGCCGCCTATCACCACCACCATTTGGTGGTGGTGATTGGCGGTGCTGCCTAGAACAGCTGATCAGCGGTATTCCAGGAGGCCAATCCAACCACCAATCAGCTGCTAAGCAGCAAAAGCTCCAGTGTTCCCTGCACCAACCCTTTCTCTCCCCCCACCACAATATTTGCTCCATAAGACGCACAGACATTTCCACCCACTTTGGGAGGGGGGGAAGTATGTTTCATAGACGGAAAAATATGGCATAACATGGAGTCAACACAGAGAAACCTGCACAGGAAGGCAAAATCAGACTTCCACTTAGACTATTTTCAAATTCATGGATACTAAGATATAATCCATGAAACTCAATTCTCTTCAAAGTACATCTACTGCGGCCCAAATGAAATAAATAGGAGCTGTACAAGAACATTACACAATTGCTATGCAGCTTTGAAGAGGAAAGCTTCAGGCAACAAAAACATCCTGCACCAACACAATTAACTAGGGCCAACTGAGCCTGACATTCTGTTCTGGCTTTTTATCCTATCTCTAAAAGATGGATTGCAATATGTTTAACCCACTCTGAGAGACATCTAGCCTAGTCATTCCAATAGAGTGAAAACTACATACATGCATTCAATATGCAGCTGTTCTTACCACTCTTTTCTATCCTAGTAGATCCCATAGGATATGTTCAGGGAGACCTCTCACCCAACCACATTCTTTCACTGCCTCCTGATTTGAAACAATCAGGAAAAAAATCCTCAATTAGCACTAGTAGCATTTTGGAGGGATTGCAAGACAGATGGCTGGGGAGAGCTTTTAAATTTCCCATCCTATGGCCAGTAATCTCCATGACACTTATGTTAGGTTGAAAATGAATAGTAAGGCAGAATGTATGTCACACACATACATATCTATATACACTCACTATATCATGTGATTTAGTCCTGAGCATGACTGAGGGAAGAAGAAAACACAAGAGATTCTCAAGAGGTGAGGGTACCAATTTGAACCTATATGCTCATCTCACCTGGGTACAGGCACTGGCAGTGGGAGATCAGCATCGCTTTCTCCCAGCATTTCTTTTAGAACTTCAACATTTACTAAAAAGGGAAGAAAGTAAAAACATGTCAAAACGCCTTATTGAAATATTACTGCTACGGTTTTACTTAACTAAGCCAAAGTTATGCCTACCTTCATTTTGAATGATACATTTCACAATTTTTTCTACAGTATCCTCATTCAGATCTTCTTCATCTGAAAGAAAAAGAAATACAGAAGTGAAAAAGGAGTAATTGTGACTCCAGTAATTAGAGTGAGCATCTAAGAATCCTGAAAACTCCCAAATATTGTGTGTTACAAACTTTTAATTATTTTTGTTTTGTCTTTTTCTTTCAATGTGGCCCCTCCTCCAACACCACACTTCTGTTTGTTATTTCCATTGTGCAGTTTTGAAATTGTAGGTAATACTTTTAATACCTGCAATAATACCTTTAATACCTTTAATACTTAATCTTCTGAATTACAGATGCTTATTATTTATTTTTCCTGATAGAACAATTGATCATGACATGAGAACAATTGGTTGTTATTTGCAACAAAAAAATTGAATGAATAATGAATGAATGTTAATTATGGTTGCAAAAAAAAAGTCAGTTGTAAGGCTGATTTACAAAGAAACTATTTAATGAAGGACACCAAACCAAAAATATAGAAAAACCTTTAGCAAGGAAAGATCTCAATAGTAATTTTTAATTTCTATGTTGATGAATGCAGTTTACTTTGAAAAAGCATATAAAACATGAAAGTAGGATGACTTTGCAACAAGACAATACCATTTCAGTTCTCCTAAAAATTGTTTCTTCTATACTGCCCATTGAATGATATAAAATGCTGAACCATATTCTTCTACATTTAATCATACATTGTTATTATAACAGAATTAGAAGAAAATGAACTGGAAGGGATTTTGGAGGTCTTCTAATCCATCCCCCTGCTCAAGCAGGAGAACCTATATAATTTCAGATAAATGATTGTTTACACCAGGGGAGTCAAACTCGATTCCATTAAGGGCCACATCAGGATTGTGTTTGACCTCAGGGGGGACCGGATAGGCATGGCCAGGGTGGGGGTGTCCAGGGTGGGGGATCAGGTAGGCATGGCCAGGGTGGGGGTGTCCAGCAACATCAGTCATATGATCAAATGTTACCTTTGCTAATAGTTTGTTTTGCTAGCACTCTGCCAGCAAAAATGGAGCCTGGGAGGCCACACAAGTTCAATTTTCACTGTCAGAGGATTGCAGGAGGCTGTCGCAGCCAAGAACAGAGCCCAGGTGGGACTCATTTTTATTGGCAGAGGTACTGCAGGCCTTTCCTTTGCTGTTTCCAGGGTGGCCCCACAGGTCAGAACTAAGCACCCCTCAGGCTGGATCCAGTCTGCAGGCCTTGAGTTTGATACTCCTAGTCTAGATCCTCTTTTAAAAGTCCAGTGATGGAGCACCCACAATTTCTGGAGGCAAGTTGTTCCACTGGTTAATTGTTCTCACTGTTAGGAAGTTTGTTCTTAATTCCAGGTTGCTTATCTCTGATTAGTTTCCAACCAGTTTCTTGTCCTGCCCGCAAGTGCTTTGGAGAATAATTTGATAACCCCCTTTTTGTGACAGCCCCTCAAATTCTGAAATGCTCCTGTCATGACACCCCTAATACTTCTTTTCTTTAAACTAGCCAAACCCAAATCCATTCTTCATATGTTTTATATGTTTCATATATTTTCGTCTCCAGGCATTTGATCATCTTAGTTGCTCTTCGCTAAACTTTTTCCAAAGTTTCAACATCTTTTTTGTAGTATGGTGACCAAAACTGGTTGCAGTATTCCAGGTGTGGTCTTACTAGGATTTTATAAAGCGACACTAATATTCCACATGATCTTGATTCTATGTATCTGTTTATACAACCCAGGATTATATTAGCTGCTGCTGTACAGTGCTAGATCATATTCAAGTGATCATCCACTAGGACTCCAAGGTCTGTCTCACATTTATTGTTTTTGAACCAGGTCTTGCCTAATGTGTGCTTTTTCCTACCTAAATTTGCTTTTTTCCACATTAAAATTCATTTTGTTGGATAGGGCCCATTTTTCAAGTTTGTCAAAATCTTTTTAGATCCTGAGCTTGTCTTCTGGGATATTGGCTATTCCTGCCAATTTAGTGTCATCTGCAAATTTGATGAGTTTTCCTTCTATTCCCTCATAATATTTTATTATAATATCCATCAAATATTTACTTTAACATTCTCAGAAAAGAACTTAGAGCTCATCTAGGCCAATACAGAAATCCAGCAGCTTTGACATCTATCCATCAGTTTATGTTTAGATGCATTCAATGAAAAGAGTATCCAACCAGCATCTAGGGTGAGCCATTCAATTCTAAAACTGATTTTACCATTAAGATTTTTTTCTTGATGTATAGTTCCTTGCCATTTTTAATTAATTGTTCTTCCCCTGGGACAAGTTGAAAGAATTCTGCCTAGTCTTGTACATAACAACCCTTCAAATACTTGAAGATACCTTTGGCATCTCAATACCATCTTTTTTCACTTTAACACACCCAGTGCCTCCAAACATTTTGCATAATTTTTATACCATGTTACCTATCTTTTGCACATACTCTAGTTTGTCAGTAACTTTCTTAAAATCTGGTTCTAACAAATGAAGAAAGTGCAGGCATAATGACTTTTTTCTTCTTTTTCTTCTCTTTTTTATTTTTTTTCAACTTTTATTGAAATTTGAAACATTAAAATACATGTAAAATCAAAAATAACTTTTTACAAATCTCAATTTTCTTTGACAGTATTAAAAAAAATCTTGGCTATATACATACATTTTCCATGCATTTCTAGTTATTCATATACATATCTATATCTTCCTTTGATCTGAACATTTCTTATTCCTATTATCTATCCATTGATACCAATCTTCCCAAACTGTGCAGTATTCCAAATCTTCCTTGTCCTTTAACTCTAAAGTGAGTTTATCCATTTCTGCACAATCTAAAATATTTTGGATTACTAAACAATCTGTCTTTAATAATAATTTAATAATTTTTTGAAAGAAGAGAAATGGAGATAGAAAAAGAGAATATTTTAACTGAATCTGAAGAGGACCAAATGGAGATGGAAAAAGAAGAAGGCGCAATAGGTGGACAAATGGAGATCAAAGAACAACGTGAAATAAGATCCACAAGAGCTGTTAGACCTAAATATAAAGCATAACCATGGGAGAAAAAAAACTGATTTCCATGAATATAAATGGATTGAATTCAGCTACCAAAAGAAGGAAAACTTTTTACAAATTAGAGAAGCTAAAATTTGATATAATTTGCTTACAAGAAGTACACATTAAAAAACAACATGAACAATTATTGATACGACCAAAGTTAGAAAATATTTACTTCTCTGACTCATTGTAAGAAAAGAGGAGTGTTTTTGTACACCAAAGAAACCACTCCAGCCAAACTGATTTATACTGATGAAGACGGAAGAGTATTAATAGTTGAAATAGTGGATAATAATATAAAAACACTCTTGGTTGCAATTTATGCCCCGAATGATAAACAAGAAGAATTCTATAAAAAATTACATATGAAAATAATTGAACTGGACTATGTTAATATACTTATGATGGGGAACTTCAATGGAATTGTAAACAATAAACTGGACTACACAGTAAAAACAACATAACAAAATAGGAAAACTCTCCCTAAATCCTTTTTCAAAATGACAGATGAATTAAATTTAAAAGATATATGGAGAGAAAGAAATACTAAAATTCAACAATATACTTTTTCTTCAAACAGACATTTATCATGGTCCAGAATAGATATGATTTGGACATCAACAGAATTATTATCTAATATTCAAGAAATAAATATTGAAACAAGTACATGGGCAGACCATAATCCAATGACAATTAAATGGAAAGGACAAAAAAGAAGATCTAGATGGACATTAAACAATACTATTCTAAAGGAAAAAGTCTTTACACAATAGATGGAAAAAGAATTGGCCTTCTTCTTTAATGAAAACAAAAAAGAAGATATTTCAATACAGAATGTTTGGGATACAATGAAGGCATATGCAAGAGGATTAATAATTGACCATACAAAGAAAAAGAACATTAGGAAGAGGCAAATGATTAAAGCTCTAGAGGATGACCATAAAAAACTGGAAAAAGAATTACAGAAGACGCCACAGAAAAAAGATATCAAACTTAAAATGGACATAATTAAACATAAAATGGATCAAGCAGAGAAAGAAGAACTGGCACAAAAAATTAGAAGTGCTAAACAGAACTATTTTGAAGGTGCAAATAGGCCAGGTAGATAGTTAGCATATAAGTTGAGAAAAGAGAAGAATCAAGGAAAATATCACAGTTAATAGATGATCATGGTCAAATTTATTGTGGTAATAAGGAGAAAAAGGCAATCATTCGAGATTTTTATGGACAATTATATAAACAGGAGGATCTTGATGAGGAAAAAACTAAACAGTATTTACAAAATGCTAACCTACCTAAGATATCTGATGAAACTCGGAAAATGTTAGAAAGTGCTATAACAATGATGGAATTAACCGAAGCACTCAACAGACAGAACAATGGAAAAGCACCAGGACCAGATGGTTTCCCAGCAGAATTTTATAAAACATTACAAGAATCATTGAGCATTCCACTGTTAGAAGTCATGAATGAAGTTATGATAAATAAGAAAATACCTAAAACATGGTCAGAAGCTTATATTACACTTATTCCAAAAGAAGGGGTTGACCCATTACAAATTAAAAACTATAGACCTATTTCCTTATTGAATGCAGACAATAAAATCTTTGCTTCAATCTTGGCAGAAAGGCTTTAAAAATATCTAAATAACTTTATTCACTCTGATCAGAATGGATTTTTACCAAAGAGACAGATTAAATACAATATGAGGGTAATCCTGGACACATTGGAATATTATGAGGCGCACCCTAAAAAACAAATGGCTTTGATATTCTTAGATGCCCAAAAGGAGATTTAAATTGGAGATTTATGTTATTACTATTGGAACAGATGGGCTTTGCTAGAAAATTTATCCAAGCAATAGAAGCCGTATATTATAAGCAAACGGCAAAAGTAATGATAGATGGAGAATTCACAGACTCTATCAATATTAAAAAGGTACATGACAAGGATGCCCATTATCTCCTTTGTTATTTGTATTGACCTTGGAAGTCTTAAATAGAAATATTAGAGAGGATATAAACATAAAAGGAATGAAAGTCAAAAAGGAGGAATTTAAATTGCAAGCCTTTGCGAATGACTAGGTCTTTATTTTGGAAGACCCTTTAGAGACAGCTTTAAAACTATTGGAAAAGATAGAGATGTATGGTGAGATGGCTGGTTTGAAAATAAATAAAGACAAAACAAAGATTCTGACAAAGAACATGTTATTAAGACAAAGAGAAGAGCTGGCAGATTTATTGAAAATTCAAGTTACGAATAAAGTTAAATATTTGGAAATATATCTGACGTCAAGATGTACTATACTGAAAGAGAATAACTATATTAAACTTAAACAGCAGATAGCATCCGACCTGAAAAAATGGGAAAACCTACAATTGTCATTGATAGGTAGAATTTCAACAATTAAGATGAATATTTTACCCAGAATTTTATATTTGTTCCAAAGAATACCAATTAGGTTAAGTAAGGATTACTTTGAAGAATTAAATAAAATTGTGTTGAAGTATATATGGCAAGACAAGAAAGTGAGAATAAAATTATAACTTTTACAGGATGCTAGAATTAGAGGAGGATTTGGCCTTCCTAATTGGGAGTTGTATTATCAAGCTGCAAACTTAATGTGGGTTAAAGAATGGATAACGTTAAGAAAGACTGGATTGTTGGCATTAGAAGGTCATGATTTATTATTGGGTTGGCATGCTTTTTTATGGTATAAGGGAACTAAATCACAGGGTTATTTTAGAAGGCATTACATACAGGAATCATTATGGTTGAATTGGGAGAAAATTAAGAAACAATGTTATTTGAAAATCTAGTTTGGTTATCAACTATTGAAGCTTTTTCGTATCCTATAACCTATAAGAAGGAACAAACAGCTAGATATGGGGAAATATTGGATGAAAAGGGTGAACTTAAAACGATGCAAAATTTAGAAGAACGAGGTATAAAGATGAATTGGTTTTCATATGTGCAAATACATGCAAGGTATCTTAAAGATTCTAAAATAGAAGGATTTTATGATAAATTGACTGATTTAGATAGGATTTTGACAGGTACTGATGAAAAAGTGATTAAAAAACTATATAGTTATTTGTTGGAAATTAAATTAAAGGAAGAACAAGTCAAAGAAACAATGATTGCTTGGGGGAAGAATTTTGGATATGGGATTGATTTAGAGAAATGGCAAAAATTGTGGTCACAAAATTATAAAATGACAATGTCAACAGCATATAAAGAAAATTTGTATAAGATGTTTTACAGGTAGCACTTTCCCCCGACAAGAATAGCAAGAATGTTCAAGGATAAATCTGAAAAGTGCTGGAAATGTCGTCAGATACCTGGCTCATATTACCACATGTGGTGGACTTGTGAGGAGGCCAGAAAATACTGGACTAGAATTCACATATGGTTGGAAAAAATGACAAAGAAACACATAGATTTGAAACCAGATATTTTTTTATTGGGAATCGTACCTGATATATATAATAAAAACTTAAAGTATTTGATTCTAAATGTATTAACAGCGGCTAGGATTGTATTTGCTAAACATTGGAAGAGTGAGAAAATACCATTAGAGGAAGAAATTATTAAGAAAATATTGGAATGTGCTGAAATGAGTAGATTGACATTTGAAATTAAAGAACAAGAAGATAAACAATTTTATGAAGTTTGGGATCTCTTTTATCAATGGTTAGATAATACAATATAATAATAGAATATTTAGAAATTTAGGAAATAACGAATATATAATTTTTCTTGGTTTTGATAATTTTTTAGAATATTTTATTAAGATAGATTTGGTATGATTCTATGATCTGTTATAAAATAATTTAACTCAATTATAGTTATCTCACTTAAGTATGAATTAGTAAAATTATAGTCAAATGATTGTTCAATAATGATATTAGGATACTTAACTGATGATTGATAATGTGAGTTGTTATGTAATATAATTATTTCGATGACTATGAAATGGATGCACAAAAGGGAGTGGTAAACCAACCGATACACTGTAAATTTATGAAGAATGATGTTTTTTTTATGTTATGTTTTATGTTTTATATGTTTTTGTTTGTCGTTAAAATCAATAAAACTTTTATCAAAAATAATAATAATAATAATAATAATTTAATAATGACTTTTCTTAATCCTGACACTTTACTTTTCTTGATCCAATTTAGGATTTCCTTCCTTCCCTCCCTCCCTCCCTCCTTCCTTCCTTCCTATATCTTCCTCCCTCCTTCCTCCCTCCTGCCCAAAGAGCTGCTGATACAGTTCTATAGAGAAATTAGTGAGTCTTCATCTGCACCTCTATAACTGTCTGGTTTGGTTATGAAACCCAACAAGACTTCAGAGAGTAATTAGAACTGCAGAAAAAACAATTACTACCAATCTGCCTTCCATTGAGGACTTGTATACTGCATGAGTCAAAAAGAGGGCTGTGAAAATATTCACAGACCCCTCACATCCTGGACATAAACTGTTTCAACTCCTACCCTCAAAACGACACTATGGAGCACTGTACACCAGAACAACTAGACACAAGGAGTAGTTTTTCCCCAACCGCCATCACTCGGCTATACAAATAATTCCCTCAACACTGTCCAACTATTTACAAAGTCTGCATTACTATTACTATTATTCTTATCACCCATCCCCTCCCACTTGTGACTGTATGACTATAACTTATCGCTTGTATCCTAACGATTTATATTGACTGTTTCCTAGTATGATTTGATTGCTTATTGTACCCTATGACTATTATTGTGTTCTACCTTATGATTCTTGACTCTCGATGAATGTATCTTTTCTTTTATGTACACTGAAAGCATATGCACCAAGACAAATTCCTTGTGTGTCCAGTCACACTTGGCCAATAAAGAATTCTATTCTGTTCTTTTCTGTTCTATTCTATTCTTCCTTCCTTCCTTCTCCAACTACTGTCAGGTTTTCAAGTGATGAAATCCATTTTAAAAAGAAAAGCACAAAGTCCATCTTCCAAGACAATTTATTTTATTTAGGAAAGCATCAAATTGGCAAAGTCCATGGTAATTCTGGATCTTACACAACCCAGAATTACCCCACATATTAGAAATTAGAAACAACCCCCCAAAAGTCACATTCTCTAATAGAAGTAATTCAATGTTGCTTGATGTCATAAATCTCCACCTCCAGTGCCTAGGCATGGACAGTTCGGGTTTCCATGGGAAGAATGATCACCTAGCCTAAACAACTCTATCTCTACTCTGCCTCTCTTAGGAATGTGGCAAGCCCGAAAACCTTCCCCCATGACTGCCAAAAAGAAAGTAAGGAAAATAATATATATTAAGCCTAATTAAAATGGCTACACATATGTCAATAGTAGGCTTGACAACTACATGTTCAACGTGATCTGCCAAGATACCCAGAGCAGTAATGTAAAATGGAACTTGTACAGGGTCCCCAAACTTGACAACTTGTATTGGCTGAGGAATTCTGGGGGTTGAGGTCCACAAATCTTAAAGTTGCCAAGTCTGGAGACCTCTGCTATAGTATATCATTGGTGTCTATTAACTTCGGACTGAACTTGGCCGCAGCCATTTTTATTCTTCAGTTGCCACACAGAGGGGGGGAGGGGAGAAGGTGGTTGGAATGCATTACTAGATACAACAAAGAGCTTTCTTGTGAGAACCAAAGTGTCAGCGTTCCAGAAAACCTCCACTCCAACAAATAACTCTGAGACAGACATCTTCTCAAAAGTTCTGTTTGGATAGTAAACTGGCACATCTGGGGAATCCTGAATCTGAAAGTTCTAGGTTTCCTTGCAATAAGTAAAAACTACAAATCCACCCCCTGCACCATCATCGCATCACATGCCCCAATCACCATCCATCCCAACTTGAGATGTTCCTCACCCAGGTGCAGAATAACACCTTGACTTAGAAGAAGAATGCTATTATGTCTAACCATGTACACTCCAAGAAATTTCCTCCTCCCATTTTCCTAGGCTCAAGAATGTGATAGTGTGGAAGCGTCTGGTGTCAATATGGCTTCCAAAGCTGACAGGCGTCCCCCCTTGAAAAAAAACACATCCTGAAAAATACAATAAACAAAACACAACAAGACGTTAATACATTGTCACCTTAACCTCTTCTCCCCCCTCAAAGGGGACCCATTGGCTTGTCAGGGAATTTTTCATGAAATTGTTTAATCAATCTATCTGCATGTATATCCCAACCCAAATAGCTTCTGACAAAGGGTAGGCTTTCCATAGCACTAAATATTGTAATTGTCCTCAGTATAATCTAGAGTAGAGGATTTTCTTTATTTCATAATGTATTTCACCCTGTACTATCAATTTGTGGGGAGCTGCTGGCATAGGTTGTAGATTGGAACCAACAGCAGGCTTCAACAAGCTACTAAAGAAAACTGGGTGTATTTTCCCTAACAGCTGAGGGAGGCTAAGTTGGACAGTTACTGGATTGATTACTTTTAATATAGGAAAGGGACCCAGAAATTTAGGTCCCAACTTTTTACTAGGAAGCTTTGAAGCTGTTTGCGTGTTTTTGGTGGCTGCCAGTCTAGCACCGCCTTCACCTTTACAGGGTCCATTTCAATCCCCTGATTTGATGCTCGGTAGCTCAGGTAATCCAAAGATTCTTTATGGAATTCAAATTTTGACAGCTTTGCGTATAATTTGGCATCTAAACATTTTTTCAGTACTTGCCTGATTATTTTGACATGTTCCTCGATAGTCTCACTGACTATAAGAATGTCATTCACATACACAAGGACCCCCTTGTACAAATGTGCATGTAACACTTCATTGATTAGTTGCATAAACAGTGCAGGGCCCTTAGAGTCCAAAAGGCATGACTTGGAACTGAAAACTACCCATAGGGCAGTTGAAGGCCATTTTCCACTCATCTCCTTCCTTTATGTAGACTCAATAGTAGGCTTATCTCAGATCTAGCTTGGTAAAGATTTTGCCTTTGGACAGGTGATTTAGCAAGTCTTTCATTAGGGGGAGGGGGTACATGTTTTGTATGCACACTGCATTGATGCCTGTAAAATCTACACATAATCTCAGGCCACCATCTTTCTTTTCTTTAAATAGTACTGGGCTGCTAATCTAGATTTTGCTGGTTCGATGAAGCCTCTGGCTAAATTGGTATTAATGTAATTCCTCAACTCAGTCATCTTGGCTAGTGTCATGGAATACATCTTTGGTTTGGGCAGTTTTGCTCCAGGTTCTAATTTGATGGCACAATCAGTGGCTCGATGAGGGGGGAGAATGTTGCATTCCTCCTCAGCCAAGTCTCTGTATTCTTTAGAAACCTGAGGTTCACCTGGAGGAGAGTCTGAAGTGGTAGCTACTGCTTCTGGTTGTGGGTCCCTGTTGGGTGGCAGTCTCTTTTTAAGAGGGACTGGGGGCAGTGGGCCGATGCCAATTATGATGTTCTGGTACCCATCTTCCCATTAGGTGTTAGGAGCCCATTTATTAAGCCAAGCAAGTCCCAATATGATAGATTCTGACATTTTTCGAGCCACTATAAATCATATAAGTTCACAATGACCACCCATTTCTAATCTGATCAGTTCTGTAATTTGGGTGGCTGGGACTCCTCCAATTAACATTCCATCTACCTGTTCAAACTTGATTGGGCATTTTAGGGCTTTAGTTTTTATCCCTAATTGCTCAACAATAGGGAACCCAATAAGGCATCTGGAACATCCTGTATCTATTACTGTTTCTAACTTCCCAGCCTCCCCAGTCTCAGGCACCACTGATTTCACTTTAACTGTAAAAGGAGAAATGGCTGCACTCACCATGGTGCACTTCCTCATCTGCCTTTCCAGGAAGGGTTTCTTTGGCTGGAAGTTCTTTGCTCTCTTCTGTGGGGAGGGGAACCTCTACAGCTTGTCTGGCAAAATGACTGGTGTCTGGGGGCTTCCATGGAGCTCTCCTGCCTCAAGCAGCTGTACTGGGCCTTGGTTGTGGAACCGGTGCAGGGGCCAGACATTCAGAAGCCCAATGACCAGCCTGGCCACATCAATAGTATTTGATAATCCCTGTAGATTGGGTAGGAGCGGCTTCAGCAGGTTTAGTCAGAGAACGTCCAGCCAAAGTTTTCCTAGGGGGCCTCTCAGAGGGAGGTTTTCGGTGTAGATGGATTCCTTTATCCAGAATAATGGACATGGCATACCATTCTTGCAGTCACTCTGGTACCCCCCATATCTCCCAGACTTTTCTGACTTCTGGATCAATGTCTTCTTTAAAATAGTGCAGAAGTATCCTGTCAGGCCAATGCATGAGGTAGTCTGCGACCCATATAAAGTATTTTATGGGTCGATTACTTTGCTTCATCTCCTTTATTTTATCTTCATTTTCATCTATTGTAAGAGTCTTCAAATCTAACCCTGAACAGCTCAACAAATACATCTGCATCGTTTAGTTCTGCAGCATCCTCATTGTGTAGCTGGGCTATCCAGGCGGAAGTGTCTCTCTCATTCATCCCATCTGTAATTGCGGAAACTAGGTCATGGTCTGTTCTGTATTGGTTTCCAAATTGATCTATATGTGCCCAGATTCAGTTGAGAAAGTAAGCAAGTTTCTCAGGCTTCCCATCAAAAGTTGCTCTAAACTTTGGTGGCTGTGGCCTGGCTGGTGGAATCGCCATGGTGACCGCCAGCTGAGCTGGAATCTGCTATGCTGCTGCAGGTGGCAGAAGGGGCCCCTGCAAGGGTACTCCGAGGGGCGGCTGAGCTGGAATCTGTTGTTCTGCTCTGGTTGGCTGCAGAATAGAGGCCATATACTGAACTCATTGCAGTGTTGAAAAAGGCGAGGGTGGCTGCAGCCTGCTGCTGCACACTGGTCCCATGGTGGTCCCAAACCAAATGGTGCAACAATGGCATCCACTGGCATTGGACCCACCCCTGATCAGGATAGAATCTCCAGCCTGGGGGAATACACTCCACAGGGGGTAGCCTCACCACTGGCTGGTGAGGGGGAGGAATTGGAGGTTGTAACATCCCAAACATTGACTGCATCTGCTGTCTCTCCCTTGCTGCTTGCCCCTGCCATTATGAGCTAATTCTTCAGCCACCTCTAGCTAAGAGGAATGTTGGTGACACCATATTGGTTCCACTGTCAGGTCCTAGACCAGGAAAAATGAACATTGGTTGAGTTAAGTTCCAGCTCGGTTGGAGAGGTTGTGACTGTGGGACATAACTCCCCACTTTAAGTCACTCAAAGTGCTCTGGAAGCTCTGCCAACAATTGGCTATGGGATGGAGGCAACAGATTCCAGTCTCAAGAATTGTCATATTCAGAAGCCTCCACGCCTCTCCATTCTGGCTCATGGCACAACCTTGTTGGGCTGGAAAGGTGTTCAGGCAGCTTCTCCTCTGGATCCCATATCTGGATTCAGCTCAGTCTGGCAGCTTATCCAGGAATCTGTTTCTTTGGGCCGAGTGCTTAGTCTCCGTCTTTCCTCTGCACCTTCAATGGCATGCACAAATTCTTCAGAAGGAGGACACTGGGTCTCAATCAGTCCTCCGGTATCTGTTCCCACTGTTCATTCTGTGATTTTTTCCTTCTCCTCCATCTTCACTGAATCTTCTTACTGCCCAAGCTTTAGATCAGTACTGGGGCTCAGCACCCCGGACAGCCCCCTTTCAGGGTGCTGATAGCTATTTATAGATTTGGGATAATGTCAGCATTCCAGAAAATGTCCACTCTGACAAATAACTCCAAGACAGACATCTTCTCAAAAGTTCTGTTTTACATGGATAGTAAACTGGCAATCTGGGGAATCCCAAATCTGAAAGTTCTAGGTTTCCTAGTAAAAACTACAAATCCACCCCCTGCACCATCATCACATCACATGCCCCAATCACTATCCAACCCAACTTGAGATGTCCCTTCAACCAGGTGCAGAATAACATGACCTTGTCTTAGAAGAAGAATGCTATTATGTCTAACCATATACACTCCAAGAAACCCCCCTCCCATTTTCCCAGATTCAAGAATGTGGCAGTGTGGAAGTGTCTGGTGTCAATATGGCTTCCAAAGCTGACACAAAGTCATCTCTACTGGCAACAGATAAGGTTGGGGAAGGAATGCCTGAAGAGCTGCCAATTAACCCAATTGGCCAACATGACCTGTGACATTTGGGGATGGAGTTATTTCCTAGTTTAATTATACTGAAACTGTGGGAAAGATTTAGATTTGGGTTTCCATTGAAGCTGTGTCGATATGATGTACTCATTAAAGAAGATCTTTGAGAAGGAGTCAAGTCTCAGAGTTCTGATTTGCTTGGGTCCATTATTGGATATGATTGTCCAACCAGCTTTTTATCTATCTAATGATAGAATAATCCAGCCAACATTTTGCCTTCTTCTGTTTAAAAATCTCCTGGGAGACTTTAGAACACAAAAGTTGCCTATAAATCTTTAGACAGAATTTCCACTTCTTGTCTCCTGTTATTTCTTCCATTCTTTCTGTGATGCTGATTTCCTACTCCATTTCTTTCATTTCATAGTAATACCATGTTGTAACTATGTATCATTTATGTGATTGCAACTATGTATCAGTGCAAATATGTAGCACTCAAGCATTGCAACATTGTATCATTCACGTGTAAACATTAGACTTCTGTCTCTTCAGTGATTTTTGCCAGGCACATAGAAGGGACGGGAAGATAAACATCTGTCAATACAGAATGATATCCTAACTAACCTGAACTGTTATAAATCACACACATCCTGTTAACCTGGTATCCTAACTGACCTGAACAATTGTAAATCACACACATCCTGTTTAACCTGGTATCTTAACTGACCTGAACCATTGTAAATCTTGAATACCCTGTTTGACTTGGGCTCTGAAAAATTTCACCCCCCCTGTGAAGAAGCATAATAAAAGTGCGTGTGCCAAGACATTCGGGGCGCACTCATCCCGAGAAACCTCATCTCTTGTCGTTTCTTCCTCCTTCGCTCCCTCTCATGAGGCGCCCATCTGATGCGGGATAGCAGATACCGCAATACCATTTCACAGTAATTCCTCAAAAATAAGACCCAGTCTTATTTTTTTTGCCTTCAAAAGAGGCATTTAGGTCTTATTTTTTGGGAATGCCTTCCACTGTCTCACCTTGCGGCAGTGGCACCGATAGCCCCACCCCACCAGCAGGAGCCCACATGCCTGCTGCAAGACCACTTCTTCTGTGACTGCTTACCACTGCCCATGTGCAGTGCCTCCTGGCCTCCAGTCTGCTGTCAGAGGCCTTCAGGAAAAACCTCTGTAGCAAAGTCACAAGCTCCAGATTGATGCATGCAGCACCCCCTGGTCTCAGCAGCCGAGAAACGAATTCCAGTTTGACATGCGAGGCATGTGCCCCCCCCGGGCCTCCATTTCATCATCAAAGGCCTTCAGGAAAACCGTCTGCAGCTGAGAAACGAGCTCCAGATTGACACTCATGGCACCCCCCCCCCCAGCCTCCATTTTACTGTCAGAGACCTTCAGGAAAGGCATCTGCAGCCAAGAAACAAGCTCTGGATTGATGCACACAGTGCCCCTCTGCCTCCATGGCAAAACAGAGGCTGAGGGGCCCCTCACATGTCAATATAGGAGCCTTGGTGGCGCAGTGGTTAGAGTGCAGTACTGCAAGCTACTCCTACTGCAATTTGGCAGATCAAATCCCACCAGGCCTTCCATCCTTCCAAGGTGGGTAAAATGAGGACCCAAATTGTTGGAGGCAATATGCTGACTCTGGAAACTGCTTAGAGAGAGCTGTAAAGCACTATAAAGTGGTATATAAGTCTAAGTGCTATTGCTAATCTGGAGCTTGTTTCTTGGCTGAAGAGGCTTTTCCTGAAGGCGTCTGACAGTGAAACGGAGGCTGGGGTGATGCACAAAAGTGGCAGCAAGTGGCTACAGAAGAAGTGGGCCAGCAAGGCAAGGCAGGTGTCAGGGTGTGGGAGGCTTGGCTGCAAATGTCCTAAAGTAAATGGGTGCAAGGCACATGGGGCAGCCCCATCACCCCATCCCCATCCTAGCTTGATTTTTACTCATGTGCCTCGCCTCACCTCCTGCAACCAGGAGCAACAAAGTGGGTGGGGTCTTAACTAGGGCTTATTTTGGGGGGGGATAGGATTTATATTGGGTGCACATGTAAAAATCAAGCTAGGGCTATTTTGGGGATAGGTCTTATTTTCAGGGAAACACCATACAAAGCAACTTATTCTCATTTTAGTACCTGATATCATCATATAAAGAAATGAATCTTTCTAAATGTTAGTTTGTACATGAAAGATAGTAAAAAACCAAAACCCTGTTGTCAGTATATATTATAATTCCTGTTTTATAGCCAGTTTATTTCTCTGGTGACTTATTCTTAGAAACAATGTGCCTATGAAGCAAAAAACATATGCTTTACAACATGTACCACATGTCATTGCACAAAGTAGCATTTTATACACAATTGGAAATGCGTGTTTATAAAGTATTGATTATTTTGAAAAATTGGAACACAGTTTCCTGTCACTAAATTGTTGATGCATGCATAATATGAACACTGAAACCTAAATTAATAAAATCACATTTTAAAATCTCCTTATTATCAGATAATTTCAAGACAAATGGAGCCATTTTCTTCAAAAGAAGAGGATGAAAAATGAAAGTAGCACAAAAAAACCTCAGGATTTTGGGGGAACTGTTTTTACCTCTAAATCTGGTCAACTGTTAGTCTTATTAAAAGGTTTTCCATTTAAAGTATAAAGATTAATTGCACGCCAACAGGCCTATCTGTCTTGGCTTCTTCAATTAATACTACCTATGCCTATACCACAACTTCTTTGGCAGCTCATGTCAATTTGAATCATCTCCATTAATGGAAACAGCTCTTAGATCCTGTTGGGTCTTTGAGCTAGGACTGGATTGCCTATATTCACTACTCCTGTCTCACTCCTCCCACAGTCTGGTTCTGAAACCCATCTGGTTGCGAAGATTTCTCAGATATGTGATTGTCAGTATATTTTCACAATAAAGCTAAATGAGCTGCAAAATCAGGAGAAGAGAAAAGACAACTATGTACATTCTGCTTTGATGTAAGTTCACTTTAGTTCTGTGTCTATTTACCTCAAATTATCAAAAATGGTAATAGCTACAATCCAACACATATTAGACTAGGAACTATTTCTACATTTTAGAAATAACAATACCACTCACAGAGGTACTAGACAAGTGTAGATGGGTAGGAAACACCAAACTTGATAGTGGCTGATTTCAAATCTCTGATCCCTCCACTAACCTACCTATGCTTGATTCCTTCTAGCATATCATCCTAAATCTGTCTTACCCAATTGAATATACTGTTTTAAAGCACTATGCCTGCAACTTTAGAATTAAGGAGTAGTTTCTGGCTTTACTAAACCCCACATCACAATTTAGTTGCAAGATGTTGCCAAGAAATTTAGTTTCTTTCTCCCCACCCCACCTTCCAGGTACTTACCATCTTGGAGTTGTGTCAGTGATTCCTTGTTGTCAGAGTCAAATTCATCATTGAATGTCCGACAGCGGTATCCCTTTTTCTTTAGGATATGGCAAATGAGAAAGCCTGCAAGACCCATGACAAAGAAGACCAAGACCAGCAGGACCAGCATATATAAGTCATGCTGGGGGTCCACATCCCCATCTGTGGTGCTGCTGTCCTCTGACATCAGGAGCTACAAAATGGATGGTAAAACTTCTTTGAGATTCACTTTTGTTGTTCCTGCTGCAGCTATTATTGCAGTGGTGATTGCTGCTATTACTACTATTATCTGTCACTCCACAAACATATCCAAAAAACAACGTTTTGGTCTTAATTGAGCGATTATCCATCCAAAACGTGAGATATAAAAACGAGAAAGGAAGACTCTTCCAAAAAAGTCCTGCTTCTCAGCTACACTTAGAAAACTCCTCATCCTCGAGGTATTTGGGTTTCCGATTTAAGCAATTTTGAAAACTGCGACCCCTCTTTCCTCCAATTCCCGCATTTACTTTTTCTAGTTAATTCCAGATCGCTTGCTGGCTCGCGCGCCCGCGCAGTTTCCCGCCTCCTCTTACCTCCGTGCCTCGCACTCATTCCCGCTTCCTTCATGACATTTCCCAAGGTCGCTGCTGCTTTTGCGATATGCAATAATCCTTCTACATTTTGATCGCCTCTGTCTCGGGGGACCCCTATCCCCAACGCCCTTTCCTACTTGAAGCAAGAGGTATGGTGGGTGGGTGGGGTTAATATTTACTGATGCCTCTCCTCCAGATTCCCACGCGCGACCTCCCTCAAGCTACAGCCCGGTCCTTTTCCGGGACGGATTCTTCCCAAGGGCAGAGCGGAGTCTGCATTGGTGCTTCTCTTTGCAGCAACGTCTCTACATTGGAAACGCAAACTGGCCCAGCCACTGGCTCTGCTGATGCCGCCCACCCCCGCTCCTTCGTATTCTCTATCCCAGGTGCTGTACTCACAAAAAAGGCCAAGTTCAGCTGCGAACGTTGGAATCCAGGGTGAGCAATAGGACTGCAGCAAGGCTGCAAAAGCCAGAATATAAATAAGTCATCTTTTTAGACTGCCGCAGCCCCACCAGCCACACCATTTACCTACTTCCAGAACTGCCTGCCAAGCCGTCCTTTCCAGGCTCAGCATTGATCTCTGCATCTACTTGGTTGTCCTTCTGAGGTAGGTCCCATCGCAAAAATCTCCTTTCCCCTCAGAATACCCCTGACCATAAGGCACTGCTCCCTTCTGTCATCAGTATTGTGCACTCCTGCTTAAGGTGCAATGCTTTTAATGCTGCAGTTTCTGGTATACCTGAAGGATTCTGTTTTGGGTAAATCTATCCACCTTCATCTGTCTCCTAGCAACTCAGCATATTGAGCCACCAAATACTATTCTAAGCACCTTCTAGTTTCATCATTTCATTATGGGCACAAAGACGAAGAGCAAATAGCAAGCTATTTCTGTCCACCTCAGTGGCTACCAAGGATTTTTTGCAGGAATAGCAGTAGTCTTCCAGCATCTAAGAAATATATTTGAAGTTTTAGCAATATCTCAAGAAAAGCCTACAAGGACTCCCCTGGTCTGAGAGGACAATAGATGGAAGTTTCTAGAGGAACCACTATGGATAACTATGGGGCTAAGAAATAAGTTTATCATCTCCATATAAAAGCAATCACTACACTTATATGTGTTCTTATTTCACATTTTTCTAGTGAGCTTTTCTTTTTCTTTTTTTTAAAGAAAATTTTATTAATTTTCCACAAACAAACAAGACAAACAAAACATTAAAACATTCAACTCTCGTATGTACATCCAGTGTGTCAATTGGTTCATCATTTTTGTGCATTCATTCTGTAGTCCCAGTTACAATTATGTTACATAACAACTCATATTATCAATCCAAACTTATATATCCTATAATCACTAAAAAAAAATTTAAAAAAATGTTGACTATACTTTTAATCATTCATGCTTTATGAGCTAACAATACTTTAAGCAGATTATTCAACAAATCATATAATCATACCAAATCAATCCTAAAAAAAACCTTTATAAATATAATATCAAGTAACAAAATAATAGCAAAATAGCAGGATAAAGATATTTCTTACTATCTAAAATATTCTATTATCGTGTTTTATCATCTAGCCATTTATAAAAAAGATCCCAAATTTCATAAAATTGTTTATCCTCTTGCTCTCTAATTTCAAATGTCAATCTGCTCATCTCAGCACATTCCAATATTTTCTTAATAATTTCTTCCTGTAATGGTATTTTCTCATTCTTCCAATTTTTAGCAAATACAATCCTGGATGCTGTTACTACATTTACAATCAGATATTTCAAATCTTTACTATATATATCAGGTAAAATTCCCAATAAGAAGATCTCTGGTTTCAAGTCTATATGTTTCTTTGTCATTTTTTCTAGCCACATGCGAATTATAGTCCAATATTTTCTAGCATCCTCACAAGTCCACCACATATGGTAATACGAGCCGGGTATCTGATGACATTTCCAGCATTTTTCAGATTTGTTCTTAAACATTCTTGCTATTCTTGTCGGAGGAAAGTGCCACCTGTAAAACATCTTATACAAGTTTTCTTTATATGCTGTTGACATTGTCATTTTATAATTTTGAGACCACAATTTCTGCCATTTCTCTAAATCAATCCCATATCCAAAATTCTTCCCCAATCATAGTTTCTTTGACTTGTTCTTCCTCTAATTTCATTCCCAGTAAATAACCATATAATGTTTTAATCACCTTCTCTTCAGTACCCATCAAGATCTTATCTAAATCAGTCTGCTTATCATAAAATCCCTCCGTTTTGGAATCTTCATCATACCTTGAATGTATTTGTGCATATGAAAACCAATTCATCCTTATACCTTGTTCCTCTAAGTTTTGGATCGATTTAAGTTCACCCTTTTCATCCAAAAGTTCCCCATATCTAACTGTTTGTTCCTTCTTGTAGATTATAGGATAGGAAAATGCTTCAATGGTCGATAACCAAACTGGAATTTTCAAATAACATTGTCTTTTTATCTTCTCCCAATTTAACCACAAAGACTCCCGTACATAATGTCTTCTAAAATAACCCTGTGTTTTAGTTCCCTTATACCATAAAAAAGCATGCCAGCCCAACAGCAAGTCGTGCCCTTCTAATGTCAACAACCTATGTTTCCTTAATGTTATCCATTCTTTGATCCACATCAAACTTGCAGCTTGATAGTACAATTCCCAATTAGGCAGGCCAAAACCTCCTCTAATTCTAGCATCTTGCAAAAGCTTTCGCTTTATTCTCGCTTTTTTCCCTTGCCATATAAACTTCAACATAATTTTATTTAAATCTTCAAAATAGTCTTTTCCAAGCCTAATTGGTATTGTTTGAAACAAAAATAAAATTCTAGGTAAAATATTCATCTTAATTGTTGAAATTCTCCCTATTAATGACAATTGCAAATTTTCCCACTTCTTCAAATCTGTAGTTATCTGTTGTTTAAGTTTAATATAATTATTCTCCTTTCATGTGCTACATCTTGTTGTCAAATATATCCCCAGATACTTAACCTTATTTGTAACTTGAATTTTCAAAAGATCTGCCAGTTCTTCTCTCTGTCTCAATAGCATATTCTTTGTCAAAATCTTTGTTTTATCTTTATTTATTTTCAAACCAGCCACCTCTCCATATGTCTCTATCCTTTCCAATAACGTTGGAGCTGTTTCTAGCGGGTCTTCCAAAATAAAAGCTAAATCATCAGCAAAAGCTTGTAGCTTAAATTCTTCCTTCTTAATTTTCATTCCTCTTATGCTTTTATCATCCCTAATATTTCTATTCAACACTTCCAAGGTCAACACAAATAGCAAAGGAGATAGGGGGCATCCTTGTCTTGTGCCTTTCCTTTTATTAATAAAATCTGTAAGTTCCCCCTCCATCATTACCCTTGCTGTCTGTTTATTATATATGGCTTCTATTGCTTGAATAAATTTTTTAGCAAAACCCATCTGCTCCAATAATAATAACATAAATCTCCAGTTCACGTTGTCAAATGCTTTTTGAGCATCTAGGAATATCAAAGCCATTTGCTTTTCAGGATGAGCCTCATAGTATTCCAAAGTGTCCAAGATTACTCTCATATTGTCTCTAATTTGTCTCTTTGGCAGAAATCCATTTTGATCTGGGTGAATAAAATTATTTAAATATTTTTTAAGTCTTTCTGCTAAGATTGAAGCAAAGATTTTATAGTCTGCATTCAATAAAGAAATAGGTCTATAATTCTTAATTTGCAGTGGGTCAGTCCCTTCGGTATAAGTGTAATATAAGCCTCTGACCATGTTTTGGGTATCATCTTTTTTAACATAACTTCATTCATAACTTCTAACAATGAGGTGCTCAAAGATTCTTGAAATATTTTATAGAATTCTGCTGGAAGCCCATCTGGACCCGGTGCTTTCCCATTATTTTGTCTCTTAAATGCTTCATTTAGTTCCATCATTGTTATATTGCTTTCTAGCATTTCTTCAGTCTCTTTAGGTATCTTCGGTAAATTAGCTTCCTGTAAATACTGTTTGACTTTTTCCTCATCAATATTCTCTTGTTTATATAATTGCCCATAAAAATCTTGAATAATTTCTTTTTTCTCCTTATTCCCATAACAAACTTGGCCTTGTTCATCTATTAACTTCAATATTTTTCTTGATTCCTTCTCTTTTCTCAATTTATATGCTAGCCATCTACCTGGTTTATTTGCATCTTCAAAATAATTCTGTTTAGAGTTTCTGATATTCTGTGCCAGTTCTTCTTTCTCTATTAATTCCATTTTATGTTTAATTACATCCAGCTTCAATTTAATAACCTTTTTCTGTGGCATTTTCTGTAATTCTTTTTCAAGAATTTTATACTCATCTTCCAAGGCCTTAGAAGCTTGCCTTTTCCTAATATTCTTTTTTCTTGTATAATCTATTATCAAACCTCTAGCGTATGCCTTCATTGTATCCCACACATTCTGCGTTGAAGTATCTTCTTTTTTATTTTCTCTGAAAAAAAAAGCCAATTCCTTCTCCATCCATTGTATAAAATCTTTCTCCTTTAAAATAGTATTATTTAATGTCCATCTCGATCTTTTTTTTTGTCTCTTCCATTTAATTGTCATTGGGCTATGATCTGCCCAAGTACTTGTTTCAATATTTGTTTCTTGAATATTGGATATTAATTCTGTTGAGATCCAAATCATATCTAATCTGGACCATGATAGATGTCTATTTGAATAAAAAGTATATTGTTTAGCTTTAATATTTCTTTCTCTCCAAATATCTTTTAAAGTTAATTCATCTGTCATTTTAAAAAAAGACCTTGGGAGAGCCTTTCTATTTTGCTTTGTTGTTGTTGCTATATAGTCCAATTTATTGTCCACAATTCCATAAAAATCTCCCATCATAATTATATTAACATAGTCCAGCCCAATTATTTTCATGTGTAACTTTTTATAAAACTCTTCTTGTTTATCATTCGGAGCATAAATTGCAATCAAGAGTATTTTTATATTATTGTCCATTATTTCTACCATTAATACTCTTCCATCTTCATCCATGTAAATCAATTTTGCTGGGATAGCCTCTTTAATGTACAGAACCACTCCTCTTTTCTTACATTGAGTCAAAGAAGTAAATATTTTCCCCAATTTTGGCTGTACTAACAATTGTTTATGTTTTTTAATATGAACTTCTTGTAGACAAATTATATCAAATTTTAATTTCTCTAATTTATGAAAAGTTTTCCTTCTTTTAACAGCTGAATTAAGTCCATTTATATTCATTGTAATCAGTTTTTTTTCTTCCATGATTATGCTTTATATTTAGGTCTAACCGCTCTTGTGGATCTCACTTCACACTGTTCTTTGCTATCCATCTGTCCCCCTACTGCTCCTTTCTCTTTTTCAGTCTCCAGTTGTTCCTCTTGAAACTCAATTAATGAGATCTCTTTCTCTGCCTCCTCTCTTCTTCCTCCAAAAAATTCTGCATGGAAAAGTTCCGCTTTCTCAATTGAATCAATTCTATATCTCTGCTCTTGCCACCTAAACATTAGTCCTTCTGGAATCAGCCATCTATAATTCACTTCGTTTTCCAATAGCATTTTGGTCAGAAATCGATATTCTCTTCTCATCTCTCTCACTCTTCTGGGTATTTGTTTTAAAACCACAACCTCTTTACCTTTGTATTTCAATGTTTTCTCTCTTACTACTTGTAATATATGCGTTTTAGTGGATTTTTTGGTAAATCTAATATGAACTTCCTTGGGTAATTTATTTCTCATCGCATACCTTGTATAGACTCGATATATCTCATCTATTCCATCCATCATCTTTTCCTCTGTAATTTCCAAAGCATCTGCCAAAATTTCTATCATTACCGCTGCCAAATTTTCTCCTTTTTCCTCTTCTATATTTTGAAATCTGAGGTAAAATTCTGACATTTCCATCTCCCACCTCAACATCCCACTTTTTTCTTGTTCAACCGCTGTTAATCTACTGTCAATATTTCCAATCTTCTTCTCTCTTTGTTTTCCTTCTTCCTCAATATTTTGGAATCTCTCCTCATACTTGACCATCATTTGTTTAATGTTTTCCACTTTTTCATCAGTCTTCTCTATTCTTTGTTCAATATTTTCTGTTCTTTGTTCAATATTTTCTGTTCTTTGTTCAATATTTCCTGTTCTTTGTTCAATGATGTCTGATTTTGTCTTGAGATCTTGGATTCCTTGCATAATCATCTGTAAAGTTACTCTTTCTTGTTCCTTATCTTGCTTCAACATTGTCTGAATTAAACGTTGTCCTCCAGCTGGTGGGGAAGCAGAGGTAGAAGTAGAAATGCCAGATGGTATTGGTTTCCTGCTCATTTCAATGCTTCAATGCTTCCAAAGCTTCAAATTCTTCTTGACTTTTAATCCAACTGGTAGAGCAGCCAATTATAATCCAAAATAGAAAACTCCAATAGTAAAAGGCACGAAACCAAAAAAGAAACAGGAAAAAAGGAAGAAGAAAGATCTTCAGGTTCTTCTAGACCCTAATCCAATTACGAAGTAGTCCACCATAAAAAAGAAAAAATAGAAAGGAAAAAAACAAACAAATCCAAAAATAATAATATTGATTAAGAGCAAAAAAAAGAAAAGAAAAGAAAAGCAAAAAGAGAAAAAACAAAAAGTTCCTTCAGGTTCTTCACACCTTAATCCAGTTGAAAAGTCTCAATAATCAAAAAAGAAAAACAAAGTGGTCCAAAAACATAGATAGGAAAAGCAAAAAAGTCCCAATAAAAAAGAAAAGAAAAATAAAGAAAAAACTCTGAGGCTTTCCCTTTAAAATAAAAGGCAGAAATAAAAATATTACTAGAATTGAAATTTAGAAAAAGGCTGGCGAGTAGGAGATATATATATATATATATATATATATATATATATATATATATATATATATATATATATATATATATATATATATATATATATATATAAAGGCACACTGCACTTTATTTATTTATCCAAGGCTCTTGTTATGACTCTCTTCTCCAGCAGCTTCAAAGCCAAACCTCAAGTGTTGAATTATTGATAACAGTCCAGAAAAGCACCTGCAATAATATTTTGCTGTGCTCTCCCTCTATCTTATCACGTTAAAATGTCCTTGAGAAGAGATCTTTTTGCAATTCTCTCCAATTCAAATAAAATACTTTCAAGCCTCTAGTTGGCAGTGTTGCAAAGTTTCTTAATGCTCTTCCTCCCCCCCAGCCAGAAAAAAGGAGTAATATATACAGAGACAAAAAAAAAAAAAAATAGCCAAAGGGAGCCTCTATCCTAAAGAAAGTTAAAAAATCAAAGGGAGCATAAAAATATATATAAGAGAAAATTCAATCTGGTTACCTACAAAGTCACACTAAAGTCCCCCCAAAAAAATATAGAGAAAAGAAAAAAAAAACCCAAGCCTCAATTTGACACCACTTTAAAAAACGCCGCTCAGACAGTTTCAGTCAAAAAAAAAGTCTCACAGATTTCTTCTTTGATCAGGATGTCCTTTCTAACCTCAGCGAATTTACAACACAAGAGTTTTTCTCACCCAGCCGACACACTTTCACTCCAGCCACTTTCTTTCCGGAGCTGTCCTGACTTCAGCAGCTATAGAGGCTGCCTCTCCGCCGCCAGCAAAAGGGCTTCTTCCGGATCAAACCAGAGATTTTGCGATATCTCTGGGATCCTGGAACAGTACCCTTCTCAATCCCCGTCTCTACGGGACGGTTTAGGTCTGTTGGGACCGACCAGGGGCGAAAATATCGGCTGCGATCTCAGAGCCCCGAGATCGCAGCTGTATTGCCAAAACGAAGCTTCGCCTTCCCCTAGCAATCACTACACTTATATGTGTCCTTATTTCACATTTTTCTAGTGAGCTTTTCTTATACTGTCTCTTTTGCAACTCTTTTCCATATAGTCTTCACATTAAAAAAAAAGCCATTCATATCAGATATGGTTTTCTGCCTATGCCAGGACAATAGTCAATATGTCAATAATCTCCCAGTTTCAACCCTTGTGCCTTTAACCACTATACTGCACTGGATTTCAAAAGAATTATAGAGTTTCACAAATGTAAGCAAAAAGAACAATGAAATTTCATCTGAGAATACAGTATGTGGATTCCGCCCCCCCCCGCCCCATCCTGAATTATTATAGCATTTGGCTCCCCTGAACATTAACAGAATGATAAGAATCTCCAGCAATACTGTTACAGTAGATAAATTAAGAGCTGAAGTGAATGGTCTTTTTAGGAACTACTCAAAAGTTTAATCTGCATAGATTAAAGAAGTGGTAGGAAGGTTGGATAGAAAATGGGAAAATAAATTGTTAAATACAACTTCCTCCATGGACTACTTTGAAACGGGAATAACTACAAGAGAAATTAGAGAAAAGAGATTAAATTGAAAGCTTTTTTCTCCTTGATTATAAAATGCTTTTTAAAATGCTTTTTAAAATGTTGCATTTTCTGGCAGTACCAGGATGACAGTACCAGCATGCCAACAGAGATGTTGTACAATCTACTGCAAATATAGAAATTATTGAAAATAGGCAGAAGAATGTTATGAAGATATAGCAGTTATGATATGAATTTACATGGAATATTCAGGAACAAGAACAAGATACAAAGCATCAGAATATTATGTTTTGCTAAGCTTTCCCACCTGTAAAGACTAAATAAAAATATGAGAAGTACCAGTATGTTTTGTAATATCACCACAACGTAAGTTTTTTTTTTTTTGAAACAAATTTTATTAATTTTAAAGACAAACAACACATCATTAACCATTAAGTACATAAAACCTCTTAACATCATAAATTTTTACAAGTCGGATAAAACATTATTTTTATACAACATAATTCTAATTTATCCCATTTCCATATGGACACATAAATATCTTTCAGCAAATTTCTCATTATTTCTCTTTACTCTTATTCAATTTCATTTCTTTTCTATATTTATCCATTTTATAGTCATCATATTCATTTCTTTCTGACTTGTTTACAATTATTCTCATCTAACATTCCTCCAAGGTTTTATTAATTCTTTTTTTTTTAAATAAATTTTATTAATTTTACAGAAAACACAATACACAAACATACAAAACACAAAACATAAACAAAACTAAAAGATCTTTTCTGAAGGTTATCTGATCCCAGGTTAAAACTCTTCACACAGACACAAATTCAAACATCATATTCACCCCATATATCCTTCCATATCTTATCATTTTCTTTTTTTTATATATATATAAAAACCATTTTTATCAATTTTATAAAAACAATGCACAAAAAATCAAGGCATAACAGCTTATAAATTCTTTTCTAGGAAAAAATAATAATAAAAAACCAATAGAGCATAACAATTCCAATTATAGTATCAATACTTTATCTATTTAACTTCATATCTTATCCCTACTTCTCCTTTTCATCCAAATTATTTCTTGTTAATTAAAATTTTATTGCCTTTTATCAATATACAAAATCCAAAAAAAAAACCATAACAAAACCTTTATATATCCTTCCATATCTTATTACCATTTTCAATAACATTCTTTGTCTGTTCTATTTCCAACTATCCATTCATCTTTTTTCTTTTACTATACTTCTCCTATACACCAATTGGAGTAACATCTATAACTCATTACCCTAACTTAAAAGTACTTCATATAATAATTTTTCTTGGGATTCTGTTTAAAAGATTCTAAAATTACATAATGAATTTTATACTCTAAATACACATATAAAAACACAAACTTATGTACCCTCCAGAATCCCTCTTTTATCCTAAATTAAATTCACCCATTGTCTCTAAATAAACTTTTTTTCTTTAGATCTTGCTTCCCCCCATTAAGGCTTCTCCTCCCCCCCTTTCTCTCTTGCTTATTCTTCTCCTTGCCCTTTTTACCCCTTTGTTTTTTCTCCTCTCTTTTCTTACTCCTTTTCCTTTGCTTTCTAACCTTGCCTCCCCCTTTTCGCTCATTTTTCTCTTTTTTGGTTGTTTTTATAATTCTTAAAATCCCCTTTTTCTTATCTTTTTTCTCCTCCTCTCCGGAAGGGACCCATTGTTCATCAAAGATGGCTTCTTCTTCCTCTTCTTCCTTGTCCCAGTCCTTCTGCTGCGTAATCAACTTTTCATAAGAACATAACGCCATTTCTAAGAATTGAAACAAAGCGCCCAAAGTATCTTCCTTTTTATATTTTTGATATTCAGTCTTTAGTTCATCCACAAACAATGCCATTATGAAAAGAGAAACTTTTCCCAAAACAACCACAAGTATTTTTAATCAAAAACAATTAAAAAAAAGTTCCAAAAGTTAATACTTTTCTTCCTTCTTCTCTTTCTCTTTCTGGGGTTAATGTTTAATCAAAGAGGTCCAATTACCATATATCTTTCTTTGGGATTCTAGGCAATCTCCTCCTTTTTCAGCTTCTGCTCCAATTTTTTTTCCTCTCCCTTCCCACTTGCAATGTCAATTTTAAATAATCAGAAATCCATACCTCCAACGAGGGTTTTCCAATTTCTTAAATTTTTCAATGTCCAAGAATCCTTTTGTCCCTTAACTTCAACTCTCAAAACAATTCACTTTCAATGTCCAATATATCCAAACATTTCTGCTGTTTCCATGGGGTGGGAGAGTGAAGAAAAAACAAAAGTTCCCTTTAACAGCTTCTCCGCCGCTTTCGATCTTCTTAGGGATACAATGTATCCTCTAGCAATTCAAACAGCTCAGTTCCAGGCAATTTAAAGGATGTTACTTGACCCGGCTCAGACAAAACTTTCACTCTTCACATTTCCTCCAGCGCAATCTTACCCGGTTGCTGGTTTCTTCGTGGCGGCCATTGCTGACCGCCGCTCCACCGCCTTGGGAAAAAGGGGTTTTTCCGGAGAAGGGGGGGTCTGCGACACCCCCACCTCCCTGTCCTACTCCCCTCTCTCTTCAGCTGTCCCTACAGGGCAGCCATATCCCCCTGACCCATCTGGATCGGGGGTACCTCGACGGCTAGCACAGCAGGAATCGCGAGCTGTCGCGAATTCCTGCTGCCCCAAAGCCACGCGAAACCGGAACCACCACAACGTAAGTTTTATATGCATGTTATAATTTTTTAGTTTCCACGAAAGTCAGATAATAATGAAAAAACAGATTTTCTTATTATGAAGATCATAATAAAAGCAATAATTAAACTTGTATGCCATCCAATTCTCAGTGACTCTGGGTTATAACAAAGAAATTAAAATAAAATCAATAAAAAATAAAACTAAAAGATTATGATAATGATGATGATATCTTGATTTTTTTTTCCTGTTCGGAAGAGCCATGAAGGCCTGGTTTTTCACTCAAGTGTTTAGTATGGAAGAGCTAAAACTCCCTCACCCCACTTCATCAACCCTGCCATCTTTTGTCATTATATATTTGCTTTATTTGATAGTCATTTGTTCGAATGTTGTGAGCTACCTGGAATCATTGTGAATTGGATGGCATACAAATTTAATGAAGTATTATATTACTGGTACCAATACAGGAAAATATTTGTAGTTCAGGGTTGAAATGAGGGATTCTTGGTGTTCTCTGAGCTTGGTTGTTTTCTTGTAGATTTTTTATTACCCAAACTAGGTAAGATTATCAGTGTTAGTGCTAGCATCAACAGATTAAGACTTAGGATGTTACCTAGTTTGGGTAATGAAATGTCTGCATGATAACAATCGAGCTCAGAGCACACCTCATGCTACTGTATATTGTTTTCTCTATGCCTCCCAGTAATACTGTGGCCTTAGTGTTCTACTATTAGTAGTAGTGGTGTTCTACTACTACTATTACTTAGTAATAAATGTATTAATGAAGTACTTTTTCTGGAACGCATAATAAGGGTAAAGTAGGCTCCAAGAAGGAAGAGGGACTTACGTTATGGTGAGTTTTGTTCTTGGAATAGTTGAAAAGATCCAGGACACAGTTCAAAAGATTTATATTCCAGGTTTACCTCTGTTCCCCCCACTTCTAGTTCATTGTAAACTAAAGATGACCCCATAGCGTGATGTAGCTGCAAAAAAAAAAAAAGGCAAATGAAGGTTTTGACAACATTAACAGAAATATAATTTCTAAATTATGAGTGATTGGAGTTCCACATTATGCTATATTTTCCACAAGTCACTTAAAAATTATCATGCCCCTTTTTCATATAAAACTCAAGGCAGTGAACATACCAATATACTCTCCTTCTCCAGATGAGTTGGGCTGAGAGAGAGAAAGATGTTGGCCCAAAGTTACTTAGCCAGTTTTTCATATCTAAGGCAAGAATAGAACTCGGTCCCAGTGTCACTATACCAGACTGGTTCTCTATGACTTTGGAGTTTTCTATCCAATTCCAAGCCCCCAATTTAAGAAGGATTCAGACAAACTGAAACTAGTTTGAAGAATAGCTCTGAATATAATAAAAGGTGTCTGTTAGGGATAACATTGGTTACCTAACTTAGTTTGGGTAAAAATAATATATAAACTATGTTAGTGAGTATAAGTGTGTGTATCACTTCAACTGCAAAACATGTATTTTGGGTGCGGTTGTAAAATCACCATAAGAGGGAGCAAGAGAGCTCACTGTTTGATGGCTTTTACTATAGTAGCTGACAATGTTGGATTGATGGTGATTACTGCGTGTTTTCCCTGCTGTTGCTGAAACAAAGAAAAGGGGTTTGATTTTCTTCATATCTCTGACTGCAAAAGAGATATATTGCTGGACTGATTATATGTAAGTTTACTGACCTCTATTTTCAACACTGGACTTTGCAACTGATTAACTCCTGAATGGACTGAACTAGTTTATGACATATGGACTGTTTTGACTATGCTATAACTCTTGCTGGAATAAAAAACTATTTAACTGGCACAGTGTATCTGTCTTACTGAGTGTAAACTACAACAACGTTTATCTTAATCATTTGCCTGCCTGCTAGACTGCCGTTGCACATTCTGCTAGGGTGTGTATCCCTAACAGTGTCTATGAAAAAAGAAGAAAGTAATTGAGAAAGTTTAACTTTATGACAGGAAGACTGAAGGGAAATAAGATAGCACTCTTAATACCCCTGGAAAGGTTGTTAAATGGAAAAATGCCTCCCATTATTCCTTGAAAACAGGACTGAATATGAATTTCAATTTCATGAAGACAGATTACAAATGAATATTAGGGAAAAATCCTATAGCAAGAGTATTCTGACAGAGGATTCAATTGTTCAGACACTGCTGGTATCTCCTCTGGATGTTTTCAAGTAGAAATAGAGAGACACCAATTGGAGATATTTAGATTTTCATTCCTGCACAAAAAAGGAGATTGGACTTGAAGGCCTAAATAATCCTTTTCAATTCTATGATGTCATGATTCAATACATAATGGAAATCATAAGTATGATATTAATAGTTATCTTCTACTCTAGGTCACAAACATGCTGCCAGTTGTACAATTACAAAACTAACTTCCAAAATGCTTTCAAATACAACATGTGACCAAATACCAATCACATTAGTTACACCATCTGAAAGTTCAAGAGATAGAAAGCACATAATCCACAATACAGAAGGATGCACAGGTATTGATACATTATGGACTAGAGGTAATGTAATAGCTTCTTCATGATTCCTCTTTTATCTGTTTTAGGTTGGAGAACATTGGAGAACACCATATCTTTATTTATTTATTTATTTATTTATTTTATTTGGTTTGTCAATTGCTTATAATTTTTGTCAATTGCATTTTTCCACTTATAAGTAAAAACATAGTTATGAATACATGGATACATATAAGAAAAATAAAAGAAACAATAGAACAGGGATGGTAGGCACTTATGCACACCCCCTAGAGACCTCTTAGGAAAGGGGTGAGGTCAATAGTAGAAAGTCAAAGGTTAAAGTTTTTGGGGTTTGTGGAAGAAACCACAGAGTCAGGTAAAGTATTCCAGACATTGACCACTCTGTTGCTGAAGTCGTATTTCCTGCAATCAAGTTTGGTGCGATTAACCTTGAGTTTGTATCTATTGTTTGCTCTTGTATTGTTATGGTTGAAGCTAAAGTATTCATTGACAGGTAGGACATTGCAATGTATGATTTTATATACTATACTTAGATCAGACCGAAGACAACGTAATTTTAGGTTTTCTAGGTTAGAATTTCAAGTCTGGTGGCATAAGGTATTCTGCAACAAATAGAGAAGCAGAGAACTCTTCTTGTGAAATATTTCTGGACTTTCTCAACTGTGCTAATATCAGATACATAATGTGGGTTGCAGATTGATGAGCTGTATTCGAGTATTGGTCTAGCAAATGTTTTGTATGCTCTAGTTAGTAGTGTAATATTATCAGAGAAAAAGCTACATAAGATTAGGTTAACAACTCTTAATGCCTTTTTGGCTATGTAGTTACAGTGGGCTCTAGCACTTAGATCATTAGAGATGAGTATTCCAAGATCCTTGACAGAGTTTGGATCATCAACAAGGTCTTGACTATGCAGCCTGTTATTTTATTTTCTGTTTTTTTTTTTGCCAATATGTAAGATAGAGCATTTATTTGTTGAGATTTGAAGTTGCCATTTGTTTGACATAGTTGAGGTCTTTTTGAAAGGTAGCAGTATTGTCTGTGGTGTTGAATAGCTTTACATCATCAGCGAAGAGAAGACAGTTCTTAATATGATCACAGAGGTCGTTTATGTAGAGTATGAAGAGAGTTGGTCCTAGAACACTGCCTTGGGGGACACCACTGTTGACAGGTACAGAATTTGATAGGACATTCCCAATTTTGACCATTTGTTGTTTGTTTGACAGGAATGCTTCTATCCAGTAATGCAGTTGTCCAGAGATACCATAAGATTTTAGTTTTAGGAGTAGTTTGTCATGTACCACTGAATCAAAGGCTTTACAGAAGTCTATGTAGATTGCATCTATTGTTTTGCCCTGATCTACTTGTGTAGTCCATATGTTTTTGCAGTGTAAGAGTTGCAGATTACAGGATAGTTTCTTCTGAAACCGAATTGTTTATTAGAGAGTAGGTTGTTTGTCTCTTCGTGGAGGATGATGGATTGTTAATAATTGATTCTATGACTTTACAGGTGATGCAGCATAACGAAATTGGTCTGTAATTTTCAGCTAGGCCAGGATGTCCCTTTTTGAAGAAGGGGATGACCATGGCTTGTGACCATAGTTTTGGCAAGGAGCTGGTCCTGAAAGATTTTTCAAAGATTATGCTTAGAGGTTCGGTTATGGCAGTGGATAGCCTTTTTAAGAAGTAGGCACATATTCTGTCCTGTCAATAGATAGAGATGGTTTTAGATTGTGTAGTACTTTTTCAATATTGTCTTCTGTAAAATCGATATGTATTAGATCATTGTAGTTGTCTGTGGTTCAACTGGGAAATACTGGGCATGATCCATTGCTGTTTACAAATACTGAGCCAAAGAATGTATTAAAGAGGTTGGCTTTAATGGTGTCATCATTGCAGTCTTTGTCATTAGGTCCTTTCAGGGGTGGGATGGACCTTGAGTCTTTTAGTTTGTTGTTTACAAAATTGTAGAAAGCGCGGGTGGAATTGGTGCGTAGAAGGTTTTCCTCTTGTTTAATGTAGTAATTGGTGCCTTCAGTCTTTATCTGCTGGCATAAATTTTTGTATTGGCTTTTGAAGTTGGCAACGTGACCAGATTTGTTTTTCTGTCAAAATGATCTCTTTTTGCATTGAAGCTTCCTTATTGTTACGGGTAATCTGTTTTTTTCTGGGTTTTGGAGTTATTATTGGTACATATAATTGATGACTCTTTTGACTTCAAGTAAAAATATGTTGTAATGGTCTCCAACAGTATTGCATCCAGTGAATAGAGATTGCCAATCAAGGGATGAGAGATCGTTGTCTAGAAGATCATAGTTGCCTTTTTTGAAGTTATAATTGGGGATCACATCGTTGTGTTAATTTTTGTGTGGACGTATGTCGAGAGAAAAGTCAATCATGGTGTGGTCATTGTTGGAAAAGGGTTCTTTAATTTGTATTCCATAAATTGAATTCAGCCATCATCTAACATTGATTGATGAATTGTGCAAAGCTAATATAATTACATTGTTAATGAAAATTCTGTGGGTCACACCATTGAAATACCTACTAATGGTGCTATGTTATATAATGTGCCAATTAACATTAGTACATTGCTAAGGATAACATCAATTTTCCAATATTTGAGGGGCTGCATGATTTGTCCAGTTCAGCTACAAAGATATCTAGACATACTTATTAATAATTTTAATGAAATTTTGGGGAAATATACACATAAAAATGCATTATGTTTTCCACATTCAGTAGAATTAATTATCTCTTTGTCAGCTGGTGCTCCATTCAAAATCCAAGAAAGAAATACTTAGACTCCTTTAATCAGAGAAAAGATATCTTTTACTGGAAATCAAGTGGTAACAACAAAAGAATTCTAAATCTGAGAAAATGGGCACTTAAATCACATATACAAAGTAATGGCAACGTTCCCACCCCCAATAGTTCAATTGGCTCATCCAATTAAAAGTTGTGTATATCATCATGTGGGCATCTCCAGGTGGTGATGAGGCTTCTGTCCGTTGACCTTGACATAGTTTGATAAAGGGTTCCAGCTGCACATAGCATAGGATAAAAACCTAAGCAAGAATGTACCCCCCCCAGTTTATATAGTTCTGGTTTGTAACACCTCCACTTCCCATAACCATTCCCCCCCTCCTCCCCCCGTTACTTCTAACAGCTGAAAGATGCAAAGGAAAGGGAGAAAATCTTGAAGGCTGACATTCGGCCCTCCTAGAAAAGAGACGTTAGTCCTAAAAAAGATAAAAATAAGGTAATAGAAAATATACGTGCAACAGCAACATACTAATTCTTTAGGGTTTATTGGGATATTTAGTACGAAATGCCTTGATAAGTGTAGGAGCTCTAACATCCTTCTCATTCACCCACTCAGCCTGGGAAGGAGGAAAAGTGATATGGCCTATTGTCTCAACCAAACAGTTGGCAGCTCCAGTGGTTACCAGAGCCCAGAAAAAGGGGGAAGTTGATTTATCAAATGATTTAACTGCACAATTAAAAGAAGCTCTAAAACTTGATGATTGGTTCCTTGCTCACTCAAATAACTGTACGGTTAGAGATGGATTGGCATGGGTAGGAGCCAGATTATATGTGCCAGCAAAGCTGAAAAACCAAATATTACAGCAAGCTCATGACTCTAAAGCTGCTGGACATTTTGGATTCGTGAAAACCTTACACTTGGTTAAAAGGCAATTTTGGTGGCCTACCTTGAAAAAGGACATTGAGACTTATGTGGCTAGGCTGTCCTATCTGTGCCTCAGCCAAGCGGCCTCCTGGTAAACCAGCAGGCTTGCTACAAAATGTGGCTAGACCAACTGCTCCATGGAAGGAAATTTCTATGGATTTTATAGTGGAATTAACTGAAAGTGGGAGGTCTTTTTATCCACCAGACATTTGCAGAACACACAAAAGTCAAAAAAGCTTGGACCTAAGTATGTTGAACCTTTCTCAGTTGAAAGAATTATGAACCCTGTGGCAGTCCAACTGAAATTACCTAAAACACTCTGCTGGATCCACCCTGTTTTCCATGTTAGTTTATTAAAACCTGAACATACCTCCAACTTGAGACCAACTCAGGTCAATCCCCCTGTGCCATTGCTAATTGAAGGTGAACAACATTTTGAAGTTAAAGAAATTTTGGATTCTCGAAAACAAAGGGGTCGACTCCAGTATTTGGTTGCTTGGAAACATTTTCCTCCTTCCCAGGTTGAGTGGGTGAATGAGAAGGATGTTAGAGCTCCTACACTTATCAAGGAATTTCGTACTAAATATTCCAATAAACCCTAAAAAATTAGTATGTTGCTGTTGCACGTATATTTTCTATTACCTTCAATTTTTATCTTTTTTAGGACTAACGTCTCTTTTCTAGGAGGGCTGAATGTCAGCCTTCAAGATTTTCTCCATTTGCTTTGCATCTTTCAGCTGTCATAAGTAACAGGGGGAGGAGGGGGGATTTGGTTATGGGAAGTGAGCTGGAGGTGTTACAAAACTGAACTGTATAAGCTGGGGGGGTAGATTCTTGCTTAGGCTTCTAACCTATGCTATGTGCAGCTGCAACTCTTCATCAAACTATGTCAAGGTCAACGACAGAGGCCTCATCATCACCTGGAGATGCCCACATGATGATATACACAAATTTTAATTGGATGAGCCAATTGAACTATTGGGAGTGGGAACGTTGCCTTTTCTTTGTATACGTGATTTACACGCCCATTTTCTCAGATTCATAATTCTTTTGTTGCTACCACTTGATTTCTGTTAAGTTCTGTACGTGGCGCAAGACGCAGAGACGAGTCGATGAACAGTGAACTTCAACTCTTTATTTAACGTGGTGCAACAGCTCTCTGAACGGCCACAACAGCCCCCTTTATATAGACAAGCTCTTGGGTATTTAGCCAATGAAAACACAGGAACGTTAACCAATGAGAAGGGCTCGTTAATAGCCAATCAGATTCTCCTGAACGGACCAATCCGATATCGCTATTATCAGCTAATCAGAAGTGCAGGGCCAGTACCCTGCACTTTACTTTAAGGTTTCAACAATCTTTATTCAAGCACTTTTATTAATTCACAACACCCCTTCCCCCCGGGTTCCGTTTAAGGGGTGCGGTCACGTAGTCTTTGAGGTAGGCTGGTTGTTTTGATTGTCTATTTGATTTACATTGTCCTCCCGGTATTTGTCTAGAGTCTTGTTGGGGTAGGATGTTATCCGGTGAACAGGGTGCCTCTGGTTCTGTTTTCTAAACTTCCGTTACCACTCGGTATCCCTTTGAGGCGAGTTTACCCCTGTCCCCGATCCTTCTTCACATGTTGTGTCTGAGCGGTCATTTCTTCCGCTTGTGCTTTCCGCCGTTCCAAACTCAGGCTCCTCAGTGTCTCCTCCCTCCTCAGTTTGGAAATCACCAGAATCGCATACCCCAGACTGCAGCCTTGAATGCAGCTGATCAATATGGCGCTTCCATATTCTATCGTCGCGACATTTCACTCTGTACGATCTGGGTCCGATTACTTGGATTACAGTTGCCTCAACCCACAATGGGTCGCCATAAAAGTTTCTCGCGAAAACCAAGTCGCCTACCTGAAAGTTACAGCATTTCCCGCTGGATCCATGTGGTTTTTCAGGTTTGTATGATGGGTGTAGTCGGTCGAGGTGGGAGCGGAGTTTTCGTCCCATCAATAACTCAGCAGGAGTTTTGTTGGTGATGCTGTGTGGAGTGATGTGCTGCAAAAGGAGTACCCGGTTAATCTTGTCTTTGATATCGCCATAGTCCATTTTATGTAGAGTTCTTTTGACAAATTGTACCATGCACTCAGCCCTTCCATTGGCCGCAGGATGGACCGGTGAAGTTAGCGCATGGCGAATACCGCGATCCACCAGATACTGTTCAAAAGAAAGCGCGGTAAACTGGGGCCCGTTGTCGGATACCAGAATGTCCGGTAGTCCGTGTGTTGCAAATAATCTGTCCAATTTCCTGATGACTGATTCGGTTGTTGTATTTTTCATCTCATGGATTTCAAGCCAGTTCGAGTAAGCACCCACTGTTAATAAAAATGTGTGTCCATTCGTAGGTCCCGCAAAGTCCAGATGAATATGGGACCATGGTCCCCTGGGTGTTTCCCATTTGGTTGGGGTTGCTTTCGGTGGGGCATTGCTGACTTCCTGGCATTTGTGACAAGTCTTTACCCAGGCTTCGATCTGCTTGTCTATGCCCGGCAACCACACATAGCTTCGTGCGAGTGCTTTCATGTGCACAATGCTGGGGTGGCCATCGTGCAAGGTTCTCAGTACTGCTCGCTGTAACCACTCTGGGACAACAATTCTATTGCCCCAAATGATGCAGCCTTTCTGGGAAAACAGTTCCGTCTGTCGGCTTTTGAAGGGGACGTAGTTGTCAGGGATTTGGTCCAATGGCCATCCACGCTCTACCCAGCTGAGGACACGTGCTAAAATGAGATCGCGTTTAGTTTCAATTGCGATATCGCGAGCTGTCAGCAGCAGTTTTTGGAGTGTCTTGATCTGCAGTGTTGTGACGGTCGGAGCAGGGTCGTCAACGGTTTCTGGAAGTGGTGCATGGCTCAATGCGTCAGCGTGGGGAATGGCTTTCCCCGGGCGGTGTTGCAACTTATAATTATAGGCAGCCAAGAATTCTGACCAGCGAGTCATTCTGGGAGATAATATATAAGGGGTTGGTTTATCTCCCACTATTATTCCCAGTAAAGGTTTGTGGTCAGTTATTATAATGAAAGCTCGCCCATAAATATATTCATGAAATCTTTTAACAGCAGATACAATAGCAAGAGCTTCCTTGTCGATTTGACTGTAATTGCATTCTGCTTTTGATAGCATTTTTGAAAAATAGGCAACATGGGCTTCACTTCCATTTGGTAAAACGTGGCTCAAAATGGCGCCCACTCCGAATGGTGATGCATCACATGTAACCGTTAAAGGCAAAGTCTCATTATACTGCATCAAAACAGTGTCAGAGGTCAATAGGTTTTTTACTTGTCGAAACGCATGTTCCTCTCGGTGCCCCCAAACCCACGTTGCTTTTTTGTCCAATAAATGATGTAGGGGTTTGGCCACGGTTGCTTTGTGAGGCAGAAAGACGTTATAAAAATTGATAAGGCCTAGGAAAGCTTGGAGATGAGCCTTATTGTGGGGTTTTGGGACGTTTTTGATTGCCCTAAGTTTGCTATCGGTGGGGTGAATGCCTTGTTTATCTATTAAATATCCTAAAAATTCAACTCGATCTGTACATAGTTGACACTTGTTTTTTTAAACTTTGAGACCCGAGTCTTTAAATCTCTGAAGAACCAACCCCAGGCTCTCCCTTAGTATTTCTTGAGTCGGAGCAGCAATTAAAACATCATCAAAATAGGGGACAACGCCTTTTATCCCTTGTAATAGTCTTTCCATCAAACTTTGAAAGATTCCCGGGGCCACGCTTACTCCGAATTGGAGTCGGTTACATTTAAACGCACCTCTGTGCGTAACGATCGTTTGGGCCTCTGCCGTTTTTTTGTCTACAGGCAGTTGTTGGGATGTCTGGGCTGGATCTAGTTTAGCGAAGACTTTTCCGCCCCCCAGGGAATGGAGAAGGTGTTGCACCACTGGTACCGGGTAAGTGTTTTGCTGCAGGGCGTGATTCAGGGTGGCTCGGTAGTCCCACAAATTCTTAACGATCCATCCGGCTTGATGGGTGTCATGATTGGGGTTTCCCAGGGAGAATGGTCGGTTGGTTCTAACACCCCCTGAGCTATTAATTTATCAAGCTGCTCGTCAATCTTTGGTTTAAGGGTAAATGGAACTCGATGAGGCTTAAGGTGGATGGGAGCTATTTCGGGGTTGAGGTTAAATGATATCGGAGTCCCCTTGTACTCGCCTAGTTTATCTGCAAAGACGTCCTGGAATTCTTGGACGAGAGCCTCTTCCCAGTCGTTGCTGCTGGTTTGGTGAATGCCGGCTACTTCAATTCCAAGTTGGGCGAACCATTGGAGGCCTAACAAGCTAGGCTGATCCCTGTCGACTACAGTGAAGGGTAGAGATGTGGTACGATTTTTAAATGAGACACGGACTTGGCTGGATCCAATGACTGGAATTCAATTTCCCTGATAATCTTTGAGTATGATTCTTTGGAATCGGTGGTCTTGTTGCCGGACGGTAGGGATGAGTTGCTTGAGGGTCTTCCAGGAAACCATCAAGAGGGATGATCCTGAATCGACTTCCATCATACAAGGCTGGTTTTCGATAGCTACCTTCACCCGGATCTTCTTGGCGTCCAGTGATGAGGCGTGACCAATCGTAATAGTTTGGTGCGCCTCTTCTCACTGAGTGGTTTAGGGGTTTGTTTCTGTAGGATTGGTTGTTCCATTGGTGGTTCAAGGGTTCTCGCTTTGCAGGACGGCTTCCTGTAGATTGGCGATAGTTAGCCCCCCTCGGGGGCTGGCTGGGTCCTTGTTTGCTTCTACAGACCCGTCCGATGTGGCCTCTTTTCCCGCACACATGGCAGAGCGCGTTGAGGAATTTGCAGTCTGATTGGGGGTGGTTTGCCCCACAACTAGCGCATTGGTACTGCGATCTCTGGCATTGGTCTCGTTCAGATCGGAGCTGGTTGATCTCTTCTTCATCGCTTTCCGATGACAATTCGAGGTCCTCGTGGTGGGCTGTCATTGCCTGTTCTTCTGAGTGAGGTGAAACTTTGCTGGCAAGTTGGTGAAGTGGAGCGTGGGTGCAGCGCATTCGGGCAGCCGACTTCCTGGTTGCTTCTGCTGCAGTAGCATCAGCGATGGCATCTGTAAGGTTTATGTCGCCTTTCGCCATCAGCTTACTCTGCACGCCTGGTGAATCTAATCCCAGAACTATTCGGTCTCTCAGGGCTTCTTCGAGGTTGGCAAACCCGCATAGGCCTCCCAGATTCTGGAGATCAGCTATGAAATCAGCAACACTTTCGCCCTTCCACTGATATCTCTGGTAAAATCCATGCCTTCTAACGAGCGTTGGTACGGTCGGTGCATAGTGGGCCCTTAGCAGGGGTTCGAGGACGTCCCAGTCCATGGACTTCACTTCTGCCGATTTCGCTAGTGCCTTGGCCATCTTGAATATGGTCGGTCCACAATGAGTTAGGAATACCACCCGTTTCTTTCCAGTAGTGGCATCCTTCAAATTGTTGGTATCCAGAAACATCTGGAAGCGATCCATATATGAATCCCAGTCTTCTTGTGCCGGGTTGAATGGAGCGGGTGGTATGACGCTGCCAGACATGGTTCCGCCGTTGGTGCGTTTCAGCCACGTGCTTAGTTATCGCTCTGTAGTGTTCAGTCAGCTCTGACATCTCCACATCCCGTCCTCGTCGCCAGTGTTAAGTTCTGTGCGTGGCGCAAGAAGCGGAGACGAGTCGATGAACAGTGAACTTCAACTCTTTATTTAATATGGTGCAACAGCTCTCTGAACGGCCACAACAGCCCCCTTTATATAGACAAGCTCTTGGGTATTTAGCCAATGAAAACACAGGAACGTTAACCAATGAGAAGGGCTCGTTAATAGCCAATCAGATTCTCCTGAACGGACCAATCCGATATCGCTATTATCGGCCAATCAGAAGTGCAGGGCCAGAACCCTGCACTTTACTTTAAGGTTTCAACAATCTTTATTCAAGCACTTTTATTAATTCACAACAATTTCCAGTAAAAGATATCTTTTCTATGATTAATGGAGTCTAAGTATTTCTTTCTTGGATTTTGAATGGAGCACTAGCTGACAAAAACCCCATCTATCTCTACCCTCCTTTAACTCCAGGCTGTGTCATCCTGAAGCCATATGAAAAGAAATGATCTGACAACAGTGTGGCTGATCTGGGTGAGATTTTTTCCAACTTCTTGTTGAGGAATTTGCCCCTGTAACACTCTTATATTGAAATTGGCACTCAAGAGAGGAGGAGTTTTCTCTCACTCTTCAAGAATAGCAGCAATGAAGAGCTTGAGCTGCTGATAGATACGGAAAAGCAAGAAGAGAATTTTCTGAGTGAAATAAATTTTAAAGCTATAGGAAAACTGGACTGGTTGGTTTAGCAATTCTGAGTTAAAAATACTAGAATATATTTAAAGCACCCCAAAAATGAAAATGACCATAGCCAGGTCAGCTTCAGGACTGTAACCAATCAAGCTACCTTCCTTCTCCCTCCCTCTTTCCTTCCCTACCTTCTTGCTTCTCATTTCCATCTACTTTCTTCCTTCCTCCCTCCCTCTCTCTGCACCCAGGAAGGGACAAGGGGAGGGGGAGATTTTGGCAGTTCAGCCGGTAGCCATGACTTTCTCAAGTAGAGCGGTCCTGGTGAAAGGGAAGCACTCATGTGTTAAGAGGCCGAGCTGGTGAGTGGCTATGGAGGCACTGGTGGTGGCCATCTGAGCCGGAATGTAGTCAGCCTTAGATCCATGGGATTGCCTTGGAGTAAGCCAGGGGCCACCCCCCCCTCAGCTCAGTTCAGCCCCTGGGGCGTGCGCACAGGAGGTGGCAAGTGCGTGGGGCTGGGATCCTGGGTAAAAGGAAAGCACTCAGAATGCAATCAGCTTGTGGGGCAAGATGGTCACCAGGGATGCCAGGCCCAGCACACTCACTGCATTCCTGTGCGTTAACTCAGGGGACAGGGCTGAGGTGGTTGAGGTTGCCCCTTGCTTCCATGGATGTGTTCCATCTCGGATAACCACCACCAAGTTGTAGATCAGCACCTGGCCAGTCTGGGCCAGTGCCAGGGACCGGTCCTTCACTTCTCCAGAGTGAGCCTGTGGGTTAGATCTAACCACATAGCAGGTCAGATCTGACCTGTGGCCTTGTGTTTGACATGGCTGTCTAGTCTAATGAAAAGAACTAAGGATTGACTTCTGGTAGCACTTCCGTCGATGACAGTTCAGAGACCGCAATCATGTGCAGCTCTGATCTGTGTTTACCTTGTCAGAAGGATCCCTACGGGACTGGTATTATCCTGACCACCTCGGAGGGGTGAGGGAAGAGGGGGAGACCACCAGATGGGTTGAGGGGAGCCGCATCTCCCCTCCCTAGCCAGGCATTAGTCCCCTAGAAGACAGGGAGAAACTGCAGTCTAAAATGGCTGCCTGAAGACGGAAAGCTGCCAAAACCTAAGTTTTGCACTGGAGCAGTGAAGTGGTGAGCGATGTGTAACCAGATAAAAGAACTTGTTTTTTTCCTGATAACCCCAAGAAGTAGAAAGAAAGTGCTCTCGCATAAGAGTAATACAGCGGCAAACAGAAAATAAGAGGAAAATACAAGGTAAACAAAATTGGAATATAAAAAGTTACAATGAAATTAGAGACTAAACTTTGAATAATATAAATTGGCATTAATTAGGTATTGGATTAAATGATGTGGAAATGGTTGAAAGTTAATGTTTAATATAATTAAAAGAGAAAAGAAAAGAACTTTGAAAAGTGGAAAGTGATACAGAGTGCCATCTAATGGTCAAAGACTTTTTTTCCTACAAAATTTTATGGAAATTCACTGGACTTATAAATGTTATCAAATAAAAGACAAATAAAATAATAAGAATCCCAGAAATTTAGAAAAAAGGGGGAGAAATTCTACTGTTATATATGGAACTTTGCCATATACACATGTCATGCCCCTGGTGGAGACTGACTCTGAGGAAGAGGAGGAACAGCCAATAGGGAGTGGGAGTGTGGCTCCAGAGGTGGTGGAGGAGGCTGGGGAAGGGCAGAGGCCAGCTGATCAGTCAGAGGAGGATCCAGGCCCATTCCATCCTAGGTCATGCAGGGAGGAGAGGATCAGGGAAAAGCGAGGTCTACTCAAGAGGAGATTACCATGATCCTCCTCGTGGTTTGCAGCTGGGAGCTATGTATATAAGTTTGTAACTACATAGTTAGAATTGCTGGGGTCAAAGTTTAGTGTTTACTTTGAAAGATGTTTATCTTTGCTGGCGTTCTTCCCATGGACTCTCCTCGGTTATTTTCCTGGAGTTTATGATTAGTTATCTTGGCTTGCTTCAGAACTCTCGTCAATGCAGTTTGTTTGGTTTTCTTTTTGCTCATTATTTACTTTTGTGACTTTAAACTGTGCCTAATAAAACAGTGAAGTTAAGTTGAAGGCCTTACCGGACTTTAATGTATGTTTTGGGTTTTAGATTATTTTGAGAGAATACAGGTCATCACAACACCTGAGAATATAAAGAGCAAGACTGAAGCCATATTTGTTCTCTGTGTGACCTGTTATAGATCAGAACAGTTATGAAACTTGTCTTGCTGATGTTCTGTCTGGTTATGAAATCATTTGTTCTTGGCTTGGGTTAATAAGAAGGTCATCTTGACAGTATCGGAATATTAATGATCATTGTGCAACCATTCAGAGAAAAACAGGAAATCTGACTCTAATGAGAATGTTGGGAGTTTTCCATGAGAAAACATGAGAGGTTGGAACTTTCTTATGAAAATGTTGTATAACTTCTATATATGGAAAATAGGAAGTGTTAGGTAACCATGTGATTTGATAAACCTATATAAGCTGTATTCACTAAATGGAAGGGTCTCCTTTTCTCCTAAACATGGTTTTGGAGTAAGGGGTCCGGTACTACAATATCTTACCTAATAAAGCATCCTATGGATCAGATTATCAATAGTCAGTTGATTCATTTTTATGCAAATCTCACATCTACTAAGAGGATATACAAATGCTGGGACTGTTGGGGGTTGATTGTGACAAAAAGACAGAAGGATTAACAAGAGAAACAAAGATAAAAGGAGACTTATGGCAAAGATTCCAATAAAAGACTTTGAATATTAATAATTTAACTGATTATAAAAATGGAAGAAATAAGCAAAGACTTTAAGTTGGAATTACAAATGGTAAAAGGAATGTTGAAAGAAAGAAGGGAATTATTGGAAATATTCAAAAAGAAAATAATGGCGATGGCAGAAGAAGAAATTCCAGTGAGGCAGAGTTAAAGAAAGAAGAAACAGGCTCAGACAGACATGGAGAACAAGAGACACTGCCAAAAGACACTAAAGGAATTAAAACTATGACATTGATGACAGTTAATAAATAAAAAAGAAAATGCTCCCAGGATTAAACAAAAGAAGAAGAAATTATACAAGAAGAAACTTCAAAAAAGAGAACAGGAAAGTGGGGAAGAGAAGATGGGTGAAATGTTAGAAGGAAAGAAGGAAGACCAGGGAAATCGAGAAAAGGGAAAGTTGGCTAAAATTAAAAGAAATAATAAAGCCAAAAAATTCAGAGATAAGGCTTAGGGATTCTATAAGGGGGATACCACATGGAATATATATTGGTGTTTAGTTTAAAACTTGTTGGGAAATATCTTAGGAATGTGTAAATTACATATATATATGAATATGAACTGTATATAAAATGTGTTGTTATGAACTCTTTTCTTTTTTGGAGAATCAAAACAAGGGAATGGAAATGAATTAAAAAATATGATTATTAATGATTATAAGTAAAGTGAAGACAAAATGAGAGATATTAAGAAGTTATTTTAGTGATTTACTGGAGGGGATATATACAGTTGATTATTTAATGGATATTAGAATTGTATAACAAGAATATTTAATTATGATTAAAGTAGGGGAATGGAAAATACCATGTGGATCCTAAATATATTGATTTTATTATATTTTTACTCTTCTCAGATTGTTTATTATATATTGGCTTAGAGAAAATTAAGGATAATAATGATGTGTAATGTAGAATAAAATAGGTGGAAAACTGAAAATGGAAATAATAGGGGATAAAGAATTTAAAACTTATGTATGGGTGAAATGATATTGAATTAATGAACAGAAATATGAAATGCAAAGTTACTCAAAGATGAGTGAAATGGATAATGATATGAGTTAATACTATATCAGATTAACGGAAATGAAAGTATGACTATGTACAAGTGTTATAATCTGGAAACATGTTGCTCACGTGAAAAGATGTATAAAATTTAAAAAATAAAAAACTTTTTGGGAAAAAAAAAGAAAAGAAAAGAGCTAAGGATTATTTCAGTGGTCCAATATTTGAGGGCTGTCAAAAAAGACCTATCAACCTATTTTCCAAAGCACCTGAAAGCAGGACACAAACCAATAGATTGAAACTAATGAAGGGAAGAACCAACCTAGAATTAAGGAGAAATTTCCTGACAGTTAAAACAATTAATCTGTGCAAAAGTTTGCCTTCAGAAGTTGTATGTACTTCATTGCTGGATATTTTAAAGAAGAGTGTGACTATTCCATTGTCTGAAATGATATAGGGTCTCCTGTTATTCTGTTAATTCTTTTTCCTAGCAAAAATTTCACAAATTGGACTGCTTACTGATTTTTTTTACTTTGATAATAAATTTTCCTTAAAGTAACTACTGTAATATTCTGGTCACAATTTATCTAACTGATGTGCTCAGTTGTCTTTGAACCCCTTTTAGTATTTATTTGTTATGCACCTTCTAAATCTATGCAAAAAATGGGAGTCTTTCCTCTGATGTTGTTGCCTGCATTACTTACAACTATGAAAAGGATTTAAAATGTATTCAATTAACAGTGCAAAACAAAAAACAAAACAAAAAACAAAAAAAAACAGAGCATTATGTTCAGATTCATGACTGGAAATCTTCAGGCAATAGGGATTCAAAAAATAGTGCAAGGGAATCACTGCTATTACTTACATACATTCTGAAGATGTATGAGATAAACAACGAAGTAGTTACTTATGCTTTGTTATTTCAGAAATAAATAACCTGAAACATCAGGATCAAATGTGAACTTCAAATCCAGTTTTGCAGCCCCTAAGTATTCTCCTACCACAATGCTGAATTTCAGCGGCATGATGGCTGAAAAATAATAGCATGGTCCTTGAAATTTCAGAGTGAAATACATTAAAATTAGACTTTCAAAAGCATAAAAACCTTAAAACTTAGAAGCCATTGTGTATATCATCCGTTTGTATTCTTTCCTTCCCCTTTTCCTTTTGTATTTCTTCCAAGGATGTTGGCACCTTAACATGGCTAATCACAGTGCCTGTCACTGCTGATAATTATTTAACTCTTTACTGATCAATTAAACTATTGCTGATAAGATTTAGATGCCAATTAAATTATTATTTTCCACCTAGTCAATGAAGTAAACCCTCTCCTTGCATTCTTTTGTTCTACCTTTATTAGCTAACTGCTCATCTCTGTTTCTTTTATAATATGCATATATTAGTTTGACATTGCTCTCTCCGTGTATGCTCCATTATTTACAAGATCATAAGCAAAACTTTGATTGTCTTAAAGAAACACTGCAGTATGTTTTCTTTGTATTACTTGCCTATCATTATTTCCTTTTATTTAAGAGAATTATATTCTCCATTATGATGTTGTGAACTTACAGTATGTTCAACAAAATCCTATACATAAGCACATAAGGGAAAGATCCATGGAAGTGATTGTCCTGTCTATAAAGTTTCAAGTGGGACAGTAGATCTGTTGACCTGTAACTCACTCTGCATTAATGGTCCTTAATAATGTATGAAATAGCTGATGACAAAGCACAGAGTTTTCTTGTTGCACTGATTTTTTTAATGAATTTGAAATTTGTTCGCTACACAGTTAAGTCAAGTTTAAATAATACCTCTTGCATTTAATTTTCAAGACTGCTTGAAAAAACAGACTTTGACTTTTTCTAATACATCCATTTTTCTTATCACATTTCAAAGCAAGAAAAATTCAGTTTGAAGAAAAATTCTGACCAAAATCTATAGCTTTACTTACTACTCTATAAAATTTATACTGAAACATTAATTAGATTATTAAGCTATAGTCATTTGTTTTGTTTTAATATACCAGAATATTCGATGCATTCTGATCCAAAGGCATGTCACATTTATTTTTTATTTTTTATTTGTAATTATAATAAACTCTATAGATGTCAGATCCATGTATCTGTCATTTCCTCGGTGGAAGAAGAAAAGGGGGGGGGAGGAGGCTGGTAAAGAAATCCTTTCTTCATGTAACCTGAATATATTTAATCTTATATTGAATTTGTATAACCTACACGATACAATGGAGGGAGGCACAACCAGGAGATGAGAAGACCATAAAAATTTCACAGTGAGATATGCCCTGGGAAACTGAAAAAGATAGTTCCTTACAAAAGGGGTGGGGGGAATTAACATACTGGCTTTTGTTTCACTAAATACACATCGAGATAAGGGGAGAGGTTCTAAACTCCCTTATCTATCCCTGTATGCCTCAGAGACTTTAGATGCTGCTTTGAACTCCTACATGAATTGTCTCATCTCAATAAAGGATTCCTTTTGATACGTTTGGTTTTCAGAAGTTCATTCTTGTTAATTGAATGGGAAAAAGTTCTGTAGCCTGACATAGAGCAGCATCTGCAATAGAGATCAACCCTGACAGGAAATTAAAAAAAAAAAAAACCCTTCACTCTACCGAGGGGACCCTACAAGAAAGGAAAATGTCTGAGTACAGCAAGGACCAAGGGGAAGCCGAATGCTTGGGAGAAGCATTGACAGTTACCCAGCCAGATACTGACTCGGTGCACCCCATCGAAGATAACGAAGCTACCTATGAAACCTCCACAAAGCCCCGGTGGTCTATAGGCATAGGAAAGAGAGACAGCTGGGATGGAAGAACCAGGGGAGTAACCCTCAGCCGGGGCAATCGTAAACCTGGATGGAAATTGGAGCTGGAGGCCCTATTGGATCAGGAAGGATGGGGAGAGGAACCACTGACTGATGACCGACTGAGACGGTACACAAATCGCCTCATGAGGGAAGCCCTGGAGAACCTCAAGGTGAGGGATGCACCAGGATGCCAACGCAGGAGAGCGAGGGAACCAGAAAATGAGAGAACCCAAACCTCCAACCTGGATTCAGCTGAGAATGATCAAGCAGCTGGACAAGCTGAAGAACCAGCAGCCATACCAGCTACCCGACCCCTAAATGCCCCAGAACAGGGGATTAGCCCTGGCCAACCCAGAGACATACAATTGCAGAGGAAGGTTCCACCCCCTGGGAGTAAAATTTGATGGAGACCCCCAGAAACTGGGATTTTTCCTGGCGCAAGTCCTCACCTATATGCAAGAATACGGGCAGGATTTCCCAATCCAGGGATCCTGTTACCCTGGCCCTTGAAGGGGCAGCAGCCAGATGGATGGTGACACTCCACAACGTCAACACCCCAGATTTAAGGAACCTCGACCACTTCATGACGGTCCTACACCACCGCTTCAAAGACCCTCTGGCCAAAAGAAAAGCCCGAGACCTCATCAGAGTCATAAAGCAAGGCCATCACCTGGTAGCTGAATACACTGGGGAATTTCGTGACCTGGCCAGCCGAGTCAACTAGCCAGAGGATATCCTAGTCTGTTGGTTCAAAGATGGGCTAAATGACTACCTATACGCTGCTTGCCTGGCCCATGGGGCCCCAAACCTCCTGCATGAATGATACATGATGGCAGAGGAGGCAGAGATAGATATGACTTGAAACTGGTACTGCAGTGGCAAGTTTTGGAAAAGATCCCCACCCCAGGGGAAACAGGAAGTTTTCAAACCCCAAACCACCATGACTCCAAGAACGTCTGGTTGGTTTAAGTGTGGAAAGGAAGGACACTGCGCAGTAGAATGCCATTCGAAGACCCCTGCCAGAAAGCCAGACCACCTATCGGGGGGAAACCTGGAACATCCAACTCTTGAGGAAAGGAGACTGGCCTGAGAGGCTGAATAGCTGTGGGATTCCGATCCCCCCAAACCAGAGGAAGAACCCCCAATGCTCCAAGGGGACCAAAAAGTCAGCTGGGCCCGACTTAATTCCTGGTCAGGTGGTAAAAGATTGTGCTGAACAGTTAGCTGGAGTATGGACCGGAATTTTTAATTGATCCTTGATACAATGTGTGGTTCCTGTTTGTCTCAAGGCTTCCACCATCGTTCCACTGCCTAAAAAGTTGCCCACAAATGGTCCGAGCAACTATAGGCCGGTGGCACTAACTTCTATCTTAATGAAGTGCTTTGAGCAGCTAGTTCGAAATTATATTATCTCCTGCCTTCCCGATTTTTTTGATGGGCTTCAGTTTGCTTACAAAAAAAATAGATCAACCGAGGATGCAATTATCACTGTGCTTCACATGGCCTTATCCCATTTGGAAACACCGGGGAATTATGTAAGAATGTTGCTTCGCAGATTTTAGTTCTGCTTTTAATATCATCATGCCGCACAGATTAATAGCTAAGCTTAAAGATCTAGATTTTCTATTTGCTTATGGATATTGGACTTTTTAACAAATCGTCCACAAAGAGTTAAATTGAATGACTATATTTCTACTGTCAAGACACTTAGCATTGGCACTCCACAAGGTTGTGTCCTTAGTCCACTTTTGTTCTCCATCTATTCATCTGATTGCACAAATAAACATCCCAACAATAGGATAATGAAATTTGCAGACGATACTACACTTGTAGGACTTATTTCTGGGGATGATGAGTCTGCATATCGGGATGAGGTATTACAGCTATCCCGTTGGTGCAAAAATAATAATCTTCTATTTAATATCAAGAAGACCAAGGAGGTTATAGTGGACTATAGGAAAAAAAGAGCAGACATTCAGCCACTGTATATAGAGGGAGTTCGTGTGGAACAGGTGGTTGAATGTAAGTTTCTCGGGACCATCATTACAAATAACCTGACCTGGAGTGCAAACACCGCTGCTTTAATTAAGAAGGCACAACAACGGTTGTATTTACTAAGGATTCTTAGGAAACAACAACTGGCTGAGAGTCTATTGACTACTTTCTATCAGAGTTCAATTGAGAGTATATTATCCTACTGTCTCTGTGTATGGTTCTTGAGCTGCACAGTGGCAGAGAAAAAGGCAATTCAGAGGGTGATTAAGATGGCCCAAAACATCATTGGCTGCTCACTTCCCTCTTTGGAAGAACTGTATAGGAATAGATGTAGGAGGAAGATACTTAATATATTGAATGACTCCTCTCATCCGGGACATCAGCTCTTTGAACTATTACCATCGAGAAGGAGATTTAGGGTATTAAGAACAAGGACGACCAGACTTAAGAACAGTTTTTATCCAAGTGCAGTTTTGAGTTTGAATGCAGGGTCATAAGATTTATGTGGAAGTGAATGAGAGTAATGGGGTTTTACATTTTTAAATTGCATAGAGATCATTGTATGGTCGGTTGTGTTTAGTTTTAATTTAATATAATTTTTTTTCTTTTAGTGGTGTTTGTCCAGTTTTTACTTGTGGAAGAGCACCTCATTTCGTTGCACCCGCTTGCGAGTGTAATGACAAATAAACTCTAAATTTAAATCTAAATCTAAACAGTCTGAAAGCGAGCCGGAAGACAACCCGCTGGTAAGCAACCCAATTGAACCAATCACTCTACCCCTAAGACTGTTTATCCCCAGCCGAGGGAAGGGGGAGGAAGTTGCAGCATTGCTGGATTTGGGATACACCCGATGTCTAACAAATCCCTCCCTTGCAGAGAAATTGGGGATCCAACTGAAAGAAATGGAAAATCCCATCGCTTTCTGCCAATTAGATGGAACTATGGGGGGTGGGAGCCAGCTAAGTTTTCCACAGAACCATTGAAAATAAGATTAGGGAACCATAGTGAGATGCTTATATTTATTGTAGCCCCAGGAATGGAAGAGCCACTAGTCCTAGGTCTCACATGGCTGCGGAAATGGAATCCAAAAATAAATTGGAGGAGAAGAACCGTACAATTCCAGAGAGACGTAGTATTTGCAAATAGCTCAGAGGAAAGGATAAAGAAAGGAACAGAGAACAGAGAGTCAGCCTTGACCGAACAGTTGGCTGAACCTATTAGCATCTCCAATGAGTACCAGGATCTGGCCCAAGTATTTAGTGAGGAAGCTTGGGATGAACTCCTACCCCATCGCGCCACAGACTGCGCTATTGAAATCCTAGCAGGGGCTAAACTCCCAAAATCACAAATGTACTGCATGTCTCCCAGAGAACTAAAAGAACTCAGAGCATTTATCGACAAAAATCTAAAAAGGGGTTTCATCAAACCCGCCTGACCAAAAATAGCTGCCCCAGTGTTATTCCACGAAAAGAAAGATGGCTTCATACGCTTGTGTGTTAATTACAAAAAATTAAACAGGATTTGCATAGAGAATATGTATCCACTCCCCCTCATGAAGGATATGTTAGCCCACCTCTCGAAAGAAAAAAAATTCAAAGTTAGACCTACAAGAGGCATATTACCACATAAGAATAAAGGAAGAGGATGAGTGGAAGACAGCTTTTAATACACCATTGGGATGCTATCAATATAAAGTGCTCCCCTTTGCACTGCAAGGAGCACCTGCCGTGTATATGCAATTGATCAATGAAACCCTTCATGAATTTTTATATAAAGGGGTTCTAATGTATCTTGATGTTATTTTAATCTACACGGAAACGATGGAAGAACACATCAAGCTACTCTGTGCAGTCCTCACTAAACTCTTAGACACTAAACTCTATGCAAAACGCTCTAAATGCAAATTCCACCAAGAAAAAATTGACTACTTGGGGTATAGAATATCCCATGAGGGAATAGAGATGGACCCACAGAAAGTAAAAGCTGTAATGGACTGGGACCCATCACACAGCCGCAAATAACTGCAAAGCTTCTTGTGGTTTGCAAACTTTTATCACCAGTTCATTCCAGCTTTTGCAAACATCACTCTCCCTATCACAAACTTGCTAAAAATGAAGGAGGGGAGAAACCCAAACCAAGGCAACCCCTTATCTGGAAAACAGAATGCCGAGTGGCATTCAAGAAACTCAAACATCTATTCTCAGCAGAACCGGTCCTTAAGCACCCAGATCCCAAACAACCTTTTGTTATCCAAGCAGATGCTAGTGATGTTGCAGTTGGAGTAGTCCTCCTCCAAAAGAATGGAAGTGGACAATTACAACCATGCGCTTATACATCCAAGAAACTGACGGAAACTGAGCAAACATTGGCCATATGGGAGAAAGAGGCATATGCTGTGTGGTGGGCAATGCTCACATGAAAACATTTCCTGGAAGGAAACCAAATCCCCTTTGAAGTATGGACTGATCACAAAAATCTGGAAGCCCTGAGAAATCCATGGAAACTCTCCGAAAAACAACCAAGGTGGGCTCAACACTTTAAACGATTTAATTTCACTCTCAAATATTTTCCTGGGAGAAAGAACTTCTAAGCAGATGCACTGTCCAGAAAACCCCAATACAACAGCAAAAAGATTGAAGTTATAAAACCAATGATCCAACTGACCCAACTAGCAGCCAAAGTAATCACCCATGCACAAGAGGAAAAAAAATCATCTCTGACTGAAGACACAATGACATCAATATTTAAGGAGGCACTACTTAAGGATGACTGGCTCCAGGCTAACAAAAACACTTGTTTACTCAAAGATGGACTGGCTTGGGTAGAAAACAAACTTTATGTCCCTGCAAGCCAGAGAATGGACCTCATGAAACGCTGCCACAACTCCAAAATAGCGGGACACTTTGGATTTGTAAAAACCATGCACCTCATCAAAAGACAATTTTGGTGGCTGTCCTTCAAAAAGGATATTGAAACCTATGTTGCGAGTTGCCTTACCTGTGCTGCTGCAAAGAGAAGACAAGGAAATATCCTGGACTTTTACAAACAGTAGCAGACCCCTCTGCACTTACCTGTGCTGCTGCAAAGAGAAGACAAGGAAATATCCTGGACTTTTACAAACAGTAGCAGACCCTTCTGCACCCTGGAAAGAGATTTCTATGGACTTTATACTGGAGCTTCCCAAAAGGGCTGGAAATACCGTCATGTGGGTTGTAACTGATCTTTTTTCCAAACAGGTTCACTTTATTCCATGCCAAAAGATCCCAACTGCCAAGGCATTGGCAAAGATGTTCCTAATACACATTTATCACCTTCATGGAGCTCTCCAACTGATTATTTCAGATAGGGGTGTCCAAATTTTGGTGGGTGTTTTTAAACCTCTTAGGCTCCACCAGGGGTTGTCGTCATCAAGTCACCCCCAGACGGATGGATCGATAGAGTTAACAGCGAACAATATTTAAGATGCTTTATTAATTACCAACAGGACAATTGGACCGACCTTCTTCCTTTTGCAGAGGTAGCATACAATAACTCAGTCCATAGCAGCATGCGGTTCACCCCATTCCAGGTAGCCATGGGCCAAGAATTCAACCCCATGCCGGAACTAACCCACCAAAGAACCTGAAATCCCCTGCCTTAAGGAATGGATAAATAACTTACAAGCCATGTGGCCAGTGATAAGATTATCTTTACAGGAAGCTAGAACAGTTTTTAAAGCTCAAGCAGACAAAAAACGCTGTGATCCTAAACCTTTCAAGATTGGGGACCATGTATATTTGTCCACAAAATTCTTAAAATCATTACAATCCTCTAGGAAACTAAGGCCAAAATTCATTGGCCCATTCCCCATCTCCAGAATTATTAACCCCGTGACGGTAGAGCTTCGACTTCTCAAAACACTTAGGCAGATTCATCCAGTATTTCACTGTAGCTTGCTCAAACCGGAGATCACTTCAAACCTCAGACCCGCCCTTCCCACACCTCCAACCCCCCTCATGGTACATGAGGAGCAACATTTTGAAATTAAAGATATCCTTGATTCACGCACTCACTGTGGATCCACACAATACTTAGTAGCTTGGAAACACCTTCCTTCCTCAGAAAATGAGTGGGTAGCCAAACGACACATAAAAGCACCCACATTACTACAAAAGCTCCACCTAAAATACCCTGATAAACCCTCCTGAATTGCAAATGTAATGTATGATTTTGTTTTTCCAGGTAGACCTGTTTTTTAAGGAGGGCAGGATGTCAGATCCGTGTATCTGTCATTTCTTTGGTAGAAGAAGAAAAGGGGGCGGGAGAGACTGATAAAGAAATCCTTTCTTGATGTAACCTGAATATATTTAATCTTATATCGAATTTGTATAACCCACACATGATACAATGGAGGGAGAAAACCCAGATTGCCGGAACCTATCACCTCTGAGAGGCACAGCCAGGAGATGAGAAGACCATAAAAATTCCACAGTGAGATATGCCCTGGGAAACTGTGAAAAAGATCATTCCTTACAAAAGGGGTGTGGGTAATTAACATACTGGCATTTGTTTCACTAAATATACATCAAGATAACGGGAGGTGTTCTAAACTCCCTTATCTATCCCTGTATGCCTCAGAGACTTGAGACGCTGCTTTGAACTCCTACATGAATTGTCTCATCTCAATAAAGGATTCCTTTTGATACGTTTGGTTTTCAGAAGTTCATTCTTGTTAATTGAATGGGAAAAAGTTCTGTAGCCTGACAATAATATTTTAGAACTAACATGAGGAGAATTTATGGGTTGAGAAGAAACAATATTTCTTACCTCTCTTTCTGGCAAGATGATTGTGCCATCTATTCCCAAAATGCAGTTAACTTTCAGAATATGAGCTAACTTTATCTCTCTTTTGCACCTTGCTGATCTGAAGTCCCCATCACTCAAGTCTAAACAGGCAGCAAAGTGGAGAGAGAGAGTTTTATATATAAACTGACTCATGTAGCTCAATCGTGTACAGAATTAGTTGCTTTTAGGTGTATAGAAATCAATGAGTTTATGCAAATCTAACTCAGCAAAATATACATATTTGATTTAAATAAAGATACATTTGGTATTGGGCCAATATATGTGAACATGTCTAGGGAAAAGACAATTATGAAAAACATATTTTTGAAAATATTTTTGAAAATGAAATTATGAAACATAATTATTATTGTTTGCACATAAAATAACTGTTATGAATAATCTAATAAATATTAGTTATTCTGCAAAGTGCTTTGGGGAAAAATCTCACTATAGCAGTTGGATATTATAATTAATTAAGATTCAAAATGAGAGAGGCCCTCTCAATCCCTCCCTTCAGTCTAGCTGAAGAGTTTATCTATCAAAATCTTGTATCTTACAGATTGGAACCTTTTATTTATTTATTTGATTTGTCAATTGCTTACAAGGTAACAGGTATAAGTATAAACATAGTTTTGAATACATGAGATGGATACGTATAAGAAAAAAAAACAACAACAAAAGAAGAGGGATGGTAGGCACATTGGTGCGCTTATGCACACCCCCTACAGACCGCTTAAGAAAGGGGTGAGGTTGAAAAAACTTCCGGTTTGCCAGGCTTCGGCGGCGGCGGGGTTTCGCGATCCTGCGCGATCCCTGCTGCACTAGCCATCTTGGTGCCTCCGATCCTGACGGGTCTGGAGGATAAGGCTGTCCCGTACAGGCAGCCGAAGATAGGGGGGATCCGGACAGGGGTTTGGGGGTTTCGCAGACCCCCTCCCCACCCGGCATAACCCCCTTTTCTCAAGGCGGTGGAGTGGCAGTCAGCAATGGCCGCCACAAAGAAGCCGGCAGCTGGAGGAAGGAGCAAGTTTTGAAGTGAAAGTTTTTTGGTTGAACTGGGAGCATAAGATGCATTTAATATCCTGAAAACCTTGATTGTTGAATGATACTTTGTTTCCAGAAGAGATTTATAAGCGGTGAGTGAAAGTGCTGAAAGAGAAAGTTTACTCTCCTTCCCTATGGAATCAACAAATGGACATTGAAAAGCCTGCTTTTTTATAGAAGGTAGAAATTTAAAGCTCTTTGTGACAAGTGGGGATGGAGAGGACAAAGAAGAAATTTATATTAAGATTTTGTTGGAGGGGATGCCTGGAAGACTTTGAGATTGGAAGTTAATTGCAATAAGACTTTTAAATACAGATTGGGCTTTTTCTTCCCTTTCCAACTGATATTACCCAGGAAGAAAAAGTGCGAAGGGAAGAATCTTGTGCTCTGTTTGGACTGTTTGATGACTTTGGGATTTTGGGGAATTGTTCTAAGCTTTGAAATATCTTGGTTGTCTTAAGAAGAAGAAGAGAAAAGAAGAAAAGGTTTATAATGGCTTTATCTGTTGATGAACTAAGAGAGGAATATGGAAAATTAAAGAAAGAAGGCAAGGACACTTGGAGAGAAACTATTTGTCAGCCTCAAGATATCTTCCACTGTTGCTCCTCTGCTATTACGCAACTTTTACTTCTTTCGGCTGTCATGACAACGGTGGGAGGGGGGACCTTGGAAGGGAAGAAAGCTGGAGGTGTTTTGCATTCCTTTGCTGGGTTAGCAAGGGGAGGGGGGATTCTTTTCTTTAACTTTCCATTTCTTGGCTAGCTTCTGTCCTCTTTTGCACAACTGCGAACTTTTATCAAAATATGTCAAGGCCATTTCACAAGAAGCCTCATCACCACCTGGAGATGACCACATGAGCATATTCAGAAGTTTTAATTGGAAGAATCATTTTGACTTTGGGGGGTGGGAGCAATTCTATTTCTTTGTATGTGTGTTCTACCCGCCAATTTCTCAGTTTCGGAATTGGATTTGTAGCTTCCACTTTATTTTCCAGTAAAAGGATAACTTTGCTCTACACCATGGAGTCTGAGTATTTCTTTCTTGGGATCTAAAGGGAGCACAGACTGACACTATTTGCTTTTTATAAATGGCGCTTGCTACTTACCAGCAAATACAACAATTGAAGGAGGAAGCAGAGGAAGAAGAAGGAGAAGGAGAAGCCATCTTTAATGAATTCAAAAAGTTGATTAAGAAAGGAAAGAGAAATAGAGGAAGGAAAAGGGACTTAAGACTTAAAAAAACATCCAAGAAAGAGAAAAATAAGATGCAAAATCAATACAATGTTAGAAAGCAAAAGAAAAGAGAAATACAACAGAGAGGGGAAGCTAAAAAGGCGGAGGCTTGGAGAAGGGGGGGTAAAAAGACCAGGTGGGATAAAAAAGGAAGGGAAAAGGGGGGAAAAAGCCACAAAGGTATGAAACAAGATGGGAAAAAGAATTTTTTTTTAGGGATAAAGGGTAATGTAAAATTTTTCTTAAAAGGATTCTGCAAGGTACATAAGATAGTATTGTAATATTTGTATTAGAAATAGAAAATTAGAATTTTATAAGAATTAAGTAAAGATTAAAATATTAAATGTTTAACAATGATAGATTTTATGATTTAATAAATTATTAAAAGGAATGTTTAAAATACTTAGTTTAAGTATAGAGTTTAATTGACTATGTTAGTATAAATTTATTATGGTAGCATTTGACTTTGAAATAGATAATTGGAATGTTATAAGATTTAATGTTTAATTATGTATTTAATTACTTGATAGATTTACTATTTTCTTTTTCTTTTAAAAATTAGTAGGTAGAATGTACTAAGCAGAATCAGATGGGGAAACCAGGTGTTACCTTAAATGTTAATTTAGGGGAGCAATGGAAAGGCATCATACTTCAATTAGTGACTTCAGGAGAAATCCTTTTTTTTTTTTTCTACTATAGGGAATGAGATAAATGGGTAATGGACAAAAGATACAAGTATAATGATGTAAATTAAGATGAAATAAATAAAATATAATTAAGAAGAGTGGAAAGTGGGGAGAAGTTATAATGAAGATATAGAATGGTAAATAAGATAGGAAATGGTATATAAGATGAGCATAAATTTAATTGAAGTCTATATAAAGAGAGGTAATCTGGGGCCAAGCTACTTTCTAAAAAGAAATTTTATGTTTTTGTGTTTTGTGTGTTTATGTTTGTTTGAGATTTAATAAAACCTTGGAGGAAAGCTAGATGAGGATAATTATAAACAAAACAGAGGGAAATATGAATATGATGATTATAAAATAGATAAATATAGAAAAGAAACATAATTGAATAAGAGTAAAGAGAAATAATGAGAAATCTGCTAAAAAATATTTAAGTGGAAATGAGATATATTATAATTATGTTGTATAAAATAAAATAATGTTTTATCTGTCTTGTAAAAATTTATAATGGAAAGAGGTTTTATGTGTTCAATGTTTAATGGGTTGTTTTTTTAAAAAATTAATAAAATTTGTTTCAAAAAAAAAAAAAGAAAGGGGTGAGGTCAATAGTAGATAGTCTAAGGTTAAAGTTTTGGGGGTTTGGGGAAGAAACCACAGAGTCAGGAATGTTAGGAATACACCGTAGCAGAATCTGCATGGCAGTCAGGCAGTCAGGCAAATATGTGAGATAAACATTTTTGTAGCTTGCACTCAATAAAACAGATACACTGTGCTAGTTAAATAGTTTATTCCAGTAAGATTTTTAGCATAGTCAAAACAGTCCATATATCATTCACCAGTTCAGTCCATCAGGGGATTATTCAGTTGCAAAATCCAGTGTCGAAAAAGAGGTCAGTAAACTTACAAATATCAATCCAGTAATAAATCTCCTCGCAGTTGAGATATAAAGAAGTCAAACCTCCTTTCTTCCTTCAGCAGCAGGGAACACGCAGTTAACAATCCATCATAGTCAGCAAGCAATTCAGTAAGCCAGCAATCAATCAAGTTTTCTTGCTCCCTCTTATGGCGGTTTTACAACCGCACCCAAAATTACATGCTTTGCAGTTTTAAAGTGACACACACTTAAATTCACTATCATAGTTTATATATATTATTTTACCCAAACAACGTTAGGTAACCTTGTTATTCCTAACATACTCCCCTTTTGGGCAATATAATAATATATATATCTATTTACAACCTTAACCCATAGTTATCACAACTTTCTTTGTGTTTGACTGAACCTTGGGCTTTTGTAAACTGATCAGCAATATTTTCTTCAGTCATGCAATATTCCAATCTTATTAAACCATTTTTCACAGATTGCCTTACATTCAGATATCTAAGATCTGTATGCTTAGATCTCGTTTTCACAGCAATATTTGTAGCCATCCGTATGGCTGCTTGATTGTCCTCATATACTACAATAGAATCATTAACAGTTATTCCCATATCCAATAACAACTGTTTATACAGAATTAAATCAGTACATAATATAGACATGAAATTTCTGCTTCCATTGTGGACATACTTATGTGTTGCTGTTTAATTGACCTCCAACCAATCAGTGCTTTTCCTAACAGTATAGCCATACCTGAGGTTGATTTCCTAGTGTTTATGTTTGTTGCAAAACTTGCATCAGCATATGCACTTAAAATCAGATCATCTTTTGGCTCCAAATACAATGCATAGTACATTGTCCTTTTAAGATATCTTAAGATACGCTTTGTCGCTTGCCAGTGTCGTTCAGTGGGTTCAGCATTGAATCGTGCCAATTGATTAACGCTATAGGCAATGTCTGGCCTTGACCAATTACTAATGTACGATAAACTACCAATTAATGATTGATAGATAGTCTTATCGAATTTTGGACTTTATGCACCAGTGTGGCCAAATTCCTGACTCATTGGAGTTTTTGCTGGTTTACAAAGTTCCATCTTGTATGTTTTTAGTAATTGATAAATCTTATCCTCTTGAGATATCTTATAGCCACCTTTGGTTTTATTCATTGTTAATTCTAGATACTGTTTTATCTCTCCTAATTGCTTTAATTTTATCCTCTTTCCGAATAATGATATTATTTCAGTAGCTTCATCATTAGTTTTTGTAATTAAGGCAATATCATCAGTGAACAACAATAATAATGACACTGTTCCATTTGTCTCTTTCTTAAATACACATGGATCAGCTAAACCTGCTTTAAACCCGGTATTGTTTAACTCTTTAACAATATATTGGTTCCATTCATAACCAGATTGTTTTAATCCATAGAAACTCTTTTTAAGCTTCCAACAGTCATTATTTGTTTTATCATCCTTAATTCCTACAGGTTTCTTTAGATATATAGTGTGCTGCAATGGTGCATGCAGATAAGCAGTTTCTACATCTAAGTGATTTATGATATAGTTCTTCTTAGCTGCCCACACTAAAGCTGCTCTCAAGGTTGTTGCTTTTAGACTCGGTGCAAATACTTCATCATAATCACATGCAGTTTGATTAAATCCTTGAGCTACCAACCTAGCCTTATGGGTAACAGTCCCATTTTTACCTGTTTTTAATTTAAATATCCATTTACAGCCAATGGACTTTTCACCTGGAGGTAATTTAACATTTTCATAAACTTCCATTTGTTTCAATGAATTTAATTCTTTCTTCATCGCTCTATGCCAATTTTCTTGATCCTTTGCAGGATACATTCTAAGTTCTTCAACAGTAGTTGGAACTTTATTAACTTGGCAAACTACACTTGCTTGGTACCTGTCAGGTGGTCTGGTTTCATGTGTTGAATGTCTAGGTATTACAGGGCTTACAGGTGGACTTTCATGTACTACCTGTTCCTGGTTATCTATTGCGGTATCTGCTATCCCGCATCTGATGGGCGGCTCATGATAGGGAGCGAAGGGGAGAAAAACGACAGGAAGCGAGGTTTCCTCTGGATGAGCGCGCCCCGAATGTCTTGGCACATGCTCTTTTATTGTGCTTTTTTACAAGAAAATGATTTAATCAAAGCTCAAGTCAAACATGGTAATCTCATCAGGATGTGCATGTTTACAAAGCTGCATACCAGACAGATCATTTACAGTGTGGATAAGCTTATTAACAACCGTCTAGCTCCTTGTCCCTTGTACGTGCCTTGCAAAGGTCACTGAAGAGACAGAAGTTAATGATTACACGTGAATGATACAATGTTGCAAACACATGAATGATACATAGTTGCAATGATACATAGTTGCAATGATACATAGTTACAACATCTCCTCTGTTTTTATTATTTATGACGAGTCTTCTTCCTCGTCCGAGAAGACAGGAACCATTTTTATGAAATGTTCGCCGTCCCCGTCATCTAGGCAAGAGTGCGACCCGTCAGTGTCAGGGTTGTCCAAGGAGCGGTAACTCAGCAATGACATTTTTTTCGTCCGGTGTTGAGGATATAACATGAGCTTGCAATAGCACATTAACATCAGCAGAGGATAATTGATTTTTAAAAAATTGCAATATTCTATTAAAACAACAAGGTCCTATAATACATATCAATATAGTGATTATTAATGATCCTGCCAATGCAGTTAAAAAGGTTGTAAACCATGGCGAAAGAGAAAACAAACCTTGATACCAATTATACATGTTTAACCTTTCTTTTTCTCTATCTTTCAAGCGTTTTTCTAATTCTTTCATAGAATCCAACACGACCCCCCTGCTATCGGCATAAAAACAACATTCTTCTTTAAGCACAGCACACAATCCCCCTTGTTTTAAAAAATAACAGATCTAAATCTTTACGATTTTGCAAAAGGGGGTATTCCATGGGTACCTGTAGGGATATAAAATCATCAGAGTTATACACACAAGCCATACTTGAATGCAAAATGATTTGGATTTAACAATTTCATCCCCGTGGACACATGCCATGAGACCGGTGGAACAAGTCCAAACAAAATTATTGCCAGGGATAAAATACATTCCTTTCAGGCATGATGTTAAAGTTCCTTCTGAAGTGGTGTAGATTGCAGGATATCCCCTGGTTGTGTGGGTGCGTCTGCCAAATCGAATTGAAGTGGTGGGTAGAAGTCTTCTATGCAAGAAAAATTGGTTGTAGAACTTAAACGAACTCCTTGAAAGTCAGTTATAGTCCAAGCAATATTATATCTTCTATGAGGCTTCTGCGGATCGTCATGGACAGTTCTTTTGAAGCGTCGTTTGTTGACAGGATCAGAGTTCGGGTATATAAAAACATAACAAGCAGGAGAGAGGGCTATGGACAAGTTAGTTGTAGAACATTTACGAGATGAGGAGGGAATTCAATTAGTAGAAAAAGGATAATTACAATAATGACAATAAAGATTAATTTGGTAATTCATCAAGGATGTTAGTTGGGGTGGGGAAACCCATAATACAATAGAAGGACATTTAGGTCCCCCTATGTTTTAGATTGAATAGAGGAAAAGATTTTAAGGTTCCTTTCCATAGGAAGAGTAAAGAAAGAACAAAAGAGCGAGTGGTAGAGTGTTCTTTAAATAAAACAGAAGTGACAGAGTGAAAACTACGGGTAGCATTTTCATGACGTACCCACATGGAACAAGTATAATAGCCTTCTGTTAATGAAATGGTTTTAACACGAATAGTCTTTTGACAGGAAGCATAGGTTTTGTTGAAGTAAGGTAGAAATTGCAAAGAAGATATAGGTAAGAATATCAGGAAGAGTTTTAAGATACAGATGTAGTGGAGGAATTCCCATGATAGGGTCTAACCGCCCTACCAGGGATCCAGCAAGTGGTTTTGTCTGGCAGTAAGATCGCAGCGTAGCCTCGTCCCCAAGTGAGAAGCTCAGCAGGACCCTGCCAGGCAGGATCTGGCAATCTGCGATAATATACCAGAGGTCTGTTCGGCGGGGGTGAGGGGGAGGAAAAATAACGTGAAGCAGCAGAAGTGGGAGGAATGCCAGTCAGATTAAGAAAGTTTAAAGTGTAAAGACAAATATTAAGAGAATTTTGCAATGCTGGGAGGTTCGGGGTTTTTTCCTGCCACGAATATCCATCAAGAGCACGTTTCAGAGATAAGTTCGCTCGTTCCACAATAGCCTGCCCCTGGCTGTTGTAGGGAATCCCAAACTTGTGGGTTACATCCCATCTGTTACAGAAGTCCTGGAAAGCAGAACTTGTATAGGCAGGTCCATTGTCAGTTTTGATTTCTTTTGGACGTCCCAGCGAGGCAAAGGTATGAATTGAATGATTGATGACATGTTTTACAGTTTCTCCCCTTTGAGGGGTAGCCAGAATAAACCCTGAATATGTATCTATGGAAACGTGCAAATATTTCCAAGGGGCAAAAGGTGGATACTGAGTTACATCCATTTGCCAAATTTCACAAGCTTTTAATCCTCTAGGATTTACTCCTATGGGAATGGAATGTCCTTGCTTACTACATGTGGGGCATTGTTGAATAATGGCAGCAGCTTCTGCCTGAGTTAGGGAAAATTGTTTTTGTAATGCTTTCTTATTTTGGTGAAAATAATCATGGCTTTCGGCTGCTGTCAGATTACAAATTGATTTACCGGATGCAGCTGCTGCAGCTGCGTCTGCCACCTTGTTTCCCTTCTGTAATATACCAGGAAGAGGTTGATGGCTCCTGATATGTGCTACAAAGAATGGATGCGTGCGGCTGTTGATACATTGCTGTAGAGGAAGCAACAACTTTAACAAAGAAACAGATATGCTAGGAGATAAATAAGCTTGATATATATTTTTCAAAATCTGAGAAACGTATAAGGAATCTACTATTAAATTAAAAGGAGCTTTTTGAAACTGTCGAAATGCAATAAGAGATGCAACAAGTTCTGCCTGTTGAGCAGAAGATTGTGGAGGGGTAATTTTAGTTTTCCACTCTCCCTCCTGGTACCATGCACAAGCACCATACATTTCCCCCCCATCTGCATAAAGCGTAGGTGCATCTACTAATGGAAATATTGAGAGGGGGGAATGCCATTCAAAAGGGAGAGTTTTAAGAAAAGTGAACCGTGAGTCAGCTGGTAAATGGCAAGAAATTTGCCCTGGCCACTCTACTAAAGCGTATTATAGTTCTTCTGAATTACACCATAGCATTTCCCACGTGGTCAATGAACAAGGAGTGAATATTAAAACAGGCTCACATCCCATGAGTTGTTTACATCTTTGTTGACCTTTAAAGATCAACTGGGAATATGCAGAGGCTTTACTAGTGATTGTGGTCCGTGGGGTGTGAGACAAATGCAGCCATTCTAAAATCAAAACCTGTGTCTGATGAAATTGCATAATGACAGCTGTGGGTCTCTGAACAGTATTTAATAAAGCAATTGATAAAGGACAATTTTCTATAGCTCGATCCACCCATCTAGTAGCCAGTAAATGGGAAATGTCTTTTAATGCCTGCAACTGCTCTTTATTTAGAATGATAACATCGGACGGGGCTTTACCTTGCGTGAGAGCATTAAAGAGAGGAGCTAATGTAGCTGTAGTCAAACCCAAATAAGGACGTGCCCAATTTAAGGTTCCCAGGAACTGTTGTAAGATCACGAGTGTTGGTTTTGGGGGAAGTGTTGGGAGGGGAAGGGAAGGAACAGCAGCTGAAGCAAGTAACTTGTGACCTAAATAGGAAAAGGGAGGTTTGGATTGTATTTTTTCTGGGGCTATAATGAGCCCTGCTTTACCTAAAATGGAGGTCAGGCATGGCAGAGTTTTTAATACCGTGCCCTTTGGGCCAGGTGCAGATACCAATATATCATCCATGTAATGATAGATTAAAAAATGAGGATATTTGTCCCTGTAAAAGCTAAATCCACAAAAAATTGACACATAGTTGGACTGTTTAACATGCCTTGCGGTAAGACTTTCCATTGATATCGTTTGGTAGGTCTTTGATTATTTAAAGTTGGTACTGTAAAAGCAAATAATTTTCTATCTGACTTGTGTAATGGAATGGAGAAAAAGCAGTCTTTTAAATCGATAATGACAAGGTCATACTCTTGAGGAATTATGTTAGGATTTGGAAGACCACATTGCAGGGGTCCCATTGGAAGGAGGACCGAATTCACAGCCCTTAAATCCTGAAGGAGGCGCCAAGCGCCGTTTTTCTTTTTGATAACAAAAACTGGGGTATTATATGGACTCAATGAGGGTTCTAGATGACCTCTATCTAATTGTTCTTGAACAAGAGAATGTAAGGCTTCAAGCTTTATAGAAAGGAGAGGCCACTGATCAATCCACACAGGGTTATTGTTAGTCAAATATAAGTGAAGCATGGTTAATGGAGGGTAAGTTGCGCATTAAACTGTGACATAAGGTCTCTTCCCCACAAATTAGTATACAGAGGAATTACAGCTGGTTTAATATAAGCAACACATTGAGACTCAGGGGAATGGGCTTTTACCCAGTTTCTGCTAATGCGAGTCTCCTGGAGTCCCCCCACTCCTCTCACCGCTGGTGCCACATCTGCAGGCCAGGTGTCCGGCCACTCAGTGGTTCAGATGACGGAAATATCCGCTCCAGTATCTAAAAGACCAAGAAAGGATCGACCATTCAATAAGAATGTTACCGTAGGTTTCGGTTGACTAATTGGTCTTTCAATTGCATAGAGTTGCTCTTGTTGTTGGTCTAAGAGCACAATCATTTTTGCCACAACATCCCCCTCATTTATAGTAACTTCTGTATTAGCTAGTACAGACAGGCAGACATCAGACAATACAGTGGGGTCATGCAGAAAAGGAGAGGCAAGAATACCTTGTTCAGCTAAGTCCCGTACAGGAAAGACTAGCACTGGAATATCGGGGGGCATGTGAAAAGGCTGAACAGGGTGCACAAAGAGAAAGTCAGCGATACCAGGGAGATAAGTAACAGTTTCATTAGCAACAAGATCGTAAGCGAAAGAAGAAAAATTGCAAGTTTCAGCAGCCTTTGTTGTGGGGCTAGCTGCCTGCCCCGTTTCTAGTTTCCCTGATTCAAAAAGGGTTTTTGAATGATTGTAGGGTTATTCTGCTGTTCATTCTTTTGGACTCTGCACTGACTAGCCCAGTGATAGCCCTTTTTACATCGAGGGCATGGCGTTTTTGGGTGAGCTACCTGGTTTCTTGACATATTTGCTCCCCCACCCGGGGCTCTGCATTGGCTCTTAAAGTGACCTGGCTCGCCACAATTAAAACAATTACCCATTTTACGAGTATTTTGTTGGGAAATGGGAAGAAGAGAGCCCATGTTCTGCTGCATGCCTTCCGTAATGGCTGTAGCCAGAGTAGACATGGAATGGGATGTGGTTCCTATGATTCGGCAGGCTGCAAGATAATCTGCCAAGGTAACATTTTTCTTATTAATTAATGGTTGCAAAACTTTCTGACAATCAGCGTTTGCGTTTTAATAGGCAAGTTTTAAACTTAATTCATTACAAGCCTCCTCATTATCAATTTGTCTCTCTAAGGCTTCTGTGAGACGGTTTATAAAGGAGGAAAAAGGCTCAGAAGGTCCTTGGATAATCTTAGAGAAAGATTTGGGCATGCATCCCGCATTATCAATTTTTCGAGCCACGGCCAAAGCACAATCCTGTAATATAGGGAAAGCAGCTGCGTCTGTGGCAGTCTGCTGGGCAATGGTAAGCATGGTGCCGATACCGTTAAGCATATCTAAAGTGACATTTGCCGGCAAGCCTCTAGCGGCTGCGGCTGCGGTACGTTTATGAAATTCTGACTCCCAGACCAAAAATTGTGAAGGCGTGAGGATCATGGTAAATAATGTGCGTCAATTAGCATTTATCAAGTCAGCGCCTGGTTGGGTTATTGACCCTAAAAGACCCTGTACATAGCGGGATTGAATACCATTTTCCTTGCAAGCTGCTTTCAAATCCTTAATTATTTTGTATGGCATTGGGGTATACTGAGGAGCTGGGGGATTGCCGGCTTGTATGACCGGATAGAGGGAAGCAGCTGCAAGGGTGTCCTCATCCATTTCCCCTTCATAAAAGGCTTGTTGAATGGCTTTTACAACACCCCCCCCCACCTGGGGAGGGTGGTGGAGGACACGGGGGCTCTACATTTATGGAAGTGGATTGAATGGAGGGAGGCTCCCGTAATGACTTATGACCATCGGGAGCGGAGGGTTGAAGGACAGAAAAGTTATCATAACTTGGCGGGGGAGATTCAAACACACTCCCTGCTTCTATTTTATAATGGACTTTTAAAGCCTCCATAATTTTCCTCCAAGTGACCAAAATGCCAATAGGTGCACGAGGAGGACTATGGAGATGTTCACCAATTTTTTGCCAAGTGGAAATTTTTAAGGACCCTTCCTCTGAATAATTGGGACAATGTTGCCACACATAAGCCAATAATGTAGCAATAGGTTTCTTTTTTACAGGCGAGCCCTTTAAATTAGCAGAGTATTTAGAAGAAGAAGCGACTAACTCCCTCAATTCCTTCAGATGCTGCGTCTGTTGTTGAGAAAAGTTTCCACCCATACTTACGAAAGTCGAGACCGTGTTTCAGATCCGATGATGTGCAATTCGCTTCAGGCCTGGCGATGCACAGCTCCCATCGAGCTGATAAGATATGGGCGCGTCGCTACGTATCCCCCTTAGGGAATCACGTCGGGGTCACCATAATGCGGTATCTGCTATCCCGCATCTGATGGGTGGCTCATGATAGGGAGCGAAGGGGAGAGAAACGACAGGAAGCGAGGTTTCCTCTGGATGAGCGCGCCCCGAATGTCTTGGCACATGCTCTTTTATTGTGCTTTTTTACAAGAAAATGATTTAATCAAAGCTCAAGTCAAACATGGTAATCTCATCAGGATGTGCATGTTTACAAAGCTGCATACCGGACAGATCATTTACAGTGTGGATAAGCTTATTAACAACCGTCTAGCTCCTTGTCCCTTGTATGTGCCTTGCAAAGGTCACTGAAGAGACAGAAGTTAATGATTACACGTGAATGATACAATGTTGCAAACACATGGATGATACATAGTTGCAATGATACATAGTTGCAATGATACATAGTTACAACAATCTATTTCTTCCTGTTCACCTATTTCTTCCTTTTCTGGTCCTATGTGCTCTTCCTGTGCTTCCTCTTTAATTGTACTCTTCTTATTACTGATATGTTGTTTTGGTGTTTTGTAGGTTTCTATGATTACATCCTTACTTGAATCTTGCTCCAGTTTTTCCCATCCAACATGTTCAAGGAATTGTGCACTAGCACTACAGTAAACTCTAGATGTACCTTTTTCCCAGCATCTGTATGATTTGTGATTAGATTCATAACCTACAAAGAATAACCTTTTAGCCCTGTGCTGCCCCTTATGTCTCAGTTGTGTAGGAATATGCACCCATGCTGGTGCTCCAAATGTGTGCATGTAGCTTAGGTCAGGTTTTCTGCCATGCCACCGTGTGAATGGTAATTCACTTGTTGTTGAGTTAACAACATTATTCAATATATGATTACCACACATTATTGCTTCTCCCCACAAAGTTTCAGGTAATCCTGAATCCAACAACATAGTACGAGCCATTGCCTGTATTGTTTGGCCTCGTCTTTCTATAAAGGAATTATGTTGTGGCCTATACGGTGCAGACTTTTTATGTTCAACACCTGCCATCTTCAGTCTATTTTGAAATTTATTATTTATAAATTCCATACCATTATCAGTTACAAAAGTTATTAGTTTCCTTTTAGTTTTTCTTTCTGCAAACTTCAACCAATTAAAGAAATTCTGATATGTTTCCATTTTATTCTTCATTAAATAACAGAAACCATATCTAGAATAATGGTCCATTATACTTAATATATAACGAGCACCTCCCACACTTAGTTTTTTAGGACCTATAATATCAGCAAATACGACCTCTAGAGGCTCCTTAGTTTTAAATCCATTAATTCTATTTGCTGGTATTACCTTGCTTTTTTCTTGACTGCAAGCATTGCAGTGCAAATACTTACTGCAAAGCTTCAGTTTTATACCTTTAGACAGTTCAACCGTTTGTTTGAGCATTTTAAAATTTATATGCCCTAAACGTCTGTGTAACAAATGTATGCATTCATCATGAGGTTTAACATTATTATACACTGTGTTAGCTATCTCTAACTGATTATCATTTAACACATACAATTCACCTTTTAAAGTTGCAGTCACTTTTTTACCTTCCTTTTCTATTATGCAGTTTTCTCCCCTAAAGGTAACTACATAACCTAGTTTAACCAAAACTCTAACCGAAAGCAAATTAAACTTAAGTTGTGGTACATGTAACATTTTTACATTTACTTTTATGCAAGAACAATGTGCAATACCTTCACCTTTTGCTTTCATTTTCCAGCCATTAGCTAACGATATCTATTGTGAACTCGTGGACATCTTAACAAATCTTTTCTTATCTTTCGTTATGCAGTGTGATGCTCCACTATCTACAATCCACAAATTATTATTCACAGTTTCGTTGCTATACATGGCTAACTCTAAGAATTTTTTATCCTTTTGATGCCTTTTAGCATTCTGGCTGGCATTGTGGCATTTTCCTTTCTTGCAGAATCTAGCCAAATGTCCTTTTCCTCCACAATTAAAACATTTTCTAATTATATAGGCTGTCGAAAATTCTTTATCTTCTTGTGGTTGTTCCCTTCTGAGTTGATCCCTTTCAAGCCTTCTCCTGGCTTCTTCAATTAATCTGCCAGTAATGTCAGTTAATGTGAGGTTATCTTTTGGCAGTACTTCCAGTGAAGTTACACAGTCATCATAGCTCTCATCTAATGAAGACAAAATTATATAAACCTGATGCAGTTCTGTGAAGATAAGTTCTTTTTCATGCAGTTCCTGAAAAATTCTCTTCATAGTGTTTATATGAGTCAACATGTCTCCATTCTTTTGAAGATGTGTTCTGAACAGTTTCCGTGTAAGATTTATATGTGCTCCTACACTGTCTCGAACATAAATCTTTAAATTCTCCCAACATTTCGCAGCTGTTTCTTCTCCACGGATATGGACAAGCTGCTGGTCACAGAGTGTCAGTCCTATTATACAGAGAGCTTTCTCATTCTTCAGTTTATATTCTTGTATTTTCTGAGCATCATTCTCATCCTCTGGATCCCAAGCATCTACCTCTGGTGGGTTTTGAATTATACTCCACAAACCTTCTCTGCGTAGAAGTAGGCTGCATTTCATAGATCATGAAACATAGTTTGTTCCATCCAGTTTGGATATTAGAGACAAACTTGGTAAATTGACTTGTGCCATCTTTCTCTGGATATTAAACTATAATTAATAAAACACAGCTGTCTGTTTACAGTATTGTGCAACTACACTAACTCTCACTTTATATAAGCCTGTTATATCCTGGTTAGTCTGACTGTGCAGCTGGGCCCATAACCAGTGTTAGGGATACACCCTAGCAGAAGCTGCACGGCAGTCAGGCAAATACGTGAGATAAACGTTTTTGTAGCTTACACTCAGCAAAACAGATACACTGTGCTTGTTAAATAGTTTATTCCAGTAAGAGTTTTAGCATAGTCAAAACAGTCCATATATCATTCACTAGTTCAGTCCGTCTGGGGATTATTCAGTTGCAAAGTCCAGTGTCGAAAAAGAGGTCAGTAAACTTACAAATATCAGTCCAGTAATATATCTCTTCACAGTAGAGATATAAAGAAATCAAACCTCCTTTCTTCCTTCAGCAGCAGCTGGGAACACGCAGTTAACAAACCATCAATCCATCATAGTCAGCAAGCAATCCAGTAAGCCAGTACGCCAGTAATCAATCAAGTTCTCTTGCTCCCTCTTATGGCGGTTTTACAACCGCACCCAAAATTACATGCTTTGCAGTTTTAAAGTGACACACACTTAAATTCACTATCATAGTTTATATATATTATTTTACCCAAACTACATTAGGTAACCTTGTTATTCCTAACAAGGAAGAGTATTCCAAACATTGACCACTCTGTTGCTGAAGTCGTATTTTCTGCAATCAAGTTTGGTGCAGTTAACCTTGAGTTTGTATCTATTGTGTGCTCTTGTATTGTTATGGTTGAAGCTGAAATATTCATTGACAGGTAGGACATTGCAATGTATGATTTTATATACTATATTTAGATTGGACCGAAGGCAGTGTAGTTCTAGGTTTTTCAGGTCTAGAGTTTCAAGTCTGTTGGCATAAAGTATTCTGCAATGAGTAGAGGAGCAGAGAACTCTTCTTGTGAAATATTTTTGGACTTTCTCAATTGTGTTAATGTCACATACATGATATGGGTTCCAGACTGATGAGCTTTATTCAAGTAGTGGTCTAGCAAATGTTTTGTATGCTCTAGTTAGTAGTGTGATATTTCCAGAGAAGAAGCTATGTAGGATTAGATTAACAATTCTTAATCCCTTTTTGGCTATGTAGTTACAGTGGGATCTAGCACTTAAATCATTAGAGATGAGTACTCTAAGGTCCTTGACAGAGTTTGGATCTTCAGCAAGGTCTTGACTATTCAGCTTGCATTTTATTTTCTGATTTGTTGAGCATTTATTTGTTGAAATTTGAAGTTGCCATTTGATTGACCATTCGGATACATAGTCAAGGTCTTTTTGGAGGTTAGTAGTATTGTCTGTGGTGTTGAATAGCTTTACATCATCAGCAAAGAGAATGCAGTTGCTCTTAATACGATCACAGAGGTCGTTTATGTAGAGTATGAAAAGAGTTGATCCTAGAACGCTGCCTTGGGGGACACCACTGTTGACAGGTACAGAATTTGATAGGACACTCCCAATTTTGACCATTTGTTGTCTGTTTGACAGGAATGCTTCTATCCAGTCATGCAGGTGTCTAGCGATACCGTAAGAATTTAGTTTTAATAGTTTGTCATGTACCACTGAATCAAAGGCTTTACAGAAGTCTATGTAGATTGCGTCTATTGTGTTGCCCTGATTGTATTGTGTAGTCCATATGTTTTTGCAGTGTAAGAGTTGCAGATAACAGGATAGTTTTTTTTTCTGAAACCAAATTGTTTATTAGAGAATAGGTTGTTTGTCTCTAAGTGGAGGATAATGGGTTGGTTAATAATTGATTCCATGACTTTACAGGTGACACAGTATAAGGAGATTATTGTAATTTTCAACTAGGCTGGGTCTCCCTTTTTGAAGATGGGGATGACCATGGCTTGTGACCATAGTTTTGGCAAAGAGCTGGTCCTGAAAGATTTTTCAAAGATTATGCTTAGAGGTTCCGCTATGGCAGCGAATAGTTTTGTAAAGAAGTAGGCACATATTCTGTCCCATCAATAGATAGGGATGGTTTTAGATTGTGTAGTGTTTTTTCAACAATGTCTTCTTTAAAAGCGATATGTATTAGATCATTGTAGTTGTCTGTGGTTCAACTAGGAAATACTGGGCATGATCCATTGCTCTTTACAAATACTGAGCCAAATAATGTGTTAAAGAGGTTGGCTTTAATGGTGTCATCATTACAGTCTTTGTTATTAGGTCCTTTCAAGGGTGGGATGGACCTTGAGTCTTTTAGTTTGTTGTTTACAAAATTGTAGAAAGCATGGGTGGAATATGTACATAGAAGGTTTTCCTCTTGTTTAATGTGACAATTAGTGCATCTGGTGGCATAAATTTTTATATCGGCTTTTGAAGTTGGCAACGTGACCAGATTTGTTTTTTCGCCAAAGTGATCTTTTTTTGGATTGAAGCTTCCTTATTGTTGTGGGTAATCTGTTTTTCCTGGTTTAGGAGTTGTTATTGGTACATATAGTTTGATGACTCTGACTTATAGTAAGAATACGTTGTGATGGTCTTCAACAATATTGCATCCAGTGAATAGAAATTGCCAATCAAGGGGTGAGAGATCATTGTCTATAAGATCATAGTATCTTAAGATCAAGGTATCTTAAAGATTCTAAAATGGAAGAATTCTATGATAAATTGACTGACTTAGATAGGATATTGACAGGTACTGATGAAAAAGTGATCAAAAAATTATATAATTATTTGTTGGAAATTAAATTGGAGGAAGAACAAGTTAAAGAAATAATGATTGCTTGGGGGAAGAATTTTGGATATGGGATTGATTTAGAGAAATGGCAAAAGTTGTGGGCTCAAAATTATAAAATGACAATGTCAACAGCATATAAAGAAAATTTGTATAAGATGTTTTATAGGTGGCACTTTCCCCCCGACAAGAATTGCAAGAATGTTTAAGAACAAATCTGAAAAATGCTGGAAATGTCATCAGATTCCTTGTTCATATTACCATATGTGGTGGTCTTGTGAGGAGGCCAGGAAATACTGGACTAGAATTCGCATATGGCTGGAAAAAATGACAAAGAAACACATAGATTTGAAACCAGAGATGTTTTTTTATTGGGAATCTTACCTGATATATATAATAAAAACTTAAAAGTATTTGATTGTAAATGTATTAACAGCGGCTAGGATTGTATTTGCTAAACATTGGAAGAGTGAGAAAATACCATTAGAGGAAGAAATTATTAAGAAAATATTGGAATGTGCTGAGATGAGTAGATTGACATTTGAAATTAGAGAACAAGAAGATAAACAATTTTATGAAGTTTGGGATCTTTTTTTTATCAATGGTTAGATAATACAATATAATAATAGAATATTTAGAAATTTAGGAAATAACAAATATATAATTTTTCTTGGTTTTGATAATTTTTTAGAATATTTTATTAAGATAGATTTGGTATGATTCTATGATCTGTTATAAAATAATTTAACTCAATTAGTTATCTCGCTTAAGTATGAATTAGTAAAATTATAGTCAAATGATTGTTCAATAATATTAGGATATTTTACTGATAATTGATAATGTAAGTTATTATGTAATATAATTATTTTGATGACTATGAAATGGATGCACAAAAGGGAGTGGTAAACCAACCGATACACTGTAAATTTATGAAGAATGATATTTTTTTTATATTATGTTTTATGTCTTATGTTTTTGTCTGTCGTTAAAATCAATAAAACTTTTATCAAAAAAAAAAAATTGCCAATCAAGGGATGACAGATCATTGATTATGAGATCATAGTTGCCTTTTTTGAAGTTATAATTGGGGATTCTGTTGTGATGATTTTTGTGTGGATGTATGTTGAGACAAAAGTCAATCATGTTGACTTTTTTTTTGAACCTATGCCTTTTGAGAGTATTTTTAAAAGATGGCAGAAGCTAGTCTTTTATTTCATTTCATATTAGCGCTACTTAAATTATTTAGAAGTTGGCCTGCGAAAATACATATGAAACCTAGAGGAAAAGTAAGAAAAAGTAAGAAAAAGTAAAAAAGTAAAAAAAGAAAAAGTAAAAAAATAATAATTTCGTTGCTGATCGATTAGTGATCGTCCAACTTTTTTCTAGATACTGCAGCAAATTTTAAAAAGCAAATCAAACCGAATCTGAGGCCTGTTATTTGACTAAGAAGCAACGACTCCTCACGGCCTTCCTTCTCTCTGCTACGTAGCAACCACTCCGAACACAAACCAGAACCGAGACAGTTACTACGCAGCTGCGCGCAGGGAAAGAGAGGCCTTTCTTTCCTCCGGGTTACAGCTTCCGCAGGTTACCTAGGCGACGCGGTGACGTAAGCCTGTGGGTGGAGGGACGCAACCGGGAGGTCACTCGGCTCTCGAATCCTTCCGAGTGTGGTGGCGATGGCGAAGACTGTGGCTTATTTCTATGATCCCGATGTGGGCAATTTTCATTACGGTGCGTGCGCAGCAGCGGTAATTGGGAAATATTGGGTTGTTCATACTTTCTGTGCGATCGAGCGAAGGCTGTCTGATTTTTCCTCGGTTGAACAACGGAGCGGTCTTTTCCTAACAACCGTATGTTACAGTTTTTCCTCAGAAAGGCGTTGGGTTTGTTTCGGTCTTTTCTTTGTTTTTTGCGGCAATGCTGAAAAAAAGCCTTCAACTTTCTTTCCTGATTTGAAAGACTGCAGTTCTGTGCACGTGTAGGAGACCTGGCAGTTCACACTACTTCATATTTTGAGAAAGGAAAAGAATGAAATGGGTATAGAATAGAATAACAGATTTAGAAGGGACTTTGTAGGTCATCTACTCCAAGCCCCTGCTCAAGCAGGAGACCTCATAAGAAGACTTTCCGAGTACTCTTGATTACGTTTGAACTGCTCCTTTATTATGATTACTGCAGTCATATCATCATTAACTTAAACAAGAATCTTTTGCCCTTCAAAAGCTATTTTGCTTTAATTCTTACAGCAATGCTTTCGCCCGTTCTCTCTCTCTCTCTCTCTCTCTCACACACACACATCAATGACTCAACCAACTTCTATTTCAGAGTAACACATCTAATGATATGGATTACCACTTGTGGTTTGCAAAGGTCCAGATAGCAGCAAAGAACATCTGATTTTTTAAAATATCTGTATTTATGGAATGTGATAGAATTCAAGCACTGTTCTGTGAGAATGCCTGTATCTTCATCTATGAAATGTTAGAGGCTATGTGCAGAATCATTGATTCTTGATATTATCATTGTACAGAATTGTATCAAGTATCCATGTTTTTACTTTATGAAGGTTATTGCAGTTGTTCAGAACTTCAAGTTCATTCCATGTAAATTACAGGTGATCACCGTGAAAAGATATGGTTGCACAAGGGACTTGTTTCGATTATTTAAATTTTAAGCAATTTTCCAAAACAAGATATGTCTTAGTTGTCTAAATCCCAGTTAATGAATCAATAGTCTCTTAAAAGGCCTCCCACTTTTTTATTATTATTTTTATTTTTTAATATAATACTTTCATCTTCAATCTTCAATTGAACAATCTTTGTAAAATAATAATCAAAATTTACATCATTATTCTTTACATTAGTATTAATTCTACAATATTAAAATAGTAATATTCAACATACTAATCGTAATACTTCTCTCTCCTAACATTTCTTCTTTATTTCACTAATCTTTTGTTTCCCTGTTTCTAACTTCCATTTTTGTTATTTAACCATTGATAAAATAAATCTCATGTCATATAATATTCAGTTTGCTTTCTCCTTCATTGCAAGCATTAGTCCATTCATTTCTGTGCACTCTAATTTTCCTGATCACATTCTCATCCTTGAGTACCTCTTCAGTTTTCCAGTCTTGTGCAAATACAATTCTAGCTGCAGTTAATATATGAATAATTAAATATGCATTTCCCTTACTATATTTTCCGGGTAAAATCCCCAACAGAAACATTTCTGGCTTTAAATCAATATGCTGCTTTATCATTTTTTCCAACCACATATGTGTTTTTGTCCAGTATATTTTGCTTTTGAGCAAGTCCACCACATATGACCCAGGTATCTGGTGGCACTTCCAGCATTTAGCCGACTTAGCTTTAAACATCTTTGTCAACCTTTCTGGCATAAAATGCCATCTATAAAACATCTTATACAAATTTTCTTTATATGCAGTTGACATTATTAATAGTTTCTGTCCCACAGTTTTTTGCCATTTATCTAACTCAATTGTATAACCAATTTTTTTTGCCCATACTATTATTGTCTCCTTCACTTGTTCATCTTCCAATTTAATGCCTAATTGGTAGCTGTACATTTACTTTATCAATTTTTCTTCTGCCCCTGTTAATATCTTGTCTAGTTCTGTTAGTTCTTTATAAAAGCCATATAATTTAACATCTGTCTCATATGTAGACTGTATCTGCACTTGTGAGTACCATATCATATCAATCCCTTGATTGCTCAATTCTTGCTTAGTTTTGAGTTCCCCCTTCAAAATATCTTTGTATCTAACAATATTTTCCATGTTGATAACATTTGAGCGAACCAGTACTTCCATTGTTGAAAGCCAAACTGGTATCCTCAAGTAATGTTGTTCTCTGACTTTCTCCCACACTAACAATAATGCATTCCTAATACGTCTTTGAAAGTAACCATGTATTTTATTCTTCCCATACCACAAGAAGGCATGCCAGCCCAATTACAAGTCATGTCCGTCCAGGGTCAATAGTCTTTTGTTCCTCAATACTATCCATTCTTTCACCCATGTTAGTATTGCAACCTCCGGTAGCCCAAAGCCTCTTCTATTTCTCGAATCCTGCAGCATTTTAAGGCTTATTCTTGCTTTTTTCCCTTGCCAAATATATCATAATGTTACTTTACTGAGTTCCTCAAAATATTTTTTCTAATTTTATTGTAATTGTTTGAAATAGATATAATAATCTCGGCAATATATTCATTTTTTATTGTAGCTATCCTTCCTATCAATGTTAATTGCAGGTTTTTCCATTTATCAAAATCTGCTTTAATTTGTTGCATCAGTTTATAATGCATCAGAGTGTTCGGGAATTGCAAATCCTGGATGTCAGCAGAGGTACAGATGCTTCTGAGAGCCCAGAATACCGCCTTTAAGGCAGATGACAGAGATAAATACAATGGAGCCAGGGCAAATCTACAGAGAGTTATTAAGGTAGCTAAACAAAAATATAAACAAAAGGTGGAGAACTATCTACCACAGTGGTTACCACGGTGGTCTGTAGCCCACTGGTGGTCCATGAGAAAAATTTTTTGGGCCGCAGAAAAATATCCCCCCAAAGCAATTAATCTAGGCTGCACCCTGGATTATGGCCCGCCCACCTACTAGCTCCCACCCTTCGGCCAAGCGCAAACCTGCAAAAAGCAGCGCAGCCCTCGCCAGCCAGGGTGAGGTAATGGTGCTGTTGCAGCAAGAGGAGGCTGGTGGCAAAGGCGTGCTGAAAACGGCAGTGGAGGTGGCCGGAAGGTGCAGGAGCGCCATGCTACTTGCATTTGCGCAGCACTCTTGCACCTTCCAGTTTGCCTCTCTTGGCCTGGGCTCTTCCTCTATGGCCACTGGTTGTAGGCCCAGGGCAAGAAAAGTACTGGCTGGTGGTGGTGGGAGGGGGCGGAGTGGGCAAGTCTGCGCTCACCATCCAGTTCAGAGGTCCGGAATGAGGCATTGGTTTCCTCATCCCTCTCAGCTCTCTGCTCTGCTGTCCCCTCCCACAGCCTCAGCCCCCTCCCACAGTCTCAGCCATTACTGCCTGGGAAAAGCACAGAAAAAGCGAGTAGAAACATAGCTCTTTCTGGGGCAAAAGAGCTGAGATTGAGGAAGGCACAGGCAAGAGAAGATTGAAGCTGCCGCCTTTAAAAAGTGCTGCTTTCTGTTCTTCTTTCTGCTTTCAAATCTCCGCTCTTTCCCCTGTTTCTGCTTGCTTTCTTTTCTGGGGGAGGGGGGCAGCTGAGACGTCAGGGTTGCTTTCCCCCTTTCAGCAAGCCAGGCCTGGAGGAACATGAAGAATTGCAGGTGAGCGCCGGAGGAAGGTATGTTGGAAATGCCAACACACATTTCATGTTCTCCTCTGTTTCAGAGTAGGATTGAGTGGTGGGAAGGGAGCAGGGGGAAGTGTAGGAGGGAAGGAGAAGCCCGGCTGGCTTTCCTTTGGCATGGGGCAGTGTGGGGAGACCAAATGCACAGACCAAAAGAGTGCTGAGGAAGACAGGCTCCTAATAACCAGCCTGTTTGTGCAGGTGAGAGCTAGAGCTTTTCTGGGCTTGACACACACACCCCTTTGGCCTCCACACAGGGAGGGATCCTTCTCTGTTTGAAGTGGCAGGAGAAACCCGGAGCTTAGCCTCGGGGAGTCCTCTTATGTGGAGACTGAAGAGGGGTTTGTTGCCTGGCTATTTGGAGCCCGTCTTCATAGACACTTCTAGCCCATCCCTCGTTCCTTCCCCAACTCCAGTCAGCTACACCTGGCAAAGGAGGGAGAGATTTCCTTTGACTTGGGGGAAATATGAGATGGCTCTGCTTTTTTTTCATTTGAGGGGGATCGGGTTCCTCCCCGTCCAGATCTTCCCAGCCTCCAGGCACCATGTGGCCTCTTAAATCCTCCCTCTTTCCCCCCCAAAGGATGAAAGAGGCCCCTCCTTTCCGTTCGCTCTGCCCCATAGTTATGATTAACCATTTACGATTTTGTTATAATTAAGCATATGTATGTATGTAAGTATATATAATTTATATTTAATATGAAAATTTTTTATATTAAATATATTTTTTAAAAATCCATATTAGTGGTCCTCAGGATTTAAAAATATGAGTTTGGTGGACCCTGAGGTTGAAAAGGTTTGCAACCCCTGATCTAACAGACAACAACCTCAGGCAGCCGTGGCAGGAACTGCAGCACCTAACCAACTATAAAGGCAATATGATAAAGACAGTCAACTCCAAAGCCTTGTTGGCAAAGGAATTGAACACCTTCGCCTGCTATGAAGAGACCTGACCTTGTAGCCCTCCAATTCCCAGCCACTCACCTTGCATGAACATCAAGTGAGAGCTGTATTGAAGGCCGTGAATTCCAATAAAGCTGCATGTCCAGATGGGGTGCTTGGGATAGTGATAAAAACCTCTGCTGACCAACTATCAGAGGTCCTAACAAGGATTTTTAACATCTCCCTGCAAATGGCCAGTGTTCCATCATGTCTGAAAGCAGCCACTATCATTCCAGTCCCAAAGAAAACAGCAATAAACAGGCTGAACGACTATAAACCCATTGCGCTAACGTCTGTAGTGATAAAGTGCTTCGAGAGACTGGTTCTTCAACACCTCAGGTCATGCCTTCCATCAAACTTCGACTACCAAACTTAGTTCACCTACAGAGGAAATAGGTCAACAGGTGATGCCATTGCTACTGCCCTACGTTCTGTGGTGAATCATTTATAGAAACCTGGGAACTACATCAGAACGCTTTTCATAGAGTACAGCTTGGCTTTTAATACCATTTTGGCCAACATCCTCATTGAAAAGTTGACTGACTTGAATTTCCCTTCTCTAACCTGTGACTTTCTGATGGATAGGTCACAAACAGTGAGTGCTGGGTCTTTCACATCCTCCACCCTGAAGCTCAGCTCTCCTCATGGCTGTGCTCAGTCCCTACCTTGTACACACACATGACTGCATGTCTTCTGATCCATCTAACATGATAATAAAGTTTGCCGAGGATACCACCATACTGGGTCTTATTACAGGAGGAGATGAATTAGCATACAGAGAAAAAGTCCAGAAGTTATCCACATGGTGCTCAGAAAACAAAGTGTATCTAACTAAACACCAGCAAGACAAAGAAAATGGTGTTAGACTTCCAGAAGCAGAGAGAGGAACCTGCCCCACTCTGCATCAAGGGAGGCTGTGTGGAGAGGGTCTTTTTTTCAAATTTTTGGGAGTCCACCTTAGCCAAAATCTCACTTGGAAAAATAACATGATCCAGGTGGTCAATCAACATGATCATATGTTTATATTCCACCTGATGCCAATGGCAGCGCAGCGCTTTCTAAACTATATGACATCATCTCCAGGCAGCAGCAGACTCACCCAGAGGGTGCTCTTATCGTGGCTGGGGACTTCAATCAAGCCTGTTTAAAGACAGTTCTCCCTAAGTTTGTGCAGTACGTGCAATTTTCCATCAGAGGGAAGAACACTTTAGACTGTGTGTAGTCTAACCTGAAACAGGCTTATAGAGTAATTACCTCCACCTGGATACATCTGACTATCTTTCACTACTGTCATGCCCAAAGTATGTCCCTCTCAGGAAAAGAACTCACCAGTCATGAAAATGGTTAAAATCTGGCCAGAGGGTGCTCTCAGTCAGCTGCAGGACTGTTTTGAAACTACTGAGTGGAGTGTATTTGAACATCAAGACCTGCATGAATACACTGATGCCGTACTCTCTCACATCAAAGTGTGCACTGACAGTGTAACAATGAACAAGTGCATCAGAATCTATGGGAATTGTAAACCCTGGATGAATGCCGAGGTACAGACACTTCTGAGAGCTCAAGATTCTGCCTTTAAGGCAGGCGACAGGGATATATAGAGAGAGGCCAGGGCAAACCTTAGAAGAGGCATTAAGACGCCAAAACAACAATACAAATATAAGGTGGAGAACCACTTAGCAGATATCATCATTTCCTTTACTTGCTCTTCTTCCAGTTTGACACCTAATAAATAACAATACAATTTTTAAATTAACTGTTCTCCATTTCTGTTAATATTTTATCCAGTTCTGTCAACTCACTGTGGATACCTACAATTTTAACATATTTTTCATATCTTGATTGTATTTGCATATATGAATACTAATGCATATCAAACCCTTATTCATTCAATTCTTGTTTAATTTTGAGCTCACCCTTTTCATTCAGTACATCCTCATATCTAACAATGGTTCCCAATTTACCAATGTTTGGGTGTGAAAGTGCTTCCACTGTTGATAACCAGACTGGAATTTTCAAATAATGTTGTTCTCTAGTTTTCCCCCATGCTAACAGTAAAGCATTCCTAACAAAATGTCTTCGAAAATAACCATGTATTTTACTTCCCCCATACCATAGAAATGCATGCCAACTCAATTGCAGATCATGTTCCAGTGTCAACAACCTTGTATTAACACAATCCATTCTTTCATCCAAGTTAGTACCGTAGCCTGATAGTATACCTTCCAGTATGATAACCAAACCTTGCCATATATATTTCAATACTATTTTGTTAATACCTTCAAAGTATTTTTTTCTCCAGTTTCATTTAAATTGTTTGATACAACACCTTTGGTAATATATTCATCTTAATCATTGCAATTCTTCCTATTAATGATAATTGCATATTACCCCATCTTTATAAATCTGTCTTAATTTGTTGTTTTAGTTTATAGTAGTTATCTTTCTTAATCGTTCCACATCTGGCTATTAATCTTTTACTTTTTTTACAATCTGTATATCTGATCTCTCAATTACCGGTAACTCTTTTTTCTGTTTCTCTGTTATATTTTTTACCAGTATTCTAGTTTTCCCTTTATTTATTTTCAGTCCTGCCACTTTTCCATATTCCTCTATCTTATTAGCTTAGGTCCTGTTCCTAGTGGTTCTTCTGATATAAAAACCAAGTCATCTGGAAATGCCTGTAATTTATATTCCTCCTTTTCTATTTCTTTTATTCCCTTATCTTTCTTAATGTTTCTATTTAACACTTCTAAGGTTAATATAAATAGTAATGGTGACAAGGGACACCCTTGCCTTGTTCCTTTCTTAATGTTATTTTTTTCAGTCAATTCTCCATTTGCATATTGTTTATAATATATTGTCTTAATCATTTTAATAAACTTTCCCCCAAAGCCCAGTTTTTCCATTTGTGCCAACATAAACTGCCAGTTCATATTGTCAAAAGCCTTCTGTGCATCTAGGAATATCAATGCCATCTGTTTCTCTGGATGCACTTCATAGTATTCCAAAGTGTTCAGGATTATTCTCATGTTGTCTTTTATTTGTTTCTTGGGTAAAAACTCATTTTGGTCTGGGTGTATAAATTGGTTTAGAAATCTCTTTAATCTTTCTGCCATTATTGAGGCAAATAATTTGTAATCCGAGTTCAACAATGAAACTATAGTTCTTAATCTGTTGTAAGTTACTATCTTCTTTCGGTATTAGTGTAAAATAAGCTTCCATCCATGGATTAGGTATTTTCGCCTACATCAGTACTTCATTTACCACTTCTAACAATATATTATTCAGGGAATCCTGAAAGATTTTATACATTTCTGCTGGTAAACCATGTGGTCCTGGTGCTTTCCCATTATTTTGTCTTTTAATCCATTTGTCTTTATTCCATCATTGTAATTCTTTCCTCTAACATTGTTTTAATTTGTTCTGGTACTTTAGGTAATTCTGCTTTTTTAAAGTATTCTTTAAATTCTCCTTTCCCCACTTGTTCTTGTTCATATAGTTTCCCATAATATTTTTGAACTATTTCTTTTTTTCTCTTCATTTCTGTAGCAAAGGTTGCCTTTGTTATCTATTAGTTGGGAAATCCATTTCTTTTCCTTCTCTTTCTTCAGTCTATATGCTGGCCACCTTCCTGGCTTATTTGCGTTTTCAAAAAAGTTTGTTTTGCACTTTTTTTGTACTCCTTTTCTCTTAGTATTAAATTATTCATTGTCCATCTTGACCTCTTTTTTTGACACTTCCATATTACTTTAAGAGGGTTGTGGTCTCCCCTTGTTTGTTTCAATACTTATTTCTTGTATGTTATAGATTAAGTCTGTTGATATCCACATCATGTTGATCCTAGACCAGGACAGATATCTGTTCGAATAAAATGTATATTGTTTATTTTGGGGGTATATTTCTCTCCATGCCACTTGGATTGCTAACTCTTCTGTCATCTTGAAGAAGGATTTTGGTAGCGTTTTCCTGTTTTTATTTATCTTTTGTGTTTTATAGTCCATTTCAGCATCCACTATTGCATTGAAATGTCCTAGGATGTATATACATTAATGTTCTAGTTCCATTATTTTTCTTGTGTAATTTGTCATAGAATTCTTCTTGATTCTCCTTTGGTACATATATCACCACTAATAATGTTTGTGTCAACTCATAAAACATTTTGTATACACGTTTTATAGTTGACAACAAAAAGAAGGTGGGGAGTGAAACACAGTGTGAAGTTGAGGTACATTCCATTCATATTTTCTTCTAAGACTGATTAGATGGTTGAAACTTCTGCTGTGAAAAAATCTAATTGGAGAACATGATTGATGACTCTTGGCTATGGAGGGGTGGGGGGAAAAGTAGGATCCAGGGTGACAGTGAATTACGTATCTCAGAGTTGGCTACACCCAGATTAGTGCCGAAGTAGAACGTTACCTTCAAATAAATCCTCTTTAGTTTTGGGAATGTGGCTCAAGGCTCATGATTTATTTGGAGTAACTGCCGGAACCCTGACAGACAGCCAACTGATAGTTTGTTTATAATTCATCATTATTTCCACCATTAATACTCTCCCTTCATCATCTTGAATATTTGTTTAGTTTTTATTGTTTCTTTAATATATAATGCTACTCTTTTACTTTGTTGTGCTAGGGAGTTTATAATTTCTCATTTTTGGGACAGTCCAATATTGTTGTTATTGACGAATTCAGTCCATTTATATTAATTGACAGCAATTTTATTTCCTTGTCTATGTGTTTACTTACAATAAGGTTTCGTTGTTCTTGTTGCTCTTATCTCCCTTGCTTCCTTCAGTTTGATTTTTTCTCTTATCACTCTTTCTTGTTCTCTTTCCTCTCCTCTTTGTCTTTTATTCCTCTCTCCTGTAGCTTCTTCTCTTTGTTTGATTTCTTCTATTTCCCTCACTCTCTCTCCTTCTTGATCTCTAAAATAGTGGTCATAAAATTGCTCCGCTTTATTGTATCTAATCTATGTCTCTGTTCATGCCATGTTACCATTATTCCCTCTGGTATCAGCCATCTAAAATTAATCCCCCTTTTAATTAGACATTTTGTCAAGAATTGTTATTCCTTCCTTAAATCTCTGGCACTTCTTGGTATTTGCTTCAAAACTGTTATTGCCTTCCCTTTATATTTCAATGGATCATCTCTCACTTTTTGTAACACTTCTGTTCTTGTAGCTTTCTTTGTGAATCTAACATGTACCTCCCTTGGTAACTTGTTCCTCAGTGTGTGTCTGGTCTGTACTCTAAATATTTCATCCATATCTACCATTACTTTTTCTTTTGTTGCTTCCAAGGCTCCTGCCAACAAGTTTGCCTTTATTTCTGCTAAGTTTTCCTCCTTTTCTTCCTCTATGTTTTGAAATCTTAAATAATAATCTGCGCGATCCATCTCCAACATGAGATTTTTTTCCCCTCCTTATTTTGGTCTGCTAGTGTCAGCCTGTAATCCATTTCTTCTACTCTTTTTTCTGTTATGTCTGCTCTCTTTTCTATTTTCCCATACGTTCCTCATTTTTCATCATCACTTGTTGGATGTTCTCTACTTTTTTTCTACCTTCCCTACCTTCCCTTTTACATTCCCTACTTTCTCTTCCACTCTCCTTATTTGTTCTTGTAAAGCTTGTAAGATCACTTTGATCTCCACTTGCATTGTGACCGCCTTTTCCTGCTGAAACATAATGTCCGGCAGAGCTCGAAGTAGCCGAGGAGGAAGCAGAAGATGAGGCAGATGTTGTTACTTTCTTCATTTTAAGATATTGTGTTTGTTGTCTCTTTATAACTTCTTTGTAATCTGTCTTGCAAAAACCAATCAGATCAGCAAATCAAAAACAATTTATAATCTACTTGCATGGTCTTCTCCCAAGATCTTCAGTTTCTTCTATACCTTAATCCAATTCATGTTTATTGTACATAAAAAAAATAGATATACCAGAAAAAAAGCAAAAGTAACAAACTGTGTTATGGCCAGGAAGAAGAAAAAAGGAAAACAGATATATTATCAAATAAAAATATTATGGAAAAATAAGTTTATAGGGTATGAGAAAAGAAAATGTTTTAAAATCCCTTTTAAAAATTTTGAAAATTTGAAAATTAAATAAGAGAAAAAAGAAAAGAAAAAGAAAAGAGGAAAGGGCTATAAAAAATATAAGATGGTATCCAAGGAATTAATATAATATTATAGTAATGAAAAAGTAAAGTCAATTATCCAATTATAATCCACATTAAATCACCAGCTTTCAGAGTCCAACCATCAGTTATTTCCCAGCAGTAATTTCCACAGTGCAGGCTTGTAATTGTCCTTCAATAAAAATAGACACAACAGTCCAGGAGAAAGGGATTTAATCTTCTTTTTCTTTGTCTCTCATTTGTTTCTTTTCCAAGAGTTACACTGTTACAAATAAAGTTTCTCAGTGTTTCACTCTCTGTTGATCAACAATGTATCTGTTATCACTCTATCAAAGTCATACAGTCCTTTCTCCCTGTTTTATTTTCCTTCTTTCGCCTTTAGGTGGCACTGTTGCACTGTTTTCTCTTTTTGCTTCAAATTTTATATTAAAATACAAGAAATTGAAATTTTAAAAAGTTAGGAACAAACAACAAAAAAAAGTAAAAGGGAAAATCCAGATCTCTCTTCTTATTTACCTTTAGTTTAGTCCAGTAGGTTTTTTAAGTCCAGTCCAGTTTTAGATTTTAGTTTCCCTTCACAAGTCTTCAATTAATGGCTTCCCTTTTCTATTTGAAATACAGCTTTCAAATAGAAACAGCTTTCCTTGGGGGGGGGGAGGAGAGGTATTTACCCACCTCCATCTTTATTTTGCTTCCTCTTCTCCGTTTTCTTCCCAGGAGGCTCTTTCTTTAATAATTTTAAAAAGGTTTCTCACCCAGCTTGATCACACTCTTTCCATTTCTTCTTTCCATTGGCAGCTGCCCAGCCTCATAGTGGCTTGTTATGACCACTTTCCTTCCCCGTCAGCTAGAGAGGCTATCTCTGGATCAACCAGGGATATTGTGGTATCCCTGGGGTCTACAGGTTGTCCCCTTCTTGGTAGTCGTCCCTTCCCTATGGACCACTGGCTGTTGGGGTTTTGACAGGTCCCCCAGGAGCACCAAGGAAGTCCGTCGTGTCGCCATGGCATCAGCTCTGCCTTCCAATTATTTTTCTTAATAGTTACACATCTTGCTATCAAATCCCTAAGTATTTTACTTTCTTAGTAATCTGAATATTCTCTTCATGAACTCTTTTTTTTTTTTTGGCATATCTGTGAGATTTTTAACTAATATCTTTTCTCTTTTTCAATCCTGCCACTTTGCCATATTCCTCTGTTTTTTTTATTAGGTTAGGTCCTGTTAACATGTTAAGGTCACTAGTATTAAAAAAATGTCATGATGTTAAACAGGCAGGACATTATGGGTTCCTAAAAAGTTACATTTAGCAAAAGAACAGTTTTGGTGGCCAGGTATGAGATTACATATAGAGAATTATATGAAATCCTGTCTTGTCTGTGTAATAAATAAAACTAAAATTGGAAAGCCAGCAGGATTACTACAAACAGTGTCTGAACCGATGAAACCCTGGCTACCAATGGAGTGGCTGAAAGAGCTAATGCCGCCATCAAACAGTACCTTTGTTATGTTAATTATCAACAAAGTAATTGAGTAGATCTGATACCATATGCTAAAATAGCGTATAATAATACGGTACATAGCATTACTGGTCATTCCCCCTTCCAAATAGTAAATGGTATGGAAATTGTAGCCATACCCGAATGGCCTCATAATGAACAAGAACAAATGTAGATACTACAATTACCTGGGCAGATAAAGTATGTAAGCAATGGGACTCAGTTCGAATTGCCTTGAAAAAAGCGCAAGAATTATATAAAATCCAAGCTGATAAAAAAAGATCCGCACAAACACAATATGATGTTGGAGATTGGGTATATCAACTAAATACCTACACCTAGGTCTAGCTAGTAAAAAACTAGGCCCAAAATACATTGGACCATTTCAAGTTATACGAGTAATAAATCCTGTTACAGTTGGTCTTCGACTTCCTTCTAGGTTCAAAAGAGTTCACTCCGTATTTCATATCAGTCTTCTAAAACATGCAAAAATGACACGACAAGAACCTAGATTGCATACCCCAGGACCAGTTTGTGATGACCATTACGAGATCGATGAAATACTCAATTCACATCATAGACGTGGAGTATTGCAATATTTAGTTCGGTGGACAGGTTATCCATTAGCAGATGCATTGTGGATACCCCATACAGATGTATCTGCATCCCATCTGAGATGACAATTCCATATAAAAAAACCTCACAAAAATGGGTGGGAGGGATGAAGTAAGATATATACATGTTATTAATAATAATCTTTCTGTTACAGAAGGAACAATGGTAGAGGGGGCCACCTGTCGGGCTTCAACAATCCTACTGATTCATCCCCTGGAGTGAAGCCCGACACGTTGTCTTGATTGGGGAAGGAACGTCCGATCCTGCCGTTTCCAATGTATTGACTTAGTTGGGGAGGGTTTTGCACTCCTGTAGATCCTTGGGGAAGGTTTTCCGCTCCTGCAGATCCCATCCTGGCTCGACTCATCTGTCCTGTATCGCCACAGACATGTGATAAGGATGGGGGTGGGAGAAGGTTTTTCACTCCGACTCATCTCATTTCCAGAAACAAAACATGGAGGCTCATTGGGGTGGAATTGGAGGAATTAAGTCGCGGCTCGAGATTTAAACCACATACTGCTGGGTTAATTAGTTGCATTTAGAATTGCAGGCTGGAGGCGCGTAGGACTAATGGGGAGGGTGGATGTTAGTTAGCTGCACAGTATGGGGCTTCATCATAAATTGCGCTGAGATGCGAATTATCTCAGTGCTGACTTTACCCGGTATAACTGTTGTTGCCGTGTTTGAAGGACAACGAGCGAAAATAAACGTACCTATTCACAAAAACCCTGTGAGTAACATAGTTCATTGCTAGAATTTCTACAAAATCAAACTCAGGCTAACAAAAGGTATTGGTCTGTAATTTTTTATCTGTTGTAAATCTGAATCTTCTTTTGGTATGAGTGTGATATATGCTTCCATCCATGAATTTGGTACTTTCACTTCTAACAATAACAATAGCACTTAGTGCTTTACAGCCCTCTCTAAGCATTTTCCAGAGTCAGCATATTGCCCCCAACAATTTGGGTTCTCATTTTACCCACCCTGGAAGGATGGAAGGCTGAGTCAACCTTGATCCTGGTGAGATTCAATCTGCCAAATTGCAGGCAGCCAGCTGTCAGCAGAAGTAGCCTGCAGTACTGCACTCTAACCACTGTGCCGTCAATGATGTTCAATACTTCATTGAACACTTCCAACATTGGCATACTTAGAATATTTTGTGAGTCTTTGTAAAGTTCTGCTGGTAAATCATCTGGGCCTGGTGCTTTATCATTCTTTTGTCTCTTAGTTGCTTCTGTTAATTCCATCATTATTATACATTCATCTAACATGGCTTTCACTGTTTCAGGTATTTTAGGTTGTTCTGTTTTTTTTAAGTATTGTTTTATCTTCTGAAGCTGTCTTTTGGTCGTATAATTTTCCATAGTAATTTTGGATCACTTTCTTTTTATCATCATTTTGATGGTGAAGGTTTCCTTCCTCATCCATTAATTGATGTATCATTTTCCCCCTCCTTTTTCAATTTGTATGCCAACCATCTTTCACTTTTAAAATCCATATTATTCTTTATTCTTTGAGGACTTGTGGTAGTGATCGGTTAGATTACTGTGCTTCTAGTGTGGACATGTTAATTATATGTGTTTCTCTTTCTCCCCCCCCTCCCCCATATTAGGAGCAGGACATCCCATGAAACCACATCGGTTGGCATTGACCCACAGTCTGGTGCTACATTATGGACTCTATAAGAAGATGATTGTAAGTGTTGGATTTCACATGTTTGTTTTAGATAATTATTACTAATTTTAAGGACTTCATATATGTTACCCAGTACCCACCATATAATGTGCTTTTAAGTATAGTAAAACTTCCTTATTACACAGAAGACAATATCTCAAAGCAGGAATCCATAGTTTGGAATGACATTGTTTGCCAGATTCAAAATTATGATATACTTCTTTTGTTTTTGTCAGTTTCAGTTAAGGAAGATCTTACCCCATCTTCCTTTCCCATGGGAAAAGATGGTTCAGTACCTTCCTACTGATTGGCAGAAATGCCAGAGTTCATAGCTGCAGATAGTTATATTACCCAGTCATACAAATTGCCAGGATAGTTTCTGATCACCTGTTTACTTTGCAGGGAAGGAAGAAAGTTCAACTTATTAAATTGCATTGCATAAAATTGCATTGCTTGATGTCTGTGGAGATTATTGGGTCATGGTTGTCCCAAAGGTGCTTTTTTCAAGAGGCAACTGGACTTTCTGGTTTTCTTTGAAGACATTTCACTTCTCATCAAAGAAGCTTCTTCAGCTCTGACTTGATGGTGGGGAATGGAAGGATTTATACTCCTTGCAGACATTTGCATTCTTTTAGCAGGTTATTAAAGTCACCTGGAGGTTTATCTGTGTCATCAGGGTCACCTACATAGTGCAAATTGGTATGGAGCTTTCTTGGAACTGTTGAAAGGACTGTGTTGTAGATTGGAGATAGATGATGTTGTATCCCTCCCCATCTGTTGAGAGAATGGTGTTCAATTTTGACATAGATGGCCTCTTTAACTCCTCTTTCAAACCAACGATTCTCTCTGTCCAAACTACGGACTTTGTTGTCTTTGAAAGAGTGGCCTGACTGCTAACTGATCTCTTGGCATGAGTGGTTAAAATAAACGTATCTCTGAATTGAAAGCAATATTATGCGGTATATTACGGCATTAGTTTTGTGATTTAAAAACTAGCTTGGTAAGCATTTACATTTTAATCCCACTGTGGATCTGCAATGTGTAAAATATGTTTAGAACTCCTGGAATTCTTGATTCATGTTCATAAGGTACCTTTTATGTATAAGGTTTGAATCCACTCTCATCTTTGGAAACTCACTGGCAGAAAAATCTGCAAACTAACAGTACAGTAGATCAAAAGATGACATGTTCAGGATGACATCATGACACAAAATCTACTCTTACCTGCAAGGCAATGTTGAGACAAGTATGACAATTGAGGCTTTTGTATTGTCAGTGGGGAAAGCAGGGAGGACTGACTATACAGTAATGGCAGGCGAAAGGCAAGTAAGAAAGAGGATTAATAAAAAAAAACTACAGAACACAAGACAAAAAATAAGGGGATAAATAAGTAGGCAGAATAGACAATAGCAAGTGTGGAACATAAAAAAGCAAAGAAGGAAGGGATAAATTAAGCTCACAAGAAGGCAAGGTGGGAAAGGATCACAAGGCAGGGAAGAGAGAGATAATTATAGAGCACTCTGTGGCAGGATAAGAATGAACCTTGCATTTAAACCTCACTCAACACTGAAAATTTTAAAATTTGCCATTTTTAAACAAACTGCTTGAATTTTAATTTTTAAACTAGACATTTCCCCTTAATTTTGAAATTTTTAAATTATCTGTTAGAATATCAAATTTCTATATTTTTACAATATTCAAATTTTGATAATTTTCCCTTTTAAAAATCTGTGGTAAAAGCTTCTACATTTTCATTTTTTTTTCAATCCACTCATGGAAAAAGCAACTGATACTTTTGTGAACGGCAAAATATGTTCCATGTATACACTTATGCCCAAAGAAACCCAGACTTTATATGTATCAAATGTAAACTAATTACCTTACTAGAAAAAAAAGTAAAGGGTCTAGAGCAGTGGTTCCCAACCATTTTTTGGCCATGTCCCACCTAAGCATCTCTAAAATCTGATGTACCAGGGATACACCCTAGCAGAATCTGCATGACAGTCAGGCAGGCAGGCAAATATGTGAGATAAATGTTTTTGTAGCTTGCACTCAGTAAAACAGATACACTGTGCTAGTTAAATAGTTTATTCCAGTAAGAGTTTTAGCATAGTCAAACAGTCCATATATCATCAACTAATTCAGTCCGTCCGGGAATTATTCAGTTGCAAAGTCCAGTGTCGAAAAAGAGGTCAGTAAACTTACAAATATCAGTCCAGTAATAAATCTCCTCGCAGTTGAGATATAAAGAAGTCAAACCTCCTTTCTTCCTTCAGCAGCAGGGAACATGCAGTTAACAATCCATCATAGTCAGCAAGCAATTCAGTAAGCCAGCAATCAATCAAGTTTTCTTGCTCCCCCTTATGGCGGTTTTACAACTGCACCCAAAATTACATGCTTTGCTGTTTAAAGTGACACACACTTAAATTCACTATCATAGTTTATATATATTATTTTACCCAAACTACATTAGATAACCTTGTTATTCCTAACATACTCCCCTTTTGGGTAATATAATATATCTATTTATAACCTTAACCCATAGTCATCACAACTTTCTTTGTGTTTGACTGAACCTTGGGCTTTTGCAAACTGATCAGCAATATTTTCTTCAGTCATACAATATTCCAATCTTATTAAACCATTTTTTACAGATTGCTTTACTTTCAGATATCTAAGATCTGTATGCTTAGATCTCGTTTTCACAGCAATATTTGTAGTATGGCTGCTTGATTGTCCTCATAAACTATATTGGAATCATTAACAGTTATTCCCATATCCAATAAAAACTGTTTATACAGAATTAAATCAGTACATAATAAAGATAGACATGAAAATTCTGCTTCCATTGTGGACATACTTATGTGTTGCTGTCTAATTGACCTCCAACCAATCAGTGCTTTTCCTAATAGTGTAGCCATACCTGAAGTTGATTTTCTAGTGTTTATGTCTGTTTCAAAATTTGCATCAGCATATGCACTTAAAATCAGATAATCTTTTGGCTCCAAATACAATGCATAGTGCATTGTCCTTTTAAGATATCTTAAGTTACGTTTTGTCGCTTGCCAGTGTTGTTCAGTGGGTTCAGCATTGAATCGTGCCAATTGATTAACGCTATAGGCAATGTCTGGCCTTGACCAATTACTAATGCACAATAAACTACCAATTAGTGATTGATAAATAGTCTTATGGAATTTTGGACTTTGAGCATCAGTGTGGCCAAATTCCTGACTCATTGGAATTTTAGCTGGTTTACAAAGTTCCATCTTGTATGTTTTTAGTAATTGATAAATCTTATCCTCTTGAGATATCTTAAAGCCACTTTTGGTTTTATTTATTGTTAATCCTAGATACTGTTTTATCTCTCCTAATTGCTTTAATTTTATCCTCTTACCTAATAAGGATATTATTTCAATAGCTTCATTATTAGTTTTTGTAATTAAGGCAATATCATCAGTGAACAACAATAATAATGACACTGTTCCATTTGTCTCTTTCTTAAATACACATGGATCAGTTAAACCTGCTTTAAACCCTATATTGTTTAACTCTTTAACAACATATTGGTTCTATTCGTAACCAGATTGTTTTAATCCATAGAGACTCTTTTTAAGTTTCCAACAGTCATTATTTGTTTTATCATCCTTAATTCCTACAGGTTTCTTTAAGTATATAGTGTGTTTAAGTATATAGTGTGTTTAAGTATATAGTGTGTGTGCATGCAGATAAGCAGTTTCTACATCTAAGTGATTTATAATATAGTTCTTCTTAGCTGCCCACACTAAAGCTGCTCTTGAGATTGTTGCTTTTAGACTCAGTGCAAATACTTCATCATAATCACATGCAGTTTGATTAAATCCTTGAGCTACCAACCTAGCCTTATGGGTAACAGTCCCATTTTTACCTGTTTTTAATTTAAATATCCATTTACAGCCAATGGACTTTTCACCTAGAGGTAATTTAACATTTTCATAAACTCCCATTTCTTTCAATGAATTTAATTCCTTCTCCATTGCTCTATGCCAATTTTCTTGATCTTTTGCAGGATACATTCTAAGTTCTTCAACAGTAGTTGGAACTTTATTAACTTGGCAAACTACATTTGCTTGGTACCTGTCAGGTGGTCTGGTTTCACGTGTTGAATGTCTAGGTATTACAGGGCTTACAGGTGGACTTTCATGTACTACCTGTTCCTGGTTATCTATTTCTTCCTGTTCACCTATTTCTTCCTGTTCTGGTCCTATGTGCTCTTCCTGTACTTCCTCTTTAATTGTACTCTTCTTATTACTGATATGTTGTTTTGGTGTTTTGTAGGTTTCCATGATTACATCCTTACTTGAATCTTGCTTCAGTTTTTCCCATCCTACATGTTCAAGGAATTGTGCATTAGCACTACAGTAAACTCTAGATGTACCTTTTTCCCAGCATCTGTATGATTTGTGATTAGATTCATAACCTACAAAGAATAACCTTTTAGCCCTGTGCTGCCCCTTATGTCTCAGTTGTGTAGGAATATGCACCCATGCTGGTGCTCCAAATGTGTGCATGTAGCTTAGGTCAGGTTTTCTGCCGTGCCACCGTGTGAATGGTAATTCACTTGTTGTTGAGTTAACAACATTATTCAATATATGATTACCACACATTATTGCTTCTCCCCACAAAGTTTCAGGTAATCCTGAATCCAACAACATAGTACGAGCCATTGCCTGTATTGTTTGGTCTCGTCTTTCTATAAAGGAATTATGTTGTGGCCTATACGGTGCAGACTTTTTATGTTCAACACCTGCCATCTTCAGTTTATTTTGGAATTTATTATTTATAAATTCTGTACCATTATCAGTTGCAAGAGTTACTAGTTTCCTTTTAGTTTTTCTTTCTGCAAACTTCAACCAATTAAAGAAATTCTGATATGTTTCCATTTTACTCTTCATTAAATAACAGAAACCATATTTGCAAAAATGATCCATTATACTTAATATATAACGAGCACCTCCCACACTTGGTTTTTTAGGATCTATAATATCAGCAAATACAACCTCTAGAGGCTCTTTAGTTTTAAATCCATTAATTCTATTTGCTGGTATTATCTTGCTTTTTTCTTGACTGCAAGCATTGCAGTGCAAATATTTACTGCAAGGCTTCAGTTTTATACCTTTAGACAGTTCAACCGTTTGCTTTAGCATTTTAAAATTTATATGCCCTAAACGTCTGTGTAACAAATGTATGATTCATCATGAGGTTTAACGTTATTATACACTGTGTTAGCCACCTCTAATTGATTATCTTTTAACACATACAATTCACCTTTTAAAGTTGCAGTCACTTTTTTACCTTCCTTTTCTATTATGCAGTTTTCTCCCCTAAAGGTAACTACATAACCTAGTTTAACCAAAACTCTAACCAAAAGCAAATTAAACTTAAGTTGTGGTACAAATAACATTTTTACATTTTCTTTTATGCAAGAACAATGTGCAATACCTTCACCTTTTGCTTTCATTTTCCAGCCATTAGCTAACAATATCTGTTGTGAACTCATGGACATCTTGACAAATCTTTTCTTATCTTTCGTTATGCAGTGCGATGCTCCACTATCTACAACCCATAAATTATTATTTACAGTTTTGTTGCTATACATGGCTAACTCTAAGAATTTTTTATCCTTTTGATGCCTTTTAGCATTCTGGCTGGCATTGTGGCGTTTTCCTTTCTTGCAGAATCTAGCCAAATGTCCTTTTCCTCCACAATTAAAACATTTTCTAATTGCATAGGCTGTCGAAAATTCTTTATCTTTTTCTTTTGTTTGTTCCCTTCTGAGTTGATCCCTTTCAAGCCTTCTCCTGGCTTCTTCAATTAATCTGCCAGTAATGTCAGTTAATGTGAGGTTATCTTTTGGCAGTACTTCCAATGAAGTTACATAGTCATCATAGCTCTCATCTAATGAAGATAAAATTATATAAACTTGATGCAGTTCTGTGAAGATAAGTTCTTTTTCATGCAGTTCCTGAAAAATTCTCTTCATAGTGTTTATATGAGTCAACATGTCTCCATTCTTTTGAAGATGTGTTCTGAACAGTTTCCGTGTAAGATTTATATGTGCTCCTACACTGTCTTGAACATAAATCTTCTTTAAATTCTCCCAACATTTCGCAGCTGTTTCTTCTCCACGGATATGGACAAGCTGCTGGTCACAGAGTGTCAGTCCTATTATACAGAGAGCTTTCTCATTCTTCAGTTTATATTCTTGTATTTTCTGAGCATCATTCTCATCCTCTGGATCCCAAGCATCTACCTCTGGTGGGTTTTGAATTATACTCCACAAACTTTGTCTGCGTAGAAGTAGGCTGCATTTCATAGACCATGAAACATAGTTTGTTCCATCCAGTTTGGATATTAGAGACAAACTTGGTAAATTGACTTGTGCCATCTTTCTCTGGATATTAAACTATAATTAATAAAACACAGCTGTCTGTTTACAGTATTGTGCAACTACACTAACTCTCACTTTATATAAGCCTGTTATATCCTGGTTAGTCTGACTGTGCAGCTGGGCCCATAACCAGTGTTAGGGATACACCCTAGCAGAATCTGCACGGCAGTCAGGCAGTCAGGCAAATATGTGAGATAAACGTTTTTGTAGCTTACACTCAGCAAAACAGATACACTGTGCTAGTTAAATAGTTTATTCCAGTAAGATTTTTAGCATAGTCAAAACAGTCCATATATCATTCACTAGTTCAGTCCGTCTGGGGATTATTCAGTTGCAAAGTCCAGTGTCGAAAAAGAGGTCAGTAAACTTACAAATATCAGTCCAGTAATAAATCTCCTCGCAGTTGAGATATAAAGAAGTCAAACCTCCTTTCTTCCTTCAGCAGCAGGGAACACGCAGTTAACAATCCATCATAGTCAGCAAGCAATTCAGTAAGCCAGCAATCAATCAAGTTCTCTTGCTCCCTCTTATGGCGGTTTTACAACCACACCCAAAATTACATGCTTTGCTGTTTAAAGTGACACACACTTACATTCACTATCATATTTTATATATATTATTTTACCCAAACAACGTTAGATAATCTTGTTATTCCTAACAACCCCCTGTGACATATTGTCAGCTTTCAAGATTTTCTCCCTTTGCTTTGCATCTTTTAGCTGTCATAAGTAACGGGGGGATAACAGAACTGTATAAGCTGGGGGGGTTAGATTCTTGCTAAAGCTTCTATCCTATGCTATGCGCAGCTGCAACTCTTCATCAAAATATGTCAAGGTCAACGGACAGAAGCCTCATCACCTGGAGATGTCCACATGATGATACACACAACTTTTAATTGGATGAGCCAATTGAACTATTGGGGGTGGGAATGTTACCATTTCTTTGTATATGTGATTTACGCACCCATTTTCTCAGATTCAGAATTCTTTTGTTGCTACCACTTGATTTCCAGTAAAAGATATTTTTCTCTAATTAATGGAGTCTAAGTATTTCTTTCTTGGATTTTGAATGGAGCACCAGCTGTCATGCTGAATCTCCACATTACCAGCCCACCCAGAGAATTAATAAATTTTCTTCCGAGGGGGTCTGAACACAATGTCAAATTCAACCATTGACCAAGAAGACCTGGGAGCGACTGGAGGACAAGATTCCCTGCTGTTAGAGGCAGCAGGGGAAGCCGACTTGTTAGCAGAATTAAGTCTTGGCGAAAAACCAGCTGTAACACCCAAATGGTCCCTCAGAGTCAGCTGGAAGGATCCTGAGGAAAAGCCTCCTCCAGGAGTGACCACTATCCGTCAGCGTGGAAGAGAAGAGCCATGGCAAGAGAAGGAAGAAAGAATTTTTTTATTAACTCAAGCCATGCATCTTTTAAATGAAGCTATCAGAGAACCTCAAACTGATCAAAAGTATGAGGGAGAGGAGGGGGAGGCAGCCCCAGCCAGAAGAATCAGAGCAGCCATCCCCATAAATCAACCTGGGCTGGCGCAACAGGCAGCAATGGCCCAGGGCCCCCCAGCGGGGGAAGTAATTGCCAGAAGGCGTAGAACTCCAAGAGTGCCTCTATTGGAAGTAAAATATGGGGGGGGGGGATCCCAAGGAGTTAGGATTCTTCCTGGCACAAGTCTGGAGGCATATGGAGGAATATGGAGAGGATTTTCCCTTTGAAGCAGCCAAAGTTAGATGTGTTACAAGGGCTCTGGAGGGAACAGCTGCAGAGTAGATGGTGACTTTGCATTATGATAATGCTCTTCAGCTGATGAATTATGACCTGTTCATGACTGTGCTGCAGGCCAGGTTTGAAGACCCACTTGCTGAATGTAAGGCCAGAATTAGGATGAAGACCATAAATCAGGAGCAGAGATCAGTGGCCGACTACATCCATTGATTTAGAGAACTGGCGTGTCATATTCGAGGCTGGTCCCAGGGAGCCCTGATAGAAGCTTTTAAAGATGGGTTGAATGAAGATGTATATCAAAGCTGTATTGCCAGAAGAGACCCCAGTGAGCTGCAGCTGTGATATGTGCTGGCAGCAGAGGTGGAAATTGATATACATCACAGACGCCAGGAGGGTCTTGGTTGGAGCAAGTCCTCCCCCACCAGCCCTCGAGAAGCCTTAAAACCTCAAAAGGGAGGAATGGCGGCCAAACCCAAGACCACTGCATGCTTCTGATGTGGGAAGGAAGGTCACTGGGCTGCAGACTGCTGTGCCAAGCTAGAGCCAAAGGGGGCACCAGGAGGAAGAAGAAAACCTGAAAACCCCCAGCAAAGCCTCACAAAACGGCACTTAAAGTGGAGGAGGTTGTAGAGATCGCCCCTCCAAAAGGAGAGGAGCTGGGAACTCCAACTTTTTCTGAAGAGAATGAATCCAAATCGGAAGACGACTCACAGGTAAGTCCAAACAAGGACCCTATGACCATTCCAGTGAGATTAAGGGTACCCACGTCGGGAGCCAAAGGGGAAATGTTGGCCTTGTTAGATTCTGGGTGCACAAGGTGCATAATCAGCTCGGAGGTAACAGAAAAAATGGGCTTAAGGCTAAAGACTTTAAAAATGCCCATAGCCTTTTGTCAACTGGATGGATCAGTAGCTGGGAGCGGCCCTGCACGTTTCATAACGGAACCAGTAGAAATGATGATGGGGAAGCATAGAGAGACTTTGTGTTTTATTGTGGCTCCTGGCTCTGGAAATGGAACCCCCACGTTGATTGGAGGAGGGGATCATTGCGCATACCTACTGACCAACGCCCAGAAGGAGAGGGGCAATCTCAACCGAAACTCAAGAATCCCACTGAACTGGCCTCCACTAGCATTGAGAGTCTGAGGTGGGACGAGAAAATTCCAGAGGAATATTGGGACTTAAAGGAGGTATTCAGTGAAAAGGCCTTGGATGAGCTTCCCCTCCTCAATCTCTCAACAGATTGCAGCATTGAAAATTTACCAGGGTGAAACTCCCCAAACCTAAACTGTGCTTGATAACGCGGGAGCTAGAAGAGCTGTGGTCATTTATCGTTAAAAATTTGGAACATGGTTTCATCCAACCTGCTAGACCCCGAGTAGCAGCCCCAGTATTGTTCTGTGAGAAGAAAGATGGCTCTCTCCATTTATGCGTGGACTACAGAAACCTCAACGCTATTTCGGTGGAGAATGTGTACCCCCTCCCCTTGATGAAGAATATGTTGGCCCACTTGGCCAAAGGGAAAATTTTTATGAAACTTGACCTGAGAGAAGCATACTACCGAGTTTGAATTAAGGAAGGGGATGAATGGGAAACTGCTTTTAACTGCCCAATGGGCTGTTTCCAATTCAACATTCTTCCATTTGGCCTACAGGGGGCCCCTGCAGTATTCATGCAAATGATCAATCAGGTGTTGCATGAACATTTATACAAAGATGTGTTGGTTTATCTTGATATTCTTATTTATACGGAGACTCGTGATGAACATGTGAAACTAGTGTGGTCATTCTGGAAAAACTTCGAGCTGCTGAGCTGTGTGCAAAGTTGTCCAAGTGTGAATTCCACCAGGAAAAAATTGACTATTTCGGTTATTGCATCTCACATGATGGCATAGAAATGGATCTGGGGAAAATTCGTGCCATTTTGGAATGGGTTGTAAACTGATCAAAGAGAGATTTAATGTAGAAATGAGAAATTTTCTCAGAATGAGAACAATCAACCAATGTAACAGCTTGCCTTCAGAAGTTGCTTGTGTTTCATCACTGGAGACTTTCAAGAAGAGATTGGACAGCCACTTGGCAGAAATGGTATAGGGCAGTGATGGCTAACCTATGACACCCGTGTCACTTGTGACACGCCGAGGCACTTTGACTGACCCGCCTGTTGGTGTGGGGAAAACCTGCACATTTAGAGGCTGCCTCTGCTCTGCTCCAATCCCTGCTCCCTGCTTGTTGCGTGAAGGCGTGGTGTCACCGCTGCCGCAAGATCTTTGCAGCAGAGAACCAGTTTTAACCGCCATAAACTGAGGTTTGTCAGTTTCATTACCTCAGGAACGCTACAGGAGGAAAGGAGATCCATGAGGTTCACAGCCCTGTAAGGTGGCCTTCCGATCCCCACATTCTGCACCTACAGCCCTGAGACCAGGGAGACGAGTTTCACAACCCTATGTGATCACCCCAGCCCAGTCCGTCATAAACCAAATTATTGATATTTCTTGAAGTGACACACGACCCGAGGAAGGCTACACTTTTTCCCGATTTTCGACACACCAAGCTGAAAAGGTTAGCCATCACTGGTATAGGGCCTGCTGCTTGAGTAGGGGATTGAACTAGATGACTACAAGGTCCCTTCCAAGTCTGTTATTTTGTACACTTGCCTTGTCTGTCCCCATATATGCCTATGCCAATTTGGCGATGGTTGGTGTGGGGAAAACTGGAGAAGCAATTATTATGTAAGCTCCATTAAAATGTTTAAAATTATAATGTAAGCTCCATTAAAATGTTTAAACTTCGTACTTAAATTTCTTTGTTTCAGTCATCATGAGAAATTCTATCTTTCTTGGAGTTGCTTCTGTCTTGTGAAGTACTTGTGGTCTCATTTTTTTCAAAATGGTCAAAGGAGTTTGTTTGCAGAGTATATTTAAGCTGTGCTTTATCTGTGAACTCTTAAAATCTTTTTAATGCCAGTAACTTTTTCTTTAAAATAAATTACTATTTTATATTGTATTACATTTAAAGTTGCCTTAATGCAGGGGTATCAAACTCATGGCATCACAGCAGGGTCGTGTGACATATCACAGCTTTCCCCACTTCTTTAAACTGCGTGTGGGCGTACTTGCCTGTGGACCACAACTTTGACAGCCCTGCCTCAAGCACTAGGATAGATAACAACAGTTCAACATAAGCAGTATATGTATATACAGAAGGAGAAAGGATGGGAGGGAAATAAAATGAAAAAAGAAAATGAAAAAAATTGGGATGATAATTCTTGATAGCCAAATAAATGGCCATTAACATGGTAGTATAGATGCTGATATATAGAATGTATGCATTGTATTAAATATGCTGACCACTTTCCAGTTACAGGTGTATAATGTAATTTCTTGATAAATAATAATTTAGTCATTTTATATTTTTTGAAGGGTAGCATGCTAAGATCATTTTGGAAGGCTGAAAAATGGTTTCATAATTTTCTCACTATTGCCCAATTTGTTCTATATAAATGTAGGAAGGAATTGCTGGAAAATGATAGAATATAGCATATTCCATCCATGTGAATGGATCTTACATGTTTGCTTTGTATTATATGATTTTCATAGATTGACATAAATTAAAAGTCTCTGTGGTTTACAAAGAAAATAATTTACTAAAAGATTATTGTGAGTGATATATCACATCATGGTTATATGATTGATATTATAATTTGGTATGATAAACAATACAGTATTCAGATGGTTACCTTTGCCAAAGGTTCATCGAAATATAACAATGGTTAGGATCTTTATGAGTTCAAGCAAGCAAGCTTGGAACCAAGGTTCCCTTTGGAGCATCATGTCCCATAGTATGGATCTAGTAATGAGATTTTTCATCTTGTGGTCCACACCCGACTTACCTCATGTGGAGTCAGAATTCTCTTGATGTCAAACTAGACTTGGTAGAATTAGGCTTCGTTAGGTGGTCCTGATATAATCCGGTAGCAAATTACATTGAGATTTATAGCACTTTTACTGTTTTGGGAAATCTACTGGCAGCCAATGCAGCAATTTTTGAATGAGTATCACCGATTTGATCACCTCCTGATTGAACTACCCCACTGTTCTTTAACTGGGGATGCCTTTGAAAATGACTCAGAAGCTGGACCTGGTGCCGTGGGTTCCAATAGCAGATCCCCCAGCTGACCCTCTGCACCAGCACCAGCTTCTGAGCCAACTCCAAAGGCATCTCCAGTTAAAGAACACTGGAGTAGTTCAATCAGGAGGTGATCAAATCTTCCAGATAATTGGTGCACCAATTAATGATGAGCAAAAACTTAGTCACAAGTTCCATTGGAATTCACACACTTAAGATTGATTATTTGATAGCCATGATACTTAGTCTTATGCCCCTTTAGTCCCATCTAATAGCCCAGTTGTTCCCCAGCTAAAAGTTTTTAGATCCTGTACTAATGCTGAGTTACTATTAATTCTTGTGCATATTTTGATCCTCATGTTTGGGGTGTTGTTACTAATTTAATTGTTACTCTTGAAGAATTGTGTTCAGTAATAGTAGTAGTACTTTTAACTGTTTTGTCTTTTTATATTTAACACTGTCCAATTTCGTTTCTTCCCCCTCCAATTGAAATCTTCTCCATCCTTTCCTCCCCATGTATGTAATTGCATGTAGATGGGCGAGATGGGTGTGTATACATAAATGTAATTATGCTTTCCAGCTTATGATACCCTACCACATATATCTGAGAAAGTGAACTCTAGTCTTATAAGCTTGTTCAATAATAAAATAGTTATTATTTAAGATGATGCATAACTTAAAAAAAACAGATTATTTTATTTGGAAATTGTGATTAGAACTTAACATAAATTCGAAGTTTGTAGTTTAACAACACTTTCGTTACTATTTGAATTCAGCTGTGAACAAAAGCATTTTTTTTCCTGCAGGTATTTAAGCCATATCAAGCTTCCCAGCATGACATGTGTCGCTTTCATTCAGAAGATTATATTGACTTCCTTCAGAGAGTTAGTCCTAACAACATGCAAGGATTCACCAAAAGCCTCAATGCTTTCAATGTGGGAGATGACTGGTTAGTATTATACACCATTTAGATGTATAAAATAAATGAGAAGGATGCAAAATTTTCATGTTTTGGAGATTGCATAAGACATGTCTCCCATAGGATACATAATACAATTTGGTATATGTAGGTACACTAAAAATTTGGTACCTAACATCTAAACCATTTATCCAGCTAATTAGGAGACTTAACAGTTTGTCTCCTGCCAAGGACAAGCTAGTACTCTTCTCCATTCTATTTATAGAAACCAGCTGAACTATCAAATCTTCAACTAGTAATGAGACTGAATCCTCAACTGCACTTAAAGGCAATAGAATAGTTTAGATCAGGGGTGTCAAACTCACGTCGTCATGGTGACATCACATGACATATCAGGACTTCCCCCCTTAGCTAAACCAGGAGTGGGCATGGCCAGCTCATGATGCACCCGGTCTGTGGGCCGGGAGTTTGAGAGCCTTTGTTTAGGAAATGCAGGACTGGTTGTGTGACATACACAGCTGTGTTCTCAAAGAGAAAAGGATGCTGAGAAGCTCAGAAGGAACAGCTGGGCAACGGCAACTTCTTCCCCTCAGATCTTCTACAAATGACTGTTCCTTCATTTTGCCTTATGATAGTGTTGATCCTGCTAGATTTGTGATCCTTTGTTATCTCCATAACAGCATATACCTCCATGCCCTCAGTGCGCGGTCACATTTTCGGTCCTTCTCATTTGTTGGGCTTAAGAACAACCCTCTCTCCAAGTCCATTTCCACTTCAGCAGATCCAGGTATGGTTCAAGGATACCCTGTTATAAACTCTCCCCAAGGCTCGTATTTGGCTCTTGGCATTACCACACATGCAACTTGCGAATCACAGTCGAGTCGTTCCATCCATTCACAGGATCTTAGACACAGCTTCGATTTATTGCTTTTTGTCCTCCCCCTTTGTCTCAAGACAATGGAACAGCTGCCACTTCCCAAAACAAATGAGCCCAATGCTATCTGGAGGGCTCCCATGCAAGAGCAACCTAAAAACACACGGGGAACAGCTTCTGCTTTTCCCAGAAAAGTCTGAATCAAAACAAAGTGCCATGAATCTGGACACCCTTCCCCATCTCTCATCCCCTCCCTGGGAACTGTGCAGGGGGAGGGAAAGGTGTTAGAGTTTGCAGCATAAATTCAAATCCAGAAAACACACACAGATGACTAATTCAGCAGGTTTCTTTAACTTCTTTATATACCTAATAACATGTTGGAGTAAGGTTTACAATACCAGTAGTTTCTTCCAACATAATATAAGCAAAACACAAGCAGGAGCTCAGGAGCTCAGAACAGATTACTTTCAGTTTCAAGCTGAGAGCATGGAGCTAAGCCACACCCTCAATTCAGTTCCCATTGGCTTCCTTTGTTAACCATGTCTCTGCCACTTCATGAATATTTTGACAGAAGGGCCATCAAGGCAGGGGTGGGATCCAACAGGGTTAACTGTCAGTTCGGCTCAGTGATTTACGATGTGCTTTCCTGCATGCTGCTGGTGCATGCCTGTAAATTGTCATCAGCATGCTGCATGCAGAAAAGCAGCCTTTCAAAAAGCCCTTTTTTCCTGCTTTTTTAAACTGCAGCTGTGCCTCGCATGGCAGCTGAAGTTGAAAAAAAACAGAAAATAAAGGTCAGATCAGAGCCCGGATGGGCAGGTGGGCAAAAACTTAAGCAGACATAGGTTCTACAGAGGTGGACAGAACCGGTAGAAACCCACCCCTGCATCAAGGGGACCCTGGCAAGGCACTCCTGGGGAGAGGACAAAGCAACCCTGCTGCCAGAGCCCAGGAGCTGCTAACTTGGAAGGAGTGGCTTTTACATTTGCAAGCCATGTCTCCTGAGAGGTCTTGTGGAAAGATAGGTGAGCCCCTCATTCTTAGCTGTGTGGCTTCTCCCCACCCTCTTTCTCCTCTGCTTCAGCCCAGACCCTTCCATGCCAGGTTCCCACAAGCAAGCCTGGGGAGCAGCTGGCAAAGAGACAGCCCTCAAGCAACCGCTCTCCCTTTCCCTCCTCCTTCCCCTTGCTTCTGTGCTTAGGGGTGAAAAGCCCCATTGTTCCCAGCTGCCAGAGAACATGCTTTTCCCATTCCTGCCCCCTGACGCCCAGGGTCTGCTTGGAGGGCCAGCCCACAGTCACAGCCCACAGCACTCTGCAGGCTATGCAGCCTGAGTGTACCAGCCAAGGAGGTGGTAGGCATGTTCACCGCTTGCTGTGCATGCGTGAGAGGGTGGGGCGCTTGGCCAGGAATGGACAGTCCCTCACCAGATATGGTATTCAGCTGGTTCCAACTTGTTCTGATGGACCAGTAGCAGAAATTTTGATCAGTTAGGAGAACCGGCAAATACCACCTCTGACTGGCGCCAACCATGTCCCTTCCAGGAGTTCCCACGTGCACCATTTTGGTTCCCAGGAGGCTGCAGGGAGGCCTAGCCTATAAGGCTGGGGGCACCCAATTGATTCACTGCCTCCCAGCTGATGGTCGGTCTATTGCTGCCTCATAGCTGAATGGCTGGGTCTTCTTTTGTTGCCCTGCACAGGAAAATGGAGCTGAAAAGCAGGTTTTAAATTTTAATTAAATTTAATGCTTGGTTTCTGCAGAAAACATGGCAACTAGAAGGTTGAAAATTATCACTTATATCTGAATAATGTTTCTCTTAGGGTAGAACATAGGGATAATGTGTTCTTTACTCATTTTCAAGTACAGGATATTTCATCTCACTGAGTGCTAACAGCACTATTTAAGTTTAAATGTTTCATCAGTTTATTGCAGATGAATAGACATACATAAAGCATACTGTTGTGGGAACATCAGAACATCTTGGAAATGGAGAAATGTCTTTAGCTATCACTGGAATGGCATGCTTGCATTCTTGGAGTATGCGATGAACTAGAAATATATATTTCCAAATTCCAAGAATTATAATCTTTTGTGTATATAATATATTCAGAATGATGTGATCTGTGTTTATATTGTCAGTGTTTATCAGTAGAAATGCTGGTACAATAAATTAACATTGTGTAGCAGTTCAGATTTGACAAGAAACCCTCCCAAGGGTACCTGCTGACAAGTCTTAAAAAGCTGCATCTCTTCTTGATCTCATAAAGTGGCCACTTGCACCATCACAGGAACGGAAATGTTAAAAGTGGGACTTCAGCACGTATACATGCTTCAAATATATTTTTTTCATCTTCAAATTCAATTTCCGTAATAATCACAAAATATATTGTGATTCTTTAGAAAATCAAAAGTAAGTGACTGGGTGCTATTCATAAAGATGTCAACTTGACTAATGAATGATGCTTTGAAAGACAGTTGTTTGAGATGGTTTAAATCAAGGGTCTTCACACTTGGCAAATGTAAGACTTGTGGACTTCAACTCCCAGAATTCTTCCTCCAGTCATGTTAGTTCAGGAATTCTGGGAGTTGAAGTCCACAAGTTTTAAAGCTGTCAAGTTTGAAGATCCCTGGTTTAAATTATCATCCAAATTGAAATGGTTGAACTTTAATTGTGTGCTGATATGTTATTGTTTGGTTAATCATGTTACACACTTCAAGTTAAACATTCATAGTTGACTCTGCTATTACTCTTATCAGTTTCTAAAAGGCCTTTAATGAGAGAAATAATTTTCCAGCTACAAAGTGAATGAGGGTGGATCTGCTTGGATTAAATGAAGATGTTTGGAACTAGCTAGCACAGAGTGATTTAATTGTGTCACTCAAAAATTACCACAGTAACTTTTGGCTGGCAGAGTGCTGCAGGAGGCCATCCAGGCCAAAAATGAGGTGGGGGTGGATGTGCGAGGCCCCCCCCTGCGCCATGCTTTGGTTGGCAGAGTGCTGCAGGAAGCAGCACTTTCTTTCTCTTGTCTTTAGCAGCATCTGCCAACTCCAAGATCTGGATGGCTGTTCAGAAGAGCCAGAAACATCTGGCTGTTCACCCAGATCAGAGATAGTGAGCCCCCTTGTATCAGTGTGTTTGTCACCTTTATCTTAATCATTTACCTGTGATAGATTTAATTGTAATTTTTTTAAATAAAGTTTTATTGAGTTTTAACAAAACAAATAAAACATCTTATTTGAGTACAATATGGTTCCGAGTTATCACATTTCCATACAGACAATATTTCATATGCATATTCATCTTATGTATTCAACTTCATATCTTATTACTCTTTTTTTCAACTTCTCACTATTTCTCCCTTTACCTCTCTTAATTTTATTTTATGGTTATCTCATTTTCTTCTTATTCAATTGTGTTTCTTTTACCTAAATTTCTATATCTTTTTATTCGTTGTACTTTTGTCTGTCTTGTTTACAATTTCATATGTTCTCTTCCAACATTCTTAAGAAGCAAAATTCCCCCTATGATTGAAGTGCCAATCGAAGTGCAACACCTTTAAATCTTATTGTTATTATCATATGAAATCTCATTAAACATTGAATTTGTGCATTCTAAAATTATAACATTCAAATTTCTAATATCTATTTTATATCATGTAGAACTCATCATTCAGACTCTGCTTGGTACTTCCCCTTGAAAATGTAAAAAGAAAAATTCTAAAAACATAGCAAAAACAACATGTATGTGTATATATATATATATATAAACATCAGTAAACAAAATAGTTATTCAAAATCATTCTAGTACTGGTATGAATCTTGTAAATCTGTCATGTTTCTTTTCAATATCTATCTTTGAGAACAATTGAAATGTTTCCCTCCCTTCTTCATGATTACTTAACTGTTAATAAGCATACCATTGGATAGCCATACAGTTTTATCTTATAAATTATTTACTATTAATAAGCAAAATTATTATTCAGATTCATTCTAATAACTGGTATAAATTTCCTTATAAATCTTTCACATTTCTTTTCAATATTTTATCAATCTTTAGAAACAATTGCAATGTTTCCCTCTCTTCTTTATTATTGCATTAATTATAAATAAACATACCATTACATAACAATACAGTTTTATCTCATAGATTATTTACTTATTTCATTTCTAACTCATTACAGTAGTCTACTGTCACAACATTATCTTTTGTACCTTTGGAGAATCCTCACTTTTAACTTAATTTAACTATTGTCTCTGTGTTTTCTAGCTGAGCAAATATCTTTAATCCTAGTACATTTCCCCTTTTTCTTTATTTCCTGTTTTTGTCCCTCATAAGTTCTTTCCCTTTCTATCTTTCCCCCCTTTTTCTCATCTCTTTTTTTATACCCTTTTCTCTCTAATTTTCCCTTCTGTAGTTTTCTGCTTCTCCTTGCTGTTATACTTCTTTTTCAGACTATTTTTCTTTTTGGCTGTTCCCTTTGATTTCAAACTTTTAACTTCTTTCCCCCCCCTTTTCCCCTTATTACCACACTTTGCATTATTTGATCATTCAAAATGGCTTCTTCTTTGTCCCACCCTTCTTCTTGCTCTTGAAGCTTTTCCTTTGCTTTTCATAGTTCAGGATCTCCATTTCAAAAAATTCAAATACGAAGCCAAAGGATCTTCCTTCCCTTTCTGCATCTTTTTTCTGTTTTTTAAGACTCATCTTCAATTTGTCCAGGAGTGATGGCATTTTAAACACTTTTGAACAACCACCCGATTGACTTTAAGTAAAAACAGAAAAAGAAAGAAAAAACTTTTTTTTTTAAATCACCAAATGATCCAGGACTGTTCCTTCTTGTTTCTTTCCTTTACTTTTCCTTTCTGTGGGTTACTGTATCTTTTAATAAGATTTCAGTTACAATGTATCCTCGGGAGTCTTTTCAAAGTTTCACTATTAATCCTCTTTATTTTTCCAGGTGGCACTCCATTTTTCCATTATTCCAAGTCTCTCCCTTTTGCCTGCACTCTTCTCCTTTTTAGGGCTTTGAAATGACCAAGAAAAAAACTTTATTCTTCTTTTGACACTTAGATTTCATCTTAAGGTTGCCTATTAGTGTCAAAATAGATTAATATAAATTTATTTCCATACCATTTGTAATTGTCAATATAAAGGTTAAAAAAAGGTTTTTAACCTCCTTTTCTCTCTCCTTCGCTGCTTAAAGATCTTCTTTCAGAAGTATCCCTCTAGGTACTTTTAGATTCAGGGTACCTTGCTGAGATGTTCTCTGTTGTTTAGCCTGGTCTGTCCTGCTTTCCTCATTGTCTTCCTCCTGCACAATCTTATCCAGTCGGGTTCTTCTTTGAGGTGGCCATTTCTGACCAGTGCTGCAACCGCCTTTGGGGAAGGGAGATTAGACCAGCCAAGGAGGAGAGATGCGGCTCCCCTTCACTCGGCTAGCAATCTCCCCCCTCTTCACCACCTCTACAGGGTGGCTTCAGCCTCGATCCTTTGGATTGTGCTCCAGGGGCAAGCACAGATCAAAACCGATCGTGGATTTCAGTCTGGCGCTGAGGAGACCCAAACTGGAAGTCCCATTTAATTGTAATTTTTGTTGTTGTGAGTTCCCCAGGATTATTAGAAATTGGGTGGTATATCAATTTTGTAAATTATTACTGATATTAAGTCCTCCTCTAGGCTGTGTTAGAGTTAGTAACAAAAATTGATAGACAGTTGGACAGACAGTTTTTGGAGACATCTAGAGAAATTGTCAGTTCATTTATGCTCTGCTCCTATACAAAAGAGTCAAGCCCCATAACAGCTCTACATGAGACTCTACATCTCTTTAATCTCCACAGTATGGAATTGAGACTATTTGTGTCAGAAAGTAAATTTCCCTTTGTCTGGAATAGCTGTTTTGAATGCAAAGGGAAAAAGTGCATCTTGAGCCTGTGTCAAATGCACATCATGACCACGCCCATGCCTGCCATGACCATAGCTACCCCTGCCACACCCAAGCCCATCACCCAGGTCAAACACAACCCTGATGGTTTGACACTCCAAGGTCTAACACAACCCTGATGCGGCCCTCATTGAAATCGAATTTGACCCCCTTGAGCTAGATAATGGTACTTTAAGGAAAGTGCTGATATAAAGAGTTTCCACGTGAGTTCAACTATTATTGAGCTATGACAAGGCTGAAGGGAGTCTAATCTAAATCATGCAGCACAGCTGATTCCCCCCTTAAGCTTCAAAATACGCTTTTTTCCAGAGCTTCCCTGCGCCCTGTTTTTGCTCCCAGGAGGCTTCCATGAAGCCCACTAGGCCAAAAATGGGGTGCGGGGGGGTGCTGCAAAAGAAAGAAAGGGGAGGGAGGGAGGGGAGAAAGAAAAAAGAAAAAGAGGGAGGGAGGGAAAAAGGAGAGGAAGGAAAGACCACAAACCTTGCCACTAGGCCAAGGGTCTTCAGACTTGGCAATGTCTTAACTTGTGGACTTCAACTCCCAGAATTCCTGAGCTAACATGACAATTCTGGGAGTTGAAGACAAGTCTTAAAACTGTCAAGTTTGAAGACCTCTGCATTAGATGCAGCTTCAGAGGATTCACAGCAATCCAGGACAGCCCTGGATTGCTTTGCTTTGAAACAGCACAACAGTCCAGGGCTGGAAGGAATCTGGAGGTCATCTAGTCCAACCCCCTGCTTCAGAAAGTGAGATCTGTCTTTTGACCATATAGCCACGTCCACTCAATCACATGACCACATAGCCATGCCTACCCAGTCACATACCCACATACCTATGCTCACCAAGCCATGCCCACAGAACCAGAAGTAAAAATTTTTGAATCCCATCACTGCTTCAGGTGGTACATTTTGGATGCAAAACATCCAAATGACATAAACATTTGAAATACTGGAAGCTTAATTCTAGCCAGGAACTTGCCTATTACCTTACCAACTTAACTATATCTGATCTACTGCCTTATTCATTTTCACTGAGTTTTTCTGCAATATTCTTGTGGGAATCAATGATCAGAATTATGTGTGAAGCTTTATTTTCAGTCTTTCCTTCTTAGTAATTATTAGTTCCTGCCAAGAGGTGAAAGTTGCAAGATAAAATTAAGACAGTCCAGTCTCTCCAAGTGTTTGCAGATAAGAGACCCTATATTATTTCAGACAAATGGCTGACCAATCTCTTAAAAGCCTCCATGATGGAGCACTCACAACTTCTGAAGGCAAGCTGTTCCACTAGTTGATTGTTCTCACTATTAGGAAATTTCTCCTCAGTTCTAGGTTGCTTCTCTCCTTGATTAGTTTCTTGTCTTGCCTTCTGGTGCTTTGGAAAATAGGTTGACCCTCTCATTTTTGTGGTAGTCCCTCAAATATTGGAACACTGCTATCATGTCTCCTTTAGTCCTACTTTTCACAAGACTAGATCCATCCAATTCCTGCAAATGTCCTCCATATGTTTTAGCCTCCAGCCGCCTAATCATCCTTGTTGCTCTTCTCTGTACTCTTTCCAGAGTCTCAATATCTTATTTTATTTTATTTTATTTTATTGTAGTGACCAAAAACTGGAAGCAGTATTCCAAGTGTGGTCTTACTCAGGTTTGTAAAGTGGTATTAATAATTTATGTAGTCTTGATTTTGTCCCTCTATAAATTCTATTAATGCAGCCTAGGATTGCATTGGCTCTTTTAGCTATTGCCGCACATTGTTGGCTCATATTTAAGTGTCCACTTGGATTCCAAGTTCCCTCTCACAGTTACTTGCACTGAGCCAGGCTTCATCTTAGCTGTACCTCTACATTTGTTTTTTCTTGCCTTATATTGCTATATTCTGCATTGAATTTCATTTTGAAATTCATTTCATTACGGCCCAGTGTTCAAGTCTGTTAAGATCCATCTGGATCTTGAGCATATCTTCTGGGATGTTGGCTATTCTTGTCAGCTTAGTGTTGTCTGCAAATTTGATGATTCCCCTTCTATTTCCTTATCTAGATTACTTATGAAGATATTGAAGAGTACTCAACCTAAAACAGAACTTTGGGGTACCCCACTACTTCTCCCCATTGTAGTCCCATTGAGGACTACACATTGAGTGTGGTTTGTTAGCCAGTTACAAATCCATCTGGTGGTGATGTTGTCTATCCCACTTTTTTCTAGTTTACCAAGAAGTATGTTGTGGTCTATTTTGTCAGATGTCTTACTGAAATCTAAGTATATTACTGTCTTTCCCTGAAAATAAGACCCACCTCAAAAGCAAGTCCTAACCTGATTTTATGGGGTAGGCCTAATATGCCTTATCCTGAAAATAAGCCCGGGGGTGGGTTTGGCCCTCTGACCACTTGGCGCAGTGCAGATACCTGTAAATCTGAGCGCGGAGGCAGGGGGGGGACAGACGATCCAGACATGCTATGCAGCTGCCTGGCTCGCAGGAGGCTACTACAGGGCCACCAGCAGCAAGCGGAGACAGAGACACAGGGAATACAGGCAATCTGGATGTGCTGTGCTGCTGCCTGGCTCACTGGAGGCTTGTGGGAGACTTGTGCAGCATCACTGGTAGCAGGCAGAGGCACAGGGGAAGGGGGAGGCTGGTGATCCTCATGCCTTGCAAGGGCGCCTGTCCGGTGCAGCCGCGGGCAACCAAGAGACAGTGGGATGGAGCGGGCAGCATGTTGGGATTGCCTGCCTCCCCCGCACCATGCCTCTCCCTCCGCCTGGCTCTACCATGCACTTTTCACCCAGAGAGAAAAAGAGAGAGAGAGAGAGAAAGAGAGACAAAGTTTTGTCTGCTTGCAAATGGGACATTCCATTTCAAATTGTCCCTTCAAAGTGTTCCAAAGCTTTGAGTGTCCCTCATTTCTCCGTCCAGGCAAAAAGTATTTGTACTCCTGCTCCAGTGCCACACTGGTGCCGGAAGAAGTGAGCCAGCAGCCATGTGGGTTCCTGCTGAACATGGTTGCTGGTGCTGCCATCATCAAGCAGTTGTTGGAGCATGGAGCCACTGGGCCCTGAGGTAAGCCAGCATGCATGTCAAGAAGCTCCACTCCCCCACCTTGCAGCAGTGAAACTCAAAAAAATTCAGACATCCCTGAAAATAAGCCCCAATGCTTATTTTGGAGTCCAGAAGAAAATAAGTCCCAGTTTTATTTTCAGGGAAACACGGTATGTCCACAACATTTCACTGAACTACTAATTTTGTCAAAGAATGAAATAAGATTTGTCTGGCATGATCTCTTTTTTTGATGAACCCATGTTAGCTTTTGGTTATAATTTTGTTTGCTTCTAAATGTTCGCAGATGTTTTGCTTGATTATCTTTTCCAAGATCTTTCTAGGTATTGATGTGAGACTGACTGGTCTGTATTCTCCTGGATTCCTTTTTTGAAGATGGGATCCACATCAGCTCTTTTCCAATCCCCAGGCATTCCCTGTTGCTCCAAGAACTTTGAAATATACTGTATGATTCAACAGTTCTGAAATTATGTCTGCCTATTCCCTCAGAACTCTGTGAGGACCGGGTGATTTGAAACCATTTAGAGCTGACAGGTCTTTTCTTCTCTTATTTTTGCTTATTTTAATTTGTATTCCTAGCCTGTCTTTTCTGGTTTTGCTAAGCTGGGTTGTATTTTCTTTTTTCATGAAGATAGATGCAAGAATTAATTACACAGTTCTGCTTTCTCTCTAGTGTCTCTTATTTCCTTGTCATCTTCTCCCATTAGTGGACATTTTTTTTTACTTTTTTCTTATTTTCTATGTGTTGAAAAACTTTTTTATTGTTTTTGATATTTGTTGTAAATTAAATCTTGCAAAATTTTGATGTGAAAACACATTTATGTAACTATTCATTTCTGGGTTGCATCAAAAACTTGAGAAGTTCATTACAAATTGTGTGCAATTTTTTGAAAGTTGAATTGGATAGGCAATTGTATTTTGTAGCATCTTTGAAATATAGCACAACTGAGATGATTACTTATTATTTTCCTTGGAAAGTAAAATAATATTTTCTGTATTCCATATGGACATTTAGGAGAAAACAATAATCCAGTTAGTTCTTGACTTACAACCATAATTAAGCCCAAAATTTCTGTTACTAAGTGGGACAGTTAAATGAATTTTGTCCCATTTTATAACCTTTCTTGCCAAAGTTGTTTGGTGAATCACTGCAGTTAATAAGTTAGTAATGTGGTTGCTAAGTGAATCTGGTTTTCCCATTGACTTTACTTGTCAGATCACAGAAGGGGATCATATAACCTGAGAAACTGCAACTGTCATAAATATGAGCCAATTGCAAAGCATCACATGACTATGAGAATGCAGCAACAGTCTAAGTGTGAAAAATGGTCAAAAGCCACTTTTTTCAATGCTGTTGCAACTTGGAATAGTCACTAAATGAACTGTTGTAAGTGAGGACTACCTGCATCCCATTTCCTCCAGGACTGTAAAAAGACCTATAATATTTGCCATATTGAGAAAAACCTGTCCACACAGGAGTAATTTGAAAGTATTTTGACAAGGCTTAGTCCCAGTTCTCATTCTGTTCAATATGTTTGTAAGTGATAATAGAAGGATTGCTAGGTAAGGTTTGCCTTTTTTCAGATGACACAAAGATGTGTAATAGAGTTGATATTCTTGAGAGTATTTGTAACATGGAAAATAATTTGGCTTTGCTGGAAAATTGATAGAAATGTGTGAACTGCAGTTCAGCGTTTCTAATGTAAGAGCATGCAGTTGGAGAAAAAAGAATCCTCTGGCAGAGTATTAGAGTATTAGAGAGCTATTGACCAATCTTCAGTGTGAACAACCAGATGACTACAAGGAATTTAAATCCTCCCATTCAGCACCATTCAAGTCAGAAGAAGCTTCTTGGATGAGAAGTCTTCAGGGGGGAAAATGGTGCTTTTTGAAAAAGCACTTTTGGGACAAAATTCTGGAATGCATCACTAAAGGGATCACTAGCAGGAAAAATGAGGCCCTAATCCTGCTGTATAATCAGACTCCATTTAGAATACAAGGCAGTATTTTTAATATGAAGCAAAAATCAAGAACATGGGGGCATAACCTCAAATTGACAGGAGGAAAGTGAGAAATGAGAAGTGAGAAATAAGTTCACAGAAAGAGTAGTGGAAGCTTGGAACCAACTTCAGAAGAGGTAGTGGATCAATCATCAGCAACTGAATTGAAACATACCTGCGATAAACACATGTCCATCATCCAAAATAATTAAAATTAAAAATAAATAATAATAAAAATAAAAATAAACAAACTAACAAATAAATAAATAAGAAAACAAAACAAAAAAACCTTAAAGGGCAGCCTTGATAGACCACTAGGTCTTTTTCTGCCATCGGTTTTCTATATTTCTATGAGATTTTATGCATTATCACTCCCTACCTCCCAAATTGGCTTGCCTATTTGATTTTCTTAACTCGAAATATAGTATTACAAGAAAGTAAAATGATATGGATCTGCTCTGTTACCTTTAATTCCATATAATTGTCTGATTCTTTTTCTCTTTCAGCCCTGTTTTTCCAGGACTATTTGAATTTTGTTCTCGATATACTGGAGCTTCCTTGCAAGGAGCAACACAGCTGAATAATAAGGTACAAAGGTGAAGGAGCCTTCTATTGTTTCATACCTTAAGATATATTGACTAGAGCATTCTTCTAACAGTTTTCAACTATGTAGTATAATGGCATTCATAACTTTTTATTGAATTTTATTGAAGTATGATTATAACTAAAGTTGAATGAATGCATGAGCCTAAATTAGTAATTGGAAAGTTCTCAGTTCACTTGGGATTGAATTTCATTTAAATCATAATTTTAATCACTAGTTAAGAAAATTAATTATTTACATTACAATTTATGCATTAGTCCACAAGATTCTGTAATCATCCTTAGTAAAAATGCATTTTTAGCTGGAATTTATGTCTTTCAGTACTCAGAACAATAAACATGGATTTCATTTTTAGAAAGTCCATATTATATAAAACAATTATTTAGTTAGATTTTTAGATTAGTTTTGATTAAAAAATGGAATGATAGTACTTGTGAAACCATATGAATATGAACTGGTTACATTTCAATTAATTGTGGAAATTTGGAAGAATATTTTTGAATATTTTTGTCAAACTATCATCAGATTGTGGCCTGCTGTTTTGATTGGGTTTTGATCAATAGAAGATACTTAATACTTAGAATCTCAGAATATATTGTGATCATTTTCTATTCCTCTCTCCAGCCCTTTTTTTGAATTTAGATTTATCTTCCTTGTCCCAACCTGCTTCCTTGACTCAAATTTCTGCTTTTTTTTAGCTTTTGCACTTTCAGATAGATGTCAGTTACAAGACCTACCATCTTGTAGAAATAAGATATAAGGAAGCAGAATAGAATGTAATTGAATGTAGGCAAATATATACATTGTATGTATGTATATGTATGTGTTGTGACTGGAAGGATCGATCCTGCTGGGAGTTTTGACTCTGATGACTCTGAAGATGGAAGGCTGGAGCCTGCTGTGAATGTGGAGTCTGAATTATTAGAGGACACAGATGTGAGCCAGGAGGATGAGACACAATCCTCCCCAGAACCTTCGACTTCACTCATGCCAGCAACTGATCCACAAAATGAGTCAGAGGCTTCAAGTGGGGAAACTGACAGATCGTGGCTTGACGCCAGAACTAGGAGGAGACTGAAACATCAAGCTGAAAGGAGGCGTCAGGCCAGACATTGATTGGAGAGACTGACACGCTCATCCAGGTGATTTAAGGAAGCGTGGTGATTCTCAAACTTTTCTTGGAAGCAAAGTGTTTGATGTGTCGAAAGGATACGTATGGAGCGGCCTTTGTAATTGATGGACATTCTGAATTACCAGACAGATTCCGGGAAGTCTGCCAAGGACTGGAATATAGTACTGTTAACCCTTTTTTAGTCTGGCTTTGTTTTGTTTGAATATTTTAACTGTAGAACTCCTTGTTCTCACTTGTGCATATAGGTGAGACATAACATTTTTGCTTCCAAGCCCAACAAACCATCTTTCAACCAAGATGGACCAAACCCAAATGCATAGTTTGGTGGAGCAGCAACGGAAACAGGTAAATCAGCTGATACAGAATAATCAGATACTCCAAAATCAGGTGACACAATTAGTGAACTATGTTTCAAGTTTGCAAAGTCCTGCTGCTGCTCCTTCAGCCCCTCCCTTGAGGAAAAGCCATGCCAGAGAAATTTTCAGGGCAAACGGACATGTTCCCAGCATTTATGGGGCAGTGCCAATTATTTATAACCTTGAGGCCTGAAGACTTCCAAAATGACCGGGCTAAGGTAGGATTTATGATTAGCCTTTTATCTGGGCAGGCTGCCAAATGGGCTACTCCCTTGTTAATTCAAGATAGCCCTTTGTTGGATAATTTTCAAGGTTTTCTGCAGCAAATGAGGGTTATGTTTGAAAACCCAATTAAAACTGAAACTGGCTAGATGGTTATGGGACATTTATCAGGGGAAACGTCCCCTGCAGGACTACATTGCAGAATTTCATTTACTTTGTATGGACTCTAACTGGAATGAACCGGCCCACATGGATGCATTTCAGGAGGGCTTGGCTGATACCATCAAGGATGAGTTAGTACATGCAGAGCGGGCTTCAACTCTGGATGCACTTGTGATACAGTGCTTACATGTTGAAGCCCGTTTACAACAGCGAGGAAGCAGATGGCCCGTTGTGGAACCACATTCTTGTTCTCATTCACAAACCACGCCACTGAAAGTTTTTCAAACCATGGTTAAGACGGAGGAGCCGATGGAGTTGGGAGCACTCCGCCCTCGCTTAACAGCGCGAGAATGTTCGAAAAGGTTTCAGGAAGGCTTGTGCCTTTATTGCGGAGGTCAGGGACATTTTGCTAATTCCTGCCAATGGAGAGGGACTCGCAGACCCGTGCCTGAAACCACTCCTGGTCCGTCAGGAAACGGGGTAGGCCCGACCTCGGGGGAAACCCTAGGTCAGATACATTCTACACCCCCACCCCAAATTGCTGAAGTGAATCCTGGACCTCCTCTGTATTTACTTTTGGACACTTGAATCTTTTTACAGTCACAGAAGGAGGGAATCCCTGCAGTGGCGTTGGTGGACTCAGGGGCTACAATCAGTTTTATGGACAGGGCTTTTGCAACGCACTTTGGGATTCCATTGGTTGCTGTAGATCCACCCATTAAGGTGGAAACAGTGGATGGACATGAGCTCAAGTCTGGGCCCATTCGTTTCGCCACCCAACCAGTGCGCATGGTTATTGGGGATCATGAGGAAGCGATAAATTTCTACATCACTTCGGACCTTCATCTCCCCTTGATACTTGGTGTGTCCTGGTTGCATTTACATGATCCGTTGGTGGCTTGGGCGCAGAACGCCATTTCCTTTCCAAGTCTCCAATGTGTGGATCATTTGAGACATATCTGCGCTGGTCAGGATATTGCTGCTTCTGCTGTTCCCATACCTTCGGAGCTATCGGACTTCTCCGACATGTTCAGCGAGAAGGAGGCGGACCAGTTACCACCGCATCGTGCTTATGATTGTCCCGTGGACCTGATACCGGATGCTCCACTGCCCAAGGGTCGGTTATACTCCATGTCGGAGCCTGAGTTGGTTGCACTTCGAGAGTTTTTAGATAAAAACTTGGGGATTTATTCGACCCTCGTCATCCCCTCTTTCGGCTCCCGTTCTTTTTGATAAAAAGAAGTCGGGAGAGCTCTGTTTATGCTGTGATTACCGCCGGTTGAACGCCATCACAGTGAGGAATAGTTATCCTTTGCCACTCATTCCGGAATTGATGGAGCAGTTGCGGGTGGCTACTATCTTCGCTAAACTCGATCTGCGTGGGGCTTACAACCTGGTTCGGATGAGCAAGGGGGACGAGTGGAAGATAGTGTTTGGTACTCATTATGGCCATTTCGAGTACACCGTCATGCCATTTGGTCTGACCAACGCTCCCGCTATATTCCAGCATTTGATGAATGACATTTTCTGGGATATGCTGGATAGGTTTGTCGTGGTGTATCTGGACGACATTTTGATCTACTCTCGGTCCAGGGATCACCACCTTTAGCAGGTTCGTCAAGTGCTTCAGCGTCTTTGGGAGCATAAACTCTATGCAAAACTGTAGAAGTGCTTCTTTTTTCAGTCGATGATAGAGTTTTTAGGGCACATCATCTCTCCCGAGGGCATTGCTATGGACCCTAAAAAAGTCGAGGCCTTGTGTAGTTGGGAAGCCCCTCGTCGAATAAAGGACGTGCAACGTCTTCTGGGGTTCGCCAATTACTATAGGACCTTCATCCCAGACTTTGCTAAGTTAATGGATCCCATTACTCAGCTCCTTCGTAAGAAGGTCCCATTCCAGTGGGGGCCTCCTCAACAGCAGGCTTTTGAAACTTTAAAGAAAGCGTTTGTGGCCGAGCCGATATTGAGACATCCTGATCCGAATCGTCCATTTGTGGTCGAGACAGATGCCTCTAATGTAGCTATCAGGGCGGTATTGTTGCAAGCTCTGAAGGATGGCGCACCTCTTTTCCCTTGCGCATACTATTCTAGAAAGCTCACTGCTTCTGAGCGCAATTATACCATCTGGGAAAAGGAGTTCTTGGCTATTAAGGCTGCATTTGAGACCTGGTGACATCATCTAGAGGGGGCTCGGCACAAGGTGGAGGTTCGGACGGATCACCGAAACTTGGAACATTTGTCTACTGCCAAGAAGTTGAACCAACGTTAGATCCGGTGGTCATTGTTTTTCGCACAGTTCAATTTTTCCGTCACTATGTTCCAAGTGGACAGAATCGGAGACCAGACACATTGTCTCGGAAACCTGAATATATCGGTCCCAAGGATCCTCTTCCTCCATGAACGGTGTTGCCACCAGAATCCCTGGCCATACTTCAAGATCCAGTAGATTTACGGGCTTGAATACGGGAGGCGCAGCAGTGAGACGCGTGGATGCAGCAGAGAAGGGGGGAAGTTGGACCCGATTCCCCATGGTCTTTTGAAGAGGGCTTGTTAAGACATTGGGATTTATTGTACGTACCCACCAGGACGCTTAGAGCCCTCATCATGACGCAATGTCATGACAGCCCTGCTGCTGATCATTTTGGTTTTCACAAAACTCTGCACTTGGTCACCCGGACTTTTTGGTGGCCTCGGGTCGACACGATGTGTTTTCCTACGTCGCTTCTTGCGTACAATGTCGACAAGCGAAAGCGGCATTGGGTGCGCCTCCTGGACTTCTTCAACCACTGCCGACTCCGAGCAGACCATGGGGAGCGATCTCCATGGACTTTCTAACGCACTTGCCCCCTTCGTCGGGTTATACGACAGTGCTCGTGGTGGTTGACATACTCACTAAGATGGCCCATTTCATCCCGTGTAGTAGATTACCCTCGGCTCGTGTTACTGCCCGGCTTTCCATACAACACGTGTTCCGTTTACATGGCTTACCGGACAGAGTTGTTTCAGATCGTGGTGTTCAGTTCACCGCTCAATTCTGGAAAAGTCTAATGAACGCACTACAAGTACAAGTATGTTTAGCGTCGGCGCACCATCCGGAAACCGATGGTGGGATTGAGAAGGTAATTGGCATCCTCACCCAATACCTCAGATGTTTTGTAAATCAAAGACAAAATGACTGGGTGACCTATCTTCCATTGGCAGAGTTTGCCTTTAATAATTCTCGGCACACCTCCACCCACATGATGCCTTTTTACGCAAATGTGGGTTACCATCCGAGGTTTTTCTCCCTGTCGATCGCAGATTCTCCAGTTCCAGAGGCACGAGATTTTTTGTCAGAGTTATATGCAGTGCATCAATTAATTTCCAGACAATTGGATCAAGCGAAAGCAGATTATAAGCATTTTGCAGATCGTTCACGTCGAGTGACGCCTCCATTGGCTGTGGGGGACAAGGTATGGTTGTCAACGAAACATCTTCGGGTCGATCGATTAGGAAGTTGGATCATCGCTTTATTGGTCCCTTCCCTATCAAGGCAGTTATTAATCCTGTGGCTTATCAACTCACTTTACCGCACTCCATGCGCATTCACCCTGTTTTTCATTGCTCCCTGTTAGTACCTGATACTCCATCGTGTACTCCCTGTTCTCCAGAAGATAAAGGTTCTCCATCTAGGCTCAGCACTGAACCTGTTACGGATACTACAGTAGTCAGAATTTAGGATTCACGATGGCTGAAGGGACGATTCCAGTACTTCGTGGGAAGACTGGAAAATGAAACAGAGATTCGCTCTTGGCAGGATGTATCCAAGGTGCATGCCCCAGACCTTATTCGCATATATCATGCACAATTCCCTTCAAAACCACATCCTGATTGTCAGACTCGGGGGAAGGGCCCTGCGGTGAGGGATAGTGTTGTGACTGGAAGGATCGATCCTGCTGGGAGTTTTGACTCTGATGACTCTGAAGATGGAAGGCTGGAGCCTGCTGTGAATGTGGAGTCTGAATTATTAGAGGACACAGATGTGAGCCAGGAGGATGAGACACAATCCTCCCCAGAACCTTCGACTTCACTCATGCCAGCAACTGATCCACAAAATGAGTCAGGCTTCAAGTGGGGAAACTGACAGATCGTGGCTTGACGCCAGAACTAGGAGGAGACTGAAACATCAAGCTGAAGGGAGGCATCAGGCCAGACATTGATTGGAGAAACTGACATGCCCATCCAGGTGATTTAAGGAAGCATGGTGATTCTCAAACTTTTCTTGGAAGCAAAGTGTTTGATGTGTCGAAAGGATACGTATGGAGCGGCCTTTGTAATTTATGGACATTCTGAATTACCAGACAGATTCTGGGAAGTCTGCCAAGGACTGGAATATAATACTGTTAACCCTTTTTTAGTCTGGCTTTGTTTTGTTTGAATATTTTGAACTGTGGAACTCCTTGTTCTCACTTGTGAATATAGGTGAGACATAACATGTATGTATGATGTTTGTGATTATTTCTTTAATCAATGTACATTTAAGAATAGTTTTTAAATCCTTGTTAATGTTTTTTAAATTGTATCCTGATAATATATGCAAAGGCTTACACAGTGCTTGGCATAGTGTTGCAAAGGAAGACAAAAATAATACTCTAATACACATACATGCGTATACTCATACCTGAACATGTGGAACTCCTAATAAAGGCAGAGGTTTGTATCCAAACTGAATACAGCAAGGAAGAAGCAATTATTGAAAAAAATGAATTCCAAGAGGAAGATAGTTGGTAGCATGTTATGTACAGGACAAAAAAACCCAAGAAAACTGACCTCACAACCATTGCAGCTGAACAATTTCATAACCTGCCACTGGAGGAAAACATGCAAACATTGGGAGATGTTTCAGGAGTTCAGACTTCCCCAAAGGAAAAAACAAAGATAAGATTAAAGATATGTCAGAGAGACTCACCAAAGTAATCAAGCCAACTGAATACTATCCATTTCTACTCTTTCAGTTTGGGATGAATGATAAAACCAAGAGTCTAGAAAAAGTATCAAAGGATTTCAAAACAAAACAATTTGGGGCCTAGATAATCTTGTTTTCTATAATACGTATCAAGGGTAAATATCCAATGAGGGAACAGAAACTTCTAAATGCAAACTGATGGATCAAGGGATGGTGCCATTGAAAGAACTTTGGATTTCTCGACCATGGCGTACATTGCCTACAAAAAGGATTTCTATTAGGAGATAGAGTATACCTCACAAGGCCTGGAAGAATGTGCTTGGAAAATAATTGCTTCATCTTATCTGGAGGGCATTAAAGTAAAATGGAAGAGAAGTGTGACCAATCTTTAAGACTAGATCAAAAACATAAATCCCAAGACAACAAATAAGACAACGAGGAAGGAGGGGAAAATTATGTATAAAACAAGAGACATAGGAAGCAAATGCAGGGTTAGCCATAAAGGGTTCAGGTGTTTATACACTAATTCTCAAAGTACTGGGAACAAACAGAGAGAACTTGAAGTCCCAGTAGATAAGGGCAGGTACAATATTGTTGCTATCACTGAAACTTGATGGAAGGAACCCATGATTGGAACATACAGCTAGAAGGATATAAATTGTTCAAAAGAAACAGACTCAGTAAAAGAGGAAGAGGAGTTGTATTATATGTAAGTAACCCCCATACCTCTACGGAAATACGTAGTACCAAGGATGAAAGCCTTCTTGAATGCATTTGGATGAATATTAGAGGAAAAATAAATCCAGCTGCTGGCCTGACAGATATTGCTGTAGGTTTATATTACAATCTGTCCAACCAAGCAGAGGAAATAGATGAACTTTTTGCTGATCAGTTATTGAAGGTATATAGGAATGCACCATTGTAGTAATGAGAGACTTTAACTACACTGATATCAACTGGGAGACAGATCCTGCATCAAGAAGGAGATTAGACAGGTTCCTGATGTGCCTGGCTGCCATCTTTTTTATCTAGAAGAGACAACCAGAGGGTCACCTATACTTCTTTTGATATAATAAGAAAGTCAAGGAAATGATCAATCCATTAATGGGGGAAGATTGCAAGATAGTGACAGGCAGCATAGAGAAAGTGGAACTGCTTACTTCCTTCTTTTCATGCAAAAGGGGGGGGAAATGGTCCCAAAACACCATGGGAGACAGAACACGAATGCAGGTAAAACTAGCAAAAAAAAAAAAAAAGTAAAAGAACAACTATCCATTTTAGTTTACATTTCAGGGTTCTGAAGTCACTGACAAATGTAATCTCAGAACTACTGATCAAAATTTTCAGAGCTTCTGAAGCATGGAGGAACAACCAGAAGAGTGGAAAAGAGCTGATTCCAATTTTCAAAAAGGAGAAAAAAGTGGAACTAAGAAATTATAGACCAATCAGCTTGACATTAATACCTGGGAAAAAAATGGATAAGGAGGAAAAAAGGGTTGATGAGCTAACCGGAAAATTGATACAAACAAACAATGAGCTAGAAACAACAGTGATCTTTTTAGAGGGCGAGAAGGCAGCTCACTATTTGAGGTTTAAAAATATGAAGGAGGAAAAGGGGGAAGACCTACTGGACATGATGGGGGATCTGATTTCAAAAGCGTTGGGGACTGAAAAAGAAGAAATGTTGACAGAGATGGACAAAATGTATAGAGTAACTGTATAGACTAACTACGCAAGGAGGCAAAATCTTCTGAAATAAGCGCATGTCCGATTTGTCAAAAAATCAATCCGTGATGAAATATTACATAGAACAAGAGATGACCCAATAGACTATGGAGAAAAACAGATTATCATTTTGAAACAAGTACCGAGGATAAGCGATCTAAGAAGATCATACCACTTTTTAACAATGATAAGATATAATGTGAACTTTGGATGGCTGACGCCGGAGGGTATTTGGTCACCTGGCAGGAGAAACGATACCAACTAGATACAGTTGATAAAGCAGAAGAATTTCATGATCAATATTTTACCAATGAAGAGGAAATGGAAGAGATAGTAGAAAAAAAAGAAACAATGGAAGAAAGAGAAATAGAAACAACAGATATAGAAGGAAGTTCACTAAATATTAAAGATAGATGATAGGGAAGATGTGGAAAAGTTGAAGAAAAAGAAAAGATAGCCTAAAGAAATTAGATTGACAAGAAGTACCAGACAAAGAAATAGATAAAAGAAGAGAAAGTTGTGAGATGGTATTGATGAACATTCATGGATTCACCAGGAGTTACCCCGGTGAAAAGAAACAAAATTTACAGGAACTTGCAACATTTAAATGCAGATATAATAGCTTTACAAGAAGTACACATAAAAGAAAAACAAAATTATTTGTTAGAGAATAAGAAGTTAGGGAAAATATTTTTTTCATTACATGAGCAAAAGAAATGAGGTGTGATATTATATATAAAAGATTGGATTCCAGCAAAAGAAATATATAGAGATAAAGAAGGTAGGATATTGATAGTCGAAATTGAATTAAAAGATAGAAAAATATTATTGGTTGAAATTTATGCACCAAATAGATCACAGGAACAGTTCTTCCAAAAGTTACATAACAAAATTAAAGACATACAATATGAGGAAATCTGCCTTTTAGGTGACTTTAATGCAATTATAGATAAAATACTGGACTATAAAAGTGATAACATAAGAAAAGGGGAAAAAAGAATATTCAGGATACTTGCAGAGAATGATACCCTGAGAAAAAGCAATATACCTTTTATTCCAATAGACACCAATCATGGTTGAAGTTAGACATGGTATGGATATCAAAAGAACTTATTTCAGAGACAATAGAAATGAAAATAGACAAATTTATGGGTTGACCATAGTTATATCAAATTCAGCTGGAAATACCAAAGGAAAATCCCAAGGTGGACGATGCAAAAGTCAACATTAAAAGAAGACATTAGGTCAAAATTAGAGAAGGAATTGAGGTTCTTTTTAAAAGAAAATAAGGAAGAAGATACATCTCCACGAAACACCTGGGATGCAGCGAAAACAGTTATTAGAGGAGTGGCAATAACATACATGGTGAAAAAAATAAAGAAAAAAGCAACAGCGGAGAACATTAGAAGGAGAATATTGAAGATTGGAGATGAAATTGCAAGAAGAACCTCAAAAAAAGAGAAACAAAACCACAAATGGATCTAATAAAACATAGAATAAATCTACTTCAGAAAGAAGAATTAGCACAACAGTTGAAAAAAACAAAGCAAAACTTTTTTGAAAATGCCAACAAGCCAGGAAGGTGGCTGGCCTATAAATTGAGAAAACAGAGAGAGTAAAAATAGATTACTAAATTACAAAACAAACAGGGGGGGCTGTGCTACCAAGAAATTGAAAAAAGAAATATAACTCAGAGATTCTATGAGACATTATATAAGGAAGGTACTCACCCTATAGAAGAAAAAGTGATATGATATTTAAGAAAGAACTCCCAAAAATCTCAGAAGAAAATAAAAATATGCTAAATGAGGAAAATAGATTGGAAGAAATAATTAGGGCAATAAATAAGCAAAAAAAAATAGTAAAGCATCAGGACCAGATGGCCTTCTAGTGGAGTTATACAAGAGTCAACAAGAAATATTAGGTAATAGATTACTTAAAACATTTATGCAGTTTTAGAAGAATTGATGGAGATAGTATACTTACGTCTCAGTAAGGCATTTGACAAAGTAGACAACAGCCTACTTATTGGTAAGATGAGAGACTACCTCCACCAGATGGATTCACAACTGGCTGACTAACTACGCTCAATACGTAGTCCTGGAACTTCAGCTACATGGAGGGAGGCATGCAGTGGGTACCACAAGCTTTTGTTTTGGGGGCAGTATTCTTCAACTTCTTCATAAATGATCTAGATGAGGGGGGTAGGAGAGCTCATCAAATGTCCACAACACCAAACCTGGAGGAATTATTAACACTTTGGAAAATAGACTCAAGATTCAGAAGGATCGTGACAGACTTGCGCATTGAGCCCTATCCAGCAACCCGCAGTTCAGTGGTGAGAAAAGTAAGTTCCTACACTTGGACAGGAAAAAACAATGCATAGGTATCAAAGAGGCACTATCTGGCTCAACTATATTAACTGTTAGAAAGATCTAGGTGTCCTAGTGAATCATCACTTAACTATAAGCCAGTGGTATGCTGCAACTGCCAAAAAAGCCAATCCAGTCCAAGACAGCATTAACAGAGGGATAGTATCAAAACTATGAGAAATCATAACACTGCTGTATAGTCCACTTGGAATACAGGTAATGGTTGACTTACAACCATTCATTTAGTGACTGTTCTAAGTTACAACTAAACTGAAAAATGTGACTTATGACCATTTTTCACACTTACAACCGTTGCAGCATCCCCGTGGTCATGGGATCTAAGTTTGGGAGCTTAGCAACTGGCATGTATTTATGACAATTGCATTGTCCTGGAGTCATGTAATCACCATTCGTAATCTTTTCAGGCAGCTTCTGACAAACAAAGTCAATGTGGGAAGCCAGATTTGCTTAGCTACAGTATGATTCACTTAACAACAGCAACGAGTTACTTAACATCTGTGGCAAAAGGTTGTAAAATGTGGCATAATTCACTTAATAGCTGCCTTGCTTAGCAACAGACATGTTGCTTCCAGTTCTGGTCATCAAAATACAAAAAAGATTCTGAAACTACAAAAAGTGCAGAGAATAGCAAGAATGATATAGAGACTAGAAACTAAACTACAAGTAGTCCTTGAGATACAAACCTAATTGAGCCTGCCCATTAGGTTCATAAGTCAAAAAAATCATCAAATGAATCAGTTTTACAAATTTTAAAATCAAATGCAATAATTGAATCAAATGTCTTGTTAAATGAACAAAGATCTACTTACTATTTCCTCTGATTCATTAATTGATTGCTGCCATCCTTAACTGAACTGAGGCTTTCACACAGCTGTTTATGGCTGAGGAACTAAATTGCCCCCAAGCAGGCATGCAGAGCTCTCCCTTCACAGTTGCTTTTTTAAAAAAAAACATTTGCTGCTGGTCAGCTCAAGCTTCTTCGCACAGCTGTCCAGAGGGGGTTGAGGCGGTAATTTACAAAACTCTCAGATTGCAGTTGCTTAAAAAAAGAAAACTTGCCACTGATTAGCTTAAGGTCTCCAGCCAGGCACCCAGAGGGAGATGGGGAATGGATTTACAGAGCTCTTGGATTGTAATAGTAACAGAGATGGAAGAGACCTTGAGATCATCTAGTCCAGTGGTTCCCAAAGTGGGGGGTACTGCCCCCTGGGGGCGATGGGGTACCTTAGGGGGGCACTAAGAGGCAAGAGGGCTAGCAGGGGATGCTAAGAAGTGGCAGGGGGCGCTGGAGGTGGGCCTCTCACAGGGTGCAATTCAGGGGGGGTGATTCTACCTGTTCATTAGTGTTCCTAGTAGTTTGGAGCCCCTGGCTGGCCCTATTCCTCTCTGCCGACTCCTCCATTTCCTGCCCAGTCAGTCCTTATTGTGCATGCACGTCATGCACAATCACTGACAGCCATAGCAGCACGTTGGAGAAGTGGAGCAAGCAAAGCCGGAGGTCGGTAATTTTTGCTGCAAAATACATCCAGATGCCATGTGTTTTTTTCAGCATGGCTGGAGTCCAGCTGCACCAAAAAAAACCCCATGCAGCGTCTGGAGACTTTCTGCAGCGAAAATTACTGACCTCTGGCTTTGCTCTGCTTCTCCAACGTGCCACCACCTCTGCGTTCTAGTCACAGGCCATGCAGGCTCACCCCATTGACTGCTGCACCACTCCACTCAGACTTGCTTGGGCAAGTCCTTCCGGTGCAGTGGGCTCAATGGGGTGGCCCTGGGGGGCCGGCACCTAGAATGGAGCCACAGTGGTACATTGGAGAAGCAGAGCAAAGCCAGAAGTCAGTAATTTTTGCTGCAAAAAACCTCCAGCTGCTGTGTTGTTGTTTTTTTTGGTGCGGCTGCAGTCCAGCCACACCGGAAAAAACAAGCGGCGGCTGCAGGCATTCATGACAAGGGCGACGTGGGCTGGTGGGGACCCCAGTGACAACAATGGCTCAGCCATGGCTTGCCTTCCCTGGCAGTCAGCCGTGGGAGGAAGGTAAAGTCACGGCTGTGGGATGACAAAAGAGGCAGTCATGGGGGAGGAAACAGAGAGATTAAGGTCTGGGGCCTCTGAAAGGGGAAACGGGGTGATGCAGGATTAGCACAGGCTTTTGACAGATTAGGCCACACTGCCTGGGCAGAAAATAGGTAGATAGGTTAAGGAAGGGATAGAGAGAGAAGGAACTAGAGAAAGAGAGAGAAGGGAAAGAGAGAAAAGGAAAGAAAAAGAGAGAAAAAAGAAAGGGGAAAAGGGAAAGAAGGAAAGATAAGAGAAAGAGAGAAGGAAACAGAGAAAGAGAGGGAAAGAGAGAAGGAACAGACAAGAAAGTAAAGAAAAAAGGGAGAGAGAAAGGAGGAAAAGGGATAGACAAAGAAAGAGGAGGGATGGAAGGAAGAGACAAAGAGAGAAAGTGGGAAAGAGAGAAAAAGAGAGGGAATGAGAAAGAAAGAAGGAGGGAGGAGAAAGTGAATGGGATATGGAGGGAGGGAGAGAAAGAAAGGGAAAGAGAAAGAGGGAGAAAAGAGAGAAAGGGAATGAGAAAGAAAGAGGGAGGAAAAAGTGAATGGGATATGGAGGGAGGGAGGGAGGGAAAGAAAGAAGAGAGAAGGAAGAGACAAGAAAGAAAAGAAAAGAGAAAGGAAGAAAAAGGATAGACAAAGGGGATGGAAGGAAAGGGACAGAAAGAAAGAGAAAGGAAGAAAGAAAGGGAGGGAGGGAGGGAGGAGAAAGTGAATGAGATATCTAGTCTAACCACCTACTCCAACAGAGTTAGAAGGGAGTGTGTGTGTGAGACTTCCGGTTTGAAGTCTCTTCGGTGACAGACAGAAATCTGCTATCTTGCACAGTTTCAGTCTGGGCTCACCGCTGGAGCGCCCAAGCTGGCTGGTTTCGGGGCTAAGCCACCCTGTAGAGGTGGTGAAAAGGGGGGAGACTGCCAGCAGGGTTGAGGAGAGCTGCATCTCTCCTCCTCAGCTGGCCATTACTCCCTTTCCCGAAGTTGGTTGCAGCGGTGGTCAGAAATGGCCACCACAAAGAACTCGACCAGAAAAGAATGTGCAGGAGGAAGATAAGAAGTGAAAGTTTTGGCTGACCAGGTTAAATTGTAAAAGCAACAACTTAAGGTACCCTGGAATTTAAACTTACAAAAAAATAACATTGCTCCCAAAGAATAGTCGGAAGCAGCAAAGGAAAGTGAAAAGGGAAAGGTTTGGGTTTTTTTTTCTTCTCTTCCCTTCCCAATACTGACAACTAAGAGACTTAAATAAGAAATCGGAAAAATCCGCTTTGACATCAACAGGCAATTAAGCTGAAAATAAAACAAAATGTCAGAGGGATAATAAAGATTTCTGGACACTAAATTTTTTTTCCATAAGCAGGAAGGGAGAGAAAAAGAATAAGGGCAGGATCTGGAAGAGGGAGGAGACTGCCTGGAATTAAAAAGAATCTACAGTAAAACTTCAATAAGACTTCTAAAAGATACATTCTAACTGAAACTTTATAACTAAACAGTAACCCCAGGAAGAGAAAGTGAAAAAAAGAGCAAAAAGAAACAGCCTGCATGTATTTGGATTATTTGGTGATTTTTGGATTCTTGGTTTATTACATTTGAATGACTAAAATTTATTGGGTGGTTGTATCAAAATTTATACAATGGCATCACTTCTAGATGAATTGAAAATGGAGCTTAAAAAGTACAAAGAAGATGCACAAGAAGGGAAAGGTTCTTTTGGCTTCGTTTTTCAATTCTTAGAAATGGAGATTTGGAACTGAGAAACAACAAGAAATGTCTGCAAAACAAGAAGACTGGGACAAAGAAGAAGCCATCTTTAACGAACAAGTAATTTTATGTGGGGAAGAAAAAGGAAAGGGGGGAAAGAGAACAGAAAATTTAAGATTTTAAAAAACAACCAAAGAAAAGAAAAATAATTTGAAAAATAAGTATAATACTGGAAAGCAACAGAAAAGGGGAGTACAGAAGAGAGAAATAGAGGTAGAGAGATAAGGGGGTAAAAAGGAGAGAGAGAAGAAGAGAGGGAAGAAGGAAAGGAAAAGAAGTTACAAAGGACCAGAACAAGATATAGAGAAACAGGATCTATTTAGAGATAATGGGTGAAAATTTAACTGAAAAAGGGATTCTATAAAGATACATAAGATTGTATTGTTATATTAGTAATAGAAATAACTTTAGAAAATTGGAAACAATATATGATTAAAATGAGGGATAAAATAGTGTAATTTAGTGAAATGTTTGTTAATAAAATGAAATGAAATAAATGAAAATTGAATTAGGAAGGAACGGGAACATCTTAATTAGTTAATGTTTTATAAAATATAAGTGAAGAGGGGGGAGAATTAATTATGAAAAGCTTATAATTGTTCCCATAGAAGTATGATATTTAATTGAAAAGTAATGGTAAAGAAGTTAAGATTTTAATTAATATTAATATTAATGATAGAATTGAATTGGAATGGAATGTGTTGTTTTAATTACATACATTTATAATTTTTTCTTTTTTTAAGAATATAGTGTGTATTTTAAGAATGTACCAAGCAGAATCCAAATGGAAGTTATGTATTATATTGAATGTTATAACTTTAGGGTATATATTGAAGCCTAAATAAGAGTTAAATGAATAAACTTAAAAGATATAAAGGCGTCATACTCCAATCAGTAACTACAGGAGACATTTTGTTTAATGAGAAAAGATAATAGATAATTGAAACAGAACAGACAAAAATATAAATACAATGATTTGAATTGAGATGAGAATTAAAATAAAATTGAGAAAATTAAAAGAGGGGAGAAGCTATGCTGAAAATGTAAAACAGTAATAAGATATGGAATAGAATATAAAAATGAGCATGAAGTTGAATTTGTGTCTGTACGAAGAAATGTAACCTGGGATTATGCTACTTTCAAAAAAGATGTTTTATTTGTATATTTTTTTCTTTGTGAAAACTCAAATAAAATTTACACACACACAAAAAAGAAGGGAGTGTGTGTGTTTGTGTGTGTCTGTGCTTGTGTGTAAGTGCGCATGGCTGTCAAAACTCCAAAAACAGGTCAAGTAGCTCTGGGGAGGTCAGTCATAAATTAGAACACTTACTAAGCAACTGGCCATTAAGTAAGGACCACATATTTGGTTTGCCAGTCACATGGCCACCTGGCCATACCCACCCATTCACATGACCACCAAACCATGCCCATCCAGTCACGTGACTACAAAGCCACACCCAGCCAGCAAGCTACACCCACCCAGTCACATGACCATCGAGCCACACCCACAAATTAGGCCACCCCCACAGAACCAATTGTTAAGAAATTTGAATCCCACCCCTGGGTGAGAGGCACTGACAATGAGTTTGTACCACTAAGGGGGTGGTGGACTGAAAACATTTGGGAATCACTGATCTAGTCTAACCCACTGCTCTCATAAGAGAGCATTTCTGATAAATTCCTATCCAGTGTCTTCTTAAAAACTTCCAGTGATGGAGCATCCACAATTTCTGGAGGCAATTTAAATTTAAAATCTACAAACTATAGTAATATACACTAATCTCCAAAATAAAAGCAAGGCAACACAACATTATAGAATGTTTTGTGTAGATGCAGGCTAGCATTTCTAAAGCAGTTTCAAGGCAAGTGCAAAAAAAAATCTTTGCAAAGTATTGTACTTACAAACACAATAGTTTGTAAAATATAGTATTTAAAAAGTAGAGCAGTTCACAAAGTGCTTATAAAGAGTACTATAGAATAACAAAATAGAATATTTTAAAATACTTACAGAAGCAATTCTAGCATTCCATTCTAGCTGTAGTCGTCAAGCCTACGCAGCACCCAAAACCCCCAAAAATAAACTTTGGCGTGCAAAAATCATCAGATGTTGTTTGGTCCCATCTGACCAGGGACCAAAAAAAAAACCCAAAAACCCTGCTGGCTTCAGGAAAGTGCATGTCATAACCCCAAATGACACGGGCAAGTCACAGAGTTAAAAATGGCTGCACTGCAGCAGTGACTTAATCCGAGTCACATGGTTACAGAGGCTTTTTTTTATCCCAATTTTGAATTTCTAATTTAAGTACCCTTTCTGAATCAATTCATTCTTGTGAAAATTCACTAAATTAATGTTTGTACCCAGGAGATTACTTGTATATGATGAACACTTAAGTGAACTAGGTATGTCTAGCCTGGGTGTCGGCAACATGCGGCTCCAGAGCTGCATGAGGCTCTTTGGGCTCTCTGCTTTGGCTCCCTGCCCCATCACTGGCTGGCCCCGCCTCTCACCCTCCCTTGCCTGGTCTGACAAGGTAGGGACGATGGCGGGGGATGGAGAAGCGGCCAGGGATGATTCTCCGGCGCCTTACCCTTGCTGTTTGTTGCTGCACTTGTTAGTGCTGGGCATGACTCGCAACCGACATTGGCCTCGCTAATACGAGGGCTGGTGGGGTGGGAATGGGATCCAGGAGGAGGAGACGATGGAAAGGGGGATGGGCCCACAGCACCCAGCCACTCCTTTAAGATGCTCAGGGCAGCAGGAAAAGGGGGTTGGCCCTGCTGAACCTCGTACACCCACCCTCAGGGTCAGGCTTGGAGAAAGCCAGAGCCTCACCCGTGAGCCAGTTTCCCCCTTTCTATGTCTCTATGTGGGTATCTCTCTTGCACTCTCTGTCTCTGCATCTCTTCTCTCTCTCTCTCTCTCAGAAAGCTGCAGCTGGGCCAAGCCAGCAAGCTCTTTTCGGGGCTCTTGGCTATTCCTTTTACTTCTTTTTGGAAATCTGGGCTGGTTGAGGAACAATCACCAGCCACGGCAGAGGCTTCCCTTTGGTCGACCCTCCTCCTTCCCCTCCTTCTCTCTTGCAACCGGGGGCTGTGGCGGGGCCGGGAGGGTGCACATGCACAGGGAGGGTAAGTGCCTAAGTGCAGCAAAGACGCATGTGGGGAGGGCGACTGCTTGCTTAAGGAGGGTCTTAACAGGACGGAGCTTCTCTCCTGCACTAAGGCTCCAGCCATCACCTTGCGGTGTTGTCCCCCCCCCTCAGCAGCTCTTCAGCTGAGCACAGAGGGCCCGAGTTCCAGCCTGAAGCGGCAGGAAGCAAAGGCTGCCTTATGCACAAATGTGGCTTCGCTTCTGCACTAAGGCTCCAGCAACCCTCCTCCCCCTCCTTCTCTTCTCACGACCCCCTAGCCGAGAGAGGGGGGAGAGAGAGAGAGAAAGAGAGGCAGACAGACACACACACAGAAAGGGAAGGGGGAGAGAGAGGCAGAGAGACATAGACACAGAGTGTGATACACGGAGGGGAAGAGAGAGGGAAAGATAGGGAGAGGGGAAGAGATAGAGCGGGAAGGATAGGGAGAGACACAGAGTTACAAAAAAACGGGGAGAGAGATACAGAGAGAAGGGAAAATATGGAGAGGGGAGAGAGATACAGAAAGGGGGAGAGGGGGGAAGAGATACAAAGAAGCAGAGGGGGGGAGAGGGGCAGAGAGAGATACAGGGGAAAGACATAGACTGAAAGAAGGGTTTTGTGGCTGAGTAGGCATGGGTAGGGGGGTCATGTGACATGGGTGGCAGTGAGTGACATTGAGTTGGCCATGCCCACCCAGGTTTTGTGGCTCCCGGTGATTCTTTTTTTCAAGTTGAAATGGGTCGAAATGGCTCTTTGAGTGTTTAAGGTTGCAGACCCCTGGTCTAGCCTAATAACTGATCAAGGAGAGATTCAATCTAGAAATGAGAAATGTTCTGACAGTGAAAACAATCAACCAATGGAACAGTTTGTTTTCAGAAGTTGTGGGAGCTTTATCATTAGATAAAGAAGGGACTGGACTGTCAGAAATGGTGTAGGGTTTCCTGCTTGGGCAGGGGAGTGGACTAGGTAACCTACAAGGTCCCTTCCAACTCTTGTTATTCTGTTAACAAAGGATTAGAGGTGACATGTTAGCTGTCTTCCAATACATGAAGGGCACTCACAGAGAAGAGAAGTGATATTCTCCAAGGTACTCAAGAACAGGACAAGAAGTAATCAGTGGAAGCTTGGATACAGAGCATCCAACCTGGAACTAAGGAGAAATTTCCTGACAGTGAGAACAACTATTTAGTGGAACAACTTGCCTCCTGGAGTAGTGAGTGCTCCATCATTAGATGTTTTCAAGAAAAGATTGGACATTGATTTGTCTGGCATAGTATAAGGTTTCTTACCTTGGGCTAAACTAGAAGACCCCCAAGGTCCCTTTCAGGCCTATGATTCAATGTTTCTAGTGCAGTTTATTAAAAAGGGATAATACAGAGTAGTGAAATAATTTAAGATACCATAAAGATTTTAGTGATCTTTTATTAGATATTTCATTTTGCGATAATTCTTTTTTTTTTCAAAGTTAATATTTCTCTTCCTTTCTTAGATTTGTGATATTGCAATTAATTGGGCTGGAGGCCTGCATCATGCCAAGAAGTTTGAGGTAATCGTCAAGTCTGCTTTATTTATTAGGAAGGCATAGTGGTTCCTTTCAACTGATATACAGTAATTTCTTTATTTTCATTCTCCAGGCTTCTGGGTTTTGTTATGTGAATGACATCGTGATTGGCATTTTGGAGCTTCTCAAGTAAGTATTCTTGTTTGCATGAATAATACACCACAGTACAAAGTGTTCTCTCACGTCCCCTTGGGTTTTTTATATAGGTATATGAGGTATCTTTCCAGGTGCCAAAAATTAAAAATACCCAAACATTTACAAAATGTTGGAAAACTCACCCCAGAATTCATCATAAAACTCACCCCAGAGTTCATCATAAACTAAAAGAAAGGGAAAAAAGTAGGAGTAAAAAAAATGTAAAGAAAAAATGTAGAGAAAAGAAATAAGAATATGGTAATGAAAGAGAAAAGAAATATATAAAGAAGTGATTTCCAGCTTTGATCGCAACAATTTTAACAATTATGGTAATTTTTCACCTCTTCTAATTTACAACCAATGTTGTCTTCATCCCATAAGCCATCTCTTATCTGTAAACAAATCCATAAAGCATATAATTTCAGTCCTGGTGTCAGCAAGTCCATTAAGAGTTGTCAGAAAGTTGTTCCTCACTTGTCTAAATTGCTGCTGTAACACTTAACCTTATTGAAATAAGCCAATTTTATATTCCTTCCTTTTACTTCAATCTTTAGTCCATTCAAGTAATGTCATAGAACTTGATTTATTTTTATTTATTTTTTGTCCTTTCTCACAATTTTCATTCAAATTTAACAGACCTCTTTTGTAAATCCAATTTGTTTATTATTTGTAGTTCTTTTTTTTGATTTTTAAAGTATCAACTGGTTTCATTTATGTGCCTTTCCACATCATTCTTGTAACCTGTCATTAGTAGATCCACTTTTAGTGTCAATTCTCCTCCATGCTGCATTGAGAGCCCAGGATGGGTTGACTCCTTCCTATGATGTCATTTAGCTGAGTCTGTACTAAGATATAAAAGCCAGCCCCCGGGAGAGACCCGAGCTTTTGACTCAGCTCCTTTCAGTCAGTAGCTGTGTCTCTGAAAGCGTTCTGTTAGACAGCACTCACAGCGATCTTCAGTATTTTTTTCCTCACTTCAAGTAGCTCCCAGAGCAGCTGCTCTTCCAGGAAAGCAGGGCTCTCTCTCCTGCAACGTTGGGAACAGCGTTACAGAGCTCTGGGCAGGCAAGCTGGGCAGTGTCCCCCACGCCTGCGGTTTGGAGTGATTGTAAAAACGATCGGCAAACTGATCAGAGCACAAGCCAGCTGATCATGTGGCTGGTTGCTGCATTTTTCCCTTGCTGACTTCGCTCGGGGCTCTGTATAGTCTAAGGAGCAATTCTTCAATCTTGGAGCCTGTTTTCCTGTAGTCAGTGGCCATCTTGGATTCAAGCCTTCCACCATGAGGTGAGCAGCCATTTTGTAGGCCCGGGGGCCATTTATACCCTAAGGGGCTTAATAGAAAAATTTCTAACAGCTTCTTTCCAATGCAAGAGCCTTTATTCTACAAATGGAGCAAGATAAGGCTCAGGCAGGGCTCCTCGCCCCCAGTGGAACAGTCTCTTAAGCCCAATAAGAGAAAAAGACATAGGCAACACACCCAATCAGTCCAGAGGGAGGTGGCTGCTAAAATCAAAGCTAAGGCTCTAGCCCCTAAGAAGGCATCTCAGGCTGAATTGAGGACAGAGAAGCACAGAGATGCAGCTCTAGAGAGGAGTTCAACAGAACTATTCAACAGTAGGGAGTGCAACTACAGCATGTTTCAGGTGATACTTGTGGGCCCCAACCAAGCCCTCCCAGGGGAGGAGAAGTTATCTATGAGCCTTTCCATCCTCCATCCTGAGATCCTCAGGATTTAAGCAGATCTGGGCCTTATTTCCAACAGGCTTCTGTGCCCTATGCTCCTCCCCCTCTCTCCAGGCCTCGAACCTCTCCTCAATCACTCCCATAGCAGTGGGCCTTCGGCCTTCTGCCTCTACCTTTGAGCATAGACCAAAAGATATCCAAGATGTTGTCTTATTAGCCATTAGGCAGGGATTGGCTGAAGGCTTCAAGTAAATTCTTCAACCTCTGGAAAGGGTTCAGGCCCTTCTCCCTTCTCAATCTATAAGTTCCTTGCCTCCTTATCCTGATTTACACAGGCCCCAGGACCTCAGGGTCCATTCTTCTCTACCAGAATGGGAGGAAGTTGATGAGGAAGGAAGGCCTTCACCATCTGAACACAGTTACTTTTCTCATTCAGAGAAGAGGGTGAAATTTTTGATCAAAATCTTTCAGAGGAAGAGGATTCTAGCCCAGAGCAGACATCCTCTGCATTGGTCTTCAAACCGACTCTCTTCAGGCCATTACTCAACAAGGCCTTAGTCACTGCCAAGCTATCGCCAGAGGAAGTGGCTCCCAAGGCACAAGGAAATCCCTCTAGCCAAGGGGATTCGCTCTTCTCCAAGCCTGCAGTGCATGCAGAGATTTTATCTTCTCCCATTTTGTTCCTGGACATGATCAAGTGCGTTTCTCCTTCAGCAGGTCCTTGCCCATCTTCTCTGGATAAGCGTTTCTACAATGTCAGCGCAGCTCTGGACAATGCCCTGGCAGTGCTTTCTGTTGACATTCCGGTTCTGGCCTCGTTCTCATCTTCTGGCACTCCCACAGAGCCAGAAGATATCCTGAAACCGGATGATAAACGCTCTGAACAGACCCTCAAATGCAATCACCAGGCCGCTGCTTGGGCTGTTCGGGCTTCAACAGCAGCATCCTTTTTCACGAGGGCATCCATACGGTGGCTACGCCAACTCCAGAATAGATTGCCTGCTTCTGACCTTCGGTCTCACCAAGACCTTAATAAGATTATTACAGCGGCGGAATTCACTCTCAATTCCACCAAATTTGCATCCAAGGCCATGGCATCTTCTGTAGCAGCAAGAAGACTTTTATGGCTCCAAAATTGGCAGGCAGAGTCACACTGAAAATGGAAGCTGGCTTCAGTTCCATTCGCAGGTGATAAGCTTTTTGGCGATGCTCTGGAACCTTCTCTCATCGAAACCAGAGATAAACGTAAAATTCTCTCTTCCTCTGGGAAGAAAGCCGACTATCGCCCTGCTCCTTATCGCCCTCCTGCCTTCCAAGCGGAGACCTCATCGCGCTTCGCCCGCTCTCACAGGCCGTACTCCCAACACCAAGACCAACATGCGGAAGCATCTGACAGGCAACAACCTTCTACTGGTAAACGGCCCTTTCGGGAGGGAGGGGGTCATTCCTTCCATCGCTCTAAGTAATCCCTCATTCTCCTCACCCATCAGAGGTCGCCTAGCCTTCTTTGCCTCTAAATGGGAGGAGTCAACGACGGATGCCTGGGTGCTCAGCACTATTAGGTCAGGGTTACAATTGGACTTCCTAATGCCACCACCCCAAAAAATTTTTATCTGTCCTGTCTCTTGGGACATTTCCAGGCAAGCCCTCATGAATCAGGCCATTCAGCACCTTCTTGAAATCAGGGCTATTCAACCTGTTCCCCCCTCTCAACAGGGACGTGGGCTTTACTCTCGCCTTTTCATTGTTCCCAAAGCCTCGGGGGTGGCAAGCCATCCTTGATCTAAAATTTCTCAACCAATTTGTAAAATACAGGCGATTTAAAATGCAGACTGCATTCTATTTTAGAGAGCGTTCGGGAGGGCGACCTCCTTTCTTCCATTGATCTCACTGAGGCTTACCTCCACATCCCAATTTGGCCTCATCATCTCCAGTTTCTCTGTTTCTGTTATCAGAATACCCGTTACCAGTATCGAGCACATCCCTTTGGCCTCTCATCGGCTCCAAGGGTCTTCACAAAGGTTCTGGCAGCATTGATGGCATCTCTGCGTTCTATTCCAGTGAGGATCCAATGCTACTTGGACAACATTTTGATTCTATCCTCTTCCATCCTTGTGGCCCATCAGGATCTGCAAATTACCCTGTCATGTCTCCAGAGCCACGGATTTTCCATCAACCCCAAAAAGAGCCAGATCTCTCCCACAAACAAATTGCAACACTTGGGAGCAGTCATCAATACCATGTCATGCCAGGTTTTCCTGTCCCCAGCTCATGGAAAGAGCCTTGCAGAGATCATCAGCCAGATCCAGCAACATCAAATTGTCCCCCTGTCGCTGCTGTCCAAACTTCTGGGGAAGATGGTCTCCTGTACTGGCATCGTCCCGTGGGCTCGGCTCCACTCCCAACCCCTCCAATGGTTCCTTCTTCCCTATCAACGAGTAGGAACCAGCCACTCATCCATCAAGGTCCCACTCCTGCCACAAATCTGGAGATTTCTCAATTGGTGGCATTGCCCGTCAATCTGGAGGGGACTCCTGTTCAGGGACCCAGACAGGCTAGTGATAACCACCGATGCCAACCTCCTGGGTTGGGGTTCCCATATGCAGGGCCAGATAGCTCAGGGCGTTTGGTCCAGATCAGAGCAGACACTTTCCATAAATTGGCTAGAGCTCAGAGACATTTTTCTGGTTCTCAAGCATTTCAGGAAATCAGTGATCGGCTCTCATGTTCTCGTCCTTACGGACAACATGGCCGCAAAGGCTCATGTCAACCGACAAGGGGGGACGAGGTCCAAAGCCCTCATGAGAAAGGCTCTACAGTTGGGGTTATGGGCAGAGAAACACTTGTTGTCGATCTCGGCGGACCACATCTCCGGGGTCGACAACACCTAGGCCGACTGGCTCAGCAGGAGCCTAGTCAAGCAGGCAGAATGGTCCATTCTTCCATCTCTATTCAGGGATCTTTTCTCAGATTCGGAGCACCGGAGGTGGATCTCTTCTCCACTCCTCAAAATGCCCAAGTCACCAGATTCTTCGCCAGGTTTCCTTGCCAGGGAGCGGAGGGGACCAATGCTCTTCAGTGCAGATGGCCCAAGGGTCTCCTCTACGCCTTTCCCCCGCTTCCCATCATTCCGGCAGTAATTCGGAAGATGTTTGTCCTTTGTTCCTTTCACAATGATAGGGTTGTTCTTCTGGACCCCTCATTTATTCTGAAGGTTAACACCTGGTTTCACTGGTCCCAGGACATTGTTTTGCCTGACTTCTGTCCTCTCCCGCACCATGACTTAGAGCGGCAGTGGCACATGCTAGATGTAAGAAGCGCTCTTAGAATATAAATTAAGCACATTTCCTCTTTCAGTAAGTCAGAAGCCATGTTTGTTTCCTTTTTCCCTTCTCACTTGGGGCACAAAGCCTCTTCTACTATTAGCAGGTGGGTCAGGTCTTGCATTGAGCAGGCCTACAAAGCTGCGGCCCTTCCGGTTCCCCAAAGTCTGACGGCGCACTCTACCAGAAGCGCAGCCACTTCTGCTGCCTGGACGACCCAAGGATCCTTGGAGGAGATTTGTCGTGCGGCCACGTGGACATCCCTGTCTCCTTTCATCAGACACTACCATTTGGATGCTTTTGCCTCGGCGACTGCAGCCTTCGGCAGACGGGTGCTTCAACAAGTGGTTCCACAATCTGTGTGATGAGCTGGATGAGGACCCGCCCATGGACATGCAAGCTTTGGTGTGTCCCATCCTGGGTTCTCGATGCAGCATGGAGGAGAATGGGCATTGGTAGAAGTTACCGCGAACGCTCTTTCTATCTATGCTGCGAGAGAGCCCAGCCCCTTCCTTGATTCGTCCGGAGAGGGTAAGACATATTTCTGTATTTATTTTGGGCTTTCAGAGACACCTTTCAGTCTGTCAAGTATCTTCGCCAAAACTGGGGTCTCTCCCGGGGGCTGGCTTTTATATCTTAGTACAGACTCAGCTAAATGACATCATAGGAAGGAGTCAATCCATCCTGGGCTCTCTCGCAGCATAAATAGAAAGGACGTTCACGGTAACTTCTACCAATGCCTATTCTGTCTTTGACTTATCAGATAAAACTTGTTCATTTTCTTCTGTTTCTTCCATAACATCTTTGGAAACAGTTTGTCTCTAAAACCAGCATTGTTATTGACATTGTTGATATTAAATTTTGATTCCATTTTTTAAAAGTGTTCATCAGTATTTCCAATGTTACAATGTTTTGTGTTAGCTATAGCTGTTAATTTGGTTTATGTATTCTTCTCCTTTAATTAAAAACTTCAGTTCCCTCTAGAGTTCAATTTTTAAAATTGCTTATTTCAATTATGTCTTAGAAAAAAAATCAAAATGTTCATTTTCCCAGGTGAAGGATTATTTATGGTAGTCCTCAACAGACAACCACAACTGGAACCAGAATCTTCATTATTGAGCAAAGGAGGCCCATATGATTGCTTTGGTCAACAATGAGAATCTCAGCACTCCTGGTTATAGTAGTTAAGCAATCTCCCTGGCAAAGGGAGTGAAAGAGTCGCCTGTTGAGTTCAGCTCCTGTCTGGCTGGATGCAGAAGGGAACTCCTCTTCAAGATCTGACCTTTCCTTTTGTAGCCTGCCAGAAGAGTTCCCCTATCCTTCATGCTTGGAAGGAAACTCTTCCGGAGAGCTGCAGGAATGATGCTCAGATCTTCGGGATCCAATCTCCATTTCTGTAGCCTGCTGGAAAAGTTTCCCCTCACAAGCAACCCTTTTGTCAGATCCGTGTATCTGCCATTCTGCAATGGAAGAAGGGTGTGTGTGTGTTTGATACAAGTAATTCTTTTTGATGTAATCTGAATATCCTAACTCTTGTACTGAATCTGTATGACCTGTTACACGATTTACAACTGTTACCTGGTGCCCCAGATACCTGGAAACTTCTCACCTCTCAAAGAGATGGCAAAAGGAGAAGGGACCATATAAATTCCAATTCCGAAAGAAACTTCCTGGGAATCTCTTCTTAGCTACGTTCTCAGAGGCGAGGGGAAAACATGTTTGCTTCTGTGTATTGGCAAAATCCACATTGGACTAAGGGGAGGGGTTCTAACTCCGTTTATCTGAGCTGCATGCCTGGAAGGATATCAGACCCTGCTTTGAATGTTATTTGCTTTCTTCCTCTTCAATAAAGAATTCCTTTTTGGCTTCTGGTTTTGAACTTCCCCAAAGACAGACCGCTGACTGTGATTGTGCATGACTTTGGTCCATGCTTTGGCGTCGGAGAACCCCAATCCTTTGGATGTGGGGCAGAAGCCGCCTCATAGAGGTGGCGGAGGAAGGGGAGACTGTCAGTTGGGTAGAAGGGAGTTGCAAATCCCCTCCCTAGCTTGGCAATTACTCCCTCCCAAAGACGCTTAAAGTGGTGGTCTAAAATGGCCACCCTGAAGATTGGACTGGAATAAGATTGTGCAGGAGAGAGTGAAAGAAGCGAACAGCAGGAGGAACGAGATGATATAATTAAATGAAAGATTAACAGGATTAACATTTCAAAGAATTCTTAAGAAAGGATTTAAAGCGGCGAATTGAAAGAGGAAAAAAAAGGTATGAATTGCCTTTGATAGTGGCGGAGCTTCAAACCGAGAGAGATAGAAGCTGGAGGAGGAATCATCTAATCAACTTGGATAAGTATATCTTGTTTTTACATAGGCACTGATAAAGCTGAACTATAGATTGTTAAAGAGAAAATTTAATATCAATTGGATTTGACCTTTTTGAAAAATCATGGTTTAAAAACCTCTGAATAATTGGGAAGGAAGAAGCAAAGAGGAGGTGTGGATTTGTCAGAACAAAGAGTGCCACCTGAGTTAAACCTATTTTCTTTTAAAAGACTCTGTTTCTTAAGAATACAAGGAAATTGATACAAAATAAGAATTTTGGAAAATTGAAACATTGAAACAAAGAAAGAAACGGAGATTCTGCCCTTGGATTAATTGTTGATTCTGATATGGATTTGGCATTGGATTAGCTGTGGATTAAAACTTGAGAGGAAGAAAATAAAAGCAGACTGTTGGAAATTAATTTTAAAGACGCTATTTGGACTAACTAGAAAGCTGTAAAATGGCAATGTCTCTTCAGGCATTAAAAATGGAACTTAGAAACATGAAAGAAACATTACAAGAACGAGGTGAAACTCTGGGCCTTTGTTTTTAATTTTTTTGAAGATGCAATTGCAGAGCATGAACAACAAAGACAAAGAAGAGGAGGTGGAGCAAACCTCAGAAGGAGCCATCTTTAACTACCATCAAGAACAAAGAAATCTGGAAAGAAAGAAGAAAAGAGTTGGAGATAAATATCGGAGATTTGGGAAATTGGATAAAGAGGGAAATATCCGGAAAATTAAAAAAGGGAAAAAGAGCAGAAATTTGAAAGGCAGAAGGGAGTTATAAATAGAGAGGGGGTTAAAAACTGGATTGAAAGAATAAAAGAGAAAATATCAGGAGAAGGAAGGGAAAAAAAACAGTATTTGAGAACTAAGAAATATGGGAATTTAAAAACAATAGGGAAAAATTGTTAATTAGACATAGAGATAATGGCTGATTGATACTTAGAGAGGGGATTCTGCAAGGTGCTGGGGAGTAACATAAATAAATTTGCAGTTGTGAAACGGGGACATATAGATTGACAAGATGGAAAATAGAATTGTTTTTTGTTAATGCTCTCCCTTTATGTATAGAGACAATTGTAATACATAATAGAATATGTTAATTAAATATATTAAAATATACTGAGATAAATGGAATGATATAGGAGAAGAGCTGAAATGGAATTAACATCAATGTTTAGGATTAAATGAGTAGATTTATATGTCTCTTTGTTCTTTTTGAAATTGTAGATAAACTTTATGAAATTAAAAAGGGAAAACCATGCAGAATCTGATTTATATATTTTATGTAGTCTTAAGGGGGATTATTAATTTTAATGTTTTAGGTAATAAAATGTTAAACATTCAATAGGATTTAAAAGGGGAAATAATGAATATGTAACAGGTGGCGCACATAGACTGATATTTTAGGGGAGAAACCAATTTATAGAAAGAGTGTTATTAATTAGAACTTAAGAGGATGGTACAAATGTGACAGTTAAAAGTACTAAAGTATAATAATTATGAAGTTAATATACGAGAATTAAATAATGAGATAAGCATTTGGAATAATATAACAAAATAGAAAATGTACAAAAGCATCATTAAGATAAGAAATTGAATATAAAAACTGAATATGTAACTATGGTCATATTTGTATGTATATGTGAAACCTGCAATCATGCTGTTCTATAAAAAGAGATGTTAAAATGTGGAAAACTGAATAAAATTTGTTTAAAAAAATATAAAGAAAGAAAGAAAGAATTCCTTTTGAAATACCCAGTTTTCAAAAGTTCATTCTTATCATCTGAAGGAGGGAGAGTCTAGACCTTACACCTTTTCTTCTCAAGGGCTGCCTTGCAGGGCAGGGTGGGGAAAATTCAGCTCTATGTGGTTCCCACCTGGCAAGTGGCCTTTTTATTCTTGACTTTCTGGGGAAGCTAGCAGAGAAGATTGCAAATGGTGATCATATGATTTCATGGCTCTTAACAACCAGATTTAAGTATGAACAGGTTGCCAAGCATTCTGATCATGATCATGTGAACTTGCGTGATGATGCAATATTTTGCAATGGCTGGAAGTGCTTTATGGGCTATAAAACATACCATCGTAATTCTGAACAGTCATTAAACAGTTTTAAGTCTATAAAAACTACCTGTGTAATGCATTCCAAAATCTTATTTCAAATTTATCTGGACCCTTAATTCATTTATAACTTTCTAAAATCAAAGTTAACTTTTTATTGTTTATTTCTAATGTTTTAAATTCTGGTAGAAGTACTGGTGATATTTTTGCTTGCTCATTAAGTTCAGAGGGAATGTATTAACATTCTGGTAGAAGTACTGGTGATATTTTTGCTTGCTCATTGAGTTCAGAGGGAATGTATGAGCATAACTTCAGAAATTCTCTACATACCATCACTCCATCATCACTCCAGTTCTTCATCAATTCTGAAAGGAGAGTGACAAAAACAAGAGCGTATTACAACTACAGAGAGGTGATGCATGATTGAGAAAACTCTTGAAATAGAAAATGAGTATTTTTGCCTGCTTTGCAATTTATCAGAATGTGATCCTGGACAGATTTTTCTTTCTTCAGTAGGCTTTTAAGGTGCTGGCAATTTAGATTAATGCTGCAGAATTGCAGCAGCTTCTAACAGAATTGGAAGGGACCTTGTAGGTCATCTAATCCAATCCATCTAGCCCAAGCACTGGTGATAAGTACAGATTTTTCATACATGAAACTTTAAGATTTACCAATGTTAGGAGATACGTTTTTTCCCACAGAAAAGTTTTTTTTTCTCTGACAGGTACCACCCACGTGTACTTTACATTGATATAGACATCCATCATGGAGATGGTGTGCAGGAAGCTTTTTACTTGACAGACCGTGTCATGACAGTATCTTTTCACAAATATGGGAATTACTTTTTCCCTGGTACAGGTACAAAATCTTTTATTGTTCTTTGTCATCTTTTAAGAATCAGAATTCTATAAGCCAGCTAATAAGTATGTGAAAGAATTTCAAATTCTGTGGCACATTTATGAAAAATGGATATTTTCTAATATGTACCTCTATTTGAATTCTACACTGTCATTTAGGTGACATGTATGAAGTTGGGGCTGAGAGTGGCCGCTATTACTGTCTAAATGTACCTTTACGGGATGGTATTGATGACCAAAGTGAGTCTTCCCCTGGACCTTGTTGTATTATTCATCTTCACTACATACTTCACCAGAGAAATTATAGCAGTGGTCTCTTTGTCTTTTTGTTTGGAAGGTTATAAGCACCTCTTCCAGCCAGTCATTAATCAAGTGGTAGAATTCTATCAGCCAACTTGCATAGTGCTGCAGGTGAGAATATTTGATAGCTGTTGCTTGTGGTCATGTGAAGGGACTCATGGATTACAAGAGGGGATTACAATAATAATGAGTAGTTTGCTGGAAAATTCAATTGTCATTATTCCTCATTTTTATCTCTCCTGCTTATCCCTTTAAGTGTGGTGCTGATTCCTTAGGCTGTGATCGCCTGGGTTGCTTTAATCTCAGTATAAGAGGACATGGGTAAGTCCATTTTATAACCCATCAAAAATTAAATGGGAAAATAGGTTAACAAGGATATGACTCTGCTTTTTCTCCCTTTTAATGTTGTCGAAATTCTGGTTTTTTAGGGATTAAGATCCCTCAAAATTCTCCTGTACCCCCTTTTTATTATAAAACACTTTTCCAAAACTGCTGCCAACCATCTTGCAGAAAAAAAGATTTATATTTGTATTGCTATTTAAAAACAAAACAAAACAAATTTTGTTAGTTTTTAAAGACAAACAAAACATAAAACATAAGAACATAAAACCTCTTTTCTGAAAGTTATTTGTAAATTTTAACAAAGCAAATAAAACATTATTTTATGCAGCATTCACATTTCCTTATAAACACATACATATCCTTTCAAATTTCTCATTATTTCTCCCTTTACTTTTATTCAATTATATTTCTTTTCTATATTTATCTATTTTATTCATTATACTTATATTTTCATCTGACTTGTTTTATTCTCTTCTATCTTTTATTCTCAATTATCCTCTTCTAACATTCCTCCAAGGTTTAATTACATAAACACACAAAAACACAAAACATAGAAACATAAAACTAGAACATCTTTTCTGAAAGTTGCTTAGTCACGGGTTACAACTCTTTGTACAGACACAAATTCAAATTCATATTCATTTTATGTACCATTCCATATCTTATTACCATTTTCAATTTTCTATATAGCTTCTCATCTCTTTTAAACTTTCTTAGTTTTATTTTATTTATCTCATCTCAATTCAAATCATAATATTTATTCTTTGTCTGTTCTGTTTCCAGCTATCCATTTATCTTTCTTCTTTAAACAAAACTTCTCCTGTACACTAATTGGAGTATGACGCCTTTATCTTTCCCCTACATTTATAATACTTAATATAATACATAGCTTACATTGGGATTCTGTTTGGTACATTCTAAAATTATACAATATTTTTTATTATCAATGCCAATACAAATCTAATCATTAATATTAGTATTCATTTATATCTTAAACACTTTACATGTTACTTTTCAGTTGAATATCATACCTTTATGGGAACACTTCTGTTTTCCATAATTATTTCCCCCACACATCACCTACTTTAAGTCATTATTTAATTAAAATGTTCCCCCTCCTCCTACTTCAATTCTCTCATTTACTTCATTGCTTTTTTTTTCTTCACAAAAATTTCACTAAATTTCACTAAATGTTTTATCACATTTTAAATTACATATTGTTTCTAATTTTCTGAGATTATTTCTAAATACAAATATAAAAATACAATCTTATGTACCTTTCCAGAATCCCTTTTTCAATAAAGTTTACCCATTATCTCTAAAAGAATTTTGTTTCTTTGCATCTTGCTCCCCACCATTGAGGCTTCTCATCCCTTCCTTTCTCCCTTGCTTATTCTTCTCCTTGCCCTTTTTGCCCCCTTGTCTCTCCACTTCCCTTTTCTTCTTCTGCTTTCCTCCTTTCTGTTGTTTTCTAACATAGTATCCACTTTCACCTTATTTTTCTCTTTTTTTGGTTGTTTTTCCAAGTCTTAAAGTCCCCTTTTCCTCTTTCTCCTTTCCTTCCCCAAATAGAGTCACTTGTTCATCAAAGATGGCTTCTTCTTTATCCCAGTCATCCTGTTGCGCAGTCAGCTTTTCATAAGTACAAACTGCCATTTCTAAAAATTGAAAGAGAGTGCCAAGAGAATCCTTCCTTTCTTGTTCTTTTTTGTATTTTTGGAATTCAAATTTCAATTCATCCACAAGTGATACCATTGTAGAGAGAAAAAGCTTTTCCAAACAACCACACAAGTGCTTGTAATCAGAGATAGTCCTCAGAAGTTCCAAAGTCACCAAACAATCCAAATAGGCTGTTTCTTTTAATACTTTCTCCTTTCTTCACTTTCTCTTTCTGGGGTTACTATTTAGTCACAAAATTCCATTTAAAATATATCTTTTAGAAGTCTTTTTTTTTTTTTAATACAAGTTTTATTAATTTTTTACAACAAACACAAACACATAAAACATAGGACATAACATAAAAACATCATTCTTCATTAATTTACAAGCAGTGTATCGGTTGGTTTACCACTCCTTTTTGTGCATTCATTTCATAGTCATCATAATAATTATGTTGCATAATAACTCACATCATCAATCAACAACCATATATCCCAATATCACTATTGAACAATCATTTGACTGTAATTTAACTAATTCATTACTTAAGCGAGATAACTGTAGTTTAATTAATTTATTTTATAACAGATCATAAAATCATACCAAATCTATCTTAATAAAATATTCTTAAAATATTATCAAAACCAAAAAGAAGGAAAAAAAATGCATATTCGTTATATCCTAGGTTTCTAAATATTCTGTTATTATATTGTATTATCTCACCATTGATAAAAAAGATCCCAAACTTCATAAAATTGTTTATCTTCTTGTTCTCTAATTTCAAATGTCAATCTGCTCATTTTAGCACATTCCAATATTTTCTTAATGATTTCTTCCTATAATGGTATTCTCCCACTTTTCCAATTTTTAGCAAATACAATCCTAGCCGCTGTTAATACATTTACAATCAAATATTTTACATTTTTATTATATATATATATCAGGTAAGATTCCCAATAAAAAAATCTCCTGTTTCAAGTCTATATGTTTCTTTGTCATTTTTTCCAACCATATGCGAATTCTAGTCCAGTATTTCCTAGCCTCCTCACAAGACCACCACATGTGGTAATATCAACCAGGAATCTGATGACATTTCCAGCATTTTTCAGATTTGTTCTTAAACATTCTTGCAATTCTTGTCGGGGGAAAATGCCACCTATAAAACACCTTATACAAATTTTCTTTATATGCTGTTGACATTGTCATTTTATAATTTTGAGACCACAACTTTTGCCATTTCTCTAAATCAATCCCATATCCAAAATTCTTCCCTCAAGCAATCATTGTTTCTTTAACTTGTTCTTCCTCCAATTTAATTTCCAACAAATAATTATATAATTTTTTGATCACTTTTTCATCAGTACCTGTCAATATCCTATCTAAGTCAGTCAATTTATCATAGAATCCTTCCATTTTAGAATCTTTAAGATACCTTGAATGTATTTGCGCATATGAAAACCAATTCCTCTTTATACCTTGTTCTTCTAAATTTTGCATCATTTTAAGTTCACCCTTTTCATCTAGTAATTCCCCATATCTAACTGTTTGTTCCTTCTTATAGGTTATAGGATAAGAAAAAGCTTCAATAGTTGATAACCAAACTGGGATTTTTAAATAACATTGTTTCTTAATTTTCTCCCAATTCAACCATAACGATTCCCATATATAATGCCTTCTAAAATAACCCTGCGATTTAGTTCCCTTATACCATAGAAAAGCATGCCAACCCAATAATAAATAATGTCCTTCTAATGCCAACAATCTAGTCTTTCTTAACATTATCCATTCTTTAGCCCACATTAAATTTGCAGCTTGATAATACAACTCCCAATTAGGAAGGCCAAATCCTCCTCTAATTCTAGCATCCTGTAAGAGTTTTAATTTTATTCTCGCTTTCTTACCTTGCCATATATACTTCAACACAATTTTATTTAATTCTTCAAAATAGTCCTAACCTAACCTAATTGGTATTGTTTGAAACAAATATAAAATTCTAGGTAAAATATTCATCTTAATTGTTGAAATTCTACCTATCAATGACAATTGTAAATTTTCCCATTTTTTCAGGTCAGATGCTATCTGCTGTTTAAGTTTAATATAGTTATTCTCTTTCAGTGCAGCACATCTTGACGTCAAATATATCCCCAAATATTTAACTTTATTCGTAACTTGAATTTTCAATAAGTCTGTCAGCTCTTCTCTTTGTCTTAATTGCATGTTCTTTGTCAAAATCTTTGTTTTGTCTTTATTTATTTTCAAGCCAGCCATCTCACCGTACATCTCTATCTTTCCCAATAATTTTAAAGCTGTCTCTAGAGGATCTTCCAAAATAAAGACCAGGTCGTCTGTAAAGGCTTGCAATTTGAATTCCTCCTTTTTAACTTTCATTCCTTTTATATTTGTATCCTCTCTAATATTTCTATTTAATACTTCCAAAGTTAATACAAATAACAAAGGAGATAATGGACATCTTTGTCTTGTACCTATTTTAATATTAATAGAGTCTGTGAAATCTCCATCTATCATTACTTTTGCCATTTGCTTATAATATATGGCTTCTATTGCTTGAATAAATTTTCTAGCAAAGCCCATCTGTTCCAATAATAATAGCATAAATCTCCAATTCACATTATCAAATGCCTTTTGGGCATCTAAGAATATCAAAGCCATTTGTTTTTCAGGGTGCGCCTCGTAATATTCCAGTGTGTCCAGGATTACCCTCATATTGTCTTTAATTTGTCTCTTTGGTAAAAATCCATTCTGATCAGAGTGAATAAAGTTTTTTAAATATTTTTTTAGCCTCTCTGCCAAGATTGAAGCAAAGATTTTATAGTCTGCATTCAATAAGGAAATAGGTCTATAGTTCTTAATTTGTAATGGGTCAACCCCTTCTTTTGGGATAAGTGTAATATAAGCTTCTGACCATGTTTTAGGTATTTTCTTATTTGTCATAACTTCATTCATGACTTCTAATAGTGAAGTGCTCAACGGTTCTTGTAGTGTTCTGTAAAATTCTGCCGGGAGACCATCTGGTCCTGGTGCTTTTCCATTGTTCTGTCTATCAAATGCTTCAGTTAATTCCATCATTGTTATAGCACTTTCTAGCAAATGGAGATGGAAAAAGAAGAAAGCGCAATAGGTGGACAAATGGAGATCAAAGAACAACGTGAGATAAGATCCACGAGAGCTGTTAGACCTAAATATAAAGCATAACCATGGGGGAAAAAAACTGATTTCCATGAATATAAATGGACTGAATTCAGCTATCAAAAGAAGGAAAACTTTTTATAAATTAGAGAAGCTAAAATTTGATATAATTTGCTTACAAGAAGTACACATTAAAAAACAACATGAACAATTATTGATACGACCAAAGTTAGGGAAAATATTTACTTCTCTGACTCATTGTAAGAAAAGAGGAGTGGTTTTGTATGTCAAAGAAACCACTCCAGCCAAATTGATTTATACTAATGAAGACAGAAGAGTATTAATAGTTGAAATAGTGGATAATAATATAAAAACACTCTTGGTTGCAATTTATGCCCCAAATGATAAACAAGAAGAATTTTATAAAAAACTATATATGAAAATAATTGAACTGGACTATGCTAACATACTTATGATGGGGGACTTTAATGGAATTGTAGACAATAAACTGGACTATACAGTAAAAACAACACGACAAAATAGGAAAACTCTCCCTAAATCCTTTTTCAAAATGACAGATGAACTAAATTTAAAAGATATATGGAGAGAAAGAAATGCTAAAACTCAACAATATACTTTTTATTCAAACAGGCATTTATCGTGGTCCAGAATAGATATGATCTGAGCATCAACAGAATTATTATCTAATATTCAAGAAATAAATATTGAAACAAGTACATGGGCAGACCATAATCCAATGACAATTAAATAGAAAGGACAAAAAAGAAGATCTAGATAGACATTAAACAATACTATTCTAAAGGGAAAAGATTTTATACAATGGATGGAAAAAGAATTGGCCTTCTTCTTCAATGAAAATAAAAAAGAAGATACTTCAATACAGAATGTTTGGGATACAATGAAGGCATATGCAAGAGGATTAATAATTGACTATAAAAGAAAAAGAACATTAGGAAGAGGCAAATGATTAAAGCTCTAGAAGATGACCATAAAAAACTGGAAAAAGAATTACAGGAGATGCCACAGAAAAAAGATATCAAACTTAAAATGGACATAATTAAACATAAAATGGATCAAGCAGAGAAAGAAGAACTGGCACAAAAAATTAGAAGTGCTAAACAGAACTATTTTGAAGATGCAAATAGGCCAGGTAGATGGTTAGCATATAAGTTGAGAAAAGAGAAAGAGTCAAGGAAAATATCACAGTTAATAGCTGATCATGGTCAAATTTGTTATGGTAATAAGGAGAAAAGGGCAATTATTCGAGATTTTTATGGACAATTATATAAACAGGAGGATCTTGATGAGGGAAAAACTAAACAGTATTTACAAAATGCGAACCTACCTAAGATACCTGATGGAACTCGGAAAATGTTAGAAAGTGCTATAACAATGATGGAATTAACTGAAGCACTTAACAGACAGAACAATGGAAAAGCACCAGGACCAGATGGTTTCCCGGCAGAATTTTATAAAACATTACAAGAATCGTTGAGCATTCCACTGTTAGAAGTCATGAATGAAGTTATGATAAATAAGAAAATACCTAAAACATGGTCAGAAGCTTATATTACACTTATTCCAAAAGAAGGGGTTGACCCATTACAAATTAAGAACTATAGACCTATTTCTTTATTGAATGCGGACTATAAAATCTTTGCTTCAATCTTGGCAGAAAGGCTTTAAAAATACCTAAATAACTTTATTCACTCTGATCAGAATGGATTTTTACCAAAGAGACAGATTAAACACAATATGAAGGTAATCCTGGACACATTGGAATATTATGAGGCGCACCTGGAAAAACAAATGGCTTTGATATTCTTAGATGCCCAAAAGGCATTTGATAATGTGAACTGGAGATTTATGTTATTACTATTGGAACAGATGGGCTTTGCTAGAAAATTTATCCAAGCAATAGAAGCCGTATATTATAAGCAAATGGCAAAAGTAATGATAGATGGAGAATTCACAGACTCTATCAATATTAAAAAAGGTACAAGACAAGGATGCCCATTATCTCCTTTGTTATTTGTATTGACCTTGGAAGTCTTAAATAGAAATATTAGAGAGGATATAAACATAAAAGGAATGAAAGTCAAAAAGGAGGAATTCAAATTGCAAGCCTTTGCGGATGACTTGGTCTTTATTTTGGAAGACCCTTTAGAGACAGCTCTAAAACTATTGGAAAAGATAGAGACGTATGGTGAGATGGCTGGTTTAAAAATAAATAAAGACAAAACAAAGATTCTGACAAAGAACATGTTATTAAGACAAAGAGAAGAGCTGGCAGATTTATTGAAAATTCAAGTTATGAACAAAGTTAAATATTTGGGGATATATTTGACGTCAAGATGTACTACACTGAAAGAGAATAACTATATTAAGCTTAAACAGCAGATAGCATCCGACCTTAAAAAATGGGAAAACCTACAATTGTCATTGATAGGTAGAATTTCAACAATCAAGATGAATATTTTATCCAGAATTTTATATTTGTTCCAAACAATACCAATTAGGTTAAGTAAGGATTACTTCGAAGATCTAAATAAAATTGTGTTGAAGTATATATGGCAAGGCAAGAAAGCGAGAATAAAATTAAAACTCTTACAGGATGCTAGAATTAGAGGAGGATTTGGCCTTCCTAATTGGGAGTTGTATTATCAAGCTGCAAACTTAATGTGGGTTAAAGAATGGTTAACGTTAGGAAAGACTAGATTGTTGACATTAGAAGGTCATGATTTATTATTGGGTTGGCATGCTTTTTTTATGGTATAAGGGAACTAAATCACAGGGTTATTTTAGAAGGCATTATATACAGGAATCGTTATGGTTGAATTGGGAGAAAACTAAGAAACAATGTTGTTTGAAAATTCCAGTTTGGTTATCAACTATTGAAGCTTTTTCGTATCCTATAACTTATAAGAAGGAACGAACAGTTAGATATGGGGAAATATTGGATGAAAAGGGCGAACTTAAAATGATGCAAAATTTAGAAGAACAAGGTATAAAGAGGAATTGGTTTTCATATGCGCAAATACATGCAAGGTATCTTAAAGATTCGAAAATAGAAGGATTTTATGATAAATTGACTGACTTAGATAGGATTTTGACAGGTACTGATGAAAAAGTGATTAAAAAACTATATAGTTATTTGTTGGAAATTAAATTAGAGGAAGAACAAGTTAAAGAAACAATAATTGCTTGGGGGAAGAATTTTGGATATGGGATTGATTTAGAGAAATAGCAAAAATTGTGGTCACAAAATTATAAAATGACAATGTCAACAGCATATAAAGAAAATTTGTATAAGATGTTTTACAGGTGGCACTGTCCCCCGATAAGAATAGCAAGAATGTTCAAGAATAAATCTGAAAAGTGCTGGAAATGTCATCAGATACCTGGCTCATATTACCATATGTGGTGGTCTTGTGAGGAGGCCAGGAAATACTGGACTAGAATTTGCATATGGCTGGAAAAAATGACAAAGAAACACATAGATTTGAAACCAGAGATTTTTTTATTGTGAATCGTACCTGATATATATAATAAAAATTTAAAGTATTTGATTGTAAATGTATTAACAGCAGCTAGGATTGTATTTGCTAAACATTGGAAGAGTGAGAAAATACCATTAGAGGAAGAAATGATTAAGAAAATATTGGAATGTGCTGAAATGAGTAGATTGACATTTGAAATTAGAGAACAAGAAGATAAACAATTTTATGAAGTTTGGGATTTTTTTATCAATGGTTAGATAATACAATATAATTATAGAATATATAGAAATTTAGGAAATTATAAATATATAATTTTTCTTGGTTTTGATAATTTTTAAGAATATTTTATTAAGATAGATTTGGTATGATTTTATGATTTGTTATAAAATAATTTAACTTAATTATAGTTATCTCGCTTAAGTATGAATTAGTAAAATTACAGTCAAATGATTGTTCAATAATGATATTGGGATATTTTATTGATGATTGATAATGTGAGTTATGTAATATAATTATTCTGATGACTATGAAATGGATGCACAAAAGGGAGTGGTAAACCAACCGATACACTGTAAATTTATGAAGAATGTTTAAATTTTTTTTTTTATGTTATGCTTTATGTCTTATATGTTTTATGTCTGTCGTTAAAATCAATAAAACTTTTACCAAAAAAAAAAAAAGATCCTCCTGTTTATATAATTTGATATAATCTGCCTACAAGAAGTTCACATTAAAAAACAACATGAACAATTACTGGCACGACCAAAATAAGGGAAAATATTTACTTCTTTGACTTACTGTAAAAAAAGAGGAGTGGTTTTGTATATTAAAGAAACCATTCCAGCAAAACTGATTTATACTGATGAAGAAGGAAGAGTATTAATGGTTGAAATAGTGGACAATAATACAAAAACATTCTTGGTTGCAATTTATGCCTCGAATGATAAACAAGAAGAATTTTATAAAAAATTACATATGAAAATAATTGAACTGGACTATGCTAATATACTTATGATGGGCGATTTCAATGGAATTGTAGACAATAAACTGGACTATACAGCAAAAGCAACACGACAAAATAGGAAGACCCTCCCTAAATCTTTTTTTAAAAGGACAGATGAATTAAATCTAAAAGATATATGGAGAGAAAGAAATGCTAAAACTCAACAATATACTTTTTATTCCAATAGACATTTATCATGGTCCAGAATAGATATGATTTGGACATCAACAGAATTATTATCCAATATTCAAGAAATTGAAACAAGTACATGGGCAGACCACAATCCAATGATAATTAAATGGAAAGGACAAAAAAGAAGATCTAGATGGACATTAAATAATACTATTTTAAAGGAAAAAAACTTTACACAATGGATGGAAAAAGAATTGGCCTTCTTTAATGAAAACAAAAAAGATACTTCAATACAGAATGTTTGGGATACAATGAAGGCATATGCAAGAGGATCAATAATAGACTATACAAAGAAAAAGAACATTAGGAAGAGGCAAATGATTAAAGCTTTAGAAGATGATCATAAAAAACTGGAAAAAGAATTACAAAAATCTCCACAGAAAAAAGATATTAAACTTAAAATGGATATAATTAAACATAAAATGGATCAAGCAGAGAAAGAAGAACTGGCACAAAAAATTAGAAGTGCTAAACAGAACTATTTTGAAGATGCAAATAGGCCAGGTAGATGGTTGGCATATAAATTGAGAAAAGAGAAAGAATCAAGGAAAATATTACAGTTAATAGACAATCAAGGTCAAATTTGCCATGGTAATAAAGAGAAAAAGGCAATTATAGAAGTCTTATTAATATTTACTGACTCTTTAAAATTCTAGGCAATCTTCTCCTTATTTTCAAATTCTGCTCCAATTTTTCTTCCTCTCCCTTCCCACTCACAGCAAAAAAGGTTTTGTTTTTTTTTAAAGTTCAGAAATCCTTATCCCTTCAGTATTTAATTACCTCCAATGCGGGTTTTCCAATTTCTCTTATGATTCCATCCGCTGTCACATTAGGAAGGAGAGTGAAAAGAAAGAAAGAAAAAACTTTTCTTTTTAAACTTCCATTCGCCGCTTGTAAATCTCTCTGGAAACAAATTATCTTTTGCAAGTTTCAAGTTCCAGGGTAATTTCTCTTACTTTATCCCGGTCAGCAAAAACTACTTTCACTTCTTCGCGACTCCTCCTGCACTTTCTTTTTCCGGCTGAGCTCTTCTATGTGGCGGCCATTGCTGACCACCGCTCAGCTGCCTTTGGAAAAGGGGGTTTTGCCGGCTAGGGAGAGAGGTGCGATGTCTCTCAACCCTGCCAGATCCCCCCTGTCTTCGCCACCTTCTACGGAGGTGGCTTAGCCGCGAAGCCGGGTGGCTCGGGGCACTCGGGCAGTGAGCGCAGGCAGAAACCGCGTACACTCGCGGATTCCTGCCTGCCCCAAAGCGCTGCAAACTGGAAGTCCTGCTATTTCAATCATATTTAAATACATCTTCAATTGAGCTGCCTTGTAGCAATCAGGATTTGAAGGGGAAAAGGTGATTTATATCTTCTTTGGGCATCTCTTAAATCTCCATTTGCATTTCTGAGCATAGGAAAAAGCACAGCTTCTTCAAACAATGGCAGCAAATACAATGGTGCACTTCTGGGCCATCTGCATAATCTTTTCCCCTTCAGTTCCCAATCACTGCACAGCTGTATTTGCACCTCAGCAGAAAAAATATAGACATTGTACTGTGCTTTTAGTTTTTCTGTTTGCAGGCTAGATAGGAATTTGTATGGTGTGTTAAAAATGTTACACTAAATGTGGTATGCTTGGTTTTTAACTGAACATGTTGTTTTCCTTACTAACAAATTAAGCAGAAAGAGTAATTTATTCACAAACTATGCATATTTTCAACTCTGTGTTGTCATATGCTGCCCAGGCTCTTCACAGTGATGTTGCTAGTGGCAGCACAATTGAAGTATATCTCTTCAATATACATATATTGACTGCCATTTTGCTTTCTTTTGCACACATGCACACCCCTTAGCAAACTGCTGTCTTTATAATTGCTTAAGAGCCGTTATTCATTTTCAGTGCTGAGCTTATTTTAAAAGGCAAAGTAACTATAGTCACAACACGTTATTGCAATTTCAGTCTATGTCAGCCTTTGAGAGTATGAAGAGATCATAGTTCTTGCACTGCATCTATTCTTCCAGTTTTAATATTAGCTGTCAAAAACACTATTGCAATTTTCTCATTGCATTAAAACTGGGCCTGTGGTGTCTTTCAAAGACATCTGTAATTGATTTAAACACCAGCAAGAGCTGACCCTCTTCTGCTTTGGAGACAGAAAAGCAAGCATCAGAAAAAGGATGGCTCTCTCAACCACCTTCTATCTTTGAATCTAATTATTCTGCTCTCTGCCCTTTTCTTCTGCATAGACCCCAAAGGATTTTGTCTAAATTAATAAGGTATTTTTCAAATGTTGGGGGAGGTTGGGTTTGGCAATCCCCTAATAGCTTAGCAATTTCCCAGCTTTCATAACAACTTTTGGAATAATTTTAACAGCATTCATTTGCAGTAAATGTCTAGATTTACACACGCACACACACATACACAATTTTTATTCGTGTGTATATGCCAATATAAACATTCTAATTTTGGATTCCAGGGACTGTGTGGAATACGTAAAAAGTTTCAACATTCCCCTTCTGGTATTAGGAGGCGGTGGTTATACAGTTCGCAATGTGGCCCGATGCTGGTGAGTATTATAAGAGCATTGAGATAGGCTGGAGATAGTCATCTTTCATGGCTATAAGTTATTGTAAGTTGCCCAGATGGGCAGCCAATAAGATGGGCAGCCAATAAATGTAATAAATTTGTAAGTAAGTAAATGGAATAGATATGTGGCCTTGATGGATATGGTCTGCCTTTCCTTTCAGGACTTATGAAACATCATTGCTTGTAGATGAAGCAATTAGTGAGGAGCTTCCGTATAGTGGTAAGTCAGGTTATTCTGTGTTAAAATATAAACAATCATTTGTTTAACCTTTTCTTAGCTAGATATATAAAGAATACTATACTATAAATTTTATTATATTTTAGTATATAACACACAGTAACTTTTCTATATTTGTGCAGTAGTTTATACTTTATGCATACTGTGCAGTTATAATAATGTCTCATTTATCATCAGTTCAAAGGTGAACAATTTCATAACGCAATTGAGAAATGTAAAAAATTCTTCCTCCATACTATGTTTAGTGTAATTTCCCAGAAGCACTTTATTGGTTTATTATGTTTATGAAATATTGGTTCATTAAAGCAGAATGTTTGAATATTGTACTGAAATAGCATAGCCAGTGTTGCCTTTAAAATAAATTTAGGTACATTAGTAAATCTTTAACAAAAGAAGAAATTTTAACATTAATGCACTGCCTTTTGCTGACTGCTAAGCAAATACTGGACCTATATTAAAGGGGCTACTTTCATTTTTTAGACTTCTAAAAATAACTTACAGTAACATTATCTGAAAAATGGTCTCTTTACTCATGTATCAGCAATGATTTGTTAATGTTGAAGATCCTGGGTACCCAGTCGGGGAAAAACTGCATGTTAATATGCTAGATGAAGCCAGATATGCAGCTGACACTAAGAATAAAAAGCAGGGAAATTTTCTTTTCTTTTCTAACTGTAGCCAGTTGTGAGGAGATTTTAGCAGATAAAATCATAGGGTTGGAAGGGACCTTGGAGGTCTTCTAATTCAATCTTCTATCTAAAACAGAAGTCTTGTGTTTACACTTTATGATATGTCTCAGACAAAAGAGTGAAAAAGTTAAGACTGTATTACAGATAATCCTTGAGTTATGATAGTTCAATTAGCAACCGCTCAAAAAGCTTTGTTCGGGTATTTTCCCACGTCATAATAGTGGTGCTTTTAAAGTTGTAGCAACGTTTCAGCAGAATCTCATCTGCCATCATCAGGCTTCTGTATGGTGTTTGTCTGTGAGTCAAACTTTTACAGTGGTTTCAGATTTAAATTTGGGGCAGCCTATTGCTGTGTCAGAATGGTTTTTTCTTCCTCCTGATTGGTTGAGAGTCTTGGTCTGTGTTTATTGGTCTTGGAGTTTGCTGTGTTCTGCTACTAATATCTTCTGTCTGTTTTTTTGGGGGGAGGGGTGCTCTTTTTGTATCTTGATTGGCTGGCAACATTGTGTTACTTTATTGGAGGCCTTTGGTGCAGCTTGGCTTCGGGTAAATGGATGGCTATCATTAGTAAGGAAGCTGGGTTTCATCTGGGTGCCTGGTTGGGGTGTGTTTGAGCTGGAGGTATCAGGGGGGATCTGTTTGTGCCCAGGTGTTTGCCTGGCTTGTGGTGTGGAGATTTTTTTGTTTGTGAGTGCAGGCTTCCAAATGATTGACAGCCTGGTGGAATCATCTCTTCTGTTCATGCTTTCTGGTCTTTTTTCAATCTCTATGGCTTCTCTGATGATTCTGTGGCTGGGATTTTCTATGGTGGCTAGGGTTTTGGTGCCATTGAAGTTGATGTTATTATGACCTGTGGCTTCCATGTGTTGGAAGAGTGAGGAAGTGTGTTCCAGCTTTTTGACTGCATTTTTGTGTTCATCCAGGCGGGTGCTTATTCTTCTATTGGTCTGTCCAATGTATGTGGCCGGGCATGATGCACAGGGGACTTCATATATGCCTTGGTTTTCCAGGTCAATTTTGTCTTTGGGGTTCCTGAGGATGGCTGCTATTTTTCTGTCTGTTTTGAAGGCAGTCTTGATGTGGTGTCTGTATAGAATCTTACTAATTTTGTCTGTAGTGCCTCTTATGTAGGGCAGGACAGCTGTTCCATAGGTCTGTTCATCTTCTGGGTCTCTATTATGTCTCAGTGTGTTTTTGTGGATCAAGTTGGTGATTTTGCTTTTGTGGAAGCCGTTGGCTGTCAATATTTTAGTCAGGGTGCATAGTTCAGTCTTAATGTGTGTCTTGTCTGCCAGGCGTTTGGTTCTAGTAATTAGTGTTTTAGCCACGGAGTTTATCTGTGCTGGGTGATGGTGGGATTGGGCATTGAGGTAGCGGTTGGTGTGTGTTTTCTTCTGGTATATGGTGTGTCCTAGTGTGCCATCTGTTTTCTTGTAGATTAGTACATCTAGGAATGGTAGTTGTTTGTTTGTTTCTGTTTCCATGGTGAACTTGATTTTGGGGTGTGCGCTGTTTAGGTGTGTTAGGAAGTTGTTTAGGTTTTCTTGTCCATGGGGCCAAATCACGAATGTGTCATCGATATATCTTAACCATAGTTTGGGTTTGAGTATGGCATTAGCCAGGGCTCTGGATTCGAATTCTGCCATGAACAGGTTTGCAATGACAGGTGACAGTGGTGATCCCATGGGGGCTCCTTCAATTTGTTTGTATCTTTGTCCTTTGTATATGAAATATGTGTTGGTTAAGCAGTGTTCTGTTAGTTCCATGAAGTGTTTAGCTGGTTGGTATTTATTTTTGATGATTTCGAGGGTCTCTTTTATCGGGACTTGAGTGAATAGTGAAACCACGTCAAAACTTACAAGCGGATCTTCTTGCTCCACGTGTAGATCTTTGATCATTTCCAAGAAGTGGTATGAGTTTTGTACATGAGAAACTGCTGTTTCAGCATGGGGCTGTAGCTCTTTTGCTAGGTGTTTAGCCAGGTTTTGTAGTGGTGCTCCTCTGGAGCTGACTATGGGTCTGAGAGGTATGCCTTCTTTGTGTATTTTTGGGAGGCCGTATAGTTTGGGGCATCTGGAAGATTTCTCTCTGGGTCTGATCGTGTGTTGGATCTCTTTGCTTATGTGGCTGGTTATAATTTTCTTCTTGGTTAATTTTTCCAGATATGTGGTTGGGTCTGTGTTTATGGATTTGTATGTGGAGTCTTGGAGTAGGTCTGTCAATTTAGTTTCATAGTCTTTTCTGTCCATTACTACAGTGGCATTCCCTTTATCTGCTGGGAGGATGATTATGCTGCTGTCTCTTTTCAGGGTTTGTAGCGCTTTAATTTCATTTTGCTGTAAGTTGCTTTTGGGTGGTTTGCTTGTGCATAGAATGTTGGTAACTTGGTGTCTTATTTTATCAGCTTCATCTGTATTTAATTTAGTTAGGCTGGATTCTACTGCACATATGATGGATTCTGTGGGGATTTTTTGGGGTGCTATAGCATAATTGAATCCTTTGGTTAGGACTTCTGTTTCTGTTTTGGTGAGTTCTCTGTTGGAAACATTGTACACTAATTGTTTCAGGTGTTGTGAGTTGTTGAGGGTTTTCTTGTCATGTTCTAATTTCTTTAATTTTTTCAAGAGCTTTTCCTGTTTGTAAATGTTTGCAGATTCAGCTCTCCAAGTTGTAAGTTGTTTTATCTTGTCCCAAAGTAGAGGGTGGATTTTGCTGCTCAATTCCAGGTGTAGTGCTAGCAAATCTTTGTTTAACTGATCTAATTGGAATCTCTTACTGTGGAGCTCGTTCCTTAGTAGAGCCATTTCAGTTCTTTTCAGGATACGTTTAGTGGCTGCTGTGCTTTGATGAAATGTTAATTTGAAGCAGGTTGGTGTAGTATTGTTGTCTCTGCAGCTGCGTAGGAATTGGAGGTCACATAGTATTACTGTTCTTTTAATTTCCAGTTTCTCGTAGGTTTTGATCTGGTTGTTTATTCCCTCCCCGTAGAGGTTTGATATTTGTTTTCTTAAGTTTTCGCGGGTACTTACATGTCTGGCATTCAGCTTTGTTCGGGTATTTTCCCACGTCATAATAGTGGTGCTTTTAAAGTTGTAGCAACGTTTCAGCAGAATCTCATCTGCCATCATCAGGCTTCTGTATGGTGTTTGTCTGTGAGTCAAACTTTTACAGTGGTTTCAGATTTAAATTTGGGGCAGCCTATTGCTGTGTCAGAATGGTTTTTTCTTCCTCCTGATTGGTTGAGAGTCTTGGTCTGTGTTTATTGGTCTTGGAGTTTGCTGTGTTCTGCTACTAATATCTTCTGTTTTTTTTTGGGGGGGGGCTCTTTTTGGAAGCCTGCACTCACAAACAAAAAAATCTCCACACCACAAGCCAGGCAAACACCTGGGCACAAACAGATCCCCCCTGATACCTCCAGCTCAAACACACCCCAACCAGGCACCCAGATGAAACCCAGCTTCCTAACTAATGATAGCCGTCCATTTACCCGAAGCCAAGCTGCACTAAAGGCCTCCAATAAAGTAACACAATGTTGCCAGCCAATCAAGATACAAAAAGAGCACCCCCCCAAAAAAAAGACAGAAGATATTAGTAGCAGAACACAGCAAACTCCAAGACCAATAAACACAGACCAAGACTCTCAACCAATCAGGAGGAAGAAAAAACCATTCTGACACAGCAATAGGCTGCCCCAAATTTAAATCTGGAACCACTGTAAAAGTTTGACTCACAGACAAACACCATACAGAAGCCTGATGATGGCAGATGAGATTCTGCTGAAACGTTGCTACAACTTTAAAAGCACCACTATTATGACGTGGGAAAATACCCGAACAAAGCTGAATGCCAGACATGTAAGTACCCGCGAAAACTTAAGAAAACATATATATATATTGAAAACAATTTTATTGATTTTCTACAAACAAACAAGACAAACAAAATATTAAAACATCAACTCTCTTATGTACATACAGTGTGTCGGTTGGTTCATCAGTTTTGTGCATTCATTTCGTAGTCTCAATTACAGTTACATAACAACATAACATAACAACTACATAACAACTCATATTGTCAATCCAAACTTATATATCCTAATATCGCTATTAAAAAGAACATTTGACTATACTTTTAATCATTCATGCTTTATGAGATAACAATACTTTAAATAGTTTATTCTATAACAAATCATATAATCATACCAAATCTATCCTAGAAACACTTTATAAATATAATATCAAATAACAAAAAAAAAAAAAAATAAAGATATTCCTTGCTATCTAACATTCTAAATATTCTATTATCGTGGTTGAATTTATATTTTACTGACAAAGAAATAAGGGGAGTCTAGTATAGCTGTATTTCAAGCTACTTAGCTCTTGTCAGCTAGCCATATCCTTTCTGTGTGTCATGTCCCTGGTGAAGACTGACGCTGAGGGAGAGGAAGAACAGCCAACAGGGAGTGGAAGTGTGGCTCCAGAGGTTGTGGAAGAGGCTGGGGAAGGGCAGAGGCTGGCTGAGCAGTCAGAGGAGGACCCAGGGCCATCCCCTATCCATCCTAGGGCACGCAGGGAGGAGAGGATGAGGGAAAAATGTGATCTACTCGGGAGAAGAGGGCCATGATCCTCTTCATGGGTTGCAGGTGCGAGATCTGCATAAGAGTTTGGACCTGCGTGCTAGCAAACGCTGGAGACAAGTGTGTTTTTTCCTGGATGAGGTTTACCTTGGTTGGCATTCTTCCAACGGACTGTACCTGGTTATCTTCTTGAAGTTTGTAATTAATTATTCTGGTCTGTTGTGGAACTTTCTTCAGTGCGGTTTGTTTTTGTTTTTTGCTTTGTTATCTGCTATTTGAATTTGAATTATATTTCTTTCGTTTGGAATGTTATTTTGAAAATAGTTTAAACTCCAATTGTGAACAGTTGAACAGTGAAGCCAAGCTGAAGGCATTAAAGGACCTTTATTTACGTTTTGGTTTTTGTTATATTTGTGGTACACGTCGGGACATCACATTGAGATTTGAACCCGGGCTACTTGCATATTAGCTAGATGTATTAACTTCTAAACCATGGGCTCTCTTCACTTTGTTGGCTATTCCAGGGGATAGATTACGTATTTTTCCGCTGAGACCAGTCTATCAGGGCAACCCGGTCTACCCAAATATGGGGAAGAGCATACTGCTTCTGCTTTCTACTTAATATATCTACCCAATATGCAAGTTGTCCAGGTTCGAATCCTAGAAAGGGTATGACTAGCTAATGAGAGCTAAATAGCTTGAAATAGATCTATACTAGTTTCTTTGTCACTAAAATATAAATTCAATACAAAAATAGTTTGTTGCAAAAGCGACTGACTGCGAAGACTCCTGGATTGCAGTTGAAAAGCAAAAGTGGAAGCTGTATGCTCCATCCCATATTTGGGTAGACCAGGTTGTCCTGATAAACCAGCCTCACTGGAAAAATACTCTTACCACCAGCTGCAGAGATGCTACAACATGTGTCATGCCCTTGTTAAAGTCAGACTCTGAGAGAGAGGAGGAACAGCCAACAGGGAGTGGAGGTGTGGCTCCGGAGGTTGTGGAGGAGGTTAGGGAAGGGCAGAGGCTGGCTGGGCAGTCAGAGGAAGAACCAGGCCCATCCTCTCTTCATCTTAGGACATGCAGGGAGGGACAGAGAAGGCAACAACTTGTGAGAGAGGAAGCAGCCATGATCCTTCTCATTGGTTGCAGCTGGGGAGAATAGTATATAAGAGAGAGGGTTAAATCACAGCGTTGCCAGAAGCAAAGCGTGTTTTATCTTAGTCTGGAATTATCTTAGTTGGCATCCTTCCAACCCACTGTGTCTTGTTATCTCCTTGCAGTTGGTAATTACTTATTACTGTTGTGGAATTTCTTTCATTATAGTTTGTTTTAGTTTTTTATTTCACCTCTATCTGCTCATTAAGTTCGGACTGTATTGCTTTCTTTTGAAGACTATTTTTGAATACGTTTTATCTCCAGCTGAGAATTATTGAACAGTGGGGCCAAGTTGGAGGCATTAAAGGACAACCTGGGTCATCACAACATACCTCCTGCCTATTTCCCCCCCACTATCCTGCCCCACCGGGTCTCCATCTCTATTTACTTTTTGAAGGGCTCCAGAGTCTGACCCATGACAAAGCCAAAGTCTTTTATTTATTCAGAAGACAGTGAAGCTGTAAGAATGTGAGATGCAAGGAAAACAACTTTGCCCCATCTGATTTCATCTCCTCTGCCATGAGGCCTGTAGGCTTGTTGGGACCCAGTCTGGCTGGTGCTGAGCAGCCTCCTGCTTTCTGTTGACTGGCTAGTTCGAATGAGCAGCTTCAAAGATTGTGGCAATAGCAAATCAAGGAGGAGTTTGCAGTTCAGCCAAATGAGACAAAGGAAGCAAACTCCTCCTTGATTGGCTATGCTGCTGCCTCAATCCCAGAAGCTGCCCTGAAGCAGGCGGCTGTGGCGGCCCCACCCAGGCCTTTTCTTCTCCCAGTGGCCTTCCAGTGACTTGACCACAGCCAGTTTTTTACTCAGAAAGAGGCAAAAATGTTTTCCTTAGATTTCATGTTCTTACAGCTTCGCTATCATACAAAGTAAATAATCCATGGGCATGGGAAATGGAGTGGGGAGGAGTAAGTGAAATCAGGGATGCTAACAAAGCAGCCCCAGTCTATGAACACTCAGTGGGACAGAATGGGGGGGAAGCAATTGGGAGCATGAGGTATCACAGTGGATTGGGAGAGGCCTTCAGTGGCCTGCTGATGCACAAGGCCCAGCATGCCCTTCCCCATCCTGAGATACTTCATATCCATTTATGAACCTATGCATCCAATTAGCAAATGCATTGCAGAAAGCAGGGAGGGATTGCATTCATTTAACGTGGTTCAATCAAACGAATCCTTGGATTACAAATGTAATTGGGAGGCTTTATTACATTAGTAACTTGAGGATTAACTATATTTCCTCAACAACTGTTTGTTGTTCTGCTTTAATGTGTGCTACATATGGATTTCTCCTTTTAATATATAGAAGCATTTCTCTTTTTTTATCCATAAAGAATATTTTGAATACTTTGCTCCAGATTTTACTCTCCACCCTGATGTCAGCACTAGAATTGAAAATCAGAATTCAAGGCAGGTGAGTATCTCCTGTTAAATGGACAAATTGACCCTTTCCTTTATTTGTCTCCTTTCCAAAATATCTCCTTTAATTATTAGTTTCAAAAGATGCATTATTAGTGCTTCTGTTTACTAAAGCCTGTTCCTTATAGTACATTCATTTTGTTACTATGCTTAACTTCGATGGCCGCAAAAATGATGACAGGAATTTGATGTTTGTTGAAGTAATTGGCTTGATAGAGTTTTCTGCATTTTGTGTTTTGTGTGAAGTACTTAGATCAAATACGGCAGACAATATTTGAGAATTTGAAGATGCTGAATCATGCACCTAGTGTCCAGATCCATGATGTCCCTTCTGATCTTCTGAGCTATGATCGCACAGATGAGCCTGATCCAGAAGAGAGAAGTTCAGAAGATAATTACAGCAGGCATGTTTTTACATTTGTCCCTCAAATAAAAACTGTATATTTTAACCTGTTACTCAAGAGAAACTCCAGCAGTTACCTCCTAGAAATCAGTATGTATTGATCGGGACTTTTGGAATGATACGTGTAATAGCCATAGTGCTCCTTTTCAGAGCCATGTGCTTGTTGCATTTTTTTAAATAAGCAGATTCCATATTTATCCTTAATTTTTGCTGCATTGTCTCCTTACCCAATGTAACTTTATTATATCTTGCAGGCCAGAAGCTTCCAATGAGTTCTACGATGGTGATCATGATAATGATAAAGAAAGTGATGTTGAAATATGAGGCCTGAATCCTATACATTTGCACTATGTGAAATTGTCTGGATGATAAGTCTCTAAGGAAGTAATAGGTTCTATAGAAAGAATTGCTTGAACACAGAAGGCAATGGGGGTTTCTACTTGACCGGATCTTCAGCCATTGGTGGGAATAAACATTCCTCACTTCAGGTTCATTTAAGGTTCAGGTTGTTGCTAGGTGACCCTCCTCAATTCTCATTCCATCAACCATCACTTTTCCATCAACCATCACTTTTCACAAGGCTGCTGCTCTTCAAAAAAGGACAGGATTTCAATTGTATTTTGAACAATTTTTCTTATTTTTATTTTCCTGAAGGGCCTAATTAGAAATCTGCTGTAAAAAGCACATCTACATGGTCAAATTTTCAGCTTTCTATAGCAATGGGAATTATAAACAAAGATCAGATAATGTTGGTGGATATTTTATTTGACCATAGTAGAAGTGGAGAAGTCATGTATGTAGCACTCCAATCATGTGGATTCTTTTAAATTACCTTTTTGTTAGTCTTTCTACTTGGAGATGCTATGTGTTGCATGGCAATAGGCCCATTGAGGAATTAATTTGGCAGTTTTTTTGTGACTTTTATAGCAGATGTCTATAGCTTATTGGATATATTTCTGTTTTTAATTAAACTGCATGTGCTGAAGATAGTTGCCAACACTGAGTAGTTCTTTACAGTTAAAACGACAGAGAGGCAATTGCCCTTCTTTTATATTTTACTGGTGGGTTTAAAATATTAAACACAATATTTCTTATCTTCCTTCTCTTTTGTTCATTCCCAGTTCATCCTGACATGGCTTAAAAGTTTGTATTTCGTAGGCTATAGAGATACATCATGAATCTAAAATTGCACTGACTGTAAAAGTTTGTTCACTGCCATGACTGCAAAGCCTGGCACACAACTTGGGAAGCTCCCTCAGAAAGCACTGCAACAGAAGGCTCCTTTTCCCAGTCTTTTCCCATAGTCTCATATGTGAGAGGATTGAGAGGTTCCACAGCAGACTGAAGCAAGGCTGCAGTCTTAAAAATAAACTTTCAAAAGCCTTAAATAGAAGCATAACTTCTGAGCTGTACACAACACTTGTGTTCTTTTTAAGGTGCCCCAGGTCAAAGTTTCCAGATATTAAAAAAAACTGTTGGAAGTTACGATTCACCCCTCTCTTAGGAAAAGAAAAATAAATCTTAAAACATTAGAAGGGGAAGGAAAATTCCCCTAAAAGAAAGGAGGTGAAAACACAAGCAGGGTCAGCTCCATTAGCCCCCACCTTTACATGGGACACACATTAGCTAAGATCCTTTCCCATAGAAATCAAATAGTTGGCAAGCTATCAAAAAACTTGTGAAAAGAAACAGCATAATAGGAAACTCAGGATATTGCAACCAGGTGCAAACTGATAGCTACAAAGGATCAGGGAAAAACAGAGATTGGACTATAAAACAATTACTCTTACCAGGATCCCAGGAAGAGATCCCAATCTCGAGACAGGAACTCATCACACGAGCACAAATCAAAAACTTCAAAAATTAGACTTCCAGTTTGCTGGGCTTCGGCGGCAGCAGGAATCCGCAATTGTGCATGGTTTCTGCTTGCGCTCGCCGCTGAAGTGCCCCAAGCCAGCCAGCTTCGGGGCTAAAGTCACCTGTAGAGGTGGCTGAAGACAGGGGAGACCCGGCATGGTTTTGAGGGGAGTGCACACCTCCCCTCCTCAGCTGGCTTAACTCCCTTTTCCGAAGGCGGCAGAGCGGCGGTCAGAAATGGCCGCCACAAAGAAGCACTCATCCGGAAAAGTATGTGCAGGAGGAAGATAAGAAGTGAAAGTTATGGCTGACTGGGATAAGAAGCAATATTCAAGATATCCTGGAATTTAAATTTAAATCTCAAAAAAGATTCATTGTTCCCAAGGAAGATCCAGAAGCAGCGAATGAAAGTAAAAAGGGAAATTTTGTTTTTTCTCTCTCTCCTTCCTTACGGTGACAGCAGATGAATGAGAAATCGGAAAAACCCGCATTGGCATCAACAGGTAATTAAACTGAAAATTAAAGCCAAGGGGATAATAAAGATTTCTGAACATTGAAAAAAAATTTTTTGGCTGCAAGTGGGAAGGGAGAGGAAAAGAATAAAGAGTATGATTTGACTGGAGGAGATTGCTTGGAATTTAAAAGAATCGAAAGTTAAATTGTAATAAGACTTCTAAAAGATACATTTTAATTGGAACTTTGTAACTGAATCGTAACCCCAGGAAGAGAAAGTGAAAAAAGAGAAAAGTGTTAAATGGAACAGCTTGTGTGTATTTGGACTGCTTGGTGACTTTGGGACTTTTGGAAATTGTATTTTAATGATTAAAAATACTTGGGTGGTTGTTTAAAAATTTTTTTTTAAAATGGCATCACTTGTGGATGAACTGAAAATTGAATTCAAAAAATATAAAGAAGAGGAAAAAGAAGGGAAGGGCTCTTTTGGCTGTTTTCAACTTTTTAGAAATGGCGATTTCTACCTATGAGAAACTACAAGAACAAGAAGATTGGGACAAAGAAGAAGCCATCTTTAATGAACAAGTAACTTTATCTGGGGAAGAAAGGGGAAAGAGGGGAAAGAGAATGGAGAATTTAAGACCTAAAAAAACAACCAAAAAAGGGAAAAATAAGGTGAAAAGTGGATATAATGTCAGAAGGCAACAGAAAAGAGGAATACAGAAGAGGGAAATGGAGATGGAGAGACAAGGGGGTATAAAGGGCGTGAAGAAGCAAGGGAGGAAGGAAGGGAAGAGAAGCTACAAAGGTTTGAAACAAGATGTAAAGAAAGAGGATTTATTTAGAGATAATAGGTAAAAATAATAACTGAAAAAGAGATTCTGCAAAGGTACATATAGACTATTGTTGTATTTGTATTAGAAATAATGTTAGAAAATTGGAATAACGTATGATTATAAAATGGGATAAAATATTCAATGTAATTTAGTGAAACTTTTTCTTTTTTGAACAAAAATGAAATGAAATATGAGAGAATTAAATTAAAAAGGAATGGGAACATTTTAATTACATAATGTTTTAAAATATAAGTGAAATGGGGGGGGGGAGTAATTACGCAAAATTTATAAGGGTTCCCATAGAAGCATGAGACTTATTTGAAAATGAATGTGTAAAATGTTTAAGATTTAAATGAATATTAATTTTAACGATAGAGTTTAACTGGTATGGATTGTTGTTTTAATTATATTATATATTTATAATTTTTTCTTCTTTTAAAAATATAGTGTGTAGCTTTAGAATGTACTAAGCAGAATCCGAATGAAAGTTACGTATTATATTAAGTGTTAAACTTAGGGGAAAGATATAAAGGCGTCATACTCCAATCAGTGATTACAGGAGAAATTTTGTGTTAATGAGAAAAGATAATAGACAGTTGAAACAGGACAGACAAAGGATATAAGTATAATGATTTAAATTGAGATGAAATAAATAAAATAGAATTAAGAGAGTGAAAAGAGGGGAGAAGCTATATAGAAAATCTAGAATGGTAATAAGACATGGAATGGTGTATAAAAGTGAGCATGAATTTGAATTTATGTCTTTACGAAGAGATGTAACCCGGGATCAAGCTGCTTTCAAAAAAGATGTTTTATGTTTTGTGTTTGGTCTGTATGTTTGTTTTTTAAAAATTAATAAAACTTTTGGGGAAAAAAACTTCAAAGATTCTCACTTACAAATCAAAGAACCTGAAGTGTATAAGAAAGGGTTTTCCTACTCACTTGTTAATCTCAGGAATGCTGTAGGGTTTATTCTTATTTGCCTTCCTATTAATAAACTGATTCTGGCTTCCAATGCAGCTGATCAAATGATTTTGCAGTAAAATTTCCCAGCTGGGAAATTTGAATCCACAAAGGAAAGAACTTTGCCTTTTTCCTTAAAGGGCAAGGCTTCCTTTTCCTTTCCTCAGAACATTATCTGATGTTCTTTTACGCATTTCTGTTACAGCTTTCTGATAGGTGTTTATCTTTCAGGATATGTTATCACAAAAAAACAAAAGGTAAAGCCAATAACAGAACTCCAGATCAACTGCAGAGGCTTTTCCTGAAGACCTCTGACAGTGAAATGAGGCCGGGGGCGATGTGCATGTCAATACAGAGCCCGTTTCTTAGCTGCAGAAATTTGCTTAATGATTATGAGGGGAAAGTTGTAAATAAACTGTGACTATTAACAACTGCATTGCTTAGCAAGTTCCCATACCAATTTTAGTCATAAATCAAGGTATTACAACCAACCATAGATCTTGTCTACTAAAAGTCTGAGATTAAGTACAAGTTGCAGTGCTGCCTTTTCTCACTACCAGTTAGCATATCTGACATTGCAGTACCAGATTATCTGCTTATATGTGCTCTGTAAATCTTTCTACCACCTATAGATATGGAAGGAAAGTTCATCCTGCTCATTATAAGTGAAAGACAGAATGCTATTGGATGTTCTCTTTGATTCAGATTGCAATCCAAGCAAGTTTAAGCTACAGCTGCTAATTTGAATTTCCATAGCGACTGTGGATAGGTTAAATTGGTCCAATCAAACCAAATGTGGACCAGAATCTATCTGGAACCTATCTTGCAGAAGATATGATGTGTTGTGTGTGTCCATTTTTTGCTAAAAAAGCTAACTGTCCACATTTAGACAATGGCCAGTTAATTTTTTTAACTAATTATTCATATGGTCCCCACCTTGTCTGCCTTCAAGCAATCTTACAAAGTTCTGCCAAAATCCTTCCTCCAGGCCTTCTGAGTGATATAATTGGTGGTTACATTGTCCCTCAGATTATGGTTATTTTTATGTAATGTTGCTTAATGTTTCTTGTAATTTGTGAAGCTGCTCAGAAAAGTTTTGGACTAGAGTGACCTAGAAATTCAAGAATAAACAAAGCCATAAAACTTCAATTTCTTATTAACATTTTGGGTATTCCAAGACAGTTAAAGCACTGTCCGGTCCCTTTGATCTCTATTGGGAACTTGCCATTCTGGAGGAAGGGGAGAGGATTCAGGGTACACTTGCATGGGATTTTCCTTTGTTCTTGTTCTCTGCTTTGATCTACCTTTGGGATGTTAGGAGTGGAGAAAGAATGTGTCTTGGGCCATCTGTTTTGTCTCACCACTGCAGGAGTGAGATCATTGTGCCTGGGAACTGTCACCTCAGCCCAAATCTTCTCACATCTTCGCACCTTGCGATTGGCTCAGAGATGAACTGAACATTGGAAGGGGCCTAAAAAGGAGCAGTTTGACCTAATGCTCCAGCATGCAAAATTCAGATTCTGCCTATACTCTTTATCTGCTATCAATGTCTTCCAATAAAAGTTCCTTTTGAAATGCTGTTCATTTCAAGAGTTCTGTTTTCTTGAGAAGGCTGGCAAGGCAGAACCTTACAAGTACATTTAATTAAAATTGATAAAATGTACCAATTCTTGTTAAACCTGCTCTAAATTCTCGGAAGTATGTCAGATACAGCATTGTACTTCAAATACATTACAAAGCAGGTGCAATGTAGAAAGAGCCAGGTAGCGATAAAGACTTGGAATTTTAGCCCTGTTTCAGGCCCAGAAACCAGCTGATGACTTTAAGCTAGACCCTGAGGAATGAGGCAAGAGCAACCACTTCCAAAAAGGTTGCCAATGCAATCACTAGCAGTCAAGGCTGACTTGAAGATAAGTACATATATATAAAATATGCTTAAAATGCAGCACTAAATTCTTTCTTGTTAAAATCAGATCAATTAGCTTATTCTAATATCACAGAGAATACAATCACTTTTAATGTGTTTGTAGTTTCATTATTTTCTGTTCCACAATCAACATATGTACTATTTTTTTAAAAAGGGAAAACAAGCAAAATGTCAAGAAAATATTATTAGAGTTAAGAACATTTGAGGAGCTTTTTAGTACAAACCTCGTTTTAAGGCAAATGGTCAGGCCTATATATTAATGTGATTTCAGGAAAGGAACACACTGAACTAAGATTGTTTCAATTTTGTTATAATATAAAAACAATTAAAAGTGCTTCATGCTTTGACATACCCTACCCTGAGTGTGACACAGTTCACAGGTACAATTTAAGCAAATTCTTTACAGCAATACTAGAACTACATATTATTTACAATAGGAAGAGATGTAAATGGGGCCTTGTACACTAGAGAGGTATGTATGTTTATGTAAAAACATGTGTTTGTATCTCATTTAATAGTTTCATATAATAGAGAAAAGACACTTTAATTCTTAATGTAACTAAGACATATTTGAGAATGATGGAAAAAAGACATCAAAATGGAATTGTTTTAAAATGGAGACAAAATAATGTTCAATTTCATTTATATATCATTCAAGCAGACTTTCTCTGATTTATCTTCTGATTGATGCTTTGGTAAAGAAGAATATTTCTACAAAATTGGTCTTAAATATCTGGAAATAGTAAATAATGCTGATCCAAATCTTCAAGAGAAAGCATGTCAAATATGAAGAATATTAGCATTCACATTTTCAGCTTCTGTGCAATTTGAACTGGTAGTCTCTGTATGATGGCTTCTAAGGATACTTGAGCATTCAGCATTTGGTTTTTCTAATCTGCTCCTTTTGCTTGTATCTGGGCAGTTCTGTACATATATCACACGATTATAAGCTTTAAGTCTTTTCCACAGCTGTACATAAACTTTGCATTGAACATACATGAAAAGAATTCCACCGGTGAAACCAATAGCTACTACTACCAGCTTAGTCCAAAATGGCCATTCTAAAATACCTAGGGTGTAGAAGATTCAAAATACTCAGAATTAATATTTAAAGTTAAATAAAGCTGTAAGTCACTAGAATGTTAAGCTACACGGCCTAAGAACAGCAAAAGATTTATATTAAGATCTAAAAGTGTTAAAAAAGCATTTAACAGAAAAGTATTGGAAAATGTATGTATATAAAGAAAAAGTACTTCATTTGCAATTAATTGATTCAGCTATTATTTGAAGAGAATGTTACGCTCATGTTTTTAGCAACTATGTTTTCATGTTTATGATTTATTTTGACCAATCAAACCTAATTTAACTCTCTTTTTACCTGCTAGTTGTAAGATGGGAAGAGAGTTACAGCTAAATCATGGGTTTAGGTAGGTGAGCTACAATTTATCCCTCCTAGCCCATTAGTTGATTTTTATTTCAAATCGTAAATCACTGAACCAGTAGTTACACCTGTCGGATCCCACTCCTGCATACATGGTGTATTGTGAGTTAATTTTGTGACTTTGCTTGCTAGCAAATTTTATGAGTTTGCTTGCAAGCAAATTTTATATGACAGACTCAGTTAGCCGATGGCAGATAGATAGATCTCTGAATGATTCTGTGAGCAACTCAATGCCTGCCTGCTTTGTCTGATTTTGGGTAAAAGTTGCTCTTTTTTTATTTAAAAAAAATCAATATTTACATATATGGTGTGTTGTGAGTTAATTTTGTGAGTTTGCTTGCAAGCAAACTTTATGTGACAGACTGAGCTAGCCAATGGCAGATAGACAGATCTCTGAATGAATCTGTGATTCTGTGAGCAACTCAATCTGCCTGCTTAGCCTGATTTTGGGTAAAAGTTGCTCTTTTTTAATAAAAAAAATCAATATTTATATATTTATATTTGCATACAAGCCATGCCCATCCAGTCACATGACCACCAAGCCGCACCCACAAATTAGGCCAAGCCCACAGAACCGGTTAGTGGTCCCTGGGATCTGAAATTATGAGTTTGGTGGTCCCTGAGGTCCAAAAGGTTGGCGACCCCTGGTATAGAGCATAGGTGTAAAATTCGATCGCATGACATATTGCGACATTTTTTGCCTTTTCGGAGCCGGGGTGGGCATGGCCTGCACATGATACATCCAGCCCATGGGCTGCCAGACATTATAGAATACTACAGCAGTGGTGGGATTCAAAAAATTTTGCTACCAGTTCTGTGGGCGTGGCTTGGTGGGATGGCAGGGAGGGGATACTGCAAAATCCTATTCCCTCCCCACCCCACTAATCTGCTTTCCAGCTCCGTTCTCCTGTGCAGGGCAACAAAAGAAGACCCAGCTGATCAGCTGGAACTTGGGAGGCAGAGAATAGATGGGGGTGGGGCCAGTCAGAGGTGGTATTTGCCAGTTCTCTGCACGACTCAAAATTTCCACTACTGGTTCTCCAGAACTGGTCAGAATCTGCTGAATACCACCTCTGTACTATAGGGTAATATAATTGATGCTATAGGGTCTTCTACTGAAGCAGAGGTTTGGACTAGAAGACCCCCAAGGTCCCTTCCAGCTCTATTCTAATTGATTGATAAAGTGAGAATTTGATATCTATGAGAAGGCAACCCCATTCTGTCTCTCCAGTGACTGGATGGTTGAATGTTTAACCATCCTTCCTAACAAATATAAACAAAACCTATCTTACATAAAGTTGGCAAGTCTCTTTTAAGGCTGTTTGCTGATGGCTTTTGCCACATTTTATATTACCAGATTTCATTGTCTAACTATGCATAGTACATGAAGTACTATAGCTCCTCCCTGCCAAACTTAGCGGAGGAACCTCTCCTGGGAAGCAGAAAGAAAAAGAGATGTTTTACCAAATTGGGCGGGGGGAGGGGGGGAAGAGAAGAGAATCCACCCTTTGTCTTTCAAATTTTGCAGCTTCCCTGCTTCCTGTTTGCCAGCACATCTTCAAGTGATTTTTGGTGGGGTGCTGAGTTGGCTCCAAATCCAGTTGCCTGAGGCAACTTTTTCTGAGTCCACTCAGCCACACCCACCCAGCCATGGCCACTTGGTGCATCAAACCCAGCCACATCCACGTGAATATACCATATCAAACCATATACAGCCTTCTTTAATCTAGCAAACTTCAGATTTAGAGGACTCTCCAAATGCATAACTTTGTTTTATGTGACAAAATGGCTTGTAACTATTTTTTATCAATAAAACTGAAAGTATTGGTGAACATTTCTCTTATGAACTGCTGTTCCTTAATCTGTCTTAATCTGCTCCAAAGATGAGTAATTTCAGTCCAAATTGCCATGGCAAAGGGGGAGAAGAGCAAGTCACCCTGTAGTTTGATAATTAACACTGAAAGTAACACTACATAATTTCAAAACAAAAAAAACTAAGTGGCAAAATAAAAATAGTAAGAGCAAGAAAAAGCAGGGATACATCATTTTCATTAAAGGAATACAATGTAAAAATGAAGCAATTTTAATATAGGAAAGCAAAATATATAAAAATGTTTCCCTGGTTTTGGGCAATTTGTCATGGCTCGAACACCCCCTTTTGTTAGAAAGAAAATAAAATAACATACCCGTGGATTCCCCATGTTTAATTTCTTCAGCAGTCCGGTCTATGAGGACATAGAGTGACCACACCACACAAGTAATAGCAATGATATGGAAAGTTACAGAGCACATGATCTTTCTTTGCTCACTGCCTGTCATCTGCAGTTTCTCCCACTAAGAAGAAATCCAGAAAATAGAAATGTTCAGTTTGGTTCTCAAAAACAAGTGATACTCGGTGTTTAGTCAGAAACCTTTGTTTTATTGATTTGACCCTGATGGCAGACAATCAAGCACACACAGCTTACATATGTGTCAGTATCAGTGGTAGGATTCAAATTTTTTTACTACCGGTTCTGTGGGTGTGGCTTGGTGGGCATGGCAGGGGAAGGATACTGTAAAATTTCCAGTCAGAGATGGTATTTGCCAGTTCTCCGAACAACTCAAAATTTCCGCTACCAGTTCTCCAGAATTGGTCAAAACCTGCTGAATACCGCCTCTGGTCAGTATATGAGAAATTATGAGCTGGGATAGACATAACAAGAAGTCAGACAATGGGAACTGTTTGGTGATTAAGAAACAGCACCTGTTGTGAGCCAGGTGGCTTGGAGACTGGGCATGGCTTAGGGTTACTGGTCTGTATACAAGAGTTAGTTTGTTCTTAGATTTTTGCTTCTTCTGTATTTATATTGCTCCTAAGTATTACATTGCTTCTATGATTATGTGTGATTATGACTTCTGGATTCTGCATGGATATTGTATACATGCATCATACTTTATATTATTGTGTATAAACAAGTTTCTTCTATAAATGAATCCTGCTGAATTATTTACATGCGCTGGTTGGATTGCTGCAAACTCTTACAGGTTATGGGCCGAGAGCACACAAAGCACACAGTAAGACGGAACTGTAATTAAGTTGAAGGACACCCTGTGTTAAAAGGAAAAGAGAACAAGGCTGACTGAGAAAGCTTTCAGGATGGCTGTTGAATTCAAGGAGAGCTCTCTGCCTCGATTGGGACAGAATTATATTGTTTGGGCTAAGGAGCTCTGGGATAATGTTATGAATCCACTCCAGGCACCATTAGCAGCAGAAGATCAAAGGCAGTATGATAAGGCATTGGCCTACATCATAAGTTTAGAAAATGAATAATTCTTGACTGTAGTTGATTTAAAGACTGCAAATGAGGTTTGGCTGAAATTGAGCAGTGTGCATGTGAGTGCATCAGAATGCAATATTGTGCAATTATCAAGACAATTATACAGAGCCCTGCTGCAGCCACAAGCGAGCGTGGAGCAGCATTTGCTGCACATATAGAATCTATTTATTGAGTTGGAACAGCGTGGAATTCAGATTCCTGAATCTCAGAAGGTGCTGTTGGAGTTAAAAGAGTCTTGATGAAACATAGGACATTGTTCCAGCTGTTTTGGAGTGCAAACCAGAACAGGACTTACAAATGGAAGCCCTTAATACCTGTTTGCTTTCTGAAGAAAACAAGCACCATTTTACAAAAAGCCATGAGGAGAAATTCCTGAGGTGGGGGCCCAAGGAGCAGAGAGAAAAAAGCAAAAGATGTCTGCACATTCCAAAGCAACAGAAAAGATGTCTGCAGAGATCGTATTACAGCGCAGCAAAGTTTTTCTAAAAAGCAAGAAAAAGGACAGCAACACCAAAGGTGTTTCATATGTGATAAGAATCATTTGAAGAAAGACTGTTTACAAGGAAGAAAGACAACAGATGGACAAGCTGCTGTTGCAAAAGTTAGCTATTGCAATAGCAGAGAGAAATGGTTAATAGACGATAGGGATAGTCAAACAATTCTTAATAATTCTAAATTATTTTTCAGAATGGATCCAGCTGGAGGTGATGCAGTAGCCTTGGCGAATGGCCAGAAGGCTAAAGTCAGCAAAAGGCACTGTGTTGATTCCATGTCTGAAGGAAAAGTTTAGTAACATGTTATGTGTGCCTGAAATGGAACATAATTTACTGAGTGTCTCTAGTCTAGATCAAAAAGGGTTTGAGGACACATTTATAAATGGGAAGTGTCTCATAAAAAGGAATAGAAGTATATGTGCACAGGGCATAAAGCAGGATAATCTTTATGTGTTGCAGGGACAAAAGGTTCAATGTGTCCAAACATTGGAAATATTGCACAACATGATCCATGTGTTCATCTCTTGCACAGAAAGCTTGGCCATGCCAGCTTCAGAGTTTTGCAAAAGATACAACAGTTTTTAGAAGGGTTAAATTTAAAGGGGTGTAAGGCATACTTGGACTGTGCAGTATGTAAATAATTAAAATCCAAGGTATTCCCAGTAAGCAAGAGTAGCACAAAACAGACAACAAGAGCTCTAGAGCTGGTACATGTAGATTTGGTGGGGCCAATGCAAGCCAGTTTGGGAGGAACAAAGTGTGCTGATCATTGTAGATCACTACAGCAGATTTGGTTTCTGCTATTTACTAAAGTGTAAAATAGAGGTGCTGTAGAAATTAAAGCAATGGGCAAGCTTCATGGAAAAGAGGTATGTCAGCTGCAAATTGACAGAGGTTCAGAATTTATGTCAGCTAAGTTTTCAACAGTGGTTGGGACAGTTAGGAATAAAACACAGAAACACTAATCCATACACAGCAGCTGAGAATGACATAGCTGAAAGGCGGAATGGCATCTTACAGACAATTAAGGACTTACTGCTGGAGGATTCTGGTCTGAGCAGGTTGTATTGGGGTGAAGTCATGTTGATTGCTAATTATTTAATCAATAGGCTGTGGAGTTCATCAATAAATGATACTCCATATGCATTGTTATATGAGAGAAAGCACATATCTGGCACATTTAAGGGTGGAAGCAATGCATAGGTGCATATTCCAAAAGTGATCAGGAGAAAAGGCTAGAAAACTCAGGTTTACAGGCTATGAGCCTGGCTCAAAGAGCTATCACTTTAGCGATGGGAGCAAAAGAATAGTGATTTCAAGGTCTGCTAATTTTACGGAGCAAAATTGAAACAGAATTGATGCCAATTTTTTGAATGATCCACTTAGTGACAGTAATCTACTTAGTGATGGTAGGTAACTCACTTAGTGATGATGTCAGCATTCAGGGAGAAGAAACTGAAATAGAACTAAAAAAGGAGTCAGGAGAAGATGACGACTCAGATATGAAGCCAGAGAGGGTTGAAACACAGGAGCAGTAAATACCACGTAGGTCAGAGCGATGGAATAAGGGTATTCCACCTGACAGGTATTATGCTAGTGAAGTAAAGGTGTGTAGTGTGCTATGAGCCAAGGAACTATAAGTATTGGCATTACCTAAAATTGAAGTGAGGTGGAAAGAAGCTATGGACAAAGAAATGAAATTCATGGGTGAACATAAAGGGGCGTGCATAAGCGCACCAATGTGCCTACCCTCTGTCCTATTGTTTCTTTTATTTTTTATTTTTTCTTATATGTATCCATGTATTCATAACTATGCTTTTACTTATACCTATTATCTTGTAAGCAATGACAAAAATAAAAAAATAAAAATAAAAAAATAAAGTGTTCACATCTATGATTTTGCCACAAGGTTGAAAGCCATAGGATGTGTGTATAAAAAGAAAATACTACCCAATAATGTGGTATAATATAAAGCAAGATTAGTTGCACAAGGTTTTTCAGAGGAAAAATGTGCAGTATGATGAGGTATTCACGCCAACTGTAAAGAGTAAAAGCATAAGGTTGGCACAGCATTGGCACTGGGCCATAAAATTTGGCATTTTGCCAAATTTGCCACAGCATTCCACAATGCAGAATTAGAGGAAGAAATTTACATGGTCAAGCACCAGGATATAAAAAGTATTCTCAGGTATTTTAAGGGAATTGTGAACTTGGGTCTTCAAATACAGGTCTCTGAAGAATTGAAATTGAAATGTTATGTTGACAATGATTATGCCAATGATGTAAAAATAAGAAAGTCTAATTCTGAAATTGTGGTATTGTTTGGAGGGGCTTTAATTGGTTGGAAGTTCAGAAAACACTGTAGCCATTTCTACTGCAGAGGCAGAATTTATACCTCTAACCAAACGTTTTTCAAAGATAACTTGGTATGTACAGCTGTTACAGGATTTGATGATAATGCTGCTTGCATTAAAATGGCAGCAGGTGACAAAGTAAAGAATAGAAGCATGTGGCCATTAAGTATTGTACTATCAGAGAAGCCATCAAATGTAAATTAATTAGCTTGCTTCACTGTTCTTCAGAAGACAATCTGGCAGATATAATGACCAAAACATTGGGTGGAATGGACCATAGGAAGAATATTAAGTTATTTGATTTTATGTCTATTCCATTCATAAAGGGAGGAGTGTCAGTATATGAGAAATTATGAGCTGGGATATGTCTATCAACAAGTCAGCAAATGGGAACTGTTTGGTGACTAAGAAACAGCACCTGTTGTGAGCCACACGGCCTGGAGACTGGGTGTGGCTTAGAGTTACTGGTCTGTATACAAGAGTTATTTTGTCCTTGGATCTTTGCTTCTGTGTTTATATTGTTCCTAAGTTTTATAAGTTCTGTTTTTGTATTGCTTCTGTGATTATGACTTCTGGATTCTGCATGGGTATTGTATACATGCATCATACTTTATGTTATTGTATATAAACAAGTTTCTTCTCTAAATGAATCCTGCTGATTTACTTGTGTGCTGGTTGGATTGCTGCAAACTCTGACGATATGGATATGACACACTGTTCTGTATTATATTAAACCCTTCATTAACCAATAGCATCTGAGGGCACTCATTTCTTCACAGATTTAAAGGACACTGATCCTGCTGCTGTCTTTTAATGTGCTTTGAAGAGCTGGATCTTTCCCTAAATTGTGAACTAAGCTGGGAGGGTAGTTCCCTATGCAAGGCTGTTATAGTGGAGTGAAGATCGTCTACTGTATAATCTTCTTTCTTTTCTTTTGGTGCTTGTTTATTTTTAATTTACTCTATTACCCAAAGTCACCAATGATTTGTTGCAACTTTAGAAATGCAAATTAGAAATAAATAACTTAATATAGCAATGCAGAATTCACAAATTATGTGCATACATTTATTAATACAGAATTGCTTAAAGTTATCATAAAAAGCAGATTTGGAAGAGTAAAAGATATCTAATAATCATAGTTAATATTCATCTGACAACGTTGTTTCTTATCAAATTGTTCCTTCATAAAATTAGAGGAATTTTATGGAAGAACAAAGGAAAAAAGATAAGGAACAAAGATAAGAAGAAACAACAAATGGTACTTGCAGGAAAAATTCAAATTGGAATTTAGAATGCAAAAAGACCCCCAAAATGAGAAAATTAAAGAAGAGAGAGAGAGATGTGGTCAAACACAAAATAAATTTAAACTTACAAGAAGAAATGGTACAAAATCTCAGATTGGTGAAACAAAACTACTTTGAACAAGCAAATAAACCAGGGAGATGACTGGCATACAAGTTGAAGAAGGAGAAAGAGAAAAAATTAATACAAAGTTGCAAGACGAGAATGGGTCTCTTCACTATCTGATAGAAGAGAAAAAAACTGTTGCCCAAATTTTTTTTACAACTTTGTATAGTCAGGAGAACATACCAGAAGAAAAGATTAAGCAATAAAGTGAGAGGGGCCTACCTACAGTATCAGATATAAAAAGGGAAATGTTGAATGGCAAAATCATGACAATAGAGATGAAGGAGGCAATCAAGAAACAATAAAACAATAAAACACCGGAACCTGATGGAATTCTTGCAGAACTGTATAAAGAAATTCAGGAGCCACTGGAGAACTTAATGTTGGATTTATATAACGAAACGCTAGAACAGGCAAGACTACCAAATTCTTGGACAGAGACATACATCACATTTATTTTAAGAGAATGCAGACAATCAGCAGATCAAAAACTATGAAATGCCGACTATAAGATATTTGTCACAATAATTGCAGAAAGAGTTTTTAAAAATTTAAATGAGTTTATTCATCCCGATCAAAATAGATTTGTACCGAAAAGGCATTTAAGGAACAATGCAAGAATGATAATGGAAGTGTTGGAATACTATGAGGCTCACCCAGATAAGCAAGTGGCGCTGATATCTGTAGATGCGCAAAAAGGGTTCGACAACTTAAATTGGCAATTTTTCAGCAACCAACTGAATATGATCAACTTTGCAGAAAAAATTATAGGGATGATTAGTGCAATATATACTACACAAACAGCAAGAATAATACTAAATGGGGAAATGACAGATAAATTTAATATATCCAAAGGAGTAAGACAGGGAGGCCCAATATCTCCACTCCTGTTCATCCTATCAGCAAAGATATTACTAACATATATTAGGCAAAAGCGGGAAATAAAAGGATTGAGAATCAAAAAGGAAAAATATAAAACAAAAGCATTTGCAGACGATATGGTGTTTATTATAGAAGACCCACTAGAAACAGGAAGCATGCTAATACAAGAAATAGAGGAATTTGGCAAAGTCGCTGGGCTTAAAATAAATAAAGATAAAATGAAGATAACAACTAAAAATCTCACTGTGAATCAAAAAGAGGAATTGGAGGAGAAATTGGAATTCAGATGGTTAAACAAGTGAAATACCTTGGAACTTGGCTGACAGCAAAATGTTCTTCCATAAAAGAGTACAATTATAACCCTATTACAACAAATACAAAAGGATTTAGATAACTGGGAGAAATTACAACTTTCACTGATAGGAAGAATTGCTACAATTAAAATGAACATACTACCTAAAATCCTGTTTCTCTTCCAAACAATACCAATAAAATTAGGAACAAAGTTTTTTGAAGAACTAAATAAAGAAATAACAATTTGGTTAGGGAAGAAAGCCCAAATAAAACTAATACTTTTGCAGAATAGTAGGAAGAGGAGAGGTTTTGGGCTCCTGAACTTTACTACTATGTAGCAGCCATGACATGTCTTAAAGATAAATTGATAAATTTAAAGATTAATGGATAAATTTAAACAACAAAAGAGTACTAACAATAGAGGGTCATGACTTGCAGTTTGGTTGGCATGCTTTTATCTGGGAGGGGGAAAACAAGTTGCATTCATATTTCCAGAGACATCAAGTAAGGGACACCCTGTTATTTGTCTGGAAGAGAATTAAGAAAAAACATTATATGAAAATTCCAACCTGGTTATTGACTATGGAGGCAATGATGTACCCCAATGTATTCGATCTAAACAAGATAGTCAGATACAAAGAGTTATTGGATGAGCAAGGGAAACTGAAATCTAACCAAGAGTTAAAGGCACAAGGAATAGAGATAGATTGGTGGCCATATTTACAAATCCAAACAAGGTACAAAAAAGATTTAGAGCAATATGGTTTTTATAAAGACCAACAGGAATTAAGACAAAATATTACAGGGGATCACCAAAATGTATAACTATCTTTTAAGATTTAAAATGGAGGAAGAATCAGTTAAGGAAACCATGATAACCTGGGCCAAAAATTTTGGGTATAATATCGAATTGGGAAAAATTATGTAGAGATAAATTACAAACTAACAATGTCAGCAGCCTACAAAGAAAGTTTATATAAAATGTTTTATCGCTGGCATTTACCCCCGGCAAGATTGGCTAAAATGTTTCCTAACAGATTGGCAAAATGTTGGAGATGTGACAATGAACAAGGAACTTTCTTCCATATGTGGTGGACCTGCCTCAAAGCTAAGAAATATTGGCTCAAAATTAAGAATTGGCTAGAAGAATTACAAAACAAAAAATCAAGATGAAAGTGTAAAAATTTCAATACATTATACTTCATATAATAACTGCAGCCAAAATTGCCTTTGCCCAGAACTGGAAACAATACTCCTTCTGACGTAATGATAATAAAAAAGGTTTTAGAATGTGCAGAGATGGATAGGTTATCGATGGAACTAAAAGATAGAGAAGAAACTGAATACTATGAGATTTAGAATTTATGGTACAATTGGTTAGAAGGTAAACACAAAGCTGATAAATGAAGGATATGTAGGAGCTATTGTAAGATGAGATAAAAATTGTTTATAATCTTGTAAATATTTGGTTTAAGTTGAATGCAGAAATAACTACATAACATATGATAGCAACCTACATAATTAGAAAGTATGCCAATGTGAGTGAACACTGATACTGGAATGCTGTAATGAGTGGAAATGTGTTTTTATGATGAAAATATGATTAATAAAATTTATTAATAATAAAATTAGAGAGAAATTTGAATATGATACCACAAGATTCATTCCTGGGCTCTTCAATACTTATTAACTTGGAAAGATGCTTATAAAATTATAAAATTTGAAGATGGCATAAAATTTAATAGGTAAAATAGCTTATATTTTTGAAGATAGAGTCAACATTCAAAATAATCTTGAGTACTAGAGAAATTAGAAACAAAATAATTTTATAAAAACAATGCAAAAATTATGCACACAGGAAAGAAAAAGAAATTCATGAAGATTATTTTGTTTGATAATGTGCTGAATTGAGTGTAAATTACCTCATGTCTTTAAATGGAAGGTCATGGTATAAACTTAATAACAAGATAAACACAAAGTTACACTATTATAAACAGAATGGGTGTTGGTTCTTACCTGACACGCCATTTCTCTTCGAGCTGCGAGGATCATCCAGAGAGTGGGGTGGTGCTTCAGTCTCTGCTGTTGTAGGCTGAGCTTAATTATTGAGGAACGCTCCTCCTTCCATCACGTGACTCCATTACAGCGTTCCCCAGTTTATGCGAAGGCGAGAGGAAACAGAAATTCGTGCTCTCATCTTACTAGACTTAAAGGTTCATTGGCCGAAAAAAGACCCCACCAGATGGTGAAAGATAAGGGAGGGGCTGGATGATCCTCGCAGCTCGAAGAGAAATGGCGTGTCAGGTAAGAACCAACACCCATTCTCCTTAGAGCTGCTCGGATCATCCAGAGAGTGGGACATACCAAAGCTGGGCCTGTCCTACGGGAGGGGCGCTGTCTGGTCTGTAGTCCCCTCGAGTTCCCTAAGAACCCTTTGAAGAACCCTTCTATCGAAAGAAGCCTCGGCAGAGGCATACCTATCAATCTTGTCATGCCTAATGAAGGGTGACGGGGAGGCCCAGGTCGCTGCCCGGCAAATGTCGAGTATTGGAGCCTGGGTAGTCCAGGCAGCTGAAGTTGCCCACTCCTAGTGGAGTGAGCCATGATACCCCTGGGCACCTGAAGGCCTGAGCCTGGTATGCTTTGGCAATGGTAGCCCTTATCCAACGGCCCATGGTGGTTGGAGGAACCTTGAGCCTTTGTGATTTAGGTTGGAAGGATATAAACAGGGCCTTGGACTTACGAAAGGCCTCAGTGCGTTTAATGTAAATCCGCAAGGCATGTCTGATGTCCAGAGAGTGCCATAGTCTCTCCCTTTCCTGAGTTGGCCTGGGGCAAAAGTGAGGGAGGATAAGTTTCTGAGCCCTGTGGAAACCGAACTGATCTTGGGCAAGAATGAAGGGTCAAGCCGGAGGACCACTCGGTCGGGAAGGAATACACAAAGGTCCTTCCTAATGGACAGCAGCGAGTCAACGGGAATTTCTTGAAACGGCCAAGAGAAATTTGAAACACTGCCTACTCTGCACGAGGCTGAGCATAAACTGGGGAACGCTGTAATGGAGTCACGTGATGGAAGGAGGAGCGTTCCTCAATAATTAAGCTCAGCCTACAACAGCAGAGACTGAAGCACCACCCACTCTCTGGATGATCCGAGCAGCTCTAAGGAGAAGCATGGTTTTCAGATGATAGGAAAAAAAGTCCATATTATTCTATACTGTCAGTTGCCAATGCAAGCATTGTACCAACACTCTACTTTTAAAAGGGGGTCATACAAACTGGAACAAATTCAAAGACAATGAAACTGATCAGAAAACTAGAATCTAAATTTTATGATGAAATGTTGAACTGAAAACATTTAGCCTTGGAAAAAGAAATTCAATCATATGTAGAGAAATGATGACATACACAAGCGTTTAGGAATTATCCTTTTTCATTCTTGCCTCAGGACATGAAATAAAAGATTTTCACTACAAGCAGAAGATTCCAACACTGAGAAAAACATCTTAGCTGTTACAACAGTATGTTAACAACTACTGTAGAAAACAGGTGCTCTCTCTGTTGCTTAGCAAGGGCTCGAAGATTATGTCTCAGATATTATCTATACTAGGCAGGGGCTGGTCCTGATGCCCAAATAGCTCCTTCCAATTTACAAACTGCTGCAACCATGATGTGGCCAGTCATAAAATAACTAGGACCCAAATTGTTGGGGGCAATATGTTGACTCTGTAAAACTGTAAAGTTCTTTGGAGCAGTGTATAAGTCTAAGTGCTATTGCTGTTTATCGGAGGCAATAGATGCAACTGCTCCCCAAGCTACTTTTACCACAGTTACTGTCACCCCAGCTTGCTTTTTTCTTCGGGGCAGGGGGTCACCTTTCCAAATGAAGAGATAATTATTATCTCATATTTATGTTTTAAAAAAGAATATCCTTAGGACTCAAAAACATTATTTTAACACAAAGATCCTCTTAACATTCTACTTTGCTTCACAATACACTGGTTTATTTTTTTAAAATGTGAACATTCACAACAGTACCTACATCTATTATAATCTAAATTTTAAATGTATAAAGAGGAAATGCTAAAGAGGAAATCCATGATTATGTTTGACTCTATAGTATCATTTCAGGACCTACTTTTCTTAAAGGTTTCAATTTGGTCTCCATGATGAATTCATATTTGCAGAGTTCACAGCAACGGGTGTCTGAGCTCTTGATCCACTGTTGCAGACAAGCTTGATGGACAAAATTAAGGCTTCCTGTGCAATGACAGGGAGTAATTAATGGGCTCTCATCATCTCCTTCACAATGGCATATCCTACGACAAGAACATAGAAATTTATTAGGAGAAAGAAAAGACAATGATGGTCTAAACTAGAAAAATATCTTGTTGAAAAAAAGGCACAATATCAAAGAATAAAAAATTATCTGAGAGTCTGAAAAAACTACTCAAGTACGCTTCTTGCTTCTCTCTAGTTATAAGACCAAAACAACCAAACAAAAATTTGTAAGAAAAAGGACAAAAAAAGGACATTGCTATTAACGTTTTAACAAGGCTAATGGGGCTTTACTTATTTCTGTGCTTCATCAATGACAATGATGTGCCTAAGTAATGGAAAATTGGTTATTTTAAATTACTATTATTCTACAATATAATCTACAATATCAAAATTGAATTTTTAACATTTTAAAATGTTGATGAAAGTTTCAAATATTTTCCTTGGAATTTCTGGGATAGCCATTTATAAACGTCATGCCACAAAAGCAACTAGCAAGCAACAATCTCAGCTTGCTTTGCCTAAGCGTAGCCATGATTCCATACTGAACCACAAATCCGCAGGACCAGAAGTTTCAGAGGAAGTTAAATGGATATTAAAAATTGTGGGATAGCACTTCTCGCTATTGTATCAAATGTCCTGAATTATACTAGTAACATTGTGGAAAATTCAGTGAGGCGCATGGATGGCCTCTGAAAGATTGTGGGTACAAGGACTCTTTTCAGTGGAAACTTTTATATCAGTGCCACTCTCTTTCTCAAGAGCCCCAGAATTCTGGGAGATGATGGTATATGCAGGCAAGCAGGGTACCTGTCTTGGTTGAGGATTAACCTGAAACAGGAGGCTATCTTTGGAAAAAAAGGATGTGCACAAGGGTGAAAAGGCAATTATGCACTGAATAGTACTTGGAATCAGAGAAGTTGAAATCTGTTTTAGGGGCAAGCAACTCAGTTGTTCCAAGATGTGAAGCACTACATATTTCTCAAGGTATTTTTTAAAAGCTTGCAAGAAAACATTTCCTCACTCTTGATATCCTTTTTTTCCTATACATACAATAAATGGAACATATGTAGGGAAATACATGATCAGCAAGGAATCAGGAAAAAAAACCAAAATGCTTTGCACATTCAAAAAAGTTGGCAAGTTCAGAATAAAATAAAGCTCAGTGTGAACTGGTTGAGAAAATGAAAAGAGCACAGCAAGTTACCATAGACCTGGGAAGGGGAAGAAAAAGTGGTTTGGCATAAACCAACCTGCAGACATCTCCAGACACAGACACAGGGGAAAGTGGAGGGAAATTTTCTGACAATTGGGAAGGGCAGTCTAGATCATTATCCTTTTCAGCTGAGCAGAGTGGTGCCCGCAATGCTGTAATTTTCACCCTCACAGAATTGTCCTCAAAGACATCATTATCTCCCATATCATCTGAACAGAAACCTGTGCTCTCTACCATACCACTGGATGATTTCTCTGACCGGAGACAGCTTGACTTGTTATCCAGTTCATTACTGCTTGATTTGGAACTATGAGAAAAAGAGAAAAGGCACTGCAACAAATCTTTACTCTGGGAGATTTCATTGCCATACTTGTCTTCCAGGAGAGGAATACGTATAGCACTATGAGTATCAGTAGCCAGAGAAGTGCTTGAGTAATTGGTCGAGAGTGACCAGAAATATGAAAGTCTGCAATTGTTAACAGTGAAGGGCCTGAAGCTGAATGGTTTCTTCTCCTTATGACATATGTTAAGTCTTAAACATTGCTTTTGCATTTGGATAAGTCTGCCTTCTGAACATGTTCGTTCCACGCAGCTAAATCTGTCAATTGTATTCTGAGCCTTCTGATCCATATCACTGAGAGACCTGGAGAATTTCAGAGCATGGCTGGATTTTTCATTCTTAGACTGGAGAGCATAGACACATTCATGCCTATGGGAGTTTGCCTTGGAAGCCTGCACCATATTCTGACAGGTTACTGTCACAGTGGCCCCTGGAGTCAGAGCATTCTGGCAGACAAGATTTTTCAAGATAACAGCAGATTGTACTGGACTGGGATGACAACATTCAGAACACACTGCACTGGAACTGCATGCAGAACAATGGAATAAAAGCACAAAAAATTAAATAGTACATACAATTTGTTAAAGAAATGATATTTTCAGCCAATATGAGGAAGACAAATAACAAACATAAAAAGGCAGAATTAAACAGGCCATTCAATATGATAGCATAATCCATGTGCCACAATACTTTATATGCTAAGGTCATTTAAACATGTATATGCATGTGCATACAGCATAGCATGGTTGGACAGGATTTGTTGATCTGTGCTTTCTTCTAGGTTTTATGGACTGTTGAGAAAAAAGACTGCTTATTCACCACATAATATGTTCCATGCATCTCTGTCCCATTCCACATCTACATTAGAAATTGACATAATGTGCATTAAATGTATGTGTATGTGTAGTCATTTGGTTTATTTTTAATTCTTGTAATATCAAGTATTCCCTGACCAAAAAAATCTTATATTGTTGGTTTTATGTTTGCTTGTAAAATAAGTACACTTGATGTGTAAAATAAATACACCTGACACATGTTTCAAGCTCCAAATGAGTTGTTCCAACTTTATGCGAAATGTTCTGGTGATATTTCTCTCTATTTTGAGCGCAAAACACTTCTGTTATAGTTGGAACAGCTATTTAGAATCCAAAATATTTTGTGGTGCAGTGATTCAAGTGCTGGACTCAGACTGTGGAGATTCACATTCTAGTCCACTGTGAAAGTTTCCAAGGTGACCCTAGGTCAGGCACTCTTTCTCAGGTCAACTCATCTTACAGAGCGATTGTTATGGGAAAAACTAGGTATTGTACAAAAATATATTATGTTACCAACAATTTCTAATATATTTCAATATGGCAATTTGAAAACATAGGAAAAGTGGCTACTTATTGGAAGACCAACTGTTATTCATCCTGCAAGATTTCCTGGATCATCAGCTGTAAGATAGCATAACTTCTGACATCATGACTGTCATCAGTTTTAGTGCAATGACACAGTTAATACTTCACCTGCAAATGTCCTGATTGGTTGGTGTGGCAGATGCCTGAGAAAAGCCACAAAGAGCAGGAAAAGAGGTTGAATTAGCAGGCTACAAAAATAATAACAAAAAATGTTTTTATCAGTTAAGTTGATTTCATACCAGGGAATCTGTTGTTAGTCCTCCCAATTTCAATAAAAACAAGATATTCTTCAAAAACAGTTAAACTGGGGGTGTTTATTTTGAACAGAATTCTGCTTGGAAGGCAAAGCATTCCAATAATTTGTAGAGGAGACAATTACAGTTTGTGGGTTTTCCCTAGGCAGTTTTTAAACCCTGAAATGGCCTCTCTCCTGATATTGCTGATCTGCTGAAGCTTCCATATAATAATTATGCACAAAATACATCTTCAATATAGAAACTACTTTTAACAACTTAAAGCAATTCACCCTGGAGATTAGTTCCTTTGGATTCAATTGATATCTCATCTTATTTAGGAATTATATGAAATAACTAGCTCTATACCCATGCTTCGCAATGAAACTATGTGATTGGGCTTAGTTTTGGGGGAGGAATATAACGGGGGGTGAATTCTGCCTCTGCCTACCAGCATCCATCAGTATTCATATGGCTAGCGTATTTGCTGTGTGAGCAAGGAGACAGGAAGGAGTCTGGGCGTGACTTAGCTCAACTGTTCTGTACTAAAGTGCTTGCTGCTGTGAAACTAAAACTGAAGCTCCTCTCCTGCTTGTGTTTTGCATTTGGAACATATTTCTTTTCAGGTGGGGAGACAGAATAGAACTCCTTAGCATCATAGCGTGTTAATAATAATATATGAAATACTAATATTCTGATGGTCATTTCAAAAAATCCTTTCTTAGTGAGCACCTAGAAGCCAAGAGGTCCCAAATTTCAAGTTTGTAGGCTTTATGGTTCTGGAGATTTTGTGATGATATGTGAGTGGTATTTCACTTTTATATACATAAAAACTTAAATTATCCAGAAACCAAAATGTTATTTATAGACAGATTTACTTCTACATTTCAATGTACTTTAGTTCCATTTGTTAATTTTTAGTGCTTGAAGTTTTAAAAACTGTTAGCATTTTAGAACACTCATTCACGTTAAAGGCCCTTGGCCATCTGCAACTTTTCTTTCTATTGCCTCTATAGACTGCTACTTGTGACATGTGCTTGAAGGTGCAAGTAAGGAACTCCGGTAACCTTACCACAGTAGTGTCAAGAGCATCACTAGAATGGTACATAACACAAGAGAAATTGCAACCAGACTAAAATGAATCAGCCTCCCCATATTCCTGTTTCTGAATGAAAATTGTCAGAAGCTAATTGTCACATATTTACATATAATCCCACAATCCCAATCAATCATGGATGGAAATACATCAAAAACTGCTGTCTTACTGACTCAGAAATTTCATGTTATGAATTTTTACACATGCTATATTATTTTTCCATTAAATTATCGTTTACTTAATTACCATTGAGGCAAAAGTGATTGCTTTACATCTGGGAACAAGAACTGCCACTCATAAATAAATGCTGTTTAAAATGGGAGACAAGACTAGCAGAGGTATTAAAACTTCAACAATGGATTTCTGGACATGTGTTGATTCTAAATTGACCTCAATCCAATAAAGTAATGTAGTTGGTAAGAACACAGTAGAACCAGCAGAGGAGCAGAACCAGTCAAAAATAAAGAGGTCTATGTGGACAGAGGATTAATATTTATATATGTGTGATATAAATATGTTAAAAAATGATATTTTTTCAAGAATATTCTATAAAATAGCAAGTTAGACTTATAAAAGTTTGCTGAACAATAGAAAAAATTAGAAGAGCCCATGTGCAACCTCATCCAGACTAGACTGCAATCTCTATTTCTCTAGTCCTTGATGTTTCAGCACACATCACTTGGATACTCAAGAAAACTGATCATAGACTAAACAATAAGAGATAAGGCAACCACTAAAAGTCTTCTTTTTTTTGTTAGCAATCAATAAAATCACATAAAAAGGTGATTCATCATCATATACTATTTTTGTAGTCTACAGAGCTCTTTTTGTAACCGCTAAAAATTTAATATATCTATTTTCCTATCCCTCCAGTCCCAAAAGAGCTCTTGCATACAAATAGGCTGAAAAATTCATTCTTCACCTTGCAGTGATTTCACCACCATTCCCCCCAAGATTCTTAGAGGACAAAAAAATATAGAACGCCTAACAATAAATAAATTGGTTATTACTGATCAACTATTTGCTGAGAAGTTTCAGGGTTTTTTTTCCCAGTAATAGCTTAAATATTTTCAGAACTTCCACTTGCAATAGCTTCTTGAAGAATATAAAAGTATTTAGGTATTTAAAAAGTCAAAACACTTTTAGAGTTTTGACTTTTTCAATACAAGCAGTTCCATATGAAAACTTTAATCTAAAAGTTATGCTTCTCCAGTTCTCTTCAGATAAAGCTGTGCCTCCTAAGTGGAGAAAGAAATGACCATACCTGTTTTTTCCTCTTGGCTTTCTTCTTAGAAACTCTGGAAAAAGTAACATCTCGAGCTGGAATTACAGAGATTTGGTGCAATGGTATATTCATTACACCATAAATATAAGCTTGGACCTCCTATATATGTAAAATTCTTGATATGTGGTCCATTATTTATCTTTGCCAGGCCGCATACCTAAAAATAATTTGAGAATTAGAGCAGCAAAAAGCAAAAAATAATCAGAAAATGTATAGTTTCATGTATATTGGTAGGTTACATTAACACACATTAATAATAAACAAATGGAATATTATTTAGCAAACTGCTGCATTGTGGAATGTTCATATTCCAGTTTTTGCCACTCTATACCACTTCCTTTTCTCTGTAGATTTTTATTCTTCTGCAGTACACCAAAGAGCATCTTATATCCACCAAGCAGATTAGTTTTTTACAGGCAGAGGCCTTAATTCCTTTGCAAAATAAGCACATTGGTATCTTCTGTTGTGCACATTTGGTTTATACATTGGGATTAGTGGTAGCAATACTTTCCCTGACTTACAAATAAGATCTAGTTTTGTTTAGCAAACTGACATCATGTGAAATGACCCTGCTTAAGTATGAATAATCCATGTTTCATGCTCCTGAAAAGGAAAGTACTTGGCAAACTGAGGACATCAAAACACAATAAATAGACTTCCAGTTTGCCAGGCTTCGGCGGTGGCAGGGATCTGCGATTCTGCTTGGTTCCTGCTGCGCTCGCTGCCTTGGTGCCTCCAATCCAGACGGATTTGGAGGATTCAGCTGCCCTGTAGAGGCAGCTGAAGATAGGGGGGATCCGGACAGGGGTTTGGGGGTGTCGCAGACCCCCTCTCCAGCCGGCAAAACCTCCTTTTCCCAAGGCGGTGGAGCAGTGGTCAGCAATGGCCACCACAAAGAAGCCTGTAGCTGGACAAGATCGTGCAAGAGGAAGAAAGTGAAAGTTTTTCTTTGGCTGAACCGGGATAACAAGGAACCCTTAAAAACCTGGAAACTTGATTTTTTGATTGCTACATTGTTTCCCAGAAAAGATTGCAAGCAGCGGAAGAAAGTTTTGAAAGGGAAAGTTATTTTTTCTCACTCTCCTTTCCTACAAAAATAGCGGATGGAAATCTGAAAAACCTGCTTGGGCACAGAAGGTAAATAAACCTAAAAATTAAAGCCAAGGGGATAAAAGATTTTGGAACATTGGAATTTAAAATTAAATTTTACTGCTAAAAGTGGGAAGGAAGAGGTAAAAAACATATTCTAAGATTTTACTGAAGAAGACTGCCTGGAGTTTATAAGACTTAGAAATATGTGGCAATAAGGCTTCCAAAAAATCATTTTGAAACTGTAACTGAACTTTACCCCAGGAAGATAAATTAAACAAAGAAGAAGAAGAAAGTGTTAATGAGACAGTTTGTTCTGATTTGGACTGCTTTGTGACTTTGTGACCTTTGGGTAACTATTTTTTGAAAGACTAAAAACATTTGGGTTGCTTTAAAAAAAAATAGAAAATGGCACTATCTGTGGAAGAACTACAAATGGAATATCAAAAGTTGCAAGGCAAGGGCTCTTCTGGATCTATTTTTCACTTTTTGGAAATGGCGATTTTTACTTACCAAGAAATACAACAACAAAAGGACTGGGATGAAGAAGAAGAAGCCATCTTTAATGGACAAAAAGTCATAGTTGAGGAAAAGAAAAAAGGGGGAGAGAAAATGGAAAATTCAGAACTTAAAAAAGCAACCAAGAAAGGGAAAAATAAGATGAAAAATTGATACAATGTCAGAAAGCAACAGAAAAGAGAAACACAACAGAGAGAAGATTAAGAGAATAGAATTTGAGAGATGGGGGGGGCAAAAAGATTAGAATTAATAAGAAAGGAAGGGGAAAAGAAAAGAGAAGTCATAAAGGTTTAAAACAAAATGCTAAAAACAGATTTTTTTCAAAGATAAAGGGTAAAAGTTATTAAAAAAATATATAAGATTTTGCAAAAGTACATAAGATTGTATTGTAGATATTAGTATTTGAAATTGAGTTAGAAAATTGAACTATTATATGAGTTAATAATGCATTAAAGGGAAAGTATAAAATGTTTAAGAGTTAACAATAGAGTTTAATATTTTATGGAATACTGTTTTTATTATATTATAAACTCAATTCCTTTTATATTTTTGTTTTATTATTCTAAAATGTATTACTTAGAATGTACTAAACAAAATCAGTGTGGAAAGTATGTATTATTTCAAGTGTTAAATTTAGGGGAAAGATAGAAAGTTGTCATGCTTCAACCAGTGATTACAGGAGAAATATTGTATTAAAAAGAAAAGATAAATAGATGATTGAAAGAGAATGGACAAAGGATACAAGTATAATTATTTAAATTGAGATGAAATAAACATAATAGAATTAAGAGAGTGAATAGAGAGAAAATATATAGAAAATACAGAATGCTAAATAAGATATGAAATAGTATATTAAGTGAGCATGAATTTGATTTATGTCTGTACAAAAAGAGGTAACCCGGGGTAAGCCGCTTTCCAAAAAGAAGTTTTATGTATTTATGTTTGGTGTTTTGTTTGTCTATGTCTGAATTAATCAAATTTTAGAAGAATGTAAGAACATTGGAAGAGAATAATGAAATTGTAAATAAGACAGATGGATATAAAGAATATATATAATATAAGGCAAAACAAATATAATTGAATAGTAGAAGAAAAGGGGGAAATAAAGAGAAGTTGGGATAAGATATGAAGTTGAATAGATAAGATAAATATATATATTAAATTGTGTTTGTATGGAAATGTGATAATTTGGAATTATTCTGTCTTTAAATAAGATGTTTTGTTGTTGTTTTTTTCAGAAAAGATGCTTTATGTTATTACATTCTACATTTAGTTTGTTTATGTATTATTTTTTAAAAATTAATAAAATTTGTGTTTTTTTAAAAAAACACAATAAACACTATTTTTTATATATAGCGAAAATGTATACAGCTATCCATATTAAATATATAACTCTGGGTAATTAATATCATGTTCACAATATAAAACCACTTTAACAGAACAAAAATATAATTAAAAATAATCAACAGAAAAAGAACAATTTAAATAAAGCCATTTTGGTAGTGACAGCTTTCATACACAACTTTCTCAAAAGTACCCATCATATATCACTGTATGATTCATGAGGATCTTATTTAACCCAAGTAGAACACTAGGATTCCACTAATTAGTTGGGGCATCTTATTTGTAACAAAAATAGCAGAACTTCCACATGTTTAGCATCTTAAAACCTGTAGAAGTACTAGACTATTTAAAAGACTGGGATCATAGTGTAGCATTTTAATACTTAGCAAAATAATTTTATAGCTACAAATGGACAAATTTATTTATTCTTGGGATCTCCAACACTGCATACTTTGGTGGCAACTACATTCATTGTTTTCCCAATTTTATATTGCCCCCAAATTCAATTGGCCTTTTATCAGTAATGGGACTGTAAAGTATCAGGTAAGTTGTATGAAAAGATAATTAAGAAACTACCAACTTTATTTGGATTTTTAATGGACTTTATATATATGGAATCATGGAAATGGTTAATTAGTTCAATCCTGTGCTCTGTATAGAATCTGCTAATGAAATCTCAATGGGCATCTTATATTTACAATAAAACATTACTATCCAATTAAACCTCTAAATGTTTTCAGAAACAATTAGAAATATTTTAAGGCCCTGTTAAACTGTAACAAAAGAACCAGCTGGAACTCTGATGGCAAGACTATGAAAAAAAAAAAAACCATGTAGTGGTTGATAAGAATCAGATTGGGCAGGCAAATAACAGATAATCAGAGTTGGGAGGTACCTTGCAGGTCATCTAGTCCAATCCCCTGCCCAAGCAGGAGACCCTACACTGTTTCTGACAGATCTCCAGTCCAATCTCTCTTGAAAGTCTCAAGTGATAGAGCTCGCACAACTTCTGAGGGCAAGTTGTTCCATTGGTTGATTATTCGCACAAGGTCATTTGCAAGACATGAAAGGTTTCCTTTCATGTCTCGCAAACGATAAATTTTTTGAATCGGATCTTGAAAATACCTAATACCTGCAGTAATGAATCAACAAGTTTCGGTACAGGCCAGGCCTCATGTAGGCTGAAAGCGTACCAGGAACAACGAACATCAATCAACAACACGTCATCATGGGCTGATAACTGGACTGCAAACGCTAAATGGCTACTTTGTGCTAAAATTAACATATAACACTGTTATTGGATGTTACTATGTGTGCACTAATATTTTTACTCATGTAACATAATGATTGGATAGAATTCACCGCTTGTGACGTATCGCTGTGTGTTTTTAATAAAAGAGCTTCCCGAGCTCGTGATCGGGGCAGCTCACCCAAGATAGAACCGGACTGATGTCTTTCTTGATGCATTCGACCACCCAGTGAGAAGCCTTCCTAATGCGGAGCAAAGCTGCATCTGGTGACCCCGACGTGATCCGTTAAAAGAAATGGGTGCGTCTATCTTCGACTGCTTATCTCACCCGGCCGGACGAGCCAGTTGCAACTCAGGGACGCCATCTCGTGTCACGGATCCCTCCCCTGGAATCTTCTGCAAAGAAGACATCCTCCCTTCAGATGAGTATGGGCGGAAAGTTCTCTAAAGCACAGATAGCACATTTGCAGGAATTAGAAGAACTAACGAAGAACACAATTCTTATTCTTAGGAATCAGGGCAAAATGCTCCCGGTTCCAACTAAAAAGGACCTTATCACCCTTTTGACTTACATCTATACACAATGTCCGGCTTATCCGGAGAAAGGGTCCTTGAAAGTCTCCACATGGCAACGTTTGGGTGACTGTTTTCATGATAACCCCAGGGCTCCGCCAAAGATTCTGGCCACATGGAGAATAATCATGGAATGTTTAAAAATCCATGGTTGAGCACTTACCAAAGCCCCCTCCCCTAAGGAGGGTCCTCCTCTCTATACAGCTGAAACCAAAACAAAGGATGCTCTCCTGATAGAAGCTTCCTCCCCCACTGCTCCTAAACCCATAAATCCTCCTAACTCAAATTCAGCAGAGGATCAAACACCCATGGAAGCGATCACGCAAGCAGGGAAGGCTCTCTTACCCTGGAGGACCTTTCTCCCTCTATCCTGTTGAATATATAGGGGATGGAGCCGGAAATATGGTGCCTAGACTTGAAGCTTTACCCATGAAATTAATCAGAGATTTAAAACAAGCCGTGGCCATGTACAGCATCCAGGCACCATAAGTCAGAGGCTTCATTAACACCATCGTAGGATCTTTTTCAAAAATTACTCAAGGCTCACATCAGCCTTATGCTGAGTTCATAGAGGAACTTCAGAAAGCCATTCAGAGACAAATCTCGAATGAAGAAGCCCGTAAAGAGCTTCTGTTAAACCTGGCTGTTGAAAATGCAAATGAGGATTGCAAGAGGATTCTGCAGCCTCTATCTGCCCGAGGGGGGGCTTCCCTCTCGGACTATCTAAAGGCTTGCAGAATTGTGGGAACTGTCTCTTACAATAGGGAGCATCTGGCCATGGCCTTGCAGCAAGCAAATTCTCAAAACAGGTCAGCCGGCAACTGTTTCAATTGTGGGAAGCTAGGCCATTTCAAAGCACAATGCAGAGCCACAGACAATACACAAAACAACACCAAGCCTAAAACTATATGCCCAAGGTGCAAGAAAGGGTACCACTGGGCAAACCAGTGTCGCAGCAGCACTCCTCAGCCACAGGGAAACTAGAAGGGGGGCGATCAGCCAGCCCCGATCCCAAGGCTGACTCCATATCTTTCCAACTAATTGCCTCAGAAGATATGGAAATTGACATTCCAGGCACTGTTTACTTTCTCCCCAGACGCCTGAAAACAATCCCTCCTGCCATGACGCCCCTCATAAATTATCCCATCCGGGACCTCATGGCAAAAGGAATCATTGCTTCTCCGTTTCTGAAAGATTCTGATGACTTTTCCTCAGTGGCCATGGCAGTAATTGGAAATACTCCCACAAAATTTAGCAAGGGAGAATTAGTAGCAACTGCTGTTCCGGTGCCTGTTAAAACGGCTGATGCATGGGCATTTACTGTCCATCAGACAGTGGAACAAGCCAGGCCTGTGTTATAATTCACAATCCGTAACAAAGTCTTCTCGGGTCTCTTAGATACTGGAGCTGACGTAAGTGTTATCCGAACGGCTGAGTGGCCGGACGATTGGCCTTTGGAAACTGCCCCAGCTGTTAGGGGAGTGGGAGGAGTTCAGCACACCCACAGTAGCAAACACTGGCTACCGGTGAGTTCCTCTGATATTTCTCACACTGCCTACCTCAAACTCTTGGTTCTTCCATTACATACTAACCTGTGGGGCCGTGATCTTATGTCTCAACTTAACACAAAACTCATTATTGATTAATGGAATCTTTTGCTAGAACTCCACTGTGGCTACAATTAAAAACCACAGAACCTTTTAGGTATGCTCAATAGCCCCACCATGTGTCAACACTATGTAAATAATGTCTTGCTACCCTATCGTTCTGCTTTTCCACAATTTCTGGTGTACTTCATTTTCCTTCCTAGAAGGGAGAAGACAGGAGTGGGAAGCTGAGGACCATGATTGTTTGTTGAAAGTAGATCTGATGACAAAGGTGAGGGAGGATCTGGAAGAGACTCCTTTGAAGAAAGGAGAGAGATGGTTTGTGGATGGATCAAGTAGGGTTGAGGAAGGGAAGAGGAAGTCAGGGAATTGTTTGCTTTGAAGAGGGCCTTGGAGTTGACTGAAGGGATTGATGTGACAGTCTGGACTGATTCCAAATACGCCTGGGGTGTGGTCCATACCTTTGGTAAGATCTGGCAGGAGAGGGGATTTATCAAGGCTGATGGAAAACAAGTTGAACAATTGCAGCTTGTGGAACAGGCCTTGGAGGCCCTGCAACTGCCAAACCAAGTGGCAATAGTGCATGTGAATGCTCATCAGAAAGAAAGCACCCCAGAGGTAGTTGGGAACAGGTGGACAGACAAGTGGGCAAAAGAAGCTGCAGTGGAAGTAAAGCTGGTAATGGCATTAATTCCCTTGCTAGAAGTGGAAGAGGATGAGGAATGGAAACCTGAGGGAAAAGAGAAAGATGAGTTGGAAAAAGAAGGATGTGTGCAGACTGAGAAGGGGTGAAGGTGGTTTCTGTGAATGCAATGAGGGGAATTCTGGAAAAAGTATATGTTTGAAAGTAAACAAGAAAGCAGCAAGGAAAAAAGAAATGGGAGGGCGACCCCTAGTGGGCTGGCCTTTCCAGAGAACACAGATTGATTTCACCGAATTACCAGAGAAAGGGGGGGGCAATACCAGCCCATCGCTTTTCTGAGCAAAACTCTGGAGCCAGTAGTGAGAGGATGGCCGGTATGTGTGCAGGCTGTGGCTGCTACAGCTATGTTGGTGGTAGAGTGTACTTCATTTTCCTTCCTGAAAGCCGTTCTTGCAAAAGGAGGCTTGCACATAGAACCTGAAAAGGTGCAAGTACTAGCTCCATACGCATATCTGGGCTATAAAATGTTTTCTGCTACTGCCTATCCTTCACTTCCCTCTCTGTCTCTATCTTCTCAACCCACCCTGGTTCAACTTCAGCAATATCTGGGTACCATAAACTGGGCTCGACCTTTCCTGTCTTTAACCACTGATATTCTTTCTCCATTATTCGAAGCCCTTACCTGGGGAAAAAAGCCTGCTGACATAATATCCTTGCAGCAACCTCAGTTTCAAGCAATAACTCAAATAGAAGAGAATATCTGAAAAATATAGGTAGACAGAGCTGCTGTCAATACTCCTCTAGATATGGTCATTTTAGCCACCAACCCTTCCCAGGAATCCTCCAGGAAGGCAATAATGTGGCTGATCAAGCGGCTGCAGGTATCATGACCTCACACACATTAACTCCTTGGGAGAGCCATTCATACTTCCATCAAAACACTAAAGCTCTCATGAAACATTTCAACCTTACTATGGCCAAAGCCTCAGCCATTAGACAGCAGTGCCCCACCTGCAGTCAACAAGCCCATTCCATTCTCTTAGGGGTAAATCCCCGTGGGTTAAAGCCTGTGAAATATGGCAGATGGACGTTACTCAGTTTCCTCCGTTTGCCCCCTGGAAGTATCTGCATGTCACAATTGATACTTATTCAGGGTTTATAATGGCAACCCTGTAAAGAGGAGAAGCCTACAAACATGTCATCAACCATTGCATTCACACTTTTGCATCGTTGGGACGCCCAAATGAAATAAAAACAGATAATGGTTCCGCATACACTAGCACAGCCATGTCAGAATTTTGCGCTAAGTGGCAAGTTACCCACAAATTTGGGATCCCTTACAATAGTCAGGGACAAGCCCTGGTAGAGAGAGCCAACTTAACGCTAAAACAGAGTTAGAACGACATTTGATCAAAGGGAAAAAAGCCCTTGGCCTCCCGGCGATGCAAGATACCCTTAATCTCTGTCTTTATACCCTCAACTTCCTCAATCTCTCCGGCACCCCTGCTATGATGGCAGCGGAGCGACATTTTTCCTCCCCCCCTTCCCCTGATTCTCCCAAACCACAGGTATACTACCGTCAACTGCCAGACCCTACTTGGAAGGGTCCTGCTGCTCTCCTCACCTGGGGTCGTGGCTACGCAGCTATCCAGCTTCCAGAACGTGTCCTATGGGTTCCTGGATGACACGTCACACCATACCACCCCAAGATAGAAAAATCACCACCTGCAGACGTATCAACATGATTCGTCTTGTTGCCTTGCCAACCCTCTTCCTCCTTTTTGCCGCCCGTGCCTCCAAGGTCTCCATTCCGTCTCGAGTGACGTACTTCACGCCAGATCAACACCTTTGAATACCCTGCCTGACCAAAACCACGCAAGCAGGCTCCATTCATCTAACTCTCATCTATCATACCCAACAACCGCAGAAGTGCCTTCCTAAAAACTTGCCAAAACAACGGGACCATGTACCATCTACCTAAACCACACCACCGTGCTCAAGGATGGTACTAACCCAATTGTTTTAATCTTTGATGTTTGTGTTGCTTGTTCTAAACCAGGGGGACATTCATGCGGGTCGGTTGACTGGAAAACAACATATGCCCACAATCATAAATATTTGTGTCCTATACCCATTAACTGGGCCATAGGGAACCCCAATCAATGGATCCATTGAGTGCTCGGGTTGGTCTTGTGTCTGTGATTATATTGGGGGAGGGTATTCAGGCTGCAATAATCTGTCACATTTCAAACGAATATCAAGGTCTACCACAGACAATAAGGTAGAAATCACCATCTCCAGATAACATCCTGCCTTGGATACTTATGGTATAGGGATTGATGGCACAGGATCAGATCAGATCCGAACACTTACACTACCATAACAACCGAAATAATATATGAAGGTAAGGAAACATCATTAGGCTGGTTAGTAAGCCCCTGATACCAGTGTTATTGAAAAAAACTTGTTCATGGGCATGGCAGAAAAAATTGCAAAACAACTTGCAATAACCAATTGTTTTGTCTGTGGGGGAACCACCACGGGGAACAATGGCTGTGGCAAGCCTTAGAAGCCTCATCATCACTGTTCAATAACAAACATAACAGCTAGAACAGCTTCCGATAATTATCACCAACTTAATTGGTAGAAACTGCTTTTACCGAAATGGGTCCACTCCAGTAAGACACCTCCTTTGTTTAGTATATGGGATAACTCCTACCGGACTTGGATTGCACCTGACAATGCTACCACCACATCTGCAAAATTCAACACCTCCCTCCTTCCTTATCTCAATGACATAACATCTTCCCAAGAATGGATAGCCCCAAATAACATGTATTGGATTTGCGGTAACCTAGCCTATCCATCCCTTCAAGCAGATTGGCAAGGATCATGAGTATTGGGGTGGATAAGACCTTCTTTTTTCCTCCTACCGATCTCCATTAAGCAAGAACTAGGCATCCCTGTGTATGATACATTATCCCGCAAGAAAAGAGACACCGACAATGCCTTTAGAACCCCCATATATATGATTAATAGAATTATTCGTTTACAAGCTGTTTTAGATTTAGCAGGCCAATGAATAGACAAAGCTCTAAACACTCTAGCAACTGCCACAGACAAATTATGCACAGCTGCCTACCAAAATCGCTTAGCTTTAGATTACATACTAGCCAAAGAAGGAGGGGTATGTGGTAGGTTCAATCTCACGAATTGTTGTCTTCAAATTGATAAGGTTGGCAAAGTAGTAGCACAATTAACAACTGAGATGCGACAATTATCCTATAATCCTAATCAAGTATGGCAAGGTATTAATCTTAAAAATATTTTTAGTTCCTGGTTCCCAAAACTACCAGGATTACAAGCTATAGTAGCTCTCATAGGTATGATTGCTGCAAGAGACGTTATTCTTCTATGTGTGTTACCAATTTTTATTCGCACTATCACCAATAGGCTGTCTTTATTAGCTGAAAAGCGTGCCATTGCACAGGTTAATGCCCTATGGGAAAAAGAACCTCTGTACAAAGTCTTACCCTCAGAAGACCCTGATGCATACGCTCGCACAGATTTTCGCATGGGCAGTGACGAAGATCCAGAAGAATTTCCTCCATATAAAACTAAAACAGAGGAGATGCAGTAATGAATCAACAAGTTTCGGTACAGGCCAGGCCTTATGTAGGCTGAAAGCGTACCAGGAACAACGAACATCAATCAACAACACGTCATCATGGGCTGATAACTGGACTGCAAACGCTGAATGGCTACTTTGTGCTAAAATGAACATATAACACTCTTATTGGATGTTACTATGTGTGCACTAATATTTTTACTCATGTAACATAATGATTGGATAGAATTCACCGCTTGTGACATATCACTGTGTGTTTTTAATAAAAGAGCTTCCCGAGCTCGTGATCGGGGCAGCTCACCTAAGATAGAACCGGACTGGTGTCTTTCTTGATGCATTCGACCACCCAGTGAGAAGCCTTCCTAATGCGGAGCAAAGCTGCAAATACCAGGTACAGGTGTTTTAACACAGAATGATAGTATTGAGACACCAGTCACCATTTATGCTGCCTGAATATTGTGAGAAAGCCAGATTTAAATCCAAATTGGAAATCTTTTTCCAAACAGCAGCACCTGTCAGACACAAACCGAAGGATGACATAGTAAATCCAACCCTTTATTTGCTTTCACTTAATGGACTCTAGAATCTTGCCACACTGAAGTTATAATCTTCTAACCTACCTCGAAATTCTAGAGGGTGATTACCCTAAACCTGTTCATTCCTCCCCCCTCCCCAGATCAGGACTGCAGAGTGTCTTAATTTGGGCTTCTCTCTGCTGTACTTTACTGCTTCCTCTTAGGGAAAACTCTGTACTGCCAAAAATCCTCTCCACTGTTTCTCTTAGGTGTGCATTCTGTCGCAGAACCTTTCCCCCACAAAAAGGAACACTAGATTTCAGCAAATGGATTGAAGTCAAAAGAAAAATCATGCACTACAAAACTGGATTGCTTTGGGTTCTAAATACCTTGGGTAGGGGGTTAGACTGGAAGACCTACAAGGTCCCTTCCAACTCTGTTAATCTTTTAATCTGTACCTCAAATAAATAAAAAGACCTTATCTGTCACATCAAAACAACTCTGCTTTGTATTGCTAAATAACTGTACTTTTGATTTCTATACTGCATAGAAGTTATTTTATTGACAATCCAAGTGAAGAACAGGTCCTGTTGTAAACCTAAATAATAAAGATATTCTGAAAATAAGTTGCTTGGTAGTGAGAACCTGAATTTTAAAATAAGTTATTCTGAATATATCTCCATAGTTTGCCGCATAACACATAACATACTTAGTATGTTTTTGAGTCAATTGCCCTTACAATATTATAAGTTCTAATCTGAAGATATTACAGCTCTTAGATCAATAAAAGATTCCTTTTGGTTGTACAAAAAATGTATGGATGTACCTTCCCTGTAGGCACACTTCAAAACTTTCAGTCATCTCTAGAAAATGATAGCACCAAAAGGATTTCCAATATTTGTAAATCAATACAATGAGATAGTGTTTTCATGCTAAGTGTTGTAATTTTAGATTTTGAGTGAAAGGATTACCCTTTTATTTGACAATGTTCAACCATCCATAATACTTAATAATAATCTATATCACTATGCTTTGCTTTTGGTTTTTTTTTAACATAACCTACGAAGACTGGGATATATCCTGCTCAGAGTCATTTGCAACTGAAGCTTCCTTTAAATCCAATGAATATGCATACGCACATAAATACTGGGAAGTGACTGGGATGCCCTATTCCCCCATTTCAAATAATTTTATCTTTTTAAGACAGCTTCTGTATTATTGTATTACAGATGGAAAGAACCTTTTAAACCAGGCTTGTCCAACCCACAGCCCACGGGCCGCATGCGGCCCAGCTCACCTCCTAATGCAGCTCAACGCCCACCCCAACCTTCGTGAAAGATCCAGCGAGGAGGAGGAGGAGAGGCAGGTGCGAGGAAGGGCGAAGCGAGAAACAGAAAAGGTGGGCAGCCGCAGCCCAAAAGTCCCGCCCCTCCACCCACCTCCTGCTGTTGCTGCCGCCACCGCCGCTGCTGCTTATGCCCCTGCCGCTGCTGCCGCCGCCGCTGCTGCCCCCACCGCTGCCGCCGCTGCTTCTTCCCCCGCCGCCACTGCCGCCGCTGCTGCATTTGCAGGAGGAGAGGTAGGCGCGAGGCTGGGCGAGGCGAGTAACAGAAAAGGCGGGCAGCCGCAGCCCAAAAGTCCCACCCCGCCACCTCCTGCTGTTGCCGCCGCCGCTGCTGCTTCTGCCGCCGCTGCCGCTGTGAGCTTTCTTCTCCCCCTCCCCCCCACCCCGCAAAATTTGGCCAGAAAATTAATAAAAAATAAATAATTTGCAGGAGGAGAGGTAGGTACGAGGCGGGCGAGCTTTCTTTCCCCCCGTCCCCCCCACCCCGCAAAATTTGGCCGGAAAATTATAAAATAAAAAATAAATATTTTTTAATAAAGAATTAATAATAAATAATAAAAAATATTTTATTTTATTTTATTTTATGTGCGGCCCAAACCAAATTTTCATCTTCCAATGTGGCCCAGGGAAGGTGAAAGGTTGGACACCCCTGTTTTAAACTATTGAGCCCAGCATGCTGTTATGCACAAAATCCAAATTAAAGTATCCATGATAGATGACTTCTCAGCATCTATCTGAAAAGATCCAACAAAGGGAGTCCCACCACCTCACTGGTAATTGTTTGCATTATCAAACTGATCGTATTGTTAGGGGTGTTTCAGCATTCAGTTCAACTTTCCTTCTGTAACTTAAAACTTTTCCCACACCTGGTATCTGAGAGAATATAAAATAGATTTTGCCTTTTTTTAATGAAGAATCTTATCACATTCCCCCTTTGTTTTCTCTTATCTTCTTCAACCCTATTTTCACAGACCTTAGGTTTTTTTTCCTTCATCATTATACACTGAGCTGTACTCAATTGAGATTGTGAATGACTTGGCTTAATAATAAATAATAAAAATTATTTTATTTTATTTTATTTATGTGCGGCCCAAACCAAATTTTCATCTTCTAATGTGGCCCAGGGAAGGTTCCTGCCATGTGTACTCTTCCATTGCCAGAAATTGGTTAGTTCTAGATTTGTCCACCATTAAGGCCAGCCTGCTCTTACACTAAGATCTTTTCAGATATTTTCAATCCCAGATTCTCCAACAAAGATACCTTTCACATAACAATAACAAGTTGCTCAGCCAATTTACTTTATCTCTTTTTATATATAGTATATTATTATTAATTCCACCTTTTTATATAAAACTCGATAGCAATAGGGAATTTTCAATGCAGGTAAAGAACACAGTGAAATCTTGTCAACTAGACTAAGACACAAGAATGTTGGGCTGATGGGAAGGGACTGCAACATTTCAGTTTGCAGTGAGTACAGAGATTCTTCAAATATTTTTTCTTATGAAGAAAAAACAAATCTGCCGGAACAAAAAAGGAGCTAAGATTGTGGTATCAATGGAATGCAGCCATGTATGTGCATAATAGTTGGTAGAAAATGGATAGCATTCCCTTGTAAGAAAGAGATGACCTAATAGCTATAGTAGTAGCCAACAAAGGAGCTGTGCCATTTCCCAACTTTTTGCAAACCCTCTTCCCCTTATTTGCCCTCTTGTAGTCATCTAATACCTTCTATGAAATAAACCTATTGGCCTAGGTCCAAAACCTTACTTAACATATATAACATTTCCTAACATTTGTAGTATTCATAACATTTCTATAACATAAAGAAAATATTGTATTCAATTCAAATCAATGAATATAAACAAATGCAATTTTCTCAAGGTTAATTCATGTTGATATTTTGCAACAAATGCAAAAAAAATATGTTCAGATAGCATTTTAGAATTCTGCCATTGGAAATTATTTATATCTCTCATTCTGCCATTTTCATGCTAATTTAAAGAAAATCTGCTTAACAAGATCATTTTGCTTACAATGCTGGGGTTGGAGTAAAAAGAAGAATGTTAGCCCCTGAGACTAAAACCATTGTTCACCCTAGTAGTACTATATCTGAGAGTGCATCACAAAATAGATAATTCCAAAACAGTTACTTCATACCCAATAACATCCAGTGGGACAATGAACCATTGATTGATATTAGAAATACAGAAACAACACTCAAGCTAAAATCATGGTTCCCAAACATGCAAAGGAGAACTCTGGAGATGCAAGGATAGGTTCAAAGAGTAGAATAACAGCCCTGCTAAGATTTCTTTCTGTCTTGTGCATACATATTGGATATATATTAGGGCTTATTATTATGATTTAGTATACGTAACCAGATTTTGTTGGCTAGACCGAAAATCCACTTAGCCCTGTTTGTATTTCTGTATTTCTTTTGGTGTTTACCATATGTCAAAAAGTTCAAAATTTAGTTATTTTTCTACTGTGATTCCAAAATCTTGGAAGAAACATTTTCCAGTTCTTCACTGTGAAAGGAACAGAAGCTACTGCTCCCTGTGCTAACTTTCTAATACTGATTACATGACACGATAGCAATGTCCCGATATCTCAGAGGCTGCCCCAAAGAAAAGGGAGTCAAACTATTCTTCAAAGCACCTGAGGGCAGGACAAGAAGCAATGAGTGGAAGCTAATCAAAGGGAAAAGCAACTTCGATAGAACTAAGGAGAAATTTCCTGACAGAATAATTAATCAATGGAACAACTTGCCTCCAGAAGTTGTGAATGCTCCAACACTGGAAGTTTTTAAGAAGAGATTGGATAAACATTTGTCTGAAGTGGTTTTGCGTTTTCTGCCTAAGCAGGGGTTGGACTAGAAGACCTCCAAGGTCCCTTCCAACTCTGTTATTCTAAATTAGCTTTCCTGGAGTACCAAACCTCCAGTTCCAGCAAGATCACACCAGAGCGGTTTAGAAGACAGACTCCAGCAACAGCGGGACTCCTTCCAAAGATCCGCCTACATCCCGGCGACAATGCTATTTTCCGGGTACACCCGAACTGTTCCCACTATTCTTTTTAGCACCGGGAGGGGAGGCATCGCTACTTTCTTTATCCACTGTCTCCCTGACGCCCTCCCGCAGCTCCTCCCAATAATTCCTTTCCCCAAGGCTTACCCTGTAATTACATAAGGCCGGGAAGTGAGCGAGAGATGCAAAACTGACGAACGTGCCCTTCCCACCGCCGCCCTCCTAAACCAGAACGCGAGGCCACCTGTGGAATCTTGGAAGATCGCAACGGAAGAGAAGGAAGGCGCCACTTCTTTGGACGTCACTGAGCCTCCATCGGGCACAGGAAATTGATCACTGTTCTACTTCCGTCGCTGTCCTGAAGCCGGAGTGGTAGGAAAAGGCTCTTTCTGTTTTGTTTATCCGAAGCGGAAATGAAGGCGGAAGGCCTTTGGGACGTTGCTTGAGATTCATTTGGTCAGTGGAGCTCATGCTCAAAATTGCGGGCAATGACGCTTTTCTTCAAAGACATGACAAGCTGCCCCAGTATAGTATTTCAGGACCTTCTTCAGACTAAATTGTCTGGGTTGCCGAGAGTGTTTTACGTCGCAAAGCGGTGCTTTTTGTTACAGAGAAGAACAGAGAGAGCCTTTGCACGAAATGGAGATTGGAGTTCATGATGCCATCAAGCAGACTGCTGGAAACAGCGTTATACAACACGATCGAATGTTTTACTGGCCCCATCTCTTAAGTGTCTCAAGTAGAAGAGAAGGAAAAATAATGGGCCGTACTTACGGACTCAAGGAGCATATACAGTCATGGAACATATGCTCTCCAAGATGATAAAAATCGTACCTTCAAATGCAAAATTCACAATAGAAAGAAGAAGAATTAATACTTTCTAGATTGGTTATCAGAATGTTCTTTTCTTTTTTAAATTTTATTGATTTTTAAAAACAAAACATAAAAACATAAAGCATTATTTTTGAAAGCAGCTTGATCTCGGGTTACATCTCTTCATACAGACACAAATTCAAATTCATGTTCATTTTATATACCATTCCATATCTTATTACCATTCTACAATTTCTATATAGCTTCTCCCCTCTTTTAACTTTCTTAATTTTATTTTATTTATTTAATCTCAGTTCAGATCATTATACTTCTTTGTCTGTCCTGTTTCCAGCTGTCTATATTATCTTTTCTCATTAAACAAAATTTCTCCTATAATCACTGATTGGAGTATGACGCCTTTATCTCTTTCCCCTAAATTTATAACACTTAGTATAATACATAGCTTCCATTCAGATTCTGCTTAGTACATTCTAGAGTTACACACTATATTTTAAAAAGAGAAAAAATTATAAATATAAAATTAAAACAATCCATACCAATTCAAATCTATCGTTAATATTAATATTCATTTAAATCTTAAACATTTTACATGTTATGTTTCAAATAAGTATCATACTTCTATGGGAACACTTATAAACTTTCCATAGTTGCTTCCCCCCACTTCACTCATATTTTAAAACATTATATCATTAAAATGTTCCCATTCCTTCCTAGTTCAATTCTCTCATTTATTTCATTTCATATATTTTGTTGACAAACGTTTCACTGAGTTACACTGAGTATTTTATCCCACTTTTTAATCATATGTTATTTCCAATTTTCTAACATAATTTCTAACACAAATATAACAATACAATCTTATGTACCTTTGCAGAATCACTTTTTCAGTTAATTTTTTACCCATTATCTCTAAATAAGTTCTGTTTCTTTATATCTTGCTCCACACCTTTGTAGCTTCTCTTCCCTTCCTTCCTCCCTTGCTTCTTTTCTCTGTCCTTTTTACCCCCTCATCTCTCCACCTCCATTTCCCTCTTCTGTGTTCTCTTTTTCTGTTGCTTTCTAACATTATATCCACTTTTCACCTTATTTTTCCCTTTTTTGGTTGTTTTGGGGGGTCTTAAAGTCTCCATTTTCTTTCCCCCCCTTTCTCCCTTCTTCTCTAAGCAAAGTTACTTGTTCATCAAAGATGGCTTCTTTGTCCCAATCTTCTTGTTGCACAGTCAGTTTCTCATAGGTACAAATCGCCATTTCTAAGAATTGAAAAACAGAGTCAAGAGAGCCCTTCCCTTCTTGTTCCTCTTCTACGTATTTTTTAAATTCCATTTTCAGTTCATCCACAAGTGATGCCATTGTAAAAAAAAAAATTCAAACTACCACCCAAGTGTGTTTAGTCATTCAAATATAATTTCCAAAAGTCCCAAAGTCACCAAGCAATCCAAATACACACAAGTTGTTTCTTTTGACACTTTCTTCTTTTTTCACTTTCTCTTCCTGGGGTTACTGTTTAGTTACTAAGTTCCAGTTAAAATGTATCTTTTAGAAGTCTCGTTAGGATTTAATCAGATTCTTTTAAATTCCAGGCAGTCTCTTCCTTCCGAATACTGCTCTTATTCTTTTCCTCTCCCTTCCCACTTACAGCAAAAAAAAAAGTTTTTTAGTGTTCAGAAATCCTTATTATCCCCTTGACATTTAATTATCCAGTTTAATTACTTATTGATGCCAAAGTGGGTTTTCCGTTTTCTCATTCATCTCTGTTCGCTATCAATGTTAGGAAGGAGAGTGAAAAAATAAAACTTTCCCTTTTGACTTTCATTCGCTGCTTCCGAATCTTCTTTGGGAGCAATGTATCTTTTTTAAAAATTTAAATTCCAGGATACTTTAGTTGTTGCTTCTTATCCCGGTCAGCCAAAACTTTCACTTCTTAACTTCCTCCTGCACTTTCTTTTCCGGCTGAGTGCTTCTTTGAGATGGCCATTTCTGACCGCCGCTCTTACCACCTTCGGGAAAGGGGGTTTAGCCAACTGGGGAGGAAAGATGCGGCTTTCCTCGATCCTGCTGGGATCTCCCCCCTCTTTGCCACCTCTACGGGGTGGCTTAGCCCTGAAGCCAATTGGCTCGGGATGCTCCAGCGGCGAGCCCAGGCAGAAACCGTGCACAATCACGGATTCCTGCCTGCCGCCGAAGCCCTGCAAACCGGAAGTCTCCCCAGAATGTTCTGAAATAGGTTGATTGAACTGCTGGTTGGTACATTGGCTACTATACCAGATGGCTCTCATAGGTTAATATTATGCTGTGGGAAGACATATCCGTCTGGTTCAGTTCCAAGCCAGGAGGAAGGCTTTGGAAATAAAATAGAGGCTGGAGACTGATTGAAAAGAGGGTCCATTTATTGATGAATTAGAACCACGTGGCTTTGTAGTTCTGGGCAGCAGACAAAATGGGAGTTGAGAGTGGGAGGTTTTATACCTTCTTTGAGCTTTGCACTTGAGCTTCCTGTTCTTGTGCAAGAACATGTCTTCTGTTGGCTGTTGCCAGATTCCTATGGGGTCATTTAGGGGTCATAACTGGCTCCATAGGCAAAAGACAAAATGCAAATCCTAAGTGTTTGAGCTCCCAGGTTTGGTTGAAGTTTGGACTGCTCTGAGATGATGCAATGAATTGTGTTCTAAAAGGGCATTGGGCAATTCCTATTGTGGCTTATTGGCTTTCCTCCTGTTTTGGGTCTTGAGTGAGGGCTAATCCCATCATTCTGCCTTTGTTCAGACTTTGCTGCAGGGAGTTTCAAAATATTCTGTCTTGAATAGATTTTTGCCTTCAGTATTTGCTTTGCCTATGAATAGAGCTATCTATATTCTTGTCTTTTTCAATAAGCTTTTTATCTCATGCTGACATCTGCTGTGGACAGTTAAGAAAAATGAGGTTTGCCTTCTGCTTCTAAAAACATGTTTCTCCATTTCTCATTTAGGAAATATAATATTCTGCCTTTTTTAATATTCCTCAAAATATTTCATTCTTCTAGGAGGGGTAGGCACTGATTTTGTACAGTGCATTTCTTTGGAAAAAAAAATACAAAACAAGAAAGGCAGAATTGTATTTCTGTTCTGAAAATAATGGAAAAAAATCAAGCCTAGCAATATGTGGATTCCACTTCTGTGAGCTGTGGTCTCTTCAGCCTTGAGCAGGGGTGTCAAACCCAAGGCCTGCAGGCCAGATCCAGCCTGCAGGGTGCTTAAATCCAGCCTGTGGGGCTGGCCTGGAAAAATAAAGGGACTGGCCTGCGGTGCCTCTGGTGCCTAAAACAGGCCACATGCTGCACTCCAATGCCTCCAGCACTCTGCCAGCCAAAAATGGGCCATGTGACCTTTGTGAACTCCCCATGCCCCATTTTGGCAGGCAGGATGCTGCAGGAGGCATCCATCCACCGCCCCCCCAACCGCCAGCCCACAGAGGAGACAATGCTGATCCGACCCTCAAAAGAATCCAGTTTGATACTCCTAACCTTGAGGATGCAGTAATGCCAGAGATGCTTCCCTGAGAAACCAAGAGAAATAGAAATAAATTTGCTTTTCTAAGTTAGCAATGCCTGTAGGTTGTCTGAGCAGAGTGAGAATCAGTACATCTTCATTAAAAGTTTGATGTGAACATTGGACAGCTCTTTCATCAACCATGTACATAAAAACCTGTTGATACTTTGTAACCTGTTCAATTATCACATTCTTAATACATATAATTGCATAGTTTGTTTTGTCCCATAAGCCTAATGAATGTCAAGCATACTAGAAGAATATTCTCTGCTGGGTAACTAGGTAGTTCCCCAATATTGAAGGTTGAAGGATATTTTATATGTATAATGTATAAAGATGAAATTACTATTTCATGAAATATGTAATTTTATGGAAAATTATGCCTTGAAACGAAAGACATTTTTAGTTTAATGTTTTAAAACATACTTACTCTGAAGTATCTCCAACTTGATGCATTCCCATGTTTTGGCTGTCCTCGCTGGGAATACCAGGAGTGGCAATTCCAACACAAATGGAGAATGCCTGGTTGGAAAAGGCTACTCTGCAGTATCCATGTGTATTATACTTTCCAGCTATGTGTCATTTTCTCATTACTAATCAACTCTAACTATTTCTCATTTTCTCATATTTTCAGCAGTTTTTCACTGCTAGTCAGCACCAATTTTAAGATCCTTTCCGAGTAGTCTTAATAAATTTTATAAATCAACTATATAAACCAATATAAAGTCAATTCTGTGTCAGAGTGCAAGTAATATGCCCATAGCAAGCAGAACTCTGAGGCAAGCAAGTTTCTCAATGAACAGGTTTATTGGACATAGCATATTGGCACAGACTGGTGAAAACTGACTCTAAAGATACCCATGGTTTTCATCTAATTAAAAGTAAAAGTTATTCCCCCTTTCTCAAACAATCAGACATTCAAGGTACTGTCTGGTTGCTTGGAAACTTCAGTCCTCCTCTTTCAGCCCCTGTGGGAATGTCCTGGGTTCTCAGGGGAATGTTTTGCTACAAAAGCCCAGCTATCCCTATTCTCCCTCCCTATCCCTCAGCATCACTGTGGCAACACTGAAGCCTCAAAGATTGCCTCAGTCAGGTCAGCTTCAGAGTTGACAGGTGCCCCCCCTTAAGGGAAGAGGACTTCTTGCAAGAAACAAAAATCACGAAGAGGTTACTTCAGACCCAATTTAACCAACCCATCCTGCACACAGCCCGGAGGTCCCTTAGGCTTCTAGGGGTACTTATCCTGAAATTGCTTAACCGTCCTATCTGCCTCCACATCCCAGCTCTTGACACAGGTGGCTTCTGATAGTGGGTGCCCCTTCCATTGCACTAAATACTGCAAACTCCCAGTGTACAGTCTTGAATCTAAAATTTGTTTTACCTCAATGTATGTCTCCCTGTCTCCCTATAGATGTGTTTTATAGAAAACTTGCCCAGCTTATTTGCAGACAGGAGACCCGGGCAAGCTATGAAATCGGCTTGTTTTGTGAACATACTTATCATGGTCCAAATGACCGTATTTCCACCACTATGTAGAAGTTCTACAATGAAATCCATGGCAATCTCCTCCCAGGGCCAAGATGGAACTGCCACTTGTTGGAGCAGTCGTGGGGGTTTTCCTGGCCTTTTTTCTCCCCTGGCTGCACAGGTGGCGCAGTCTTGACATAGTACTCCATGTCCTTCATTTTTGTCCACCAAAACTGCCTCCTGGACAGGTGTACAGTTTTTTAAATATCCAAAGTGCCCTGCTTTCTTGGAGTCGTGACTTTTCTGGAGCATTTGGAGCCACAGGCTACTGGGCACATACAGTTTAATTAATTGAGTCTTTTCACACTAGTCCATCCTTGAGGGCCAGCATCCCTTTATTGTCCTTGTATGAGGGTCAGCTGGCAGTTCATCTTTTAGCTTTTGGGTCATTCCCCCCATTTACGTTTCCCTGCCGCTTCACCTGTCACCTGTTGTGGCTTGTGCTTCCAGTTGGGAGGAAGGAAGCATAGCATGGACCACCTCATCCCATTTGCGGTCATATTGTGGTTTATGCAACAATGCATCAGCCAGAGGTTTTCCCCCAGGTATGTATTTTAGCTCAAAGTTGAACCGTTTAAAGTACTGTACCCACCAGACTTGCTTCAGGGAGAGTTTTTGAGGGGTTTTGAGTGCTTCCAGGTTCTTGTAATCTGTCCATACTTTCAAAAGGCACATGGCTGCCCTCTAGAAAGTGTCACCATGTGAATGAAGATAATATTGAACTAAGAGAAGAACATAGAAAAATATTAAATAAAGAGATAATAGCTATAGAATTGGGTAAAGTTGTGCAAAAACAGAAAAACCACAAAACTCCGGGGCCTGATGGACTCCCTGCAGAAATACATAAATATTTATATGAATGTTTTGAACCGGTGATGTTGGAACTGTATAATGATGTATTGGAACAAGCTTCATTACCTGAAGCATGGACTGAAGCATATATTTTGTTAATCCCAAAAGAAGATACAGATCACAAACAAATTAAAAATTACAGGCCAATCTCACTATTAAATGCAGATTATAAAATCTTTACTACAATAGTGGCTGAAAGGTTGAAAATAATATTGAATGAAATAATACATCCAGATCAGAATGTTTTCTACCTTCCAGACAGATAAAAAATAATACAAGAATGGTGTTAAATGTCCTAGATTCCTAGAATATTATGAAGCTCATCCAGAAAAGCAGGCAGCACTGATTTTCTTGGATATTCAAAAAACATTTGACAATTTTAATTGGCAGTTTTTGATCCAACAGGTGAAAGATACGGGATTTGGAATGAAATTTTGAAAAATGATAGGTACAATATATTCCAATCAAAAAGATAGGGTGATTATAAATGGAGATAGTACTGAGAGATTCAGAATAATGAAAGGAGCGAGGCAGGGATGTCCAATGTCATCTCTACTTTTTATTTTAATGTTGGAAGTGCTTCTAGGACAAACTATGGAAATAAGAGGATTGAGGATTTAAAAAGAGGAATATAAGGTACAGGCATTTGCAGACAATTTGGTGTTTTTTTTATTTAGGAACCAATAGAAACAAGGAATAATTTGATACAAGAGATAGATATGGGATGGTTCCAGACTTAAAAATTAATAAAAGACAAAAATATTAGCCAAAAATTTGACAGAAACAAAAAAATGAGTTAGAAAGAGAGATGGGATTGCAAATTGAAAAAAGGATCAAATATTTGGGAATTTGGCTAACTGTTCCTTTATAAAAGAAGACAATTATAAGAAGTTAATACAACAGATAAAGATCTAACAAATTGGGGAAAACTACAATTATCTTTATTAGCAAGGATACAAAGAAAGAATAAAATGTTCTATAAATGGCAAATACCAAACCAAAATGTTGGAAATATAAACAAAAAGATAGAACATTTGTTCACATGTAGTGGCAATGCCCAAAAGCTAAAAAATATTGAATGAGGAAACAAAGATGGCTACAAGAAATTATGGAACACCAAATAGAATTTAAACCTGAAATATTTTTATTAGAAACAATTAAAGGGAAATTTAGCAAACAAATCCAATACAACATTTTAGACATAATAATGGAGGAGAGCATAGTGTTTGCACATGGCTGGAAAACAGAAAAGATTCCATCCGAAGAGAACTTGATCAGGGGTGGGGTTCAAATTTCTTAACAACTGGTTCTGTGAGCATGGCCTAATTTGTGGGCGTGGCTAGGTGGCAATGTGACTGGCAAAGCAAATATAAGTGGTCCTCACTTAATGGCCAGTTGCTTAGCAAGTGTTCTAATTTACTTACCTCCCCAGAGCTACTTGACATGTTTTTGGAGTTTTGACAGCCATGCATACACACACACACTCACTCTCTCATGACCAGTTACAACATCCCACACAGTCATATGACTGAGGTTTTCTATGTTTTTTGCCAGTTTCCCACAATTCCTTCTGGTTTCTGATTTAAAATGCCCATTGGGGAAAAGGGACTTGTTTAACAACCAGTGTTCACTTAATGACAACAAGGTTCATTTAACACAGAGAGCATGCACACATGACATTGGAGGGACTCGCCCATGCGCTGACTCCTTGCAGAAGATCCTTTGCATGTGCATGGTGCTGGAGGCACTCACCCATGCACAGTAGGTCCCAACCTCACGTGTCCATACTCTGTGGGAATGCCCGAAAAGGAGGAGAAGAGTTGCCAAATTTTTCTTCCTCCCTCTCTTCTGACACACACTGGCCAGGCAGGTGAGCAGTGTCACATGAGGTAAGTGTCCTCCCAGCCAGCACAGCCATGGGGCTCCAACCTCATAAAAATGCAATTTTGCAGATACCCCAGGATTCCTGGCTTTGGCTGCAAGAACTGCAAATAGCCTTCCCCACCACGCATATCCTTCTCCCCGTGCTAAGGCAGGAGGCCCAACAGAAAGCACCTGGTCCAAAGACACAGCCCTCCACAACAGAGACCTTCCCGGAGAACAAAACAAGAATTTACTGATCCATCCCGAAGGGGAGCTTCAGAGTAGTGGTCCAGGAGGACATGCCAAAAGACACAAGTTGACACAGTGTCAACTCATAAAGCATTTCTGGCTTGCTCTCGAGTTGCATAAGAAGGAAGTGGGGAGATCTGATGGAGCAGTTTGGTTGCTATGATCAGAAGCACATTCCACGCATACCTTTCTTCAGATTGTGTCTCAAGTTACCAGAGCCAGCCAGAGAGGCATGCTTTTCTACATCCCACTAAAGTGCTTCATTGGATAATATGATTTATGACACATCCTGGGAGGAGGGGGGAAACAGGGCCATAGGTGGGCAATAAATTACATTGGGCAGAGCCAACTGCACTTGTGGAAAGTGCCAACATGGTGCTCCTAATAAATAATTGGATTTCTTTTGAAACTTGGCTCAAGGCTCATGAATTAATTAGAGCATCCATTGGAACCCTGACAGCTCTCCTTTTCAGTCAGCTCTCCTTTTTAAACTAATCAAAATTACCAAGATTCCTGGGTCCCAGCCTCTCAAATCACCCCCAAAATCTGGGGTACTTGGAGAGAAACTCAGGCAACCATGGCAGAGGGCAGATTATCCAAAGAAAGCCTGCTCCAAGTGACCCAAAAGAAGGCAAAGCAGAACCAACCAGGAAAATCGGACTGCTCCCCTCCCTGGACATCAAAGCTGAGATGTCTGCCCTAGCAACCAAAGCAAGAAGGGATGAGTATTGGTGGAAAAGAATCCCTAAAGCAGCTGAGGTTGAATTCCCCCACCCTAATACCCAGCCGAAGGTGGGGGGAAGGGCTCTGAGCAAGCTGGGAAGAGTGGATTGATGTGGGACTGGGCACAGGTCAGGTTCCCAAAGCCCCAGATGTAGACCATGGGGAGTTCCATAGAGCAGCTGAGGGAGGAATTTGACTGGGCCACCATTCATGATGCCACCCAAAGGAGAGGCATGGTGCAGCTGATCCTTTTGAAGTGAGGAGATGCAGATGGGAATCCAGCCCTTCTTCCTCGCCCATCAGAAGGAGAATGAGCCCAAGATTGCAACCAGTGCCTTTCCCATGCAGCAGGCAGGCCACCCAAGGCAGACAACCCCTCCCACTCTCTGAACTAGGGCCGAGGAAGGTGGCCAGCCACATCAAGCACAGGCTTACAGGGGCCAACAGGAAGAGGAGGAGCAGTGTTGAATGAACCACCCTGTTTTAGGGAAATTTTGATGGGGACTCCGACCAGCTAGCTCTATTCCTTGATTTGTCTGAGAGCCACCTAGAATGCTATGGATACCTCTACCCATCCCCTAGAGCCATGGTGAATACCATTGCCCAGGGCTAGAGATAGAGACAAGAGAATGGCTTGCAGCCCTCCACAAGAGGAGAGCCCCCAAGTGCAGGACATAAATGACTTCCTATGAATGCTAGAGGCCAGATTTGAGGAGGTGGAGGATGATCCATATGCAGAAGATAAACTCAGAAACCTAAGGCAGAGGGGCCAACCCATCAAGGAAAACATCTGTGAATTCAGAAGAGTCATTGGGAAGCTCCTTTACCAGAGCAGCTGTTAGTATATTTTTTTCAGAACAAGCCTGGACAAGCAAATTGCTCAGGTCACCACCTACCAGGACATCCCGAACTGACTCTCTGAGTGGTTCTGAGTAGCCATAAAAGTTTATGGTGGATTGCATGCCAATGACATGAAAAAGCAACCAGACACTAAAGAGAGAGGCCAACCAAGCCAGATGCCACCCAGCCGATGGGGAAGCACACCACCACAACCAGCCCCAAAACCAGATCTTCCATGAAGTCTACTGAAATGCTATAGATACAAGGGAATAGGCAACATGGCATCAGCATGCGCAACCCCAGCTCCAAAACCAAGGCCAGAGCCACCACAACTGGAACAAGTCCCCAGGCATGCCAACAATACATCCTGGAAATCCCTCCAGACTGCAGAGGTCCCTCCCCACCCAGCCAAAGGGGGGGGGAAACCAAAGGCAATTAAGACCAGTCACCAGAATCCTACAACAGTGAGGACTGGTGAATAAACCAGTTCACCCTTTCGTTTTCCTAATACACCTAACAGCCCCAAAAACAGGAACACAGGGGACTTTTCAAGCCCTAATAGACTCAGGCTGTACCAGATGCTTGATCAACCTAGCCATGGTCCTGAAACTGGGGATCAGAGCAAAAATACTGGCCCACCTGATCTGGTTTGAACAGGTCGATGGGTCCCTATTGAGGGGAGCCTATGCCACCTAGCTGACCAAAATGACATACACAGTCATATTGGGACTCTCCTAGCTAGACAAGTGGATATCGACCATTTGGTGGCAAGGGGGTAGTCACAGACTCAGGATAGCAAGGGGACCCCAAGCCCCTACACACCAGGAGATAGAAGCACCACCCACACAGGGAACCCTCACAAAGGGCCCATCGGAACTACTGGCAGCCACCTCGCTTCCTGAGTTCCAGTTTGCAGCGCTTTGGCGGCAGGCAGGAATCCGCGATCGTGCGCGGTTTCTGCCTGGGCTTGCCGGTGGAGCGTCCCGAGCCAGTCTGGCTTCGGGGCTAAGCCACCCCGTAGAGGTGGCAAAGAGGGGGGAGATTCCAGCAGGGTCGAGGGAAGCCGCATCTTTCCTCCCCAGCTGGCTAAACTCCCTTTCCCGAAGGTGAACGAGCGGCAGTCAGAAATGGCCACCTCAAAGAAGCACTCATCCGGAAAAGAAAGTGCAGGAGGAAGTTAAGAAGTGAAAGTTTTGGCTGATCGGGATAAGAAGCAACAATCAAGGTATCCTGGAATTTAAATTTTTAAAAAGATACATTGCTCCCAAAGAAGATTCGGAAGCAGCGAATGAAAGTCAAAAGGGAAATTTTTTTTTTCACTCTGCTTCCTAATGTTTACAGTGAACAGAGATGAATGAGAAATCGGAAACACCCGCTTTGACATCAAGAAGTAATTAAACTGGATAATTAAATGTCAAGGGGAATAAGGATTTCTGAACACTAAAAAAAAACTTTTTTTTCCTTGCTGTAAGTGGGAAGAATAAGAGCAGGATTCGGAAGGAGGAGACTGCCTGGAATTTAAAAGAATCTGATTAAACTCTAACAAGACTTCTAAAAGAAACATCTTAACTGGAACTTTGTAACTAAATAGCAACCCCCAAGAAGAGAAAGTGAAAAAAGAAGAAAGTGTTGAAAGAAACAGCTTGTGTGTATTTGGATTGCTTGGTGACTTTGGGACTTTTGGAAATTATATTTGAATGACAAAAAACAATTGGGTGGTTGTTTGAAAAAAAAAATCTACAATGGCATTGCTTGTGGATAAACTGAAAATGGAATTTAAAAAATACGTAGAAGAGGAACAAGAAGGGAAGGGCTCTCTTGACTCTGTTTTTCAATTCTTAGAAATGGCGATTTGTACCTATGAGAAACTGACTGTGCAACAAGAAGATTGGGACAAAGAAGCCATCTTTGATGAACAAGTAACTTTGCTTAGAGAAGAAGGGAGAAAGGGGGGGAAAGAAAATGGAGACTTTAAGACCCCCCAAAACAACCAAAAAAGGGAAAAATAAGGTGAAAAGTGGATATAATGTTAGAAAGCAACAGAAAAAGAGAACACAGAAGAGGGAAATGGAGGTGGAGAGATGAGGGGGTAAAAAGGACAGAGAAAAGAAGCAAGGGAGGAAGGAAGGGAAGAGAAGCTACAAAGGTGTGGAGCAAGATATAAAGAAACAGAACTTATTTAGAGATAATGGGTAAAAAATTAACTGAAAAAGTGATTCTGCAAAGGTACATAAGATTGTATTGTTATATTTGTGTTAGAAATTATGTTAGAAAATTGGAAATAACATATGATTAAAAAGTGGGATAAAATACTCAGTGTAACTCAGTGAAACGTTTGTCAACAAAATAAATGAAATGAAATAAATGAGAGAATTGAACTAGGAAGGAATGAGAATATTTTAATGATATAATGTTTTAAAATATGAGTGAAGTGGGGGGAAGCAACTATGGAAAGTTTATACGTGTTCCCATAGAAGTATGATACTTATTTGAAATGTAACATTTGAAAATGTTTAAGATTTAAATGAATGTTAATATTAACAATAGATTTGAATTGGTATGAATTGTTGTTTTAATTATATTATATATTTATAATTTTTAAAATATAGTGTGTAACTCTAGAATGTACTAAGCAGAATCCGAATGGAAGCTATGTATTATACCAAGTGTTATAAATTTAGGGGAAAGAGATAAAGGCGTCATACTCCAATCAGTGATTACAGGAGAAATTTTGTTTAATGAGAAAAGATAATAGACAGCTGGAAACAGGACAGACAAAAAATATAAGTATAATGATCTGAACTGAGATTAAATAAATAAAATAAAATTAAGAAAGTTAAAAGAGGGGAGAAGCTATATAGAAATTGTAGAATGGTAATAAGATATGGAATGGTATATAAAATGAACATGAATTTAAATTTGTGTCTGTATGAAGAGATGTAACCCAGGATCAAGGTGTTTTCAAAAATGATGTTTTATGTTTTTATTTTTTATGTTTTGTTTGTTTATGTTTTTTTTTTTTTTTTAAAAAAGAACTACTGGCAGCCACCTCCAACAAAACCCCAGAGGCCACACAGATCCTGAGGGAATATCAGGATCTCATGGCAGTATTCAGCAAGGCTGAATGCAACATCCTGCCTCTCCACCATGAGACAGATTGTGCCATTGAAATCATCCCTGGGGCAAAATTACCCAGGCTCAAATTATATGACATGATGCCCCGGGAAATGCTAGAAATGCACAAATACATAGACAAAAACCTAGCAAGGGGGTTCATCAAACCAGCCAAGCCACAGGTCATAGCCCCAATCCTGTTCAAAGAGAAAAAAGATGGAACTATGAGATTATGTGTGGATTTTAGAGGCATAAACTGTGTGTGTGTATACACAATCTGTACCCGCTCCCTCTCATGAAGGACATTCTATCTCACCTGGCCAAGGGAAAAGTCTTTATCAAATGAGACCTCAGAGAAGCATACTACCAAGCAGTGGTGGTATTCAGCCAGTTCGCACCGGATCAGGCGAACCGGTAGCAAGAATTTGGCGTGGGTCACCGAACTGGCAGTAATTTCTGGCTGGCCATGCTCCTGACCCAGTCACCTGGTCTCCACTTGCTCCCTTGCCCCCCCACCTGATGCTGACTCACCCCACCCACCTGATGCTCGCCCCGCCTAGTACTACTCTCCTATGCAGTACACTGGATCCTCGTGGCTTATTTTTAACCTGTTTTCCCACATGGTGCCTGTGCCCCAAGTGAGGAGCCCTGATCTGACTGCGACCTTGCCTGGCCTCCCTCGCCCTTGCCTCGCCTCACCTCCCTCGCCCTTGCCTTGCCTCACTTCCCTTGCCATTCCCAGGACCTTACAGGGCCTCCCTTACCCTTGCCGGGACCTTGATGGGCCTCCCTCACCTTGCTGGGACCTTGCCTGGCCTCTCTCTTTGTCGCCTCACCTCCCTCACTGTTCCTGGGACCTTGCTGGGCCACCCTCACCTTTGCCTGGTTTCCCTTGCCCTTGCCTCACCTCCCTTGCCATTCCTAGGACCATACCGGACCTCCCTTGCCATTCCTGGGACCTTGCCAGGCCTTCTTCACCCTTTCCAGGCCTACCTCACCATTCTCTGACATTGCCAGGCCTCTCTCCCCCTTGCCAGGCCTCTCTCGCCCTTGCCTGGCCTCCCTTGCCATTCCTGGGACCATACCGGACCTCCCTTGCCATTCCTGGGACCTTGCCAGGCCTTCTTCACCCTTGCCAGGCCTTCCTCACCCTTGCCTCCCTCGCCATTCCTGGGACCTTGCCTGGCCTCCCTCACCCTTGCCTCATCCCCCTCGCCATTTCCTGGATTTTGCTGGGCCTCCTTCACCCTTGCTGGAACCTTGCCTGGCCTCCCTTGCCATTCCCAGGACCTTGCCAGGCCTCCCTCGCCATTGCCTTGCCTCCCTTGCCATTCCCAGGACCTTGCCCGCCCTCCCTCACACTTGCCAGGCCTCCTTCACCCTTGCCTTGCCTCCCTTGCCCTTCCCAGGACCTTGTCTGTCCTCCCTTGCCCTTGCCTCACCTCCCTCACTGTTATGTATGTAAATAGTTGAATAAAGGCAAGCTTGGGGTAAAGTGCAGGGTTCTGGCCCTGCACTTCTGATTGGGTGTTAAGCGGCTAGATCGGATTGGTTGGGTTCTGAGAATCTGATTGGCCCTTAACGAAGGACTCTTATTGGTTCTGGAGCTAGCGTTTTACAGCTCCCTATTGGTTATTTCACATTAGAATTGCCTTTTTAAGGCAGAGTTGTTCCCAGGACCTTGCCTGGCCTCTCTCACCCTTGCTGGGCCTCTCTCACCCTTGCCAATCCCTCCTCGCCATTCCCAGCACCTTGCCAGCCTCCCTCACCCTTGCCAGCCCTCCCTCACCATTCCCTTGACCTTGCCTGTCCTCCCTTGCCCTTGCCTCACCTCCCTTCTCATTCCCAGGATCTTGCCTGGCCTCCCTCACCCTTGCCAGGCCTCCCTTGCCCTTGCCTCACCTCCCTTCCCATTCCCTGGACCTTGCCTGTCCTCCCTTGCCCTTGCCTCACCTCCCTCATCATTCCCAGGACCTTGCCGGGCCTCCCTGAACCTTTCTGGGCCTCTCTCGCCCTTGCTGGGCCTCCCTTGCCATTCCCGGGATCTTGCCTGGTGTCTCTCGCCCTTGCTTCGCCTCCCTCACTTTCCCCGGGACCTTCCTGGGCTTCCCTCACCTTTGCCAAGCCTCCTTTGCCCTTGCCAGGACCTTGCCTGGTCTCTCTTGCCATTTCCAGGACCTTGCCTGGCCTCCCTCACCCTTGCCTCACCTCCCTCACTTTTCTCAGGACCTTCCTGGGCCTCCCTCATCCTTGCCAATCCTCCTTCGTTCTTGCTGGGACCTTGCCTGGCCTCCCTCACCCTTACCTGGTCACCTCACCATTCCTGGGATCTTGCCAGGCCTTCTTCACCCTTGCCAGGCCTCCTCGCCCTTACCTCGCCTCCCTCACCATTCCTGGGACCTTGTCTCACCTCTCTTGCTGTTCCTGGGACCTTGCCAGGCCTGCCCCAACATTCCCGGGCTCGGCTGGCTTACTAAGCTACCACGTGGTGCTCTCCCAGGCCTCCCTTACCATGTGGCGGCCATAGAGCAATGAACAGTGGCAGAGGTGCAAGAAACCTGCTTGCCCGGGCCATCCCGGGCTTTCCTTCCTCCCCGCCTGGGCAAGCAGGCTTCTTGCACCTCTGCCACTGCTCATTGCATTACGACCATCACATGGTAAGGAAACCTGGGAGAGCTGGCAGGACCGGTCAGTTAGGCGAGGCCATTCAGATGATTCCCCAAGGCCCGGAGGCTACGAGGGTCCAGATGGAGAGGAAGGCACTCCCCATCACTTGGAAGGCCAGGAGCAGGACAGGGCAAGGAGACTTGTGGGATCCTACCCCCCTCTGCCATCCCTGAAAAAGGCTCCTCTGAGGGTTTCAGCAGCCCCCCCCACCTCCCCCTAGAATTTGGAGACTGGGCTATGATGGGGGGCTTTGCGGCTGGATGGCATTATGAAAAGAACATGGATTTTTTTGCACATTAATTGTGGGGAATTGAGAAATTCGGGGGGGAGGGAGTTGATTGGCGGCAAAGCATGAGGTCAAAGGGGCTATGAGGGCGAAGGCTTTGCCCATGTTTTTTTTCACATCTACTTTTTAAAAACTCGTATATTCTCATCAGCCAGCCAGCGAGCTGCCAGGCTCTGGACAAAATGCAGATTATTTTGTTGTTTAAACAGTTTGTGCTCTGGTTCCTCCCCAATGAGCAGTGAAGGTGTGAGGCAGCACAGGGCAAGGACTTCAAGGGAGGCAGAGGTGGCAGCGGTCTGTTGCTGGTCATGGCTGGTGTGGCTGCCCTGTTGGAGCAAGGCAAGGGGCAAGCATGGAGGCGCAGCTGCAGGACAAGAGTTGAGGGGATGGGGAGCTGCAAGGGGTGCATGGGGGGGGGTGCAGTGTTTGTTGCTAAGGGCAGAGTGTTTTGGGTGTGAGTGTGGGTGGCAGAGCGAGTGGCAGTGGTGTCCCGAAAGGGAGGGGGGAACTTCCAGGACTGCATCCCGTAGTCCTGCTGTCCGCCACCACCGCCTGCCAGAGCACCTTCATGAGCTTTTTGGCCACCATTTTGGTGGCCATCTCTCAAAAAGGACATTGAAAACTATGTTGCAAGCTGCCCCCCACCTATGCTACTGTGAAGAGAAGACAAGGAAAATCTCCCAGACTTTTACAGACAGTAGCAGACCCTTCTGCACCCTGGAAAGAGATCTCTATGGACTTTATAGTGGAGCTCCCTGAAAGTGCATGAAATACCGTCACGTAGGTTGTAACTGATCTTTTTTCAAAACAGGTTCACTTTGTTCCATGCCAAAAGATCCCAACTGCCAAGGCCTTGGCAAAGATGTTTCTAATACACATTTATCGCCTTCATGAAGCTCCCCAACGGATTAACTCAGATAGGGGTGTTCAATTCACATCCACATTTTGGTGGATATTTTTAAACCTAATAGGCTCCACCAGGGGTTGTCATCATCCAATCACCCAAAAACTAATGGCTCAACAGAGAGGGCTAACAGCATATTAGAACAATATTTAAGATGCTTTATTAATTACCAACAGGACAATTGGACTGACCTTCTTCCTTTGCAGAGGTAGCATACAATAACTCGGTCCACAGCAGCATGGGTTTCACCCCATTCCAGGTAGCCACAGGCCAAGAATTCAACCCCATGCCAGAACTACCCACCAAGGAACCTGAAATCCCCTCCCTTAAGGAGTGGATTAATAATTTGCAAGCCATGTGGCCAGTGGTAAGACTAGCTTTACAGGAAGCTAGAGCTACTTTTTAAGTTCAAGCGGACAAAAAAATGCTGCTATCCTAAAACTTTCAAAGTTGGGGATCATGTATATTTGTCCACAAAATTCTTGAAATCATTACAATCATCTAAGAAACTGGGACCAAAATTCATTGGGCCATTCCCCATCTCCAGAATCATTAACCCCGTTACAGTAGAGTGTCTACTTCCTAAAACACTTAGGCAGATTCATCTAGTATTTCACTGTAGCCTGCTCAAACTTCAAACCTCAGACCCCCCTCCCCACACCTCCAACTCCCATCATGGTACATGGGGAACAACATTTTGAAATTAAAGATATCCTTGACTTGTGCACTCACTGTGGATCCACACAATATAGTAGCTTGGAAACACCTTCCTTCCTCAGAAAATGAGTGGGTAGCCAAGTGACATGTAAAAGCACCCACATTACTATGAAATTTCCACCTGAAATACCCTCATAAACCATCCTAAATTGTAAATGTAACACATGTTTTTTTGTTTTCCAGGTAGATCTATCTGCTTTTTAAAGAGGGCAGGATGTCAGATCCCTGTATCTGCCATTCTTCATGGAAGAAGAAGGGGGGAGGGAAGTTGGTCTATGAAATCATTTTGATGTAACCTGAATATATTAAATCTTATATTAAATTTGTATAACCTACACATGGATAAAACGGAGGGACAGAAACCAGATGGCCCAGAAACCTGTCACCTCTGAAAGAGATAGCCAGGGGATGAAGAGACCATAAAAATTCCAGCAGGGAGATGTGTCCTGGGAAACTCTAAAAAATATTGTTCTCAAAAGAGGGGAGGGGGAATTAACATGTTGGCTCTTTGTTTTAAAAATACACATCAAGATAAGGGGAGGGGTTTTAAACTCCCTTATCTATCACTGCATGTTTGAGAGATGTTAGACGCTGTTTTTAATCCCTATGTGAATTGCCTCATCTCAATAAAGGATTCCTTTTGATACATCTAGTTTCAGAAGTTCATTCTTGTCAATTGAATGGGAAAAGTTCCGTAGCCTGACACCAGTCTTGCAGTCGCTCTGGTACCCCTCGGATCCCACAGGCTTTTCTGACTTCTTGATCAATGGCTTCTTTAAAACAGCGCAGAAGTATTCTGTCAGGCCAATGCATGAGATTTCCTGCAACCCATCTAAAGTCCCACACAAAGTCTTTTGTGAGTTGATTACCTTGCTTCATCACTTTTATTTTGTCTTCATTTTCACCTACTCTGTCAGGATCTTCCAATCTAACACGGAGCAGCTCAACAAATGCATCTACATCATTTAGCTCCGCAGCTCCCTCGTTGTGTAGCTGAGCTATTTAGGTGGAAGTGTCTCCTTCATTCATTCCATCTGTAATCACGGAAACTAAATTGCGATCTGTTTCATATTGGCCTCCATATTGATCTATATGTGTCCAGATTCAGCTGAGGAAATAAGCAAGTTTTTCAGGCTTCCCATCAAACGTCGCTGTTAAGCCTGTGTTCCCCAACCAGGGTTAAGGAGACAAGCTAAACAGAATGTGCAGCGTTAGTCAGATAGGCACACAGATAAATGAGTGAGATAAGTTTGTATGTTTGTTAACATACAGTAAAAATAACAGATACACTTGTGCTATCAAAATATAGTTTATTCCATTTAGAGTTTATAGCATAGTCAAAATAACAGTCCTTTAGTCATGTATCGTTTAGTCAGTCCATTCAGGGATATTCAATTAGCAAAATCCGTGTAGAATATCCAATGTCAGTTCACTTACAAATAAATCAGTCCTCTCTCTCTCCCGTTCCCGTAGAGAAAAAACGCAGTCTTCAATTCATCCAGTAATTAGGGATCATAAAGCCAGAGAGAGCAAGCTGCCATTGTCTTGCTTCTTTTATGGTGCTATTACAACCACTCCCTCAATTACATTCCTACAGTTAAAGTTGCAGACACTTTAACTAACAAACCATGATTACATATTTATTATTTTACCTAAACCAGTTAGGGTAAATAATGTTATCCCTAACAGTCGCTCTAAACCTTGGTGGCTCTGGCCTCGCTGGTGGAATCACCTGGCGACCGGCAGTAGGGCGGAGACTTGCTGGGGCACTGCTGTGGGTGGCAGGAGGGCGGCCTGTAAGGGCACTGCAATGAGTGGCAGGGGGTGGTTGAGCTGAAATCTGCTGTGCTGGCTGCTGGATAGGGGTGGGCTGCTGAATTGGCTGTTGAGTTGGAAAAGGAGGGGTGGCTGCAGCCTGCTGCTGGATCTGACTCCATTGCTGTGCATGGGAGCAAATGATGGTGTTCTGACCCAAACCCTTTTCCAATAAAACAAACATGAACCAAAGGGAACAGAAACCTTTCAATTATTCTTACGAATCCCCGGTTAAAAGGCTGCTGCAAACTAATTAACTTTGATAAGCACAAGCCTCGCCAAAACTGTGCGAGGCTGCTGAGAATAACAGATAAGGTTAACCTAGAGATATTTTACAACACAAAAGTCTTCAAATGCCAACTTAAGATACTGCAATGTCCATGAGGCTTGAGTTTCAAAATGTCTTTGCTTCCTACAAAGAACGTCTGATTCACAGCTGGCTTTTTTCTTCTTGAAGGTGGGGCCATTACTTTGCAGCCTTACTCCCAAGTTGCCCATTCTGCTGCAGCTGCTCTTTTCTGCAAGCAGCCCTGTGCGCACACGCATTTGGCACAGGCTCCTTGGGAACCTCCTCATCACTGCTGCCAGCCCCCACAATCTCTGAAGGCGTCAATCCACTCCCTAATGGTCCTGGCCCCTCATCTGAGTTCTCGCTGTCCTCAGCCATCCGCACCTGCTGCCAGCTAACTACAACAGGTAGTCCCAAAGAAGGTGGTGCAACTGGTGCTGGCATCCACTGGCATTGGATCCATCCATGACCAGGATAGAATCCCCAGCCTGGGGGAATACATTCCACAGGGAGTAGCATAAGTGTTGGCTGAGAAGGGGCAATTGGATGTTTCAGCATCCCAAATGCTGGCTGCATCTGCTATCTCTCCCCTGCTACTTGCCTCTGCTGTGCTGAGCTGATTCTCCAGTCATCTCTCGCTGAGTGGAATGAAGCTGATGCCATGCTGGTTCCACTGCCAGGTCCCAGATCAGGAAAAGTGAACTTGGGTTGTGCTAAGTTCCATCTCAATTGGGGTGGTTGGGACTGTGGGACATAACTTCCCACTTCAAGTCACTCAAACCTCTCCAGGACTCCTGCCAACAATTGGCTTTGAGACAGAAGCAGCAGGTTCCAGTCTCAAGAGTTGTCAGACTCCAAAAGCCCCACATCTGTCCATTCTGATTCATGGGCTAACTTCGCTGGGCTGGAGTAGGAATGATGTTCCAGTGGCCTTTCTTTCATTCCCATTTCTGGAGCTGGATCAGCCTGGCAACTTTTCCAGGAATCCATTTCCTTGGGTCGAGTGCCCAGCCTTTGTCTCTCCTCTGCAGCTTCAATGGCTTGCACAAATTCTTTAGAAAAAGGATATTGGGTCTTGAACAGTCCTCCAGTATCCGTTCCCACCACTCCTTCTGTGATCTCTTCCTTCTCCTCCATCTTTGCTGAGCCTTTGCACTGCCCGAACTTTAAGTCAGTACTAGGGCTAAGCACCCCAGATAGCCCCCTTTCAGGGTGCTGTAACTATTTAGAGATTCAGGATGTCAGCGTTCCAGAAAAACTCGATTCCAACAATAACTCCAAACCAGTCACATTCTCAAAGTTCCCTTTTATTAGAGTAGTAAACTGGCACCTCTGAGAAATCCCAAATCTGAAAGTTCCAGGTTTCCCTCCAATAAGTAAAATATTACAAATCCACCCTTGCCCCCATCATTCCATCACATGCCCCAATCATCATCTGTCCCAACTTGAGACATCCCCTCTACTACTCCTCAGCCAGGTGCAGGAACAAAATGACCTTGACTCTGAAGAAGAATGCTATTATGTTTACCACACATGCTCCATGCAATTTCCTGTCCCATCTTCCCAGGCTCCAGAATGTGGCAGCATGACAGTTTCTGGTGCTAATATGACTTCCAAAGCTGACAGGGTTACCCCTTATTGGAGGCATCTTGGGTAAAGAGTAGGAACATCCAGGCTGATTGCCTTATAGCAAAATTCAATGCAGAAAATCCAAACAAGCCTGGGGGGAGTCATAGCCCTAAATTCTATACCTGTAGTCAAATTGCTTTTGTTTTGCACAGGTTGGAGAGGGGGGGAGGGAGGGGCGAGGGAGGGAGAGAGATCCATTTCCCACAGAAAACACCAGGAGCAACAAAACCTGGGTAGGTGTGGCTGGAAGGGTCATGTGACTGGGTGGGAGTGGTGTTGAGTTGGCCACATCCAGTCACATGCTGACCTAGCCATGCCCACCTGATCACATGAATACCCAATCACATGATACCCAATCACATGAGCCACATGCCCACCCAGAGTTTCGCAAAACCCAGCCAATACCTGCTTGCCAGGAGACCCTATGGGGCCAAAGCCACCTTAGAGGGGTGGTGAAGAAAGGAGGATGCTTTGTAGATCACAAGGAAACAGCAATTTCCTCGTTTGATGCAAAGAAAACCCTCCTGATTTGCAGCAGAGATGACAACCATTTTTTGCAAGACTGAAGCTGTGACAACTGGGATAAGAAGAATATGTGCTGAAGTGAGTTGTGGACAATGGACTGAAACTGGGTGAGATAACTTTCAACTTCTATAACAGGGTCTTAAATCCAAATAAAAGCAGTCTCAAAAACAGATTCTGCAAAATATAAAGAAAGTGGTGATCTGTTACATGGAGAAAGATCTCAGACCTAAAAGTGAAACAAACTATTAAGGGAAGATTGTTAAGCCGTAAAATAAAATAAAGAAACTCTGGACTGGGACTGTTAGCAGTGTGAAAAGAAATTTAATTTGTGGATAATATTGTTTGATTATTAGAAGAAGTCATTTAAAGAAAGAGGAGTTTCGCTTTTCATTTTTCCTACTTTCCCTCCAGTTTTCATGGTATTTTGCAGTGTTTAAAGCTGGATTTTAGAGTGGGGGCCGCCATCTACTGGTCAAAGAAGATACGACACTAGTGCTTTATGGGAATAACCTTGGATTGTGAATAGCTGGAGATAAGACATGAATAACAAAGGACAACAAATAACAAAGGACATAGTGAAAGAGAAATAACACCTGGAAGCATTTTTTAATTTTGATTTCACATCAGCTGGAGTTTGGGTTGCCTGATAGTATTAGGGAGCTGTTTGAAGATTTCTAAAGCAAAGTGGATTACAATTAACAAGAAACATTTTTAAAACTGCATATCTGACTTTGTGGATTAAAGATATTTGGGGAAATTTAGTGGGCCAACTTGGAATACTAAGAAGAAAGAAGAAAAGTTGAATAAGACTTAAAACTCAGAAAAATCAGAGGGTACAAATTGGATAATTTTAAGGATTTAGGGCAGTTTGAGGAACAGTTTTAGGACTGTGTAAATTTTATTAATACGTGGATTTGGTGTTTCTGGAAAATTGGGATATTAACGCTTTGGTTAAATATTGAGCAATGATTAGTGTAGCATTGCAGCACAAAATGTCTCAGTGGGAAAAAGAAGTCTATAAAGAAATGATGTTGATGTTTCAATGCATTAACAAGGAACCATAAGCAGATGATGGATTTGATCCAAGATACGGTAAGATTAGGAAAATCCCAGCAAAGGACAATTTAAAAAATGAACAAAAAATTCATAAAACAGAGGAGAAAATCAAAGTGTCAAAGTGTTGAGGAAGAAATAGAAGAGGCAATTCCAAAAATGAAGCTAGATAAGAGGATAGGAGAGATAGCAATAATTACAAACATGGAACAAATATATTTCAAAAATCCAAAACAGAAAAGAGAATAACAAGAAAGATTCCTTAAAAATGATGGGGGAACTGAGGATGGATACTCTAGAGATCCAAAGTAAGAGACAGATGCTGTAAGAGTGGAAATACTTAGCATAAATAAAAATGACAAAAGGAATTACAAGATACCAGAGGAGAAGCAGGACGGTATCACCAAAAAGTTAATAAGAGTTGAAATTTCAAAAAGAGCAAGAGATGATGGATAGGCATAGAATACTTTTTAACATGGTGGTTATTCTAATAAGTGTTAGAAAAAAGAAGCAGAAAGTAGAAATTGGGAAAATAATATTCATAATGAAATATAATAGAATATATTATGATTATTATCTATACACAAATGTTAGAAGTTGAAAAGGTATCACTATGTATATTTAAATGGAAATATCACTATTAGAATTGTATGCAAAATATATTGACCCAGATAATACACTGTCCGCTAAGCAGTTATGGATGTTAAAGAAAAAATTATAAATAAAATTATATATACAGGTGAAACTCAAAAAATTAGAATATTGTGCAAAAGTTCATTTATTTCAGTAATGCAACTTAAAATGTGAACCTAATATATGAGATAGACTCATTACATGCAAAGCAAGATAGTTCAAGTCGTGATGAGTCATAATTGAGATGATTATGGCTTACAGCTCATGAAAATTCCAAATCCACAATCTCAGAAAATTAGAATATTGTGAACAGGTTCAATATTCTAGGCTCAAAGTGTCCCACTCTAATCAGCTAATTCAGCCATAACACTGCAGAGGGTTCCTGCACCTTTAAATGGTCTCTCAGTCTGGTTCAGTAGGAATCGCAATCATGGGAAAGACTGCTGACCTGACAGTTGTGCAGAAAACCATCATTGACACCCTCCATAAAGAGGGAAAACCTCAAAAGGTAATTGCAAAAGAAGTTGGATGTTCCCAAAGTGCTGTATCAAAGCACATTAATAGAAAGTTATGCGGAAGGGAAAAGTGTGGAAGAAAAAGGTGCACAAGCAGCAGGGATGACCGCAGCCTAGAGAGGCTTGTCAGGAAAAGGCCATTCAAAAGTGTTGGGGACTTTCACAAGGAGTGGACTGAGGCTGGAGTCAGTGCATCAAGAGCTACCACACGCAGACGGATCCTGGACATGGGCTTCAAATGTCGTATTCCTCTTGTCAAGCCACTCCTGAACAACAAGCAACGTCAGAAGCATCTTACCTGGGCTAAAGAAAAACAGAACTGATCTGCTGCTCAGTGGTCCAAAGTCCTCTTTTGTGATGAGAGTAACTTTTGCATCTAATTTGGAAACCAAGGACCCAGAGTCTGGAGGAAGAAAGGAGAAGCACACACTGCAAGATGCTTGAAGTCCAGTGTGAAGTTTCCACAGTCTGTGTTGATTTGGGGAGCCATGTGATCTGCTGGTGTTGGCCCACTGTGCTTCATTAAGTCCAGGGTCAATGCAGCCGTCTACCAGGAGATTTTGGAGCACTTCATGCTTCCTTCTGCAGACGAGCTTTATGGGGATGCTGACTTCATTTTCCAGCAGAACTTGGCACCTGCCCACACTGCCAAAAGCACCAAAACCTGGTTCAATGACTGTGGGATTACTGTGCTTGATTGGCCAGCAAACTCGCCTGACAATCTATGGAGCATTGCCAAGAGAAGGATGAGAGACATGAGACGGAACAATGCAGAAGAGCTGAAGGCCGCTATTAAAGCATCCTGGTGTTCCATAACACCTCAGCAGTGTCACAGGCTGATAGCTTCCATGCCATGCCGCACTGAGGCAGTAATTGCTGCAAAAGGGGCCCAAACCAAGTACTGAGTACATATGCATGCTTATACTTTTCAGAGGTCCAATATTGTTCTATGTACAATCCTTGTTTTATTGATTGCATATAATATTCTAATTTTCTGAGATTGTGGATTTGGGTTTTCATGAGCTGTAAGCCATAATCATCTCAATTATGACAAATCACAGCTTGAACTATCTTGCTTTGCATGTAATGAGTCTATTTCATATATTAGGATCACCATTTAAGTTGCATTACTGAAATAAATGAACTTTTGCACGATATTCTAATTTTTTGAGTTTCACCTGTATATAAAAAAGTTCACCACCATTTCAAACTTTTTAATTGAAAAATTTTTAATAATTTTTTTTAGCCAAAATTTTTAAAGATTTTTTTCTTTTTTTTAAAGATGAGATTGGAGAACCATTTGTCTTTTGGGTTTATATTTGTCTATAGGGATATAGGGTTTCCTGCTTGAACAGGGAGTTGGACTAGAACAGGGGTGTCAAACTCAATTTCATTGATGGCTGGATCAACATTATGTTTGCCCTCAAAGGGTAGTAGCCAGGTCGCTGCGACGAGGTGGGTGTGACTGGTTTGATGCTGGATGGGCATGGCTGGCCCAACACTGGGTGTGGCTGACTTGGGATGGCTGGGTTGGGGTGGAACAAGTTGCAACAGCTAACCTGATGTGGGGACAATTTGGTGGCCCACAAGCTCCTCGCCTCACCAAACTGCTGGCAACCAAGCACACATACGCGCGCACACACACCACATTCCAAGTTTGGGGACTTTTATCCACAGAGGAAGGAGAGGGCCTTCTTCCTGAACCCAGGTATGATTGGTAGCTTATAAGCTCAGATGTGGATAAAAGTCTCCAAGGTTGGAATGTTTTGTGTGTGTGTGTGTGTGTATGTGCGTTGTGTGCACAGCATGCCAAAGTAGATGTTGTTCTCCCAATCTCAGATATCATTGGCATTTCCCTGTCTGGTACCCCTCCTAGCAAAGCAGGAGACAGAGGATGCTGCTGCTGCATTCCTGTTGATATTTGGAATAAGATTGCATGGCTTTAAATATTTTGATGACGCATTTGTCTGAAAAGTATTTTATAGGACATAAATGCATGAAAATGTTTCTAATGAGAAGGAATTCTCTACCCTCCTGTTTGAAAGCATTCACATATCATTTGCATTTGAATTTGCAGGAAAACTTTTCAATAAATGCTTCTTCCAAGTGAGCCGAGTTAAATATTCCTTCCTCCTTCTCCTTCCCATCTCCTTCCTTCCTTCCTTCCCTCCCACCCTTCCCTCTGTGCCCAGGAAGGGACAAGGGGAGGCGGAAAGGTGGACAGCATGGCTGGTGGCCATGGTTTTCCCATGCAGGGACAGTTCCAGTGAAAGGGAAGCCTCAAGTGCTACGAGACCAGGCCAGTAAGTGGGCTGTGGAGGCACTGCCTCAAAGCACTGTTGGTTTATTATGTGCTGCTCTACTATGTGGTGGCCATCTGGGTCAGAACGTGGTCAGCCTTAGTTCTGGCCCACAGGGCCACCCTGGTGACAGCAAGGTGCTGCCCCCTCTGCCTTGGTCTCGACCCCTGGGCACACACACTCTCCTGGGTGGAGAGTGTGCGGGGCCTAGCATTCCCAGTGACTATCTTAGTATATTACTATAGGCATCAATTGAATAAAGCACAGTTAATAAAAAAAAAGTAATGGTATGCTGCCTTCAGCAAAAACTGCCTAGAAATCTTTTTACTGATGAGCTCTCTGGGGTGAATATATGATTAACTACAGTAATATGTACTGTCCTGATCCTACCAACTGCACTTAGATATAGGAAGCCTGTTTGAGGTATGAAGATCACATCAACTGCTCATCTAAATACTAGGTCTTCTATTGGCATGCACAAAGATTTTAATGCAGAATATTTGAAATAATTTTATTTTTCCACCAGATGTATTATTTCTGCTTCTAGATTTCTTAGCAGAAAATTAAAATCAATTAAAAGTATTTTTGCTACAATCTTATTCCTCAATTTTAAAAATGCTAGTTTAACTTGCCAACAAATGTGCTAGGTCTTTTTTTTTCTTATTGGGGGTAAAAACTGAGCCTCCAAACTACTCAAAGAATTAGGGTCAACGTCCCCCCTCTTGAAAGAAAGCATACTTTCAAGAAAATAACGACCCGAACCACGCGCATCAGTCAAACCTGTTGAGCATGCGTGGAAAAATAGAACACATTGTGACGTCCGCGCAGACGCGCATGCCCTTAAGTACCTTATCGGAAATGGTGTAGTTCGTTTTGATGCTTGCTGTTGTGGGGAGTTGTGGTGCTAGGTGGTGTCATGTCGGCAACTTCTAAGGCAGCCCTGGGGGTTTCTATCCTGCTCGCGGGCGGAGCCATTATTGGTGTCCACGTCCAACAGAGACATCTCAGAGAGGTAATGTCAAAATATTTTCATACATTGCAAACTCCTGCTTCCTCGTTGAATTTGGGAGCCATTTTTTTTCTTCTCGGTCAGAGGTAATAGCTATTCCGTAGAAAAGCTATGGAGGAGTCTGTGGTTTTATATTGTTGAACAAGGGAACTTGTAAAAAGTTTTTAAAAGCATATATAATTCCGTTATTCCTCTTTAAAGACAAACGGCATTAAATGATTTTTCCTTCCAATATCTTTTTCTGTGAAGAAAAGTAATGGAGTTTCTAAACGTATATCAGTACATTCTAAAGCTTATACTGCATTTGGACTGGGACAAACTCCGAGAGACAATATTACTTTTGCTCAACTTGAAGGTTGTGTTTTAAGGTTTTTGTTTTCTTCCTGGAAATTTAAACAAGCCTTTATTATTTTTCTGATTAAGCTACCTTGTAAAAAGCAAGCAATATCGTTATATTATATTTTTTGTTTTTCGATAGGGATATCATTTACAATGGCTTACCCTCAGTTCTATGCAGAGTGTGAAAGAAAAAAGTAACATTAAAACAACATTGTTCCCAAACTTAATTCCACTTAAACGTTTTGAGTATTAAACAGTGTTAGAGAATGAGAAGTCAAAGATTGCTAAATGAATTTATAGGAAATTGAAAAATTATCTGGAAAGTTGGTATGGTTTCTCAAAAATGGGACACCTTCAGTTTATTTTTACTTCATCCTTTTTTTGCTAATTTTTTTCTGGTTTCTTGTTAAAGCAATGTACCATATAAAATAGGATTACAATTAGTTTCATTTTCATTTTTAATAGTAATAGTACAAGTTTCATTTTTCTATTAAAAAGTCTTTTAATATCTTATTTCCCACAAGTGTAGCTGAAGCTTTTATGTTCTACTTTGTGCATATCCCAAGAATTATGGATAATTCTCACTTCTTGATGGCAGCTGGGACCAGCAACACCATCTCTACGTTTCAGGGTCCTAACTTTCATATGCCAACTTATGACACAGTTTTGCCTGTTAGGCAAATCCCACATGCATCCCACAGTCTACTTGTCATTTTCTCTCAGCCCAAGGAAACACTGCTGAAAAATCTTGCCAAAAAACTGCAGGAACTTATCCAAGCAGGGACTTATCCAAGCAGTTTCCTCCATGCTTCCTCTTAATTGTATCCCACTAGGGAGATATGGTGGGACTGACAAGAAGTGAAGGGAGGATCAGGGATATTATCCAGAACCAATAGTTGCACCAAATTCTATGGAACAGCTTCCCAACGAGACATCTGATATTTATGACTGATCCTCAAAGTTATAGCCCTTGTGGCGCCCCTGTGGTCATGTGATAAAAATTCAGAACTTTGATAGCTTGTCTGCATTTATGACCATCAACTCTCCTCACCTGTCCAATTTTCCCTCCAACTCTGCTGTCCTCCTCTGCTGTATTTTGTCCTTGCTGCCCTGCACCCTACCCACACCTCAGTGGGAGGAGGAAGATGGCAAAGGTAATCTGGGTGCTGTGAGGAGAGCAGGATGGAGAGCAGGGTGGTGGAGTAGCAGGGGCAGTGGAGTGCAGAATGACCCAAAAGGCAGAGATGAGAGGAAATGGGTTGGGGAAGTTGAAGTGAAGGGGAGCATGCCAGGACAGAATAAATACGAGATCCTCACCTAATGATAACATAGTCTTGGGCTAACAAGTGCAATCTGGACTACCAAAACTGCTGTTAGTAAATGGTGTGGTCACATCATGCTACACCAAACAAATAGTCCTCAAATGACAATTGAAATGATGCCTTACAGTTCTCCTTCTGTGCTCTTCCCAGTGCGGTCATTAAGTGAACTCTTGGGAGACATAGTGCAGATCCTTCCTCAATTCTCCTAAGGCCTTCCTCACTCCCTGAGTAATTTTGTGCTCTGCTTCCTACCCTTGGGTCTGTTTCCCACCCATAGACCCACATTCTCCTTACCCACGTCACCCATTGCATACTTACCTTTCAAACATATCTGGAATTTGTGTTAGGGAAACAAGCAAGCCTCATTGGGCTACATAGTGCAATTCTGGAAGTGGCTGCCATTTTCAGATAAGTTGCCCTGAATAGTGGACACTCTGAAAATGGTGGCTGCTTCTGGAATCATGCCATGCAGCCCAGACACAATGAGGCCTGCTTTGCTTCCCTAACATAAGCTCCAGAAAACTTCAAAAGGTAAGTGAAGAGGGTGTGGGGCCTGGAGGGGTGGGGTGCAGGCTCAAGCTATGCAGTCTGGTGGGGTAGTAGGCAGGGAGGCACTTGAAGGGTCCTTGCACTCAGTCGTAAGGGCAAAGGACTGCAGGGGTGCTGCAGAAGTCATAACTTTGGAACTAAGATATAAATAGCTTTTAGGTGGGTCCACAACTTTGAACAGTCACTAAATGATTGGTCTTAAGTTGACTACTGTAGTTCTTAAGCAACCTTTCAAAGTTACAATGGCACTGAAAAAAAGCAAGTTATGGCAAGTCCTTGTATTTACATCTGTTCGGAGCATCCCCATAGTCATGTAATCAAAATTTGAACACTTGGAAACTGGCATCTGTTCCAGTGTCTCAGAGTCATGTGATCATCATCTATGACCTTCCCAGTTGCTTCCAACAAAGTCAGTAGAGTAATTCATTTAATGACCGTGGGACTCACTTAACTGCAGTGAATCACTTAACAACTGGGGCAAAAAAAGATCATAAAATCAGATGCAAGTCACCTAACAACCACTTACTTAACAGTGGAAATTCTGATGTCAATTGTGCTTGTAAGTCAAGGACTATTTATGTATGAGTAGAAGTAGTCCTCAACGTATGACCACTTGTTCAGTGACCATTCAAAGTTCTGATGGCCCTGAATGGAGAAGTTATAATCTGTGACCTCAATTTTCCTCCCAATGTGACGAGGTGGCTGACGCTATTGTATATGAGTCAGCTGATAGCTCTACCAAGCCTCTGGAAGAAGGCTTGGTGTGGCCAGCAACTGCTTCACATGTAGTAGGGTCAGGCTTAGTGCATCTTAACAGTGAGGAAAATGGCAAAGACCAATTGGTTGTGGCAGAGTGGCTGGGTTGAGATGGCTGAGGTTTCTAGGGATGGCTGCAGCTTTGTGCAGCACTTTAACTCAGGCATCTCGCACTGTTCTACATCAAAAAGCCCCTGAGCCAAGTATATTTTTCCCTAGCTTATGTGTGCTTGTGGCATATTGCAAGACCCCAGTTTGCACATAACCTGTGTTAGGCTCCCCCCCCACCATGCTTCTTACTGAAAGGACCTCTAGAGCTGCATGATATTTTGTTTATGACCACGTTGCTTAGAGATGGAAATTTGGTCTCAATTATGGTAATAAGTCAAGGGCTATTGTATTTTTGCTTATTGTATATTTTTTTCATAAGGACCTTTAAAGATCTGTAATCTAATTAATGTATTATATTAATTTATGTGCATCTGTTGAAAAGTTATGTTGCCGTATATTTAATGTATTCTTAATTTTATAGCAAGTATGATTTTTTTCCAATTTTTAATAATAATATATCTTTTTTCAGAGGTTACATGAAGGCGTTTACAGAGATCTTGAGAGACAGAAATACAAGGAACATTTTAATCTTTTAGGTAAACATACTACTTTGGCCATCCAACTTGAAACAGAGAATAGCAAAATGCTAATGACAAGAAAACCCCAAGCGTGAAAAGAAAGAGTTCTCATAATTTTTTGTTACATAATTTTATTATCGTATTTACCAAATCAATAATTATTCTGATCATGCTTTTTAGATATTAGAAGAACATTTTTTTATATGGTGAAAATAATTCTCCATAGGCATAATGGATAAAAATGCATACATGAATGACATGATGACTTGTCATGATGATGAAGCTACAAGAACATCTCCTTCAGAAGGGCTGGAAGAGGGGGAAGTTGAAGGAGAAACTCTTCTTATAGTAGAATCTGAAGATCAGGCATCAGTGGATTTGAGCCATGATCAAAGCGGAGACTCTATGAATAGTGATGAAGGAGAAACATCCTGGGCAGAGGAGATAACTTATTACTGTGAAAGATGTCAAAAATGGTTGCCAGCAAGTAAGACTTCTTAATTATTTATATTGTGATTTTGAGTTTCTCAAACTTACAGTTTTTACTCTGTTTACTCTGCACATAAGCACACATGTCCATGTAGAGTGTCTAAACACAAGTTTTGGTATTCTGTTCTACCCACATGGTGTTGCTTAGAAATGATCAATTAGCTTTGAACTACAAAAGTTGAAGATATAATACTTCTTGAAGTAAACAACATTGAAATCATTTATGGTTACTTCAAAATAAATGACACAGATCTCAGTCTTAAGACACAAGTACATTGTTGCATAGCAAATTAATTTAAGAATAGAATATTGTCCAAGTGTGATTGGACACACAAGGAATTTGTCTTGGTGTAAATACTCTCAGTATACATAAAGAAAAGGTACATTCGTTAATCAAGAATCATAACGTACAACACTTAATGATAGTCATAGGGTACAATCAACAATCAAATAATACTAGGAAACAGTCAATATAAATTGTAAGGATACAAGCAACAAAGTTACAGTCCTACAATCACAAGTGGGAGTGGATGGGTGATAAGGAGTGATGAGAAGATTAACAGTAATAGTAGTGTACACTTTGTAAATAGTTGAACAGTATCGAGGAAATTATTTGTTTAGCAGAGTGATGGCTTTTGGGAAAAAACTGTTCTTGTGTGTAGTTGTTCTGGTGTGCAGTGCTCTATAGCGTCATTTGAGGGAAGAAGTTGAAACAGTTTATGTCCGGGATGTGAGGGGTCTGTAAATATTTTCACAGCCCTCTTTTTGACTTGTGCAGTATACAGGTCCTCAATTGAAGGCAGGTGGGTAGTAATTGCTTTTTCTGCAGTCCTAATTATCCTCTGACGTCTGTGTTTGTCCTGTTGGGTTGCAGAACCAAATCAGACAGTTATAGAGATGCAGATGACAGACTCAGTAATTCCTCTGTAGAACTGTATCAGCAGCTCCTTGGGCAGTTTGAGCTTTCTGAGTTGGTGCAGAAAGAACATTCTTTGTTGTGCTTTTTTGATGATGTTTTTGATGTTAGGTGTCCATTTTAGGTCATGTGATATAGTAGAACCTAGAAATTTGAAGGTCTTTACTGTTGATACTGTGTTGTCTAGTATTGTAAGAGGTGGTAGTATGGGAGGGTTTTTTCTAAAGTCTACCACCAATTCTACGGTTTTGAATGTGTTCAGTTCCAGATTGTTCCGGTTACACCATGAGGCAACCTCCTGTCTGTATGCAAATTCATCATTGTCTCGAATGAGACCAATCACTGTTTTAAAAAGCCCTAAACATATACTAGCTATTTGAACTTATTTTAATCAACATTTCTTTGTTGCATTGTAGAGAAAATACCTGCAGTTGTTCTTGCTATGAGAAGCCATTGAGAAATTCAAGGACTACACTGTTTAGATGTTCAGAAAGATCCAGAAAGGCAGCAATCACAAACCAGTTCCATTCCTGAATTAAAAATATTCCATGAAGTCAGGGCCTTCAAAAAGAACAGATGCCTTTAATGTTTGTTAATTTTTATGTGTGATTGATGACAAGCAGGTGTTTTAAGTTGCTTGCATTTCCCTTCATTTATTCTTATCACCACAACCTTATGCCCAAAGTTACCCAAATGAGTTTCCAAAGCTGAGGAAAGCTTGGAATCTGGTACAATATCTTAACTAATAATTAGTACTTCTCCAAGCCTCAAGGTAAGTAAACAAAGCTGGAAAACAGACAACTTTTCCCTTTTTCCAATTTAATCATTTTGATATGCATTAACAAGCAAGATCAAACATAATATGCTTTCTATGCAGAAACCCAGTAAAAAACATGTATACTGTTTTTGCTAGTGTTATTCTTACATCTAAGTGGTGATTATTGACTAGAAAAAAGCTTGCTGCTGTTTTAACTGTATAAATAGCATTGACACTAGAGCAAAACAAGGTATGCACAAAATACATACATCCCATCTAGAAGAAAAAATGGCCCAAACTAACATAAAGCCTTTGTATTTTTAAATGCACCCTGAAACTTAATATTGATAGAACAGAACAACATTTATAGTCCTATGTTATGGTCCAGGAAAACCATATTTTGTACTAGGTATTTATTACAGCATTTCAATTTCAATGAGAATAGAATTGGAAGGGGCTTTGGAGGTCTTCTAGTCCAGGCCCCTGCTCAAGCAGGAGACCCTATGCCCGTCATGGCGAACCTATGGCACGCATGCACAGCCACCTCTCCGGGCATGCCAGCCGTCCATTGTTCTTCTGGGTTCCAGCATGCGCAGCTGGTGTTTTGTGCATGCAGAAGTGCAGGAAATCAGAAGAGTTGCTCCCTGGTGTGCATGTGCACGCTGGGAAGCTGAGCTTCCAGTTTCCAGTGCACACGTGTGCTGGCCAGCTGGTCTTTGCACATGCTGGAGTGCCAGAAACCGGAAGACCAGGTGGCGCGCCAGAAATTTAGCTTCTTGGCACACACCATGCGTGCCGGGGAACTGCTCTTCTGGTTTCATAGTGCTTCCCTGCGCGCATGAGTTTGTGCTCCCGTTTTGGCACTTGGTGCCGAAAAGTTTCGCCAACACTACCTATATCATTTCAGACAGGTGGCTGTCCAGTCTTTTCTTAAACATGTCCAATGATGAAGCATCTACAACTTCCAAAGGCAAGCTGTTCCACTAGTTCTCACTGTTAGGAAGTTTCTCCTTCATTAGTTTCCATCCATTGTTTCTTGTCTTGCCTTCTTGTGCTTTGGAAAATGTTGACCCCCTCTTCTTTGTGGCAGCCCCTCAAAATACTGGAATACTACTATTATGGTACCCCTAATCTTTCTTTTCTCTAGACTATCCCTATCCAATTCCTGCAATTGTTCTTCATATGTTTTAGTCTCCAGGACTTTAATTGGTCTTCTTTGCACTTTTTCCAACATCTTTTTTGTAATGTGACCAAAATTGGATGTAGCATTTCAGATGTCTTGCGAAGGATTTATAAAGTGATACTAATACTCCATGTGATTTTGATTCTATGTCTCTGTTTATACAACCAAGGACTGTATTAGCTTTTTTGGCTGCTGCCGCACATTGCTGGCTCATGTTTAAGTGATTGTCCACTAGGACTCCCAAGATCCCTTCATAGTTACTGTTTCTGAGCCATGTTTCACCTAATCTGTACTTATACTTTTGGTTTTTCCTGTCTAGGTATAAAACCTTCCTTTTCTCCACATTTAATTTCATGTTGTTTGACAGGGTCCATTATTCAAGTCTGTCAAGATCTTTTGGATCCTGAGCTTGTTTTCTGGGATGTCGGGTATTTCTGCCAGCTTAGTATCATTTGCCAAATTTGATGAGTTCCCCTTCTATTCCCTCATCGAAGTCTTTTATAAAGGTACTTAAGAGTACTGGGCCTAATTCTGTGGTGCCTCACTGCTTACTTCCCTCCATGTAGATGTACTACCATTAAGGACAACTCTTTGAGTTTAGTTAGGAATCGATATTCTCGTCTCATCTCTCTCACTCTTCTGGGTATTTGTTTTAAGACCACAATCTCCTTGCCTTTGTATTTCAACGTTTTCTCTCTTGCCACTTGCAATATTTGCGTTTTAATTGCTTTCTTTGTAAATCTAATATGAACTTCTCTTGGTAGGCTATTTCTCATTGCATATCTTATAAAAACTCGATATACCTCATCTATTCCATCCATCTTCTCTTCAGTTATTTCCAAAGCTTCAGCCAATATTTCTATCATTATCTCAGCTAGATTTTGTCCTTTTTTTCCCTCTATGTTTTGAAATCTAAGATAAAATTCTGATTTGTCCATCTCCCATCTCAGCATACCACTTCTATCTTGTTCAACCACAGTTAATCTGTTATCAATGTCTCCAATCTTCTTGTCTCTTTGTTTATCTTCTTCTTCAATTTTTTGGAATCTCTCATCATACTTCGATATCATTTGTTGAATGTTCTCCACTTTTTCATCGGTTTTCCCTGTCCTTTATTCAGTGTTCTCTGTTCTTTGTTCAATATTCTCTGTTCTTTGTTCGATGTTCTCTATTCTCTTTTCAGTAGTCTCTGATCTTGCTTTAATATCTTGGATTCCTTGCATAATCATCTGCAGAGTCCCCTTTTCTTGTTCTTTTTCTTGCTTTAACATTGTCTGTATTGAACGTTGTCCTCCAGATGGTGGGGAGGCAGAAGTAGAAGTTGAGGAACCAGGAGCTGTAAATTTCCTACTCATTTGAAACGATTCAAAATTTTCAGGTTCTTCTAAATCTTAATCCAATTGTGAAGTAGCCAATTATAATCCAAGGTGAAAAATAAAAATGGTAGAGAGAAAAAAGCCCAATAGTAATAAAAAAAAAGGGAGACAAAGTTTCCTCAGGTTCTTGTAAACCTTAATCCAATCAGTAGTTAAATAAAAAAAGACTTAAAAAGAACAAAAGAAGGAGAAAAATTCTTCAGGTTCTTCAACACCTTAATCCAATTGAAAGGTCTCAAATAAAAAAAAGTGCATAAAAATGAACCAAAAAGGTGGGTGAAAAAACAAAAAATGCCAGGAAAAAAAAGGAGAAAAGGCTTTTAAGGCTTTCCCTTTAAAATAAAAAGCAAACGTGAAAATTGGACTTCCAAAAAAAAGGACAAAAACAAACTCCAACCAGGCCAAAAACCCAAGTAGTTATTACAAGAATAAAGATTTTTTTTAAAAAAATACAGTAAAACTGGTCAGGAGGGGCAGCACAGCTTAAAAGAAATAAAAAGGACACACTGCACTTTGTTTAGTTATCCAAGGCTCTTATAATAACTCTCTTCTCCAAAGACTCACCTTTTCGTGAGCTTCAATACCAGGCTCCAGCTGTTGATAGAAATCCAGAAGAGCACCTGCAATAACATTCTCCCGTGCTCTTCCCTCTATCTTATCACATAGCAATGTCCTTGAAAAGGAGTCTCAGTTCTTTCTTTCTCAGCTTTCTCTGATCACAGGAAATAAAGCATTTTCAAGCCTCTAGTTGGCAGTGTTACAAAGTTTCTTTGCTCTTACTTTCCCCCTCCTTTCCCAAGCAAAACGTAGTAAAAATTACCAAAAAAAAGGAAAAAAATATTTTAAAAAGGGAAATAACTAAGTAACTAAAAGGAGCCTCAGCCTAAAATATTACAAAATCAAAAAGGAGAAAAAAAGATAGGTATAAATAAGAAAAGAACCAGTCCAGTTAAAATCGCGTATAGAAGTCCAGCAATGAGGGAAAAAAAACCCAAAAACCTTACTTTGACATTTCCGTTTAAAATCGCTGCTTAATCACTTCTGTCAAAACTTTTACAGATTCTTTCTTTTCCTTCGGGTGTCCTTTCAAGTCTTAGAATAAAAAAGTTCTCACCAAACCAGCACACTTTCTCTTTCTGCTCTCTTCCGTTTCGGAGCTGTCCCAACTTCAGCAGCTTTAATGGCTGCCTCTTTGCCGCTGGCAAGAAGAGCTTCTCCTGGATCTACCAGGGACTTTGCGGTATCCCTGGGATCAACAGGATGCACTCTTCACTTTTGCCATCTCTTCAGGATGGTTTAGATCCATTTGGACCATCCAGGGGCAAAGATATCGGCTGCGATCTGAGACCTCCGAGATCGCATGTCGTATTGTCGCGACACCAGCTCCGCCCTCTTGCATTCCTCTTTGCTGAACACCTCTGCTAAGGTATTCTCTTGGTATCTGGGCAGTCCCTGGGAGTGGCTGTGCCATTATGGCAGTCTTCTCTTCTCTGTTAGTGTTACTCAGCCACTGGCATACTTCCTTCTCTGTTGAGGTTGTGAGTGGGTCTGGAACCAGCTCCAATTTCAGTTTTTGGTAACGTCCTTTCCAGGTGATTGTTGGGTTCCATTTGTCTAGCCAAGCCAGTTCCAGTATGATGGACTCAGTCATTTTTGGAACCACCTCAAACTGGATTAGCTCCCAGTGGTGCCCCATCTATAGTTTGACAGATTAGGTGACATGCATAGCTGACCTCCCCCCTATTATTGACCCATCGACCTGCTCAAATTATATGGGGTTTGCTAGGGGTTTCGTCTTTATGCCCAGCTTAGTGACTGTGGAAGGGCTGATGAAGTAGCGGGTGCAGCCCATGTCTATGATGGCTTCTACTTCTCCATGGTCTCCTGTCTCTGGCACCACTATTTTTTACGTAATCGTAAAAGGACGGATGGCTTCACTTACCATTAGGTCGTCCTCACTATCATCACTACTGTCACTGCTCATCAGTGGTGGGACCTCAGGGGTCGGAGTTTTCTCTTCCCCTTTTTGGGGGAAGAGACATCAACGTCTTGCTGGGTGAATTTCCCCTTTTCTTGATTTTCTTGATTTCTCTCTCTGCCTCTTGGCTCTGGGATATGTCCTCAAATCAGCTCCTTAATTCCTGTAGGAAATGATTGACATTTTCTAGCTCAGAAACCCCTTTGTCGTAAACTTGGGTCACCTATTTCAACGCTTCCCCTTCCAGGTTGTCAGTGAGGGTGGAAACAATTTCTTGGTAATCTTGGTAGCTATCCCCAAAGTGATCGATGTAAGCCCACGCTTGGTTTAGAAAGAAGGCCAACTTGTCTGGGCTTCCATCGAACCCCACTCGAAAGTGCAGTGGAATTTCTCCTCGAGGCTGCGGTAATGGTGGTCGTGGCGCAGCCAGTGGCTGTGGCACAACCAGCGAGGCTGGAATCCACTGCACTTGGACCTGGGCCCAGCCTTGTCTGAGCTAGTATGACTAGCCAGGAGGCACTTTCCCAGCTGGTGGCAGTTGGTGCTGACTTACTGGGCCGGCCAGTCTCCTGCACCCAAGTGGACTCTGGTAAGAAGTGGAGCTCGACCAAGCCAATAGCAGCTGCAGGGGGCTGGTAGGTTGGGCCACTGGAAGAGTTGACTGCTCTCGCCTGGGAACACTCGGTTGCATCCCGGGTTGCACTGTATGCAAGGGTTGAGGCCCCATGCCCTGGGTAGATCGGTCTACTTTCGTGGGAAATGTGAAAGTCAGCTGGCCCAGGACAGCTATTATGTAACCTGCTGCTGGCTGACGCTGCTTGAATCTTTCAGGCAGCCCTTCCAGAGCTTGGCTGTGAGCCTGGTACTTTCATTACCCCAACTCATTTGAATCCAAGAATCCTGTCAATCTCCACTCCAGGATCATTGTTCTCACTTCCCTCATGGATGTGATCAGTCTCTTCCACATCTGGCCTTGACTAGTTTGGATTCCAGGTCCTTTGCTTGCTAAAGCTCTTTGGAAACTGGCAGGTGGATCTGCTCCTTTGCCCATGCCCCTAGTTGGCGTTCAACTTCAGCTGCAGCCGCTCGCTAGGGTGTCGAGGGGAATGTCAGGTTCTCCTCGATTCCCCACAGGCTTCTCCGGCACCTCTCACTTCTCCATTTTCTTCCTCCATCTTCCCTGAGTCTTTTCTGCTGCTCGGGTAGACCGGCAGGCGGCTGGAGCTCAGGACCCCAGATAGCAACTCTGGTTTGGAGCCTTAGAGTTTAGAGAGTCAGTTTAATGTCACGGTTCCAAGTAATACATCCCATTCAATAAGAACTCCAAGGCAGGCAAATTTCTCAAAGAATATTTTATTGGGACATATCAAATTGGCACAGTCTTGGTAGAAAACTGGCTCTAAGTTCCCACTGGTTTTTCACCCAATTAAATGTAAAACTTATCACTTCCCCCCACAGTCTCCAATCAGCATGTAGTCCAGTTGCTAGGTGACCTCAGTCTCCACCCTTCAAATACCTACAGCAACATCCTTGATTCCCAGAGGAAATAATTTTATTTAGGCTACAACACCCCAGCTATCTTTACACCCCCCTTTCCTGGCCGCTTTGCTCCTGAAGCAGTCAGAAGAGAAACCTACAAGAAAAAAACGGCTACAGTTAGGCCAACTTCAGGGTTGACACCCATTCTAGTTATAACTTTGTTTCTAGATGTTCGCATATCTGTTTTGTGATTATTTTTTCCAGTATCTTCCCAGGTATTTATGTTAGGCTGATTGGTCTATAGTTTACTGGATCTGTTCCCTCCCCCCCTTTTTTTTTAAAAAAGATGGGAACTACATCATTAATAACATGTGAGCACAAAAAGCCACCACGCATGTTTATCTTTAAATTAGTTGCTGGAAATACAAAGTACGGATTGCACACATTCCTCTCACTCATCCATTTTTAATTGCATACACTGGTGTACATTTCTGCATGTACATTATTTTAGAAAATCTATAATTTCACAGAAAGGCTAACTGACATGTAACTGAGAAACAGTTAAGCATTATTAAGAATTGTCTTTTGTCTAACCACATGTTAACTGTGGACATGTCTAACCACATGTTAACATGCTTCATACTATGATCTCAAAAAGTTGAAATCAGGAACAGCAAGAACATGATCAATTAATTCTACCTTAAGTTGTCACAAGTTTGAAAACAGTACAAGTTAAAGAATAATAGCTGAGTCACATCCTTGGACACTTGAAATACTTACAGGTTTTTTTCTGAAATGGAAAGAAAGTAGCATTATTCTGATTTTGGTATAGAACTCCCAAACAAAAGTGTTTGGTTTTGAACATGTAACATCAAACAGCTGTTTTTAGTATGGAATATTTTAATTGAAATGTTTTATATAGCATGTAAATATTACATAGTAGCGTGTAGTATATGTTTTCTGTATTCATAAGAAGGTAGCAGATGCCAAGATTTCTGTTTGAGGGCCATTCTATCTCTATTTGTTATGTTTTACATTCAGGTGTAATTACTTTGTGAGAATCATTTTGGTATAATGGTTCAGATATCAGGCTAGACCCAAGAGACATTGAATGCTCGTCCCGTCTTAGGCACACAGTATATTAAAAATATTTTCCCCCCTTCCATTTAATCATGGAGACTCTTGGAGTCTGCCTGGATAAATCCCTAGAGTTTCCTTGGCAAGGATTTTCAGGTTTGTCTCCTTCCCAGGGCTAAAATAGAGAACATTACAATTGGAATCAAGTAATATATATGATAAGAGCCACTCTGAGGTAGTGGTTAAGGCATCAGGTAGAGAGACTATGAATATTCTATTCCTGCCTTCAGCACAATGCCAGCTGAGTGACCTTGAGCTGGTCACTTTCTGTCAAGCCAGCAAACAAGACAACGGCAAACCACTTCTTAAAAACTTTGTCAAGAAAATTGCAGGTTCTTGCCAAGAATCAGACATGATTGAATGGAAGAAAAAATATTTTGTAATATACTTCATAATGATGTGACTTAAATTGTTTTGTGGAGAAAAAAGGACCAATTTTTATTTATTTACAGGTCATACAAAAGAGCACATCACCTATCTTAAAGGTGATAACTTTTTCAAGTTTACTTGCTCTGATTGCTCAGAAGATGGGAAGGAGCAGTTTGAACGGTTGAAGCTAACATGGCAACAGGTAAGTAGCAAGCTAATTAATAAAGTTCAAATAATGTAATGATAAAAATAGTTCGATTTTTTTAATATGTTAACATTAGAAATTTTTTTAAAATTATTTCCTTCAACACCTTTCAGTAATGTTTAAAATATTTCTTTTCATGCATACATATATGTATATATGTATATATAAAGATTATTTGAATGTAAAAGTAAAATCTATATGTAAACGAAGGAGAACAGAAAGAAGTAAATAGTGCAAGAAAAAAAAAGGACATAGCCTTTATCGCAACTATAATGAAATTTAATGATTCTTCACCCTCTTTAAGGTTACATACATTTTTATCTATCTTATAATTTTTTTTGAAAACTTTTATTATTTTTTAGACAAACATACACAAACACAACATAAAAACATCAAGCCACCTTCCATTTATGTACATACAGTGTGTCGATTGCTTTACAAATTGTTTTGTGCATCCACTTCATAGTCATCACTTACAATTACTTGTATATGTTCTCATATTATCTATCAAATATTTCTAAATGCATTAATATTGTTATCAATCATTTGACTATACTATTCATGTTCTGCAAGATAGTCCATATTTAAGTTGATTTATTTTATGACAATTCATATTATCATCCTAAATCTATCCCATAGTTATATTATGATAATACATCTTAATATATTCTTTATATTCTAAAGTTCTACATATTTTATTACCATATTTTATTGTCTAACCATTGATAAAATAAATCCCAAATCTTATAAAATTGTTTATCTTCTTGTTTTCTGATTTCAAATGTCAATCTACTCATTTCAGCACATTCCATTATTTTCTTAATAACTTCCTGCTGCGTTTGTATTTTCTCATTTTTCCAGTTTTTAGCAAATACAATCCTAGCTGCTGTTAATACATTTACAATCAAGTATTTCAATTCCTTACTGTATATTTCAGGTAAAATTCCCAATAAAAATATATCTGGTTTCAAGTCTATGTATTTTTTTGTCATTTTTTCCAGCCATGTGTGGATTTTAGTGCAATATCTTTTAGCATCTGCACACGTCCACCAGATATGGTAATATAAGCCAGGTATCTGATGACATTTCCAATATTTTTCATATTTGTTCTTGAACATTCTTGCTATTCTTGTTGGGGGTAGGTGCCACCTGTAAAACATCTTATACAAATTGTCTTTATATGTTGTTGACATTGTCATTTTATAATTTTGAGATCACAATTTTTGCCATTTCTCTAAATCAATCCCATATCCAAAATTTTTGCCCCAAACAATCATTATTTCTTTAACTTGTTCTTCTTCTAGCTTAATTTCTAGTAAATATCCATACAATTTTTAATCACCTTTTCATCAGTACCTGTCAAAATCTTATCTAAATCAGTCAATTTATCATAAAAACCTTTGTTTTGGAATCTTCGTCATATCTAGAGCGTATTTGCACATATGAAAACCAATTTATCTTTATACCTTGTTCCTCTAGTTTTTGCATAGATTTAACCCCTTTTCATTCAATATTTCACCATATCTGTTTGTTCCTTTTTATATATTATAGGATAAGAAAATGCTTCAGTAGTTGATAGCCAGACTGGAATTTTCAAATAACATTGCCTTTTAGTCTTCTCCCAATTTAACCACAAAGCCTCCTGTATATAATGTCTTCTAAAATACCCCTGTGTTTTAGTTCCATTGTACCATAAGAAGGCATGGCACCCCAACAACAAATCATGTCCTTCTAATGCTAGCAATCTAGTACTTCTTAATATTATCCATTCCTTAACCCACATCAAATTTGTAGCTTGGTAGTATAACTCCCAATTAGGCAGGCCAAATCCTCCTCTTATTCTAGCTTCTTGCAAGAGTTTTACTTTTAGTCTTGCTTTCTTTCCTGCCGTATATATTTCAACACAATTTTATTTAAATCTTCAAAGTAATCTTTCTCTAGCCTAACTGGAATTGTTTGAAACAGATATAAAATTCTGGGTAATATGTTCATCTTGATTGTTGATATTCTCTCTATTAATGATAATTGTAAGTTTTCCCATTTTGCCAAATCTAGCGCTACCTGTTGCTTAAGTTTAATATAATTATTCTCTTTTAATGTACTACATCTTGCTGTCAGATGTATCCCCAAGTACTTGATCTTATTTGTGACCTGAATTTTCAAAACATCCGCCAATTCTTCCTTTTGTCTTAATAACATATTCTTTGTCAGAATCTTTGTTTTATCTTTATTTTCAAACCAGCTACCTTTCCATATACCTCTATCTTTTCTATCAGTTTTAATGCTTTTTCTAATGGATCTTCTAAGATGAAAACCAAATCATCTGCAAATACTTGCACTTTAAATTCTTCCTTTTTAATTTTCATCCCTTTTATATCTTCTCTAATGTTTCTATTTAGCACTTCCAAAGTTAACACAAACAACAGTGGTGACAGTGGGCAGCCTTGTCTTTTCCTTTTCTTATATCAATAGAGTCCCTCAATCATTACCTTTGCTGTTTATTTATGATATATAGCTTTTATTGCTTGAATTTTTTACCAAAACCCATCTGCTCCAACTGTAATAACATAAATTGCCAATTCACATTGTCAAAGGCCTTCTGTGCATCTAAAAATATCAAAGCCATTTGTTTTTCAGGATGTGCCTCAATATTCCAATGTGTCCAAAATTATTCTCATATTATCTTTAATTTGTCTCTTTGACAGAAATCCATTTTGATCAGGGTGAATAAAGTTATTTAAATATTTTTTGAGTCTTTCTGCCAATATTGAAGCGAAAATTTTATAGTCTGAGTTTAATAGGGAAATGGGTCTATAGTTCTTGATTTGTTGTGGGTCGGCATTCTTCTTTGGGACAAGTGTAATATAAACTTCTGACCATGATTTGGGTATCCTCTTCTTTGACATAACTTCATTCAGAACTTCTATTAATGGGAGATTCAACGATTCTTGTAATGTCTTATAAAATTCCGCTGGAAGTCCACCTGGACCTGGTGCCTTTCCATTATTTTGCTTCTTAAGTGCTTTAGTTAACTCCATCATCATTATATTACTTTCTAACATTATTTCAGTCTCTTTGGGTATCTGGGGTAAATTAGCATTCTGTAAGCACTGTTTAACTCTTTCATCATCAATATTCTCTTGTTCGTATAATTTCCCATAATAATTTCGTATGATTTTTTTCTTCTCTTTACTTCCATAGCAAGCTTGGCCTTGATCATCTATTAATTGCGATATTTTCCTTGATTCTCTCTCCTTTCTCAATTTATATGCTAACCATCTACCTGGTTTATTTGCATCTTCAAAATAGTTCTGCTTCGCACCTCTGATTTTCTGGGCTAATTCTTCTTTCTTTTTCCATGAATCCCATTTTATGTTTAATTATATCCATTTTTAATTTAATGTCCTTTTTCTGTGGCAGTTTCTGTAACTCTTTTTCAAGTCTTTTATACTCATCCTCTAGTGTCTTAGAGGCTTGTCGTTTCATAATATTTCTTGTACAGTCTATTATCAAGCCTCTGGCTTATGCCTTCATTGTATCCCATACATTCTGCATTGATGTGTCTTCTTTTTTATTTTCTTTGGAAAAAAAGGCCAGTTCTTTCTCCATTCTCTCATTCTTTTAATATAGTGTTATTTAACGTCCATCTAGATCTTCTTCTTTGTCCTTTCCATTTAACTGTCATTGGATTGTGATCTGCCCAGGTACTTGTTTCACTATCAATTTCTTGAAGATTAGTGATCAATTCTGTTGACATCCATATCATATCTATTCTAGACCATGAGGAATGTCTGTTTGAATAAAAGGTATATTGTTAGGTCTTAAAGTTTCTTTCTCTGCATGCATCTTTTAGATTTATTTCATCTATCATTTTAAAAAAGGATCTAGGGAGAATCTTTCTGCTTTGCTTTGTTTTCTGTGTTGTATAGTCCAGTTTATTATCTACTATTACATTGAAGTCTCCCATCATACAGATATTAACATAGTCCAATTCAATTATTTTCATATGTAATTTTCTATAAAATTCTTCTTGATTTTCATTTGGAGCATCAATTGCTATCAGGAGTGTTTTCATATTATTGTCCATTATTTCCACCATTAAAAGTCTTCCATCATCATCCGTATGGATCAATTTCATTGGAATAACATCTTTGATGTATAAAACCACTCCTCTTTTCTTGCATTGTGTCAAAGAAGCACCGTATATACTCGAGTATAAGTCGACCCAAATATAAGCCGAGGCACCTAATTTAACCACAAAAAACTGGGAAAACTTATTGACTCGAGTATAAGCCGAGGGTGGGAAATGCAGCAGCTACTGGTAAATTTCAAAAATAAAAATAGATACCAATAAAAACTTTCACTGGGACAGTTGAGAATAAGTTTGATGTTCACAATTTCCTCTTTGAAAGAGACCAGTAAATAGGGAACAAGAAGATGAAGAAAAAGAAGTGTGTTTTTTCACACTTTTCACACTGCAGTGAACAAAAATGGCATCATAGGAACAGGCTTATTCTCAGTCCAAAGGTTTGTTTCTGATTTCTTCCCTGATTTAAGGGAAATTTGGGAAACGATCTCACTATCATGAAAGGTTTAATTGATTCACTAACCCAAAAGGTGATGATGATGACAGTGGTAGGCAGGAGTCACTCTCTCCCTTGCAAGAAAAAAGCAAGAACCGTTCTTATGATCTTTCCCTCTCTCTCTCTCTCCCCGTAATACAGTCAAGCCCTTTCCAGCACGCGTGATCTGCCTTCGCCACTTTGCACCTTGCAAATACAAAATCCTGGGGTTTTTGCATTTGCAAGGTGCAAAGCGGTGGGGGCGGATCCCGCGTGCTGGAAAGGGCTTGACTGTATTACGGGGAGAGAGAGAGAGAGAGATCATAAGAATGGCTCTTGCTTTTTTCTTGCAAGGGGGAGAGTGACTCCTGCCTCCCACTGTCATCAACATCTTCTTCTTTTGGGTTAGTGAATCAATTAATTTGGGAAATGATCTCACTATCAGAAAACAACGCGAGCCGCCACCACCACCTCCTCCTTCCCCTCCTCCCGAGTGGACTGAAAGCAGCTGGAGCTGAGGAAACGAAGCTGAGTGGAGCGACCTCGGCTCGCGTTGTTTTCTCAGCCTAGAGCTCAGAAAACAACGCGAGCCGCCACCACCACCTCCTCCCCCTCCTCCCGAGTGGACTGAAAGCAGCTGGAGCTGAGGAAACGAAGCTGAGTGGAGCCGAAGCAACCTCAGCTCACGTTGTTTTCTCAGCCTAGAGAAAGGGGAAGGGGGCTTATCTGGACCAAGGGTGAGTCTCCCCCTCAGTTTCCCCTGAAGGATCTTCCATCGCTTTTGCCTTCTCCCTACATCTTCCCTCTGTTAAAATCCCCCCCCCCCAACACACAAACACTTATTTTCGGTCGGATAGATTTCGTGTCTGAGCATTCTCACATGGCGGTGGGTCTTCCCCCCCCCTAAAAACAGTTAAAAAAAGAAAAAACAATATATCCTCAAGCAAGAACTTTTCTGCTTCCAATTACCCCCATGCTTAAAAGTTGCAAAGGAAACACGGAAGCAGGGAAGCGGCTGCCCAGCTTTGGAGCTCCACACCATTTTTTTTTCAGAGGGGAATCTGACTCGAGTATAAGCCGAGGGGGTTTTTTTCAGCACAAAAAATATGCTGAAAAACTCGGCTTATACTCGAGTATATACGGTAAATATTTTCCCTAGCTTGGGCTGTATCAATAGTTGTTCATGCTGCTTTTTCATATGTACTTCTTGTAGGCAGATTATATAAAATTTTAATTTCTCTAATTTATGGAAAGTTTTCCTTCTTTTAACAGCTGAATTAAGTCCATTTATATTAATTGTAATCAGTTTTTTCTTTTCCATGATTATACTTTGTAGGTTGGTTTTGCAGCCCTCATAGATCTTGGTTCTTGTTGTTCTCTAACTTCCAGCTTTCAGCATATAGCACCTTCTTCTTTTTCAATCGCTGCTTGGCAGTCCTCTTGGAATTGAATTTGTGACATTTCCTTTTCTGTCTCTTCCTCCTTCTCTCCAAAATATTCTGTATAAAATAATTCTGCCTTCTCAATTGAATCAATCCTGTCTTTGTTCCTGCCATATAAACATTAAGCCTTCTGGTATCAACCATCTATAATTCATCTCTTTTTTGAGTAGTATTTTAGTTAGAAATTGAGACTCTCTTCTCTCTCTCACTCTTCTAGGTACTTGTTTCGGAACTACAATCTCCTTATCTTTGTATTTCAGTGTTTTCTCTCTTGCCACCTGTAGTATTTACGTTTTAATAGCTTTCTTTGTAAATCTGATATGAACTTCTCTTGGCAAGCTATTTCTCATTGCATATCTTGTGAAAACTCAAAAAACCTCATCTATTCCATCCATCATCTTTTTTGTTATTTCCAAAGCCTCGGCCAAAATTTCTGTCGTGATTTCTACCAGATTTTGTCCCTTTTCTTCCTCTATGTTTTGGAACCTGAGATAAAATTCTGATCTGTCTTTCTCCCATCCGAGCATCCCACACTTACCTTGTTCAACAATGCTTAGTCTGTCATCATTATCTCCAATCTTCTTATCTCTTTGTCATCTTCAATTTTTCAGAATCTCTCATACTTCATCATTTGTTGAATGTTCTCTAACTTTTCATCAGTTTTTCCTGTTCTTTGTTCAATGTTCTCTGTTCTCTTTTCAACATTCTCTGTTCTTGTTTGTATGTTTTGAATTCCTTGCATAATCATCTGCAGCGTCACCTTTTCCTATTCTTTTTCTTGTTGTAACATTGTCTGTATGCTCACATTGTCCTCCAAAAGGTGAAGAGGAAAAAGTAGGAATTGAGGAACCAGCCACTGTTAGTTTCCTACTCATTTCAAACAATTCAAAATCTTCAGGTTCTTCTAGATCTTAATCCACTCGTGTAATGACCAATTGTAATTCCAAGTAAAAATAGTGGAGGAAAAGGGAAAGCAAAATAAAAGTTTCTTCAGGTTCTTGTACATCTTAGTGCAATCAATTGATTCAACAGTGAGAAAAACCCCCAAAAAGAGAAGAAAAAAAAACATAAAAAGAAAAAGGAAAAATTGTCAAGTATTGTGGGTGGCAAAAAAAAAATAAAGTTCTTCAGGTTCTTCAACACTTTAATCCAATTAAAAAGTCTCAGGTATAAAAAAGAGAGAGAGAAAAGAGTCACAGAAAAAACCAATATAAAAAATAAGTAAAAAGATGGGAAGGGTGAGGAAAAAAAAGAAAAAAAATTAATCCCTTGAAAAGAAAAAGAAAAATTGATACTAATAATAACACCAAAAAACAGGTAGATGGAAAAAAATTTCCTTTAAAATAAAATATAAAAATAAAAAATAGACTCAAAAACAAAAAAGAACAAAAACAAACTCCAGAAGGCCAAAGATCCAGGTTACTATCAAAATTAGTAAGCTAATAAAAGGGGGGGGGTGTTGAAGTAGAGAATAGCCCAATGTAAAAAAGCTAAAAAAAAAGAACACACTGCACCTATTTAAACATCCAAAGTTTTTGTTAAGTTCCAAACAATTTTATAACTCTTTTCTCTAGAGTCTTATAATCTTCAACACCAGATTCCAGCCACTGATAGAAACCTGGAGGAGCACCTGCAATAATACTCTCCCGTACTCTTCCCTTTATCTTATCAAACAGGCTCAAAGTCCTTGAAAAGAAGCCTCAGTTCTTTCTCAGCTTTGTCTGGTCTTCAATAGTAAAAACAAAACAAAACAAAACCAAAAAACATTTCCAAGCCTCTAGATATCAGTGTTACAAATTTTCCTCTACTTTCACTTTCCCCCTCCTTTTTCAAACAAAATGTGTTTTAAGTAATACAAAATTAATTAAAAATAAAAGAAAAACTTAAAAAAGAAAACTAAAAGGGAATCTCTAGCCTAGAATATTATAAAGGCAAAAAATAAAAAATAAGGTAAAAGAAAACCAGTCCAGTTTCAAAATAAAAAAATCATACATTAAGAGTCCAGCAGTAAAAAAAGAAATACTAATTTTGACTTCCTGTTTAAGATAGCCGCTTAATCACTTCTGTCTTAAATTTTATAAATTCTTACTTTTCCTTAAGGTGTTCTCTCAGATCATGAAATAAAAGAAAAACTCTCACCAAACCGGCACACTTTCTCTTTCCATTCTCTTCCGTTTTGGAGCTATCCCAACTTCAGCTTTAATGGCTGCCTCTTTGCCGCTGGCAAAAAGAGCTTCTCCTGGATCTACCAGGGACTTTGCAATGTCCCTGGGATCGATAGGATGCATTCTTTACATTCACCATCTCTTTGGGATGGTTTAGGTCCATTTGAACCATCCAGCAATGGTGGCAATCTCGGATCTTCAAGATCGCACGCCGTACCGCCATGACGCCAGCCCTGCCTTCCCTATCTTATAACTTTTTTCCCATATTCCATCTCTTATCTATATCCATAAAACTTCCATCTATTCAACCCTAATGTCAGCAGGTCTGTAAAGAGTTGCCTGAGCTGTCATATTTTGTTTTAATCTTGATCAAATTAATCAACTTTATATATCTTACTTTCACTTCTAGCAGTCTTAATCTTTAATTCACTCAAATATTGTAGGATTCAATTTCTCTTCATTTCCTTTTTGTCCCATCAGATAGAATTTTTCAAGACTTTAACAAGCCTTTTTTGTAAATCCAGTAGGAAAAAAAATATCAAGGTTTGTCTTAGCTTGTCATTTGCTTTTAGTACTTACACTTATATACCACTTCACAGTGCTTTACAGCCCTCTAAGTGGTTTACAGAGTCAACATATTACCCCCAACAATCTGGGTCCTCATTTTAGCAACCTCAGAAGGATGGAAGGCTGAGTCAACCTTGAGTTGGTGAGACTCGAACTGCTTTAAATTTTAAATTCTCAGCCAATTTCTTTTGTAGATTCAGTGAAACATCCTCTTCTAAACCATTCTCTTAGCCAGTGAGTTGTAAATACCATCTCTGCTAAAATTTGTTTTATATCTGTCATTTTTTCAGTAAAAGTTTTGGGTATCAATAGATGCAAATATCTTTACTGACATATTTGATATTGTGGCTACTATTTTCTGTTTTTAATTTTCTTCAGTATTTTCACTGTTAGAATTTTTACTTTACAGGTTAGCAAATCTGTACTTAAAAACTTTAGTCTCTTTGAGTGTCCAAATTTTTAAAATGAAATTGCTTATGTTTATTTTGTCTTGTGAAAAGCAAAACAGAATCTGTTTTCCAGAAAAAGCTGTTTATTTTTTATAATTCATTCCAAAAACCTATTGTAAAAGTTTCAATATTCCAATTTTATTTGGACCTTTAATCTGTTTACAATTTTCTAAGATCAAAATTGTATTTAGTATTTTGTTGTTTATTTCAGATTCTTTAAATTCTTAACCTTATGATTAAAGCGTTCTTCACTCAGAATTGAAGGTATTTGAGTGTTTCAAGCTTGTCAGTCCAATAATCTCCAGTAGTCTACAAGTAATTAATGAGCAATTTCTGAAACTTAGAAAGTAAGGTTTTGTGAACTTAATATTTTTTAGAAGTCTCTGCTGCGATTGTGAGGCTAATCCACAGCCTCCCAGTCCTCAAACCTGCAGCAAATTGCTGTTCTGTGGTGTCCTTGCAAAAAATAACCATCCAGACTAGTGTAATTTTAGGCTTTGATAGCTTAGCTCCTGATTTAGTTTCAATTGCACAGTCAGTTGGGTGGTGGTGATGGGGAGAACATTGCTGTCCTCTTCGCTAAAGACAGTGGCCAGGTCTTTGTATTCTTTGGGCAGCATCTCAGTGGCAGTTGCTGCTATCTCCAGTGGCTTGGGGCCAGTCAGTAGTTGGCAGCTTTCCAGAGAGATTGGCGGCAAGGGGCCAAAGGCTATTCTAATTTTTCTGTAGCCATTTTCCCATTTGAACATTGAGGCCCACCTGTCCAGCCAGGCTAGCCCCAATATCACAGACTCTGTCATTTTTTGGGCTACCATGATTCGTATGTTGGTGTTGCCCCATCTCCATCCTAACAGGCTCAGTGACTAGGGTAGCAGGGGTTCCGCCTCTCAGTGTCCCATCTACTTGCTCCAAGCAGATTGGCCGGACCAGGGATTTTGTCTTTATTCCTAACTGCTCAACAATGGAGAACCCGATTAGGCACCTGATGCAGCTTGTGTCTATTACTGCTTCTACTTCCCCCTGCACCCCAGTCTCTGGCACTACTAGTCTGACTTAACAGTGAAAGGGCTTCACTCAGCATTGGGTCGTTGTCCCTGCTAGCAGACCTGGAGTGGGCTTCTTTGGCCGGAGGCTCCCTGTCTTCCTTTGTGGGAAGGGGAACCTCTATGGCTTGTCGGGAAAATCTGCTCGGGTCTGGAGGCTTCCTTGGGGTTCTCCTTCCTCTGGTTGCTGTGGGAGGTTGAGGTTGAGGGACAGGTGCAGGAGTTAAGCACTCGGACGCTCGGTGCCCTGGTTGGCCTCATCTGTAACATTTAATTGTGCTAGGTTGCTGTGCTGGTGGTGGTTTCACCGGGGCTCACCAACCCAGGGGGCTTCTTGCCTGCTTCTTTTGTGCGGGTTTGTGGTGAGGAGTGATTTCTCAATCTATTGCCATGGCCATAGTGTACCAGTCCTGTAGTTGGCTTGGTACTTCTCAGATGCCATGTGCTTTTCTGATCTCTGGGTCCTTGAAATAATGGATAAGAATGGATTCAGGCCAGTGTCTGAGGTTCCCAGCTACCCTTCTGAACTCCCAGACAAACTCCTTAGGGAGGCAATTCCCCTGTTTCATAGTTTTAATCAGGGTTTCATTCTTATTCCTGTAGTCTGTATCTTCAAATCTAGCCGGAGCAGCTGGACCAATTCATTGGCATTGTGTAGCTCAGTAGCTCCTTCATCATGTAGTTGGGCTATCCATTCAGCCGCTTTGCCCTCGTTCATCCCGTCACCAATAGCTGAGATCAAATCATGGTCAGATTGGTACTGGTCCCCATGTTTGTCGATGTATGCCCAAATTTGGTTGAGGAAGTATGCCAACTTCCCTGGGGTTCCATCAAAGATGGCTCTAAATCTTGGTGGTGGTACCACAGCTGGAGGGGATGGCTGCACTGCAGAGGTGCGGCCGGAACAGCTGGTGGTGGGTCAGGGACTGGCTGTTACACTGGAACTGGCTGTGGGGCTGGAGCTGGCTGCAGGGATAGAGCTGGTGGTACAGTTGGTGCTGGCATCCACTGGTACTGAACCTGACGCTGGCCAACCCAGCCTATTCCGCCAGCCCAGCCAGACAGAATACATTCTGCTGGCAGTAGCATAAAAGCCAGTTGGCGAGGGGTGGCTGGCTGGCCATTGCAGATTTCTGAGCCCTGGCTGCAGCTGCTTCCCATTTCTGGCAGGTTGGGCCGGCTGTAAAAGGCATGTTCTTCTGTCATCTCTGGCTGAATAGAAGGATACCATTGGTGCATTATAGCCACTTGCTGACCCTGGGTCCGGGAGGGTGAATGTAGGTTGAGTCAGAATCCACCTCGGCTGACCAACCTGGGCTTGCAGGGCATAGTTGCTCACCTCGAGATGTTCAAACTGTTCCAGGAGATTTGTCAACTACTGGCTCTATGAGGGAGGTAACAGGCACCAATCCCAGGAGTTGTTAGTCTCCAAAGGTCTTGGCTCTCTCTACTTAGGACCTTGAGTTTTCTTCATTGGACTGGTCCCTTGTCGGTACTCAGGTGGCCTAATCTCAGTTCCACTCCGGAGTTGGGTCAGTCTGACTGAGCTGCTAGGACTTTGGCTCCTTGGGCTGAGTGCCTTGCTGCCATTTCACTTCGGCAGCTTCAATTGCTCATGCCATGTCTTCAGAGGGAGAGTAGAGGGTCTTGATGAGAGACTTTGTGTCAGTCCCCACGGCTCCCTCTTCGACCATCACGTTCTCCTCCATCTTCCCTAAGTCTTCACGGCCCCAGTAGGCAGGTCGGCGTTTGGGACTCAGAATCCCGGACAGCCCCTGGGTTCCAGGGAGCTGGTTGAAGTTTTAGAGATTTGGGTTAACATCAGCATTCCAAGTAACAACCTCCAAAGAATATTATTTTCCAAAAGATCCACTTTGTTAGAGATGTCATATTGGTACATCTGAGGAAAACCTGTCATGCCCCTGGTGGAGACTGACTCTGAGGAAGAGGAGGAACAGTCAACAGGGAGTGGGAGTGTGGCTCCAGAGGTGGTAGAGGAGGCTAGGGAAGGGCAGAGGCCGGCTGAGCAATCAGAGGAGGATCCAGACCCACCCCCTATCCATCCTAGGTCACGTAGGGAGAAGAGGATCAGGGAAAAGTGAGGTCTACTCAGGAGGAGATTACCATGATCTTCCTCGTGGCTTGCAGCTGGGAGCTATGTATATAAGTTTGTAACTGCATAGTCAGAATTGCTGGAGTCAAAGTTTAGTTTTTTTCTTTGAAAGAGGTTTATCTTTGCTGGCGTTCTTCCCATGAACTCTCCTCGGTTATCTTCCTGGAATGTATGATTAATTATCTTGGCTTGCTTCGGAACTCTCGTCAATGCGGTTTGTTTTTGGTTTTCTTTTTGCCTCATTATTTACTTTTGTGACTTTAAACTGTGCCTAATAAAACAGTGAAGTTAAGTTGAAGGCATTATCGGACTTTAATGTATGTTTTGGGTTTGGGGTTATTTTGAGAGACTACGGATCATCACAAAACCCAAATCTCAGATTTCCAGGTTTTCCTTAGCCCAAAGATAATCCAAAATCCAACCCCTGCACCCAATAGTTTATCACATGGTCCAATCATTACTTTGTTCCAACTGGAAATAACCCCCAGTCATTCATCTTCAGGTACAGGGTAACATGACCTGATGATGTGGCTAATCTTCCACCGCTCCTTGAAATCCTCCCTCCCAAATTCCCAAGCACTGAATGTGGCACCCCAGAAGTCTCAGAGAAAAAGTGGCTTCCAAGCTGACAAGTATTTTTACAAGAAATGTCAATTTTACATTCAATTTGTAAACTATTGGAAAGCCATGGGGATCCTACAACAGTTGTATGTGTGAAGAATGGTCATCACTTTTTTCAGTGCCATTGTAACTTTGAACAGTTACTGAATGAATTATTGTCAGTCAAGGACTACCTGTAGTACCATTCTAGCCCATATTTATCTTCTGCAAATATCACAAGAGATCTTGCCCTATGCCTTATTAGGAACAAAATACATTTTAAAGAAGGGTCTAGACCAGGGTGTCCAAACTTTCTGCAAGGAGGGCCAGATTTGGTGCAGTGAAAATGTGTGGGGGCCAGCCATTTAGCCTGACTGTCAGTCTGTGCTCCCTTCAAATCCCAAGAAAGAAAACTCAGACTCCATAGGTTAGAGCAAAGTTATCCTTTTACTGGAAAATAAAGTGGAAGCTGTAGATTTAATTCCGAATCTGAGAAATTGGCACGCAGATCACATATACAAAGGAATGGAAATGCTCCCACCCCCCAAAGTCCAAATGACTCTTCCAATTAAAAGTTCTGAATATGATCATGTGGTCATCTCCAGGTGGTGATGAGGCTTTTGTCAGTTGACCTTGACATATTTTGATAAAAGTTCACAGTTGCGCAAAAAGGGACAGAAACTAGCCAAGAAATGGAAAGTTAAAGAAAGGAATCCCCCTTCCCTTGCTAACCCAGCAAAGGAATGCAAAACACCTCCAGCCTTCTTCCCCTCCAAATTCCCCCCTCCCTCCGTTGCTATTGACAGCCGAAAGAAATAGATTGGCAGAGCAGCAAAGAGGCAATAATTAAGCAGCAAAGAGGCAATAATTAAAATGCAGAATATACATATTATGGAAGATATCTTGAGGCTGACACTGACATTCTTTGAACCATTAACATTAAATGCAAAGGAAAGCTTATGAAAGATTAAACAAACAACTACAGTATTGTGAAGGGTGATACTGAGATCTCGACTGCATTATATAGGCCAGGTTTGGCTCAAAAACAGTGGTTTTGATGCACAAGATGTCACGCAGTGAAAGTCACTTAGCCTTGTCCTCACACAGTTCTTGTTAATGTTCATAACCGAGAATGTCTTCTTGCACAAGTATGTCGAACCAAACAAACCCAGCATTTTCTTAGCAAATGTTCGAAAATCTTGGAACCTGTCTTTATTCAGCTGGCGGTAAAAGTTGACAAGAGAGAGCTGTTGGTGTCGACTGCAATGCTTGGCGTCACACTGCAGTTCAATGAGCTCTAGCTGCAGGTGGTCTGGAATGTCATCAGGGTCCACAGAGAAAGGGGAAATCATCATTCTGCCTATGATTTCAAAATATAGATGAACATAAAGAAGAGAACCTTCCAAATCTTATGGCAGAGCTGTTAGACAATGCACTACAGAGGAATGTGCAAGAAATGAGCAATGATATAGACGAGGTGTACTGAATTTATACCAACTACGTGCGGAGGCATAAGCTGCTGAGAGAGGTACACATAAGATTCACAAGAAAGACCATCAGAGACGAAATCTATGGGAGAACAAGAGAAGAACCGTTAATGTATAAAGAAAGACATTGTGATGCTAAAACAAGTCCCTAGGAGGGTAAGAGAACAAAGACGGAACTACAACATTTTATCATCGCAGTTAATTAAAAACAAGATAATATTTAGATGACTTATCCCCGAAGGCGTGCTGATCTCCTGGCAGGAGAAGAAAATCTGTACATATTCACTGGACAAAACACAAGAATTTCTTGAACACTACATGGCACCAGATGAAGAACAGGATAGTAGAGAAGAGCAGAAGTCAGGAGGAACAATCAGTGGAAGAAAAAGGATCGGACCAAGAAGTAAGAGAATGACAGGAAATCGAATATCAAGAAATAGAGAGGATAAAGACATGGTCACAAAGAGAGATAAGAACAAGGAGAGGAAAGAGAACTCAGTATAAACAATAACATGCTAGAAGAAGTCACACTTCTATCACTATCATAAATGGACTAAATGCTCCGATAAAAAGAAAACAAGTATTGACTAAGCTCCGGAAACCGAATGCTGATATTACTTGTCTGCAAGAAGTTCACATTGAGAAGAAGTATGGCAACATTTTAGAATCACCTAAATTGGGAAAATTGCACCTTGCATTGGTACAGAAAAAGGAAAGTGGGATAGCGATGTATATAAAGCAATGGTTAAACCTGATTCAAATATTTGCAGATGAGGAAGGAAGAACCCTAATGGTAGAAGTCAAATAAATCAAAAGAAAGTATTGTTAATAGTAATATATGCCCCAAACATTAACCAAAAAGAATACCACAGTAAGTTGCATTGAAAAATAGTAGAATTAAAACAGGAAAATATATGCATTATAGGGGACTTTAATGCAAGCAGTAGATAACGAAAAGATTATACAATGAATAAAAAAATAGGGAGGAGAGGAAAACACTGCCAAATACATTTCATAAATTGACACAAGAATTAAATCTTAAAGATATGTGGAGAGAACTTAACAAAGACAATATACCTTTTTTTCAAACCCACATGGTCTAGGATTGACATGGTATGGATAGATACAGAAGTAGCAAAAGATCTAGAGAAAATAGAGATACTACCAAACATATGGGCAGACCACAACCCATTGACAGTGAAATGGAAAGGGAGAAGAAAGAGAGAAAGATGGACTTTAAATCAGAAACTCCTTAGGGACAAAAACTACCTACAAATGTTAGAAAAAGAATTAAAACTATTCTTTAAAGACAATGTAACTGACCAAACAACATTGAAAAATCTATGGGACACAACCAAAGCATACATCTGAGGTCTAACAATTGCATATGGAGCAAAAAAGAACAAAGAAAAGAAAAAACAACAGATAGAATTAGAAGAGAAACTTGAGGAATTGGAACACAGAATGCAAAAAGAACCACAGAATGAAGAAATTAAAAGAGAGAGCGGTGACCAAACATAAAATAAATTTAACCTTACAAGATGAAATGTCACAAAACCTCAGGATGGTAAAGCAAAATTACTTTGAGTATGCTAATAAACTGGGGAGATGGTTGGATAATAAACTGAAAAAAGACAAGGAGAGGAAAACAATAGAAACCCTACAGGATGAAAATGAAATTACACACCATCGGGCAGAAGAAAAACAATCTATTGCCCAGAAATATTTTGCAGCACTGTACACTCAGGATGAGATACCAGAAGAGAAGATCAAACAATACTTGAACAAGAAAAAATTACCTACAATCCCAGATCTCACAAAGGAAATGTTAAATGCTGAAAGCACAATGATGAAATGAAAGAAGCAATTAGTAAACAAAAATGTAATAAATCACCGGGACCAGATGGGATCCCTGCAGAATTATATGAGGAAATTCAAACACCATTGGAACAGCTAATGTTGGATCTGTACAATGAAACATTAGAACAAGCAAAACTCCCAAATTCATGGGCAGAAGCTTATATTACCCTCATTTTAAAAGATAATACCAATGACAGCAGATACAAAACTACAGACCGATTTCATTTTACTTAATGTGGATTACAAAATATTCGTTACAATAATTGTGGAGAGAGTTAAGAAAATTTTGCATGAATAGATCCACCCTGACCAAAAGCACAGAGACATTTAAGAAATAACACCAGACTGATAATGAATGTATTAGAATATGAGGCACACCCAGTTAAGCAATTGGCATTAATGTTTATGGATGCACAAAAAGCTTGCGATAATTTGAACTGATTTTTTAAATAAATTACGTCTAATGAACTTTGGAGAAATTTTTTTAGATATCATCATATCCGTATATACCACCAAACAGCGAAGATAATTTTGAACGGCAAACTAACGGAGAAATTTAATATATCAAAAGGAGTAAGACAGGGGTGCCCGCTATCGCCACTGCTATTTATCATACTATTAACACTACTATTAATCTACTTTCATACTATTAATACAGATTAGAAATGACCAAGAAATAAAAGGTCTGAGAATTAGAACAGAAGAATATAAAACGCAAGTATTTGCCGATGACATGGCATTCATTATAGAAAACCCTCTGGAAATAGGACATATATTGTTACAGAAAATTGAAGAATTTGGCAGAGTGGCGGGACTAAAAATAAATAAAGAAAAAACAAAGATATTAACAAAGAATATGATGGTGAAACTGAAGGGAGGAATCAGAAGAAATTGGGAATTCAAACAACAAAAAAATTGAAATATCTTGGGGTGTGGTTGACAGCTAAATGTACATCAATAAAAATAGATAATTACGAGAAATTACTAACACAAATACAAAACGATTTGGAAAATTGGGGGAAACTTCAGATATCATTGATAGGGAGAATTGCTACTATTTAAGATGAATATACTACCTAAGGTGTTATTCCTTTTTCAAACAATTCCACTAAAATTAGGCAAAACCTTTTTTGAAGAATTAAATAAAACAATTAAAAAATTTATTTGGCAAGGGAAAAAGGCCTGGATAAAACTAAAGCTCCTGCAGGATAGTAAAGACAAGGGTGGGTTCGGACTTCCAGGTTGGGAACTCTATTATCAGGCTGTAATAACAACATGGATTAAAGATTGGGTAAATCTAAAGAATCAAAGAGTGTTTCTATTAGAAGGACACGGCCTGCAGATTGGCTGGCACACGTTCATGTGGGAAGGGAAAAATAAATCTCATTCGTGCTTTCAAAGACATCAAATTAGAGATACATCACTAGGGGTTTGGGAAAAACTAAAATGAAACCATTATACAAAGATCCAAATCTGGATGTCAACCATGGAAGCTATGGTATACCCGAATGTTTTAGATCTGAATAAGACAATGAGCTATAAAGAGCTATTAGATGAACAAGGAAAATTAAAATCTAAAAAGGAGCTTGTGTCACAAGGAATACAAGTAGATTGGTGGCCATACTTACAGATTCAAACTAGATATAAGAAAGACATAAAACAGTATGGGATATATTTCAACTAACAAGAATTGGATAAAATTTTACAGGGGTCAGAGACAAAAATGATTACCAAATGTACAAGTATTTGTTAAGATAAATTAGAAGAAGAAACTGTGAATAAAACAATGATAACCTGGGCCAAAAACTTTGGATATAGTATTAATTTGGAAGATTGGGAAAACCTGTGGAAAATAAATTATAAATTAACTCTATCAGCAACTTATAAGGAGAAGTTATATAAAATGTTTTATCACTGGCACTTACTGCCAGCGAGACTTGCAAAAATGTTTCCCAATAATTCAGCAAGCTATTGGAAATGTGGCTATGAGCAGGGAATCTACTATCATATGTGGTGGACCTGTTCAAAAACAAAAAAAATAATGGTGGAAATTAGAAATTGGCTAGAAGAAGTTACAAAAGTTAAAATTGAATGGAAACCAGAGATGTTTTTATTAGGAATTTTAAAACAAAACATTAATAAAAAAAATATTATATATTATATTCCATACATTAACAGTAGCAAGGCTTTCCTTTGCCCAAAATTGGAAATGCGAAAATACTCCCCCGACTTCAAGATTATAAAGAAAACTTTGGAATGTGCAGAAATGGACAGGTTGTCAGTGGAACTTAAAAGCAAAGAGGAGTCAGAGTACTATGAGATCTGGAATTTTTGGTACAGTTGGTTGGAAGGTAGACATGAAAGGAACAAAACAAAGTCAAATAAAAAAGTATGATGGAAATTAGTAATACATGTAACTATGTAATATATAATTAGATGAAACTTTGCATTATATATTAATGTAATAAGTGTGGATGATTATATAATTTGAGAGATGTCAGATTGAGTGAACACTGTCTTGCTTACGTTATGATAAGCGGAACGTTTGGTTTTATTATATTTGTATAAATTTGTTTAATGAAGTATTTTTATAACAAAAAAGAGAGAAAGGAGAGGAAAAAAGTGTGATCTTTTCAATAGCTGCAAAATCCCGAAAGCACTGTTGAAACTCCTCAGCCAGAGATGAGATGTCTGCTTCATACCTCCTTATTTGTACACACATATTGTTCTGTGGAAAACTGGTCATTATTTCCTGCAGTGATGGGAAATGTGTGGTATTGGGCTGCATTTGTGACAGGTGCCTTTGGAAAAGTAGCAGCTTTGATATGTGAATACAGTTTGCTTACCACTACATTTTGCCCCTGAAGGCTTGTGTTCAGCACATTCAGATGTCTTGTTATATCAACTAAAAATCCAAAATCAGCCAGCCAAAAAGGATCAGATATCTCTGGCATTGGTTATCCCTTTTTTGCCAAGAATTGCCCGATTTCCCCCCCTAAGGGAATAGAAGTGCTGCAGTTTAGACCCCCGGCTGAGCCATCTTACCTCATTGTGATACACAACATCTCCTTATTCAGCCTGTATTCAACTTTTGAAACTGGCAGTGGCAAAGGGCTTTGGAGCGAATATAATTAATAGCCTTCATCACCAGTTTCATAACATGATCATATTTCAGATGTTTGGCACAGAGAACTTGTTGATACAGTGGAGTTTTACAGCTTTGCCTCTCTTCGCTTCAGGTCATTCATTCTATTCTATCCATATTATTTCTTTCCCTGTTGGAATATTGGGAGTCTGCTTGTCTTGTTTTGTTTTGTTTTGTTTTGTTTGGCACCTCACCAATTCTGGAGTTGTCAAAGATTGCAGTTGGTAATTGTAAGATCACCAATTACTTCAGAATATTTTTATTTTATTATCTGGCAAGAGGTAAAGGAAGGAACGAAGTCAGGAATGTATTTGTGGTGACATCTGGAAAGTCTTCTGAGCTTTTAGAAGATGCATGTTTGGATTTTCTGTGGCTTTGAGATGTAATTAAATTGGGAAATAGAATATAGAGTTGCATCAGTATTTCATCTTTGGGAATTTTTAGTTTTATGACACAAAGTTTAGAAGGTTTAGAAGGTTTTTATACATAAGGAAATAAATTGTTTAAGGTGTTAATATTAGCATTTCTGTTTGTAAAATAGGTTGTCATGCTGGCTATGTATAATCTATCTCTAGAAGGAACTGGTCGCCAAGGTTATTTCCGATGGAAAGAAGACATTTGTGCTTTTATTGAAAAACACTGGACTTACCTACTAGGAAACCGGTAATTATTACAAGTATATCGTAATGTATACAGTAGTATTATCCTTTAAGTACTCATGTTAATTTGGAAAATACAGTTTCAGTAATATTTTTAATTCCTGATAGAAAGAAAGGCCACAAGCTCCAGAACTTGCAAAGTATATAAAAAAACTTTGTAAAGCATAGTCATAAAGTCATCCTTTTTTTTTTTACAAAAATGTATCTAACAGTTGAAACATTAACCTAATATGATTCAAGGAATCTAATATACCAGCAATTTTAGTAAAATAAAATGCTCTGTTATTTTCCTTATTATAAATCGCTTGCTTACAGTTGGCTATACTTTTCAATTATTATAACTTTCTTAAATATATGGTATATGAAATCTCAGTGTATTGGATCTCAATTCAGTGGACTTAGTCTCTGCAACAGGAAATTGACATAATATATTTATGTAAATTGTCACAGGACTACTCTCCAATTTACTCTGTTAATATTTGACACCTGCATCCCAATTAGTCAGTTAAACTGAATTTATACTATACTGTATTTTAAAAACCACAAGGCCACATTGCATTATTGAATAAAGTTTTTTAAAGGCAATTTTTGGTTGGAGAATCTGAATCTGGTTGGTGTTCATGTTTCTGCTTATTTAAGATACTAAATGATGAATTTTTATTATTTGAAAAATTATAATACAATTGATCGAAAGTGTGGAATAGCAGTGTGTTGTAAAATATGTTTTGATGTCTAGATATGGCTCAGCAACTAGAAATGTTTCAGAATTCCTTCTAGAGAATTTAATAATTTTTAATAAGTTTATCATAATAATTTAGGAGTAGTTGTTAAAATAAAACAAATTACACATGATCGTCAATTAACATCTACCCCTGTTTAGAGATCATTCCAAAGTTATGAAAGCATTGAAAAAGTAACTTTACAACTGGTCCTTGAACTTACAATGGTCACAGTGTTCCATTGTCACATGATTGCCATCTGCACTCTTCTCAGCCAGCTTCCAATAAGCGAAGTCAATGGAGCAGTAAAATTTTATTTCACGTGATGACTTGTTTTTAAAACTGGGTGATTTGCACAACCTGCATAAGTAGGTTTGTGGAAGTGGTGATGGTTCATTTTACAACTGCATTAATGACAGAATTGAATGTTTCAATTGTGGCTGTTGTGAGAACTACCTCTAGATCAGGGGCGGGCAAACTACGGCCCGCAGGCCACATCCAGCCCGTTGGTCTGTCCAATCCGGCCTGCCCCTGAAAAAAAATCGCTGGGCGTGGCGTATTGCCCTGCGCCACGTGGCCCCCAAAGCTGCAAAACAGTGCGGAGCGCTCTCAGGGTAGGAAAGAAAAGAAGAACTTTGCAAAGGCTTTAGCTGGGAGTTCGAAATCACCTTCGAGTGTGACCTCTACAAAGGTGTGTCCTCGCCGATCCCCCTTTTTTTTCTGGAGCTTCCAGGCTTAAACTTTGCAAAGGCAAAGTTTGCAGGTGGGAGCGTTTTCCAGCCGAGGAGTGGGAAGGGTTCCGCCCGGCAGGCGGGCGGGCTGCTTGGAGCGGGCTGCTTGGAGCCACCTAAAGCTAGGCTGTTGCTGGTGGAGCCTTGCCCTGTCTTGGTGCCCCGTTTCCCGGCTTGGCGGTCATGCTCGGGCGGCACTTTAAAAGCCTGCTCCCAGCACCCGAGCAATTTCCCAGCAACTTGCGGCTTCCTTTTTCCTCGCGGGCACTCACGCCTGGCCCCGAGCCGCATGGCGGAGGGGAAACCTAGAACACCGCCGGGTTGCCTCCTCCAAGCAGCCTGCCCACCGGGCGGAATCTTTCCTGCTTCTCGGCGGGAAGACGCTCCAGCCTGCAAACTTTGCCTGTGCAGAGTTTAAGCCTGGAAGCCCCGGAAACCCGAGCAACTTCCCAGCAACTTTCGGCTTCCTTTTAACTCGTGGGCTCTCGCGCCTGGCCCCGAGCTGCGTGGTGGAGGGGAAGCCCGGCGGGTGGGCGGGCTGCTTGGAGGAAGCGACCCAGCAGTGCTCCGGCAGCAGCAACAGGCAGTTCCGCCCGGGCTCCACTCAGGTGTCCGGCTGGGGCTGTCAGGAGTTGCTACCGCCAGCGCAGCTCCGCACGGCTCCAGTCCCGCGTTGCCTTGGGAAGGAAAAAGCAAAAGCAGGAGCCGCTGAGCCTGAGCCTCCAGTGCCACTGCTGCCATTGCAAAGCACCGCCGCGGCTCTTTTTGCCTTTCCCTTCCCGAGGCAACGCGGGACTGGAGCCGCGTCGGCGGTGGCAACTCCTGACTCAGGGGGCCTCCGAGGGGAGGAGAAGGGGGGGAAGGGGGGGCGATTCCCAAAAAATCTTGTGCTGACCCAGCCCGTCTGTCAAATTTTAAAAGTCAATGCGGCCCCCGAGCCAAAAAGTTTGCCCACCCCTGCTCTGGATATTCAAAAGGACATAGAATCAGAAATAAAGGAACTGGATATCCATTTTAGCATGTATATATCACATTTTAATAGATTTAAAATTAGAGAATTCAGGAAAACATTTTTACTATCTTTTGGATTCTTGTGTGTCCTTTAAAGCAGAAATCAGTGATTTCATTTAATTGACATGTTAAAAGTGCTATACTTTACCACAGAAGTTAACTTCACATGCTAATTTTGATCTTAAGGTACTTATGAGCTGGAAGACAACAAGATTAGCTATTACAATTGGTTGATGATTGGAATTTCTGTTGCTAATCACTGCTGTCATAAAGTGTGATCTCACATGACTGCATTGCTTAGTCATAGCAAATCCTGCAGTCCCTATTGCTGTCATTAAGCAGGGAATGTTGACAACTGCTTGCTGGCTGCCAATAAGCAAAATCAGCGGGGGAACTGGCAGGAAGTTACAAGTCCAAGGCAGCCCACAAGCATCTAGTGGATAGGTAAGTGACTACTGAATTGCAATGTATGGCGGGGCCAGGGGTAGCTGCTACCAGGTGAGGATATGCAGGTGGCTGGCACTAGAGGGCACACGTGCTATGGAGTACCCCTGGGAATGATTCCCTGGGATCTTGTACACACCAGAGCCAAACTCCTCAGGAGAAAGAGCTGCAAGGGTGCAAACAACTCACAAAAGCAACTTGCAAACTTCCTTTCAAGCTTCCACATTGACTGTGTGAGAAGCCAGCAAGGAAGGTTGCAAATAGTTGCCAAGCACCCAAATTGCAATCACATGGCTATGGGGATCCTGGGGCAATTGGAACTTCAAGGACTGGTTGTGAATACCACTTGTTTAGGACCATCATGACTTTGAAAGGTTGTTGAATGAGTGATCATTAAACAAGAATATTGAATAATGCCTGTAGTTTATAGAGCTTTGCATTATTAAACGTTGGTATAAATGTTAAAGGTGTTATCTAAAAATCATAATGCTAAATTCCTTATTCCCTTCTAATTATTTAGAAAGAAGACATCTACATGGTGGAGCACTGTTGCTGGTTGCCTTTCTGTGGGAAGCCCTCTGTATTTTTGCTCAGGGGCTCAGGAATTTGGAGAACCAGGATGGTGGAAACTTGTTCACAATAGGCCACCTATAATGAAGCCTGAAGGAGAGAAACTTTCTGTGTCTTCCCTTAAAGCAAAAGGTAGGGCTTTATGAACTGCATATAAATCTGCATATTTCAGGATTCAAACTAAACCTAAGTTCATAGGCATTTTGGGGAATGAAAAGGGAATATATGCAAGCTTTGAAAAATTAATGGAGAGTTAATTTTATGCATCACAAGATATAAAAATACAGAGTACAGGTAATCCTCAACTTACAGCGGTTCATTTGAATTTATAATGGCACTGAAAAAAAGTGATGTATGACTTTTTCACACTTATGACCATTGCAGCATTCCCATGGTCATGTGATCAAAATTGGCAACATATTTATGGTTGGTTGTAGTGGTTCATATTTATGATGGTTGTAGTGCCCCAGGGTCATGTGACCACCTTTTGCGACTTTATGACAAGCAAAATCAGTGAAGAAGCCAGATTCACTTTACAGCTGTGTTACTGACTCAACACTGCAATTATTCATTTAACAACTGAGGCAAAAAAAAAAAAATGTAAAATTGGGCAATTTTACAATTGTCTTGCTTAGCAACAGAAATTTTGAGCTCAATTGTGCTCATAAGTTGAGGACTACCTGTACAGAAAAATAGGGTTTGAAGGGACCTTGGAGGTCTTCCAGTCTAACCCTCTGCTCAGTCAGGAGACCCTATATCATTCCAATCTCTTGTTGTTTTCCAATCTCTTCTTAAAAATATCCAGTGATAAGAGTATCCACAACTTCTGGAGGTAAGCCGTTCCACCAATTAATTGTTCTGACTGACAGGACATTTCTTCTTAATTGTTAATTAATAGTCTGATATCTTTAATAAACTTCCATCTATTACTTTTTGTTCTACACTCAGGTGCTTTGCAGGTCAATCCCCTATTCTCTGTGATAGCCCCTCAAATATTGAAAGACTGCTATCATGTCATCCTAGTTCTTCTTTTTGTTAGATTAGACTAGACATGTCAAATACAAGGTCCGCGGACCAGATCTGGCCTGTGATTGGTTAGATCTGACCAACAGGGATGCCCTGCAGATGAGGGGCTGATCCACCCCAGAGGCGTGTGCATAGAAGGTGGCGAGCACGTGGGGAAGGGCTGAGAATGTGGTCAGTCTGTAGCGCAAGATGGGAATTCTAAGCCTTATGCTCCATCCACCTTCTGTGTGTGCGCCCAGGGGGTGGGGCTGAGGCAGCAAGGGCGACCCCTTGCTGTCACCAGGGCTGCCAACAGTTTGGGGAGATGAGGAGCTTGTGGGGCACCAAATTGTCCCCACATCAGGTTAGCCGTTGTGGCTTGTTCATCCTGACCCAGCCATCCCGAATAATCTGTGCCCATTGAGCAGCATCAAGCCAGCTATGCTCACCTAGTCATGGCGACATGGCTATTGTCCTTTGAGGGCAACCACAATGCTGATGCGGTCCTCAGTGAAATTGAATTTGACACCCCTAGACTAGACAGATATAGTGCCAGATATAATGCCACCTAAGGTCCTTTGTCGAAGTAAAAGCTATTTTTAAGTTTCCTTATCTGTTCATTCTTACAAGATTCCTGCAAGTGTTCTTCATATATTTTAGTCTCCTGTTGCTACTCACTTTTGTTGTTCATCTCTGCACTTTTTCTAGAGCAAGGATGGGCAGTTAATTTTTCCAAGGGGCCACGTGAGATACTGGGATTGTGCAGAAGGCCACCACCCTGCCCCCTGCTGATGCCCTGTCCTCTGCCAACCCCCCCCCCCCCATGCTTAGCTGATACCCCAATGATGACACAGGCCAGACAGGAATCACTGAAGGGTGTAAAATGTTTTTATTATTGTGGTCAAAACTGGATGCATTAGAACATAGAGCTTATGTGCTTGAGCAGGAGACCATTTCAGGCAAGTAGCTGTCTAGTTGCTTCTTAGATTCCAAGTGTATTCCAAGTGTTCAAATGTTGTCAAGATCCTTCTGGACCTTGAGCCTATCTTCTAAAGTGAAGACTATTTCCCTACCTTGTTGTCGTTTGCAAATTTGACGAGTTACCCTTCTGTCCCCTTTATCTAAATCATTTATGGAGATATTGAAGAGTACTGGGATTAAGACAGAACCTTGTATCCCACTGTGGGATTAGTCAGCCAGATACTTAAAATATATTTTTCATTCTTAATATCAATTAGATTTATGCTTGAGACAAAATAGGAGTTGGAGGTGAAGAGTTAGTGCTTATTTGTTTATGCTACCATTCTGACTTTCTTCATTTCATTTCTTCAGGCTCATCTCACACCCTATTTAGTGATTCCATTCATCACTTTCTTTATATCTTTGCTTTTCTGTCAGAGTTTGCAGCAATCCAACCAGCACACAAGTACATTTCAGCAGGATTCATTTATAGAAGAAACTTGTTTATATACAATAATAAAACCTGATGCATGTATACAATACCCATGCAGTTTTTGCAACGTGGTACCCTGTTTCTCCAAAAATACAGCCTCCCCCAATAGGAAGTCCCAGCATGTTTTATAGGCATAAAATGAAATTAAGCCCCTCCCCCCAAATTAAGGCCTATATTAAAACATGCGAAGTGGGGGGGGAATGGGGGGGGCTTGCCATTAGGAAGTACTTTTGTTGCACATCCGGATATGGTGCTGTCTGCGTTGACCCCGATACGAAGTGCCCCACCAACGCCGAGGTCAACATCCAAGCCGTCGCCGCCCGCCCGAAGTTGCAAGGGGGGGAATTAAGTCACCCCCGAAAAGACAGCCTAGCCATTTTTGGGGGGCTCAAAAAAAAATAAGACCCGGTGTTATTATATGAAAAACACAGTAGCAAATACAAGAAGCAGAAGCAATCAGAACCACCAGCACTGAAGCACAGAAACACAGAAGCTATATAAGCACAGAAGCAATATAATACAGAGGCAATATTGCAAGGACAAAGCAACTCTTATATATAAATCAGTCAAGCCAAGCCACGCCCAGGCTCTGAAATGTTTGGGTTACCAAACAGTCCCCATTGTTACCATGTCTATTCCAATTCATAAACTTTTATACACTGACACTCCTCCCTTCATGACTGGAATAGACATAAAACCGAATTACTTAATATTCTTCCCATGGTGCACTCCACCCAATGGCTTTGTCATTGCATCTGCCAAATTGTCCTCTGAAGAATAGTGAAGCGAACTAATTAATTTATATTTGATGACTTCTCTGACATTACAATACTTAATAGCCACATGCTTGCTTCTATTCTTTACTCTGTCACCTGCTGCCATTTTAATGCAAGCAGCATTATCTTCCAACAGCGTCATTTACAGCGTCATTTACCTTTACGTTTAAATACTGTAACAGCTGTACGTACCAAGTTACCTCTGAGCAAAGTTCAGATAGAGCTGTAAATTCTGCCTCCACAGTAGAAATGGTTACAATTGTTTGCTTTCTGGATTTCCAACCTATCAAAGCCCCTCCAAACAATACCACAATCCCAGAATTAGATTTTCTGGTTTTTACATTATTAGCATAATCACTGTCAACATAACATTTCAATTTCAGTTCTTCAGAGGCCTGTATTTGAAGACCCAAGTGCACAGTTCCCTTCAAATACTTGAGAATCCTTTTTATACCCATCCAATGCAATTGCTTTGGTGCAGCAGTAAAGCGACTTAGGATGCTTACTGCACAAGCTATGTCTGGTCTGGACCACTGTGACAGATGTAACAGGCTACCTATTGCTGACTGATATATCTTGATCACAGGCTTCACTTTTGTCGTCACTCGAACTTATGAAAATCTGTACTCATAGATGTTGGAGCAGAATTACAATAATTCATGTTGTATCTATCCAACAGCTATTCAATTTTCCTTCTTTAACTGAGAACAAAACCACCTTTCCAATGGTGGGATTCAATTTTTTTTTACTACCGGTTCTATGGGCGTGGCTTGGTAGGAATGGCTTAGTGGGTGTGGCAGGGGAAGGATATTGCAAAATCCTCATTTCCTCCCCACCCCACTAACCTACTTTTCAATTCTAATTTCCAGTTCTCCTGTGCAGGGCAATAAAAGAAGACCAAGCCAATCAACTGGGACTAAGGAGGCAGAGAATAGATGGGGGTGGGACCAGTCAGGGCTGGTATTTGCTGGTTCTCTGAATTATTCAAAATTTCTACTACAGGTTCTCCAGAACTAGTCAGAACCTGCTGAATACCATCTCTGCTCTTTTCTCAGTTTTTTGTGTCTCCATACCGAGATAATTTTGTATTTCACCCCAATCTTTTATTTCAAATTTTTTCTCTAATTGATTAGCAAATACTTTTTTTTATGACACATCTTTTGCAATAAAACAAAGATCACCCACAAATGCCAACAAATGACAATCCCCACTTTGTAACTTTTCAGTACATATGCAACCATCAGCCTTACAACTGTTGAACCCAGGACCCTTCAGTGCTGTATCTAAACAGATATTCCAATTCCTGGCTGACTGCTTGAGCCCATAAATGACCTTGTTCAATTTATACACAGTATTAGGCTTTTTACTTTCATATCCTGGTGCTTGAACCATGTAAATTTCTTCCTTTAATTCTTCATTGAGGAATGCTGTGGTTATATCAAAATGCCAAATTTTATGGTCACGTGCCACTGCCAAATTTTATGGTCACGTGCCACAGTTGGTGTGACTTTTCATCATAGACTTTTCGTCATCCCAACTTTTCATCATAGTGCATATTTTTCTTTTGTGAAAAACCTTGTGCTATTAATCTTGCTTTATATTGGACCTCATTGGTGGGTAGTACTTTCTTTTTGTATACTCATTTACATCCTATGGCTTTGCAACCCTGTGGCAAAGTCATAGATGTGAACACCTTATGTTTACCCATGGATTTCATTTCTTTCTCCATGGCTTCTTTCCACTTGTTCAATTTTGGGTAATGCCAATACTTATAGTTCCTTGGCTCATACCACACATTATACACCTTTACTTCACTAGCTGAATACCTGTCACATGGAATCCCTTTGTTCCATCACTCTGACCTGTGTGGCATTGACTGCTTCTGTGTTTCAATCATCTCTAGCTTTGTATTTGAGTCATTATCTGTTCTTGACTCCTTTTCTTGTTCTTTTTCAACTTCTCCTCCGTGAACGCTGACACCAGTGCTAAGTGAATTACCACCATTAAGTGGGTCAACATCACTAAGTATCAGTGTTTCAGCAAACCTCCATTCCAACCAATAACTCCGAGACAGACATCTCTACAAAGTTCTTTTTATTTGGATAGTAAATGGCACATCTGTAGAATCCTGAATCTGAAAGTTCCAGGCTTCCTTGCAATAAGTAAAAACTACAAATGCATCCCCTACACCCATCACCATATCACATGCCCAATCACCATCCGTCCCAAAGTAAGACTTACTTTCACTATGCGCAACACGACCTGACCTTGAATCAGAAAAAGGATTATGTCTGACTAGATATACTCCAATGAATTCTCCCCTCCCACTTTCCCAGGCTCAATTGTGGCAGTGTGGGAGCATCGGATCTCAATATAGCTTCCAAAGCTGACAGGTACCCCCCCCCTTGAAAAAATCATATCCTGAAAAATACAATAAACAAAACTTAATGCAGTGCCCTTAACCTCCTCTTCGCCCCCCTCCCCCAGGGGACCCTTTGGCTTGTCAGGGAATTGTTCATGGAATTATTTAACCAAACTATCTGCATTTATATCCCAACTTTTCATCCAAGTTAGCTTCTTGACAAAGGGTAGTCTTTCCATAGCACCAAATATTGTAGTAGTCCTTGGTGTAATATAGAATATAGAGAATATAGAATACTTTATTGGCCATGTGTGATTGGACACACAAGGAATTTGTCTTGGTGTAAATACTCTTAGTATACATAAAAGAAAAGATACATTCGTTAAGAATTAAGAATCATAACGTACAACACTTAATGATAGTAATAGGGTACAATCAGCAATCAAATCATACTAGGAAACAGTCAATATAAATCGTAAGGATACAAGCGATAAAGTTATAGTCCTACAATCACAATTGAGGATTTTCTTTATTTTATAATGTGTCTCATCCTGTACAACCAGAGGTTGGGGGGAGCTGCTGGTATTGGCCTTAGATTAGAACCTACAGCAGGCTTCAATAAGCTACTATGGAATACTGAGTGTATTTTCCCCAACAGCCGAGGGAGACTTAATTGGACCGTCACTGGATTGATTATCTTAGATATAACTCCTCCAAGAATTTAGGGCCCAACTTTCTACCAGAAAGTTTCAAGTTAAGATATTTATTTGACAAAAACACTTTGTCCCCCACTTTAAATGATAGTTGGAGGGATCTATGTTTGTCTGCTTGTTTTTTATATTCCTCAGCGCTTCAGCTAGAGCTTTTTTAGTATCCTCCCAACTTTCTTTAATGATTCCATCCACTCTGTTAAAGACATGGATGTTAGGGGTTCCCTAGGAAGCTCCGGCATAGGGACGAAATCCATGCCAGTGTTGATTTAGAAAGGACTTAAGCCTGTGCTGCTAGTTGTAAGCAACTTCTGCAAATGATAACAGTTTTGCCCAGTTCTCCTGTTGGTAATTCACATAACATCTAATGTATTGTTCCACCATAGCATTCTGCTGCCCCATTGCATACTGGATGGAATTCTGAGGAAAGCCCTTGGGACGACCCAATGGACTTCAAAAACTCCCTCCCAGACTTTGGCATCAATGGAGCCAATAAATATGCTTCACAAACAGTTTCACCAATTTCTTAGCCGAAGGTAGTCTGTTACATGCTATAAAGTGGACTTGCTTAGAGAATAAGTCAATAACAATCCAAATCACAGTACTTCCTCTGCTCTCCAGTAACTCTATGATAAAGTCCATCGTGATTTCTTCCCACAGCTTCATTGGTTTAGCTACTTGTTGAAGGAGGCAGGCCAGGGGGGTTTCCAGTTCTGTGTTTCATCGTGACATAAATTGAGCAGCTTTTCAGTCTTTGACATCAGTTTTCATTTTTGGCCACCAGAACTGTTTCTTGACTAAATGTAGGGTTTTTAAGAACCCAAAGTGTCCTGCCAATCACGAGTCATGGCTGTGTTTCAGTATCATCAGTCTTAGGGTATTGAGTACATAAATCTTTGTTCCTTTCCAAGCCAGTCCTTTGATCATTGTCAAATCAAATTGATGTTCAACAAACCATGGATCAGTTAAAAGTGCTGCTTTCAAATCAGTTTTCAGTTTGTTTTCTAGGAGTCTGGGGCTGTGTTTGGCTTGGCCTTGGGTAGTTACTTAGCCTGCGGGTTGGGTTTCTGATATCATAGTTTGCACTACCTCTTCCCGGTGACTGTCAAATTGGGGTTTTCTCGACAGGGTGTCCACCTATGTTTTCCCTTCCTGGGATATATTTCATGTTAAAGTTGAATCTCTTCAAGTATTGAGACAAGAGGACTTGTTTATGAGAGAGCTTCTGAGGTGTCTTTAGAGCCTTGAGTTTCTTATGATCAGTCCACACTTCGAAAGGCTCCTTTGCTCCTTCCAGGAAATGCCTCCAAGATAGTAAGTAAAGCCCACCACACAGAAAATGCCTCTTTTTCCCAAACCGCCCATGTACGCTCTGTGTCTGTCAACTTTTTGGACACATAAGCACAAGGCATCAGCTGGTCTTGAGAGTTCCTCTGGAGAAGAATCGCCACAACAGCCACATCACTGGCATCAGCTTGTACTGTAAAAGGTTTGGTCTGGTCCGGATGCTGGAGAATAGGCTCAGCAACAAATAGGTTTTAACATTCTGAGAGTTCATTGTCCAAGTAAGGGGTTGATTGAGTTTTAGTTTGGTTGGGGAAGGCCCAGTTTTCAGTAACTCTGTTAAAGGGAGGATGACCTTGGCAAATGAAGGAATAAATTGTCTAGAAATTTGCAAAACCCAAAAAGCTTTGGAGTTGTTTCCATGTTTTGGGGGATTGCCAGTTAAGCACCGCCTTTACCTTTCCAGGGTCCATCTCAATCCCCTGGTTAGATGCTCGGAAGCCCATGTAGTCCAGAGACTCTTTATGGAATTCGCATTTTGACAGCTTTGCATATAACTTGGCGGCTAAAAGTTTTTCAGTACTTGCCTAACTAATTTGACATGTTCTTTGATGGTTTCGCTGAATATAAGAATGTCAGCCAAATAGACAAGGACTCCTTTGTACAGGTGTGGATGTAACACTTCATTGATGAGTTGCATAAATACTGCAGGGGGTGCCCCTAAAGTCTGAAAGGCATGACTTGGAATTGGAAATTACCCAGAGGGCAGGTGAAGGTGGTTTTCCATTCGTCTCCCTCCTTTATGTAAACTTGGTAGTAGGCTTCTCTCAGATCTAGCTTGGTAAAGACCTTTTGACAGGTGATTTCTTCATGAGGAGCAGGGGGTACATGTTTTTTATGCATACCACGTTGACACCCCTAAAATCCACACATAAGTGTAAGCCTCCATCTTTTTTTTCTTTAAACAGTACTGGGGCTTCCAACCTAGATTTGGCAAGATCAATGAAACCTCTGTCCAAATTGTTTTCGATGTATTTTCTCAACTCAGTCATCTCAGCTGGTGTCATGGAATACATTTTTTGTTTTAGCAGTTTTGCCCCAGGTTCTAATTCAGTGGCTCAATGGGGGACGGGTAAAATGTTGCATTCCTCTTCACTAAAAACATCAGCCAAGTCCCTGTATTCTTTAGAGACTTGAGGTGCACCTGGAGGAGAGACTGAAGCGGTGGCTGCTACTTCTGGTTGTGGATCCCTCTTGGGTGGCAGTGCCTTTGTGGGAGGAAAGGGGGGCAGCGGCCCAACCCCGATTATGATTTTATGGTATCCATCTTCCCACTTGATGGTAGGAGTCCATTTATCAAGCCAAGCAAGTCCCAGTATGATAGATTCTGACATTTTTGGAGCCACTACAAATCGTATAAGTTCACTATGCCTGTCCATCTCTTGTTTGATTAGCTCTGTAATTTGGGTTGCTGGGACTCCTCCAATTGATGTTCCATCTACCTGTTCGAACTTGATTGGGCGTTTTAGGGCTTTAATCTTTATCCGTATTTGTTCAATAATAGGGAACCCAATAAGGCATCTGGAACAACTGGTATCTATTGCTGCTTCTATCTCCCCTGCCTCCCCGTTTCAGGCACCACCAACTTCACTTTAACTGTAAAAGGGGAATGGCTGCACTCACCATGGGGTCCTCTTCTTCTTCTTCCTTTTCAGGAAGGATTTCTTTGGCTGGAAGTTTCTCGCTCTCTTCTGTGGGGAGGGGAACCTCTACAGCATGTCTGGAAAATTGGCTAGTATTTGGAGGCTTTTGTGGAGTTCTTCAGCCTCTGGCTGTTGTAGTAGGCCTCAGTTGTGGAAGAGATGCAGGTGCCAGACATTCGGCTGTCCTATGACCAGTCTGGCCACATCGATAGCACTTTATAATCCTTATAGGTTGGGTAGGAGCAGCTTCAGCAGTGGGGCTTTCAGAGTGGGTTGATTTCCCTGTCCAGCTTCATGAACATGGAATAGCAGTCCTGTAGTTTCTCTTGTGTTCCTCTGATGCTGCATGCTTTTTTGATTTCTGGATCAATAGTGTTTTTAAAACAGTGCAGAAGTATTCTGTCAGGCCAATTCATGAGGTTGCTTGTGACCCTTCTAAAGTCCCATACAAATTATTTTAAGGGTCGCTTGCCTTGCTTCATTTCCATTATTTTGCTTTCACTCTCCCCTATTCTGTCAAGGTTTTCAAATCTAGCCCTGAGCAGTTCAACAAATGCATTGGCATCTTGTAGTTCAGGGCATCCTTATAGTGCAATTGAGCTATCCAAGCGGAAGTGTCCCCCTCATTCATCCCATCTGTAATTGCAGAAACTAGGTCGTGATCTGTTGCATAGTGGTTTCCAAATTGATCTATATGTGACCAGATCTGGGTAAGAAAGTAAGTTTTCATGCTGTCCGTCAAAAGTTGCTTTGAAAATTACTGAGTCTGGTTGGCATCGCCATAGCAACCACGGGCTGAGCTGGAATGTATGGGGCCGGCTGCAGGAAGGCCCCCTGCAGGGGTACCCCGAGAGGTGGCAGAGCTGGGATTTGACATGCAGTTAGGGCATGCTGCAGGAAGGGCCCCTTCAGGGTTGCTCCGAGGGGCAGCTGGACTGGAACCTGCTGAATAGAGGGAGCCTGCTGAACTTTTCTCATCACTGGGAAAGGGGGGGGGTGACCGGAGCCTTCTGCCTGTGCTGATCCCCTTGCTGAGGAGGGATCGCTGCTGCTCCTTGGGCCCATGGTGCTCTTGAACCAGGTGGTGTAACTGGTGCTGGCATTCACTGGCATTAGACCCACCCCTGATCAGGATAGAATCCCCACCCTAGAGAAATACTCTCCAAGGGGGTAACCTCCTTGCTGGCTGTGGAGGGGGAGGAATTGGGGTTTATAACGTAGCCAATGTCGGCTGCATCTGTTGTCCCTCCCTTCCTGCTTGGCCCTGCCGTGCTGAGCTGATCCTTAGGCCACCTGTGACCGATGCCATGCTGGTTCCACTGTCAAGTCTTAGACTAGAAAAAGTGAACGTGGTCTGAATTAGGGCGCAGTTCAGCTGGAGAGGTTGTGGCTGAGAGACATAACTCCCTACCTTAAGTTGCTGGAATTGCTCTGGGATCCCTGCCAACGACTGGCTGCGGGATGGAGGCAACAGCTTCCAGTCCTGGGAGTTGTCTAATTCCAAAGCCCCCCTCCCCACTTCTCCACGCTGTCTTGTGAGCTGATGTCAGAGGGCTGGAGTAGGAAAAATTCTCAGGCAGCTTCCCCTCCGGTCCCATCTCTGGATTTAGCTCAGTTTGGCAGCTTCTCCATGAATCTAATTCAGTCAGTTCATTATAAAACCCATGCGTTTTAACATCTTTTTCATATCTAGAATGTATTTGCATATATGTGTACCAATCCATATCAATCCCTTGTTCATTCAATTCTTGCTTTGTTTTGAGTCATTTAACACATCATTATATTTAACAACATGTCCCATTTTAAAAACATTTGGATATATAAACACCTCCATTATTGATAACCAGATTGGTATTTTCATATATTAACTTTCTCTTCTATGATCGTCTCTTGGTCATATAGTTTCTCATTATTTGAGGAACCAATTAAGACCAAGATGCAGGACACTTAAAGAAAATAATTATTATAGATTGAAACAACAGATTAAGACGGACCTGGAAAAATGGGGAAATTTACAACTGGCATTGATAGGGAGAATAGCAATGATTAAAATGAACGTATTACCAAGAGTATTATACTTACTCCAAAGAATTCCAATAAAGTTGGAAAAAAATACTTTGATGATTTAAATAAGATAATGTTGAAATATATATGGCAAGGGAAGAAAACAAGGTTTAAACTTAAACTGTTACAGGATGCAAGAATGAAAGGAGGATTTGGGCTACCCAATTGGGAATTATATTATCAGGCCGTAGTATTGATGTGGATGAAAGAATGGATTGTATTAAGAAATATAAGGCTTTTAACATTGGAGGGACATGATTTAGAATTGGGTTGGCATGCTTTTTTATGGTACAAGAAAAATAAGATACATGGTTTCTTTCAAAGATATTTTGTGAGAGATGCTTTATTGTCAATATGGGAGAAAATAAGGGAACAACATTACATGAAAATACCAGTCTGGTTATCACTTTCTTTGTGATTTGGATATCTAGTCTATCCATCAATTCTTTGTTTTGCTTCTCAGCAAATATTCTTCACTAATATCTTAATTTTTTTCTTATTTATTTTCAGTCCTGCAACTTCCCCATATTCTTCTATTTTTTCTATCAATTTAGGTCCTGTTTCTAATGATTTTTCTAATATAACATCATAACATAACGTAACATAACGTAACATAACGTAACATAACATAACATAACATAACATAACATAACATAACATAACATAACATAACATAACATAACATAACATAACATAACATAACATAACATACGCAATGAGCCTCTGTGGCACAGTGGTTCGAGTGTAGTGTTGCAAGCTAGTTCGGCAGCCAGCTGCCTACAATTTGGCAGTTCAAATCCCAGGTTGACTCAGCCTTCCATCCTTCTGAGATGAGTAAAATGAGAACCCAGATTGTTGGGGGCAACATGCTGACTCTGAAAACTGCTTAGAAAGCGCTTTAAAGCACTATAAAGCAGTATATAAGTTTAAGTGCTATTGCTGTAAACACTAGATCATCTGCAAATGCCTGCAATTTCCTTATTTCTTCTAATATTTCTATTTAACACTTCTAAAGTCAATACAAATAACAGTGGTGACAAGGGGCATCCTTGCCTAGTTCCTTTCATAATATTAACATTTCCAGTCATATCGCCATTTATCATCATTTTTGCTGTTTGTTTGTAATATATTATATTACCTTAATCATTTTGGCAAACCTTTCCCCAAAGCCAATTTCTTCCCTTTGTGCCAACATAAATTGCCAATTTACATTATCAAACACTTTCTGTGCATCTAAGAAAACCAACGGCATTTATTTTTTCTGGATGTGCTTCATAGTATTGCAGTGTATTCAATATTGTCTTCATGTTGTCTTTTATTTGTCTCTTAGGCAAGAAGCCATTTTGGTCCATGTGTATAAAATGATTTAACTACCTTTTAAATCTTTTTGCCATTATTGAAGCAAATATTTTACAATCCACATTCAACAAGGATATCGGTCTATAGTTTTTTATCTGTTGTAAGTCAGAGTCTTCTTTTGGTGTAAGAGTAATGTAAGCCTCCATCCATGAATTAGGCACTTTGGCTTTTATCAATACGTCATTTAATACCTCTAACATTGAATTGCAAAGATAATCCATTAGTTTGTCTATTTAATGCTTCAGTTAATTCCATCATTGTTATCCTTTCTTCTAGCAGTAATTTAATTTCTTCCAATATTTTAGGTAGTTTTGCTTCCTTCAAATATTTGTTTAACTTTCTCTTCTATGATAGTTTCTTAGTCATATAGTTTCTCAGAATACTTTTTAACTATTTATTTTTTTCCCCTTCATTTCTATTTCCCATTTCCCATTATCTATTAATTGTATTATCCTTTTCTGTTTTTTTTCTTTTTTCAACTTACATGCTAACCATCTTCCTGGTTTATTTGCATTTTCAAAAAATTTGCTTAGATCTTCTAATTTTTTTGTGCCAGTTCTTCTTTCTCTATTAATTCCAGTTTATGTTTAACTAAGTTCATTTGATTTTTTATATTCTTTTGCTGCAGATATTTTTGTAATTCTTTTTCTAGCCTCTTGTAGTCCTCTTCTAGTATTTTTTGATCTTGTCTCTTTTTTATTTCTCTTTCTTGTATAAGTTATAGTTAACCCTCTAATATAGGCCTTCATTGTATCCCATACATTTTGTAACGAAATTTCTTTTTTGTTTTTTGTTTAAAGACAAAAGCCAGTTCTTTTTCCATGTCTTTTATAAATTCCCTTTCTTTCAAGATTAGATTATTCAGTGTCCATCTTTTTCTTTTGTCCCTTCCACATAACCCCTATCGGATTATGATCTGCCCAGTTGTTTGCTTCAATGTTTATTTCTTGTATTTTTAAAATTAGTTCTGCTGACATCCAAATCATACCAATCCTTGACCATAACAAATGTATATTTGAGTAAAATGTGTATTGTTTGTACAAGTATTTGTATTCATTTCTTGCCAAGCATCCCGTATGTCTAGGTCTTCTGCGATTTTGAAGAAAGATTTAAACAATGTTTCTCTGTTCTTTTTATTTAACTTCTGTGTTTTGTAATCCAATTCTGTCTCTACTATGGCATTGAAATCTTTTAAGATACATATATTATCATATTCCAATTCTATTATCTTTTTGTAAAGTTTATTATAAAAGTCTTCTTATTTCTCATTTGGAGTATATATTGCTACTAGAAGTATCTTTTTGCTATTCTCCATTATCTCCACCATCAACATCCTCCCTTTTTCATCGGTAGCAATTAATTTGGCTTTTATTGTATTTTTAATATATAAAACTACTACTCTTTTGGTTTGGTGTGCCAATGAATTGTATAAATTGCCAATTTTAGGATAGTCCAAAACCTTAATATGTTGTTTTTTAATGTGTACTTTTTGTAAACAGATTATATTGCCTTAATTTACTAAAAATCTGTTTCCTTTTAGTAGCCGAATTCAATGCATTTATATTTATTGATACTAACTTTTTTTCCCCCCCATCATTTATACTTTATAAGTAGGATTTATTGCTCTTGTCCTTTGCTCCCTTCTTTTGGTTCTGCTCTTCCTCCTATTGCTCCTTCCTCTCATATTCTCCTTGGAACTGCTCGGATTGTCCAGAGGATTGGTGAGGATGGGTGGAGCTTCAGTCTCTGCTTATTGTAGGCTGAGTTTGATTTCTGAGGAACGCTCCTCCCTCCATCACGTGGCTTGCCATCTCGTTATCCCAGTTTATGCTCAGCCTTCGAGCAGAGTAGGCTGTGTGTTTGCGTGCTCTTGGCCGTTGCTGGATTCCCCTCATTCATCCCCTTTTTTCTACCTGTTCAGGTTGTATAGACCCTTATTCTTTTCTATCTCCTTAGCCCTGCGCAGCTGGTTCCTTCGTTGGCTTGGTTTCCTGGGAGGGTTTCCCCCCCCAGGGGTTGCCAAGGGATAGGCTCAAAAGCGTTTCGCTGCCTCCCCCACCCCTTTTTTCTCAGTTTTCTCTGCCTTGTAAAAATTATTTTAAAAGGCTCCGTTTCGTTCCGTTTCGTTCCGCCCCCCCCCGAGCTCCGTTTGAATTTTTCCTAGCGTTTTAGGCTTGTTTGCCTTTATTCTCTGTGGGCTTCCCTTGGGACCCTCTGTTTTGATACTGGGATCCTTCTGGCCTTGCCAGGTTAATTTCCACAGGATCGGTTAGTGGCGTCCGCCATTTTGAAGCTCGCCTCGTGGCCGGGCGCCATTTTGAAGTGCATTTCTTTGCCTTACTGAGTTCAATACAGCAGGCCCATAGGCCTGATTAAAAAAAAAATATAGATAAATAAAAAAGAATTGTTTTTTTTGCTGTTGGAGGTTTTTTTCTCCTCCTCCCCCTGTTGGCTCTCACCGCAACCAGCTGTAGCGGCTGCGGTTCTTTCCACCACTCCTGCCCGGTTGTTGCCTGGGTCAGCAGTTGGTTAGGCCTGGTTGCCCTCAAGGCCCTTAATCTGAGACCTTGCAAGGTCGTTTTTCTTCAGTTCTTTCTAGGCAAATCATAGGCCTTGACTCAAAAAAAAAAAAAAAAAAAGTAGAAAGAACAGAGGGGGGGGAATAATCATACGGAGCAAAAAATCCTATTAATTCAAGTTTATAATATTCGGGGGAAAGTGTGCCAAGGTATAAAGGAACTCCCAGGACTCCCGGCCTTCGTTGTAGGTCGACCCCTAGGCGCGCCAACCAACTCAGATTGGACTCCTATTTATCCAAAATGGCAGAGAGCAATCCCTCAAAGGGGCCTTCCTTGAAGGCCAAGGCAAAGACCCACCACCAGGCTAAGGAGCCCACCTTAGCAGTCAGGCTAAGGAGCCCACCAAAGCCTCTCAAAAGGACGCTTTAAGACGTCACAAGGCTTTAGAAAGAGAAATAGACAGACGTGCTAGACAGTCAGGCTCAGTGCCTCCAGCACCTGCCACTCCTTCCACCTCCACCCTCCCTCCCCCTCCTGCAGCTTTTTCCTCCCTATCTAGGCACAGCTCGCCCTCTCAAGGGCATCAAGCCCCGGGCACACCAACCAGATGAACTCCTGAGGCCACCTTCACGCCCACGGCCGCTGGCCTACGCCAAGAGGAACCTCTCATTCAGGCGGTTCCGGAGCAGATCAGAGTCTGGATGGAGATGGCAATTCAACAGGGAATTGCAGAAGGGATGCAGCAGATGACCAGACCAGGGTTGCCTCCGCAGGCCACCAAATCTGTAAGATCATTCTCTCTTATGCCTCCCCAAGGGGAGGTTTGCCCTTCAGTCAGGGAAGACGAGGAGGAAGTGGAAGGGGACCTAGATTTAGACAGGGAGGAGGAGGAACAATATGACCTGGGGTCCTTACCATACGATGAGCCTCTTCCGGATTCAGACCCATCAGAGGCGGAAATGTCCGAGGACGAAGGTCTATCTCCGGACCAGCCCGCCTTTGTAGGGCTCTTTAAGCCCCAGCTTTTTAAATCCCTCCTCTACAAGGCTAGGAACATCTCGGGCCTAACAGCCCAGACCTCCTCTGATCCCATCCCCGTAGTTTCGGAGGGACAAGAGGACTCCATGTTCAGTCAACCGGTAGCGGAGGCCGAGGTCATCCCTACCCCTCCCATATTCCTGGACCTGGTGTCCAAGCAACTGTCCTCTTCAGTTGCTCCCCCGGCCCCCTCGGCCAATGATAAAAGGTTCTTCAACCTCGACCCGGAGCTCTCGACCTTGCTGAGTACCCTGGAGGTTGATGAGCCCGTCGTAGGTCTGACCTCTTCCTCCGCCCTCAGTGATCCTTTAGAGGCACTCAAACCAGAGGACAAGCGGTCAGAGCTCGCATTAAGGCGAGCTCACCAGTCGGACGCATGGGCAATCAGGTCGGCTACGGCCGCTTCTTTTTTTATCAGATCTTCCATTCGCTGGCTTTGCCAGCTTAAGCAACATGTCCCGACCTCCAATATCCGCGCCCATCAACATATCGCCAAAATAACGGCCGCTGCTGAGTTTTCAGCGGATGCCACCTTTCATTCCGTAAAATTCTCCTCCCGTGCCATTTCTTCCCACGTCTCGGCCCGGCGCCTGCTCTGGCTAAAACCCTGGCAGGCGGATCTCAAGCACAAGGTCAAGCTAGCTTCCGCACCCATAGCCGGAAGCAAGTTGTTCGGTACTTCCTTGGACCCTCTCCTAGTCGAGGGAAGGAATAAAAAGAAATTCCTCCCTTCTCTTTCCCGCAAGTCTGATTCCAGATCTCTGCAGCCCTTTCGCAGGGCTCCCTTTCGTCCCTATCACCAACCCTTTCCTCCCAGACACCAGGGGTCCTCCTCCTTTGGTTCGGGACAGTCCCAGGACAGGTCCGACCCCTTCAACAGGCACAGAAGAGGCAAGAACTTCAGGAGGCCCTTTCGTGGCTCTGGCAGCAGGCCCTTCCGCCGCTCCAAATAAGCCTCCTGACACTATTCCCATTGGCGGGCGACTTAAAGCCTTCGCCGATCAATGGGATTCATCCACTTCAGATGCTTGGGTCAGGGATACAGTCAGGCTTGGCCTTGCCCTCGAGTTTCTCTCCCCCCCCCCCCCCGATTTTTACATTTCATGTCCCCGCTCCAACAACCCTTCCAAACGCAACCTCATGGAGGAGGCAATTCGACACCTACTGGACATTCAGGCTATTCAGCCTGTTCCTCCATCCCAAAGGGGACAGGGTTTTTATTCACATTCGTGGTGCCCAAACACTCGGGGGGATGGAGGGCTATTTTGGACCTAAAACGCTTAAATCGTCACTTAGTGTACCGTAGATTCAAAATGAACACACTTCAATCCATCCTTTTGGGAGTTTGGCAGGGAGACTGGTTGTCTTCTATAGACCTCTCCGAGGCATATTTACACATCCCAATTCGACCCTCCCACTCAAAATTTCTCCGTTTCAGTTACAACAACCTACACTTTCAGTATGTGGCCCTTCCATTCGGGTTAGCCTCGGCCCCCAGGATCGTCACCAAGGTTCTGGCCACGCTGGCCACCCACCTCAGATCCATCCCGGTGTGGCTCCACTGTTACCTGGATGATATTCTCATCCTCTCCCCTTCCAGGGGACAGGCTATCAGGGATATCCACACTACCTTCTCCTCCCTCCAGGAACATGGGTTCCTCATAAATTGGAAGAAAAGCCAACTGGCCCCCGCCACTAGACTACCCCACCTAGGGACTATAATTGATACAGTCATGGGGAGAGTGTTCATCTCCCCAGAAAGGATCCTCAGCATCCAACAATCAGTCAGGTTCATCAGACGACACAGGAAGGTCTCTCTCCTTGATCTATCCAAGTTATTAGGTAAAATGATCTCTTGTATTCCTGTTATTCCCTGGGCCCGTTTCCACTCCAGATCCCTCCAGTGGTTCCTGCTTCCATATTAAAGAGCTGGGACAAGCAACTCAAGGAGCAAGGTCAAGGTCTCGCCAAGGGTTCTCACCTCCCTCCTCTGGTGGAGCAAGTCGTCGATCAACAAGGGCTGCCTCCTCAAGAAGCGTCCAAGACTCATCACCACAGACGCCAGTCTGTCCAGATGGGGCGCCCACCTTCTCTCCCTTACAGCTCAGGGCAGATGGTCACCGTCAGAGAGGCTGCGCAACATAAACTGGTTAGAGCTTCACGCCATCCACCTGGCCCTCCGCAGCTTCCTACATCATATTCAGGGCAGCCACGTTCTCATTCTCACCGACAACATAACAGCAAAGGCACATATCAACAGACAGGGGGGCACTCAGTCCTCAAGTCTAATGAGGGAGACCGAGCGCCTCTGTCGGTGGGCAGAGTCTCACCTCCTTTCACTCAGGGCGGACCACATTTCAGGCACCCTCAACACCAGGGCAGATTGGTTGAGCAGGTCCACCATAGACCAGGCGGAATGGCGCCTCCACCCAGACCTGTTCAGGGAGGCGACATCAATATTTGGCCTGCCAGTGGTAGACCTGTTTGCCTCCCCCAGCAATACCCAACTTCCACGGTTCATTTCCAGATTCCCATCCCTCGGGGCGGAGAACCACAACGCCCTCCGATGCCCGTGGCCCTCGGGCCTTCTTTACGCCTTTCCCCCTCTGGCTCTAGTTCCAAGAGTATTCCAGAAGGTCCTTCAAGAAAGGGCGGAAGTGCTTCTAGTAGCTCCTTATTGGCCCCGTCGCGCCTGGTTTGCGGACCTCCGCAGCCTATCAGTAGCTCCACCTTGGAGGATCCCAGCAGACAGGATCTCTCTTTCTCAAGGCCCCCTTCTTCACCCAGACCCCCAATGGCTACAGCTAGCCGTCTGGAGGTTGAGCGGGAACGTCTAAAAAGGGAGAATTTCTCCACGGAGGTCATCAACACCATCTTAGCAGCTAGGCGTCCTTCTACCAGAAGGATTTACGACGCCACTTGGAACAGTTTCCGCAAATGGTGTGCCAATCTCCACATTGACCCTACAAACCCATCGGTAGCAAAAGTCCTCGATTTTCTCCAGGAGGGTCTCGGTAAAGGTCTCTCCCCCAACACTCTATGGCGTCAGGTTGTAGCCCTATCCACCGTAATTTCCTGCGAGGGGGTTAATTCCCTCTCTCACCATCCCTGCATCCGGGCATTTCTAAAAGGCGCCTCAAACTTATGACCTCCGTCCCTTCATAGATTCCCAACATGGGACCTCAACAAGGTCTTGACATCCCTCACCAAGCCTCCCTTTGAACCCTTTAGAGAAGTTTCCCTCCAGTTCCTATCCTACAAAGTAGTTTTTCTGGTGGCTATTACTTCGGCCCGAAGGATTTCAGAGATCGCTGCTCTGTCAGTCAGGAAAGACCTGTGCGTCTTCCACTCTGACCGAGTAGTACTTAGACTTGATCCTTCCTTTCTCCCAAAAATTAATTCTATTTTCCACAGGGCTCAGGAACTTATCCTCCCCAATTTTTGCCCCAGGCCAACTCATGATAGGGAACAGCTTTGGCACACCTTAGATGTTAGGCGGGCCTTGCGGATTTATATTAAATGTACTCAGTCTTTCCGCAAATCCGAGGCCCTGTTCATTTCCTTTCAACCAAAGTCACAGGGGCTCAAGGTTACCTCTACTACTATAGGTCGCTGGATAAGGGCGGCCATTTCTAGGGCATACCAGGCTCAGGCACTCCCAGTGCCCAGGGGTATCACGGCTCACTCTACCAGGAGTGCAGCGACATCGGCTGCCTGGGCTACACAGGCCCCTATTCGACATTTGCCGGGCAGCAACATGGTCCTCCCTGTCGCCTTTTATTAGGCATTACAGGATTGATAAGTATGCCGCGGCGGAGGTGTCTTTCGGTAGAAGGGTCCTCCAGAGAGTGCTCGGGGATCCCGAGGACTCGACAAGCCAGACAGTGTCCCTCCTGTAGGACAAGCCCCAGCTTTGGTATGTCACATCCTCTGGACAATCCGAGCAGTTCCAAGGAGAATGGGCGTTGGTTCTTACCTGACACGCCGTTTCTCTTGGACTGGGAGGATTGTCCAGTCCCTCCCTTTTTTTCCTTTTACCGTCTGGGGGGGGGTTCTCGTTTCGGCCAAGGCACCTTAAGTCTAGCAAAAGGGACAGCACGAATGCCTGTTTCTTTCTTCTCTTCTTCGCATAAACTGGGATAACGAGATGGCAAGCCACGTGATGGAGGGAGGAGCGTTCCTCAGAAATCAAACTCAGCCTACAATAAGCAGAGACTGAAGCTCCACCCATCCTCACCAATCCTCTGGACAATCCTCCCAATCCAAGAGAAATGGCGTGTCAGGTAAGAACCAACGCCCATTCTCTCTTCTTCCTTTCCTCTAAAATATTCTTCATAGAATTGTTCTGCTTTTTCTATTGAATCCAGTCTATGTCTTTGTTCTTGCCACGTAACCATCAAGCCTTCTGATTTTAGCCACCTATAATTTACTCCTTTCTTAATTAGAATCTTTGTCAAGGATTGATATTCCTTTCTCAAATCTCTCACTCTTCTTGGAATTTGTTTTAACACCATGATTGTTTTCCCTTTGTATTTCAAAGGGTCATCCTTTACTCTCTGCAATATTTCTGTTTTTATTGCCATCTTGGTAAATCTCACGTGCATTTCTCTAGGTAGCTTATTTCTCATTGCATATCTAGTGTATATTCTAAATATTTCACCAATTCCTTCCATCACTTTTCTTTAGGTATCCCTAAAACTTCTGTTAATATCTGCACCATTATCTCTGCAAGATTTTCTCCTTTTACTTCCTCCACATTCTGTAATCTTAAATAGAAATCTGCATGATCCATTTCCAATGAGATCATTGACTTTCCCTTATCTTCTGCTTGTATCAGCCTGTAATCTATTTCTCCTTTTTTCTCTGTTTGGTCTGCTCTTTCTTCATTTTTTTGCATCCTCTCTTAATTTTTAATCATCATCTGTTGTATGTTCTCGATTTTTTCTTCTACATGCTTCCCTTGTTCTTGAAGTGCTTACATCATCATCTTTAAATCTTGCAGTGAAACTTCTCTTTTTCCTTTTCTTGCTTTTACATACCCTGTATCGATTGTTGACCCACTGGACTCAAGGAAGATGAAGTAGGAATTGAGGATGCTGTTGTCACTGTCTTCCTTATTTTTAATATTTATATTATAATCCCAAAACAGATTGGATCCCAATTAATCTAGGCCCAGCTTCTTTTGTTCAGGTTCTTCTTTACCTTAATCCAATTTTATAGGGGTAGTAACCTCAGTATTAGGAAAAACAAAAAATAAAATTCCAAGAAGGGAGGAATCAAAAATATAAAAATATAAAAGGGAAATATATAGGAAAAGAAAAAAGAGGAAAAAATAATCCAATAGTAATCCAGTAATAATAATCCAATAGTCCAGGATTAAAAGAAGAAATCACAAAAAAGAAAAAACTAAGCAAAAAGCCAGTCAAAAAGAAAAAAAAGAATGTCCCCCAAAGCACACTCTAGAAAGAAAAAATAAAATAACCAGCAGTAACTTATCCACTTTTATATTCTCTTAAGTAGAAAAATCCACAAAGCAAATTTGAGCCACCAACTCGTAACAAAACAAAATCTCTTCAAAGAGAAAAAGAAATCTCTTCCACTTTCAGCTGTTTCATGTATATTCCAAAGCTGCACCTGTTGAAAAGTCCAGTGCTTAGCTCAGTGCTCAGCTCCCTATCTTTCTTTCTGAGTCAAAAACAGCCTTTAGCCAAAACAACTTTTCTTCTTCTTTTCCTTTCCCATAAGTTTTATCCTCTTAATTATCCAAACATTTCTCTTTGACCATCAGGTGGCGCTATTGCTCTGCTTTTTCTTTGCCTCTTCACTATATTATTTCAAGAAATCCCGTTTATAATTTAGAAAAAAAGAAAAAAAATTGACAGGAAAAAAAGGGAGAAAATAAATCCAATGTCCAATTTAGTCTCTGACCAGCTAACTCCAAGAAAAAAAAAGAAAATTCAGTCCAGTTCCAAATATGGCCCTTTGACAATCTCAATTAATTCCATTTTCAATTGACAGTTTAAAAAAGCTTTCCTCGCTACTTCCAGAGGGGGATTAATCCCACTCCATTTTGTCTTCAAGCCCTCTTATAATTTGCTTGTTTTTTGAGGTGCTCTTTCATTATTTAAGTAGAAAAAACAAAGTTTCTCACCCAGTCCAGACACTCTTTCCATTCCTTCTTCTGTTTGGGGCTGTTCCAGCCTTTTAGCGGTTTTAATGGCCAATTCTGCTACAGCTGTCTTAGGAAGCTTTCTCTGGATCAACCAGGGACTTTGCGATGTCTCTGGGATCAACAGAGTGCGGTCCCCTTAATCATCATATCTTCAGGACAAGCTAGGCTGTTTTTTCGGCGGTGACTTAATTTCTCCCCCTCGTGCACCCTTGCCTAGAGCGCCCCACGGGCAACCATGCCTCGCCACCAGCTGCTCCTAACAGCCGATCATGGCAGAGCGCAGAGGGCTCCCTACCCCGTCAAGTGCCTTTGCTGCAGACCCGGGTATGGTGCTGGCTGCAGGCCAGGTCAGCAGGCGGATGGCGACAGCATGGATGTCAGCCTCAACAGTGGCGGGGCATTTTACGCCACTGCTGCTTCCTCTGCTGCCATCACTTTCCCTTCTGCCCTCACCGCAGCTTATGCCGCATTAGGACTGCTGCCGTTGGGCAAGACACAGAGGCTGGAGTCTGTGCTGGACATGGTGGCACAGCGGTAGTGGAGAAGTGACCCTTCCAGTTGGTGGAGGAATGGTTCGAGCATATCCCTCCTCTGACAGCGTTTCAGCCGCTTCTTGGGCGAGGGAGTTGCCTCTATAGCTTCCATGGTTCCCGCCAGCACTGGCGCTTCTCTCGCCAGCGCCATCTCCAACAACAGCGGCAACAGCGGCGGGACAGACCCCTTTGCCAATGAGAACCACCTGCCCTCCCGCAGGGGCATCACTTTGCTTTATGGCAGCTGTGTTGACAATGTCCTGCAAGTTGTTGAGTCTTTCGGGCTTCAGTGGATGGAAGTGACGGCGGGAGGGAGATGCCATCATTTCTCTCTCCCCATGCCTCACTTTGCTTCCCGCCCCAGAACTTTGGGTCACAGTCTCATCCCCTGTATGGTTGGGCGCTCTCCTATTGCTCCAGGGAAAGAGGTCCCCCTCATGGACCTCTTTCCCTCTTTAAGTTTTCTTTACTTTCATTCCCTCCGTCAGTTCCCTAAGAATACAGACTGGCTGGGCAGCTTCCTCCCCACCTCTCCCAGTAGTTTTGAAAAGGGAACCATCTATTCATTTTGCTCTTCAAGCAGAGGCAAACCTTCCAATCCAAACAGAAGAGAAAGGGAATCATCCTTTAGACCCTTAGCACCAAGCTTCCCAGACGGTTCTCCCAAAGGATTCACTCCAAAGGAGGATTCACCAATAAAGGGGTTTTTTGGGGGGCACTGGAGCAAGAGGAGAGCGCCCGACTGTAGAGGGGATGAGACCATGACTCGAAGCTCTGGGGCGGGAAGCAAAGTGAGGCGTGGGGGATAAGAGAAATGATGACATCACACTCCTGCCGCCGCTTCCACCCACCAAAGCCTGAAAGATTCACCGACTTGCAGGACATCATTGACGCAGCCGCCCTCAAGCAAAGCGATCCCCCTGTGGGAGGGCAGGCAGTTCTCGTCAGCAGTGGGGTGTGTCCCGCTGCTGCTGCCGCTATTGTTGGAGATGGCGCTGGCAAGAGAGGCGCCAGCGGGAACCATGGAAGCTACGGAGGTGGCTTCCCTGCCCGAGAAGTGGCTAAAATGCTGCTGGCAGAGGAATGCGCTTGAACCATTCCTCGAACCACTGAAAGGGCCACTTCTCTGCTACTGCCACGCCACAATGTACAGCACAGACTCCGGCCTCTGCGTCTTGCCCAATGGCAGCAGTCTGAATGCAGCATAAACCGCGGCAAGGGAAGAAGGGAAAGTGATGGTGGAGGAAGCAGCAGCGGCGTAAAATGCTCCTCCAAGGCTGACATGAACGCCACCGCCTAACCACCCGCTAATCCAGCATGCAGCCAGCACCATACCCGGATCTGCAGCAAAGGCACTTGGCGGGAGTAGGGAGCCCTCTGTGCTCCACCATGATTGGCCATTAGGAGTGGCTGGTGGCGAGGTGTGGCCACTGCAGGCCACGCCTAACAGCAAGTACCCCTCCCTCCCTCCCATTTTTCATGTTTTAAATAGACCTAAATTTTGGAGGAGGGGCTTAATTTCACCTTATGCCTAGAAAACATGCTGGGCCTTCTTATTGGGGGGGGCGTATTGTTGGAGAAACACGGTAGATCCAAATAGACTGACCCAGCTGTGAGGATATCGACGGCTTTTCAGGAGACTCTGAATTGTCAGTCGTCTTGCTGTGATGTCAGCCCCGCCCTCCACTTTACCCCAATATGACCTGCTCAGACCAGAATCCTCCAGCAGTGAGTCCTTCATTGTTTGTAAGACACCATTTCACCTCTCAGCTACACCATTTTCAGCTGCTGTATATGGATTTGTACCTCTGTGTTTTATTCCTAACTGTCCCAACCACTGTTGAAAATTTGCTGACATGAATTCTGAACCTCTTGTCAGCTTGCAGCTGACATACCTGTTGTTTATATTTTCTTTCTACAAATCTTACCCATTGCTTAAATTTCTGTAGTACTTCTATTTTACTGTTTAGTAAATAGCAGAACCCAAATCTGCTGTAGTCATCCAGTGCATACTTTGGCCCTCCCAAACTGGCTTGCATTGACCCAACCAAATCTGCATATACCAGCTCTAGAGCTCTTGTTGTCTGCCTTGTGCTACTCTTGCTTACAGGAAATACCTTGGACTTTGATGATTTACATATGCACAGTCCAAGTATCCCTTACGCCCTTCTGCAAAGTGTTGCATCTTTTGCAAAACTCTGAAGCTGGCATGGCCAAGCTTTCTACGCAAGAGATGAATGCATGAACCATGTTGTGCTACATTTCCAAATTTTTAGGTACATTGAACCTTTTTTTCTTGCAACACATAAAGATTATTCTGCTTTATGCCCTCCCTGTGCACATACTTTTTCATTTCTCTTTATGAGACACTTCCAATTTACAAATGTGGTCTCAAACACTTTTTGGTCTAGACTAGAGACATTCAGTAAATTATGCTCCATTTCAGGAATATGTTACTCAACTTTTCCTCCAGACATGGAATCAGTCCACTGCCTTTTGCTGTGACTTTAGCCTTCTGACTATTCGCCAAGGCTACTCTATCACCTATAGCTGGTGGTGTCAGCTTTGGAATCGTTATTAAAAGCTGTCACACAACTGTGAAGGATTGGAGGGGGCTGATGTTGTTTGAGTAGCTCTCAGTAGACAAAATACTGTAGATTCTGTAGTATTCAAGTTCATTGTGAATGGCGTAGCAAGAATTGGGACTGAAGGAGGATTGTTTCATATGATGTATGATGTGGGAAAAAGGGGATGGGTTGTAGGTTGGGTCTTTGTGGGAAGTCTGGGGCAGGGGGGAACTTGAGTTTTACAGTTCCACAGAAGTACCAAGATCTATTCCAATAAAAATACTTTGAGATTATGGTTGTCTTGGAATTACTGACTGGAATGGATTATCTCTGGAACGCTGACAGCTGGATCCATTCTGAAAAACAATTTAGAATTATTAACAATTGTTTGACTATCCCCGCTGTCCATTAACCATTTGTCTCTGCTATTACAATAGGTAACTTTTGCAACAGCAGCTGGTCCATCTGTTGTCTTTCTTCCTTGTAAGCAGTCTTTCTTCAAATGATTGTTATTAAAACAAATTTTATTGATTTTAAAGACAAAGAAACCATCATTAACCATTAAATACATAAAACCCCTTTCCATTATTAATTTTACAAGTCAAGTAAAATATTATTTTATGCAACATAATTCTGTTTTACACCATTTCAATATAAACATATAAATATCTCTTAACAAATTTCTCATTATTTCTCTTTTCGTATTCAATTTCATTGTTATTATTATTTTCTATATTTATCCAATTTATAATCATCATCTTCATTCCTCTCTGACTTGATTACCATTATTCTCATCCAACATTCCTCCAAGGTTTTATTACTTCCCAAACAAAACATAGACACACAAAACACAAAAATATAAAACTTCTTTTAAGAAAGTAGTTTGGCCCCAGATTACCTCTCTTTGTATGGACTTCAATTAAATTCGTGCTCATCTTGTATACCATTACCTATCTTATTTACCATTCTATATCTTCTATATAACTTCTCCCTGCTTTTCGTTTTTCTTATTTCTATTTTATTTAATTCATTTTAATTTAAATCATTATATTTGTATTTTTGTCCATTCTTTCCAAATTATCCATTTATCTCATTCCCTATAGTAAAAAAAAAAAAAAAAGAATTTCTCCTGAAATCACTAATCAGAGTATGATGCCTTTCTATCCTCCCCTTAAATTAATATTTAAAATAACACCTGATACCCAATCTGATTCTGCTTAGTACATTCTACCTACTAACCTTTAAAGAGAAAAAATAATAAATTCATAATAATTAATATAATTAGATAATAAATCTAAATATTAAATCTTATAACATTCCGATTGTCTATTTCAAAAAACAAGTGCTACAATTTTATTAAATTTTAAAATCTATCATTACTAAACATTTCAATATTTTAATCTTTTATCAATTCTTATAACATTCTAGTTTTCTATTTCTAATACATAATACCATCTTATGTACCTTGCAGAATCTTCTTTTTTAAAGAAATCATACCTTACCCTTTATCCCTAAAAAAAATCCTTTTTTCCCATCTTGTTTCATACCTTTGTGGCTTTTCCCTCCCTTTTCCCTTCCTTTCTTATCCCCCCTGGCCTTTTTACCCCCCCCCCCACTAACCTCCGCCTTTTTAGCTTTCCTTCTCTGTTGTAATCCTTTCTCCTTTCGCTCAGTAACATTGAGTTGGTTTTGCATCTTATTTTTTCCTTTTTTAAGTGTTTTTTTAAGTCTTAAGTCCTTCATTTTCCTTTCTTTCTCCTTTCTCTCTTAGTTAATTTTTTAGATTCACTGAAGATGGTGTCCTCTTCTTTTTCTTCTTCTCCTTCTATTTCCTCCATCTGTTGTTGTGTTTGCTGATAAATAGCAAGCGCCATTTCTAAAGAAAAAAAAGCTTCTTTCACAGCGTCTTTACTTTCTTGATATTCCTTTCTAAGTTCATCATCAGATAAAGCCATTCTTTGTTCTTCTTAGAGCAACCAAAATGTTTCAAAAGTTAAAAACAATTCCTCAAAGTCCCAGAGACATCAATCAGTCCAAACAATGCACAAAGTTCTCACTTTCTCTTCCTGGGGTGGTATCAGTAAAAGGGAAAAGAAAAAAGAAAAAAAGCCCAATCTGTATTTTACAGCCTTGTTCCAATCAATTTCTAGTCTCAAGATCTTCAAGGCATCTCCTCCAGCAAAATCTTTATATATTTTTTTTTGTCCTCTCCCTTCCCACTTATAACAAGAAGCCAAGTTTTTACCTTTTATAAAAAACAACAGGTTTCTCAATGGCCATTTGTTGATTCCATAGGGAAGGAGGGTAAACTTTCCTTTCAGCACCTCAATTTTGCCGCTTGAAATCCTCCTCTGGAAACCAAGTATTTTTCAAAAAGTCATAGTTCTCAGGATTAAACGCCTCTTAAAGTCCTGGATCAGCCAAAAAACTTTCTCTTGAAAACTTTCTCCCCTCTTCCTCCTGCTCAGTCTTACCCAGCTGCCGGCTTCTTTGTGGTGGCCATTACAGACCACCGCTTGACCGCCTTGAGAGAAGGGAGTTTTGCCAGCTGGGGAGGGGGTCTGCAACACCCCCAAACCCCTCACCAGCTCCCCCTTTCTTCGGCTGCCTCTGCGGGGCAGCCTTAGCCTCCAAACCCGTCCAGATCGGAGGCACCAAAACGGCTAGCGTGGCAGGGATTGTGCAGGATCGCGTAACCCTGCCACTAGCGAAGCCGACAAACCGGAAGTTTCTTCAAATGATTCTTATCATCACATGTGAAACACCTCCGGTGTTGCTGTCCTTTTTCTTGCTTTTTAGAAAAGCTTTGCTGCGCTGTAATATGATCTCTGCAGACATCTTTTCTTTTGCTTTGGAATGTGCAGACATCTTTTGCTTTTTTCTCTGCTCCTTGGGCCCCTACCTCAGGAATTTCTCCTAGTGGCTTTTTCTAAAATGGTGCTTGTTTTCTTCAGAAAGGCTTCCATTTGTAAGTCCTGTTCTGGTTTGCACTCCAAAACAGCTGAAACAATGTCCCATGTTTCATCAAGACTATTTAACTCCAATAGCACCTTCTGTAATTCAGGAATCTGCATTCCAGGCTGTTCCAACGCAATAAATAAATTCTATATGTGCAGCAAATGCTGCTCCACACTCGCTTGTGCCTGCAGCAGGGCTCTGTATAATTGTCTCGATAATTGCACAACATTGCATTCTGATGCACTCACATGCACACTGCTCAATTTCAGCCAAACCTCATTTGCAGTCTTTAAATCAACTACAGTCAAGAATTATCCATTTTCAAAACTTAAGATGATGTAGGCCAATGCCTTATCATGCTGCCTTTGATCAGTTGCTGCTAATGGTGCCTGGGGTGGATTAATAACATTATCCCAGAGCTGCTTAGCCTTCAGGAAGCATTCCAATTTTGCAGCCGAATTAATATAATTCTTCTGTCCCAATCGAGGCAGAGAGCCTTCCTTGAACTCAACAGCCATCCTGCAAGCCTTCTTAGCTTTGTTCTCTTTTTCATTTAACATAGGCTGTCCTTCAGTCAGTCTTACTGTTATAGTTCAGTCTTACTGTGTGCTTGGTATACTCTGGGCTCATAACCTGTAAGAGTTTGCAGCAATCCAACCAGCATACAAGTAAATAATTCGGCAGGATTCATTTAAAGAAAAAACTTGTTTATGTACAATAATATAAAACTTGATGCATGTATACAATACCTATGCAGTTCTTGCAGTGTAGTAGCAAATACAAAAAGCAGAAGCAATCAGAACCACAAGAACTGAAGCATAGAAACACAGAAGCTATATAAGCACAGAAGCAATGTAATATAGAGGCAAGGACAAAGCAACTCTTATATATAAATCAGACAAAGTAAGCCACGCTGTCAGATACGTGTATCTGCCATTCTGCAATGGGGGAGGTTGGATTTGATACATTTAATTCTTTTCCTCTCTATGTATCCCAAATATCCTATTTCTTACATTGTTTTCTGTATAACCTTTTACATGATTTATAATTGTTGTCTGCTGCCTGGAAAATTCTAATCTCTTGGGGAGATGTATGGGAAGAAGGGGCCATGTGGACTGCAGTGCCAGAAGATAGCCCCAGGAAACTTTCCTTATCTGCTTTCTCAGAGACGCTGGTATAATAACATCTTCACACCTGTGGATTGGTGGAATCCACATTGGACTGTTGGGAGGGGTCTCTAATTCCCTTTATCCTAGTCGCATGCCCTGAGGAATCTCAGATCCTGCTTTAAATTTTGACTTGCTTTTACCTCCCTTTAATAAAAAGATTCCTTTTGAATATTGGAGAGGCTGGTCCTTACACACGCCCAGGCTCCTAGCTATCTGGGTCACCAAACAGTTCCCATTGGCTGACCTGTTACCATGTCTGTTCAAATTCATGAACTCATTCTCAGACGCTCATTGGGTCCACTGCGCCGAAAAGACTACTCACATCGCAAAGGGAATGAGATGTTTTATTTCTTTCCAAGCTACAGTAACATCAAGCAACATCTGAGCAATATCAGTTTACCTTAGCCCAGAGCTGCATTTATGTAAACACAAATATGTAATTATCTGATTATATTTACTAACATCCAGCAATTAGACTTTACCAGCATCTGGGAGTAATCTTAAACATACGCTTCCCAGTTACCCCAAACAGTTATCTGTAAATTCCCATACCACAATGCTTCACCCCTTCCCAACCATCACCGTCACCAACTGGCACCAACACCACTCCACAACATTGTTCCGAATATCCCCACGCCAAACAAAAAAAACCCTGGCATCTGCCCCATGGCTTCACTGTCATCTTCCATATCCACGTCATCATTCAGCATCTCAGCAACTCTGGTCCGGAAACAAGGCAGCGAATGGCAAACAATCCCATGTATTTCAAATAGTCCATCACAATCTGTCACAAGCGACGTCTGGGTGAGTGGGATGTCCTGCTGGCTAACATCCCAGGAGTGTGGACTCGTGCAGGAACATGGAGGCATGGGCGGCTCTGTCGTGGATCACCGGAGATACGCAACAGACGGCCCCCTCTACCAGGATTCAGTCTACAACAACAATTAAAAAAGACAATAAATTTGTCCCCGGGACCCGGGTTTATCAGGATAGTTGATGTGGAATCATTGTATCAGTCTATTTGCACATATGTCAGTGGATTTTATCCATGACACTTCTGTTTCGAGATATCCCATCGTACGAGGTATTGGAGGGTTTTTCTCTTACCCCAGGAATCAAGTATCCTATCCATTTCCACGTGACCAGTGTCCACAGGAGATGGATCGATGACTGACAATGTCATTTTATTTTCATATGGTTTCAGCAAACTTGTGTGGAACACAGGATGTATATGTCCTAATATTGCTGGCAATTTTAACTTCACTGTTACGGGATTAATTACTCTGGTTATTTGGAAGAGGCCTATGTATTTGGGGCCCAATTTCCTACTGTTTAATTTTAATTTTATATATTTTGTGGATAGATGTACACGGTCACCAATGTGGAATGGCTTATGGTCCCGTCTCTTTTTATTTGCCTGTGTCTTATATTCTTCAGCTGTTTTTTCTCGGGCTTTTCTTATGTTATTCCAACAGTTTTGTACATTATGTGACCATATCTGAACATTAACAGGGTCGTTAATCATTACATTGTAATTCCGGCATCAGAACAAATTAGATACTGTTAACCGCTTGGAAAGGGCTATAGCGCATACTTTCACCAACTGCATTGCATCGCCCCAGTCACGTTGCTGGTAGGACACATATGATCGCAAGTACTGTTCCATCATTGCATTAGTTCTTTCGACGGCTCCATTGGTACTAAGATGGTAGGCCGAGATCAGTCCTTGACTCAACCCTAATAGATGGAGAAACTTGTGCCAAAATCGGGCAGTAAATTGTATTCCCCTGTCCGATATTATCCGCCTAGGCATTTCATGTAGCTGATAAACATGTTTGATAAACAAACCTGAAAATTTCCTCGCTGACGGTAACCCCTTACATGGGACAAAATGAGCTTGTTTGGAAAACAAATTTATAACAGTCCATATTACGGTATACCTTTTACTATTTGGGAGTTCAACAATGAAATCCATAGCAATGTCTTGCCATGGACGTTGTAGTTCTAATACAGTCTGTAACAATCCTAATGGTTTTCCAACCCTTGGTTTCGATATAGCTCAGACCTTTTTGATATATTGCTCTACATCCAGTCTCATGTTAGGCCACCAAATTGGCGTCTTGTCAGGTGTAAAGTTTTCAAAACACTGAAATGCCCAGCCTGTTTCACATCATGGCATTGGGCTAATATATCCTCTCTACAACCAGATGGCACATAGATCTTATCCCTCTCCAGGCTAACCCTTCCTTGTATAAACAGAGTGTTCTATGCTTTTTGAGCCATTCATCTTGTTCTGTAATCTCTTGTAACATTTTTAGTCTAATTTCCTTTACCCATATCATCTGCCCTGTTACTCTCTCTTGCATCATCAACAATAATTGGCTGAATGACGTCTTCCCAGTCCAATTTATATTGAGACAACCAGGACAGAACGTCTGCCATAAAGTTTCTTCTCCCTGGTACATAAAGTAACTTGAATTTGAAATGCCTAAAGTATAAAGCCCATCTAACTTGTTTGGGGGACAGCTTCCTGGGTTTCTGCAAGGTCTCCAGGTTTTTATGGTCAGTCCATACTTCAAATGGCTCTTTTATCCCTTCCAATAGATGTCGCCATGTACTAAGAGCCCACTTCACAGTGAAGGCTTCTTTTTTCCAAATAGCCTACCCCATTTCCATGGGGGTAGATTTTCGAGAAGTACACGCGCATGGTTGTAATTGTCCATTTTCATTCTCTTGCAGTAATACAGCTCTAACAGCTATGTCACTAGCATCTGCCTGCACAACAAAGAGTGACTGGGTGTTGAGATGTTGTAGCATAGGTTCTTGGGAGAATAAAGCTTTAAATTAACGAATACTTATTGATAGTTCCTGGACCATACAATAGGTTGATTTGGCTTTGGTTTCATCGTTTGATCTTTCATTTTCAACAACTCTGTTAAGGGTAACGCAATCCGAGTGAACTGGGGAATGAATTATCTATAAAAGTTCGCGAATCCTAAAAAGCTCTGCAATTGTTTCCTGGTTTTTGTGGCTTTCCATTCCAATACCGCCTTCACCTTATTAGGATCTATTTCCAAACCCTTTTTGTTTAAAAGCAAACTTTATTGAATATACAATTAAAATAAACTCATACACAACATAGAAAAACAAAAAAAACAAATCAAGGGCAATTCCCTTATCGACAGTTTGTGCTTCCTTAATTGTTATCATTATTGGTGTCATGTTTACAATTAAATCTTAATGCGAGTATATAGTGACTACCGATGTAGCTTAATCTCCTTTACAGTTTAATAATGTTTACTATTATATTATCTATCTTTGTTCTATCCAATTGTACCAACATTCTCAACTCTTGTAATATTCTGATGATTCTTTATCCTTAAGTGCTAGGGTCAATTTATCCATTTCTGCACAATTTACTATTTTCTGAATAGTCATTTCCTCTGTTGGAATATAGGCTTATTTCCAACCTTGTGCAAAAGCTAATCTAGCTGCAGTAAGTATGTGTAATAATTATATATTTAGCTTTTTTTGGACGTTGTCTATAGCATATCCCTAATAGGAAGAATTCTGGTTTTAATTTCATCTGCTCAGCTGTAATTTCCTCCAGCCATTTTTTGATTCTCCGCCAGTATCTTTGGGCTTCTGTGTACAGGACCACCACATATGATAGAATGTTCCGTGTTTCTTTTTACATTTCCAGCAATTCAGATTCATGTTAGGAGACATCTTTGCTAATCTCGAAGGTGAGAGATGCCATCTGTAAAACATTTTATAGACATTTTCTTTATATGTTGCCGATTTTGTGATGTTATTATTGCTGGTCCAGACCTTTTCCCATTCTATTAGAGTGAAGCTACATCTGATATTTCTTTTCTTTTCTTTTTCTTTTTTGAAGTGGAGGGTGTACATTTATGTCTTGTTTTTCATTATAATTATTTTACAGTGTTTAGAAATACTTCTATAGAATAGATATTTCAGTTACCGTATATACTCGAGTATAAGTCGAGTTTTTCAGCCCATTTTTTGTGCTGAAAAAACCGCCCTCGACTTATACTCGAGTCAGATTCCCCTCTGAAAAAAAAAATGGTGTGGAGCTCCGAAGCTGGGCAGCCGCTTCCCTGCTTCCGTGTTTCCTTTGCAACTTTTAAGCATGGGAGGGGGAGGCTTTTCTGAGCTCTAGGCTGAAAAAGCAACGGGAGCCGAGGTCGCTCCACTCAGTTTCATTTCCTCAGCTCCAGCTGCTTTCAGTCCACTCGGGAGGAGGGGGAGGGGGAGGAGGAGGGGGAGGCTTTTCTGAGCTTTAGGCTGAAAAAGCAACGCGAGCTGAGGTCGCTCCACTCAGTTTCATTTCCTCAGCTCCAGCTGCTTTCAGTCCACTCGGGAAGAGGGGGAGGAGGGGGAGGCTTTTCTGAGCTCTAGGCTGAAAAAGCAACGCGAGCCGAGGTCGCTCCACTCAGTTTCATTTCCTCAGCTCCAGCTGCTTTCAGTCCACTCGGGAGGAGGAGGGGGAGGGGGAGGCTTTTCTGAGCTTTAGGCTGAAAAAGCAACGCGAGCTGAGGTCGCTCCACTCAGTTTCATTTCCTCAGCTCCAGCTGCTTTCAGTCCACTCGGGAGGAGGGGGAGGCTTTTCTGAGCTCTAGGCTGAAAAAGCAAGCGAGCTGAGGTCGCTCCACTCAGTTTCATTTCCTCAGCTCCAGCTGCTTTCAGTCCACTCGGGAGGAGGGGGAGGGGGAGGCTTTTCTGAGCTTTAGGCTGAAAAAGCAAAGCGAGCCGAGGTCGCTCCACTCAGTTTCATTTCCTCAGCTCCAGCTGCTTTCAGTCCACTCGGGAGGAGGGGGAGGGGGAGGCTTTTCTGAGCTTTAGGCTGAAAAAGCAACGCGAGCCGAGGTCGCTCCACTCAGTTTCATTTCCTCAGCTCCAGCTGCTTTCAGTCCACTCGGGAGGAGGGGGAGGGGGAGGAGGAGGGGGAGGCTTTTCTGAGCTTTAGGCTGAGAAAGCAACGCAAGTGGAGGTCGCTCCACTCAGTTTCATTTCCTCAGCTCCAGCTGCTTTCAGTCCACTCGGGAGGAGGGGGAGGAGGGGGGGGAGAGAGAGAGATATCATAAGAACGGCTCTTGGTTTTTTCTTGCAAGGGAGAGAGTGACTCCTGCCTACCACTGTCATCATCATCATCTTTTGCGTTAGTGAATCAATCAAACCTTTCATGATAGTGAGATCGTTTCCCAAATTTCCCTTAAATCAGGGAAGAAATCAGAAACAAACCTTTGGGCTGAGAATAAGCTTGTTCCTATGATGCCATTTTTGTTCACTTCAGTGTGAAAAGTGTGAAAAAACACACTTCTTTTTCTTCATCTTCTTGTTCCCTATTTACTGGTCTCTTTCAAAGAGGAAATTGTGAACATCAAACTTATTCTCAACTGTCCTAGTGAAAGTTTTTATTGGCATCTATTTTTATTTTTGAAATTTACCAGTAGCTGCTGCATTTCCCACCCTCGACTTATACTCGAGTCAATAAGTTTTCCCAGTTTTTTGTGGTAAAATTGGGTGCCTCGACTTATATTCGGGTCGACTTATACTCGAGTATATACGGTACATAAAACATATGCCCTCTACTTTGCTGTGCAAGATCCCAGGGTTGATGCTCTTTCTAAACCCCGATGGCTATCTTCAAAAACCAATCAATTAAATCTTGCCACCAGTTTATTGGAAGGAAGACAGAAAGCTGTTGCTGGATGACTTGGAAATTTTTCTTAGGAAATATACAATCTGAGGCCTGACATTTGCACAATGAGTTACTATAACTCACTTGGGCTTGAGAGTTCTTTTTAATAAATAAATTTTATTAATTTTACAATTAAACAAAGCAACAACACATACACAAATGAAAGAAAAAGAAAGAAAGAAAAGAAAATAGACAGAAAGAATAGAAAACAATTAAAAACATTCTCATCTTCCACAGTTTGTAAGATCTCTTTTTTTTTTCCCATAACCCTTAATTTATGCCATATACACACACCTAATCTTTACATATATCTATATATCACTGCTATAGGTTTATCCTACCCTCTTTTGCCTTATAGTGTAAAATCTATCTTTGGTCAATCCAATTGTACCAACAGTTCCAGCTATCGTAGTATATTGAGGTGTTGTGACTGGGAGGTTTGAGCCTGATGTGTGCTTTGAGTCTGATGTGTCAGAAGACACAGGTTCAAGTGATGAGGAAGGTTTGGCATTAGGATTTGAGCCTGCTTTAATGGGAGATGCAGATGTGAGCCAGGAGGATGTGGAAGTGTTGGAATCACCTTCCTCTCCAGAACCTACCTCATCAATTATGCCTCAGGTATCAGCAGATGATCGGCAGAACGTGCCGGAGTCCTTGGGTGATGATCAAGCCGATGAATGTTGGGTTGATGTAAGGACCAGACGTAGGCTGAGACGTCAAGCACAAATTGAAAGGAAACGTCAAATCAGGGACTGAGTAGAGAGACTGACACACTCCTTTAAGGAATATAAGGAGGCATGTTAGCTTGGAATCCCTATTCGGGTCAAACTTTGTTAGTCACATTCGCAGTTTGGAAAAAGTTTTCTGTTTATCCTTCGGCTCTGATTTATAGTGCTGCTTGTTATCTGGACTTGCAGACAGCTTCTGGGAAAGCTGCCAAGGAGGACTTCAGCCAGAGGAAAGTTAACTCTGTTGTTCCTGATATTGTCTGTTCGTGTTTTTTCCTTTGAACATTTGGACTCTCACCTTGTGGCCACAGGTGAGACAGAACATCTTTGTTTTTATCTTTTTATCTTTGTTTTTTAGTGCCAAAGTTAGTTTGTCCATTTCTGCACAACTTGAGATTTTTTGGATGATCATTTCGTTTGATGGCGCCTGAGGCTGCTTCCAATATTGGGCGAAGGCTAATCTGGCCTCTGTTAAGATGTGTATTGTTATGTATTTCGCTTTTTTGGAAATTTGTTTGTCAAAGATCCCTAACCAGAAGGACTCTGGTTTGTATTCGATCTGCTCTTTTGTTATTTCTTCCAGCCAAATTTTGATTTTCTTCCAATAACTTTGGGCTTCCATACATGACCACCACATATGGAAAAAGGTTCCTTCTTTTTTTTTGCATTTCCAGCAAATTGGACTCATTTTGGGGTGCATCTTCGCTAACCTCGAAGGAGGGAGATGCTATCTATAAAACATTTTATAGGCATTTTCCTTATATGCTACTGATTTTGTGATCTTATTATTTCTACCCAGACCTTTTCCCATTCCATTAAGGTGATGCTGCGTCCTACATTCCTACTCCAGGCAATCATGTTCCCTTTTACAATTTCTTCTAATTCAACTTCTAATAAATAATTATAAAATTTTGCTATATTTTTTTTGCCTGATCCTAATAAAATTTGATCTAATTGTTGGAGCTTGTTGTTGATTCTGAATTCTTTCTTATCCTGTTTGTATCTACTTTGAATTTGAAGGTATGCCCACTGATCAATTTTTTGTCCTTGCTCTTGAAGTTCTTGCCTCGATTTCAAATTTCCTTGTGTGTCCAATAGGTCCTTATATTTAATCATTTTGGTGATATCCAAATTGTTTGGGTGAATCATCGCCTCTATTGTTGAAATCCAGATTGGTACTTTTATATAGTGTTTTTTCCGTATTTTCTTCGAATTAGTTAATAATGAGTCTCTGATTAGATGTCTATGGAAATATTTTTGACTAGTTTTCCCTACATCCCATAGAAAAGTGTGCCACCCCCTTTGCAAATCATGGCCTTCTAAAAATAATATTCTCTTGTTAATTAAATTCACCCATTCCTTCAACCATGCTAATGAGGCAGCAATATAATACAACTCCCCTGCTCTTCATACCCTGCATTGCTTTTACATTTATTCTAGGTTTTTTCCCTTGCCAAATGAATTTAACAGTTATTTTGTTGAGTTCTTAAAAAAAAATTGTGTAGTTTAATTAGGATCGTCTGAAATAGGTATAGGAATTTAGGACGAATATTCATTTTAATGGTAGCAATCCTGCCTAATAATGAAAGTTGCAGCTTACCCCATGATTCTAAGTCCTTCTTTACCTGTTGCATCAATTTATCATAGTTATTTTCTTTGAGCATCTTGCAATGTGCTGTCAACCATATTCCTAAGTATTTAACTTTCTTTGTCACTTGTATTTCCATAACTTCTTCTAATTGTATTTTCTGTTTTCTCTTAAATTTTTAGTCATTAATTCGGTTTTCTTCCTATTAATTTTGAGTCCTGCTACCGCTCCAAATTGTTCTAATTCATTCATCAATTTTTGTCCTCTATCTATTGGTTCTTCAATAAAAAAGATCATATTGTCCGCAAATGCTTGCAATTTATATTCTTTCTTTTTTTTTTTGAAACAAATTTTTATTAATTTTAAAGATAAAACAACACATCATTAACCAGTAAATACATAAACACATAAAACCTCTTAATATTGTAAGTCCTTACAAGTCAAACAAAACAATATTTTTATACAGCATAATTCCAATTTATCCCATCCCCATATGGACACACAAATATCTTTCATCAAATTTCTCATTATTTCTCTTTACTTCTATTCAATTTCATTTCTCTTCCATATTTATCCATTTTATAGTCATCATATTCTTTTCTTTCTGGCTTGTTTAAATTATTCTCATCTAACATTCCTCCAAGGTTTTATTAATTCTTTTTTCCTTTTTTTTTTTTAATAAAAAACAAATTTTGTTAGTTTTATCATAAGCATAATACACAAACATACAAACACAAAACATAAAACATAGACAAAACTAAAAGATCTTTTCTGAAGGTTGTCTGTTCCCGGGTTAAAACTCTTTACACAGACACAAATTCAAACATCATATTCAACCTAAATCTCCTTCCATATCTTATTATCATTTTTTTTTTATATATATGTATATAAAAACCATTTTTATCAGTTTTCTAAAAACAATGCACACAAAATCAAGGCATAACAGCTTATAAATTCTTTTCTAAAAAAAAATAATAATGATAGACCAATAAAACATAACATTTCAAGATTATAATATTAATATTTCATATAATATTAACTTCATATCTTGTCCCTACTTCTCTTTTCCATCCAAATTATTTATCAATTAAAATTTTATTGCCTTTTATCAATATACAAAATCAAAAGAAAAGCATATATATCCTTCCATTATTACCATTTTCAACAACATTCTTTGTCTGTTCTATTTCCAAACATCCATTCATCTTTTTTCTTTTACTATACTTCTCCTGTACAATTGGAGTTACATCTATAACTCATTACCTAATTTAAAAATACTACATATAAATCTTTCTTGGGATTCTGTTTAAAAGGTTCTAAAATTACATAATAAATTTTTTATTCTAAATATACATATAAAAACACACTCTTATATACCCTCCAGAATCCCTCTTTTAATCTAAATTAAATTCACCCATTGTCTCTAAATAAACTTTTTTTTTTTAAATCTTGCTTCCCCCCATTAAGGCTTCTCCTCCCCCCTTTTCTCTCTTGCTTATTCTTCTCCTTGCCCTTTCTACCCCTTTGCTTTTTCTCTTCGCTTTTCTTGCTCCTTTTCCTTTGCTTTCTAACCTTGCCTCCATCTTTTCGCTCATTTTTCTCTCTTTTGGTTGTTTTTATAATTCTTAAAAACCCCTTTTTCTTATCCTTTTTCTCCTCCTCTCCGGAAGGAACCCATTGTTCATCAAAGATGGCTTCTTCTTCCTCTTCTTCCTTGTCCCAGTCCTTCTGCTGCATAATCAACTTTTCAACAGAACATAACGCCATTTCTAAGAATTGGAACAAAGCGCCCAAAGTATCTTCTTTTTTATATTTTTGATAGTCAATCTCTAGTTCATCCACAGACAATGCCATTATGAAAAGGGAAAACTTTTTCCAAAACAACCACAAGTATTTTTAATCCAGGACAATCAAAAGCAATTAAAAAAAAGAAAAAAGTTCCAAAAGTTAATACTTTTCTTCCTTCTTCTCTTTCTCTTTCTAAATTAATTTTTAATCAAAGAGGTCCAATTACCATATATCTTCTTTTGGGATCCACCAAGACATTCTAGACAGTCTCCTCCTTTTTCAGTTTCTGCTCCAATTTTTTTTTTCTCCCTTCCCACTTGCAATAACAATTTTAAATAATCAAAAATCCATACCTCCAGCAAAAATTTTCCAATTTCTTAAATTTTTCAATGTCCAAAAATCCCTTTGTCTCTTAGCTTAGCTTTCAAAGCAATCCACTTTCAATGTCTAATATATCCAAATATTTCTGCTTTTTCCGTGGGATGGGAGAGTAAACAAAAATAAAAAAAAAGAAAGTTCCCTTTGACAGCTTCTCCGCCGCTTTCGATCTTCTTAGGAAAACAATGTATCCTCCAGCAACAAGCAGCTCAATTCCAGGCAATTTAAAAGTTGTTACTTGACCCGGCTCAGACAGAACTTTCACTTTTCACACTTCCTCCAGCACAGTTCTTACCCGGTTGCTGGCTTCTTCGTGGCGGCCATTGCTGACCGCCGCTCCACCGCCTTGGGAAAAAGGGGTTTTTCCGGAGAAGGGGGGGTCTGCGATGCCCCCACCTCCCTAACCGGCTCCCCTCTATCTTCAGCTGTCCCTACAGGGCAGCCTTAACCCCCTGACCCATCTGGATCGGGGGTACCTCGGCAGCTAGCCAGCAGGAATCACGAGCTGTCGCGAATTCCTGCTGCCCCGAAGCCACGCAAACCGGAAGTCCAATTTATATTCTTTCTTGACCCTTAATCCTTTTACATCTGGGTTCCATCTAATTCACGTTAATAATGTTTCTAATGATAATATGAAGAGGAGGGATGAGAGTGGGCAGTCCTGTTTAACTCCTTTTTCTATTTTTATTGGGCAAGTATATTCCCCGTTTATTATAATATTAGCTTGTTGTGTGTCATAAATAATTGTTATAATATTTTCAAATTTGGTGCCTAGGTTCATATTGTAAATTTTTTGGATTAAAAATTGCCAATTTAAATTATCGAAGGCCATCTCTGCATCTAAAAACATAAGTGCAATTTGTTTTTCGGGGTGAGCTTCATAAAATTCTAGGACATCTAACACTGTTCTTAAATTAGTCCTGATTTGTCTGGTAGGGAGAAATCCATTTTGGTCTTCATGTATATGCGCATTTAACATTCTTTTTAATCTGTTTGCTATAATAGAGGTGAATATTTTATAGTCGGTGTTTAACAGTGAGATCGGCCTATAATTGTTTATATATCTAGGATCCGTATCCTCCTTTGGGATCAGCGAAATCAATGCCCCCCTCCATGAGTCCGGCATCCTGGCTGCCAATAAAACATCGTTAAAAACTTCTACCATAAGAGGTCCAGTTTGTTCTGCAATTGCCTTGCACAACTCCCCTGGGATCCCATCTGGGCCCGGGGGTTTGTTGTTTTTCTGGTTCTCTATTGCTGATTTCAATTCTGACCAAGTAATGTCTTTGTTTAATAGTTCTACCATTTCTTCCCCAATTGCTTTGTCCTTCATTTCATCTAAATAGTTTCTTATTCTGTCCTCATTAACATCTTCCTTTTTATATAAATCTTCAAAATACTTATGGGCAATTTCTTTTTTCTGTTCTATCTCCTGCTGTATATCCCCCTTACTGTCTATTAGCTGATATATCAATCTCTTTTCTTTCCTTTTTTTTTAGTTTATAAGATAGCCATCTTCCTGGCTTATTAGCATGCTTGAATACATTTGTCTAGTCAAATTCAAATTCATAATCATTTTCTCTTGTTCAGTTAAATTCAATTTGTGTTTAGCTATCATCTGTTTTTGCAATTTTGAATCCTTTGGGGTACTCTGTAATTGAGTTTCTAGTTCCTTAATTCTTTGTTGTAATTTGTTTTGTTGGGCATATTTTTCCTTATTTCTCTTGGCATTATACGAGATTGTTATACCTCTTATTACTGCCTTCATTGTATCCCAAATGTTTTGTTTCATGGTTTCTCCATTATCATTTTCCTTTAAAAAATAATTTAATTCCTCCTTAAGTTTGTTGGTATATTCTTTTTCTCTTATTAATTGGGTATTTAACATCCATCTTCTCTTTGGTTTTGCCCTACCCTTCCATATTATCTGAATTGGATTATGATCTGCCCATTCATTAGGTAAAATTTCAATCTCTTTTATCTCATTTGCTATTTCCCTGTTCATCCATGCCATGTTGATCCGTGTCCATATTTGGTGGGGATTTGAATAGAATGTGAATTGTTTTTTCTCGGGGTGTAATCTTCTCCATATATCAATCAAGTTTAGCTCCTTCATCATTTCCCTACAAATCTTAGGAAGCTCTCTTTTCTCCCCTTTATTCTTCCCCCCGTTACTATGGTCTTTTTGATGATCAGCAATAGAGTTGAAATCTCCTATGATACAAATATTTCTTTTTTCCAATCCTACCATTTTTCCATACAGATGTTTAAAAAACTCTTTTTGATCTCCATTCAGGGCATAGATTACCACTAAGAGAATTGGGATGGCATTGATCCAGATCTGCAAACCCAGAGTTCTTCCCTCAGAATCTGAGCATAATAACTCAGCTTTCAAGTCCTCTTTAACATATACAGCAATCCCTTTCTTTTTTCCCGTGTCCGCTGGTGCGGTAAATAACTTCCCTAATTTTGGGCATTCTAAGTGTTTTTCATCTGTTTTTTTTATGAGTTTCTTGTAGGCATATTATATCGGCATTTTGTTTGGTTAATTTAGCTAGTATCCTTTTCCTTTTTATTGTCGAATTTAAACCATTTATATTAATTGATAGTAATTTTTTTTCTTCTTCCATTTATTTAATTCTGTTTCACTCTTTTCTTGTAATGACACCAATCTCTCCTTGTGTCTGAAGGTGTGTAGATTCTTCTCTCTCCTGATGTAGATAAGTATTTCCTTGGTTTCCTGCAATTATGATCTTGCTGGGAGTTTGTTTCCAATTCCTCCTTACTGCTCTGATCTTCTGGACCCACCAGCTGTTCATAGAAGTCCTGGGCCTTTTCCATGGAATCTATTTTAATTTTCCTTTCTTTTCAAGACACTAACATCCCTTCTGGGATAAGCCATTTGAATTTAATTCTTTTCTGGTTTAAATAAGCTGCTAGAAACTTGTAATCTCGCCTTTGTTCTCTTGCTCTTCTCAGTATCTGTTTGAGAATTATGATTTCTTTACTTTTGTACATGATTCTTCCATTTCTAGACATTCTGTAAATAATATCCTGGACACTTCTTCTCGTTAATCATATATGGACTTCTCTTGGGCATTTGTGGTGTCTTGCATAATTGGTACTGACCCTATAAACTTCGTCAACTCCCTTAGGATGTCATCTTTGTCCTGCTCCAATAATCCAGCCAGTATTTCCACCATTAGATGTTCCAAGTCTTCTTCTCTGGATTCCATCACATTTTGGAATCTCAGGTATTTGGCTGCCTTGTCCATCTCTAGGAGGACCAGTGAGTCCTCCATTTGTTTACTCGCATTCTTTAGTTCTTTATCTACCCTTTCTAATTTCCGTTCGTTCAGTCCTTTTCTCTACCTCTTTTATTGTTGCTTCATTTTTCTCCAAGGCCTGCTGCAATATTCCAACTTTGCCCTCTACTTTGAAGATGTCCACTTTCATTTCTGCCTTTAATTTCCCCATCTCCTCTTTTAGTTCATTAATGTCTGCTCTCGTCTCATTATGGTTTTTCATCATTGTTTCTCGCAGCTTCATCATCGATTCCTATAAGGTCAGAAACATTGCTTGGATGTTGGCATTCGAGATGTTGGCTTGTTTCTCTACTGGTAATGTTTCTTCTATGGTTTTTTGTGCCATAGGTGAAGTTGTTGTCAAGGTACTTGTCACTGTTGGGTTCACCTTCCTTCCAGTTTTCAGAGCTATAGTAGTTGTGGAAGTCATTTCCTTTAAGATTTGTTTTTGTTGTTGGACTATGTTAAGTATATTATCCCAAATTAACATTCAGTGATATAATTTCTATGTTAAAATTGACCGGTATCTAATTACTTGATCTACCTGTCTACTGGGTAGCTTTATTCTTAACTAGTTACTGGGATGTATATTTTATTTTAGATCCTGATTCTAAATCAAATATATAATTTGTATGATCTGTGCTCAACCTCTATACTTCACTTCATGTAATAAATATTTGTATCAAATCCAACTGTATCTAAATATTATAAATCTATATGTACATTTATCTAATTTTATCTTAAATGTTAAATATTCTTGAACACAGCTAATATTACATTCGTAATTATAGTCACACAATAAATTGTAATAATATATAGAACCCTATACTTATTAATTAACTAATACTTAATGTTCTTACTATTTCCCCTATATATCTGGTCAAAATATAACAATCTCTGTTATTAATAAGTCAATTAAATCAATTAATTCAATTATTTAACAATCTAATACAACAATATTCCTTTACTCAGTATGCATATTTATAATCATAAAGAGAGAATAAAGAAAGAGAGATAATTCAACCTAACACCAACCTAGTAAAAAAGAAGGAAGAAGAAAAAAAATTGATCAGATATATACAAGAAAAAAGGGGAGTAAATGGAAAAGAAAGGAGGGAAATCTAGAGGTAGGATTTTGGTTTTTCGTCTCTCAATTTAAGAGGTTTCACTCCAAACACACCGGGGGGGGGGGGAATGCTGAATAATAACTGCAGTTATGCGGTATCCCCACTCATTCAGAAGCTTCCAATTTTGCTTTCTATCTTAACGTTCCTAAGTTCAATTGTCCTGGTTTTCTTCAGAAAAAAGAAACACCTCCTCAGATAGAACAGTATTCTTCCAAAGATCTATTAAGTAGTTTGTATCAGTTAAATTAGTTATATTGTTACAACCACTTCAGCGTTTCTGGCGCCGTGCTGTCTTTTTTCCTGTCGACTTCAGTCTTCTTCCCATCTCCGGTTCAATAAAATCTGTCCAAATAGAAATCAAATGAAATAGTCTGAACCCTCCACGGCTTCCAGGGTCTTTCCGGATGCTGATCTCCCAATCTCATAGATTTCTCTTTTTATTCGTTATTGTCCTCACTTTCTCTTCTGTCTGCTGAGCCCGTTCACTTTCACTTGTCTCGGCTTCACTTTTAGCTGCTTTCTTTTAGGGCTCCAGACAGACACTTGTGACACTTATAACAGCCTAATACCAGTCTGTAACTTTCCAATCCTCCTCTCCGCCGCTATTTTTCTCTACCACTCTCTTCCCAAACGATCTCGCAAATTGTCACTCACTCGTTTCTTTGCATCGGTGGCAGTCCGGACTTCGGAGCCACCATTAATAGGAGGCTGTTCTTGCTTGTTGGGCTCTGGAGGGCTTCCTCTTCACTGCAGGGGGGTTGCCTTCCCCACACTGCAGCCTGAGGCTTCCCCACACCGGCACGAATCTCTCCGGGACTCGAGTACCCTCAAAGGATCGCACCAACTGCAAGAAGAGATTAGCTGAAACCGTGAACGGGTTGCTGCACCTCTGCTTGTCCTTGCCTTGCCACCGCTGCTCCTACGTCTGATATTTCTACTCCAAGCTATCATATTGCCTTTGACTACTTCCTTCTCTAATTCTATCTCTAATAAGTAGTTGTAAAATTTGGTTATATTTTTTGTATCTGAACCTAGTAAGATTTTATCTAATTGTTGTGGCTTACTGTAGATTCCAAAAACTTTCTTATCCTGTCTATATTTATTTTATATTTGAAGGTAAGCCCACCGGTCTATTCGTAGCCCTTGTCCTTGGAGATCTTGCCATGATTTTAAAGTTCCTTGTGCATCCAGTAGGTCTTTATATTTTATCATCTTGTTAATATCCAGATTGTTTGGATGTATCATCGCCTCCCTCGTTGAGATCCAAATCGGAATCTTTAGATAGTGTTTTTTCTTTCTTTTATTCCAATTAGCCAATAAAGAGTCTCCAATTACATGTCTTTGGAAGTAATTCTGTTTGGTTTTCCCCATGTCCCAAAAGAACGCATGCCACCCCCTCTGTAAATCATGGCCTTCTAGAAATAATATTCTTTTATTCGATAAATTTACCCATTCTTTCAGCCATAGTAAGGAAGCTGTGCTGTGATATAATTCCCAATTTGGGAGTGCCATGCCCCTCCCCCCGCTCTTCATATCTTGCATTGCTTTTAAATTTATTCTTGGTTTTTTCCCTTGCCAAATAAATTTTGCTGTTATCCTATTATTGTAGGATATCCTATCCTACAAAGTATTTTTTATGTATTTTTATTGGTATTGTCTGGAACAAATAAATAAATTTAGGAAGAATAATCATTTTAATAGTGGCATAGAGTAATTTAGTTAGAACACTCCGTACTAATTTTACGTGCTGTTCCATTGTCTCGGTGTAAATTGAAATATTGTTCAAGTACACCAACACTCCATGGTACAAGTGTTCATGTAATGCCTCATTGATCAATTGCATAAATACCACAGGAGTTCCCTGTAGTCCGAAAGGCATAACATTAAAATAAAAGCTACCAAGGGGACAATTGAAGGTAGTCTTCTCGTCCCCAGGCCGTATTCAAACACGGTAGTATGCCTCCCATAAATCCAGTTTCGTAAAATATTTCCCGATAGCCAAGGTAGCCAATAGCTCACTAATCAACGGTGGATAATTTATATTCTATCCACACAAATAGTATTCAGACCCCTAAAGTCAGTGCACAGGCATAAACCCCCATCCTTTATCTCCCTAAAGAGGATAGGGGCTACATATGTGACTGTCCTGTTTGGATGAACTCGTAAGCTAGATTTTTATCCAGATGTTGTCTCATTTCATCCATTTCTCTCAGGGTCATTGCGTACATGCAGGGTTTTGGGAACTTCGCACCTGGGATCAATTTGATCGCACAATCAGTTTTTCTATGGGCTAGCAGGGTTTTGCACTCATTTTCACTAAACACTTCTGCCAGATCTTCGTAAACCTCTGGGTATGATGGATTATTGGGCTCGGTTACCGTGGCCACCATCTTCCTCTGCTTTGGTTGGGGAGGGTCAGGACCTATCAATATCAGCAGTTTACGGAAACCCCCTTCCACCATATTGTAGGCTCCCATTTATATAAGTACACAAGCCCCAGAATAAGTGCCTCTCTCATCTCTGGCACAACAATAAATCTTAGCTGCTCCCAATGTGTTCCTATTTCTAACCGGACAGGGGTGATCATTAAGGTAGCTGGGGCCCCACCTAGCAAAGACCCATCCACCTGTTCAAACCTCATAGGCACAGGGAGAGGTACTACTGATAACCGCATTTCGTTAACTCGTTGACTAAACAGCGAAACATATTGACCCCTTGTACCTGTGTGTAAGTCTTCCAACACCATAGGTATGATGAATGGTCTTATTGGAGCACTTACAATCGTGTCCTCTTGACTGTCATCACCACTATCATATAGGCCTGACACTACTTGAGACTGCTGACCATCATGCGTCTTTTTCTCTCTAGAGTGCCCCTCTGTCTTGTCCATCTGTGAAATTCCTTGGGACCTTTTACTACTGGCTGTTCCCTGTGTTGTTCCTCTCCCTACGAAACCTGTTTGTGTTACAGCCCCAGCAGGAACCCTAGCTGTCTGCCTCAGAGAACCTAAGTATATGGACGGACAGTCCGCCACCCGATGGCCTAATCCATTGCAGTGGAAACACCTCAAGGGTAACAGACCCTTGATATTAGCATTGCCTTCTTCAGCTCTACTGTGTCCTGTTCCCATGTTAGAATCTCCCCCCCACACACACACACATTAATCTTACGAATACTTTCTGGTCTAGGCTTAAACTCCCTTAGCCCAATTTCCAATTCCACTACAGTTTTGTACCAATCCACCAAACACTGGGTAATGTCCCTATATAGACAGGCCTGCCTCAAGCCCCGATCCAACCTGACCCTAAACTCACGGATCAACAAACGTTCCAGCCAGGACCTCAATTTTCCTGCTATCCGTTGGAATTTCTTTACATATTCCACAGTGGGCCTCACCTCCTGCCTCAGCGACATCAAGGCTTCTTCATTCTGGTGGACCCTAGACCTATCTTCAAACTGGGCCCTTAGGGCATCCAGAAACAAACCAACATCCGCTAATTCTCTAGTGTGGCATCTCCTGTCAAAACCCCTGTGATGGCGACAACAATTGATCATGGCGATGACTAGCATGTAGAATATAGTTCAAGGTGGTTGACAACCTGACTTAAGAATAACACTACTCGATTGGGGTTTCGGTCAAATGTTGTTTGTAATGGTGGAGCCCCCCACACCATATACTGTGGCCAGTGTCCAGACACTCCCTGGGGTCCCCATGATGGCTCCTGTTGTCTATGCCTAGAAGAGACTTCCCCCTCATCCTACTTTGGAAGTAATCTGTTTAGAGCCTTGTACTCGGGATTCCAACATGCCTACTACATCAGCCAATGACGAATCAAACCCCCCTGCAGTCTCTCCCCCTGTTCTCATACTCATACTATGCTCCTACCTTCCCGGGGCATGGAGTTGAAAATTAGAAGAACTTTATTGTTATTGTACAAGTACAACAAAATTGTGGATGCACCACAGCAACTGTTCGCAATACAATAAAACCAAAGCACTGAAAAATGAAGATAAGAAAAATAGAGTACCCATGTCTCCATTTTTAATTTGAGAGTACAATATCTACGAATATACACAAAATACACATCCAACACTGACTGTAACGCTTAGCCAAGTATAATACACAAGAGATCGATTGTACTGTAATATGTTATTATACATCTGAATGGGGTATTGAGATTTCACATCTTTTCACATCTTAGTAAGGTAGTGATTTTGTGTTTATCTGCGGTTTGGATGGCCCAGGGAAAGAAACTATTTGTTAGTCTAGTGGTGTGGGATTTTATTGACCTAAAATGCCATCCAGATGGCAGCAGGCCAAAAATGCCGTCCAGATGGCAGCAGGATATGAGGGGTCTTCTATGATGGCCTTGATTCTGCTTTGGCAGCAGAGGGTATCCTCTGATCTCAACCCCCCCAGACTATCCCAAGTGCTCTTGGGGGTATGTTCTCTGATGTTTAATTCCCCGTATTTCATACGTAATAATTCTAAAGTGCCAGCCCCTAGGCTAATGGTGGAGGTGCTCCATTCATCTTCATCTGCTATCCGGCGTTCCTTTCACTTATTGAAAGTTCCAGCAGCCAAAGGCAAAAAAGCAGGAGGCTTTCCTTGTGTACCCCTCACACCCATGTCCTCCTGAAAATCTAGTCCACTTTTTTTTCTCCTTCCAAATTTTGGGTCTTACAACCCGTTGGGAGTCCTCTTCGCTTTCTCCCTTTGCATTTCTTGTTCCACCAGCAGGTGGCATGTCATCACCAGGTTAGACTGGGAGCTTCTCATTCTCCCCTGTCCCCTGGAACAGTCTCCTCTCCTTCCTCCACTGCAGCCAACTGCAAGCCTTCATTCACATTAGTGCCCTCAGCCATCGCTTCACAGTTCACTGTATTAAGAAAAGCAGTTATCTGTGAATTCCCATACCACAATGTTTCAACCATCACCACCCCAACCATCACCATCACCAACTGGCACCAACACCACTCCACAACATTGTTCTGAATATCCCCATGCCAAACAAAAAAACCCCAAACCCTGGCATCTTCCCATAGCTTCACTGTCGTCTTCCATATCCACGTCATCATTCAGTGTCTCGGCAACTCTGGTCCAGAAACAAGGAAGTGAACGGCAAACGATCCCACACATTTCAAATAGTTCATCACAATCTGTCACAAGCTACGTACAAGTGAGTGGGATGTCCTGCTGGCTAACATCCCAGGAGCGTGGACTCGTGCAGGAATGCAGAGGTGCGGGCGGCTCTGTCGCCAATCACCGGAGGTGCGGGACACTCGTATACGCTGACATTTTCTTGTGTTTCATAAGTTTTTTTCTTATAAGTTGCTAGTAATTTAAAACAGTGGTGAGTAACTTGTAATCCCAGGATCACATTTCCACAGAACCACCTTTTTTGCCTTAGATTATCTTTTGTCTGCACCAGTGAATTAATTTTATCTTCATTTTTATATAAGAAAAATTAAAAATATAGTGCAATCCTAAAATAGATTTAATACAGTTGACCATATAAGAAAAAATCCAGGAATGGCCAACCTCACACATGTACCTGGTCTCATTCACGTTGCACCATTACTGAACCATTTTTTTCTTGGTATTCTTCTACACCTTACTAAATATCAGCTGCACAACCAACAAAACATTGCATAATTTGATTTAAAATATGCAAGCATATGTGTATGTAACTTGCTGTGGATTTTTTAAACACTTGTAATATAATCAACTATAATCAGCATTGTGATGCTGATATTATGACTATGGAAACTCACTGCTTGTTTTCCGACAGGTTCAAAACTGTCTATAGATCCAATCATTACAGTGGAGGGGCTTAGAAAGCGAGTGAGCCGTAATCCAGTAGAATCTGCTATGGAGCTGAAGGAGAAGCGGTCTCGCACTCAAGAAGCCAAAGAAATCAGGAGAGCTCAGAAAGATGCAGCTGGCTTCTTGGACAAGAGTACATCTTCTACACTGGTCAAATTCGCCAGTCGAAACAGGCATCTAGACACTATGCTTGAGAAGGGAGAAGTGGTTGACTTTTCCTCCCTTAGTTCTTCCGATCAAACACCTTTGACCAGCCCATCTCCTTCTCCTTCTCTGGATTTTTCTGCTCCTGGAACTCCAGCGTCGCATTCAGCTACACCTAGCCTGCTTTCAGAAGCTGATCTTATTCCAGACATAATGCCACCCCAGGCCCTTTTCCATGGTAAAATCAATTTTTAAGTTTCCTTATCTGATCATTTTTACTAGATTCATTTTCATAAACATGTTTTGAGTATAGTTGTACTACTGAGATGTGTAATGTTTGTTAAGAATGTATATAGGACAAAGAATATATAATTTTCATAATTGTAGCGCTTGAGAAAATAAAACTATTTATATAAATAAACACTTAACATAGAAAATATTAATACATCTTTTTTCTTTCCTTTTTTATTAAGACACATTGATAAATAAAATAGCAATTAATATATGAAAGGAAACATTGAATAATTTTTAAAAGCCCACAGTTTGGAAATGTATCTAAATAGGTTGATAGTGTTAAGAAGAATTTAAAGATATTAAACATAATCATTATACTTTGCCCAGAAAGACATTCCTGTAGACAGAAGTGTGCCATATTTGTCAGAGTATAAGATGACCTTGGTTTAGAGGAGGAAAACAAGAAAAAAATGGTTTTTTGCCTCCACGGATCCTGTTTTTGCTCTTCCTGATGTCCGGAAGCACTCCGCAGGCCAAAAACGTGCCTATTTTTGGCCTCACAAACCCTCGATGCATCCCGTTTTTGCCCTCCCCGGCATCCAGAAGCACTCTCCAGACCAAAAATGGACGCATTTTTGGCCTGCAGAGTGCTTCTGGTTGCCAGGGAGGATAAAAACAGGACCCATGGAGGCCTCTGGAGCCAAAAACGTGCCCATTTTTGGCCTGCAGAGTGCTTCTGGACACCAGGGAGGGCAAAAATGGGACACGCAGAAGCTTTGGGAGGCCAAAAATGGGCCATATTTGCTGTATAATACACACAGATATTTCCACTCACTTTTTTGGGGTGTGGGGGGGGGACATCTTATACTCCTAAAAATATGGTAATATTATTATTATTGTTATTATTATTAACTAAATTTATCACAATCTCATTTTGAAGACTCTGGTCAGTAATAATATTAGTAATAAGTGTTTTGACAGAGCTTCAAAATTCAGTGTACATGTTTGATTAGCATTTTTAAAACATTATATCATTAAAAATGATGTCTGATTATAATATTCATTAGGTGTACACTATGCACGTTTTCTCTGTGTTGAGATGTGGAAAATGGACCAACTTTTAAATGGCTGTTTTGAATGTTCTGAATAACACATAGAAGTATTCCAATTGTTCTGGGTGCTATATTTGGACTTTTCTTTTGAGGCTTGCAATTGAATTTGCCAGTTCAGCAGTAAGGAGTAGAGATGCCCTCGCTGCTATTATCTGAATTATCTCTGGATAGAGTGATTTTAGGAGTGGTGTGTGGGACAAAACATTAAAGTATCAAAAGGCTCAATAAAGAGTCATTCTGAATCTAGATGCTGCTACTGGAGGACTACCTTCGTGCTGGTAGAATTTCACTGCTGAGTATATCTGCCTATCTTCATCCCGTTTTGATAGAGCTTTTAAAAATGTTCTTTAGATTTCTCTTAATTTTAAAACAGTGTGGCGCATACTAGCAGAACGGCATAAAGGAAGAATTCATTTTCTTTCTGAGCAACCAGTGCTAAAATCTGACTGAACCTGGCAATGGCTGCCTGGTGGTTTCTTGCCAACCAAGCAAGAATGTTATGGGCAAGTGATGTGGTTACACTTCATGGGTCATATCTGGTTGTGACTTGATGGAGTAAATCTTAAAATGAAACACTTATTATTGGACTTTTCTGGCTTTTCTTAGGTTGAAGAATAAGAGATAAGCTCCTTACTTTACAATCCTGAATATTTTTAGCCTCTAAAACAATGTCTGGATTAAGCCCAAGGTGAAACATTAGTGCTGCCCCTCTAAATAATTTCACTTATTTACTACATTGCCTGGGAGATATATATTACATGAAGACCCTTGTGACTCTGTGTAATTCTTCAATCTCTGCAACTCCACTGTGTTGAGAATTACTTGACTGACCAACTACTTTGCTGGTCTGTCCATTATCATTGGAGCGACTTGCCCCATGCATCTTACCTGGAGCAGCATACCAATATGAGTTTACTGGAATAGCATACCAGTGTTACTCATATCAATGATGTTTGTTGAATCATCCTTGGTATTAAACTATCTGAACTAAAATGAGTTTTAAACACTATAATTTATCCATCCAAGGGACTGAGCGTAATTAAATATAATTACGTTTAACATTTAAAAAGCAGAGACAAATGTTTCATTATAGCTACAATCAGATTTAAATAAAACTATCCTTAGTTGTAGGGTTGTTTAATTTTTCAACCAATATAAATACTACTGATTTACAGAAAGTTGTACAGATAATCATTGACTAATGACTCAATTGAGCTCCAAATTCCTGTTGATAATTGACATAGTTGTTAAGTAAGTTTTGCCTGATTTTGTGACCTTTGTTGCCACTCCTGCTAAGTCAATCACTGCAGTTGTTAAGTTAGTCAGATAGTTAAGTGAATCTTCCTTCCACATTAACTTTGCTTGTCAGAAGATCATACGATCCTTGGACATTGCAACTATCAAAAAGGTGAGTCAGTTGCCAACTGTCTAAATTTTGATCATGTGACCATGGGCATGCTGTGATGGTTTTAAGTGTGAAAAATGGTCTTAAGTCATTTTTTCAGTGCCGTTATAACTTCAAATGGTCACTAAATAAACTAGTAAGTCAAAGAGTACCTATATTTTAGTTTTCTGTTGTTTTGTAAAAATTGGGATATTAATTTTATCTCACACTTTGTCAAAAAAAAAAAAAAAAGCAAAGTTGACATTTTCAGAATTTCCTAGGCATAAACATTTACTATGTACAGGAAACGTATTTGATTACAATATTACAGTATTTCTGAAGCATTTTGTTTTGTTTATAGATGATGAAGAGATGGAAAGTATGATAGACCCAGGAATAGAATATATCCCTCCATCTGGGGCATCAGGGGGAATGATCCAAAAGAAAATGAAGCTATCTGATAAGATTAAACAAGAGCTGATGTGTGAAGAAGGAAGAGCAGAGAGACTAGTCAATGTTGTGGAAAATCATAGTACACATGCCTTCCTTCAAGACCAAAGTCTAAACAAGCGGAAGACCCAGCAGGCTCATAAGGATTCTCAGTCTAAATACACTTCTATTGGTATCTATGAAGAAAAATTTCTTTTGAGGAATTTGGAAGCCTGTCTAAATGCAGCAGACATAACTCCTGAGGTTCGGAGGCTGAGACGCAAGCTGATAGTCCGAAAGATGAAACGAGAGAGAGGTCTTCCCCTTTTTAACTTGGACGATATTGTGAATTCTGCTCTTATCTTGGTTGATCAGTTTTATGGAACCAAGGGAAGACATGCTGGCTATCTGCCAGCAGATTATACAGTATATAAAACTTCTTGCCAGGCTTTCCGGATTTTGGATCGATATCAGGTTCCTGTTTTCTGTTGTTATTATCACTACCATTATCGTAAACTACTATACATTATCTCACTTTTCTCCTAGGAACTTATAGTGATGCCTTTTGAAATCTCCCCCATGTCATAACAACAACCTATGAAGTAGCTTGAGCTGAGACAGAGCAATTGGCTCAAAATCTCTGTATTTTATTAAGTTATTCTGTATATATAGTTCAATATGTATGAGACAATTTGGTGCCATGGTTAAAGGCACTGGCGTACAAACTGAGAGTTGGTGAGTTTGGTCCCATTTTAGACACAGAACCATTTGGATGAGAGTGGGCCAATCACTCAGTCCTAATAAGAAGACAAGGACTAACCAAAAAATATTGCCCAGAAAACATTGTGAACTCTGATGGCAGGAGACAAGACTGACTTGAAGGGACAAATAATAAATTATCATCCGTTGTAACTTCCTGTGATAGGATGGAGCAATAATGCTAAACCACAGAATAATAGAGTTAGAAGGGATTTTGGAGGTCTTTTAGTGCAGGGGTTGCCAACCTTTTCGGACCTCAGGGACCACCAAACTCATACTTTTAAATCCTGAGGACCACTGATATGAAATTTTTAAAAAAGATAATATATTTAATTAAAAAAAATTATATTAAATATAAATGTAACACACACACACACACACACACACACACACATATATCTACACATACATACATACATACATGGTGTTCAGCTTTGTTCGGGTATTTTTCCACGTCATTATAGTTGTGCTTTTAAAGTTGTAGCAACGTTTCGGTAGAATCTCATCTTCCATCATCAGGCTTCTGTATTGTGTTTGTCGACGACAGATGACAGACGAACACAATACAGAAGCCTGATGATGGCAGATGGGATTCTGCCGAAACGTTGCTACAACTTTAAAAGCACAAATATAATGATGTGGGAAAATACCTGAACAAAGCTGAATACCGTGTATGTGTGTGTGTGTGTATGATGTATGTATGTATATATGTATATGTATGGTATTCAGCTTTGTTCAGGTATTTTCCCACATCATTATAGTTGTGCTTTTAAAGTTGTAGTGACATTTTGGCAGAATCTCATCTGCCATCATCAGGCTTGTGTATTGAGTTTGTCTGTGTGTCAGGCTTTCACAGCCGTTTCTGTTTTAAATTTGGTGCTAGCTTCCTGCTGTGTTGAAATGGTTTTTTCTTCATCCTGATTGGTTGGGAATCTTGGTCTGTGTTTATTGGTCTTGGAGTTTGCTGTGTTCTGCTTGATTGGTTTCTAATATCTTCGGTGTTTTGTAGCATTTTTTTTGTCTTGGTTGTCTGGCAACATTGTATTTCGTGTATTTTTAGTGCAGATTTTTTAGTGCGGCTTTGGTTTCGGGTGAATGGCCAGCTATCGTTTATTAGGAAACTAGGTTTCACCTGGGTGGCTGGTTGGGGTGTGTTTGGGCTGGAGGTATGGGCAGGGAGTCTGTTTGTGCCCAGGTGTTTGCTTGGCTTGTGGTGTGGAGATTTTTTTGTTTGTGAGTGCAGGCTTCGAGATAATTGACAGATAAATGCTTATTTAATTATAATAAAAAATATAACAAGAAAAGCAGAGTGTCGTCCCCCCCCCCAAAAAAATCTGGTCTTCTGTCATTTCATATCTCCCCCAAATCAGAGGAAACCTCTCCCTCCTTTGCCAGGTGTGGCTGCCTGGAGTTGGGGGAGGGAAGGAGGGCCGGGCTGCAAGCCTCCCCCCACCTGGAAACCTCCCCCTTATTCCGGGTCCTTAACACCTGGCTTGCTTCTCCACTACTGCCTCCTCCTCCAGGACCACCTTCTCCGGGTAGGGTGATTATGAACTAACCGAGCAGCTACACTGATGCCCCAGCTGCTCTGTTTCCAATGGTAACACTTGGCATGTAGAGAAAGGAGCTGGCAGCTGCTACTTGGCAGTCCCGTGGGTGAGGCGAAGTCATCCCGGTCTCAGTTAAGACATACCAGTCACAAAACCAGAGTCCCAAGCCGAGAGAAGTCACTTCCCCCTGCCGGGAAGAGCGGCAGGCATAGCCATGTACGATTCAGCACAGCAGGCAACCTCCACTCTGGGCTAACGAGCCACGTGCTGAAGACCAGATGGCCATCGGGAAGGTGGGGCAACGGGTGATACTGGCGGCAGATAGACTCATATGCACAGGAGATCGTGGCATAGGTCTGGCCTGTGAGGGGGTGGGGGGAAATGAACCTCTGAACTGGTGTTACCTTCTGCCTCTTGCCTCCATGCATTGAGGAAGTTGGGTGGCTGCCAGCGATGCCCTCAGGGGAAGATGTTGCAAGGGGGAGGCCCTCAGGAGCTTCTCTTCTTCCTCGCCAGAAGTGCTCACACACAAAGTGCTCCCCTCCCATCTGGCCCCCAACAAGCCTCCTCCTTCCTACCGAGTGTGTGAGCACTTCTGGCAAGGAGGAAGAGAAGTTCCTGAGGGCAGGGGCGCAGGAGATCACGACATCAGAGCCCTTTCCGGATGTTACATGCCCTGCGAGGGGAGGGTGCCTCCCCAGGAGCTTCTGTTCCTCCTTGCCAGAAGCGCTTACACGCAAAGCGCTCACTGCCTCTCTGGCCCCCGACAAGCCTTCTCCTTCCTGCTGAGCATGTGAGTGCTTCTGGCGAGGAGGAAGAGGGGGTCAAGCCTCCCCATCACAACATCTTCACCAGAGGGCAGCTGCTTCCTGCGGCTTAGGAGGTCCGCGCTCTTCTCGCTGCTGCTCGGCCTCCTCAATGCGCTGAGGCAGGAGGCAGCAGCCACAACACGGGTTTGCTAGGGAGACTTCAGGATTGCCCCATCTCCCTGCCTCAGCATGCTGCAGCCCACCAAAATTTTCTCGCGGCCCACTGGTTGGCGACCACTGTTCTAGTCCAACCATCTTCATAAGCAGAAAACCCTATGCTATTCTGGACAATAGCTGTCTTATCTCTTCTTTAAAATCTCCAGTGATGGAAGACCCACAACTTTTGAAGGCAAGCCTGGTTAATTCTTATTCTCAGGGAATTTCTCCTAAATTCTAGGTTGGTTCCTTGATTAGTTTCCATCCGTTCCTTCTTGTCCTGCCTTCTGGTGCTTTGGAAAATTGATTGACCTCCCACTTCTTTGTGACAAATATTGAACAACTGCTATCATGTCTCCCTGATCCTTTTCACTAGACTAAAAATACCAAATTCCTGCAACCATTCTTTATATGCTTAGTCTCCAGCCCCCTTATCAGCTTTGTTCTTCTCTGTACTCTTTCCAGAGTCTCAGCATATTTTTTATATTGAGGTGACCAAAACTGGATGCAATATTCCAAGTGTGGTCTTACCAAGGCATTATAAAGCGGTACACTTCACATGATCCCGATTCTAATCTTAGTGCAGCCTAGGATTGCATTGGCTTCTTTGATGACTGCAGCACATTGCTGGCTCTTATTTAAGTATTTGTGTACTAGGACTCCAAATGTCAAATGGACCCCTTCCACTGCACTAGGTATTGCAATTTCCCTTTGTAATACCTGGAATCCAGGATCCATTTTATTTCATAATGTTTCTCTTCTCCCACCATAGTTGGTCCAGGGGCTTCATTTCCTACAGGTCTTAAGTTAGAGCTCTGGACTGGCTTCAACAAACTGCAATGGAAAACGGTGCACTTTCCCCAATATCTTGGGCAGCTTTAACTCTACTGTAACAGGGTTGATTACCCTCACGATAGAGAAGGGCCCCACATACTTTCAGCTGGTTCTAACTGGTTCCAACTGACCAACCCAACCAAAGCAAGCACAACCGAGATGATCCAATCTGTTCATGCAAAACTTTATTGAGTACATCATTTCAGCACAGTTCAAGGCAAAACCAGATCTAGATCTTTCCCCTGCTAAGTCCCATAGTTAAATTATTCCACTCACATGTAACCAGAGCTAATTAGGGGGTGGAAGAATGTGAACTTTATGTGAACTCTGTATTGTCCAATACATTCTCCTGATATTGTTGTGGGAAAATCAGGCTTTTGTAAACACCTGCTGAAGTATCCTTGGTTCTCATGAAGATCTCTTGAGGTCTGGGCCACATTCTATCTCCCATCCCTCCCCCCATAGTTTGTTGGCAAGCTGAGATGCGATAATAACGGCAACAGCAAAATATATTTGAAGCTTGAAACCATGTTTTTCTCGCCTAAATATAAAATCTTATTTTTCTCATAATTGAACTTCATTTTGTTAGAAAAGGCCCAGTGCTCAAGTCTGTCAAAATCCTTCTGGATCTTGAGCCTATGTTCTGGAGTGTTGGCTATTCCTGCCAGTTTGATGTCATCTGCAAATTTGATGAGTTCCCCTTCTGTTTCCTAAATGGAGGGAAGAGTATGAAGATACTGAAGAGTGATGAGCCTAAGGTGGAACCTTGGGTTACCCCACCATGTACTTCCTTCCACCCATGTGGATGTAATTCCATTAAGGACTACACATTGAGTGTAGTTTGCCAGCCAATTATGAATCCATCTGGTGGTGATGCTGTCTATCCCATATTTTTCTACCTCATTAAGAAGTAGTTTGTGGTCTACTTTGTCAAATGCCTAACTGAAATCCAAGTATATTAAGTTCACAGCATTTCACTGGTACATTAATTTAGTCACTTTGTCAAAGAATGAAATAAGATTTGTTTGGCATGATCTGTTTTTGACAAACACATCTTGTTATAACTTTGCTTGCTTCTAGATATTTGCAGATCTGTTGCTTGACAATCTTTTCCAGGACTTTCCCAGGTATTGATATCAGGCTGATTGGTCTGTAGTTTCCTATATCCATTTTTTCCATTCTTGGAAGATGCTACTTTTTTCTTGGATTTCTTTTCTTTTTTTCCAGTGATAATATGGTGGACTGAGGTTTTATAATCATTTTTCAGAGCTTCCCCCTTTTTCTGAAGTTTGGAATCACATCAGCTTTTTTCCAGTCATCTGGTAAGTGCCCAGGTGCACCATTATGATTCAATGGTTCCATGATCATGTCTGCCAATTCCTTCAGAACTCTAGAATGTAATCCATTTGGTCCTGGTGATTTGAATTCATTTAGGGCAGGAGTGTAAAACTCAATTTCATTGAAGGCCACATTAGCATTATAGTTGTCCTTAAAGAACCAGTTGCATGTAAGACTATGATGACTCACAGCAGCCAGGTTAGTGTGGCTGGGTAGACGTGACTGAGTGGTCACAGCCAGCTTGCCGCAACTGAGTGGGCATGGTTGGGTGAGTGTGGTTGGCTCAATGCTGCTCACTGGGTACAGCTGATTCGGAAAGGCTGGGTCGGGACAGAACAAGTTGCATCAGCTAACTCAATGTAGGGACAATTCGATACCCCGCAAACTTCTCGTCTCCCCAGACTGCTGACAGCCAAGCGCAGCACGCACACACATACACACACATCGCTTTTCAAATTTGGGGACTTTTATTCACATAGGAAGGAGAGGGCCTTCTCCCCAAGCCCAGACATAATTGCCAGTTTGCAAGCTCAGATGTAGATAAAAGTCTCCAAGCTTGGAATGTGTGTGTGTGCATGCGCAGGTACATGTGTGCACAGCATGCCAAAAGAGATTTCTCTCAATCCCAAACACCACTGGCATTTCCTTGTTTTATGCACTTCCCAGCAAAGCAGGAGGCAGTGGACTTCGCTGCTGCATATGGAAGCGTGGAGGAGAAAGTTTGCAGCAAGCAGTTTCCTCCAAGTCCAACTTCTGCCTTGACAGATCTCTGGAGAGCAAGAGGAGTAGGCAGGGGAACAGCGCTCCCCGGTGGACGGAGACTAGCCCTTTTCGAAAGGGAATCCCTGTTTCCAATTGTGTGTGGTAAGGATGCTGGCTTGTTGGGACAGCCTTTGCTCATGTAGCTCCCCCACCACCCTGTCCTTTCCAGAGATCTGTCAAGGTAGAAGTTGGACTCTGCTTGGAAACTGCTTCCTGCAAACTTTCTCCTCCATGCTTTCAATTGCAACAGTAGCCTATGGGGGCCAGGAAAGGCTGGGAGGGGGGATTCAGGGGTGTCCAGTGGAGAAAAGCAAGGCCAGGGTGAGTGCCAAAGCATTTTCCACCAGATGAGCCTTGCTGTCCCTCTCAGGCCACATGGAGAACCCCTGGATGGTGGTGTGATATGCCTGGAACCCCGGGCAATGGAGGGCAAGTGCCTAGCCTGGTTCTTGAGCTCCTGGAGCACTGAGACCCTCCAGCCAAACCCCACTTAGCCTAATGGGTGCCAGGCTGCGCTTACATCCTCCTCAAGGAGGTGCTTGCTTGCTGCTGTTCTTGCTTTCCTTTGCCAGGTTGTGGAAGGGTGGTGAAGATTAAAACTTGTGGGTGCTGCTCCAAGGTGTGGTTGCTTCCCCTCCAATGGCAGCTTCCCCTCCAGGCTTGTGGGGTTTCCTGACTTAAGGGCAGAGGGGCTGCAAGGCCTTCCTCCACAGCAGCCAAAGAAAGGAACGATCGAGAGAGGGAAGGCAAGAATGGAGGAAAGAAGAAAAAAGGAAGGGAGGAAGAGAGAAAGAAAGGAAGGAAGGAAGGAAGAAAAGAAGGAAGGAGGAAAGGAAAGAAGGAAGGAGCCCAGCCAGCTGCACAATCCTGTCTCTGCGTTTCCATCCATTCCCATCTTGCCGTGACAGCAAATGGAACTGCCTCATCGCTATCATCAGGAGTCTCTTGTTTATCCAGTTTGGGCTGATCAATTGTGGCAACAAGTACCTGACAGCCAAGGCCTTCGGCTTCAAGCTCAACTCCTCGGTGTCCAAGCTGAAGAAGCAGATCTGGACACTGGAGCAGAACAGTAATGATTTAAGTGTGGTCTTCCTGTGCAGCCACCTAGGCCGCTACCTGGGGACCAAAAAGGGTGGGCAGGTGAGCTGCAAGAGTGAGGTGCCCCTGTCTGCTGCTCTTCATCCTGGCCCATGATGATGGCCACTTGTCACTGCAATCCGAACTGCATTGGTTCCTCGGTGGCACCGAGGACTGCCTCTCCTGCGCCCAGGCCATCTCAGGCGCCAAGAAGCCTATCCACCTGGTGCTGCACCTGCAGCTCTACCTCTTCAACCTCAGTGGTGGCACTCCTGGATGGAGCTGCTGCTGCTGCCACTGCCGGAGCACCTTGGGCATGAGCCCAACAAACAGATGACAAAGGCAGAGGCAGAAAGGGGTCTTGGAGGGGACAGTGTTCATTGGCTACCTTTCTATTAACTTCTTGGCAAACAGCTACCCGAAGAAGAACTTCTACCCTCAGTGTGCTTGGTCAGAAAAAGATCGGGGGAGCGATTTTGGGGGGATAAGGAAAGCCAGAGCATCCTTTGAGTTTGTGGGAAAGGGAAGTTGAAAGCGTTCAAATCTGCAGCTGCATTAAAAACTCTGCAGGCAAAAAAGGGAGGCTTTGACACCACCACCAGAGGAGATTTGCTTCCCTCTTGCCCTTTCTCCTTTCCAACTTGCTCCTTGACCACCCCCCAAGTGCTGGTAGCCAAATGCAGAGCCAGTGCTGTTATTTCCCAGCCCGACATTCTGCAACCTAGAAGGGAGAGAGGCTTCCTTCAACCCAGTGCTGGAGCCTGGTGGGGGGCTGGTCCACTCCTTCTGAGAACAACTTCCCTGCCGCCTTCCAACTCCTGCATCCTGCAACATGGCACTGAATGAGCTGCTCCCAGAGCTCCTGCGTCGGCTTAAGTCCCATGGAAGCCCACCCACCCAGACAGTTCTCCCATGGCAGATCCCCAGACTGGCTGCTTGCCCTGTCTGCTTTCTCTGGCTCCCCTGCCATTTGGGGGAGGGAGTGCCCACAGCCTTTTGAAGATGGAGTCCTGATCAGCCCAGAAGGGGAGAGGCACAGAACTGGCCATAGTTTTGGAGCCTCCCAACAATTACCAGGCATAGAAGAACGATCATCTCCAATTCTATACTGGGTCTCTCCCTGTTTGTGGGCTCCAATAGGAGCCTAAACTGCCCTATAGCAGTGGTGAAGCTAAGGAGGGGCATTCTGTGAGATAGCAGGGGAGATCGCAATCTCCTGTGAGCCCTAGGGCTTTTTCCCTCTGTGCCATGACGATAAGAGGTGGTCTAAGATGGCTGCCATGAAAACTGGTGAGAAGACCATCTAAGCACTGTGAAGGAGTGGACTTTGGTGAATAGGTGTGAACTGGGTGAGTCAAATGTTTAACCCCAAAAGAGTATCTAGAGGAAGAGAGATTCACAACTATAAACAGCAGCGACCTAGAACTTTTGAAATGCTGGAATTACCCACTTTAAAACCAATGTTATTTTAAGAGGCAAAAAGAATGTTTAAAGGAAAGTTTAAAATATGGAAAACTTGGAAAATAGCTGAATAATCTAAAAGGCGATCCTTGGGAGGAATTATCTTTTATATCTGTAACTTCTGAGCTCCTGAAATTATTGGGAAATCAGCTGTTTCAACATACTTTTAATGTTGGAGTGCCCTCTACTGGATGGGGAAGAGTATTACAGCATCAAATCCTCTATGAAAGTGTGCAATGTTTAATACATATAATAGAAGAAAGTAAACAAACCTGGGAAAGCGGTTTTACCTTGACTTTATCTCAGAAAGCGACTTAGATATTTTGAACGACTGAGCGAGCTTTACCTCCTTTTTGAAGTATTCAAAGACGAATTAAATGGTTAACAATTAAATACTATTGAAACTGGTTGTTGAACTGAGGACTCAAAAGCTTGGAGAAAGCACAGTGGGTTAATTTGGATTTGAATTTGGATTATTAATATTATCTGATAGAACATCACACAAGATCAAAGAAGAAAAGGATAGAGGAAGAGGAAAGAAGGAAAGTTAAATAAGACTTTAAAATTTGGGCAATTGGGAAGGTAAACAATTGGAAGTTAAAAGACTGTAAATTACTAAAGAACTCTAAAAAAGTATAAATTTAAGGGATTTGGAGTTATAACCATGAATGAAGTTTTACTAATAACTGGATTGGTGGGAGTCTTTAAATATTGAGTCATTGGAATTATAGAGATATATTGAGTAATTTTAGTAAATTGTAATAAAATGGATTACCAGTGATAATAGAGGGATATGAAGAAATAATTTTGATGCTTAAAGATATGCGTGAAACTATAAAGAACAATAATGAGACAAGGGGAGTGCCTAAAGATAAAGAAATGAGTGTGGAAGGCCTGCAACAATTGGGGGAAGAAGAGGAACAAGATATTTGGGAATAGATCAGAATGTAGAAGACGATGGAAGAGGAACAAGTTTCACCAGACAAGACTGAGATGGAACTGAAAGTTGATTTGAAAATGACATTCTATTAAAAAAGATGTGTATATAAAAGAATGGCTGATATTTTCATAATTACAATTCATTAATTAAGAAAGAAACTTAAAATGGAAATATAATTAACAAACCAAGGGAGTTTGTTATTTTGTGCCAGTAGTGGCACAAAAATCTTTCCTAACCAAGACTACTTACCTGGACCAATAGTCCCTAATGGAATGCTCTCTCTATATCAAAGAGAGAAGCCAGGGGAAGCCATATTTGGTTGCTTTTTAGACTTCACACCTTAAAAATGTACTGAAGCTTTTTACAGCCGTATGCAGATATATTATACATAGTACAAAAAAAAGAAATAGTACAAATTATCTAGGAAGTTAGATTAAGAATGAAATTCATAGACACATTCACAGAGCAATAATGAATTCTTTTTCTGAAACGTACTCCTCAGTTTAAAAAACTGGAATATATGAATTAGAATCAGTATTGAGTTCTGCTTGTACTCAAATACTATTCAAGAGTATGTAGTGTCAAGGTTAGAAAAATGGTAAAGCAACACATAGATTTAAATTTTAAAACCAGAAATATTTTTGTTGGCACCCACATAAGTAAAGGGATGCTGCCCAGCTGCACCTAGGTCCCCAAAGAATACCAAGACCTGACTGCCATTTTTAGTGAAGAGGATTGCAATGTTCTCCCCACCACCACTGCCCTACTTAACTGCGCAATTGAAACTGAACCAGGGGCTAAACTACCTAAGCCAAAAATGTACTTGATGACACCAACAGAAATGACTGAACTAAGAGAGTACATTGATGCTAATTAAGCCAGAGAGTTCATCCAACCTGTATAATCCAAGGTAGCTGCCCCCCGTTCTATTCAAAGAAAAAAAAAAGATGAGATGAGATTATGCATGGATTTCTACTGGATCAATGCTGTGTATGTGCAGAACACTTACCCCCTCCCCCTCATGAAGGACATGTTGAATCACCTGTCAGAAGGCAAGATATTTACCAAATTAGACTTGAGGGAAGTGTATTATAGAGTTCACATACAGGAAGGGGATGAGTGGAAAACTGCTTTTAACTGCCCACTTGGCAGTTTCCAATTCTGAATTATGCCTTTTGAACTACAAGGGGGCCCAGCAGTCTTTATGCAACTAATTAATGAAATGCTGCATGAACACTTATATAATGGAGTCCTACTTTATTTAAACGACATTCTCATCTTCAGCAAAACAGTTACTGAAGACAGGGACCTCTCCTGCAAAACCCCATAGTTTATGCTGATACAATTGTCAGGGTTCCGACCCAATGCCCTAATAAAATCAGGAGTTAAAAAAAATCCACTTGTTTATTAGGAGAGTCATGTGAAGCTAGCTTTGACTTTGCCAAGTTTGCACTTTGCTCTGATCCTGTTGCCCCTCACCCCAAGGTGTGTCACCAGTGACATTTCCCAACAAAACAATTTTGCAGGTCATAGAAGTCATTCCCTCCTGCTGTTGCGGGTCTCTCTCCTTCGGCCAGCTAGGATGTGTTTTATTTTGACTGAGGTGTGAATTCCTCTGTGCAGCTGCAGTGCAATTTCCCATCTCCCTGCCAAGTCAGGAAAGCTTTGCAAGTTGACATTTGATCTTTTTCACTCCCTGAAGCTAACCTGTGCAGAGCAAAAACAATTGGAGTAGAGGTATATCTTTTAAGGGTGTGATTCTCCCTGCCCCCAGACTTGGTTGGGTTATTTTTGTGGAACTTGACTATGAGGCAATCAGCTTGTAAGTTTCTGCTCTTTACCCAGAATGCCTCTAATAGAGGGTAGCCCTTCCACTTGATTAAGTATTGGAGTTACCCCCTGTGTCACCTAGAATCAAAGATGCATTGCACCTCATAATGGGTTTGGCCCCCTATGACCACTATATCCAGGGGCTCACAGGATAGTGGTCTCAGGGTTGACCCAACCACTGGTTGCTGTGGAATACTGGGTGTATTTTCCCCAGCAGTCAGGGCAGTTTCAATTGCACTGTGACCAGGTTGATAATCTTTACTATAGGGAATGGCCCCACGAATTTAGTCCTAGCTTCTTGCTGGGGAAATTTAACCTTAAGTATTTTTGGAAAGGTAACTTGAACATCCATTGTGGGGCTCGGTGTTTGTCTGCCTGTTGCTTATAGGTCTCTGCTGCTTTAGCTAGCACTTTCTTTACGTTTTTTCATGCCACTTTTAGCATTGACAGCCAATCGGTCAAACTGACTGAAGAGCAGGGTAGTCTTGGATATTCCAGTATTGGGACGAAGTCCATACCACTTACCGCCTTGAAAGAGTTAATCCCGTGCTTCTGTGAACAGCATTATTGTAAGCAACCTCTGAAAATGTCAGAAGGTCCACCCAATGGACTATTGGTAGTACATGTAGCACCTTAAGTATTGTTCTACCATTGCGTTAAGTCTCTCCACCCCGCCATTGGTACTCAGCTGGAAAGCCAAGCTAAGGCCCTGGGACAACCCAATGGACTGCAGGAACTCCTTCCAGAACTTAGCTGTGAACTGGATTCCTTTGTCCGAGATGATTCTGCACAGTACTCCATGTAGGTGGTAGATGAGCTTTAGGAAGAGTCTGGCGAGCTGGCAAGCTGAGAGTAGTCTGCTGCAGAGTGTAAAGTGTGCCTGCTTGGAGAATAAGTCAAACAGAGTTCAGATCACTGTGTTCCCCCCGCTCTTTGGCAACTCAACTATAAAGTCCATTGCAATTTCCTCCCGTGGTCTCATTGACTCTGCCATCTGTTGCAGCAACTTGGGTTTTTTTCCTGGTCTCTTTTTCATAGTAGCACAGATGGTGCAGCTTTTTACATAATAGTCCACATCTTTCTTCATGCCGGGCCACCAGAATTGTCTCCCCACTAACTAAAGTTTTTAGGAATCCAAAGTGGCCCACCGATTTAACATCATAGCTTCTCCGGAGGATTGAGGTGCCTAGGGACTTGGGGATGTAGAGTTTCGCCCCCTTCCATATTAGGTCCTCCCTTTTTGTCAAAATGTGTTGGTTGTCATGGAACCAGGGGTCTGCTTCCAGTTTGGTTTTGAGTTTCACGGTTAAATCTCTTGTGAGTTGGCATTGCTGGTTGCGGCATTGTTGGCAGGTGGTCACTTGGTCCGCAGCTTGGGTAAGGGTGTTTACTACCTCCTCCTACCCGCATTTGTATTTAGGGCATTCAGGAGAGGGTGTCAGCTAGGAAATTCCTCCGCCCCCCCCGATGTGTTTTAGCAGTTGAAGGGTTGAGCCCAGTGGACTTGTTTGGGCGATAGTTCTCGTGGGGTCCTAAGGACCTCCAGATTCTTATGGTCAGTCCAGACTTCAAACGATTTCTCTCCCCTTCCAAAAGGTGACGCAAGGTTAGTAGTGCCCATTTTACCGCAAAAGCCTCCTTTCCCCACACTGCCCATCATCTTTCCATGTCACTGAATTTACGGGAGGTATAGGCACAAGTTTGTAATTTTCCCTGGCAGTTTCTTTGGAGTAATATGCTCCCACCACCATGTTGCTGGTGTGTGCTTGGATGATGAAGGGTTGTTTGGAGTGGGGGTGTTTCAGTACATGTTCTTTTGCAAAGAGCTTTTTTAGTGTTTTAAATGCCTCTTGGCAAATTAGGTCCCACAGTAGAGGTTGCCTGGGCGGGGCTTCATCCCTGGGATCCCTATTTTTAGGAGGTCTGTCATCAGTTTGGCAATTTTCACAAAGGAGGGGATGAATTTCTTGTAAAAGTTTGTGATTGCAGGAAACTTTGTAAGTATCTTCAGGTGCAAAGGGGTTGCTATCCTAGGATGGCTTGTGCTTTGGCTGGATCCATCTCTATCCCCCTCATTTCACACTTGGTAGCCCAGGTAGTCTAGCCATGAGAAATAAATTTCACATTTTGATAGCTTGATGTATAAGTTTGCCACCAAAAGATTTTCAAGCATTTGGTGAACTACCAGTATTTTCTTCTATGGTCTCAATAAAGATGAGGATGTCATTCAGATAGATGAGGACCCCCTTGTAGAGGTGCTCATTCAGCACTTCGTTTATTAAACACCGCCAGGGGCCCCTGCAGTCTGAAAGGCATTACTTTGAATTGAAAGCTTCCTAGGAGGCAGTTGAAAGCTGCTTTCCATTCATCTCCCTCCCTGATTCAGACTCGGTTATATGCTTCTCAGGTCTAGTTTAGTAAAGACCTTTCCTTTGGCTAAGTGGGACAGCATATCCTTCATGAAAGGGAGTGGATATAGGTTGTGCACGCACACATTGTTCATTCCCCGTGAAATCCACACATAATCTCATAGTTCCATCTTTTTTTCTCTTTAAATAGGACTGGGGCCGTGTCTCAGGGCTTAGCTGGCTCGATGGACCCTCTTGCTAGGTTTTTGTCTATGTATTTGCACATTTCTTGCATTTCCTGTGGCGCCAGGTCGTAGAGTTTAGGAAGCTTGGCACTGGGGATGTTTCTGATGGCACAGTCCATTGCACGGTGGGGTATGTGTGTAGGACATCACACTCGGTTTCACTGAACATTTCAGTGAGATCCTGGTATTCTCCAGGAATCCTTTTGGTCTCTGGGGCCAGTTGTTCTGGTGAGGCTCCAGGGGAAGTTTCTTATGTGGGAAGTGTCTATATTTGCTGGTGCAGAAGGGGCTGGGGGCCTCTTGCTATCCTCAGCCTCTGGTTTCCACCTTGCCACCAAATGGTCGGGCCCCACTTGTCTAGCCATAAGAGTCCCAGTATGACCGTTTCTGTCATTTTGGGTGCTATTACAAATCAAATTGATTCCCAGTGGTTCGCTAGTTCTAGCCTCACTTATTTGGTCAGGTGGGTGTCATGGGCTCCCCCCAATTTTTTGTTTTGGCTGATTTGTGAATTCTTCGGTGCAGCTGCAAGGCACAATTTCCCATTCCCCTGCCTATGGCACATCAGGAAAGTGTCGCAAGTTGACAGCAATATTACTAAAAATTTCTGCTATCCTCAATTTACGACCACAATTGAACCCTACATTTCCATTGCTTAGCAACACAGTTGTTATATGTGTTTTTCTCATTTTACGTTTCTTACCACAGTTGTTTATTGAATCACTGCAGAAGTTTGTTAGGTAAATCTGGCTCTCCCATTGACTTTGCTTGTCAGAAAGTTGCAAAAGGTGATGACCACATGTTTCCTGGGAACTGCAACTGTCATAAATACATGCCAGTTGTCAAGCATATGCATTTTGATCACATGATTATGGGGATGCTGAAACAGTCATGTGTGAAAAGTAGTCATAACTTTTTTTGTTGCTGTTATAACTTCAGTCACTAAATGAATGGTTAACTACCTATTAAATGCCAAAATTATTTGTTGTTACTAAAGCTCCCAAGCTTGCTTCGGACTATAATACAGATAATCCTCGGGTTACGAGCATTCCCTTAGCGAATGTTTGAAGTTACGTGAAAAACGCCCCCTAGCATTTACGCACAAGGTCCGAAACTATGAATCTTGCAGCACCACGGCAGTTGTTTGCCCTTACGAACAACTGCAGAGGGTCTGCAACATTCATCTGGCACATTGCTAGCTAAAATGGAACTGAGGGGAGGATTTGCCCCTCAGGAGTCCCGTTCAGTAGTCCAGAGGCCTCAGCCTATCTGTTTCCGGCTGAAATGGAGCTTCTGAGGGGAGGATCCACCCCTCAGTGTTTTGGTATATTGCAGGCCTCCAGGGGCTGGATCTGGCCTTCTGACACCCCAGCCATCCTGGCCCGTTGCAGGCCAAAATGGAGCTTCCAGTCCGTCCCCCCCAAAGCTCCATTTCAGTTTGCAATAGGCCGGGATGGCCTACAGAAGGCCAAACAGAATTGCAGAGGGGCGCATGACGCTGGAGAGGAGACTGCTTCCTAGATCTTCACAAGGTAAGTGACCCGGTGTGGCAGGTTCGGAGGGAAAGCAATTTGGGGAGCATGAGGTATTTCAGTGAGTCGGGGAGACCTTGGATTGTCTTAGGCAGGTGGCCTGTTCTATCAGTAGGCCCCATATGGCTTTCCCTACTCTGAAATACCTCATGTGCACTTAATGAGCCTCACATTTGATTAGCAAATGCTTGGGCAAAAGGAGGGAGTGATCTCATTTTGGATACAAGATTCACTCCTACAAATCCTCAGGTTATGAATGAAATGGGCATTACATTCGTAACTCAAGGACTACCTGTAATGTAAACTATATTGAGGCGACGGTAGTCATTGGCAGAAGCATTTCTGAGGAATGAGAAGGAAATCAAAGTACAGCTATGTGTCATGGGAGAGAAAAGGTTGCAGAACAGAAGAGAAAGATGGTCCTCTACTTTTAGAAAGCAAGAACAAAACCAGAAAAAATATTTTTTACTCTCAGGAGGAACTTGGGTTAGGGATGGACACACTGGCATCCTCTAGATCAGGGGCCACCAATCTTTTGGACCTCAGGGACCACCAAACTCATAATTTTAAATCCCACCAACCAAAGACCTGGGAAAATCCCAAAAAAAAGTCTGCAGGAAAACTCCACACCCCGTTTTCCTGTTGATCGACCATTCTTTATTTGGGATCGCAGGATACTGTCTCCAGCTCTGTTCTCTGGGGGAGAGAGGGAAAGAGAGAGACTGAGACTGAGACTCTTTTGGCTTCATGCAAGGGAAGCAGCAGAAGTGTTTCTTTCCCCCAAATTCCACCAGAAAGGAGTCTTCGTGAGACTTGTCGTGCTGGCACAGCCTCTTGGAGCAGGATGCCTTGCAGGGCCCCAAAGACTCGTTTCTGGAGGAGTTTGGGGGAGAGAAAGAAAGGCTTTTGCTGCTTTCCTTGTGTGCAACCAAAAGCAGAAGAAAGAAACGGAAAGAAGCAGCCAGGCGAGGCAAGTGGGGCAAGTTCCTTCCCTCCTCTCTTTTTCTCCTCCCCTCACTACCTCGTATTGTTCGCAATGCAAGCGACGCAAGCCTTGTGTTCCCACAGGCCATGTGGGCAGCCAGCCTTGTGTTCCCACTCAGCCTGGATTAATTGCTTTAGGGGTGCTTTGGGGTGACATTTCTCTGTGGACCACTAAAAGTTTCTCACGGACCACTAGTGGTCTCAGGCACACTGGTTGGCGACCACTGCTCTAGATAATTTGAACTGCAATTTCATACCTCTTCAAAGCTATAAATCAAAGCAGATGGAGGCAAACTTGGTTTCTAGCAACTGTTCACAACCAAGAAAACTAGAATCTCACAGCATAATGCTAATTAAAAAAATGGATATGAGAATTTTGGCAACTATGTTTATTTTAGTAGCCTCTCTATTTCTAGTTTTTTTTAGGATGACAGGGATCTCATGATTCTCTCTTCAAATGTTGAGGTAAATGGGGGGCCTATTTTCCTCATAAAGGAAGAATGTGTAGATGTTCCAAATTTGTAATATTTCATAGATTGCCAGCCTCTTTCCAGGCATTGTGAAATTTCTTCCAGTCACATGTAGAAATGTTTCTGTTTCCCAGTCAAAGGTAAATAAATATATCCTGAGAATAACTTTTGTACAACAAATATATAAAAATAAAAGCAGTAAATTTATTTATAATTTGCTGCTATTAATTTTTTTGTCCCTGCAGTGTCACCAATTCAGAATTTTTTACTTATCTTGCCCAATATTGGGCATCAAAGTAAGATAAGCAATTTGATTTTATATGCATAAGACCACTTATTCAGTAGTCGGTTTCTCTAGGATGCATGCAACTTCCTGCTATTTTGGATACCTATATTATCTCTGTATATTAAATTAACTTTATTCTGCTTAACACTAGATGTCATCATATGCATCTGCCATATCTGATTGATCATTGGTACTAGCCATCTCACTGTTTTTATTTCCTGATTACTTCTGTAACTCAGTTATTTCTTAATTTTGTTTTACAGATTAAGGTTTCTGCTGTGAAAGAATTTCAACAAAGAACTACAACATTTTGGTGCCGACTTGTAGGCTCTGAAGATACGACTGATCATAGCATTGTCAGTCCCTATACTTCTCGTGTTTTGAAACCTTATATCAGGTATAGATAAGTTATTGGGAAAACATTTTTCCTTCTGGCTCCTTTATATTCTTTGTTCGTGGTAAATATTGATAATTAAGGAAATAACACTGGTCACTCCTATTGCTTTTCATTTCTTTGTCATGAAGAACATAAAAGATGAAAAAGTAAAAGCTTTTAGGATAAGTGGTAGAGTTTGCTTCTGCCTATAGAAGGAAAGGGAAACTGGACATTCCCTCTTCCTGCCACAGTCAGTGGACTGTGCTAAGATTACGATGCTAAACATTTTGATAATTTAACATGTGGGAAAATGTAACAGCCACATATACCTTACTTGCTGAAGGAAGAGCTGGTGAGTTTAACGGGAGATGAAATATTTAGATTTAACACATATACACGGTGACATCAGAGTCATAAAATCATAGGGCTGGAAAGTTTCTTGGAGGTCTTTTAGTCAAGCTCCCTTCCCAAAGCAGGAGATTTTCTGCATCCCAGACAAATGGCTGTCCAATTTTTTCTTCAAGACCTCCAACGATGGAGCTCTCAAAACTCCAGGAGGCAGGCTAATCCACTGATTAATTTTCTTAAGTGTCAATAATGTTTTCCTTAGTTCCAGATTGGATCTCTCTTTAACGAACTTACATCCATTGCTTCTTGTCCTGCTTTTAGGTGTTTTGGAGAATAAGTCAACTCCTCCTCCTTAAGAAAGCCCCTCAAATACCAGGAGATAGCTGTCATGTCATCCCTGTCATGTAATTCCTTGTTAGGCTAGACGTATCTACTGTAGTTAACTCCCTTAAGAATTAATCCTATGGTTTAGTCTCTAGAACCCTTATCTTCTATTTGCTTTTCTCTACATCCTTTCTAGGGTCTCGGCATCTTTTTTGTATTGTGATGATCAGAACTGGATGCAATATTCCAAGTGTGGCCTCACTAGTACTAGTAGCACTTCTTGTTATCTTGATCCGTTCCCTCTGATCCAGCCTAGGATTGCATTTACTCTTTTGGCAGCTGCAGCACACTGGTAGCTCATACGTATCTAATGGCCCACTAGGACACAAAGATCCCTTTCACAATTATTACTTTGTTGAGCCAGGTAATGCCTATTCTATTCTTATGCATTTAGTTTTTCCTGCTTAAGTGCAGGATCTTACTTTTCTCACCACTGAACTGTATCTTGTTGGATAGGACTCAATGCTCAACTCTGTCAAAATCCTTCTGAATTATAACTCTGTCTTCCTCGTTGTTATTCCCCCTAGTTTGTTGTAGTCTGAAAATTTGATGCATTCTGTCCCATCTAGATCGGGGTGGGATTTGACCAGTTTGGACTGGTTCGGGTGAACCATTCATTACAATTCTGCGCAGTTCACTGAACCAGCAAATCACACCACTGGCTGGCCCACCCCCTCTACCTCACCCAGTCATTCCTTATCTCGCCCACATGCCATCGTTGCCTGCAACCTGTCTTTGCCCACCCACCTGCCAGCCATCGCTGTGTCAGCTTGGGAAGTCATTTGGGAGTCGATGCTCCCACACTGCAACAAACCTGAGAAAGTGGGAGAAGTGGGGTTTCAATTGAGTAGCTCTAAGTAGACAAAATAAAATTCTTTGGTTAGTTCAAGGTCATTGAGTACGGTGCAGATTGAAATAATAATCTGACTTTAGGACCCATCATGATTGGGCCATGTGATGTAATGTAGGCCAAGGGGGGATGGATTTGTAGTTTGAAGGAAGCCCAAAAACTTTGAGATTTGGGATTCTACAGATGTGCCTTACTGTCCAAATAAAGGTACCTTTGAGATATGTCTGTCTCGGAATTATTGATTGGAATGGAGGTTTGCTGGAACGCTGACATCCCAAATCTCCAAATGAACTCCAGCACCACAAAAAAGGGGCTGTCAGGGGTGCTGAGCTGCAGCATTGATTCCAAAAATGAAGCAGTGTGGAGACTCAGCGAAGATGAAAGAAATGGAAGGAGCTACAGAAGGGGTTATGGGGCTGGACCAATTGAAGCCCCTAGCCCCTCTTTGGAAGAGGTGTTGCAGGCAATAGAAGCAGCAAAAGAGAGATGGGGATTAGGCACCTGGCCCAAGGAGGTAGATTTAGGCTACCAACCTCAGGAGACAGATTCATGGAGGAGCTGCCAGACAACTGAATCCAGGGGTGATACTGGAGGAGAAGCTGCCTGAATGCCTTTCTTTCTCCAGCCTTCTAAGGATGGCCTATGAGACAGAGTGGAGAAGTGGGGGGAGTTGGGATCAGACAACTCCCAAGACTGCAACTTGTGGCCTCCATCCTGAAGCCAGTCTTTGGCAGGAATCCCAGAACAATTCCAGGAACTTAAGGTGGAAAGTTACATCTCACAGCCACAACCTCACCAGACGAGCTGGGTCCTAACGCAGCCCACCTTTACTTTCCCTAGTCCGAGAATTGATCGGGGAATCACTGTGGCATCAGTTGGGGGTGGTCTGTGAACCGGCCTTTCCCAGCAGACCCAAAAAGCAAGGGAGAGACAGTAGATGCAGTCAACATTAGATACATTACAACCCCCAAGCCCCCCCTCCACAACCAGAAACGAGATTACCCCCAGCAGAAAGTATTCCTCCAGGGTGGGGATTTTATCCTGGTCGAGGGTGGATCTAATGCCGGTGGTTGTCAGCACCCATTGTACTACCTGATTCGTGAGCACCCTGAGCCCAAAGAGAAGCAGAAATCCCTTCTCAGCAAAGGGATCTGAGCAGGCAGCAGCCACCCCACTCATCTCCCTGTCAGCCATCTGGTCTTCAGTACTGGCTCATCAGCCTCCGAATGTCATTCCCACCACCCGATACCAGTTCAGAGGTTCCTGTTCCACCCCCCCCCCCGGGATGGACAGAGAGAGAGGAGGGAGGGAAAGAGAGAAAAAGACAAGAGACACAGAGAGAGGGGGGGTGAAAGATGAGTGAAAGGAGATGAGAGAGAGAGGGAGAAAGAAAAAGATGAGAGAAAGGTGAGAGAGAGAGAAAGATGAGAAAGAGGGAGAAAGAAAGAGTCAGAGAGAGATTTAAAAGAAAATAGAAAAATAGCTCTTTGAGTGTTTAAGGTAGCAGAACACCATGGTTGTTAAGTGAACCTTGTCGTCATTAAGCCAACACTGCGTTTGTTAAATAAGTCCATTTTCCCCATTTTTAACCAGAAACCAGAAGGAATTGTTAGAAGCTGGCAAAAAACATAGAAAACCTCAGTCACATGACTGTAGGATGTTGAAATTGGTCGTGTGTTGGTGTGTGTGGTGTGTGTGTGTGCACACATGCATGGCTGTCAAAACTCCAAAAACAGTCAATTAGCTCTGGGGAGGTCAGTCATAAATTAGAACACTTGCTGAACAACCAGCCATTAAGCAAGGACCACTTGTATTTGGTTTGCCAGTCGCATGGCCACCTGGCCATGCCCACTCAGTCATATGGCCTTAAAGCCACACCCACAGAACTGGTTGCTAAAAAAATTGAATCCCACCCCGATCTAGATAATTTATGAAAATGTTGAAGAGCATTAGCCTAAGAAAAAATCTTGAGGTATCTCACTGCATGCTTCCCTCCATATAGATGTAATTCCATTAAGGACTACACTGAGTGCAGTTGGTCAGCCAACTGCAAATCCATCTAGTGGTGGTACTATCACACATTGTTCTATCATACCAAGAAATGGGCCGCAGTCTATTTTGTCAAATGTCTTACTGTTGTCCAGGTATACTATATCCATAACATTTCCTTGATCCACTAATTTAGTCAGGAATAACATTTGTCTGGCATGATCTCTTTTTAACAAACTCATGCTGGCTTCCAGCAATTGCTTAGTTCATTTTTAGGTGTTCATAAATCTGAATATTTTTTCTAGGCTTTTTCCAGATACTAATTTTGCTAAGTGATTAGCAAAAAATTAATCTATTTCTCTGCTTCGTTAAGTTTCCGTAGTACACACCTTTAGCAATTCATTTCTTTTTCCTCTCACATTCACCCAAATGCATTTAAGAAGGTTTTCATCCATGGTGTTCTGTAATTCTGTAGAGGCGTATTCCTTTCAATACAATGCAACACTTCCTCTTTTGAACAGTGTATATCCTTCTCTTTTGAACAGTTTATATCCTTCTCTTTTGAACAGTTTATATCAATGGTTCCCAAACTTTTTCAGTCCACCGCCCCCTTGATGCTACAAACTCATCCTCAATGCTCCCCACGCAGGGGTGGGATTCAAATTTCTGTGGGTGTGGCCTAATTTGAGGGTGTGGTTTGCTGGTAACGTGATTGGATGGGTGTGGCTTGTTGGTCACAAGACTGGGTGGGTGTGGCTTGCTGGTCATGTGACTGGTGGCATGGCTTGCTGGTCACATGACTGGGTGAGCGTGGTTTGGTGACTGGCAAACCAAATACAAGTGGTCCTCACTTAATGGCTGGTTGCTTAGCAAGTGTTCTAATTTATGACTGGCCTCCCCAGAACTGCTTGACCTGTTTTTAGAGTTTTGACAGCCATGCACACACATATACACATACTTCCTTCCAACCTTGCTGGAGCAGGTCATTGGACTAGAATTGGCAAAGCATCTCTGATTAGATTCTAGTAGTGAATCTTGTTGATTTGTTTTATTTGTATTTCTTTATTTTATAAAGAATGAATTGCATTGACGTGTGTCCCTTCTTGTGTACAACCCAGAAGCTTTTGTGATTCTTTGCAGCAAAAATTACTGACCTCTGGCTTTGCTCTACTTTTCAAATGTGCCAGCACTGCTGCATTCTAGGTGCTGGCCCCACAGGTCCACCCCATTGAGCCTGTTGCACTGGAGGGACCTGCCGAAGCAAGTGCAACCAGAGCGATGCACCAAATCAATGGGGTGAGCCTGGGAGAGGGAAAGAGAGAAAAGAGAGAGAGAAGGAAGAAAAGAAAGAGAAAAGAGAAAGAAAATGAGACAAAGAAGGGGGGTCATGGAGGGGGAGGGAGGGAGGGAGGAGAAAGAGAGAGAGAGAGAGATCTGATGCATCATATTGAAATGAGGACTAGTTTAGAGACCCTTCTCCATTGAGCTGCTTGGAGCATCCAGAGTGGGAGGTGCTTCAGACTCCGCTCTCACAGGCTGAGCTTGAATTGAGGAACACTCCTCCTCTTCCACGTGACTCCTCCGTAGCGTTCCCCAGTTTTGCTCAGCCTCGTGAGAGACAGGTAGTTTCTGATTAAGCTCCTTGGCCGACTCAAGATCTCTTCTATTTCTTGCTATCAGGTTTGATGGAATATTTTTCCTCTAGCCTCTGGCCAATTGGTCTCCTTCACTACTTCAGGAGAGCGTTTTCTTCGCCCCTCGGGGAAAAAAGTGGGCGGTTTAGCAGCACTCTCGTGCCAACCCCCCCATCCTCAATCTCAACCTTTCCCTGCCACTTTCCACACCGCCCTTGTTAGTGGCTTGAATTTCTTGCGCTTTTAAAGTGCCGCTGGTTCCCCCCCCCCCACGAACGCCGATCGTCAAAGGAAGAGGCGACTCTCTCCTTTGCTGCCCCTCTCGGCATTCTGAGCTTGCCGGAGGAGCTTAATTCCGCTCCTGAGAGGCCCCGACACACTAGTTCAGTAGGCGTCCGCCATTTTGGGCGCCGCCTCGTGGTCGGGTGCCATTTTTTTTTTCCCGTTCTCGCTGATTTCTGCTGCGGGCCACTTTAGCTCATCAAAACAGGCCTTATCAGCCTGTTCAGAGCATTTTTCATTATAATCGGATTCCTATAACTCCCCTTTTTGGTCTTTTGTATATATTGTTGGCCTATCCCGCAGCCACACTCAGGGCGAAGTAATAGCAGCACCCCCCCCCTCCCAGTTTTCGCCTGGGAGGACAGCTGCTGGAGGCCTTATCTCTCCTTTTTCCCTTTGGCCTCAGGCGTTCATTCGGCTAATTGGATAACTAATCAACTAGTTTTCCTTACAATCCTTTTTTGCTAGTTTTTAACAGCCAAGTTGCTACTCCTCTTATTGGACCAAGATCCAAGTTTATACCAGTCAAATTTATATATTTTTATATTAAAAAAATACTACTACTAATAATAATAATAATATATATTCATATATAGGTTTATATATCATAATACGTATCAAATTTCCAAAAGGGGGATGCGGACCATTTGTAAGGACACCCGGCCTTTGTTGTAGGCTGAACCCTAGGTGAGCCAACCGCCTTCAGTATCCTTGTGTACACTCTTAAAATGGCAGATGACAATTCTTCTAAAGGCCCTTCTTTGAAGGTCAAATCTAAATCTCACCATTTGCGCAGACAGGCTAAAGAAACTTCCAAGGCCTCTCAGAGGGACGCCTTAAGGCACCATAAGGCATTGGAGAAGGAAATCGACAAGCGAACCAGGGGGTCACGTTCGGTGCCTCCAGCCCTCCCACCCTCCACTCCTTCTACCTCTACTCACCCCCCTTCCTCCAGATTACTCTTCCCTATCCAGGCACAACTCACCCCAGGGTCATCAGGCTCCTGGAACAACTATCAGACGGACACCCGAAGCTACATTTACTCCTATGGCCGCTGGTCTGTGCCAAGAGGAACCTTCCATAGTCGAGGTTCCAGAGCAAATGAGGTCATGGATGGAGCTGGCTATCCGCCAGGGGATTGCGGAAGGTCTCCAACAAATGTCCAGACCTGGCTTCTTCCTGATGGCCCCGAACATGAGTCTCTATCTGTCATATCCCTGCCCAGATCGGATCCTCCCCACGGTCAGGTACCTTCACAGAGGGAAAGGCCTCTCCCAGAAAGGGAGCAGGAGGAAGAAGAAGGGGGCCTGGATCAATTCAGGGAGGAGGATGAATTCGAATTGGGGTCAACACATTACAGTGAACCCGTATCGGAGATGGAGCCAATGGAGGGGGAGATGTCCAAGGATGAGGGCCTCACCCCCGACCAACCCACCTTTGTGGGCCTGTTCAAGCCACACCTGTATAAATCACTACTCTTTAAGGCCATAAACATATCTGGCCTGTACGCACAGTTTCCCTCTGACCCCCATTCCTCAGTGGAAGGTCCAGAGGATTCCATCTTTAAGCAGCCCGTTGTGGAAGCTGAAATCATTCTGGCTCCGCCCATTTTTTCTGATCTGGTATCAAAACAACTGGCTTCCACAGCCCCCCCCCCCCCCGCCCCATCCAGCCAAGACAAGAGATTTTTCAACCTCGATTCAGACTTCTCTGGCTTACTAAATACTCCCGAGGTTGATGAGCCCATTGTTGGCTTAGCATCCTCCTCCTCCCCAAGTGACCCTCTGGAGGCTCTGAAACCCGAAGACAAGCAGACTGAACTGGCCCTACATCGGGCTCACCAATCTGATGCTTGGGCCATTAGATCGGCCACAGCCGCTTCCTTTTTCACCAGGTCTTCGATCCGGTGACTCCATCAATTAAAACAGCATGTCCCCACCTCTAATGTAAGGGTGCATCAGGACATCGCTAAGCTTGCAGCTGCAACAGAATTCTCGGCCAACGCCACCTACCATTCAGTTAAGTTTTCCACTACAGCTATAACTTCACACATCACAGCCCGCCGCCTGCTCTGGCTCAAACACTGGCAGGCGGACATCAAAAACAAAGTCAAATTGGCCACTGCTCCCATCAAGGGAGACAAATTATTCGGCCCAGCTCTGGAACCCCTGCTAGTTGAAAGCCAAAGCAGGAAAAAGTTTCTCCCCTCTCTTTTTCGGAGGTCAGAGCCCAGAGCCCCTCAGCCTTTTCGGAGAGGGTCCTTCTGACCCTGCTACCAGTCTCCCTTCCTGCCCAGGTACCCGAGATCCCCCTCCTTTCGGCCATCCCAACCCCAGGATCGAGCCGATTTGGGTGACAGGAGCAGAAGGGGCGGCAGCTATAAAAGACCTTTCAGGGGATCAGGTGGGAGACCCTTCCGGCGCCCAAGATAGATCCCGTTCCTCCCCCCCCATTGGCGGACGTCTCAGACATTTCACCAACCAATGGGATTCTTCCACCTCCGATGCCTGGGTCAGAGACATCATCAGGTTTGGTCTCGCCCTTGAATTTCAGGACGCCCCCTCCGACTTTTTCATGGCATCCCCCCCTTCGAGTGACCTCACCAAACGCAATTTGATGGATTCCGCTATTCAGCGTCTCCTCGACATACAGGCTATCCAACCTGTCCCACCCTCTCAACGAGGGCGGGGTTTTTACTCCCACCTCTTCATGGTCCCCAAACATTCAGGTGAATGGAGGGCAATCCTAAACCTAAAATGACTTAATCGTTACCTGATCCATCGCAAGTTTAAGATGCACACCTTACAGTCTATTCTCTTGGGTACCAGGCAAGGGGACTGGCTTTCCTCTATAGATCTTTCAGAAGCGTATTTACACATCCCAATCCGGCCTTCCCATTACAAATTCCTCAGGTTTTGTTACAATCATCACCACTTCCAATATGTGGCCTTCCCCTTTGGATTAGCATTGGCCCCTAGAACCTTTACTAAGATCCTCACGGCACTAGCGGCTTACCTTATGAACCTTCCCGTGCGTCTCCACTGTTACCTGGATGATATCCTCATCCTGTCCCCCTCCAGACGTCAAGCAGAGAGGGACACCAGAGTTACTCTCTCTGCCCTCCAAGACCATGGGTTCCTTATAAACTGGCAAAAGAGCCAACTATCACCATCTACCCGAATCACCCACTTGGGGTCTGTCATTGATTCGGTCAAAGGAAAGGTTTTCCTATCCCTGGAAAGGTTTCTTAGTATCCAGAAATCTGTAAAACAGATCAGGCGATCAAAAAAGGTAACTCTATTAGACTTGTCTAAGTTATTAGGTAAGATGGTTTCAATGCATTTCCATTGTTCCCTGGGCCCGTTTACACACCAGATCCCTACAGTGGTTCCTGCTTCCATTTCAAAGATCTGGTAGAAGCAATTCGAAATCCATGGTCAGGGTACTTCCAAAGGTCCTCACGTCCCTCTGGTGAACCAACCCTGCCATCAACAAAGGCCATTACTTCAGGGAGCCCCTGAGGCTCGTCCTCACCACAGACGCCAGCCTATCCGGATGGGGCGCTCACGTCCACTCACTCACGGCACAGGGCAGATGGTCGGAGACAGAACAAGTATGCAGTATAAATTGGTTGGAGCTTCATGCCATGCGCCTGGCCTTGCACAGATTCCTCCCCCAGGTACGCAGACGTCATGTCCTCATTCTCATGGACAATCTCACAGCCAAGGCACACATCAACAGGCAAGGGGGCACACAGTCCATACGTTAATGAGAGGCCGAGCGCCTCTGTCATTGGGAAGAGTCCCATCTCCTCTCTCATATCTCAGGAGTTTCGAACATCCAGGCAGACTGGTTGAGCAGGGCCACAGTGGACCAATTAGAATGGCGCCTCCACCTGTCACTGTTCAAGGAGGCGTCTGCAATCTTCGGCCAACCGGTAGTGGACCTTTTCGCATCCCCACTCAATGCACAACTCCCAAGATTCTTCCCAAGATACCCCTCCCACGGGGTGGAGAGTCACAACGTGCTACGTTGTCCCTGGCCCCCAGGGCTCCTATACGCATTCCCCCCACTAGCCCTAGTTCCCAGAGTCATCCAAAAACTGATCCATGAGAAGGCGGAACTGCTTCTGGTGGCCCCCTACTGGCCCAGGTGCCCGTGGTTTGTGGACCTCCGCAACCTATCAGTAGCCCCCCCCGGAGGATCCCCCCAAACAGGATCTCTCTCAAGGGCACCTTCTGCATCCGGATCCCCAATGGCTCCAGTTAGCCATCTGGAGGTTGAGCGGAACCACCTAAGGAACGAGAAGTTCTCTAACCAAGTTATTGATACCATCTTAGCCGCCAGGCGGCCCTCAACTACCCAAATATACGATGCCACTTGGAATAGTTTCTGCAAGTGGTGTCATATATTCCAAGTCAACCCACTCTCGCCCTCTATCGCTCAGATTTTGGATTTCCTCCAAGAGGGACTGAAGAAAGGGCCTTGAGATGACAGGTCGCAGCCCTAACAGCCGTTATCTCTTGCGACAACATTGGCTCCCTTTCCCACCACCCTCGCATTAGGGCATTCCTCAGAGGAGCCACTAATTTGTGCCCTCCGACTGTTCACCAGTACCCTACCTGGGATCTTAATAAGGTCCTTGTGTCGCTCATTAAGCACCCCTTTGAGCCTCTAAGGGAGTCCACCCTCCAGTTTTTAACATTCAAAGTTGTGTTCCTGGTGGCCATTACAACAGCCCGTCGGATCTCAGAAATCGCAGCCTTGTCAGTTAGAAAGGACCTCTGCGTTTTTCACACCGACTGGGTGGTTCTCCAGCCCGACTCTACCTTCTTGCCCAAAGTCAACTCAGCCTTCCACAGGGCACAGGAACTCATTCTCCCAAATTTTTGCCCCAGACCCTCGCAGGATAGGGAAACGCTTTGGCATACCCTGGACGTGAGACGTGCCGTGCGCATCTACATCATTAGGAGGTCTGAATCCCTATTCCTTTCCTTCCAGCCCAAGACATTGGGTCACAAAGTATCCCCTTCAACCATCGACCACTGGATCAGGGCAACTATCTCTAGATCTTACTTGTCACAAGCTCTGCCAGTACCTAGCGGAATAACTGCACATTCCACCAGGAGTGCGGCTACTTCGGCAGCTTGGGCCACCCAGGCCCCAATCTCTGCTATTTGCCGGGCTGCCACCTGGGCTTCCTGTCTCCCTTCATTAGGCATTACAAGATCGACATATTTGCCTCAGCGGAGGCCTCGTTTGGCAGACAAGTCCTACAGCGGGTCCTCAAGGACCCAGAGAGGCTCCCGAACCAGACGGAGTCCCTCCCGTAGGACAGCCAAGCTTTGGTATGTCCCACTCTGGATGCTCTGAGCAGCTCGATGGAGAATGGGCGTTGGTTCTACCTGACACGACCCTTCTCGGCAAGCTGCGAGGAGCATCCAGCCCCACCCTAATTTTACCGTCTGGTGGGGAATCTTGTTTCGGCCAATGATCCATTAGTTAGGATGAGAACACGTTTTTTTCTTCTCGTCCTTGCAAAACTGGGGAACGCTACGGAGGAGGAGGAGCGTTCCTCAATTCAAGCTCAGCCTCTGAGAGCTCGCCGAGAAGGGTGTGTCAGGTAAGAACCAACACCCATTTTCCACATTGAAACATCTTTGCCTGCATCTTGCCAGCACATTGAAACATCTTTGGCCTTCTTTTAATTAAAGGTTTTGTGGACGAAACATGGCCAAGACTATCAGGAAGCTCTCACATTTTGTTGAGGCTTTAAACAGGATCCATTGGACCAGATCTCCACCCTAAAAAATTACTTTTCTCCAATGTATTACAGTGCCAATTCTGAAGAAGGCAAAACCAAAATGTATTGGTAAATTACACACACACACTCCCTTCTGACCCTGCTGGAGCAGGTGATTGGACTAGAATAGATATCTCATTATCTTTCTTCTCCCTCCCTCCCTCCTTTATTTCTTTCTGTCCCTTCCTTCCATCCCCCCTCTTTCTTTGTCCCTTTTTCTTTCCTACCCTTTTCTCTTTCTCTTCTTCCTTCTCTCTTTCTCTCTCTTTCCTCTCTCTTTCTCTCTCTCAGGCTCACCCCATTGACTTCGTGCACCGCTCTGCTTCAGACTTGCTTGGGCAGGTGCCTCTGGTGCAAGGGGCTTAATGGGGTGGAACGTTATGCTTGGCATTGGTCTTAAAATTTGGTCTCCCTCACCTTTCAGTCTAAGTTTAAAGTCCTTGGGTGAGCCTGGCTAGTTGTTTTCCCAACACATTCTTTCTGGGCCTTGGTGGGTTTTTTTATCTTAAAGAAGTTTTATTACATATAAAAAAATTCCATTTCTAAAGAAACTGTGTGCTTTCTGCCTACAAATAATTTGAGAAATAATAATTGTAATATTTACAATAATATTAATTATATTGGTATTGGTCTTATAATAATAATATTCACTTATCCTTTTTAATAAACCTTCCTTATAAAATTGATCCTCTTATATTTCCATATTTCTAACTTCTGTTTTTGTTGGCTAGCCATTGATAAAATGAGTCCCACGTTAAAAAGTATTCAGTTTCTTCCTTTTCCTTAATTTTGAGTGTTAATCTATCCATTTCTGCGCATTCTGATATTTTTTTTAATTATTTTTTTCTCTTTAGGGATTTCTTTACTTTTCCATTGTTGTGCAAATACAATTCTAGCTGCAGTTAGCACATGTAAAATCAGATAAATATTTTCTTTATTATATTTTTATCATATAATAAAAGGAGCTGCTGATACAGTTTTATAGAGGAATTATTGAGTCTATCATCTGCACCTCTATAACTGTCTGGTTTGGTTCTGCAACCCAACAAGACAGACACAGACTTCAGAAAATAATTAGGACTGCAAGAAAAAACAATTACTACCAACCAGTCTTCAGTCAAGGACCTGTATACTACATGAGTCAAAAAGAGGGCTGTGAAAATATTTACAGACCCCTCACATCCCAGACATAAACTTTCAACTCCTTACCTCAAAACAATGCTATAGAGCACTGTACACTGGAACAACTAGACACAAGGACAGTTTTTCCTGAACACCATCACTCTGCTAAACAAATAATTTCCTCAACACTATCCAACTATTTACAAAGTCTGCACTACTATTACTATTAATCTTCTCATCACTCCTTATCACCCATCCCCTTCCACTTGTGACTGTATGACTATAACTTTGTTGCTTGTATTCTTTACGATTTATATCGACTCTTTCCTAGTATGGTTTGATTTTATGGTTACACATCTTACTGTTAGCTGAATTCCTAAACATTTTACTTTCTTGACAATCCAGATGTCTGTCTTCTCCATTAAACCTTTTTTTCTGTTTATTTATAAGGTTTTTAACTAGTACTTTAATTTTTTTCTTTATTTATTTTCAGCCCTGCAACTTCACCACACTTTTTTAAAATTAACTTGGGTCCAGTTTCTTGGGGATTTTCTAATATGAAGACCAAATCATCTGCGAATGCCTTTGGCTTATATTTTTCTTTTTTAATTTCCATACCTTTTAATTCCATACCTTTGCATCTTGTCTAATATTTCTATTTAATACTTCCAATGTCAATATGAAAAGTAGAGGGGACAGTGGACATCCTTGTAGAGATATTGGCCTGTAGTTTTTTATCTGCATTTAGTCTGACTCTTGTGTCGGCATGAGAGTGATGTTTGCAGTTGAAAAATGCTTAATAAAATTTATATATGTATACAAATAGAGTGATGTTTGCTTCCATCCACGTATTTGGTACCGTAGCTTCTAACAATATTTAGAAGTCCTTGTGACCCATCTCTTGCTAGAAGTCCTTCTTCTAAGTAATGTAAACTATAGTAGAAAAATCCAAAGTTCTCTTGGTGGCACCATACCTTGAACCAGTAGTTTTACTTTCAGAATCCTCTGTTCCCTCATTGGATGTTGACCTTTGGTTGGAAATACAGATGATTGTGCTCTCAGATGCTTCGTTTCTCTGCTTAGTTGCTCATAACAATTTTCCTTCAAATTGTTTTCAAGCTCTTTCCAACATGAAAGAGGAGAAAGTGATAATAATAATCTGTTGGCCTTCATTATTTCAGTTTGTCTCTTTGTTACATCTTTAATCTTTGTATCTGGGAAACAATGCATCTCTCTCCAAAATTATCCTATTAAAATTGTCTTATTAAAAATTAGAGGGTCAGCTAACATTAGTAATCCAAATCCAAATTAATCTACTATGTTTTCTTCAATCTTTCAGTCCTCAATTCAATAATCAGTTTCAATAGAATTTAATTATTTGCAATTTAATTTGTCTTAAAAATTTTCAAGAGGGGAAAGAAACTCACTCAATAGTTCAAAATATCCAAATTGCCTTCTAAGATAACACCTTCCAGGTGTTATTTACTTTCTTCTGTTATATGTATTAAACTTTTCTCACTTTCATTTAAAGTTCTCACATTTAAAGTGCTCCTCTTCTTCCAGTAGATGGCTTTAAAGTTCGAACATTAAACAGTATGTCAAAAACAGCTGATTTTCCAATAAATCCAGGGGGTTTAAGAATACCAATAAGAAAGACAGTTTCTCCCAAAAATCACCTTTCAGATTGTGTAAGCTTTTTTCCAGACTTGCTATATTTTAAAGCTTCCTTTAGGCATTCTTTCTCCTTTTAATTTTCAATCTTTAATCTTCTCTGTGTGTCTAATCACCACTTCCTTAACGCTTGGGTTTTTTTTTTAAAATTCTTATATTTAAGATAAGTCTTTAGAGTAAGAGTTGGATATTATCTCACCCAGTTTCAATGCTCTGTCCACAAACCGCTCCAGCACAAATCTTATGGTCCTGGTTGTCCAGCTTGTGATTGCCAAAAATGGCCATCATCCCTGCTGCCACTCAGAAGAGCTTGTTTCGGACCGAACTAAGAAATTGCAAGTTCCTCGTGGTCCATAAAGCGCCTCTCCTTTGCTGTCCCTACAAGGCGGCTTTGACCCCAGTTGCCGGCTGGATTTCATGGGGCTCGGCGGAGTCCACTAATTTCCAAGCCATTCTCACCGCAACGTCAGCCAGAAGTCCCTTTGGAGGATAACGATCATTTGATTTTTGGAAGTCAAGATAATGCAGACAAGAAGCAACAGAGCAAAGTTAAACTAGTGTCTTAGACTGAAAGGGAGTGGATTTCAAAGATTTAGATCTTGGGAAGGTATTTCTGGATGGAAATCTTGAAGGAGAAAAGAAAAAAGCTTGGAAAACTCTGAAAAATGAGATTATAAAAGCCCAGCCTAGCACAATACCGTAGAGAAAGAAACAAGAGATCCCAAGAAAAACCAGAATGGTTGCATAAAGAACTCTCAAATTGTAAGAGAAAAAGAACAAGTATAAAAAATAGAAAGAAAGACACATAATAAAGCAGTTAGCAATTAGCATACAGCCTGAATCTGTAAAGATGAAAGTTTTCAGGAAAACTAAGCTCATAATGAACAAAGACTTGCAAAAAATGTCAAAAACAACTATTTTTCTTTCATCATGTAAAAAAAGGAAAGGAAAACAAGTTTCTGATAAGTCTAGCTGAAAACTTTGTCACTCAAAAGATAAAGGAGGGAACTATAGGATCAGCTACACTGGACTTATTTGCTACTAACAGAGATGAAATGATAAAGGGGGTTGAAGTTACGGGAACTTTGGGGGAGGAATTCAACATAATTCATAATGTAATCAAACAAAGTAAAACTACTGTCTCAGACTTTAAGAGACCTGACTTCAATAAACTAAGGAATTTATAAATAGCAATCCTAAAGGGTTCCTCCTCTTTAGGATTGCTATCTCAAGATGCTTGGAAAATCGGAAAAATGAGATTATAAAAGCTCAATTTAACACAATACCACAGAGAAATAAAAACGAGATCCCAGATGAAAACAGTATGTTTGCATAAAGAAATTTCTGACAAGCTGGGAGAGAAACAAGGACAAGTATTTAAAAATGGAAAGAGGGACATATAACTAAAACAGAATACCGGCAAATAACTCAAATCTGCAAGGATGAAGTCAGGAAAGCTAAGGCTCAGAATGAACTAAAAGTTGGAACAAATACCAAAAATAATTTAAAAAGTTTGTTTCAACATGTAAAAAAAAAGGTCAAGGAAACAATTGTTCCACTAATGGAGAAGATGACAAGGAAATGACAGGCAGAAGGGAGAAAGCAGAATTGTTAACTTCATTCTTTACATCCATCTCCAGACAAGGAAAAAATAGTCCAAACTATTAAAACCAGTGTATCATAAAGGATAGAATAGGAATACAAATCAAAATAGGCAAGAAAAATGATAAGAATCCAGTCCACCAGGATCAAATCGATTACATCCTTCAGATCACCAGGATCAAATTGATTACATCCCAGAAATCTGAAGATACTGGTAGATGTTATCTCAGAACTGTTGACCTCTTTCAAAGGTCCTGGAGCATCAGGATCTTTGGAGGGCTGAAAAAGATCTGGTTCCCATCTTTGAAAAAGGGGGAAAAACAGATCCAGGAAATTACAAACCGATCAGCATGACATCAATATCTGGAAGTTCCTGGAAAAGATAATCAAGCAAAAGATCTGCAAACACCTAGAAACAAACAAAAAAGCCAATAGAGGATTTGTCAAAAACAGATCATACCAGACAAACTTTATTGCAAAATGACTAAATTAATGGATCAATTAAATGCTGAGGATATAGTATACATGGATTTCAGTAAGGCATTTGTTTGGCCTACAAATTGATGACTGTTCCTATGAGTAGTGAGTCACCTATCATCAACACACATACATTTTTTGCTCTTGTGGTTAATGTTGAAATAACAATATGGAAAGAAGACCAGATGAGCTCATTCTCATTGTTTTGTAAGATCCAATCTAGGTCGGTCCCCGGGACCAGAGGTTTTGTCTTCCGAACTTTCAGACTCATGCTGGAAATGGAGTGAGCACTAGAACTCTCAAAAAGCCATTGTCCCTGAAATTCTGCTTTTGGGGAATTCAGGACAGTGAATCATATCAAAAGATTCACATTTTTATGTGTGTGTGGGGGGAGATATATTTAATAGAGATGGTTGGAAACTATTACTGTGGTCGTGCTTCAGGTAGCATATTTGTATTTACCTTTGGATTTTTTCCTATTCATATACTTCTTAATCAGTTGAAATGAGTTGAGGATGGGCATCCTTACAAGTTTAATTTTTACATACACACACACACACATGCATGTCAAAAGTTATATTAGCCATAAAAGATGGCATGCGGGGGTCAATATCTGGCAGCAGCTGCAGCCCGCTGACTCCATGGTCGCTGTACTCTGGGGCTGCATAGCCCATGCAGCACAAGTGAGTTGATTACCTGTCCAAGCAGCAGAGGTGCAGGGGGGGAGGCACACAATCCAGATGTGCCGCATGGGCCACAGGAAAGCTGAGAGTCGGATCAGAGCAGATGGGTGATCATGGGAAGCTTGTCTTTGTGTGGTAGCATCAGCAGCAGACAGAAGTGCATAGGAGACATGCAACCCGAACATGCTGCATGGGCTGCAGGCAAGCTGAGAGATGGATAGAGTGAGCGAGCACCTGTGGGAGGCTCGTTTTCATGTCTCTACACATGCCTGTAACTTGTGCAGAGTATTGGGATCACCTGCCTTCCACCTCACATCTCTGCTTCTGCTACTGTTGTCAGCCATGCAAAGATGAGCCTTCCGCAGCCAGCTGCCCACTTCAGCCTGACTCATGTTTCCTGCGGCCTGCGTGATGTTAGCTTTGGAAGCCATATTGAAATTCGATGCTCCCATTCTGCCACAATTGAGCCTGAGAAAGTGGGAGGAGGGAATACATTTGAGTATATCTAGTCAGACAAAATAAAATTCTTTTGCTAGTTCAAGGTCATGGAGTGTTGCACATAATGAAATGGGAATCTTACTTTAGGACAGATGGTGATTGGATCATGTGTTGTGATGATGGCTAGGGGAGATGGATTTATAGTTTCGACTTTTGCAAGGAAGCCCAAAACATTCAGATTTGGGATTCACAGATGTGCCAGTTACTATCCAAATAAAGGAACCCTTGAAAGATGTCTGTCTTGGAGTTATTGGTTGGAATGGAGGGTTGCTGGAACACTGACATCTGGATCGCCTGCCTCCTCCCACCATGGACAGGTAATCAATTCACCTATGCTGTGCAGGTGTGGCTGCTGCCAGACACTGTCAGCCTCCATCACCTCTGGTGCTGGTCCCGCCCATTGCCCTGGGCTAATGACGATCTTCAATAGAGCTTATTTTGGGGGTAGGGCTAACATTAGGCACGTTTTAAAACAGGCTAGGTCTTATTTTGGGGGTAGGTCTTATTTGTTGGAGAAATTGCATTTAACTTAGTTTTTCAATTGTTTTCTCTAGACGCGATTATGAGAACAGGCCTCCAAAACTTCAGCTGCTTATGGAAATACGAGCTCATTATCATAAGAATGATCCAAGCTGGACTGCTGAACCAGAAGCCCCCATTGATTATTGTTATGTACGTCCTAATCACATCCCGACCATTAATTCATTGTGCCATGAGTTCTTCTGGCCAGGTAGGATTTTACTAGATCAGGGCGAACCAATCTTTCCTTATCTAAATGCTGTATCTGATTGATGAATCGCTTGCTGGGCTGAGGTATTCCACTATCTCAGCAGTGGTAGTAGAAGTAGCAAATTAAAAGATTTTGACATATGTAGGGGATGGATTTAGAATGGAAATTTGAATTTTTTTCTCATAATTTTGTGCTTCTATTACTGTCTGATTTCTCTTTTAAAAAAAAATCTGAAAGTCTCACTGCTAAATTTAGGCCATATGCCATTGAATACTGGTAATTTGATTTTGTCCCATTAGGGAGAGATTTAAAAGATAAGAACAGATATGTAGCATCTATGTTCACACTCTGAAAATCATACTTCCAAAATATTGAGGCGAGGGCAGAGCTGCCATTGAATTTCACTAGAACAACTTCATGTGCTTTTATGGAGGTAGGGATTATATGCAGAGCTAATTTGTCACACTAAGTCCAAAGATGACACAGTGAAATTAGTTGAGTTCAGTTCTTTATTTGCCTAATACATAGTTTTCCAACCTTTCTAGCTTTGTGGACAGCTGGGGGAGGGATAGTTCCACCTGAGCAGCTGGCAAATGTGCATACACCCACTGCACCATTTGTGTGAACAGTGGGCACCGTTTCCACGACACAGGTGCAAACCGCTCATGGCCCAATACAGGTAGTCCTCAACTTACGACCACAATTAAGCCCAAAATTTATATTGCTAAGTGAGAAATTTAAGTGAGTTTTGCCCATTTTACAACTTTTCTTGTCACGGTTGTTAAGTAAATCATTGCAGTTGATAAATCAGTAACACAGTTGTGAACCTGGCTTCCCAATTGGCTTTGCTTGTCAGAAGGTTGCAAAATGTGATCACATGACCAGTGGTGGGATTTAAATAATTTAACAACCGGTTCTCTTCCCTAATGACTGACTGGATTGGCGTGGTGAGGGGTATGTGACAGGCAGCACTCTGTCTCCTGCACCCCCCTGGGAGCAAAAACGGGCCAAGGGGGGGCATGCCATCCTCCCATGCCCTGTTTTGGCCATAGTGTGTGTGGGGGTGGGGGTGCTATACTGCCCCATGTCCCATTTTGGGCCAACTAGGCCTCCCTTCACTTACCTGAGAGCCAAAATGGGGCGTGTGGGGACTCCTTGAAGGGACAGGGAGGAGAGGGGCCCGCCAGCAATTTAACAACTGGTTCATCCAAAGTGGTGCGAACTGGTTGAATACCACCACTGCGCATGACCCCATGACATTGCAATGGTCATAAGTATGAAACAATTGCCAAACATAAGAATTTTGATCACATGATCATGGGGATGCTGTTATAACTGTGAAAAACAGTCAGGCCATGTTTTTCAACGCTGTTGTAACTTCGAATGGTCACTAAATGAACAGTTGTAAGTTGAGGACTACCTGTAGTGGGATGGGGCCTAGGGGTGGGTGAGCCCTAATCTAATAGACAGAAACTCATCAAACTAAAGCTATAATCTTCTAACCTAATAGAATTACCTTGAGAGATACTAGGGTGTGATTGCCCTGAACCTTTTTCTCTCTTCCAGTATCTAATTTAGGACTGTGCAGTCTCTTATTTGAGGCCTGCTCAGTCTCTTAAGTGTTGCTTTTTCTTTGGGAAGCTACAGTGCTGTGCTGGAAATTCCATGGTGGGCATGGCCAGGGTGGGCATGACACAGGACCCCACCTCCACAGACAGTTTATAAACATATAAAATTAAGGAGGCATATATTTCTGTGACTTTGTTTTTTTAATACATACTTGATCTACTTAATGACCCTATGAGAGACCAGATTAAGAAACTGACTCCATAGGAAGACAGAGCTATAAATTATTGGCATAGGTTATAGTAGCAGATTCCTGCAAGCCTGAACGGTAATATATTTTACTCTTCCTCCCTTTTATAATCTTCTGAGTCATGGACAGTCTCCTGGAGCACTCGTTTTGAGTCTGGACAGCCTCCTGGAACACTCTGAAGGCACTGTTTTGGGCCTGGAAGGCCTCCTATAACACTCCAGAGGCCCCGTTTTGATTCTGGATGGTCTCCTGGGGCACTCTGGAGGCCCCATTTTGGGCCTGGACAGCCTCCTGGAGCACTCTGGAGGCCCCCTTTTGGGCCTGGAAGGCCTCCTGGAGCACTCTGGAGGCCCCCTTTTGGGCCTGGAAGGCCTCCTGGAGCACTCCGGAAACCAAAAGTGGTTGCGGGTAGAGGGTGTGCACTCCTTTTGCTACCAGACACTGCAGGCCAGTCCTTTGCCAGACCAGCTCTGCAGGCAAAATCTAAGCACCCCATGGGCCAGATCCAGCCCATGGGCCTTGAGTTTGACACCCCTGGTTTAGATGATCTCTCTACAAGAACGGGGGGAGGAGAGGGGGGGAGAAACAGTTCAAGAATAAGATAATATGTAGTAACTGACTATAATGATGAATATATGACTAAGTTAAATGCTACAAAAGTTATAAGTGTACACCTTAATTGTGAAGTTATTTTTTCAGCACCATCATAACTTCAAACACTTGGCCTTTGATAAGCGAGGTCTACCTGTACAATGCTTCTAATGAAATGGACTGTCATCCACAAGTTTATGTTACATTTTGTTATTTAAAATATTTTTGCTGCAATATTGTTACCACCTGGAAAATATCTTTTTATATATTTATTTTTATATGACACACTAGCACGTAATTATTTCCGTAATTAATATGTCATTGTTTGTGGTTTCCTTTTTTCATTATTTATAGGGATTGATCTGTCAGAATGCCTGCAGTATCCAGATTTCAGTGTTGTTGTTCTTTACAAAAAAGTTATAGTTGCTTTTGGTTTCATGGTGCCGGATGTCAAATATAATGAAGCATATATTTCTTTCCTTTTCGTTCATCCTGAATGGAGACGATCAGGGATTGCAACTTTTATGATATATCATCTTATTCAGGTACTGAGAAACATGACTTTAATTCAAATATTCATTTATTCAAGTAAATAAATCTGCACTTGTGTGACTTATTAATTGTTCAGCTTTTTCAAAATTAAGGAGGCTATTTACCTAATTTTTTATTTTGCTTTTTCGCCTTGATGTAGCACCTGAAAAAATACAGATAGAGGAGAATATTTATAGCAGGTGAAATGAGGGGTCTTTGGTGCACTCAGCTTGATTTTTTTTCTTGCAGATTTTTCATTATCCAAATTAAAGTAACATTATCAGTTCTAGTAGGGAGTGGGGTTTCTTTTTATGCTCAAGTGGCTTGCCCTGTGAGGATTAGTGGGAGTGGTCTTGGTGATTTTTTTGGTTAGGCTCTTTATTGTTAGCTTGTTTGACAGTTCTTTGATTGCTTCTTAATTGTTAGTCTAATGCTAATCTTGATGTTTCTCTGCTCATCTGGATGTTCAGCACTAGTAAGGAGATATTTTAGTCTTTTTGTTCTCTTTATTGGCTTATTAATTGTCTCTTTTGAATAATACATAGATTTTGCTTATGTGTCTATTCATAACTGGTTTGTCAGAGTGCCAGACTTCCAGGAATTTTCTAGCATTTTTGGATTTGGCTTGGTTTAGCAGTGATGACGAACCTTTTTGTCATCGTGTGCCAAAAGTGCGGGCGGGCGTGCCCGACAGGGCGCATGCCTGCACCCATAATGAAATGTGTGTGCAACCCCCTCCTGCTTGCCCTACACATATGTGTGCGGCCCTCGCATCCCACTTTTGGGAGGCTTGCTAGGCCCAAAATGGGGAGTGGGGATGGCTGCGCTGCACCCCCCTGCACTTCCCTGCCCCCCACATGCACACACAATACCCCCATGCTCCCCCACCTCCTGTGCATGTACACACATCTCCCGCATGCCCTCCCCACACAAGCACGGCAGAGACCCGAAAATCAGCTTGCCAGTGGGATGCGCATGAACGGTAGAGCTGACTGGGGCGACGGCATGCGTGCCATAGGTTCACCATCACGGGTCTAGGATGATCAGTTTCCCAGTGGAAACTATAGTTAAGTCTGTCCATGTATTATGAAATTAAGGAGTTTTCATCATGTCTTCTGACTGCTACTTGATGTTCATGGATACGCTGTGCCTGTTGTCTTACATAGTAGCTGTTGGGTTTTCACAAGACAACAATTAAAATATCTTTTTGAGAACAGCATAATTCCAGATTATCACTTTTCTATACAGACATAAAATCATTTACATATTCATCTTTTTCTAATCAGTATCTTTCTAATCATTATACAATATTTACACTTTTGTCTGTCCTATTTACATTTTCGTATTTTCTTTTCTCATAAAACAAGATTTCCCCTGTAATTACTAACCGGCGTGTAACACCTTTATATCTTTAAATTACTGTCCATTCAAATCTCATTTAAGATTTAATTTATATCTTAACACTTATAACATTGAATTTCTAACCTCTATTTTATAACATATAACTCTTTATCAACCGAATTCTGCTTGGTACATTCCCTTAGAAATACACACTAGGTTCTAAAAAATACAATTATAACATTCCATTTCATATAATTTATCAACCAAGTTCTATTTAATACATTCCCTTAAGAATCAATAAATTCTAAACAGAAAAGGAAGTAAAGTAATAACTTGTTATTCTATTCAAATTCATCTTAACATCTGATATTCATATTTCTTTTCAATTATATTTTAATAAATCATTGATAACAGTTAAAATATTCCCATCCTTTCCCACTTCCATTCTCTTATTCTCTTTATTTCATTACATAACAGTACCAATTTTATCTATAATTTTAATCACATATATTTCATATTTTCTATACCCATTACTATTTTTAATATAACAATACTATCTAATGTACCCTTGCAGAATCCTCTCTTTCAATTAAGTTTTCAACCATTATCTTTGTGAATCCTTGTACGTTTTCCCTGCTTCTCTATATCTTGCTTCTGTCCTTTATAATTTCTCCTTTCCATTTTCCCCCTCTTCTTCTCCCTCGCCTTTTTGGCCCCCTTTCTCTCTAATTCTAATTCTCCCTTCTGTAATCCTTACTTCTGCTTCTTCCTAGTATTGTAATTTACTCTCCAAGCTATTCTTTTTTTTGGTTGTTTTTTCAAATCTTAAGTTTTTCACTCCCTTTCCCCCCTTTTCCTTTTTAACTCCACATAGAATTACTTGATCATTAAAGATGGCTTCTTCTTTGTCCTGCCCGTCTTGTTCTGCAAGCATTTCTTGTTGTTTTTCATAGTTCAAAATCTCCATTTCTAAAAATTGAAATATGAAGCCAAAAGATCCTCTTCCCTCTTGTGCATTTTCATTCTGCTTTTAAGTTCCATTTTAGCTCTTCAAGGAGTGATCCCACTTTAAACACTTTTAAACAACCACCCAATTTATTTTAGTCATTAAAATCCAACAACCAAAAATTCCAAAAATCACCAAGTAATCCAAATAATCCAAAGCTGTTTATTCTTGCTTCTTTTTTCCACTTTCTCTTTCCAGAGGATCTGTTATCTTGTAGCCAAGTTTCAATGACAATGTATCTTTTAGGAGTCTTGTTAAAATTTCACTGTTAATTCTTGTTAATTTCAGGTGGTCTCCTCCATTTTTTCCCGATCCCACCCTTTTCTTTTTTTCCCCTCTTCTTTCCTCCTTTTAAAGGTTTTAAAATACCCAAAAGTTTTTATTATCCCTTTGACATTTTATTTTCAGCTGAAAATTGCCTATTAATATTAAAGTGGATTTATATCAATTTCTTGCTTAGCATTTAAAGCCAATTACAACTGTCATTATAAGAGGGAAAAAAAAAACAAAGTCTTTTCCCTTTCCTCTCTCTTTCACCGATTCAAAGATCTTCTCTGGGAACAGTATTATTCTTTATAGTTCAAGACCCAGGGTACCTTGTATAATTGCTTTCTCAATTCGACCTGGTTAGACAAAACTTTCTCTTTTATCTTTCTCCTGCACAATCTTGTCCAGTCAGGTTCTTCTTTGAGGTGGCCATTTCTGACCACCACTGCAACCGCCTTCAGGAAAGGGAGTAATGGCCAGCCGAGGAGGAGAGATGCGGCTCTCCTCAACCCCGCTGGTAGTCTCCCCCCTTTTCACCACCTCTATGGGTTGGCTTAGCCCCGAATCCAAGTGGCTCGGAGCACTCCGGCGGCGATCACGGATCAAAACCGCACACGATCGCAGATTCGGTCCATCGCCAAAGAAGCCCAAACTAGAAGTCTGATGGTGATTTCTGAGATGTTTTTGATGTATAACAGTATTATATTTTTCACAGAATGTGTTGGGTTGTGCTATGTTGGGTTGAATGGTCAGGCAATTTTTGATGAAGTTGTATGAATAACTATTTTGTTGGAAGATGTTGCATAGATGACTTCTTTCTTTTTTCTGATGTTGAGGATTGTTGTGCTCGTGTAAATAATGTTCTTACATAGCTTCTCTTGTGGGTGGTTAGGTTGTTGCTTTGATAGCGAAGCACTTGATTGGTGTGGATAATTTTGAAAAAAATATTTTTGAAAAAATCCTGAGCAAAGGTGAATCCAAAGTTCTCTTTAACATATATGACTCCAAATAGCTAGAACTCAGCTTCTTCATAAAATTTGATTTCTAGTCTCCTAATCACCCTTCCTGTTCTTTTCTGAGCCTGTTTCTATTTTTTTAAAAAACTTTCTATAATGTGATGCCCTAAATACACACATTAACGTGGATTCTGTCAAAGCGAAATAAAATAAAGTAATTCCTTCTTGTAATTTTGAAATTATACTTCTGTTTATGCCTTTTAAAATTACAAGTGGTATTTTCACAGCTGCATGACAATCCTGCTCATATTCAATTGAATATGCAATCAATTGCTATTTCAATATTTTTTTACTTTTTTAATTACCAATCCAATTGTTGCCCATAATATGCCTTTATCACTGGGCTGTTACCCGATCTCTGCAGACTTGTCTGTTGCTTTTCTCTCTCTGCTCCTTGGGCCCCCAATCTCTGAATTTTCTCCTCGTGGCTTTTTCTAAAATGGCGCTTGTTTTCTTCTGAAATCAAACAGGCCATTAGGGCCTCCATTCTTAAATCCTGTTCTGGTTTGCACTCAAAAACAGCTGAAACAATATCCCACATTTCATCAAGACTATTGATCAATGTCCCCATATTCATCAAGACCAACAACACCTTTTGAGATTTAGGAATCTTCATCCCACGCTGTTCCAGCTCAAGGAATAAAGTCTGCATGTGCAACAAATGCTGCTCCACAATCACCTGTGGCTGCAGCCTGGCCCTGTACAATTGTTTCAATAATTGCACAATATTGCATGCTGATGCACTCATATGAACACTTCTCAATTTCAGCCAAACCTCATTTGCAGTCTTTAAGTCAGCTACATTCAAAAATTGTTCATCTTCTAAGCTTAAGATGATGTAGGCCAGTGCCTTATCATGCTGCCTTTGGTCAGCTGCTACTAATGGTGCCTTGGGTGTATTAACAACAATATCCCAGAGCTCCTTAGCCTTCAGGAAACATTCCAATTTTGGACTTCCAGTGGCACTTCCATCAAAGACGGATCAGAGACCACGATCATGCGCGGCTTCAATCTGTGCTCTACCCATTGGAGGGTCCCAAATGGGACCGGATCCACCCTGGAGGGGTGGTGAAAGAGTGGGAGACCACCAGCTGGGTCGAGTGGAGTCGCATCTCCCCTCCCTGGCTAGGTACACTCCCCTTGAAGACAAGCTGTAACAGCAGTCTTTAATGGCTGCCCTGAAGCTATTAAATTTGTGCTGGAGCAGTGAACTGGTGAGCGGTGTGTGACCAGACAAAATACTTTGGATTTTTCAAGGCAATCCTGAGAAACAGAAGGAAAGAGCCCTCATTTAAGATGGTGGAAGCGGCAATTGGAAATTAGCAGGAAAATTATAAGGTAAATAAAATTGGACTATAAAAGGACTGAAATGGGAGTGATATTGTTCAGAAAAAACTTTTTAAACAATAACAGAATCAGAAATAAATTTGGAATATCATACAGAAATTGGATTAATTCAGCATTGAATTGACCATATTTAAAATATATAATAGCTAATGATTGAAAATTAATGGAGTTAATACAAGCAAAAAAAAAATAACTAAAAGGTGGAAAGTGAAAACCGATGTAAGAACACCACCTAATGGTTAAAGGAACTTTTTTCATGGTTTTATGGAAAACTAACGGTCTAGTAAATGCATGAATTGGAAATGAAATAAAGGCTATAATATAACAATAACCCCGGAAGCACAAAAATGATTACAGCAAAAGGACAAGTGAAGATATTATCTTGGGACTATTTGGTGGATTGGGAATGTGATAAGGAAACAGAACGATTAACAACAGAAACTAAAATAAATGGATCCTTCTGGTAAAGATTAAAATAAAAGACGTTGGCTTTTAATAAAATAAAAAATAACTTAATTGAATAAGCAAAATGAATGAAATGTGCAAACAACTCAAATCAGAACTGTAAAATGTGAGTGGAATAATAAAAGAAAGCATGGAGCTATGGGATATATTGGCAGAAAAACTAGAAATGGCGACGCAGCTCACAGAAGAACAAAGGAAGTCCAAGGAGTCTTTTATTAACTCTTATATACCATCTTATGTACCTTGCAAAATCTTCTTTAAAAAAAAAAAAAGATTATACATTACCCTTTATCCCTAAAAAAAAATCCCTTTTTCCCATCTTGTTTCATACCTTTGTGGCTTTTTCCCCCCTTTCCCCTTCATTTCTTATCCCACCTGACCTTTTTAGCCCCCCCCCTTCTCCTAACCTCCGCCTTTTTAGCTTCCCCTCTCTATTGTATTCCTTTTTCCTTTTGCTTTTTAACATTGTGTTGGTTTTGCATCTTATTTTTCTCTTTCTTGGGTGTTTTTTGAAGTCTTAAGTCCTTCGTTTTCCTTCCTCTCTTCCTCCTTTCTTTCTTAATCAATCTTTTAAATTCATTAAAGTTGGCATCTTCTTCTCCTTCTTCTGCTTCCTCCATCTGTTGTTGTGTTTGCTGACAAATAGCAAGCGCCATTTCTAAGAAGTGAAAGGCTTCTTCCACAGCGTTCTTGCCTTTTTTCTTTATTTTTCCATATTCCTTTCTAAGTTCCTCATCAGGTAAAGCCATTATAAACCTTTCTTCTTCTTTTTTTTCCCCTTCTTCTTCTTCTTAAGACAACCAAAATGTTTCAGAAATTAAAACAGTTCCCCAAAGTCCCAGAGTCACCAATCAGTCCAAACAGAGCACAAAGTTCTCACTTTCTCTTCCTGGGGTAGTATCGGTTAAAAAAATGAAAAGGAGCCCAGTCTGTATTTTAGAGCCTCATTACAATTAATTTCTAGTCTCAAAATCTTCAAGGCATCTCCTCCAACAAGATCTTAGTATTTTTTTTTTTTGTTCTCTCCCTTCCCACTTGTAACAAAGAGCCAAGTTTTTACCTTCTATAAAAAGACAGGTTTCTCAATGTCCATTTGTTAATTCTGTCAGGAAGGAGAATAAACTTTCCTTTTCAGCACCTCAAATTCGCCGCTTTGAAAATCTCCTCTGGAAACAAAGTGTTGTTCAAAAAATCATAGTTTTCAGGATGGTGAATATATCTTAAAGTCCTGGTTCAGCCAAAAAAAAATTTCTCTTCAAAACTTTCTCCCTCTTCCTCCTGCTCAGTCTTACCCAGCTGCCGGCTTCTTTGTGGCGGCCATTGAAGACCGCTGCTCCACCACCTTGAGAGAAGGGGGTTTTCCCAGCTGGGGAGGGGGTCTGCGAAACCCCCAAACCCCTCTCCAGATCCCCCCTATCTTCGGCTGCCTCTACAGGGCAGCCTTAGCCTCCAGACCCGTCAGGATCGGAGGCACCAAGACGGCAAGCGCAACAGGGATCGCAAGGATGTGAATCCCTGCTACTGCCGAAGCCTGGCAAACTGGAAGTTTAGTAATGATAGACTTTAAAATTTAACAAAATATTAAAGGGAATGTCTAAAATATTGAATTTAATTATAGAGCTTAATTGACTATTGTGTTGAAGTTATTATATACTTATTATTGCAGCATTTGCTTTTAAAATAGATAACTGGAATGTTATAAGATTTAATATTTAGATTTATTATTTAATTATGTATTTAATCATTGTAGATTTACTATTTTTTCTTCTTTTTAAAATTTAGTAGGTAGAATGTACTATACAGAATTAGATTGGGAACTAGGAGTTATTTTAAATGTTAATTTAGGGGGATGATAGAAAGGCATCATACTTTGGTTAGTGACTTCAGGAGAATTTTTAAATTTCTAAAAAGAAATTTTATGTTTTTTGTGTTTTGTGTGTCTGTTTGTTTGAGAATTAATAAAACCTTGGAGGAATGTTAGATGAGAATAACAGTAAACAAGTCAGAGAGAAATGAAGATGATGACTATAAAATGGATAAATATGGGAAAATAATAATAATAATAATAATAATAATAATAATAATAATAATAATAATAATAATAATAATAATAATAAAATTGAATAAGAGTAAAGAGAAATAATGAGAGATTTGCTAAAGGATATTTGTGTGTCCATGTGGAAATGAGGTAAAATAGTCTTAAATAGTGTTTGTGTAAAATAGTGTTTGTGTAAAATGGTGTTTTATCTGACTTGTAAAAATTTATAATGGAAAGAGGTTTTATGTATTCAATGGTTGATGATGGTTTGTTTGTCTTTAAAATTAATAAAATTTGTTTAAAAAAAAAAAAAAGTCCAAGGAGTCAGAGTTAAAGAACGAAGAAACCAGCTCAAAACAGCAAAAAGAACAGTGGACATAGCAAAAAGACACGAAAGGAATTAAAATTAAGACTTTGATGACAGATGTGATAAACAAAAGGGAAAATACTTCCAAGATTAAATAAAAGAAAAACTCATACAAGAAGAAACTGCAAAAGAGGGAGGGGGAAAAATAAGTCAATGGGAGATGAAAACCAAAATAATAATAGGGGGAAAAAGAGGAACTAAGAGAAAGGACTGAAAAAACTTAGAAAAGGGAAAACAGGCTAAAATTAGAAGAAGTTACAGGGATGAGTGACTAAGAGATGATGGTTAAAGATAAAATAAAGGGAGTATTCCACATGGAAATATATTTTGGTTTTGGTTTTTTTTTAGAAATATAGATTGGTGAGTTTTGAAGGTTAAAGTGTATTCAGAATTACTTTCAAAAATAAAGAAATAAGATTAATTGGAATTAAAGGGGAATAAGACCTCACTGTAAGAATACTATATAATTATATATGAGAAAAATGTAAGAGTAAGAGAAATTAAGATGGTTGTATACATGATTATATTGTAAAGTATTTGCAATAAGATTATTACATTGTGATTAAAAAGTGATGAATGGAAATTAAATAAAATTCCATAGGCTAAATGGAAACAAAAAGAAAATATGAATGGTTATATGAATATATCTGGAATAGAATAGAATTCTTTATTGGCCAAGTGTGATTGGACACACAAGGAATTTGTCTTGGTGCAAATGCTCTCAGTATACATAAAAGAAAAGATACACTCGTCAAGAGTCAAGAATCATAAGATACTTAATAATAGTCATAGGGTACAATAAGCAATCAAATCATACTAGGAAACAGTCAATATACATCCTAAGAGTATAAGCGACAAAGTTACAGTCATACAGTCACAAGTGGGAGGGGATGGGTGATGAGAACATTAATAGTAATAGTGCAGACTTTGTAAATAGTTGGACAGTATTGAGGGAATTATTTGTTTAGCAGAGTGATGGCATTTGGGGAAAAACTGTTCTTGTGTGTAGTTGTTCTGGTGCAGGATGTGAAGGGTCTGTAAATATGTTCACAGCCCTCTTTTTGATTCATGCAGTAAGTATACAGGTCCTCAATGGAAGGGAGGTTGGTAGTAATTGTTTTTTTCTGCAGTCCTAATTATCCTCTGAAATCTGTGTCTGTCCTATTGGGTTATAGAGGTGCTGATGATCAAACCAGACAGTTATAGAGATCCAGATGACAGACTCAATAATTCCTCTGTAGAACTGTATCAGCAGCTCCTTGGGCAGTTTGAGCTTTCTGAGTTGGTGCAGAAAGAACATTCTTTGTTGTGCTTTTTTGATGACGTTTTTGACATTAGGTGTAAGATTCGTTGTAGATTGGGGGGGAAATACCATATGGATCCTGAATGGGGGGGGAAACACATGCATATAAAATAATAAATAGGGAATTGTTGTTAATTGGAAGGTAATAATTAAGAATGATTATATTGATATTAGTTTTATTTTATTTTTGTTTTTTTGTTTGCTATATATCAGCTTTGAGAAAGTAAATGAAGAAAATATGTAAAATAAAATAGGTGGTAAACTGGAAATGAAAATAAGAGGGGATAAAGTGTGGAAAGTACTGTGTTTCTCCAACAGTATGTCCCCCCCCCCATAGGAAGTCCCAGCATGTTTTCTAGGTATAAAATGAAATTAAGCCCCTCCCCCCAAATTTAGGCCTATGTTAAAACTTGCAAAATGGGTGGAAGGGCGGGGGAGACTTGCCATTAGAAGCGCCCCGCAGGCAGCCACACCTCACCACCAGCCACTCCTAATGACTGATCATGGCAGAGCGCAGAGGGCTCCCTACCCCCACCAAGCACCTTTGCTGCAGACCCGGGTCAGTGGGTGGGTGGCAGCCACGTGGATGTCCACCGGCAGTATTTCAGCCGCTTCTCAGGCCTCCATAGCTTCCACGGTTCCCGCCGGCGGCACCTACCTGCTGACCCAGATCTGCAGCAAAGGTACTTGACGGGGGTAGGGAACCTCCGTGCTCCGCCATGATCGGCCGTTAGGAGTGGCTGGTGGCAAGTGTGACTGCCCATGGGGTGCTCTAAGCGTGGGTGGGTGTGGGGGGGGAGAAATTAATTCACCCCCGAACAGACATCCTAGCCATTTTTTCGGGGCTTAAAAAAAAAAAAAAAAAGACCCGGCCTTATTATATGAGAAACACAGCATGTTTTAGGACGAAAATGTTTTTGTTACTGGATTAATGAATGGAAAATATGAAGCAAAAATTTATTTAAAGATTAATGGAATAGATAATGATTTGATAGAAACTAGATACAAAAGCTGGAAACGTAACTGACTATGTATGTATGTTGTAACCTGAAATCACATTGCTCACTTGAAGAGATGTATAAAAAATAAAGAAGTGTTTATATATGTATGTATGTATGTATGTATATGTACATGTACATGTATATGTACATATATATGAGAACATTCCAATTTTGCAGCCCAAATAATATAATTCTTCTGTCTGAAACAAGGCAGAGAGCTCTCCTTGAAATCAGTAGCCATCCTACAATCTTCCTCTCCTTATTCTCTTTTATTATAACACAGGCAGTCCTTCATCTTAATTACAGTTCAGTCTTACTGTGTACTCTGGACCCATAACCTGTCAGAGTATTGTGCAGTATATCTGACTAGCACACAAGTAAGTAAACCTGCAGAATTCGTTTACATAAGAAATTTCTTTATATACAATACCACACAGCAGAAGTCAGCATACAAATTCAGGAACACAGAAGCAATATTCACAGAAGCCAGGGTAGAGATATACAGAGGCCTAGAGACCTAGATTTACAGAGGTTACAGTTTGTAGAGGACAAACCAATTCTTATATACAGTTCAGCAGGTCAAAGCCAAGCCCAGCCTCCAAACTGTCTCTTATGGTCCCATACAAAACAAACATTATGTTTCAGTTTCCAAACAGCTCCCATTGGCTGACCTGTTGCCATGTCTATTCCAGTTCATGAACTGTATACACTGACAAGGATGTCACAGATAACACAACATTAGTGTAAATAGAAGATTGTATGAAATCTTAAAAATTAAGAAGGGTTACTCCAGAAAGTAATGGTAATAATTCCAAAAGAGACTGTTTTAAAGTATGGAAGAAAATTGTAACATCAACAACTACTGAAATGGGTTACAGCAGTGGCCCCCAACCTTTTTTGTGCCACGGCCCGGTACTGGCATCACAAAATGATCCGCGCCCTGGTACCGGCATCACAAAATGATCCGCGGCCCGGTACCAAAATCACAAAATGATCCGTGGCCCGGTACCAGCATCAGCACGCATGGCAAGGTGAGCCGAGCGACTGCCCAGCCAGCCATCCCCTGCTTCTCCCCGCCACCTTCAACTCCTCCTTTGTACCTTTGTCGATGGGCTTTGGGACGGTTGCTCAGCTCGCCTCGCCTTGCCTTGGGTGCTGAAAGAATCCTCGCACCTTAGTTTTGTTCGAAGCTGCCCCCCTCCCCCGCTTCGATGAAACTAAGGCGCGAGGATTCCTTCAGGACCCAAACACCACTTTCCAAACAGAAAAGCTCACCGGAAGCACTTTCTCATCAAAACAAGATGGCAGCGCCCAGCAAACCAGCGGCCCGGTAGAAAATGTTCCAAAGACGGGTACCAGTCCGGGGCCCGTTGGTTGGGGACCCCTGGGTTCTGTAGGAGAAAAGGAAGACAAAATTGACTCTTTTTTTCCACTGTTTCTCAATCTTGAGCTGGAGAAATGTTTTTCAGGCTTCAGGAACCTTGGCACATTTAGGTTCAAATATAGACCAGAGGTACAACATTGGATTTATTTCGTGTGTTTGTGTGTGTGTGTGTGTGTATGAAAAAATTTCATTATTTTTTAGTTTAAGAACACTGTTAATCCATATATACTCTGTGTGTGTGTGTGTGTGTGTGTGTGTGTGTGTGTATGCATTAACAGTGTTCTTAAACTAAAAAATAATGATTTTTTTTCTTTTTTATATACATATGTGTATGTGTTTATTTGTGAGTAGGTTAAAGTTGAGATATGGAATATGTATTTGAATAAGATACATTGCTACTTGAGACAATTATCTCTGCAATACTGGCAGTTGGTTTGTGTTACTAGTTACTGGTGTCTTTTTAAAGGGGAAAAGTTCTCTTTTTGTTATCTTAAATTTTAAGGGGGTTGGTATTAGATGATTTGAATGTTTTTGTACCTTTAAAATGGGTATTTCATCAACTGTAGCTAATAGTCAAGACATGGAAAGTTGATTTTGTATAGTTGTTAATTCATTTTAATATTTTGGAGCTCTGCTTGGATTCTTTGATGATAATTAGATAAGGAGAACTTATTTGAACTGTTTATTACTAAGTGTTATGGGATGAAGAGTTTTATACTTGTTAATTAAAGGGGTAAAGACATTATGAAATTGTTTATATGTATCATGATGATGGGAAATCCCTTTCTTAAAGGGACAGATGTGCATTTTATTCCTTCTCTTACTCGCCCCCCCCCATTTTTTTTTTTTTCTTCATTGTCCCTTCCCAAACTAAATCATTGTTGAAAAAAAGGTTTCAGGACTGTAATGCAATTCTAGCATAGCAGACCCACACATGCAACCAAAGTATGGATCCAATATGTAGATATCTTTGTTAATAAAGCAAAATAGAGAAGACACATTAAAATAAATATTTTCAAAGCAATATATTTCACAAGGGAAGAAGAAAAAAAGGTACTACCATTCCTGGAAATCCTCATCTGCAGAGGAAATGGTGCAAACTAGAAACACAAGTCTATTGAAAAACCAGCCACACTAGCCAAGCGCTCCACTAATCAAACTAACAACCCAACCTCCCACAAGAAGACCTGCATAAGAACATTTTTCAGTACAAACACATTACAACAAACCAGAAAAAGAAAACAGACCACTTATGTAACATCTTCCAAACAAATACTCCCACAACTTTATCAGAAAGTATGGGACCACTCAACCCACTATAACACAATCAACACAAGGCATGAAAATGATAACACTACCATATATCAAAAACATCTGATACAATCAACATACTAATATAATCATATGTCATGACTGCAGCATACATCTAAACCCCTCCAAAACATTTTAAGTAATATGTCAGTTTATTTAAAAGAAAATGGTTCACTTCTCCAAATGTGCCGTTCTTGAGGTTTCTTTAAATGACTAATGGTAGTCTGAAGTTCTCTTTGTCCTTCAATATTGTAAGAACTCAGTTTCAGTGCCAATGTTTCACTCCTTACAAGGGAACAACATGAATAGTGTTACATGGAAGCTAATGTAGGATCTGGTATTTCTACTGTCTTAAATTATTTACCTTATTAAAAAGAGGAATCATGTAACCTTGATATAATTCTTTTTTTCTTTTCTTTTTTACAGACTTGCATGGGAAAAGATGCAACTCTCCATGTCTCTGCTAGTAATTCTGCAATGCTGTTATATCAGAAGTTTGGATTTAAAACTGAGGAATATATTTTAGATTTTTATGACAAATATTACCCTTTAGATAGTAAGGAGTGCAAACATGCCTTCTTCCTGAGATTGCGACGATAATATATAAACTTAGTAGATATGTTTGTACAAAACCTGTCAGTAAAGGAAAATTTGGCCTAGAATGTTGCTCACTGCTGTTTTATTCATTGGATAAGCTGGATATTTGCTGTTCAGTTTTTCTGAGAATTCTTTGACATTTCTGAGAAGAGGAATTCTTGACAAAAATCCATTAAAAATAAAAAATGCAATTTATTGTAGAGGTGAAATTGGATCAATATTTTTGTGAAGAACCTTATCAGTTCAAGTGCTAAATAATAACAGTATCAATACAGGAGAATATTTATAGCTTGGGGTTTAAAATGAGGGGTCTTTGGTGCTCTCTGAGCCTGGTTGTTTTCTTGCAGATGTTTCATTACCCAAATTAGGTAATGCCATCAGTGCTAGTAAGGAGTGGGGCTTGCTTTCAGTTTATATTCTAGTGCAGGGATCTGCAGCCTTAAACACTCAAAGAGCCACTTGGGCCCATTTTCCACAGAAAATAAACACAGGGAGCCCCAAAATCTCGGTGGGCATAGCCAACTCAACATCACTCACTCCCACCCAGTCACATGACCCCCAGCCATGCCTACCCAGGTTTTGTAGCTCCCTGTGTTTTCTTTTCTATGGAGAATAGGAATCTCTCTCTCACCTCTCTTTCTCCTGCTCTCTCATCTCTCTCTTTTTCTCTATCTCCCTCTCATCTTTCTCTTTCTCTTTTTTCTCTCTATCTCCCCCTCTATTATCCTCTCTGTCTATCTCCCTCTCTCTCTCTCTTTTTTTTTCTCTCATCTTTTTCTCTCTGTGTCCCTCTCTCATCTCTCATTCTTTTTCTCTCAATCTCCTTCTCTATCTTCTTCTCATCCCCCTTTCACTCATCTCTCTCTCTTTGTCTCTCTCTGTTTCTTTCTCTCTCTCCCTTCCTCCCTCCCACTCTCCACCTCCACGTCCCAACCCACACACCCAGGGAATAACTATAAGGAAATTTGACCACGTTCTCCCTATCTCTGAAAAGATATAAAAATAAACCTTGTGTTGCAAAAGGAGTGACTGTCAGGCTGTGGATCACTACACGCACATATATGCATCCTGCAACTCAGTCCAAAATGGCCGGAAAATATAATCCCTGGGCACTCCAGAAGACATTTGGCAAGCAAAGAATGGGAACAAATTCCCACCCCCACAATCACCAAGGCAGCATCTGCTGAATCCTTGCAAAACTGGGCAAGGCAGAGACAGGAGAGGAGAATCTGTCTTCCTCTCTCTGTGTCAGCTGTAGCTCCATTCAAAGTCCAAGAAAGAAAACCTTAAACTCCATTATTATAGAGAAAAGGACTTTTACTGAATTTGCAGAAGAAATACAAGATCTGAGGCAATAGGCGCGAAAATCACATATAGAAAGTTATCCCATGTTTCCACCCCCAATAGTTCAAACTGGCCATCCAATCTGAGGTGTGTATAATGTCATGTGGGTACATCTTCAGGTGGCGTTTCACACATCTGGTATACCAAGGCAGTTGAACTTGGCCTAGAGAAATAAGAGTACATCTGGTCAGTATGCAAGTAAGCATAATCAAGAAAGCATCCCAACTTTTACAATACACCAACTTCATCCTGCACCCCCCCCCCCACAAAGCCCAATTATTTCTCTCTCCCCCCCCCCCCCGTTTCTATGGCAGCTGGAAAGAGAACAAGCAGAAGAAGGATTCTTGGAGGCTGACATTCGGCCCTCCTGCAAAAGAGGTGTTAGCCCTAGAAAAGAAAAGAAAGTAAAACAATAGGAAAATAAACATTCTAGAGACAATATTATATAAATAAGAATTTAAGGTTTGTCAGGATATTTTGAATGAAATGCTTGTATAAGCTTAGGGGCTTATTCGTTCACCCATTCTGACTGAGGAGGGAAATGCTTTCAAAGAACTAAATATCGGAGACTTCCTCTCTATTTCCTGGAATATAGAATATCTTTAATCTCAAACGACCCTTAATTAAAAGAGAAACTGGTGGGGCAGCCTAATCAGGTCACAATTTGGACGTATGTTCAGGTTTCAACAAACTGACATGAAAAATAGGGTGGATCCTTCTAAACATCTTTGTCAATTGTAATTGCACTGCAACAGAATCCACAATTCATACAATTGGGAAAGGTCCCACATATTTAGGTCCCAATTTTTTATATTTCTGGATTGTTTGTAAATACTTAGTGAACAAGAAGACTTTATCACCCACTTGGTATGGTTTTTGTGGAGCTCTCTTCTTGTCTGAGCTTGATGAGTGTCATCTAATGCTTTACGGCGGGGTCGCCAACTTTTTGGATCTCAGGGACCACCAAATTCATAATTTTAAATCCCAGGGACCACGAACCTGTGGGCGTGGCCTAATTTGTGGGTGTGGCTTAATTTGTGGGTGTGGTAATCTGGACATAGCGTAATTTGTGGGTGTGGCTTGGTGGTCATGTGACTGGCTGGGCATGGCTTGTATGTAAATATTATATTTATATAAATACTGAATTTTTTATTAACAAAGAGCAACTTTTACTCAAAATCAGGCTAAGCAGACAGGCAGATTGAGCTGCTCACAGAATCACAGATTCATTCAGAAATCTATCTGCCATTGGCTAGCTCAGCCTGTCACATAAAATTTGCTTGCAAGCAAACTCACAAAATTAATTCACAACACACCATGTATGTAAATATTGAATTTTTTTATTTAAAAAAGAGCAACTTTTACCCAAAATCAGACAAAGCAGGCAGGTAGATTGATTTGTTCACAGAATTATTCAGAGATCTATCTGCCATCGGCTAGCTCAGTCTCTCAAATTTGCTTGCCGTGAGTTTGCACTGAATAATAGAACCTTCAGTCCTAAGGGAGGTTCGGCAGTGCTTAAAAGCAGAGCCGAAGATCTAAACACTAGCTAGAAAGCACGAAATCCAACCATTTCCTGCTTCCTAGCTAATCTAAATTCCCTGGCACAGCAGAACAGATGATGGTTGGAAAAAGGAAAAATAGGAATTTAGCAGGCAAGTTTGCCGGTAAGGAGTGAGTGGGCAGGGAGGATTCCTGCAGGCCATGTGGGATGTGTAGCCTTGTGTTTCTGCATAGCCTGGATTAATTTCTTTGGGGGGATGCTCTGGGGGTGAGATTTCTCTACGTCCCACCAAAATTTTCTCACGGCCCACTGGTAGGTGACCGCTACTTTATGGGTAACTGGCCAGGTAAGCTGGAGTTGGGTTATCCACTCTGCTAATGATGAAACATTGGGTTTCTCCTGTTATGCAGGATGACCATCCATTTTGCTGCGGTTCCCTCAAATGTTCTGGTGACACATCTCACTTTTGCTGCATCTGAGGCAAAATCATCACCATATTCCTCCATATGGTTCCAAACTTGGGCTAAGAAGAATCCCAACTTCTTGGGATCCCCTCTGTATTTTACTTACAATGGAGGACCTTTTGGAATTTGGCACCTTCGTGGTGCTGCCCCCCCGGAGGGGTTTGGGCTATGGCAGCCACTTGAGCTGACCTGGGCTGAGCTATGGGAATGGCCGGTGGAGCTCCATGTTGGAGCTCCACTGACATGGCTGAGTCCAGCAAGGAGTCGCCATGATCAGTGGCCCTGAACACATTCCAAGACATTCTTTTTATACTTTTCTGCATGCATTTCATAACTTACTTCTCTGTTCTTTCTTACTGATAGTCTCCACATATACCCGTGTACATCTCAAACTTCTATCCATCAGCTACTTTTTGTTCCCTATTTCTCATGGTTTTCAAAACTACGTACTTTGCAAAATCACACTCCACAAAACAGCTCAGAAGGATTACAAATAACTGGTACATTTTCAAATCATCCTGTCTAAAACTTTGGTTCATGTCTCTTTTATTCTGCTATCATCCAAAGGCCTTGTTGAATCTGAAAGATCGATGGCCTATTTTTTTCTTTCCACATTCACTCTTTCTTGTTCATAAGAACAACACAAAATGAAACATACAAAGCAATATCTGCACATAAGCTACCAATATCAGTTATAGAAGTAAGTTCAACAACATTTAGGATGAAAGAGGACAGCTACTTTGATTAAAAGTCATTTCAGCTGGGCAAAAGGGGACAGACAGGCTGAACAATTTGGTGAGGGTCTGCTATCATCCAAAGGCCTTGTTGAATCTGATAGATCAATAGCCTATTTTTTCTTCCCATGCAAGCATAATCAAGAAAGCATCCCCACTTTTACAATACACCAACTTCACCCTCCCACCCTTCCCCCCACAAAGCCCAATTATCCTCCCCCCCGCCATTTTTATGGAAGCCAGAAAGAGAACAAGCAGAAAAAGGATTCAGAGAGAGGGAGGGGGAGAGAGAGAGATGCCAGGTGCAATTGGGGCACGGTCGCATTGTGTTGTAATGGGCTCCAGGAGAGGAAAGGGATCCAGGAGTACCCCGTTGTGAAGCACACTGTGAGCTTTCCAGCAACCTTCCATTCCAACCAATAACTTTGAGACAGACAACTCTCAAAAGTTCCTTTTATTTGGATAGTAACTGGCACAACTGTGGAATCCCGAATCTGAAAATTCCAGGCTTCCTTGCAATAAGTAAAAACTACAAATCCATCCCCTACACCCATCACATCATCACATGGCCCAATCACCATCCATCCCAAAGTAAGGCTTCCTTTCACTATGTGCAACATGACTTGACCTTGAATCAGAAAAAGAATTATGTCTGACTAGATATACTCCAATGAATTCCCCCCTCCCACTTTCCCAGCCACAATTGTGGCAGCATGGATGCATTGGATCTCAATATGGCTTCCAAAGTTGACTGGTGTCCGCCCCCCCCCCATTGAGGTAATTCCCGTTAGGAGAATGAGTGCATACAGGGAGACGTAGTGAGAGTAGTGAAGACACACAGCATACAGATACACTGTACAGTAAATGTAAGTTTTTACTTCCAATAAACTTTTAAGTACAGTCCAAGATAAGCAGTCCAAGTCATTCACAGGTAAAGCAGTCAGTGTTCAGTTCAAGGATAATCCAAATATCAAAGTCCAGTATCAAAAAACAGTTCAGTAAGAGACTTACATCAACGATCAGTAACAGTCATTAGGAGGAACGGCAACTCTCTCCAACAGAAGGAAACAGAGACTCGCTCTCTTCTCTGAGACTCTCTTCAGAGACTAACAACCCAAGTTTCTGGCTCCATCTTATGGCCATTTGCAGAACCACACCCAATTACAGTTTCATTTTATTAAAGCCATAGTATTAAAATGTCTTAATTTATATATTTCCAACCCAAATAACTGTTAGGTGACTTACATTCCTAACATTCTCCCCTTTGGGTGGACAATATCTACAACCTTACATTCTAAGTCCATAATCCTCGCAGCATGCCTTATGTTTTATAGAGCCTTGGACCTTTGTAAAATGATCCGCTATATTGTTTTCTGACTTACAGTATTCTAGCTTAATCATTTTACTTTGCACACATTGTCTCACATTTAAATATTTTAAATCTGTGTGTTTCGTTCTTGTTTTAACAGCAATATTTGAAGCCATCTGTATTGCTGATTGGTTATCTTCGTAAATAACAATAGAATCTTTTACATCAATTCCCATGTCAATTAGTAGTTGTTTATAACAAACTAAATCTGTACATAATAAAGACAAACATGAAAATTCAGCCTCCATTGTTGACAAACTTAGATGTTTCTGTCTAATAGACCTCCATCCAATCAAAGCTTTTCCCAATAATACTACAGTACCCAATGTAGATTTTCATGTATTTATGTCTGTAGCAAAACTTGCATCAGCATATGCAGTTAAACTCAGTTCATCTTTAGACTCCAAATACAATGCATAATGCATTGTTTGTTTCAGATATCTTAACACATGTTTAGCAGCTTGCCAGTGCCTTTCAGTCGGCTCAGCATTAAATCTTGCTAATTGGTTAACACTGTATGCTATATCAGGCCTTGACCAATTACTGAGATAACATAAACTACCAATCAAAGACTGATAAATTTCTTATCAAAATTAGGACTTTGAACATCACTATGGCTAAACTCTTGACTCATCGGTGTTTTAGCTGGCTTACAAAGTTCCATTTTAAAACTTTTTAGTAATTGGTTAATTTTATCTGCCTGTGAGATTTTGTATCCTCCCCTAGTTCTATCTATCTTGAAACCAAAATATTGTTTGATTTCTCCAAACTGTTTTATCTTAAATTTCTTCTTTAACAGTGAGATTATTTTAGTAGCTTCTTGTTCAATTTTGGTGATTAATGCTATGTCATCAGTAAATAATAGCAACAATGAAATTACACCATTACTTTTTCTTTTGAACAAACATGGATCAGCCATGTCAGCTACAAAACCTATCTTAGTTAATTCTTTAACTATACACTGGTTCCACTCATATTCTGATTGCTTCAAACCATAAAGACTCTTTTTCAATATCCAGCAATCAGTTGTATTACCATTTTGAGACCTAAAGGTTTCTTTAAATAAATAGTGTGTTGCAATGGTGCATGCAGACATGCCATTGCTACATCCAAATGATTTAGAATGTATTTCTCCTTAGCTGCCCATACTAATGCTGCCCTTAATGTAGTAGACTTCAGATTAGGTGCAAACACCTCATCATAGTCATTTGCTGTCTGATTGAACCCTTGTGCTACTAACCTGGCTTTATGGGTAACAGTCCCATCCACACCTGTCTTTAGTTTATAAATCCATTTACATCCTATGGCATGTTTACCTGGTGGTAACTTAACATTTTCATATACCTCCAACTTTCGTAAGGATTTCAGTTCCTTATCCATTGCTTCCTGCCAAGCAGCCTGATCCTTAGCAGGATACAGTTTTAGTTCATTATAGTTATTTGGAACTGTATTCACTTGGCATATAACACTAGCCTGATATCTATTAGGTGGTCGTGTTACTCGGGTTGAACATCTTGGTATTACAGGGCTTACTGGTGGACTCACCTGTGCCACCTGCTCCTGTTCTCCTACCTCCTCCTGTGCCTGTTCTACTTCCTCCTGTTCTTCCTCTTTAATGGCTATTTGTGGTTTACTTATTTTATCTTTAGGGACTATTTGGGTGTCAATAATAATATCATTGCTGGATTCCTGTTCCAGTTTATTCCACCCAACGTGCTCAAGAAATTTTGCACTAGCACTACAATAAACATGAGCTGTGCCTGGATCCCAGAATCTAAACAATGTATGGTTGGCCTTGTAACCTACACAAAATAACTTCTTAGTTCTATGTTGCTCTTTCAGTCTTACTTGTGAGGGAATATGCACCCATGCTGGAGCTCCAAATGTGTGTAGATAGCTTAAATTTGGTTTTCTGCCATGCCAATGAGTGAATGGCAATTCACCAGTTGTTGTGTTAACTACATTGTTTAAAACACGATTGCTATGGCTTCACCCCACAGTGTTTCAGGCAAACCTGAATCAGATAACATAGCGCGAGCCATGGCTTGTAATGTTTGCCCTCTTTGTTCTACAAATGAGTTATGTTGGGATCTGTAAGGTGTAGAACGTTTATGCTCAACACCAGCCAATTTCAACATAGTTTGGAATCTTTTGTTAGCAAATTCAGTCCCATTATCAGTAACTAAAGTAATTACTTTACTCCTCATTTTTCTCTCTGCAAAGCTTAGCCAGTTAAAGAAATGTTGGAATGTTTCTATTTTGTTTTTCATAAGATAGCAGAAACCGTATCGTGAGTAATGGTCCATAATACTCAAAATATAGTAGGCACCTCCTAAACTAGGTTTCTTAGGGCCAATTATATCAGCAAACACAATCTCTAAAAGTTCTTTGGTCTTAAACCCATTTAGTCTGTTTGCTGGAATGACCTTGCTTTTCTCTTGGCTACAAGCATTACAGTTTAAATACTTGCTACAGGGTTTTAATTTTACTCCCTCTGACAATTCAACAGTTTGTTTTAACATTTTGAAATTAATATGCCCGAGACATCTATGCAGTAAATGTATACATTCATCATGTGGCTTAACATTGTTATAAAATGAGTTAGCCATCTTCATGTACATCATCTACATGGTCATCATGTATCACATATAAATCATTTTCTAAAGTAGCAGTAACACTTTTACCCTCTTTCTCTATTATACAGTTATCTCCCCTACAGGTTACTACATAACCAAGATTAACTAAAGCCCTTACTGATAGCAAATTAAATTTCAGTTTAGGTACATATAACATAGTTAAATGCTCATTTATACAAGAACAATATGCAGTACTTTTACTAGAAGCCTTCATTTTCCATCCATTTGCCAATGATACATGTTGCTTACTTGTAGACATCTTTACAAACCTCTCTCTATCTTTAGTAATGCATTGAGATGCTCCACTATCAATAACCCACAAATTATGCTTTACAGTTGAATTGCTAGACATAGCTAAACTAACATTCTTCTTAGCCTTCTGGTGATGACCAGTATTCTGTTGTTTTCCCTTCTTACAGAATCTAGCTATATGTCCCCTAATTCCACAAGAAAAACATTTCCTAACAGTATAGGCAGTTGAACACAAATCCTTTTCTTGTGGTTGTTTCTTCCTCAGTTGGTCCCTATCCAGCCATCTTCTTGCTTCTTTTTTTTTTTTGAAAACAATTTTATTGATTTTTTTAAAACAAACAAAACATAAAAACATCAGCTCTCTTCCATATATATATATATACAAACAGTGTGTCGGTTGGTTCATCAGTTTTGTGCATTCATTTCATAGTCTCAATTACAGTTATATTACATAATAACTCATATTGTCAATCCAAACTTATATATCCTAGTATTGCTATTGGAAAATCATTTGACTATAATTTTATTCATTCATACTTTATAAGATAACTATAATTTAAATGGTTTATTCTATAACAAATCATATAATCATACCAAATCTATCCTAAAAACACTTTATAGATTTGATGTCAAATAACAAAAGAAAAAGAAAAAGCAAAGATATTCCTTGTTATCTAACATTCTAAATATTCTATTATTGTATTTTATCATCCAACCATTGATAGAAAAGGTCCCAAATTTCATAAAATTGTTTATCCTCTTGCTCTCTAATTTCAAATGTCAATGTACTCATCTCAGCCCATTCCAATATTTTCTTAATAATTTCTTCCTGCAATGATATTTTCTCATTCTTCCAATTTTTAGCAAATACAATCCTAGCCGCTGTTAATACATTTACAATCAGATATTTCAAGTCTTTACTGTATGTATCTGGTAAGATTCCCAATAAAAAAAACTCCGGTTTCAAATCTATGCATTTCTTTGTCATTTTTTCCAACCACATGCGGATTTCAGTCCAATATTTTCTAGCATCCTCACAAGTCCACCACATATGGTAATATGAGCCAGGTATTTGATGACATTTCCAGCGTTTTTCAGATTTATTCTTGAACATTCTTGCTATCCTCGGGGGAAAGTGCCACCTGTAAAACATCTTATACAAATTTTCTTTATATGTTGTTAACATTGTCATTTTATAATTTTGCGACCATAGTTTTTGCCATTTCTCTAAATCAATCCCATTTCCAAAATTCTTCCCCCAAACAACCATAGTTTCTTTAACTTGTTCTTCCTCTAGCTTAATTCCCAGTAAATAACCATATAATTTTTTGATCACCTTCTCATCAGTACCTGTCAAGATCTTATCTAGATCAGTCTGTTTATCATAAAATCCCTCTGTTTTAGAATCTTCATCATACCTTGAATGTATTTGTGCATATGAAAACCAATTCATCTTCATACCTTGTTCCTCTAAATTTTGTATCGATTTAAATTCACCCTTTTCATCCAATAGTTCCCCATATCTAACTGTTTGTTCCTTCTTATAAATTATAGGATAGTGGCTTGCCTTTTCCTAATATTCTTTTTTCTTATATAATCTATTATCAAACCTCTAACATATGCCTTCATTGTATCCCAAACATTCTGCATTGAAATATCTTCTTTTTTATTTTCTCTAAAGAAAAAGCCAGTTCTTTCTCCATCCATTGTGTAAAATCTTTTTCCTTTTAAGATAATATTATTTAATGTCCATCTCGATCTTTTTTTCCATTTAATTGTCATTGGGCTATGATCTGCCCAAGTACTTGTTTCAATATTTGTTTCTTGAATATTATTAATTCTGTTGAGATCCAAATCATATCCAATCTGGACCATGATAAATGTCTATTTGAATAGAAAGTATATTGTTTAGTTTTAACATTTCTTTCTCTCCATATGTCTTTTAAGGTTAATTCGTCTGTCATTTTAAAAAAGGATTTAGGGAGAATCTTTCTATTTTGCTTTGTTATTGTTGCTATATAGTCCAATTTATTGTCCACAATTCCATTAAAGTCTCCCATCATAATTATATTAGCATAGTCCAGTCCAGTTATTTTCATATGTAGTTTTTTCTTCTTGTTTATCATTCGGAGCATAAATTGCAATCAAAAGTATTTTTATATTGTTGTCCATTATTTCCACCATTAATACTCTTCCATCTTCATCAGTATAAATCAATTTTGCTGGGATAGCCTCTTTAATGTATAAAACCACTCCTCTTTTCTTACATTGAGTCAAAGAAGTAAATATTTTCCCTAATTTTGGCTGTACTAACAATTGTTCATGTTGTTTTTTAATATGTACTTCTTGTAGACAGATTATGTCAAATTTTAATTTCCCTAATTTATGAAAAGTTTTCCTTCTTTTAACAGCTGAATTTAGTCCATTTATATTCATTGTAATCAGTTTTTTCTCTTCCATGATTATATTTTATAATTAGGTTTGGCAGCTCTCGTAGATCTTAGTTCACGTTGTTCTTTAATATCCACCTGTCCACCTACTGCACCTTCTTCTTAGCCATCTTCTTGCTTCTTCTAACAACCTTCCAGTTATGTCAGTCAATGTCAGTTTATCTGGGCAGGACTTCCAGTGAAGATAAATAATCATCATAACTTTCATCCAATGAGGAAAACTTTCATCCAATGAGGAAAGAATGATGTAAACTTGATGCAGCTCTGAAAATATCAGTTCCTTTTCATGTAGCTCTTGAAGTTATTTTCATGAAGTTCAAATGAGCTAACATATCTCCACCTTTCAGAAAACGTGCTCCAACCAGTTTACGTGTAAGATATATGTGTGCACCTACACTGTCACGAACATAAATCCTCTTCAAATTATCCCATCACTTAGCAGCAGACTCTTCTCCATGAATATGGACTAGCTGCTGGTCACTCAGTGTTAGTCCAATTATACAAAGAGCTCGTTCATCGTTCTGTTTAAAGTCAGCAAGCTTCTTGGCATCGTCCTCATTTTCTGGATCCCAAGCATTTACATCCATTGGATCTTGAACTACAGCCCATAACCCTTCTCTAAGCAGAAGTAGACTGCACTTCATAGACCAGGAAACATAGTTTATTCCATCCAACCAGGTTATCAGTGATAGACTTGTTGAAGTGTCTTGTGCCATCTTTACCAGGATAGTAACCCACAATTAAACAGTAAACAGTATACAGTACTGTATATTCACACCAACTCTCAGTTATCTGAGCCTGGTAAGGCCTGGGCCCATAACCAGTGTTGAGGTAATTCCCCATTAGAATACAGGGAGACATAGTGAGAGTAATTGTCAGCTTCAAGATCTCTTCTACATCTTTTCTACTGCTATGCTTACTGCCCTCCTTTGGCTGTCATTAGTAACGGGGGGAGGGGGGAATTGGACGGGAAGAAAGCTGGAGGTGTTACATTCCTGTACTGTAAATGAGAAGGAGGAGGGGGAGTATAAATTCCTATTCTTAAGTTTCTATTTCCTTGCCTAGCTTTCTTTCCTTTTGCACAGCTGCGAAGTTTTATCAAAATATGTCAAGGTCAACGGACAGAGGCCTCATCACCACCTGAAAATGCCCACATGATCATATCCAGAACTTTTAATTGGAAGAGTCTTTTGGACTTTGGGGGGTGGGAACAATTCCATCCCTTTGTATATGTGATCTGCGTGCCAAATTCTTTAGATCCAGAATTCTACCTGTAGCTTCCTGTGACTTAAAGGATCGATCCTGCTGTGAGTTTTGACTCTGATGACTATGAAGATGAAAGGGTGGAGCCTGCTGTGAATGTGGAGTCTGAATTATCAGAGGACACAGATGTGAGCCAGGAGGATGAGAGATTATCGGACAGACAATCCTCGCCAGAGCCTTCAAATTCACTCATGCCAGCAACTGATCCACAAAATGAGTCAGAGGCTTCTAATGGAGAAACTGACAGATCGTGGATTGATGCTAGAATCAGGAGAAGAATGAAACGCCAAGTTGAAGGGAGGCGTCAAGCCAGACATTGATAAGAGAGACTGACACGCCCATCCAGGTGATTTAAGGAGGATTGCTGATTCTCAAACTTTGCTTGGAAGCAAAGTGTTTGATGTGTCGAAAGGATACGTGTGGAGCGGCCTTTGTAATTTATGGACATTCTGAATTACCAGACAGATTCCGGGAAGTCTGCCAAGGACTGGAATATAGTACTATTAACTCTTTTTTAGTCTGGCTTTGTTTTGTTTGAATATTTTGAACTGTGGAACTCTGAATTCTCACTTGTGAATATAGGTGAGACATAATAGCTTCCACTTTGAAATTTAGTAAAAGAAAAAACTTTGCTCTAACCTATGGAGTCTGAGTGTTTCTTTCTTGGATTTTGAATGGAGCACAAACTGACAGTAATGTTAAATAATACACACACAGCACACAGATACACTGTACAGTAAATGTAAATTTTACTTCCAATAAACTTTTAAGCACAGTCCAAGATAAGCAGTCCAAGTCATTCACAGGTAAAGCAGTGTTCAGTTCAGGGATAATCCAAATATCAAAGTCCAGTATCAAAAAACAGTTCAGTAAGAGACTTACATCAACGATCAGTAACAGTTATTAGGAGGAACGACAACTCTCTTCAACAGAAGGAAATAGAGACTCACTCTCTTCACTGAGACTCTCTTTGGAGACTTAACAACCCAGGTTTCTGGCTCCATCTTATGGCCATTTGCGGAACCACACCCAATTACAGTTTTATCATTTTCTTAAAGCCATAGTATTAAAATGTCTATCTTAGTTTATATATTTCCAACCCAAATAACTGTTAGGTGATTTACATTCCTAACACACACACACCCCTTGAAAAAAATAACATCCTGGAAAATTCAATAAACAAAACACAACCATGCAATGCCCTTAACCCCCTCTGCCCCCTCCAAGTGGACCCTTTGGCTTGTCAGGGAATTGTTCATGGAATTGTTTAATCAATCTATCTGCATTTATATCCCAACTTTTCACCTAAGTAGCTTCTGACAAAAGGTAGCCTTTCTATAGCACCAAATATTGTAATCGTCCTTGGTGTAATCTAAAATCAAGGATTTTCTTTATTTCATAATGTGTCTCAACCTGTACAATCAGAGATTTGGGGAGAGCTGCTGGTATTGGCCTTAGATTAAAACCTACAGCAGACTTCAACAAGCTACTATGGAATACTAGGTGTGTTTTCCCCAACAGCCGAGGGAGACTTAATTGGACCGTCACTGGATTGATTATCTTAGAAATAGGGAATGGACCCAAGAATTTAGGGCCCAACTTTCTACTAGAAAGTTTCAACTTAAGATATTTATTTGACAAAAACACTTTGTCCCCCACTTTAAATTGTGGTTGGAGGGATCTATGTTTGTCTGCTTGTTTTTTATATTCCTCAGCGCTTCAGCTAGAGCTTTTTTAGTATCCTCCCAACTTTCTTTAATGATTCCATCCACTCTGTGGATGGAACATGGATGTTGGGGGTTCTCTAGGAAGCTCCGGCATAGAGACAAAATCCATGCCGATGTTAATTTGGAAAGGACTTAAGCCTGTGCTGCTTGTTGTAAGCAACTTCTGCAAATGGTAACAGTTCTGCCCAGTTCTCCTGTTGATAATTCACATAACATCTAATATATTGTTCCACTATAGCATTCACTCTCTCTGCTGCCCTGTTGCATGCTGGATGGAATTCTAAGGAAAGCCCTTGGGACGACCCAATGGACTTCAAAAGCTCCCTCCAGACTTTGGCAGTAAACTGTACACCTCAATCTGAGATTACTCTATGAGGTACTCCATGGAGCCGATAAATATGCTTCACAAACAGTTTCACCAATTTCTTAGCCGAAGGTAGTCAGTTACATGCTGTAAAGTGGGCTTGGTTAGAGAATAAGTCAATAACAATCCAAATCACAGTACTTCCTCTGCTCTCCAGTAACTCTATGTAAAGTCCATCACGATTTCTTCCCACAGCTTCGTTGATTCAGCTACTTGTTGAAGGAGGCCAGGGGTTTTTCCAGTTCTGTGTTTCATCATGGCATAAATTAAGCAACTTTTCAGTCTTTGACATCAGTTTTCATTTTTGGCCACCAGAACTGTTTCCTGACTAAATGTAGGGTTTTTAAGAACCCAAAGTGTCCTGCCAATCACGAGTCATGGCTACGTTTCAGTATCATCAGTCTTAGGGTATTGAGTACATAAATCTTGGTTCCTTTCCAAGCCAATCCTTCGATCATTGTCAAATCAGGTTGATGTTCAACAAACCATGGATCGGTTAAAAGTGCTGCTTTCAAATCGGTTATCAGTTTGTCTTCTGGGAGTCTGAGGCTGCATTTGGCTTGGCCTCGGGTGGTTATTTGGCCTGCAGATTGGTTTTTGATATCATAGTTTGCACTACTTCCTCTCATCGACTGTCAAATTGGGGTTTTCTAGACAGGGCATCTGCCAATATGTTTTTCCCTCCTGGGATATATTTCATGTTAGAGTTGAATCTCTTCAAGTATTGAGACAAGTGGACTTTTCCTAAAAAGAGCTTCTGAGGTGTCTTTAGAGCCTCGAGGTTCTTATGATCAGTCCACACCTTGAAAGGATCCTTCACTCCTTCCAGGAAATGCCTCCAAGATAGTAAAGCCCATTGCACAGAAAATGCCTCTTTTTCCCAAACCTCCTACCTATGCTCTGTGTCAACTTTTTGGACCCATAAGCACAAGGCATCAGCTGGTCTTGAGAGTTCTTCTGGAAAAGAATCGCCGTGACAGCCACATCACTGGCATTAGCTTGGACTACAAAAGGTTTGGTCAGGTCTGGATGCTGGAGGATAGGCTCAGCAGCAAATAAGCGTTTTAACGTTCTGAGAGTTCATTGTCCAAGTAAGGGGTTGATTGAGTTTTGGTTTGGTTGGGGAAGGCCCAGTTTTCAGTAACTGTTGAAGGGAGGGCGACCTCAGCAAATGAAGGAATAAATTGCCTATAGAAATTTGCAAAACCCAAGAAGTTCTGAAGTTGTTTATGTGTTTTGGGGGGGTTGCCAGTCTAGCAATGCCTTTACCTTTCCAGGGTCCATCTCAATCCCCTGGTTAAACACTCAGTAGCCCAGGTAGTCCAAAGACTCTTTATGGAATTCGCATTTTTTTTTGGTAAGTTTTATTTGAGTTTTCACAAAAAGAAATACAAGTAAAACATCTTTTCTGAAAGCAGCATAATCCCGGGTTACATCTCTTTGTACAGACACAAATTCAAGTTCATAGTCATTTTTATATTCCATTCCATATCTTATTACTATTCTACATTTTCTACATGGCTTTTCCCCTCTTTTAACTTTCTTATTTTATTTTATTTATTTCATCTTAATTCAAATCATTGTACTTATATTCTTTGTCTGTCCTGTTTCAACTGTCTACTATCTTTTCTCATTAAACAAAATTTCTCCTGTAATCACTGATTGGAGTATGACGCCTTTATATCTTTCCCCTAAAAATTATAACACTTAATATAATACATAACTTCCATTCGGATTCTGCTTGGTACGTTCTAAAACTACACACTGTATTCCTGAAAAAAGAAAAAAATTATAAATGTATAATATAATTAAAACCACAACCCAATCCAATTCAATTTTATCATCAATATTAATATTCATTTAAGTCTTAACATTTTGCACATTACTCTTCAAATAAATATCATACTTCTATGGGAACAATTATAAACTTTCCATAGTTAATTGCCCCCCTCTTTACTTATATTTTATAAAACATTGACTAATTAAAATGTTCCCGTTCCTTCCTAATTCAATTTTCTCATTTATTTTATTTCATTGATTTTATTCACAAACATTTCCCCAAACCACACCAATTACTTTATCCCTCTTTTTGATCATATGTTGTTTCCAATTTTCTAAAATTATTTCTATTACAAATATAACAATACAATCTTATGTACCTTCACAGAATCCCTTTTTCAGTTAGATTTTCACCCATTATCTCTAAATAGGCCATGTTTCTTTACATCTTGCTCCAAGCCTTTCTAACTTCTCTTCCTTCCCTCTCTTCTTCTCTCTCCCCTTTTTATCCCATCTCTTAACCTCCATTTCCCTCTTCTGTATTCCCCTTTTCTGTTGCTTTACAATATTATATCCACTTTTCAAATTATTTTTCCCTTCTTTGGCATTTTTTTTAAGTCCTAAGTTCTCCATTCTCTTTCCCACCTTTCCCCTTTCTTCCCCACATAGAGTTACTTGTTCATTAAAGATGGCTTCGTCTTTGTCCCAGTCTTCTTGTTTTGCAGTCTTTTCTTGTTGTTTCTCGTAGTTGCAGATCTCCATTTCTAAGAATTGAAAAATGAAGCCAAAAGAACCCTTTCCTTCTTGTGCATCTTCTTTGTATTTTTTAAGTTCCATTTTCAATTCATCCAGAAGTGATGCCATTGTAAAAAATTTTAAACAACCACCCAATTGGTTTTAGACATTCAAATATAATAACCAAAAATCCATGTCACCAGACAATCCAAATTCACACAAGCTGTTTCTTTTTACACTTTTTTTCACTTTCTCTTCCTGGGGTTACTATTTAGTTGCAAAATCTCAGTTAAAATGTATCTTTTAGAAGTCTTGTTGAAGCTTTACTTTAGATTCTTTTGAAGTCCAGGCAGTCTCCTCCCTCCAAATCCTGCCCTTATTCTTTTCCTCTCCCTTCCTGCTTATAAAATAAAAAGTTTTTAATGTCCATAAATCTTTATTGTCCCTTTGGCATTTAGTTGTTTTTTCAGCTTAATTGCCTATTGATGGATTTTTCCGATTTCTTATTCTGATCTCTTAGTTGTCAATGTAAGGAAGGAGAGAGAAGAAGAAAAAAATTCCCTTTTCACTTTCTTTTGCTGCTTCCGACCTTCTTTGGGAGCGATGTTATCTTTTGTAAAATTTAAGTTTCAGAGTACCTTAATTGTTGTTTTTTTCAGCTTAACCCGGTCAGCCAAAAACTTTCACTTCTTATCTTCCTCCTGTACTTTCTTTTCCGGTTGAGTTCTTCTTTGAGGCGGCCATTTCTGACTGCCGCTCCTACCGCCTTCGGGAAAGGGAGTTTGGCCAGCTGAGGAGGAGAGATGCGGCTCTCCTCAACCCTGCTGGTGATCTCCCCGCTCTTCACCACCTCTACGGGGTGGCTTAGCCCTGAAACCAGCCGGCTCAGGGCGTTCCAGCGGTGAGCCCAGGCAGAAACCTCGCATGATCGCGGATTCCTGTCTGTTGCCAAAGCCCTGCAAACCGAAATGGAATTCGCATTTTGACAGCTCTGTATATAACTTGGCAGCTAAAAGTTTTTTCAATATTTGCCAAACTAATCTGACATGTTCTTCGATGTTTTCACTGAATATAAGAATGTCAGCCAAGTAGACAAGGACCCCTTTGTACAGGTGTGTCATGCCTTTCGGACAGCCCCCCCACCATTGTATTTAATTAGTTGCATAAATACAACGGTGGGGGGGCTGTCCGAAAGGCATGACTTAGAACTGAAAACTACCCAGAGGGCAGTTGAAGGCAGTTTTCCACTCGTCTCCCTCCTTTATGCGGACTCAGTAGTAGGCTTCTCTCACATCTAGCTTGGTAAAGATCTTGCGTTTAGACAGGTGATTGAATAAGCCTTTCGTTAGGGGAGAGGGTACATGTTTTTTACACACATCCTATTCATGCCCCTAAAGTCCACACATAATCTCAAGCCTCCATCTTTTTTTTTTCTTTAAACAGTACTGGGGCTTCCAACCTAGATTTGGCAGGTTCAATGAAACCTCTGTCCAAATTGTTATCGATGTATTTTCTCAACTCAATCATCTCAGTTGGTGTCATGGAATACAGCTTTGGTTTTGGCAGTTTTGCCCCGGGTTCCAATTTGATGGCACAATCAGCGGCTCGATGAGGGGGTAATATGTTGCATTCCTCTTCACTGAAAGCCTCAGCCAAGTCCTTGTATTTTTTAGGGACCTGGGGCTCACATGAAGGAGAGTCTGAAGGGGTGGCTGCTGCTTCTGGTTGTGGATCCCTGTTGGGTGGCAGTCTTTTCGTAGGAGGAACTGGGGGGCAGCAGGCCGACACCAATTATGATTTTCTGGTATCCATCTTCCCATTTGATGGTAGGGGCCCATTTATCAAGCTAAGCAAGTCCCAGTATGACAGATTCTGACATTTTGGAGTATAAGTTCATGATGCCTGCTCATCTCTAGTTTGATTAGCTCTGTAATTTGGATGGCTGGCACTCCTCCAATTAACATTCCATCTACCAGTTCGAACTTGATTGGGCATTTTAGGGCTTTAGTCTTTATCCTTAATTGTTCAATGATAAGGAGTCCAATAAGGCATCTGGAACAATAGATTTTACTATCTATCTATTACTGCTTTTACTTCCCCTGCCTCCACTGTCTCAGGCACCACCAACTTCACTTTAACTGTAAAAGGGGAATGGCTGCACTCACCATGGGGTCCTCTTCTTCATCTGCCTTTTCGGGAAGGATTTCTTTGGCTGGAGGTTTCTTGCTCTCTTCTGTGGGGAGTGGAACCTCTACAGAGTGGCAAACCAGCTAGTGTCTGGAGGCTTTTGTGGAGTTCTTCAGCCTCTGGCAGTTGTACTAGGCCTCGGTTGTGGAATAGGTGCAGGCGCCAGACATTCAGCTGCCCTATGACTAGCCTGGCCACATTGATAGCACTTTATAATCCTTATAGGTTGGGTCGGAGCAGCTTCAGCAAGTTTAGACAGAGGCCATCTAGCCAAAGTTCTTATAGGAGGGCCCTCAGAGGGGGGTTTTCAGTGTGGGTTGATTTCCCTGTCCAGCTTCATAGACATGGAATAGCAGTCCTGTAGTATTCCTCTGATGTTGCATGCTTTTTTGATTTCTGGATCAATAGCATTTTTAAAATAGTGCAGAAGTATTCTGTCAGGCCAATTCATGAAGTTACTTGTGACCCTTCTAAAGTCCCATACAAATTATTTTAAGGGTCACTTGCCTTGCTTCATTTCCATTATTTTGCCTTCACTCTCCCCTATTCTGTCAAGGTTTTCAAATCTAGCCCTGAGCAGTTCAACAAATGCATTGGCATCTTGTAATTCAGGGCATCCTCATAGTATAATTGAACTACCCAAGCGGAAGCGTCCCCCTCATTCATCCCATCTGTAAATGCAGAAACTAGGTCATGTAGTGGTTCCCAAATTGATCTATATGTGACCAGATCCTGGTAAGAAAGTAAGCAAAGTTTTCATGCTGTCCGTCAAAAGTTGCTTTGAAAGAGAAGAAGGTGGAGCCTCCTCACCGACAGATGGTAGATCGCAACTCTCTGCGACTATCGTTCGTGCTCTTTCATGGGAGAGCCCCAATTATCCTGATTAGGGGCTGAAACTGCCTTGGAGGGGCAGCGGAGTAAGAGGAAGCAGCAAGCCTGTCTGTGGGGAGCCGCATCTCCCCCCCCCCGGGCTTGGCTTTTTTTCCTCCCGAAGACGACTGCAGCGATGGTTTAAAATGGCCATCCCGAAGAAGATGACTCAGCTTGACTAAAATTTGTGCAGGAGGGAAGAAAGAGGTGGATAACATCTGAACCGGGACAACTGGGCAGTATAACCAAATAAAAGTACCCCGGGATTAAAGTAATATGGAATTTTTAAGAAAAGAAAAGTGAGCTGCGAAATTACAAAGGGACAGAGAAAAAAAAAAGGAAAATATTTTTGACAGCTAAATGGGGCTTCGAACCGGGAAAGGAAGAAGCTGGAATTAAAGATTTAATGAAATTGGACTAAAATAATTTGGGAATAATCAAGTATAAAATTAAAGCTGGACTTAATATTGCCAAAGAATAATAATAATAAAGTTTATAAATTGGAGACTGCATTGTCTTGGAATATTGAGGTTCGAAAAACCTTAAATAAAAATATAGGGGAAAAAAGTGAAGACTTCGTATAATGGAGAGTGTTACCTTTTGATAAAAATTTAGTTCAAATAAAAAAGAAAGCATTTTGTTTTTGAATGAACTGGTATAAAATTACAGAAATATTGAAACAAAGTAAGAATTTTAGAAAGTGAAAGCAGAACCAGAATAAAGGAAAAAGCAAGGAAGGAAAGATTGTTTGTGGGATTGACTGATGTTTTTGGTATGAACCCTCAACTGGAATAGCTGAGAACTTTAAAAAATTGAAAGAAGAAAGAAGGAAAGTAAAAGTGGTGGGGTTTTGTTTTGTTTTTTTGTGGACTTTGAGGATTATAAAATATAAGAATGTTGATATCTCTTTGGGACTTAAAAATGGAACTTAAAAATATGAGAGAATTACTACAGGAAAGAGGCGAATCACTTTGCTCTGCTAGAAAAAATGGAAATGGCGATTGAAGAACAAGAAGAAAGATTCTCAGAAGAGCAGGAATTGACTCAAGGAGAAGACATTTTGAATGGACAATAAACACAAAGAACATTACAAAGAAGTGGGGAAAGAAGGAAGGTTAAAAAGTTGAATTTTAAGAAAGCAATTAAAAGAGGGAATAATTGTGAAGTTAGAAAAGGCAGGAAGATTCAGCAGAAAAGGGAAAGGGAAGATATTAAGAAGGAGATAAATTGGAATGAGAAAAATCATGGGGAAAAAAGAGGGAGGAGAAACAGTAAGACTAGTAAAATGTTGAAAGGAAATTGTTTCTTTACAATTAAAAGAAGGAATACTTGTGAAGTCAGGAAATGTAGAAAGAATGAGAAAAGACATGGGGAAGAGAGCGGGAGGAGACTCGGGTTCCTCGAGTCTCCTCCCACTCCCTGGACAATGCACCAGAGAAGCAGTAAGGCATGTGACAAAAAGAACCACAGAACTAGTAAAATGTTGAAAAGAAATTGCCTTTTCAGAGATAATGGTTGATGAATTAAAAGGGGGATTCTGCAGGGTGACAAGGGGTAATAAGAATATTTCTGCAATTAAAAATATTTAGAAAATAGGGTAATATAGATATTGATAACTCTTATTAAAGGGGGGGGAAATGCTGTGGAATCCAATTGAGAAGATGTAATGACTAATGGTTTATTGGGAATTAAGATGAGGGAATAAAGGTATATTCTAATCATTAAGGTATCACACTCAAAATAGTAAAAGAGGGGAAACTTATACTTGTTCTTTTTTCTTTTTGTGTGGGTGTGTTAAGATCTGTATCAATTTAGAACTTATTAAATGTGTGTAATTGAAAGAGAATGTGACAGACTAAAGAACCAGCTAAATTAATAAGTTTAACATAGATTATTAAAAGCAAGGAGAGACATTGGTAACTTCATTATTACCACTATTAGGCAAATATATATTGTTTATTTGTATTTTTAAAATAAATATTAAGGATTATATTTGAAATAATTGAAATGAAATTAAATGTTTAGATTGGGATTAATGAAAGAATTTAGAATTAAACCTTATTAGTATTTATTAGGTAAATACATATTGTTTATGTTTAAAAACAAATACTAAAGGATTAATTTGAAATAAATGAAACAAAATTGATTGAAATTAAGGAAAGAGGCTAGAATTAATGTGTTTGTTTCTCTCCCTACTGAAAATTTGGAATGGAAAAGGTAATAATAGAATTAAGTATGCATATATTATTGTATAATTTCTGTCATATTTGTATGTAAAGATGATGACCCGGAAATATGTTGTCCACCAAAAAGAGATTTTTTTTTTTAATGTGAAAACTGAATAAAGTTTGTTAAAAAAAAAAAAGTTGCTTTGAAAGTTACTGATTCTGTCGGAGGGGGCATTGCCATAGCAACCACGGGCTGAGCTGGAATGTATGGGGCCGGCTGCAGGAAGGCTCCCTGCAGGGGTACCCCGAGAGGTGGCTGAGCTGGGATTTGATATGCGGTTAGGGCATGCTGCAGGAAGAGCCCCTTCAGGGTTGCTCCAAGGGGCGGCTGGACTGGAACCTGCTGAATAGAGGCCGCCTGCTGAACTTTTCTCCGCACTGGGAAAGGGGAGATGGGCTCAGCCTGCTGCCTGCACTGATCCCCTTGCTGAGGAGGGATTGCTGTTGCTCTTTGGGCCCATGGTGCTCTTGAACCAGGTGGTGCAACTGGTGCTGGCATACACTGGCATTGGTCTCCCCCTGACCAGATAGAATTCCCACCCTAGAGGAATACTACCCAAGGAGGTAACCTCCTTGCTGGTGGTGGAGGGAGAGGAATTGGGGTTTGTAACGTAGCCAATATCGGCTGCATCTGTTGTCCCTCCCTTGCTGCTTGGCCTTGCCATGCTGAGCTGATCCTTAGGCCACCTCTGACCAATGCCATGGTAGTTCCACTGTCAAGTCTTGGACTAGGGAAAGTGAACGTGGGCTGAGTTAGAGCCCAGCTCAGCTGAAGAGTTGTGGCTGTGAGACATAACTCCCTACCTTAAGTTGCTGGAATTGCTCTGGGATTCCTACCAATGACTGGCTGTGGGATGGAGGGAACACCTTCCAGTCTTGGGAGTTGTCTGATTCCAAAGCTCTCCTGCTTCTCCACTCTGTCTCATGGGCTGATCTCAGAGGGCTGGAGTAGGAAAGGTGCTCAGGCAGCTTCTCCTCCCGTCCCATCTCTGGATTCAGTTCAGTCTGGCAGCTTGTGCATGAATCCGGTTCCTTCGGCTGAGTGCCTAGTCTCTGCCTTTCCTCTTCAGCTTTCATTGCTTGCACAAATTCTTCAGAAGGAGGGCACTAAGTCTCAATAAGTTCTCTGGTTTCACCATTTCTTCTGTAGCTTCCTCCCTTTCTTTCATTTTCACTGAGTCTTCATACTGCTCCATTTTTGGAGTCAATGCTGGAGCTCAGCACCCCTGACAGCCCCCTTTCGGGGTGCTAGAGTTTGTTTAGAAATTCGGGATAATGTTAGCATTCCAGCAACCATGAACTCTTCGCACTTGTCCAGGCCCAACTTGCTGTGAGGGGGAGCAGCCCTGACACCTCTGATGCCCCTCCACGGCCCTAGCCATCGCTGCTAGGGAAAGGCACAGGAAAAGAAAGCGAGTAGAAACATAGCTCTTGCTGGGGTGAAAGAGCGGAGACTGGGGAAGGCACAGGCAACAGAAACCGATGCATTTTAAAGGCTGCAGCTCATGTCTGGAGGTACCAAACAGTGTCCCATTGCGAGAGCCAAGCCATGCCTCTCTGCTGTCCGACTCACCAATGAGGGCGCTTCTGCTGGGCCATCTCCCCCTCCTGCTGGTATATTGTGCTCGGTGCTCGGTGGGGCAAAGGAGCGCTTCCTCATGGTGCCCCCTTCTCTCTTGGCCCCACTGACAAGGGAGGAGGAAGGTCAGGCTTGGGGGATGGCTCCCACCACACAAGATCTGCCCTTGCCATTTTCTTCCAGCCCTCTTTGCTGGCAGCAATAGTAAATACCATGACAAAGGCAGAATGCTGATGCTGCAGAAAGGCAAATGCAGGAGTGCTTTGCTCCTGCACTAAGGCTCCGGCCATGCCGGAGGTGGTATTCAGCAGGTTCTGACCAATTCTGGAGAACCGGTAATGGAAATTTTGAGTAGTTCAGAGAACCAGCAAATACCACTTCTGACTGGCCCCGCCCCCATCAATTCTCTGCCTCCCAAGTCCCTGTGATCGGCTGGGTCTTCTTTTGTTGCCCTGCACAGGAGAATGGAGCTGGAAAGCAGGATACTGGGGTATAGAGGGAATGGAGATTTTGCGGTATCCTTCCTCCCCCACACTCACCAAGCCATGCCATGCCCACCAAGCCACGCCCACAAAAACGATAGTAAAATTTTTTGAATCCCAACACTGGGCCATGCCACTGCCATGACAGGGCAATAGCTCTTTCATCCCTCTACTGCGACAGGGTGACAGGGAGCCGCAGCAGAAGGCCCAAAGAGCCACATGTGGCCCCGAGGCCACAGGTTGCCAACCCCCATTCTAGTAGCTTGTCCTGTCAGTGTTGGAGGGGGAGACTTAGAGGTTCTTTGCTTCTTCTGTTTACCATTGACTTGTTTGGCAGTTCCTTTATTGGGGTATTGTTTATTTGGTCTGATGTTAATCTTAGAATTTATGCTCATCTGGATACTGATTGCTGGTGGAGAAATGCTTTTGGTCTTTTTGTTCTACTTTTGCTCTGTTGATTGTCTCTTTTCTATAATCTATAGTTATTGTTTATGTGTCTTTTGATGGCTAATTTGTCAGAGTGCCATGCTTCTAACAATTCCCTAGCGTTTTTGGACTTGCTTGGTCTAGGATGGTCATGATTTCCCAATTGAAACTATGGTTTATGAAGCTATTCCCATTCAAACGTATGGACATACATAACCACAGTCTTTACTAGCACTAATGATTTAACTAGTTTGGGTAATGAAATGTCTGCAGTAAAACAACCAAGTTCAGTCAGCACCAAGATCCCTAATGACAGAGTAGTAGTAGCAACAGTTTTCCAAATATTCTTATAGAAATTAATAAATATTTGACTCAAGTACATTACCACTTTTAGTCAGCAGGAACTTATTTTTCCTCTCACCTACTGAAGTTTACAGTTGTGTATCTTTCAGAAAGAAAAAGGGCTTACTAAATAGAACACATTTTTGTTCTGAACTCAGGACCCAGCAGCACTGTCTGAGACATTCAATTGGAGTGAGCTTGCAAGTATGCATCCCTGTGCCTTGAAGAGGTGTACATGTGATAACAAACACTGGGAATTGCACCCTAAACTTTATAGGGAGCCCTGCATCTCAGAAACCAGTAATAGCGTCTTTATCTATAATACTCCTTCAACTACATTCTGCAGCTTCTGGTTAGTTTTCAAGGTAGCTTTGTGTGGATGCATAGCAGTGGTCTGAGCAAGATACAATCAGGGCACAATGATTATAAGTAGCAGCTCTCAGTCTAGAAGCAGGCATGATTGGTGTTGCAGAAAGCAGACATCAACCTGACCAAGTGGGCTGGGGAGCTCAGAAGATGAGGTTGAGCGGGTCATCACCACAAGATCCCCGACTGATTCCTCAACAGGCAGAAGGACGTCAAAGACATCAAGTACAGCCAGATCTTGGCCAATGGGCTGGACAACAAGCTGTGTGAGGATGTGTGAGGATGCCTGAAGAAGACCAGGGCCCATCGGGAATTGTGCTACTTCTGGGGCCTCTGTGTCCATGGCCAGCACACCAAGACCTCCTGGTGCCGTGTCAGAACCGTTGGTGTCTTCAAGATCCCAGAGAAGTTCCAGCCTGGTGATTGGGTCCTGATAAAAAGCTGATGTGAGGAAAAACTTAGCTAAGCCTGGGACAGGTCCTGCCAAGTCCTACTGACCACTGAAACGTCCGAAGAAAAGACAAAGGGTGGACCCACTACACATGTGTAAAAGGACCAGTTGATGAACTTAAAGAGTGGAAAGTGGTTCCTGGAGAAGACCGGTTGAGAATAAACATTACCAAAAACTGATGTGTTCATGGTGGTATGAATGGGTTTTGTTTGTGATTTCTTTTTCTCATTGCAGGAGTACCAACCTTTTTATTTTTCCTGCCTGAGTGGTGACCTATGTTATTCCATCTGAAGATCTCAAGCGAAACTGTGGAACTTTGCACCTTATAGACACCCTGCATGTCTGTATGTGTTGGTTCTGTGATTGTAATTGTATCACTGAATGTTGTTGTTAACATTGTTGTGATTATGGACCAGTATGTGTTTGTGAAGAACTTTGTGATATAGTTATAGTAGAAGACTAGGTAGATTAAATATGTAAGAATTGGAGCATTTAACCGGATCAACCTGCCTTGAACCCAGTAGTCCTAGGAGATAGTGATATCATAATCCCTAAATACAGAATGTTTTAATGCAATGGTTATTATTTTCTTATGAGTAGAACTAATAGGAGGAGAATATAATGTAATGATTAATCTGAAAAACCACACATTACAAGCAAGGGTCTTTTCTTTGCTTAATGTAACCTTTCAGTTTGGAATTAACCTGATATAACCTAGTAATTCTTTTGAAAATGCATCTAGACTGGATGGGTTATAGACGGATGTGGGTAATTATTTTCTTAATTGGCGTGCTAGAGATATTGGATATGTGGAAAGTTTGCCTATGTGCAATTCAGTGGTGGTATTCGACTGGTTCTGCCCGGTTCTGGAGAATCGGTAGCGGCGATGAACAGTGGAGACCGAACCGATTCTCTTCGCTGCTCTGTGGTTGGCCCACCTCCCCATCCGAGCTCCCATACTCACTTTCATGGCCAGAATTCAAAGCGCAGCTGCTTTGCACAGTGCAGAATAGTGCCGTGCGGCAGCTGCTACAGCAACCACGATTGTGCAGGCTTGCAGGAGGGAAGTTAGAATGCCTCTGAGCCTGCGCACGGGTGCACACAGTGTGTTCATGCGTGCAAAGCGCGGCCACCAAGCCATGGCCATGGAACCGGTGGCAACTTTATTTGAATACCACCACTGGTGCAATTGCCTAGCCATAGGTATGAAGCATGTATATTGTTTTTCTTACTGTTCATACAACAAGGTGACGGACTGGGTGTATCTGTTCATGTGGAAGCAGACCACAGATCTACAATCAGTGGCTTCCAAAAACAGTAATTCAGGTATTCAGATCAGCCACCTGGGAAGAAGATGGAATGTGTGGTTATAGAACTCTTATTTTTTAAATTTACATGATACAAATGCAATTTCCAACTGAATAATCAACTCATTATGGGAATTTACTGAGAAATTCACAGAATGAGAATTATTTACTTGATGAAAAGTGATCTATGTTAAAAGGATTTTTTTCACAAAATAATTTTATTTCAAGTGGACAACCAACACCGTCATTGAGAACAAAGAAGGCTTTGGTTTTAATAGTTCTCATGAAATTGCTATAATAGAGAAAATAATGTCTTACTTGGAGGAAGACTTTCAGGATACATATCCGACAAATTAAAACGTCTGATTCCCCCTTTAAAGGTCTTTTTATTAATCTTTTTTCTTGCTTTCCTTAGTAGATCACGATCTCTTAAATATCAAACGCATCTATACAGGCGAAAATTCAAAAAGGCGTTGTTGAGATCCGTCTCCATGGTGATTTCCGTTACGTCTGTTCTGCCAGGCGCTTTGAAATGACGTGATCACACCGCTTCTTTTAACGGAGGCGTTTGGATGATTCATACGTAATGTAATTTGAATGGGTTCAGGGGAGGAAGTGGGGAAGTGTATATGAACGAAGAGAAGAAAAATGGTTTTGTAATGGCGGACTTGAAAGCTCCAGAACCTCTGGAAATCGAAAACAGGTAGTATGTGAGTGGGAACGGAGAATTAACTACTGATTGGTAGGCCTAAAGATAGTATGGGTCGAACTTGAGGGGGGGGGGTTGAGTTGGACGCGGGGCGGGGTTAACGCGTGGGAATGAGAAAACCTGGATGGAATTAATGAATGTAGGGTGTGTTGACATTTGATTTTGAGGGAAGTTGTTCAAAGTGGTTGAACAAGTTTTAGTTTTCGAACACGCGTCTATTTCTTTAGTGCTAATTGTTGGGAAGTCAGTGTCTTTTTATTCGCAAAATAATTGATATTAGTTATAGATTTTAGCCAATTTAATTTTCATGTAAACTGCAAAGAACAAATTGTTTACATAATTCATTTCCATGTTTTCTGACTTTATTTTATGCTTTTATGTTTCTTTTCATTTGTATTTGCCTCTTTATGGGTGAAACATGTTTTTATTTATTTTATAGTCTCACTAGTAGACTCATAATTTTATAAGAAGAAAAGAGTACACAAATTTAGAGTTAAGTGTATTGATCTTACCACTTCTATTTTGCCCAGGATAATGGAGCTGTGCTATCAGTTTCCCCATGGTATCACAGACCAAGTAATTCAGAATGACATGCCTCACATGGAAGCTCAGCAACGGGCTATGGCCATTAACAGACTGCTATCTATGGTAACAGCTTCTGAATTGTATGTGGTTGTTGTTAAAAAAAGTTATCCAGTTGCAAAAACTATGTTCTATGTAGTAAGAGTACTATTTTAAAGTAAAAATACATTTTACAGTTTTCATCACCCTATAAGTTCGTATTTAGATTGCTGCATCCTTGCCATTCTAGGATTCTTAACATGTCCCTTATGAATTTAGTGTCCTTTATCCTGTTGCGGGAAAAAAACCCTTTGATTTAAAAAAAACACTTCACATGTTCACTTCACTTTTGACAGTATTTTATATGTTAACTGTTTAATTCCTGCTTACATATTTATTACTCAAAGTTTGTTTCAAATGGAACAGCATAAGTAAAAATTAAACAATAGATGAAACAATAGGAATATGAGCTTGCCAATGAATAGAAGCTCACTGAAAACTATAGCCAGTCTATGCTTTTTAATATATGTATCTGTATTGTTATAATTCTCTGAAAACAATTATAGTATGGAATTTATTTCTTTATATTCTGCTTTTTAATCAGGAGCTCTAGGCAGTATGTCTACATCTCTTAAAAGTGTAAATCATTCATTGGTTTGCAGAAGAAGGATGAAGTAATTATTCCTAATAAGAATCAGGGTTACTGAATTTGACTAATTTTGTGACTGAAGACTTTATATTTATTTATTTTTTATATTTTTTATTTCTTAATCTTCCATCTCCTTCACAGATAGGCAGTTAAGAAATATATTGCTTCCTGTTATGTATATATTATTAGAAATCTGTTTAAATGCTTTAAAGTTGTGTGTATTCTCTTAGGGTCAACTAGATCTTTTGAGAAGCAGTGGTGGACTTCTCTACAGAATCAAGGAATCTCAGAATGCTACGTATGAATTATTTTTTTACTCTTTTGTTAAAATTGTCCATCAGTTTCTTAGTATGAAAAAGCAGTAGAGATTATTTATTTAGCATAAGATGAGAACATGACAGAAGTGAAGAAAACATATACACACAATTCATGTAATTGTATACAAAACTTCTACAGGGTTATGGCAGGGAACCAGGGTTCTAGGGAACCAGAGAATCTTTCCATCCCCACTGATACATAGTGACTAAATTAGTAAACCAGTGAAATACTGTGGACATAATATATTTAGACTTTAGCAAGGCATTTGACAAAGTTGACTACAACCTACTTCTTGGTAAGCTAGAAAAAAGTGGGATAGATAGCATCACCATCAGATGGATTTGTAACTGGCTGACAAACCATACTCAATGAGTAGTCTTCAATGGTACTACATCTACATGGAGGGAAGAAAGCAGTGGGATACCACAAAGTTCCACCTTAAGGCTCAGTACTGTTCAACGTCTTCATAAATGACCTAGATGACTAAATGGAAGGGGAACTTACCAAATTTGCAAATGATGCTAAGCTTGCAAGAATAGCCAATACCCTAGAAGTTAGGCTCAAGATCCAGATGGATCTTGACAGACTTTTAACACTGGGCCCTATCTAACAAAATGAAATTAAATGTAGAGAAAAGTAAAGTCTTAAACTTAGGCAAAAAAAACCCAAGGTACAAACATAGACCGGGAAAAACCAGGCTTAAGAACAGTAATATTGGAGTGTTAGTGGACAACCAATTAAATATGAACTAACTGTGTGATGGCAGCCAAAAAAGCCAATGTAGTCTTAAATTGCATTAACAGAGGGATACAATCAAGATCAAGTGAGAGAATAGAATAGAATAGAATAGAATTCTTTATTGGCCAAGTGTGATTGGACACAAGGAATTTGTCTTGGTGCATATGCTCTCAGTGTACATAAAAGATACATTCGTCAAGAGTCAAGAATCATAAGGTACAACACTTAAATAATAGTCATTGGGTACAATAAGCAAACAAATATTCTAGAAAACAGTATAAATTGTGATGGATACAAGCAATCAATTTACAGTCACAAGTGGGAGGGGGATAGGTGATAAGGAGTGATGAGAAGATTAATAGTAATAGTGCAGACTTTGTAAATAGTTGAACAGTGTTGAGGGAATTATTTGTTTAGCAGAGTGTAGATGTTCAGGAAAAAACTGTTCTTGTGTCTAGTTGTTCTGGTGTGCTGTGCTCTATAGCGTCATTTTGAGGGTAGGAGTTGAAGCAGTTTATGTCCGGGATGTGAGGGGTCTGTAAATATTTTCACAGCCCTCTTTTTGACTCGTGTAGTATACAGATCCTTGATTGAAGGCAGGTTGGTAGTTTTTTTTTTCTGCAGTCCTAATTATCCTCTGAAGTCTGTGTCTGTCCTGTTGGGTTGCAGAACCAAACCCAACAGGACAGTTTAGAAGTGCAGATGACAGACTCAATAATTCGTCTGTAGAATTGTATCAGCAGCTCCTTGGGCAATTTGAACTTTCTGAGTTGGCGCAGAAAGAACATTCTTTGTTGTGCTTTTTTGAGGACATTTTTGATGTTAGGTGTCCATTTTAGGTCTTGTGAAATGATAGAACCTAGAAATTTGAAGGTCTCTACTGTTGATACTGTGTTGTCTAGTATTGTAAGAGGTGGTAGTATGGGAGGATTTCTTCTAAAGCCTACCACCATTTCTATGGTTTTGAGTGTGTTCAGTTCCAGATTGTTCCGGTTACACCACTAGGCATGTTGAACAACCTCCTGTCTGCAGATTTGTTGTCTCAAATGACATCAATCACTGCTGTATCTGCAAACTTCAGCATTTTAACAGATGGATCGTTTGAGATGCAGTCATTGGTATGTACAAAGAAGAGAAGTTGAGAAAGCACACAGCCTTGGGGGGGGGGGTTGTGCTAATTGTATAGGTATCAGATGTGATTCTGCCTAGCTTCACCTACTGCTTCCTGCTTTAGGAAGCTTATGATCCACTTACAAGTGTGTTCAGGTACCACTAGCTGGTTTAATTTAGTTAGAATAATGTCTGGAATGATGGTATTGAATGCTGAACTGAAGTCTACAAAGAGGACCTTTGCATAGGTATTAGGAGATTCAAGGTGTTGCAGAATGTAGTGCAGAGCAGGGGTCACCAATCTTTTGGACCTCAGGGACCACCAAACTCCAGCAGAAGATCCTTACAGAATCATAGAATAGCAAGGTTAGAAGGGTGTGTGTGTGTGTGTGTGTGTGCATGGCTGTCAAAATTCCAAAAACAGGTCAAGTAGCTCTGGGGAGGTCAGTCATAAATTAGAATACTTGCTAAGCAACTGGCCATTAAGTTGTACAATACCACTTGTATTTGGTTTCCCAGTCACATGGCCATCTGGCCACACCCACCCAGTCACATGACCACCCACAAATTAAGCCATGCCCACAGAACTGGTTGTTAAAAAATTTGAATCCCACCCCTACTTTTGTAGTATAAGCTACTTTGTTGAAGGCTTTGAACCATTTTGCCCTAAAAAACATGTGTAGGACGGAATACATGTGAGCTGATATGTGAGAGATCAGGAAGCCAAGTGATCTCATTTCGCTGAGAGGATTCCAATGAGAGAATTCCAGTGGTTATAATTATTCAAGATTAGTTTTTTCTTGAGTTTCAGGAAGGAATACTTCCCTTCTATCTGTTCTCCATGTTTACCAAAGCTTTTTGATCTTTGAAAAATGAAAATATGTTCACTTTACATTATTTTTTTTTGCAGCAAAATGAAGGGATCTGACAATCAGGAGAAACTGGTATATCAGATTATAGAGGACGCAGGAGATAAAGGTCTGTGTCTGGTTTATCTGGTGTCCTGCTTTACTGTTTCTTTGTGAAGTGCAATAGCTATACTGTTCTTCAATATGATGGAATTCCAAAAGTATGAGAAAATTACTGATTGCTTGCTGAGTAGATATAAAAGGAAGTCTGGACAAATTCATTTTCATACATATGTGATCAAGGACTAGGAGGAAAAAAGAAATATCAAAAATTAACAGTTATTTCTATCATTTCTTAATTTGTAGAAAATGTATTGAATATTTAGTTGCCTTGATAGCTGTTTGTTTGGTATTATTCCATCCCAGAGCAGGGAACATGTCTGTTGCAAACAACCAGATTCCCACATGAAGAGTTCAATTAGCTATTTTGTTGCTCATAATATCAGAAACTTCTCAGACTGGTGGTTTCCACCCAGGCCACACTAAATAAGGTTTAATGGCATTTGGGGGAGGGTTTTGGACCTTGCCCTCTTGGGCCTGTGTAGAGACTAATTCACTGCTTGATTTTTCCTCCTGGTTTGGCCAGTCCTTCTGTGACATCACCTTTGGTGGTCAAGACCTGCATTTGTCCTTTGGAACAATTACAGAATTGTAGTTGCATAAAACTGGGTCGAGTCCAGCTAAAAAGTGATTGAGATGCTTGTAATTATTAGTTCCCAATTGTCCCCCATCTTATTTTCTTTTGGGCCCCCAAAATAAGCAACAGGTCTTATTTTGGGGGGATGTCTTGTCCGCTTACCTTAGTATCACTCAGCCACACATATGCCCCAACACCTGTCTTGCTGCTGTCTGATTTCTGCAGCTGCTCATGGCCAGATGCCATGTGGCTCATTGCGCTGGTGCTGCCACTGGCAGCTGAACACCGAAGGGCCTATTGCAATGGTGCTGCTGCTGATGGCAGGATGCTGCTTGGTGTACTGTGCCTTGCCGTGTCCTGCGAGCAGCAGCACCAGCGTGATGAGCCTTGCACCCAGTGGATGCAAGTGGATACAGAAGTTGGGCAGGGGCACGGCAGCTGTCAGGGCGTGAAAGGCCTGGCTGTGACGGTCCTAAGGTAAGTGGGTGTGGGTTGCATGGGGAAGTTCCGCTCCCTACCCCAGTTTGACTTTTCTGACTGCGCCTTGCCCTACCTCGTATAACCATATGGTGGGCAGGGCTTAATTTTGGGATAGGGCTTATATTAGGTACAGGTGTGAAAATAGAGCTAGGGCTTGTTTTTGTTGTAGATCATATTTTCTGGGAAATGTGATAATAGCCACAATTATTATTGGCTATTCAATACCTGTTGGTGACACAACAATTGCTATTGCTCTTTATACAGCAGTCTTTTTTTTTTTTTTTAAGAAATTTTATTTTGGTTTTCACAAAACAAAGAAAAATAAAACATGTCTTTTAGTGAACAGCTTGGTTCCAGATTTTCAAATCTCCATACAGATATAATCTCAGTTACATATTCATCTTTTATCTTTCACATTCACATTATCTTTCACATATCACTACTTTAAATATTCTTTATTAATTTTTCCCCTCAAATACTTCCCACAGGCTTATTTTATAACTCATTCATATCTAAATCCTTTTGAAACCTTTTCAAGGTTTTCATATTTTCAAAATAATTATACTTTTATCTGTCCTGTGTACAATTTCAATCCATATCCACATTTCAAACATTACAAAAAAAAAAAGATTTCCCCTATGGTTGCCAATTAAAGTGTGTCACCTTCAGTGACCTGAAATCACAGATACAACTCAAAACACAAGGAATTGAAATTGGGTGGTGGCTGTACCTCCAAATTCAAACAAAATATAAAAAAGACAAGGAACAATTTGGATTTTACAACAAAGAACAGGAACTAGACAAAATATTACAAAGAAATGAAAAAAATGATTACTAAATTATACAATTGCTTATTGGAATTTAAAATAGGGGAAACGGTTAAGGAGAATATGATAATATGGGCTAAAAATTGCAGTCATAACATCCACTCAGAACAATGGGAACGAATATGGCAAACCAACTATAAATTAATGTTATCAGTATCATATAAAGAAAATATAAAATGTTGTACCGCTGGCACCTTCCACCAGCAAGATTGGCAAAAATGTTTCCCAATATGTCACCGAAATGCTGGAAGTGCAATCATAGCCAGAGAACATATTTTCACATGTGGTGGACATGCCCCAAAGCTCGAAAATAGTAGTCTAAAATACAGGGATGGCTGGAAGAGATGACAAAATTAAAGATTAAACTCAACCCAGAGACCTTATTGGGAATGCCAGAACTGTCATGGAGTAAAAAACAACAGCATCTAATACTACACATCATCACAGCAGCAAGAATAGCCTTTGCCCAAAATTGGAAATTAACAATGGTACCCACAGATTTAGCAGTAATCAACAAAATTTACCAATGCACAGAAATGATTAGATTAACTATGATATTAAAAAACAAGAGGGAGAATTTTTTAAAACGTGGAACACGTGGTACAAATGGTTAAATGAAAAGGAAATAAAGATGTATAAGTGAAAGTGATTGAAGAAATATGGAACAACAGAAATAAGGATCAATGTATAGCTATGAATATATGTATAGTATAGCTATGTATACAGGTGTGTAGTAACATAGGAAAACAAACAATGTATTACGACGTATTAATAACGTAGATGTAAGAAATCAGGAATTAGATTTAAGATATCTTTATAGTAAATGATCTTAATTAACACTAATAGAGATGTACACTGTTATGAAAACACTGTAAAACGTGAGAACATGATTCTTTTTTTAAAATATTTTTTCTTGAATAAAAACTATTAAAAATAAAGTATGTCACCTTCATATAGTTGATTTCCTTTCACATCCCATTAAAAATTCTACTTCTAAATTATCCCATTAAACAATTATAATTCCCATCACCTAATAGCTATATTATAACATAAATCCCTTTTTAGTCAGATTCTGCATGGTACTTCCCCTTTAAATTACCTCTAAACAATTTTAAGTTTAAAAAAAAAAAAGAATAAAAAGGAAGAAGATAATCAGTTCAAATTCATCCTAAAAAAAGGAAAAACTGGTATTTCCCTTACAATCCATCTTGTAATTCATTTCAATCATATTTTATAAATCCTTAATATACATTAATAAAATTCAATTGTATTTTACATATTTTTGGTTTTTGTTTGATCTAATTGTTATCGAGCATTTTATTAAGTAACAATCCCCATTTCATCTTCCATTTTAATTCTGTATATTTTCCTGCTTTCTACATAATTTATTTCTAAAATATTTATACAATCTCTTATCACCATGCAGAATCCTCTATTTTAGTTGTATTTTCAACCATTATCTCTATCAATCAAATTATTCCCTTTAGTTCTTGTTCGTTTCCCATATTTCTTTATTTCCTGATTCTGTTTTTTATAACTTTTTTCCTCTTTATTTTCTCCTTTTTCTCACTCCAGTTTTTGTCCCTCTCCCTCTTTAATGCTTCCTTCTGTAATCCTCCCTTCTGCTCTTTCCTTATATTTTGTTTATTTCTCACACTGTTCCTTTTTCTGATTCCCTCCTCTAATCTCCAATTTTTAAGTCCCCTTTCCCCTTTTTGAGTTTCAAACCTCATCCCAATTTTTTATTAAAGATGGCCTCTCCTTTATTCAAGTCTTCTTCTGAAGTTTTTTGCTGATCCTCATAGTCCAAAACTGTTATTTCCAGAAATTGCGGAGCAAAGCCAAACAATTCTTCTTGTAGTTGCAGTTGTTCCTTCATATTTTTTAATTCCATTTTCAGTTCCAAGTAAAGTTCTGCCATCTTTCAATGCTTCCCAGTACTTTTAGACAACCAAATTCTATAAGATTGCTTCCCAGAATAAATTTCATTGTATCCAGTAATAATCCAATGTTCAAAGTTTCCAAAATCAAACAATTCCAGAACAGTTTTTTCTTGCTTCTTTCTTTGTTACAAAGTTCCAAGCTCCACTTTCACTTTTCAGGGCTCTATTTGATTGTAGCAAAATTTCATTTACTTCGTTATTCTTTAAAAGTATTTTAAAAGTTCACATTAATTTCTTTTACCATCAAGTGGCAGTCTTTAGTATGTCCAAGTTCCACCTCCTTTTTCCCTTCCTCCGCTTTTTCTTCTTTTCTGGCTTTTAAGTTTAAAAAGTTCCTTGTTTGCCTTTTGACACTTTCGATTTCAGCTTTAATTTTGCCTGTTTAGTGTCAGAATCATTTTCATTATTTTACTCTTCTAACTTTTCTCTCAAAATTCAAAGCCGCTTCCAGTTGTCAGATCTTTTCTCCCCCCTCTTCATTGCCACAGCTTTAAAAGTCTTTTCCAAAGAATTCTTAAGTATTTTAGCTCCAGGGTACCTTGTATTCAGATGTTAATCCTGCTTAGCCCAGTCACCCAAGCTGTCTTCCTTTTCCACTCCTGCATGATTCTTGTCCAGTCAGATCTTCCTCTTTGTAATGGCCATTTTGGCCACCTCTGCATCTGCCTTCAGAGAGGAATTTTATGCCTCACCAAGGAGGGGGAATGCGGCTCCCCTCAACTCAGCTGGCATTCTCCCCTTTCTCTGCCACTTCTACTGGGTGGCTTCGGCCCCAAATCAGGTAGATCGGGGCCCTCCAGCGGCGAACACAGACCGAAACTGCGGACTTCCAAGATTTTGGTCCATCGCCAAGGGAGCCTAACCGGAAGCTCTTTATACAGAAGTCTTAAAGCAGCCTTTCTGTGAGTCATTGGATCTATGTAGCAATAGTATTTAGACCAGAAGTATCAAATTCAATTTCATTGTGGGCCTCATCAGCATCCTCTGGGGGAGGGGGGAGGGGCATGGCTGGGATGGTCACAGCTGATGGGGCATGGGCAGCTCAATCTTGCTTGTGCAAGCAGGCAGTATTTGAGAAGGAATCCAGCAGTCTCCGGCAGGTGAGGTGAGGGGCGGGAGACTTGTCCCACAGGATGAGGTGTAGTGAGGCAATGCAGGGGGCAGGATGGAGGTTATGCCACTGCAAGGCAACATGGGTGAGATAGCTGGTGCAGGAAACTGTCAGCCATTTGTGCCCTTTGTCTGTTTTTGCTTGCGGCTGGAGAGCAGGTCGCGTCTGGTCATCTTCTCGGCTTCCTCTTGAATCTTGTCCTTGGCCTGCATGTGGAGTGTGTTCTTTTCACGGACCTGATGCACCTTGGGCCCAATGCAGCTAGAAAACTAGCTAGAAAGCCTGAGGAGAGGTGGTAGAACATGCCCAGGCCCAGCAGGCAAAAGTTGGTTACTGCAAGTGGGGAAAGCTGGATCCTTCTCAGCACCATGGCTGCTGATGGGGATCTGGCTTTCCCTGCTCAGGGTGCCTGAATTTTGCCTGCTAGACTTGGGTGTGCTCAGGTTGCAGATCAGTGCCCGGACAGCCTGGGGCAGGCCAATGGCCGGTTCTTCACTGTTTCCAGGACAGCCCTGCGGGCCAAGTCTCTTGTGGAATGGATCTGGCCCACGGGCCCTGCTCTAGAAAGAGTGCAGAAAAGAGCAACAAAGATTATTAGGGGACTGGAGGCTTCAAACATAAGAAAAATGGTTGTAGGATTTGGGTAGCTTAATGAAAAGAATGTCTTGCCTCAGCTGTATCCTCAAGAAAGCAGAACTCTTGAAACAGGCACTTCATAAGGAACTTATTGGGAGAAGTGATAACAAAGAGAATAGGCAGTATCTGAAGTTCCCACATTAAAATGTTAGGTTAAAAGTTACTTGGTGAAACTTCTCTCCCCACTCCTCCTGCTCAGTCAGATGTGAGCCAATCACCAGGTGTTGAGTTGCTCTGAGGACTTTAGGCTGGGAGGGTGGTAAGTTATTATCATGTGCCACACTCTCATCTTCTTTAAAACAGATGGCCCCAAGCCCATCCCTCCCTCTTCTCTAGCCCAGGAAGATATGTCATAGTAAAAAAAGACCTAAGCCATTCTTGACTATTTTTTTCTTGATGCTTTCTTTTAACATTTTTATCTTTGATCTGCCAAAGGTCATTGATGTCAAGGTTCTGACTGATGAACCCAACCCAGTAAGCACTGATGAGACGATCCAATTTCTTAATGCAAAGCTTTATTGAGTACATCATTTCAGCACAGTATGAAAGCAAAACCAGCTTTGACTATTTCTTGGGTCACATTGTCCAATTAGTTGTCATAATATTGTCATGAGGAGATGTCTTGCAAGTCTGGCAAACAGTTGCTGAAGTGACGTTGGTTCTCACAGTCTGATTGCATTATGCAGGGGTCTTCAAACTTGACAGCTTTAAGACCAGTGGACTTCCAACTTCAGAATTCCTCCTCCAGTCATGTTAACTTAGGAATTCTGGGAGTTGAAGTCCACAAGTTTTAAACTTGCCACGTTTGAAAACCCTTGTCTTGATTATTACAATCCACATTCTAATTCCACCTTCCTCCCCCCCCCCCCCCAGTTCATTGGCAAGCTGAGAGCAGTAAAAGTGAAAGCAGCATGAGCACATTTTAAAGCTTGACAGCCCACATTTTAAAACAGGAGAAATCTGAAAAATAGCAAATGCATATGAATAGCATTGAAGTTCCTTATCCCTTAACTGAGAGGGCTCTGACTTCTGAGGGTATTTTGCATGGAATCTATTTATTAGGTGATCTGCTTTAATATTAAGGCTTTAATCCACCTCACTTCTGACATTGGATAACCCTTCCACTGCACCAAGTGTTGTAATTTCCCTTTGTAAAGTCTAGAATCTAGAATTATTTTAACTTCATAATGCTTTTCATCACCCTCTATTATTGGTCCTGGACCTCCTCTCTCTTGACTGGCCTTAACTTAATCCTTGGCTGACTTTAACAAGCTACAATGGAATACCAGATGTATTTTACCCAGTTTTTTTTGGTAGCTTTAATTCTATTATAACTGGGTTAATGACCTTCACTATTGGGAAGGGCCCTATGTTTTTAGGCCCTAGTTTTTTACAAGGCAGTCTCAGTTTTAGGTATTTTGTAGACAGATTCATCTTATCCCCTATGTGGAATTCCCCTTGGGGAATTCGTTTTTATCCACTTGCCTTTTTTTGATTCTCTGTTGCTTTAGCTAGGATCTTTTTTTTTTTTTTTTTTTTACATTTTCCCATGCATTTTTAAGATAACCTACTCATTCTGTTAGGGGCACCGATGAGGGAGGCTCTCTTGGGTATTCTGGCATAGGCACAAACTCCACTCCTGTGGCTATTTTAAATGGGGCGAGTCCAGTGCTGCTCTGCACTGCATTGTTGTAGGCAACCTCAGCAAATGGTAGGAGTTCTGCCCAATTTGATTGCTGATAGTTGACATAGCAGTGTAGGTACTGCTCTACTATTGTGCTGGCTCGTTCTGCAGCTTCATTCGTGCTCGGATGAAATTCAGAAGTAAGCCCCGAGAGGACCCTATTAGTTTTATGAATTCCCACCAGAACTTAGCTGAAAATTGCACCCTTCTGAGGTGATGCACTTCAGCACTCCGTGCAGTCAATAGATCTGCTGCAGAAACATCTTGGCTAGTCTCTGGGCTGAAGGCTTGGGCAGACTACAAATCTGAAATCTGGCTTAGAGAATAGATTAATCACCGTCCATCAGGATGGATTTGATTTAAATCAACTTGATTGAAATCATAATTTTTAAAGAGCAACTGTCATCTTTGTCCCACACCAGTTCCTCCTTTGATCCGCTGTTGACTCACCAACAGTCCCATTCATTTTAATGGGATGGCTGGTGATGAGGCAGTGATACAACAAGGTGAGGGATGTGGCAGGCAGCAGCTGAGTGGATGCCCGCTAAAAGGCTCTGCCATGATGGACCTGAAATTACAGGTACTCTTTAAATGGTAAGGACTCATTCTTGCTGGTATTTAGAATCTTTACTATTACTTGCAAACAAAAAGAAAGTTTCCTGTTTAGATTGCAGAGCTCATTGAATGAGTTTACCAAAAATGTAAATGTTGCAGACCATACAGCCTCATGCTACTAATTAAGAATTCTATTTCATGCTGAATAAACTAAATTATTAATGTATCTTAAATACAAAACTATCTTTAGATAGATTTTTACTCCAAAAACATTTTAATAAAATAAATTTGATAAAAATAAAAAAAAATCTGATTTAAATTAAAAAAAATGTTTTTTTAAATCAATTTTTATCCACCCTACCGTCCTATGACAGTATTCCCTCCATTTTCTGGAAATTTGACTATGAAGTCCATCGCTATCTCCTCCCAAGGCTGGGTTAGCCCCACTACTGCAGCAAACTCGAACTCTTCCCAGGCCTTTTTGTCATAGCTACACATACCGCGCAACTTTTTAGATAGCTCTCTATGACAGGGGTCACCAACCTTTCGGACCTCAAGGACCACCAAACTCATAATTATAAATCCTGCAGACCAGAGACCTTGGAAAATCCCCAAAAAAGTCTGCAGGAAAATTTCCTACCCTGTTTTCCTACCAATCGATCAATCTTTATTTGGGATCACAGTCTCCAGCTCTGTTCTCAAGGGGAGAGAGAGAGAGAGACTTTTGGCTTCATGCAAGGAAAGCAGCAGAAGCAGTCTTTCTCTCCCCCAAACTCCACCAGAAATGAGTCTTTGTGAGACTTGTTGCATCAGCACAGCCTCTTGGAGCAGGATGCCTTGCAGGGTCCCAAAAACTCATTTCTGGTGGAGTTTGAGGGAGAGAAAGAAAGACTTTTTGCTGCTTTCCTTGCGTGCAGCCAAAAGCAGAAGAAAAATGTTGAAAGAAGCAGCCTGGTGGCCAGGGAAGGCGCATGGGCGAATGGGACCAGTTCCCCCCTCCATTCTTTCCCCCTTCCCCTCATTACTTCGTGTTGTTCTCAATGCAAGTGATGCAAGCCTTGTGTTCCCGCATAGTCTGGATTAATTGCTTTGGGGGGGAGGTGCTTTGCGGGTGACATTTCTCTGCAGACCACCCAAATTTTCTCACGGACCACCAGTGGTCCCCTGGTTGGCGACCACTGCTCTATGTCCTTTTTCATTCCTGGCCACCAAAATTTCTCGAACTTCATGGGTTGATGTAGTCTCCTTACTCACAACCCAGCTTTCATATGTCAGGATTCTGGCAGTTACTCCAATTAAATCATGTGCCTTGAGCTACACTGTCAAAACTAAAAAAGATTTATTTGAATGTAACATTTATGTCCGGCATTTACCTGGGCGTAGCCAACTCTGAGATACGTAATTCACTTGTCACTCTTGATCCTGCTTTTCCCCCCAACCCTCTGAATGTATCATCCAATGAAAAACATCCATAGCCAAGAGTCATCAATCATGCTCTCCAATTAGATTTTTGCATGGCAGAAGCTTCAGTCATTAATAAGTGTTTGAAGAAAATATGAATGGAATGTACTTTCAATTCCACACTGCCACCAGCTCTTTGAAACTCCCCCCCCTTCTTTTTGTTATCAACTATAAAGCATCTATACAAAATGTTTTATGAGTTGACATTTGGCTTCCCTCATTTTTTGAAGGTGACTTATATAACACACACAAAATCAAATGGATTGCAGATATGGAAGCTTATGCTCACAAAAAACCCCAGGTTTGGTTGGATTTTTCTGCATGGAACCTTGCTACAAGGCTATCAGCTTGGACATTCCTACTCTTTACCGATGATGCCTCTGATAAGGTAGCCCTTTCACTTGATTAAATATTGGAGTTGTCTCCTGTGCCACCTCAAATTGAGGAGTCGTTGCACCTCATAATGGGTTTGGCCTCCTATGACCACGGGATCTGGGAGCTCATGAGGTAGAGGCCTCAGCGCTGATCTGACCACGGGTTTTAATAGGCTACTATGGAATACCAGGTGTATTTTCCCTAACAATCGGGGCAACTTCAATTGCACCGTGACTGGGTTCATGATCTTTACTATGGGGAATGATCCCATGAACTTTGGCCCCAATTTCTTGCTAGGGAATCTTAACCTCAGATATTTGGTGGAGAGACAGACATTCTCCCCCAACTGGTCATTGCAGGGTTTGGTGTTTGTCTGCCTGTATCTTATAGGTCTGTGCCACTTTTGTCAGTGCTTTTTTGACATTCTCCCAAGTTGCTTTCAGCATTGACATCCAATTGGTCAGCCTGACTAAGGAGTGGGGGGGGTGTCCCTTGGACATTCAGGCATTTGGACGAAGTCTATGCTGTTCACTACCTTAAAGGGGGTTAGTCCCGTGCTACTGTGAGCAGCATTATTGTACACGACCTCCATGAAAGGCAGGAGGTCCGCCCAATTGGATTGCTGATAGTTTACGTAGCACCTCAGATACTGCTGTACCATGGCGTTCAATCTTCCCCATTGGTGCTTGGATGAAAGGCCGAGCTAAGACCCTGGGATGACCCAATAGACCGCAGGAACTCCCTCTCAAAATTTGGCTGTGAGTTGGACCCCTCTGTCTGAGATAATTCTCCATGGCACTCCATGCAGGCAGTAGATGTGCTTCAGGACAGCTTGGCTAACTGGCAGGCTGAGGGTAGTCCGCTGCAAGGTATGAAATGCACCTGTTTGGAAAATAAGTCTATTACAGTCCAGATCACCATGTTTCTCCCACTTTTCGGCAACTCCACTATGAAGTCCATTGCAATCTCCTCCCATGGCCTCGTCGACTCTGCTACCGTTTGTAGCAGTCCAGGGGGTTTTCCTGGTCGTTTTTTTCATTGCGACATAGATGATGCAACTTTTCACATAACTGTCCAGTCTTTCTTTATGCCAGGCCTCCAGAACTGCCTGCGAGCCAAGTGTAAAGTCTTTAAGAACCCAAAGTGGCCTGCCGGTTTGGCATCTGGCTCCTCTGAAAAACTAGGGTGCGTAGGGATTCAGGGGTGTAGAGTTTTGTCCCATTCCACACCAGTTATCTCTTTTTGTCAAGGTGTCTTGATTGTCACAGAACCAGGGGTCTGCTAGCAGTTTGGTTTTGAGTTTTGTAGTTAGGTCATCTGCGGGTTTGGTCTTGTCGATCACGGTGTTGTCATCTGTTGGTTACTTGGGCAGTTATTTGGGTACGGGGGATGATAGCGTTTGTGACCTCCTTCCTTTCGCATTTGTACTGGGGCATGCGGGAGAGGGCATCAGCCAGAAAGTTCCTCCCCCCTGGGATGTGTTTTAGCATGAAGTTGAATCAGTTGAAGTATTGAGCCCATCGGATTTGTTTGGGTGATAGTTTTTGTGTGGTCCTAAGGACTTCCAGGTTTTTATTGTCAGTCCAGACTTCGAATGGTCTCTGCCCCCCTTCCAGCAGGTGGTGCAAGGTTTGCAGTGCCTATCTCACTGCGAAATTCTCTCCTCCCCATGCAGCCCATTGTCTCTCTGTATCCGTGAGCTTGCGGGAGGTGTAGGCGGAGGACTGTAGGTTTCCTTGGTTATCTTTGAAGTAACACTGCTCCCACTGCCACGTCACTGGCATCTGCTTGAATGACAAAGGGTTGTTCAGGGTCAGGATGCTTCAGCACTGGTACTTTTGCAAACAGTTCTTTCAGTGTTTCAAATGCTTTTTGGCAGGTTAGGTCCCACTGTAGGGGTTGTCCCAGGCAGGGTTTCGTTTCTGGACCCCCTGTCTTTAGGAGGTCCGTCATGGGTTTGGCGATCCTTGCGAAGGAGGAGATGAATTGTCAGTAGAAGTTTGCAAACTCCAAGAAGCTTTGAAGCTGTCTGTGGGTACGAGGGGGCTGCCAGCCCAGAACGACTTGTACTTTGGCTGGGTCCATCTCTATGTCCTCATTGGAGACTCGGTAGCTCAGGTAGTCCAACTGTGTGCCGTGAAATTCAAATTTTGTCAGCTTGACATACAGGTTTGCTGCTAGAAGTTTTTCTAGTACCTGGTGGACGAGGTGTATGTGGTTGTCCATCATCTCAGTGTAGATGAGAATGGCGCCCAAGTAGACAAGAACCCCCTTATAAAGATGTTCGCGTGGCACCTCGTTTATTCACTGTATGAACACCGCCGGGGTCCCCTGTAAATCCAAAGGCATGATCTTGAATTAGAAGCTCCCTATGGGGAAGTTGAACGCTGTTTTCCATTCACCTCCCTCCCTGATCCAGATTCGATAGTATGCTTCTCTGAGATCTAATTTGGTAAAGACCTTCCCTTTGGCCAGGTGGGATAGCATGTCCTTCATGAGCAGGAGGGGGGTATAGATCGTGTACGCACAGTCCATTGATTGCTCCACACATAATCTCATAGTTCCATCTTTTTTTTTTCTTTGAACAGGCTGCAACCCGTGGTTTGGCTGGCTTGATGAACCCTCTTGATAAGTTTTTGTCTATTTATTTGCGCATTTCTTACATTTCCCGGGGCATCATGGCGTACATTTTGGGTTTTGGTAGTTTTGCCACAGGAATGATTTCTATGGCACAGTCTGTCTCACAGTGGGGAGGTAGGTTATCACACTCAGTCTCACTGAATATTTTAGTGAGGTCTTGATATTCTCTTGGGATCTGTCCAACCTCTGGGGTTTTGTCGGAGGTGGCTGCCAGTTGTTTTGGTGAACCCTCTGGAAGGGTTCTCTGTGTGGGCGGTGCTTCTATTTGCTGGTAAGGAAGGGGTTGGGGTACCTTCACTATCCTCAGTCTGCGGCTATTCCCTTTCCACCAGATGGTCAGGGCCCACTTGTCTAGCCAGGAAGGCCCCAGTATGACTGCATCTGTCTTTTAGGAGTCACTATGAATTGAATGGTTTCCCACTGATCCGCTAGCTCTAGTCTCACTGGTTTGGTTAAGTGAGTGGCATAGGCTCCTCCCAACAGGGAGCCATCTACTTGTTCGAACTGGATCGGGTAGGTCAGTTTTTTCGCTCTGATCCCGTTTCAGGACTGTGGTTAGGTTGATCAGGCACCTAGTGCAGCCTGAATCTATTAGGGCTTGGAAAGTTTCTGCTTTTGGGGCCATGAACCTTATTGGGAAGATGAAAGGGGGAACCGGTCCACTCACCATTGGGTCATTTTCGCCTTCATCCTTGCTGTCATAAGATTCTGGCAACTGATCACTGTTGTCCGGGGTTACCCCCCCTTCAGCTGGGTGGGGAGGGACCTTTGCCGCCTGTAGGGACATCTGGGATGCCTTCGTAGCACGACTGGGGCCTCGTTCTGGTCATGCTCTGGGGGTTGGTTCCAGACTTGGTTTCAGGTCTGAGGTTGTACACGCCCTTGCTATCTATATGCCCTACTCCCTCACTTCGGTAACTTTAAATGGTCTTCATGAGAGGGCTGGTTTTGGGGCTGATTGTGGTGCTGCAGTATCCCACTGGCTGGCTGGTCTCTGATCTGGCTGCCCTCTCTCTTTGGCTCCCAATGGCTTTCTTGTATCGTTAGTACGTCAACTTTTATGGCCACTCGGAACCACTCAGAGAGTCAGCTTGGGATGTCAGATTTGAGGAGGCAGTTACTTTGCTAATTTGCTTGTCCAGGCTGGTTCTGAAAAAATGAACCAGCATCCGCTCAGGCAAAAGGGGTATCTTCCCACTGATTCTCCTGAATTCACGGATGTGTTCCTTGATAGGCTGCCTTCCCTGCTTTAGTTTGCTGAGCTCATCTTCCACGTACGGGTCCTCCTCTCCCTCCTCAAATCTGACCTCTAGCAGTTGTAGGAAGTCATCTACATCATGTAGTTGGGGGGGCCCTTCTCTTGTGGAGGGTTGCTAGACATCCTCTTGCTTCTCCCTCCAGCCCAGTAGTTCCCAAAGTTGGTGGTACTGCCCCCTGGGGCAGTGGGATACCTTAGGGGGGCGCTAAGAGGCAAGGGCAGGCACTGGAGGTGGGCCCCTCGCAAGGCGCAGTTCAGGGGTGGGATTCTACCTGTTCATTACCATTCCTGGTAGTTTGAAGAACGGGCCCCTGGCTGGCCCCACTCCTCTCCAACCACTCCTCTGTTCCTTGCCCAATCAGTCCTTATTGTGCATGCGCGACGTCGCACACAATGGCTGACAGCCACAGCAGCATGTTGGAGAAGTGGAGCAAGCAAAGCTGGAGGTCGGTAATTTTCACTGCAAAAAGCATCCAGATGCCATGTGTTTTTTTTTCAGTGCAGCTGGAGTCCAGCCGCACCAAGAAAACATGCGGCATCTGGAGTCTTTTTGCAGCTAAAATTACCAAACTCTGGTTTTGCTCTGTTTCTCCAACGTGCCACCGCCACCGCGTTCTAGCAGGCTCACCCCATTGACTGCTGCACCACTCCTCTCAGACTTGCTTGGGCAAGTTCCTCCGGTGCAGTGGGCTCAATGGGGTGGACCTGTGGGGCGGGCGCCTAGAATGTAGCCTCAGCAGCGCATTGGAGAAGCAGAACAAAGCCAGACGTCGGTAATTTTAGCTGCAAAAAACCTCCACCCACTGCGTGTTTTTTTCGGTATGGCTGCAGTCCAGCCACACTAAAAAAAATACACAGCAGCTGTAGCATTCGTGACGTGGGCTGGTGGGGACCCCAGCGACAACAATGTCTCAGCCCTGGCTTGCCTTCCCTAGCAGCCAGCCATGGGAGGAAAGTAAAGTCATGGCCATGGGACGACGAAAGAGGTGGTCGTGGGGGAGGAAACGCGGAGATTAAGGGCTGGGGCCTCTGAAAGGGGAAACGGGTTGATGCAGGATTAGCCCAGGCCTTTGACAAATTAGGCCACGCTGCCTGGGCAGAAAATAGGTAGATAGGTTAAGGAAGGGACAGAAAGAGAGGGAAAGAGAGAGAGGGAACAAGAGAAAGAGAGAGAGAGAAAGAGAGGGAAAGTGAAAGGGAAAGAGAGAGAGAGGGAAAAAGAAAGAGAAAAAAGAAGGGGGAAGAAAGAAAAAGAGGGAAAGAAAAAAGGAAGAGAAAGGGAAGGAAACAGAGGGAAAGAGAGAAGGAACAGGCAAGAAAGTAAAGAAAGAAAAAGGGAGAGAGAAAGGAAAAGAAAGGAAGAAAAGGGATAGATAAAGAAAGGAGGGATGGGATAGAAAGAAAGATAGAGAAAGCGGGAATGAGAGAAAGAAAGAGGGGAGGAGGAGAAAGTGAATGGGGCAGGGAGGGAAAGGGAGAGAAAGAAAAAGAGTGAGAAGAGAGATGGAAGAGACAAGAAAGAAAAGGGAAAGAAAAAGAGAGAGAAAGGAAGAAAAAGGATAGACAAGGAAATAAGGGGGGATGGAAGGGAGGGAGGGAGGAGAAAGGGAATGAGATATCTAGTTCAACCACCTGCTCCAGCAGAGTTAAAAGGGAGGGGGTGCGTGCGCACGCGCGCGCACATGGCTGTCAAAACAACAAAAACAGGTCAAGTAGCTCTGGGGAGGTCAGTCATAAATTAGAACACTTACTAAGCAACCGGCCATTAAACGAGGACCACTTATGTTTGGTTTGCCAGTCACATGGCCACCTGGCCACGCTCACCCAGTCACATGACCACCAAACCATGCCCATCTGGTCACATGACCACAAAGCCACGCCCAGCCAGCAAGCTACACCCAGCCAGTCACATGACCGAGCCACACGCACAAATTAGGCCACCCCCACAGAACCATTTGTTAAGAAATTTGAACCCCGCCCCTGGGTGGGGGGCACTGAGGATGAGTTTGTAGCACTAAGGGGATGTTGGACTGAAAAAGTTTGGGAACTTATACCATCCTGAACAAGTGAATGTCCAATCTTTTCTTGAAAACTGCCAGCACCCACAGCTCAATTGATTAACTGTTTCCACTATTAGGAAATTACTTCTTAGTTCCAGATAGGATGATTTTCCAACCATTGTTTTTTGTCCTGTTCTCAGGTGCTTTGGAGAGAATAAGTTAATGTCATCTCTATGACTGCTTCTTAAGTACTGGAAGAAAGGTTACCCCTAATCCATCTCTGTTAGACTAAACATACCAAGTTCCCATATGTTTTAGTCAAAGATGGCCATTTATCTAATTCGATAGTATATTCAAAAATTTAGCCCATATTATCATTGTTTCTTTTACTTGTTTTAAAAATTTAAAACTCAATAAATGACTATATATTCTTTTTATTAATTTATCACCAATCCCTAAAAGTATCTGATCCAATTCTGTAGGTTCTTTATAAAATCCATACATTTCTATGTCTTTCTTGTACCTTGAATGTATTTGTATATGTGGCCACCAAGTCAAATCAATCCCTTGGTTTTTCAGTTTTTTCATCAATTTTAGTTTCCCTTGTTCATTTAGGATATCTTTATATCTCATAATTTTTTCCAGCTCCAGAGGGAACATTTTGAGGGTTCTCAGGAATAACAAAATATTCTTTTTTTAAATTTTTTTTTATTTTTTATTTAAATATACATCCATATTGTGTGTGGACAATGTTGATTCTGTGTTTCATTCATGTTAATTCTAATTACAATAACAATATTGGCAATCTTTATCACATTTATCAAACTTAGGTGATCCTCATAATATTATTTAAACAACAAAAAAGTTAACATCTGTAAACCTCTAATCTTTTTTTTTTGTTTATTCTATAAAAATATATGTTCTAATATTTCCCCTATCCAATTTTATTTCTGCCTCTATCAGCTTACAACAAGCTACTTTAAATGTTTAAAAGGCAATTCTTTCTATCCATCATCTCTTGTTCTCATTAGTGCTTCGATTTTTATCCATTTTTTTACTTGCCTCCCACATTTCTCATCTTTATCTCTATCTTTTTTGTTTAGTCTAAGCATTTCTCCCAGTACAGACTTATCCTCGCAATGTCTGCCCATGTCTCAATCTCCTTATCAAAGATACCTTCCTGACTATCCAATTGATTGATCTGCTTTGTTTTCTTCAGTCTTTTTTTCCTTTATCAGCTGGTTTGTCAGTCCTATTTTTTGCTCCAGTCCTTGATTTATTTGTTGATGTTGCCACTTTATCTGTTCTTTCCGCTCCTTTTGCTTGCCATTTGTCTGGTCTTCCTCTTCATTGAGCTTTTGCTTCATTTGCTGGTTTTTCTGATCCATGTTTTTTCCCTGTTCGTAGTCAGTTTGCTGGCTTAAGTAGTCCATTTCATCCAATCTTTCTATTGTTTCCACCAGTTCATGGGCAGTTTGGTCTTTTATTCATTGTTCTTTCCAGGATGTTTTCCATTTTCTCGTCTGTACCATCCATTGATATTTTAATACTTTTGAAAAACAAAGTCATCTCATTGAAGAGTCCTCTCATTTTCACGGCTGTTCCTTCAACTCCAATCATGATAGTGATATAAGTATATTAAACAGTAAAAGTCTCAATTTATTTCAAGAAGAATTCAAAATTATAGGGTTCCAGTCATTAATAGGTGGCATTTTCCTCTCAGATTTCCATGCTGCCTTTTTTCCAGCAGATATTAATTTCAGTCAAAAGCCAATTATTTCAAAGCAAAGTCATTTATTTAGATGGGGCAATTCCAACATTTATTCCATATTCTAATAGTGCAAGCTATTTTCCAAATTCTTTGAATCTGCCCTGTAATTTTGGTCTTTTGTTCTGATTTTCCAGGGTTTCTTTTATAAAATGTCTTTCTTATTTCCACCTCTGGTAAGTGCAAGATAATAAACAATTAAAGGTCACAGCCCTCCACCAGCTATCCGATATTCCTTTCCTCCTCTAAATTTCCAGGAGTCTAGGAGTCACTTTTCCTTTCATCAGTAGATGGCACTCTTAACTTACTTTTCAGCATAGATCTCAGAAGTGCTTATTTTCTCAGCTGAAGCAAACTTTTTAGACTCTTATCACAGATTTTTTATTTTCCTTGGGGTTGATTTTTAAGTAGAAAAAGAATCATCTTACTCAGAAGCAATCATTGTTCATTCTCTTACCTCCTGCACTTTCTTAGGTGCTTCAGCTGTCCCTAGCTTCAGGACAGCCATGTTGACTGCCACAACTCCTTGTCTTCAGATGAGGGGGATTTTCCAAGTCAGGGAGGAGAAATGCGGCTCTCCTCAACCTGCAAGTCGCACCCCTTTACTTCACCACCCCTATAGGGTGGCTATGGCTCCTTTTGGAGCCCTCTGACAGGGAGGGCTCGGAGTGGGGCCACAGAGCTCGCAGTCCTCACCTCCAACACCAACGGAAGCGCAGCAGGAAGTCCTAGCATAACAAAATATTCAATCCTGGTGTCAGGGTTCCAGTTAACACACCCAACAGAATCAAAACTCCAAGGCAGACATATTCCTATAGGTTTATTAGGCATGTCATATTAGCATATCTGGGGAAAACCCAACACTGGAGGACCCAAGGTTTTCCCCACCCAAATCAAACCCCAAAGTTCTTCCCCTCAAGTCATACGTCCGTCACATGGTCCAACTTGGTCACAGCCACCATCTTGGTTGGTTTTGGTCCACCCCTCTCCAACATGTCGTAGAACATCCTTGGCTCCCACAGGAAAGAATGTTGTTTTAGCTACACATCCCCAGCTATCTCTATCTTCCCCTTTTAGTTCTTACAGAGTTGCCACAGTTGGCTGTGGCAACTCTGAAGATGCTCCCAAAATGGTTCTAGCATTAAAAAAAATTGCTTCAAGGCTGACACCCAGAGGTTACTTTAAAAAATGAAAACCCAGTACTACTGTGTTCAGCATTATTGTAGGCTACTGCAGCAAATGGCAATAGGTCTACCCAATCATTCTGTTGATAACACATTTCATCTTAGGTATTGTTCTATCATTTAATTTACGTTCTGTGGATCCATTTGTATATGAAGTAATTTATCATCAATATCATCAGATTTCAACCAGAACTGAATCCTTATGATGACCCTATTGATCCGATAAACTCTCTCCAAAATCTTGTTATGAATTGTACCCCTCAGTCTGAGATGCTATGAATTGTTCCCCTCGGTCTGAGATGATATGGTTAGTTCGGGTTTTGGCAACCCATGGCTCTGGAACCGCATACAGCTCTTTGGACCCTTTGCTACAGCTTCCTATCCCATCACTGGCTGGCGCTGGCCTTCGCCCTCTCTCACCTGGCCTGAGAAGGAAAGGGTGACCGGGAATGGAGAAGCGGCCGGGGCTGATTCTCCAGTGCCTCACTCTTGCTGGAGTTTCTTCTGACCCTTGTTGGTGCTGGGTGTGCCTTGGTCGCTTGAGTAGATGTTCAACCTGCTTTCTGCCCCAAGACACTGGCCTGGCCTGGCCCGGCCTGGCTGCAATCAACACTGACCTCGCTAAGATGAGGGCTAGCGTCGTGGGAATGGGATCCAGGAGGAGGGATGCCAGAAAGGGGGACAGGCCCACAGTGCCTGGCTGCAGCTTTAAGAAACTCAGGGCAGCAGAAAAAGAGGGCTGGCCCCACTGAACCTTGCATGCCCACCTTAGGGGTCAGGCTCAGAGAAAGCCGGAGCACCCTCACCAAAGACGCTTGCCTGTCAGCCTGTTCCCCCCCCCCCTTATGTCTCTATATGTGTATCTCTCACGCGTTCTCTATCTCTGCACCTCCTCTCTTTCTCTCTCGGAATGCTGAGGCTGGGCCAAGCCAGCAAGCTCTCTTTGGGGCTCTTGGCTACTCCTTTTATTTCTTCTTTTTGGAAATATTTTGGAAGGCTAGCTGTGGAATGATTGCCAGCCACAGCAGAGGCTTTCCTTTGGGTGACCTTCCTCCTCCTCCTCCTCCCCCTCCTTCTCTCACAACCCTCTGGGCAACTGTGGCTGGGCCAGAAGTGTGAGAATGCAGGGTGAGACCATTCTTAAGTAAGCAGCCCCCCACCCCGCACACACCTTTGCTGCACTTTGGCCGAGCCCAGCCACTCACTCGAGGGTCTTTCTGCACAAGCGGTGCACTCTCGGCCTCACCACAGCCGGTCAGTGGGTCGTGAGAGGAGGGGGAGGGGGAGGGTTACCCAAAGGGAAGCATTTGCCACTGCTGCTGATTGTTCCTCAGCATCCCAGATTTCCAAAAACAAGAAATAAAAGGAGTAGCCAAGAGCCCCAAAGAGAGATTGCTGGCTTGGCTCAGCCACAGCTTTCAGACAGATAGACAGAAAGACAGAGACAGAGAGAGGGGGTAGAGAGAGACATACATAGAGTGATACACGGAGGGGGGGAGATCGGGAGAGGGGGAGAGAGATACAGAGAGGCAGGGATACAGAGAGATGGGGGGAAAGAGAAGATAGAGGGACACAGAGAGAGACACGGAGATACAGAAAAGGGGGAGGGGGACAGATACATAGGGGAGAGGGATGAGAAGATAGAGGGAGAAGAGGAGAGAGGGAGAGAGATACAGAGATGGGAAGGGAGAGGGGGGAGATACAGAGATAAGGAGAGAGGGGTGAGAGAGACATAGAACGAGAGAGAATGAGGCTTGGTAGGCATAGCTAGGGGGTCATGTGACTAGGTGGGAGTGAGTGACATCGAGTAGGCTACGCCCACCCAGGTTTTATGGCTCCTGGTGTTTTTCTTTCCCTGTGGGAAACGGGTCTAAATGGCTCTTTGAGTAGTTAAGGTTGTATACCCCTGGGTTAGGTACACATGAAACCTGTAAATAGGCTGGACAAACATCTTGGCTAACTTCCTCACTGAGGGAAGCTTTGGACAAGTTATGAAGTGTGCTTGCTTTGAAAACAAATCAACTATTATAGTATTTCCATCACTGTCCAGTAATTCCACTATGAAATCCATTAATATTTCTTCCCAGGGTCTTAGGGTCTGCCACTGGATGTAATAAACCTGGGGCCAGCTGCCAAGTCATCCGGGTGTGCAAAATGGCTCTCCATTAGCACAGCCGTTTCCTACTCATTTGATAAGCTCCACGAGAGGTTTTTTGGAGCTGCAATCTCTTGGAGAGGGATCATTCAGCAGAGAGAGTTTTAGGTGGCAGTCAAAACTTGAAAGCTGAGGAGGTCAGGGCGATCGAGGGAAGGAGGAAAGCAACCAGCAATGGCTGTCAGAGAGGCTTGACAGCTGGACAACGGAAGTGGTGAAGAAGCAGAACAACGGTGCAGTTGGAACTGGCCAAAAGGCACCTTGACAAGAAACATGAGTGTCTCTGGGGAAAAGAATAAAGAAGAGGGAAAACCCAGGAAGAAAGAAGGAGGAGGTGCCCTTCCCCTTCTTAGACAGTGGCGAACAAGATTGTGAGGGAGACTAGGAATCCCAACTAAAATCAGTTAAGAATAAAAGAACTGCATATCTAAAAGCAAGATTGTGATGATCCAAGAGAGGCTGGCTGAAGTCTTTTTTTTTTCTTCTTCTATCTTTGAAAAGACTTTGTGAAAGACCTGGGTAATAATACTTTTTCTTTTTAAGTTTTTATTTTTTAAGACACATATACAAACAATACATAAAAACATAAAACCATCTTCTATTTTGTATATATACAGTGTGTCAGTTGGTTACGAATCTTTTGTGCAATCCTTTCATAGTTGTTACAGTTTATATAAATTTCATATTGTCAAACTAACATATGCTTATATATTTATCAATTATTAATCATCCATGACTAAACTATTCTATTATTTTATACAAGATATCTCAAATTTTGTATTAACATTTATATTTTGCTTTCATCCAATTGTTATATATGTCTACATTATATTTTATATCAGTCTATAAATATAACAAAATTATCTATTCTGTTACATTAGCATGTCTTTTTATCTAACCATTGATAAAATAAATCCCATGTCATATAAAATTGTTTATTTTCTTCTTCTCTGATTTCAAATGTCAATTTACTCATTTCAGCACAATCCATAATTTTCTTAATTAACTTCCTCCTCCATAGGTATTTTATCATTTTTCCAATTCTTAGCAAATACAATTCTAGCCGCTGTTAAAACATTTACAATCAAATATTTCAGCTCTTTGTTGTATATTTCCGGCATGATTCCCAATAAAAAGATCTCTGGTTTAAAATCTATGTTGTTTTATCATTTTTTCCAACTATGTGTGGATTTTAGTCCAATATTTTTTTGCATCCAAGCATGTCCACCACATGTGGTAATATGAACCAGGTATCTGATGACATTTCCAACCTTTATCCGATTTATTCTTAAACATTCTCGCAAGTCTCGTTGGGGGTAGATGCCACCTGTAAAACATCTTATACAAATTTTCTTTATATGCAGTTGACATTGTCCTTTTATAGTTTTGAGACCACAATTTTTGCCACTTCTCTAAATCAATCCCATATCCAAAAATTTTACTTCAAGCAGTCATCATTTCTTTAACTTGTTCCTCCTCCAGTTTAAATTCTAATAAATGTCCATGAAGTTTTTAATTATCTTTTTATCATTACCCATCAAAATTTTGTCTAAATCAGTCAATTTATCATACATACTTTCTGTTTTAGAATCTTTATCAAATCTAGATTGTATTTGCAAATATGAAAACCAGTTCATCTTTACACCTTGTTCTTCCAACGCTTGCATAGATTTAAGTTCACCCTTTTCATTCAATATCTCACCATATCTAACTGTTTGTTCCTTTTTATATATTATTGGATAAGAAAAAGCTTCAATCATAGATATCCATAGTGGAATTTTTATGTAGTATTGTCTTTTTATCTTCTCCCAATTCAAAAACAGTGCCTCTTGAATATAATGTCTTCTAAAATACCCCTGTGTTTTAGTTCCCTTACACCAGAGGAAAGCATGCCATTCCAATAGCAAGTCATGCCCTTCTAAGGTCAATAGCGTACTGTTCCTTAATGTTATCCATTCCTTTACCCACATCAAACTTGTCACCTGGTAATATAACTCCCAATTGGGCAAGGCAAACCCTCTTATTCTTGCATCTTGTAACAGTTTTAATTTTATTCTTGTTTTTTTACCCTGCCAAATATATTTCAACACAATTCTATTTAAGTCTTCAGAAAACTCTTTCCCTAATCAGATTGGAATTGTCTGGAATAAATATAAAATTCTAGGCAATACATTCACCTTAATTGTAGATATTCTCCCAATCAATGATAATTGTAGTTTTTCCCATTTTATCAGATTTGTTGCAATTGAGTTTAACATAGTTATCCTCTTTCAGTGTGCTACATCTTGGTGTAATATATATCCCTAAAAACTTGAACTTGTTTGTGACCTGCATTACTAAAATTTCTTCCAACTCTTTCTTTCATCTTGCTATCATATTCTTTGTTAATATCTTTGTTTTATCTTTATTTATTTTCAAACCTGCTACTTTTCCATATTCTTCTTTTTCTTCTATTAATTTAGGTGCTGTTTCCAATGGATCTTTTAATATGAATATCAGGTCATCTGCAAAAGCTTGCAATTTATACTCTTCCTTTTTGATTTTCATTCCTTTTATTTCTTTTTCGTCTCTGATGTTCCTATTTAACACTTCCAATGTTAACACAAACAGCAGAGGCAACAGTGGACAACCTTCCCTTGTCCCTTTTTTTATATCTATATATCAGTTAATTCTCCATTTACCATAACCTTTCCAGTATATTGTTTCAATTACTTGGATAAATTTTTTTACCAAAGCCCATTTGTATCAATTGAAGTAAAGACAACTCACATTGTCAAAGGCTTTTTGTGCATCTAAAAACATCAAGGCCATTTGCTTCTCAGGATATGCCCATTTGTATCAATTGAAGTAAAGACAACTCACATTGTCAAAGGCTTTTTGTGCATCTAAAAACATCAAGGCCATTTGCTTCTCAGGATATGCTTCATAGTATTCCAAAGTATCCAAAATAATTCTCACTTTGTCTTTGATTTGTCCCTTTGGCAGAAATCCATTTTGGTCAATATGGATAAAATTGTTTAAGTATCTTTTCAGTCTTTCTGCCACGATTGAAGCAAAGATTTTATAGTCTGAGATTAATAGGGGTATAGGTTTATAACTTTTAACTTGCTGCAGGTCTTTATCCTCCTTTGGTATAAGTGTATATATATGCTTCTGACCATGTTTTGGGTATTGTTTTCTTTAGCATAACTTCATAACTTCTAGGAGGTGAAGATTCAATATTTCCTGAAAAATCTTATAGAATTCTGCTGGCAAACCGTCTGGACCTGGTGCTTTTCCAACATTCTGTTTTTTTAAGGCTTCTGTTAATTCCATCATCGTTATATTCCCTTCTAACATTGTTTCAATATCTTTAGGTATCTGAGGTAAATTTGCTTTCTGTAGATATTGCTTAACTTTTTCTTCTTGAATATTCTCTTGAAAAATACAATTTTCCATAGTAATCTTGTATAATTTTTTTCTTCTCCTCATTTCCATAGCAAACATATCCTTCTTCATTTATTAATTGACTAATCCTTTTTGATTCTTTTTCCTTTCTCAATTTATAGGCTAACTATCTGTCTGGTTTGTTTGCATCTTCAAAGTAATTCTGTTTAGCATTTTTAATTTTCTGTGCTAATTCCTCTTTTTCCATTAGCCCCATTTTATGTTTAGTTATATCCATTTTAATTCTAATGTCTTTTTTTGCGGGGACTTCTGTAATTCGTTTTCCAGTCTTTTATAGTTATCTTCCAATGTTTTGAAAGTATTTTTCTGTTTTCTGTTTCTTTTCCTTAAATATTCTATTATCAAGCCTCTTGTGTAGGCCTTCATCATGTCCCAGAGATTCTGTAAAGATGTATCCTCTTTTCTATTTTTTTAAAAAAAGAAAACCAATTCTTTCTCTATTTTCTGTTTGAAGTCTTTTTCCTTTAATATCATATTATTTAAAGTCCATCTAGATCTCCTCTTGTATCCTTTCCAAATAACTGTCACTGGATTTTGGTCTGTCCAAGTGCTTGTTTCTATTTCAATCTCTCGTATGTTAGTAATTCTGCTGACATCCATATCATATCTATTCTAGACCATGATGCATGCCTGCTTGAGTAAAAAGTGAACTGCTTACTTTCCACATTTCTCTCTCTCCATGCATCTTTTAAATTAAATTCTTTTGTTATTCAAAAGAAAGATTTTGGAAGTAATTTTCTAGCTTTCTTTGTTGATTTCTGCATTTTATAGTCCAACCGATCATTCATTATTCCATTGAGATCTCCCATCATAAAAATATTAACATAGTCCAATTCAATTATGTTCATATGTAATTTCCTATAAAATTCTTCTTGGTTATCGTTCAGAGCATAAATTGCAATTAAAAGTGTTTTAACGTTATTGTCCATTATTTCCACCATCAAAATCCTTCCATCGTCATCTGTATAGATTAGTTCTGCCAAAATTGTGTCTTTAATATATAATACCACACCCCTTTTTTCAGATTGTGCCAGCGACGTAAATAATTTCCCTAATTTTTTTTGTTTTAATATATATTCATGTTGTTTTTTTATATGTACTTCTTGTAAGCAGATTATATCAAATTTTAATTTCTCTAATTTGTGAAATAGTTTCCTTTTTAGTAGCCAAATTCAGTCCATTTATGTTAATCGTAATCAATTTTCTTTCATCCATATTAAGCTTTACAAGCGGGTTTTATTACTCTAGTAGATCTTAATTCTCATTGCTCTCTGGGTACACCTCCTACTGCACCTTCTTCTTTTTCTTTTTCAATTACTGCTATACACTCCTCTTGGAATTCAATTAATGACTCTTCCTTTCTTGCTTCATCCTCCTTTCCTCTAAAGCAGGGGTGTCCAAGCTTTCACCTTCCCTGGGCCACATTAGAAGATGAAAATTTGGTTTGGGCCGCACATAAAAAAAATAAAAATAAAATAAATAAAATAAAATAAAATAAAATAAAATAAAATAAAATAAATAATTTTTATTATTTATTATTAATTATTATTTATTTATAAAAATTATTTATTTTTTATTTTATAATTTTCTGGCCAAATTTTGCACGGTGGGGGGGATGGGGGGGGAGAAAGCTCGCCCGCCTCGCGCCTACCTCTCCTGCAAATTATTTATTTTTTATTAATTTTCTGGCCAAATTTTGTGGAGAGGGGGGGAGAAAGCTCGCCCGCCTCGCGCCTACTCTCCTGCAAATGTGGCAGCGGCGGCGGGGGCAGAAGCAACAGCGGTGGCGGCAGGGGCAGAAGCAGCAGGGGCAGAAGCAGCAGCAGTGGCGAGGACAGAAGCAGCAGCAGGGGCAGAAGCAGCAGCGGTGGCGGCGGCGGCAACAGCAGGAGGTGGCGGGGTGGGACTTTTGGGCTGTGGCTGCCCACCTTTTCTGTTACTCGCCTCGCCCCGCCTCACGCCTTCCTCTCCTCCTGCAAATGCAGCGGCGGAGGCAGCAGGGGCAGAAGCAGGAGGTAGCGGGGCAGGACTTTTGGGCTGTGGCTACCCGCCTTTTCTGTTGCTCGCCTCGCCCCGACCTCTCCTCCTGCAAATGCAGCAGCGGGGGACAGAAGCAGGAGGTGGCGGGGCGGGACTTTTGGGCTGCGGCTGCCTGCCTTTTCTGTTGCTCACCTCGCCCTGCCTCACGCCTGCCTCTTCTCCTCCTCCTCTCTGGATCTTTCACGAAGGTTGGGGGGGCGTTGGGCCGCATTACAAGGCGACCTGGGCCGCATGCGTTCCATGGGTCGCTGGTTGGACAAGCCTGCTCTAAAGTATTCTAAGTAGAATAGCTCAACTTTTTCAATTCTGTGTCTTTGTTCCTGCCAAATGAACAAGAGACCTTCTGGCATCTGTAGTTTACTTCTTTTAAGTAACTCTTTAGTCAAGAATAAATATTCTCTTCTCATCTCTCTTACTCTTCTTGGTATCTATTTCAGCACCACAATTTCTTTATATTTTAGTGTTTTCTCTCTTGCCACCTGCAGTATCTGTGTCTTAATAATCTTCTTAATAAATCTGATGTGGACTTCTCTTGGTAGTCTGTTTCTCATTGCATATCTTGTATAGACACGGAACACTTCATTCATCCCATCCATCATCTTCTCTTTGGTTATTTCTAGCACTTTTGTCAGTATTTCTGTCATTTCAGCAAGATTTTCACCCTTTTCTTGTTCTACATTTTAAAATCTTAGGTAGAATTTTGATCTATCAATTTCCCATGCTAATGGTTCACACCTGCCCTTCTCAACATCGCTCAATCGAGTCAATATCTCCAATTATTTTGACTCTGTGTATCTTCTTCAATTTTTTAAAATCTGTCTTCATATTTCATCATCATCTGTTGAGTATTTTCTACTTTCTCATCTGTCTTTTCAGTTCTTTGCTCAGTGTTCTCCATTCTCTTTTCAATCTTCTGAATTCCTTGCATAATCATCTGTAATGTCACTTCCTTCTCTTTCTCCTGTTGTAAAACTGTCTGTATTGGCCATGGTCCTCCAGATGGTGAAGAAGCTTTTGGTACTGAGAAAGCTGGGGCTGTTGTGTTTCTGCTCATCTTGTAGTACTTATCTGTAAAGAAAGAAAGAGAAAAAAAGAGAAAAGGAAAAAGGAAAAAAAAAAGGAGCACAGGCAGGCAATTGCCACTCCAAAAAATAAAAAGGGAAAAAAAGTCTTCAGGCATTTGTATACTTCAATCCAATTATTTCTCTTTAAAAAAAAAAAAAAAAGTTTTATTAATTCTTCAAGACAGACAATACACAAATACACAAAACATAAAAGCGTAAAAAATCTCTTTTCTGAAAGTTGCTTAGTCCCGGGTTATAACTCTTGGTACAGACACAAATTCAAATTCATATTCCTTTTATATACCATTTCATATCTTATTAACATTTTCAATTTTCTACATGACTTCTCTCTTTTAAATTTTCTCAATTTTATTTTATTTATCTCCTCTCAATTCATATCATAATTATAAATATTCTTTGTCCTATTCCAACCATCCATTTATTTTTCTTCTTTAAAAAAGAAGAAAAAATTCTCCTGTACACTATATGGAATATGATGCCTTTATCTCTTTCCCCTATGTTCATAATACAAGGTTGCAAGGTTTCGGCGGCGGCAGGGATTCGCGTTACTGCGCAATCCCTGCTGCGTTCGCCGCCAAGGTTCCCCCGATCGATTTGGATCTGGGGGATATAGCTGCCCTGTAGGGGCAGCTGTAGATAGGGGGGATCCAGAAAGGGGCTTGGGGGTGTCGCAGACCCCCTCCCCTGCCGGCTAAGCCCCCTTTTCTCGAGGCGGAGGAACAGCGGTCAGTAATGGCGCCACGAAGAAATCTGCAGCCGGATAAGCAGGTGCTGGAGGAAGAAAGTTGGAAGAAGTGAAAGTTGCTTGTAACCGGGACAAGACAAGAGAAAGTGACTTGGAAACTTGAAGGCTGCTAAGTATACATTGTTCCCTGTGAGAGTTATAAGCTGTGAATATTCTAAAATTTTCTTTTCACTCCACTCTCCTTCTTAAAGTGACAGCGGAGAAAAGAAAAAAAATCTTTTTGGCTCTGAATGAGAAGGAAGAGGGAAAAAAATTGGAGCAGAATTTGAAAATAAGGAGAAGACTGCCTAGAATTGTGAAAAGTTATTAAACATTAAAAAAAAACAACTTTCAAAAATATATTTGAAAGAAAACTTTGTGATTACTTTAACTCCAGAAAGAGAAAGTGAAGAAGAAGAAGGTGTTTAAAAGAAACAGCCTGTTTGGATTGTTTGGTGACTTTGGAACCTTTGACAATTATTTCTGATTAAAGCATCTGGGTGGTTGTTTGGAAAAACTTTTTCTCTACACAATGGCATCATCTATGGATATCGCTCTCTCTTGCTCCCTGTCTGTGTCTCTTCTTACTCTCTCGGAAAGCCCTGCATGCTCTCCTTGGGGCTCTTTGCTGTCCCCTTTTCTTTCTTCCTTTTGGAAATCTGGGCTGGCTGAAGAACGAGCGAGAGGAGGAGAGGGACTTCCACTGCGACTTCCGCTCGTTCCTCAGCTAGACCGGATTTCCAAAACGAAGGAAGAAAAAAGGATAGCGAAGAGCCCCAAGTAGAGCACGCAGGATTTTCCGAGAGTGTGAGAAGCTTCTTTTCTTTCTTCTTGGTGAGTTTTTGGAAATTCAGGTTGTCTGAGGAATGAGTGCAAGCCATGGCGGAAGCTTCCTTCCTCCCTCTCCCCTCCTTCTCCTCTCGTGCACACCCTCCAGACCCCACCACAGCCGGCTCCATGGCTGCTTGCTGCTCTTGCAGCACCTGTGCAGCACACTCTAATTTAGTGCACTTTACTCCATCCCCTCCTCCTCCTCCTGGAGCCCATTACAGTGCAGTGCATCGGAGCTGCCGCATTGGAGGTGCTGGCTCTGGAGTGGTGCAGCAATCAATGGGGTGACCCTGCAGGGCCTTGAACGCCCCCCTTCCATCTCTTAGCGCCCCCCCTGCTAGCCCCCTTGCCTCTTAGCACCCCCCTAAGGTATCCCACCGCCCCCCAGGGGGCGGTACTGCCCACTTTGGGAACCACTGCTCTAGATGGCAGTGCTACTTTTTTTCCTTCACTTTCACTCTGCCCTCATGTATCCAATGCCAGGAACAAAAGGAAAAAATAAAATCCTTTCTTTTAAAAAGGAAATAAATCTCAGGTCAAAAAGAAGAGTCTTAGTCAAAACAGACTTTCAAAAAATTGTTAAGAAAATACAAGAATAAAAAATTTAAAAAAGGTCCAGTCCAGTTTAAAATTAAGAAGCTTTGCCAAGTTCTAAGTTTCAATAAAAGGGGAAAAAAACTTTCACTTTAACTAGCTTAATTTTACTGCTTAAACTCTTTTGTCATCACTTTTAATTCACTTTAAGTCTTTCAGGGTGTTCTCTTCAAAAAATAATAAGTAAAAGTTCATCTCACCAAACTGTCATACTTTCTTTCAATCTCTTCCATTCCGGAGCTGTCCCAGCTTCAAGCAGCTTGAATGGCTGCCTCTCCGCCGCCAGAAAAAGGGCTTTTCCTGGATTAACCAGGGATTTTGTGATGTCCCTGGGATTGACAGGATGTGCCCTCCTCAGTCACTGTCTCTGCGACGGAGATATCAGTGGCGATCTTGGAGCTTCAAGATTGTACGCTGTACTGCCAAGACGCCAGCTCTGCCCCCTTACCTTGGTAATAATTCTTATCCAGAGGCTGACAGGCAGGGCTGGCTGACAGTGACAGAGCAGTTTTGGTACAGACTCCATGATAGAAGAAGCATGAGAGACTTCCGGTTTGCGTGGCTTCGGAGCAGCAGGAATTCGCGACAGCTCGCGATTCCTGCTGGCTAGCTGCCGAGGTACCCCCGATCCAGATGGGTCAGGGGGTTATGGCTGCCCTGTAGGGACAGCTGAAGATAGAGGGGAGCCGGTTAGGGAGGTGGGGGCATCGCAGACCCCCCCCTTCTCCGGGAAAACCCCTTTTTCCCAAGGCGGTGGAGCGGCGGTCAGCAATGGCCGCCACGAAGAAGCCAGCAACCGGGTAAGAACTGTGCTGGAGGAAGTGTGAAAAGTGAAAGTTCTGTCTGAGCCGGGTCAAGTAACAACTTTTAAATCTCCTGGAATTGAGCTGCTTGTTGCTGGAGGATACATTGTATCCCTAAGAAGATCGAAAGCGGCGGAGAAGCTGTTAAAGGGAACTTTTTTTTTTTTATTTTTTTTTTACTCTCTCATCCCACGGAAAAAGCAGAAATATTTGGATGTATTAGACACTGAAAGTGGATTGCTTTGAAAGCTAAGCTAAGAGACAAAGGGATTTTTGGACATTGAAAAATTTAAGAAGTTGGAAAATCTCTGCTGGAGGTATGGATTTTTGATTATTTTAAATTGTTATTGCAAGTGGGAAGGGAGAAAGAAAAATTGGAGCAGAAACTGAAAAAGGAGGAGACTGTCTAGAACGTCTTGGTGGATCCCAAAAGAAGATATATGGTAATTGGACCTCTTTGATCAAAAATTAATTTGGAAAGAGAAAGAGAAGAAGGAAGAAAAGTATTAACTTTTGGAACTTTTCTCTTTTTTTCCTTTTTTTAATTGCTTTTGATTGTCTTGGATTAAAAATACTTGTGGTTGTTTTGGAAAAAGTTTCCCTTTTCATAATGGCATTCTCTGTGGATGAACTAGAGATTGAATATCAAAAATATAAAAAAGAAGATACTTTGGGCGCTTTGTTCCAATTCTTAGAAATGGCGTTATGTTCCTTAGAAAAGTTGACACAGCAGAAGGACTGGGACAAGGAAGAAGAGGAAAAAGAAGCCATCTTTGATGAACAATGGGTTCCTTCCGGAGAGGAGGAGAAAAAGGATAAGAAAAAGGGTTTTTTAAGAATTATAAAAACAACCAAAAGAGAGAAAAATGAGCGAAGAGATGGAGGCAAGGTTAGAAAACAAAAGAAAAGGAGTAAGAAAAGCGAAGGGAAAAAGCAAAGGGGTAGAAAGGGCAAGGAAAAGAATAAGCAAGAGAGAAAAGGGGGGAGGAGAAGCCTTAATGGGGGGAAGCAAGATTTAAAGAAAAAAAGTTTATTTAGAGACAATGGGTGAATTTAATTTAGACTAAAAGAGGGATTCTGGAGGGTATTTAAGAGTGTGATTTTATATGTATGTATATTTAGAATAAAAAATTTATTATGTAATTTTAAGAATTTTTTAAACAGAATCCCAAGAAAGATTTATATGTAGTATTTTTAAGTTAGGTAATGTGTTATAGATGCAACTCCAATTGGTTTACAGGAGAAGTATAGTAAAAGAAAAAAGATGAATGGATGTTTGGAAATAGAACAGACAAAGAATGTTGTTGAAAATGGTAATAATGGAAGGATATATATGCTTTTTTTTTTTTGATTTTGTATATTGATAAAAGGCAATAAAATTTTAATTGATAAATAATTTGGATGGAAAAGAGAAGTAGGGATAAGATATGAAGTTAATATTATATGAAATATTGATATTATAATCTGGAAATGTTATGTTTTATTGGTCTATCATTATTATTTTTTTTAGAAAAGAATTTATAAGCTGTTATGCCTTGATTTTGTGTGTATTGATTTTAGAAAACTGATAAAAATGGTTTTTATATACATATATAAAAAAGAAAATGATAATAAGAAGCATGAGAGAGATATTTGCTGACTATTTGCTAACTCATGCAAAATGCCTGATTGAAAAAAAAACCTGAGAATTGTATATTGAATATTACCTACATTGTTGGAGACTTATTGTTTGAAAGCTATTTGGAAGAAGAAATCAGTATTCCTTCATGAATCTGTCCTTTTTATTTATAAAATGCTAGAAAAAGATTAGTTGCAGCTTGGATAGGATTGGCTTTACAGATTTAATCATTTTGTGATGCTTAACTAAATTTTTCTATATTTTTATTCCTCTCAGTGTTGTTTCTTTTCCATTCCCATCATCTCCCACTAGTTTTGTTTCCTCTTTTTGAATATAGCTATATTTTCTCCATATCTCATCCTCATTCATCAATGTGAGGGGAGTGTGCATGTACATGTACAGTACGTGTCTGGTTGTATAGATAATCCTCAAGTTTTGAATGTAATGGAACCAATTACATTTTAAAGTCAAGAGTATGTTAAGTGATACATTAAATGAAAGACTCCCCATCGCTGGTCTAGCCTGTACATAAATGAATGTTACTGATGAAGGAGAATATTTGTAGCTCAGATTTGAAATGAAGGATCTTTGGTGCTCTCTGAGCTTTCTTTCTTTCTTGCAGATATTTCATTTCCCAAACTAGGTAACGTCATCAGTGATGAAACTTCTTCAAGAAAAGCAAGCTCAGAGAATACCAAGGATCCCTCATAAATGAATGTGGGTGTCATTAGGTGGAATATGGAGTGTCTTAAGTGGGTTGCCTGTGCCTCCAACCTCCCAAGGCGTCTCCTCCCACTCTCTGCTTCCCACACTTCGGATCCTCAGAGCTGCTTTGACCCCCGCTCCACCACCTCCATCACTGGTTGATTGCTCACTTATCTTTTCAAGATCTCCAGAGTTCAAGAGGTTGAGAAGAAGAACATTGCTGGGACATGTGGCAGAGTTCCAGAAGTGGCTGTTTTTTTCTGGAATGCTGACAAAGCCCTAGCCTTCCTTCACAAGGCATTAGCATATACTGCTAAACCTTGGGGTGAGAACTATTGCTTGCTTTGCCTCCTTTCCAAGCATAAAAGTATGTGGCTAAAGCTTGGGGGAGAAAATCAAGCCTTCTTCGCTTTGACACTCTAAAATTGTAATAATAAAGAAGCTGTGTGTTTTAGCCTTTATCTGCATCCTTCATTATCAGGATGAAGTGGGGGAGGGGAGAGACACCTCAAGTTTGAGCAGTTTGTCTTGTTGCACATTCCCAAAATCCCATTGGGCAAAATGAAAGAGAGCAATGTTTCTTTCTGCTCTCAGTGCAAGTAGTATCTTTGCCTTTGCAAGTTGCCAAGTTGCTTCCCTTCACTCAAGGGAATCCAGATTCTGGATGAGCAGCTTTTCTAAAACAGAGACTAGATTCTGCATGGAGAGGGATTCCTACATGGGTGAAACAGAATGCATTGCTGCTGATATTCCTCTTGCAGTATTTCAAAAAGTCCCAACTGAGAGCTTTGTATGCTTTTCTCTGCAGCTCAGTTGTAGTGAAAAATTGCCACCGTGGTCTAGCAACAGGAGCTAGGCTGGCTTCAAAGGCAGGTTTCCCCAGGAGTAAGATGCACTGGGTTGGAGAAGTTTATGCTCCGACCAAGTTCAACTCTTAAAGCATGAGCAAGTTCCTTGGCTTTTCTGCCCCTTCCTCCTAGGTTGACTTTTGAGAACTTAAAGGGATGTACGTTTCTCTCTTCCTCAACTGCTGCAAGTGCCTTCCTTCCTTAAGGCCTTGGAAGGAAGGCTAGGGCTTCGCCAGTATCTCAGAAAACAAAGGTCACTTCTGGAACTTTGCCATGTGGCCCATCAATGGAGCCTCCTGTCCTCATTCTGTATCCCAAACTCTTGAATTCTGAAGATCTTGGAAAGGTGAGTGATTGGAGATGAGGGGTAGGGAGGAGTGGAGCATATGGAACCCAGTGGGCTGGCAAAGCAGGCCCAATATCTATAAGGACTCAGTGGGGTAGGAATGGAGGGGATAGGTGGGGCCAGTTGGTCATAAGAATGAATGCCCGCAGGAGTGCTGCAACAGTCATAATTTTGGGACTGGGTCGTAAGTACTTTTGGGGGTATTGTCATAACTTTGAACTACTACTGAGTGACCTATCTTAACTTGAGGATTACCTGTATGTACGTATGAATGTGTGTGTGTGTGTGTGTGTGTATTATTTAATTATTTAGTAGAGGAAAAATAAAAAGTTTGAGAAGGAATATCCACCATCTACAATGTAATCAAATATGTGATACATTACTCAGCTAATTTAATTTTTCATCTTTTTAAAAACTCAGGCATTTGGAGCAGAGACATCAGATACAAAAGCAATCTTCCATTAACAGAGATCAACAAGATCCTGAAGAATTTGGAGAGCAAGAAACTCATTAAAGCTGTAAAGTCTGTAGCAGTGCGTACATCTATAATTTTTAACTAGCTCAGTGATCTTCAAGTTTATATATATAAGTTTATAGATATACTTAAGAAAACATATGTATGTATGTGTGTATATATACATTCATACATATGGATCTTTGGTTATTCGGGTTTTCTCCCGCGTAAGAGAAAACTTATGCGGGAGAAAACCCAAATAACCAAAGATCCACATACAAATACCCGCGAGAACCTCAGAAAACATTCATACATATGTATATATAAATATACATACATACATGCATACATACATACTGTATATATGAGCGTGCGTGTGTGTGTGTATGTACATTTTTTGTTATTATACATCACATTTCCAATTTTGCAGCAGCAGTGTACTGGCTATGTCAAGTCCTTTTTAAATATACATTGTAATATATACTCTGCAGTGATGGGATTCAAATAATTTAACAACCGGGTCTCTGCCCTAATGACCAGCTGGGTGGGCGTGGCTGGGTGAGCATGTCCAACTTGACATCACTCAAGTCGCAAGGGGCTTCTCCTCGCCTGGTTTCAGGTGGAGCTCCATTCAAAATTCAAGAAAGAAATACTTAGACTCCTTAGATTAGAGAAAAGATATCTTTTACTGAAATTGAAGTGGGAGCAACCATAGAATTCTGAATCTGAGGAATTAGGCGCGCAAATCACATATACAAAGTGATGGAAATGTTCCCACCCCCAATAGTTCAAATGATTCTTCCAATTAAAAGTTTTGAATATGATCGTGTGGACATCTTCAGGTGGTGATGAGGCCTCTGTCCATTGACCTTGGCATATTTTGATAAAAGTTTGCAGTTGCGCAAAGAAATAGAAAGGTAAGCGAGAAATAGAAACCTAAGCAAGAATTTATACTCCCCCCTCCTCATTTTACACAACACTAGAATGTAACACCTCCAGCTCGCTTCCCAGACTTTACCCCCTCCTCCCCCCATTACTTATGGCAGCCAAAAAATGCAAAGCAATAGTAGAAGATCTTGAAGGCTGACACCTGGTCTCTCGTGACCATGGAGATGCTGCAACGGTTGTAAGTGTGAGAAACGGTCATGTCACTTTATTCAGTGCCACTGTAACTTTGAATGGTCACTAAATGAATTGTTGTAAGTCAAAGATTACCTGTACAAAAATAAAAAAAACTTTTTTGCTTGCAAAAAGCTGCCCTAAGCTCTCCCGAAAGAGCGCATCTAGGAGAAGCAATCCTTACAGTAGATCCATTTGCACCACTTAAAGATATCAGCTGATCTCACTTACCTCACAAGATATCCTAGGGAAATCATCCAGATTTAAAGAAAGTTCACATGCCCCCGGGCTTCCAGTTCCGCGTGGCTTCAGGGCAGCAGGAATTCGCGACCGTCCGCGATTCCTGCTGTGCTTGCCACCGAGGTGCCCCTGATCCAAATGGATCCGGGGGATATGGCTGCCCTGTAGAGGCAGCCGAAGAGAGAGGGGAGCTGGACAGGGGATTGGGGTTGTCGCAGACCCCCTCCTCATCCAGAAAAACCTCTTTTTCCTGAGGTGGTGGAGCAGCGGTCAGTAATGGCCGCCACGAAGAAGCCTGCAACTGGGTAAGATTGTGCTGGAGGAAGCAGGAAAAGTGAAAGTGCTGGCTGAGCCGGATTAATCAACATCTCTCAAACTCTCTGGAACTGAATTGTTTGAATTGCTGGAGGATACATTGTATCCCTAAGAAGATCGGAAAGTGGCGGAGAAAGCTGTTAAAGGGAAACTTTTTTTTTCCTACACCCTCCCACCCCATAGAAACAGCAGATGAAGATTTTAAATTTATTTGGGCATTGAAGGTGAATTATTTTGAAAGTTAAAGCCAAGGGACAAAAGACTCTTTGGACATTGGACTTAATAATTTAAGAAATCGGAAAAACCTTATTGGAGGTATGGATTTCTGATCATTTAAAAATTGTTGTTGCAAGTGGGAAGGGAGAGGAAAAAAATTGGAGCAGAAGTTGAAAAAGGAGGAGATTGCCCAGAATTCTAAAGAAAGATATATGGTAATTGGACCTCTTTGATTAAACAGTAACCCCAGAAAGAGAAGTAGAAGAAGGGGAAAAAAAGCATTAACTTTTGGAATCTTTTTTGAATTATTCTTGATTAAAAATACTTGGGTGGTTGTTTTGGGAAAAGTTTCTCTTTTTATGATGGCATCGCTTGTGGATGAATTAAAAACTGAATATCAAAAATATAAAAAGGAAGAACAAGATGGAAAAGATACTTTGAGCACTTTATTTCAATTTTTAGAAATGGCGTTATGCACTTATGAAAAGTTGACTACGCAGCAGAATGGCTGGGACAAAGAAGAGGAAGAAGAAGCCATCTTTGATGAACAATGGGTTTTTTCTAGGGAGGAGGAGAAAGAGGATAAGAAAAAGGGGATTTTAAGGTTTGAGAAACAACCAAAAAAGAGAAAAATGAGATGAAAGGTGGATGCAAGGTTAGAAAACAACGGAAAGGGAGGAAGAAAAGGGAGGAAGAGAGACAAAGGGGTAAAAAGGGCAAGGAGAAGAATAAGCAAGAGAGAAAGGGGGGGAGGAGAAGCCTCAATGGTGGGAAGCAAGATTTAAAGAAAAAAAACTTATTTAGAGACAATGGGTGAATCTAATTGGAAAAAAAAGGGGGGATTCTGGAAGGTACATAAGATTGGGTCTTTATATGTGTATTTAGAGTAAAATGCTTAAGATATAAATGAGTCTTAATATATACGATTAGTTTTTTTTTTTTAATGATATGAATAGTGCTTATATAGGATTTTATTTAGTTATTGCTGGGTCTTTACCTTTTTTATAAAATTTATTGTGTAATTTTAGAATGTACTAAACAGAATCCCAAGATAAATTAAGTGTTATATGAAGTAATTTTAAGTTAGGACAATGAGTTAAAGGCGTCACTCCAATCAGTGTATAGGAGAAGTATATTAAAAGAAAAAAGATGAATGGATAGCTGGAAATAGAACAGACAAAGAATGATATTGAAAATGATAATAAGATATGGAAGGATATATAAAGTGAATATGATGTTTGAATTTGTGTCTGTGTGAAGAGTTTCAACCCGGGATCAAGCAGTCTTCAGAAAAGATGTTTTAGGTTTTTTTTTTTCTATGTTCTGTGTTTTGTATGTTTATGAAAGGCAATAAAATTTTAATAAGCAAGAAATATAATTTGGATAACTAGAATGAAAAGGAGAAGTTGGGATAAGATATGAAGTTAAATAGATAATTGATATTACAATTTGGAATTATTTTGTATGTTCTATTGGCTTTCTTCTTTAATTATTTTTTTTTTAGAAAAGAATTTTCAAATTGTTATGCCTGGATTATTTGTGTGTTGTTTTTGTAAAATTAATAAAATTTGTTATAAAAACAAAAAAAGAAAGTTCACATGCCCCCCAGAAAGGCAGTAAAAAAATCAGTGCCAAGCTTGCATCCTGCCTCTTGGAAGTACACCCCAAAAGGACAGTTCCAGGAACCACTAAAGCAGTGAAGGAAGACCTCCTTCCCATATAGAAAAACAAACAATGAGGCAGGAAAAAATTCAAACACAATACAAATAATTAAATCACAACAGTAGCTGTTGCTTGTTAAACCAATTACCAGAACAAATAGATACAAGAACTAGCCAGATTTCTCAACCCAGTTTCTTTTCAGGAACAGATATTAACCTTTTTCCATCCAAGCAAAGCTGAATAGGGAAAATTATGCTATCAATAAACATAGGATCAAATGTCACCAAGCATTGAATTAAAGTTGACCAAAAACCAGTTTTAGACCAAAACTCAGAAAGGGTATGTAAACTTATGTTGTTGTTTTTTGTAAATTTTATTTGAGTTTTTTTTTTAAACAAATTTTATTAATTTTAAAAAAAAATTAAAGAAGAAAACCAATAGAACATACAAAATGATTCCAAATTATAATATCAATATTTACGTTATCTATTTAACTTCATCTTATCCCAACTTCTCCTTTTCATTCTAATTATCCAAGTTATTTCTTGCTAATTAAAATTTTATTGCCTTTTATCAACATACAAAACACAAAACATAGAAAACAAAACCAAACCTAAAACATCTTTTTTGAAGGCTGCTTGATCCCGAGTTAAAACTCTTCACACAGATGAAATTCACACATCATATTCACTTTATATATCCTTCCATATCTTATTACCATTTTCAATAACATTCTTTGTCTGTTCTATTTCCAGCTATCCATTCATCTTTTTTCTTTTACTATACTTCTCCTATACACTAATTGGAGTGACGCCTTTAACTCATTGATCTAACTTAAAAGTACTTCATATAACACTTAATTTATCTTGGGATTCTGTTTAGTACATTCTAAAATTACACAATAAATTTTATAAGAAAGGTCAATAACTAAAGAAAAAACCTATATAACCACTATCCATATCATTTAAAAAGAAAAAACAACTAATCATATATATTAATACTCATTTATATCTTAAACATTCTACTCTAGATACACATATGAAAACACAATCTTATGTACCTTCCAGAATCCCCCTCCCCTTTTTTTCCCAATTAGATTCACCCATTGTCTCTAAATAAGTTTTTTTTCTTTAAATCTTGCTTCCCACCATTGAGGCTTCTCCCCCCCTTTCTCTTCCTGGGGTTACTATTTAGTTGCAAAGTTTCAGTTAGAATGTATCTTTTAGAAGTCTTATTGAAATTTTACTTTAGATTCTTTTAAAGTCCAGGCAGCCTCCTCCCTCTTCCAGATCCTGCCCTTATTCTTTCTCTCTCTCTTCCTGCTTATAGAAGAAAACGTTTTTAATGTCCAGAAATCTTTATTGTCCCTTTGGCATTTAGTTGTTTTTTCAGCTTAATTGCCTGTTGATGCCAAAGCAGATTTTTCCGATTTCTTATTCCGATCTCTTAGTTGTCAATGTAAGGAAGGAGAGAGGAGGAAAAAAAAAGTCAGACCTTTCCCTTTTCTCTTTCTTTCACTGCTTCCGACTCTTCTTTGGGAGCGATGTTATTTCTTGTAAAATTTAAATTCCAGGGTACCTTAGTTATTGCTTTTTCAACTTAGCCCGGTCAGCCAAAACTTTCACTTCTTTTCTTTGAGGTGGCCATTTCTGACCACCGCTCCTACTGCCTTCGGGAAAGGGAGTAATGGCCAGCTGAGGAGGAGAGATGCGGCTCTCCTCAACTCTGCTGGCAGTCTCCCCCTTCTTTACCACCTCTATGGGGTGGCTTAGCCCTGAAGCCAACTGGCTCGGGGCACTCCAGCAGCAAGCCCAGGCAGAAACTGCGCACAATCGCGGATTCCTGTCTGTCATCGAAGCCCTTCAAACCAGAAGTCTTATGTTTGAATGTCAATCTTTCTAGCTAGCCAAGAGGCCTTGCTGAATGTCACTCATCTTGGTTCCTTGTCATTAAAAGCTTCTTTCCAGCAGTTCTTCATTTTTCAATTATTTCTTCAAAGAGCTGATTGTTGCATCCTGGCTGGAAATATTTCCAGGGGAGTATTTCCTCCCAACAGCAGTGTAAAAAGTTTAAAACAATCCTTCCCCTTTAGGAAAGTCAAGCCCCAGCAAAGTACCAGCAAAGAAAATAAAAAAACTCTGGAGCTCAGGTGATAGAAAGTCTAGAGTACTGCCAAGAATGTAATAAGATAGAAAAGCAATTTCTGTAAGCAGGGCAATAAATATTAGGTTGTGTCAGATCCGTGTATCTGTCATTTCTTCGATGGAAGAAGAAAAGGGGGGGGAGACTGATAAAGAAATCCTTCTTGATGTAACCTGAATATATTTAATCTTACATTGAATTTGTATAACTTGCACATGATACAATGGAGGGATGAAACCCAGATGGCTGGAACCTATTACCTCTGGGAGAGACAGCCGGGAGATGAAGAGACCATAAAAATTCCACAGTGAGATGTGTCCTGGGAAACTCTGCAAAAGATCATTCTAAAAAGGGAGTTGGGGGAATTAACATGTTGGCTCTTTGTTTTACTAAATATATATCAAGATAAGGGGAGAGGTTTTAAACTCCCTTATCTATCTCTGCATGCCTGAGAGACCTTAGACACTGCTTTTAAACCCATCAATTGTCTCATATCAATAAAGGATTCCTTTTGATGCGTTTTGATACGTTTTCAGAAGTTCATTCTAGTTGATTGAATGGGAAAAGTTCTGTAGCCTGACATAAAGCAGCGTCTGCAATAGAGGTCAGCCCGGAGAGGAATTTAAAAAAAACAAAACCTTCACTCTACCGAGGGGACCCTGCAAAAAAGGAAAATGTCTGAGTACAGCAAGGACCAAGGGGAAGCCAAATGCTGGGGAGAAACATTGACAGTTACCCAACCAGATGCTGACTCGATACACCCCATCGAAGATAGCAAAGCTGCCTACAAAACCTCCACAAAGCCCCAGTGGTCTATAGGCATACGAAAGAGAGACAGCTGGGACAGAAGAACCAGCGGAGTAACCCTCACCCGGGGTAAACCTGGATGGAAATTGGAGCTGGAGACTCTATCGGTTCAGGAAGAATGCGGCAAGGGGCCACCGGCCGACGACCAACTGAGATGGTACATAAATCGCCTCCTGAGGGAAGCCCTGGAGAACCTCGAGGTGAGGGATGCACCAGGACGCTAACGCAGGAGAGCAAGGGAACCAGAAAATGAGAGAACCTGAGCCACCACCCCGGATTCAGCTGAGAATGATCGGGCAGCGGGACAAGCTGAAGAACCAGCAGCCATACCAGGTACCCAACCCCTAACCACCCCAGAACAGGGGATTAACCCTGACCAACCCAGAGACATACATCTGCAGAGGAAGGTCCCACCCCTGGGAGTAAAATTCATTGGAGACCCCCAGAAACTGGGATTTTTCCTGGCACAAGTCCTCACCTACATGCAAGAATATGGGCAGAATTTTCCAATGAGTTGTCACCCTGGCCCTTGAAGGGGCAGCAGCCAGATGGATGGTGATGCTCCACAACATCAATGCCCCAGAATTAAGGAACCTTGACCACTTCATGACGGCCCTACGCTCCTGCTTCAAAGACTCTCTCGCTGATAGAAAAGCACGCGACCGCATCAGAGTCATAAAGCAAGGCCGTCGCCCGGTAGCTGAATACACTGAGGAATTTCGTGACCTGGCTGGCCCAGTTGACTGGCCAGAGGATATCCTAGTCTGTTGGTTCAAAGATGGACTAAATGACGACCTATATGCTGCCTGCCTGGCCCGTGGGGCCCCAAACCACCTGCGTGAAAGGTACATGATGGCAGAGGAGGCAGAGAAAGACATCTGTCTTCATATTTCATCATCATCTGTTGAATATTTTTCACTTTCTCATTTGCTCAATCTTTTGAATTCCTTGCATGATCATCTGCAGTGTCACTTCCTTCTCTTTCTCTTTCTCCTGTCTGTATAGATCGTTGTCCTCCAGTTGGTGAGGAGGTTGGTATCGAAGAATATGGGGCTGTTATCTTTCTACTCATGCTTATCTGTGAAGAAAGAGCGGGAAAAAAGAAAGGGAAAAAAAAGAATGAAGGCAAACAAGTGCCACTCCAAAAAGAAAAAGGGAAAAAAATTCTTCAGGCACTTGTATACCTTAATCCAATTAGTTGCAATAGTATATACAAAAAAATAAAATAAAAAATTAAAAAATAAGAGAAGATATGGAAAATGGGATAAAAAGAAATTTTCTTTTAAAGAAAAAGAGGATAGGGGAAGGAAAAGAAAAATCAAAAAGAAAAAAAGAGAAAGAAAAAAAATAGTTTATGTATTTCTCTTAATAAAAAGAAACAAAAAAGCAAAGATAAAATTTACATTCTAGTTCCTGGTTTAAAAAATCGAAATCCAAATTTAAAAAAAGCCAACTAGAGGGGAAGTAGAAAAGAAGGCAAAAAGTAACAAACAATTCTAATGTAAAGCAAGCCTCTGCCACCAAATATTCAAGGCTCTTTGATAAATCAGCAAAGTTTCCAGTTCAGTGTTTTCAAGGTCACTTCAATCTTCTTTCTTTCAACTTCAACTCCGGACTCCAGCTTTCTCTAGTTTCACAGATGGGCACCTGTGTAAGCAAACTGCCATGCTCATCTTGCTATCTTTTCCAGTGCAAAGCTCAGAGTCCTTGAGTATAACAGGAATACATAAACAAGTAAAAGAAAAAAGAAAACAATGTATCCAAGCCTCTAGGCAGCAGTGCTACTTATTTTCCTTCACTTTCACTTCCCCCTCATATTTCCAAAGCCAGGAACATAAAAAAAAGTAAAATCTTTTGTTTTAAAAAGAAATAAAAAATCAGGAAGAAGAGTCTCAATCAAAAACAAACTTTCAAGAGGATTGTTAAAAAAAGAAATACCAACAGGAATAGAAAATTTAAAAAGGTCCAGTCCAGTTTAGAATTAAGAAGCTTTACCAAGTTCAGAATTCCAATAAAAGGGGAAAAGACAAAAAACTTTCACTTTAACTAGCTTAATCTCGCCGCTTAAACTCTTTTTCCTTCACTTTTAATTCCACTTTAAGTCTTTCAGGGTGTTCTCTTCAAGAAATAATAAGTAAAAGTTCATCTCACCAAACTGACACACTTTCTTTCAATCTCTTCCGTTCCGGAGCTGTCCCAGCTTCAGCAGCTTGAATGGCTGCCTCTCCGCCGCCAGCAAAAAGGGCTTTTCCTGGATCAACCAGGGACTTTGCGATGTCCCTGGGAATCATCAGGACATGCCCTTATCAATCACTGTCTCTAAGGGACAGTTTAGGTCAGTCAGGACAGTCCAGCAGCTGAGATACCGATGGCGATCTTGGAGGATCATGATGCCGGCTCCGCCCTCCGCCCATCTCTTTATCTTTGACCAATTTTTTTTTTGCTGTTGGACAGATCCACCACATATGATAGTAGGGTCCCACTGTCTGTTTGCATTTCCAGCATTCTGGTGACATGTGGAAGCATTTTTGCTGATGGCAAGTGCCATTTATAAAACATTTTGTACAAGTTTTCTTTTTAAGCTGTTGACATATTTAATTTATATTTTCTTTCCCACAATTTTTGCCTATTATCTAAGTCTATAGTGTACCCAATTATTTTGCCCATATTATCATACTTTCTTTTACATATTCTTCCATTTTAAAATTCAATAGGTAATCATAAATTTTCTGTATTAATTTTTCATCTGTCCCTAATAGTATTTTATCCAGTTCTTGGGGTTCCTTATAGAATTCATATATTTCTATATCTTTCTTATATCTCATTTGAATTTGGACACCAATTTGCTAGAATTTGCACATCGAATGTGCACAGGGCCTTAAAGGTTTATATTAAACGTACTACTGAATTCTGCAGGACAGAGTCTCTTTTTTGTTCTTTCCAACCTTCCACTTTGGGAAGTAAGATGACTCCATCTACAGTAAGTAGATTGATCAAAGCATGCATAGCTTGAGCCTATTCCAGTCAGTCCCTTCCGGTATCCAGGGATATCACAGCGCACTCCACTTGTGCGGCGACTACAGCGGCTTGGGCTATGCAGGCATTGGTGGAAGAGGTCTGCAGAGCAGCCACATGGACTTCACCTTCACCTTTTATCCGTCACTACCATCTGGACTCCTTTGCTTCAGCAGATGTGGCGCTTGGGAGATGGGTCCTACAACGGATCGTTTTGGACCGTGAAAGCCAGGGCCAGTCATAACCCTCCTGAGGACAACCCTGCTTTGGTATGTCCCATCTGTTGTAGCCTTACAAGGGAAAATGGGCATTGTTTACCTGAACGCCACTTTTCCTTGTTAGGCAAGACAGGTCAACCCCAACCTAAGGGTAGGATTCTTTCAAGAGTCCCATGGTGGGTGGGGTTCCTGATAATGTTCTTGTTTTTGTTTTTCCTTTCTTAGAGGCAATCTGGTCTGTTGCACTGACTTTTTGCAGAAACTGGGAGGAGTTACCCAGAGTGGGCGGAGCTAGGTTAATAAGAGATTCGGTCCAAAGCAGCTAAAGAAGAGTACCATCCATCCTGACCTATCTTGCCTAACAAGGAAAAGTGGCGTTCAGATAAACAATGCCCATTATTATAATATTTGCAATATTTTTACATTTGGAATAACTTTCCACACAAATTGTTCTTTTTATAAACTTTATAAACATTACAAACTCTTTATAAATTGTATCATGAAATTATTCGTTTTTCTTATGATTTTGGTTAATTTTGGTCATGCTTTTAGCTAATTTCACAAAATATATTACAATTGTTTTAGAAAGTCATTTAAGGTACACTAGGAAACTTATGACATGTAGGGTCACACTTGTTTTCACATATAATATAGCTTGGCATTCCTTTCACTCTCCTTGCAGCTCACATCAGAGCCATGATAAAGCCATTTCTTCCTCCTTGATTGACCAATGAAACTGTTGGCCACTTTGTTGGGGTGAGGGGAAGAAAGATGTAGATCAGGAGGGAAACTGCCCCATCCCACTGTGTCTCAGTGGCCCCCTCCTCTCTGGAGAGGAAGAGGACTCACCTGTTGACTACTGGTTTTCTCCTATTTGATATACCTTGCTGTTCAAACATCCAAGTCACTCCCTTGTTCTTCCCACTCTGCCCACTGCTAATTAAAATATTTCAAGTTTTGGGCTCATTCAAGTCAGAATCAATCAGAATAGAGCTGGAAGGGCCCTTGGGCATCTTCTAGTCCAAGCCCCTGTTCAAGCAGGAAGACCCTATACCGTTTCAGATAAGTGACTATCCAGTTTCCTCTTAAAAACCTCCAGTGATGAAGTACCTACAACTTGTGATGTCAAGCTATTCCACTGGTTAATTGTCCTCACTATTAGGAAGTTTCTCCTTAGTGCCAGGCTGCTTCTTTCTTTCATTAGTCCTCAGCCATTGTTTCTTGTCCTGCCTTGGTAAATAAGTTGACCCCCTCCTCTTTGTGGCAACCTTTCAAATACTGGAATACTGCTATCATGTCACCCCTAGTGCTTCTTTTTTCTAAACTAGCCAAATCTCAAATCAACAGTTCTTCAACCTTCTTTTTTTTGTAATGTAATGATCATAACTGCATACAGTATTCCAGGTGTGACCTTATTAAGGCTTTATAAAGCAGTACTATTACTTCATGTAATCTTGATTCTATGCCTCTGTTTATATGACCAAGGATTGTATTAGCTTTTTGGGCTGCTGCCTCACACTGCTAGCTCATATTTAAGTGATTGTCCATTAGGACTCCAAAGTACCTCTCATAATTACTGTTTTTGAGCCAGATTTTGCTTGATAGCACTCCACATTACATTTCATGTTGTTGGTTTGGGTCCATTGTTCAAGTCTATCAAGATCTTTTTGGATCCTGAGCTTATCTTCTGGAGTGTGTCTGTTCCTGCCAGCTTAGTGTACTCTGCAAATTTCATGAATTTCCCTTCTATTCCCTTCTCTAAATCATTTATGAAGATATTGAAAAGTATGGGCCTGATTATTCAGCCTTCAGGTGGTATGGAGTTTTCTTCCAGTACTGAGCATATGAAATTCTTGCTGCTGTTAATATATGTAATATAAGATATTTTGTCTTTCTGTTATAGTTTTTTTTTATTATTCCTAAAAGGAATAAAATTGATTCAATTTTATTTTTAGTTAACTGTTCTAACCACGTTTGAATAGTTTTCCAGTATTTTTTCACTTTGGGGCATGTCCACCAAGAATGAAAGAAGGTACCTTGTTGTTGTCCACACTTCCAACAATTTGGTTTTAAATTTGGGTAGATCTTAGCCAGTCTTGAGGGTGCCAAATGTCAACAATTTTATGTTGGTTTTCCTTATATGCCGCCGATTTTGTTATTTTATAATTCACATTCTAGATCTTTTCCCATTCTTCCAGATCAGTAGTATGTCCAAAGTTCCTACTCCATGCAATCATTGTTCCTTTCACAATTTCTTCCGCTCTTTCAAATTCTAATAAATGTTTATATAATTTTGATAATAATTTCTCATCTGGGCCAATCAAAATTTTATCTAGTTTTTGTAATTCATTATTCATACAATACACAATATTTTCATATTCCAAATTCCTCACTGTCTTTTTTATATCTTGTTTGATTTGTATATCCAGTTTTATTCCCTGATCTTTCAATTTCTATCTACTCTTTAAGTTCTCTTGGTCATCTAAAATTTCGCTATACCTGGCCGATTTCCTAACCTCCATTATATTGGGGTGGATTACTGCTTCCAAGGGAGATAAAAGAAATAAAAGGAGTAGCCAAGAGCCCCAAGCTTGCTGGCTTGGCTAAGAGACAGACTTTCCAAGGCTTTCCGAGAGACAGACAGACATAGAGAGAGAGGGAGGAGAGAGAGAGACATAGACACACAATGATACAGAGAGAGAGGGGGAGAAAAAGGGAGAGAGAGAGAGAGAGAAAGACACACAGAGATACAGAGAGATGGGGAAGAGAGATATAGAAGGGGAAAGGGGAAGATAGGGAGAGGGACAGAGAGACACGCAGAGATACAGAAAGGGGGGAGAGAGATACAGAGGGGGGGGAGAAGGGAGGAATAGGGGGAGAGAGACATAGGGTGAGAGAGAAGGGTTTTGTGGCTGGGTAGACGTGGCTAGGGGCGGTCATGTGACTGGGAGGAATTAGTGACATTGTGTTGGCCATGCCGATCCAGGTTTTGTGGCTCCCTATGTTTTTTTTTTCCTGTGGAAAATGGGTCCAAATGGCTCTTTGAATGTTTAAGGTTGCAGACCCCTGGTCTAGAGGCAACCCTAGCTACTCTGAAACTCAACCTACAAAATAAGAAACTCCAATTTAAATAAGAAGGCTATATCCAAATTGAACATAATAAGGAACGAACAACTTGTGAAAGAAATGACCCTGCATATGACCTTTAAAGGAAGACTGTTAGAAACATGTCACTCAAAAGAATACAATAGCATTTAGATTTATAAACCCTCTTCAGTGCTTGACAGCCCTCTCTAAGAGAGTCAGCATATTGCCCCCAACAATGGGGTCCTCATTTTATCGACCTTGGAAGGATGGAAGGTTGAGTCAACTTTGAGCCGGTGAGTATCGAATTGCTGAACTGCTGGCAGCTGGCAGTCAGCAGAAGTAGCCAGCAGTTACTGCTTTCTAACCACTGAGCCACCACAGCTCTCTTTTGCACTTTCTGTCTAGTCCAACTCCTTTGGAGCTACATAATCAATTTCATAGCTTCCCCTGGAAGAAAACATTTAACTACCTAGAAAATAGGTATCAAGTGTCCCTAGAAAAGAGGCATCAAGTGCTCCTGTGAAAGAAAGAAAAGTAGCTCACTTCCCTAGGAATATAAGTTGAGTGTTGATGATATTCACTTCTCAGGGGAACAGAACCAGCCATCTGTAGACCAGACATTCAATCTGGGGAGGTATGTTGTCTCCCTAGAGTAAAAATCAAAGATATGGCTGAGAACCTTCCTAAGTTAATCAAGGTCACATATTACTTCCCCTTTATCCTCCTTCATGTAGGTATAAACAATGCAACAATGCACCTGAAAACAATATTGAGACATTACAAGCAACTAGGCTAGAAAGTTAAGGAGTTATGAGCACAAGGAACGTTTTTGTCTTTACTTCCAATGATAGGTCAACATCCAATGAGGGAACAGAATTTTAGAAATGAACTACTAGCTTAAGAATTGGTGCCACCAAGAGAATTTTGGATTCCTAGATCATGGTCTGCATTACCTACATAAAGGGCTTCTGGCAAGGGATATCCTGCACCTCACAAAAACCATGAAGAATGTATTCAGAAAATAACTGGCTCAACTTATCAGAAAGGCTTTAAACTAAAATTAAGGGGTATGGGTGACCAATCCTTAGGATCTTTAGGTCCTAATCCCAAGCATAAACTCCAAGACAAACAAACAATTAGGTGGGGAGGGATGGGAAGGAAGGAAAACTCAGGAATAAAGTAGGAGATACAGGAAACTTATCCAAGGTCAGCCATACAGCACTGAAATACCTATATACAAACGTTAAAAATTTGGGAAACCAACAAGGTAAATTTGAAGTATTAGTACACAATGACATATAGTTGCCATTACTGAAATTTGATGGGATGAAACTCATGACTGGAATGTACAGATGGAAGGATACAAACTTTCAAAAGCAGCAGACTGAATAAAAGAGAAGATGGAGTTGCATTATATGTAAAAGATCACTATATTTCTTTAAAAATGCACAAAACCAACAATGAAAGTGTCCAAAAATGCATATGGGTCAATATAAAAAAAAAAGAATGAGATTGCCATAAGTGTATGCTACAGGCTACCCACCAAGCAGAAGAAAGAGATGAACTTTTTGCTAACCAGTTCACATGTCTGTAGGAAACACACCAGAGTAGTAATGGGGGATTTTACCCTGACATCAACTGGAAGACAAATTCTGCAACAAGTGAGAGATCAAACAGGTTCCTGATCAGCCTAGCTGATAACTTTGTCATCCAAAAGGTAGAAGTAGGAACTAGAGGGACAGCTAATTCTTAGTAATAGAGAAGAAATGATAGAGTGAGTTGAAATTGCCAGAACTTTGGGGGAGAGTGACCATGTCATGTTGAAATTCAATATAATGTGAACACAAACAATATAACAACCAAACCAGTGTCTTAGACTTTAAAAAAGCTGATTTTAACAAACTTACAAATAGCTTGTGAAGGATTCCATGGATGAAAATTTTAAAGGGGAAAACAACTCAAGAAGTTTGGAAAACTATAAAGCCCAGTCCAGCTCAATACCAATGAAAAAGAAAAAAATAAGTCCACTAATGAGAGAAGATGGCAAGGAAGCAACAGGCAGTAGACAGAAAGCAGAGCTACTTATTTCATTCTTTGCATCTATCTTTATGCAAAAAGGCAATACAGCCTATCCTACCAAAAACAACTATAAAAGACAGACTAGGAATTAAATTAAATTAAGCAAGAAAATGATAAAAGAACACCTGTCTGCTCCAGACAAGTTCAAATCACTGGGACTTAAGACGACATCCCAGAGTTCTGAAGGAGCTGGCAGACATGATCTAGCAACCATTGAACCATATCTTTCAAAGACCCTGGAACACATACAGGTAATCCTTGGCTTATAACTACAATTAAATCAAAAATTTATGTTGCTAAGCAAGACGTTATTAAGTGTGTGTTGCCCCATTTTACAATCTTTCTTGCCACAGTTAAGTGAATCACTGCAGTTATTAGTACTACTTAACTTACATAGTTAAGTGAATCTGGTTTCTTCATTGACTTTGCTTGTCAGAAGATCACAGAAAGTGATCATATGACGCCAGGACACTGCAAACATAAATACATGCTAATTGCCAACCTCCAAATTTTGATCATGTGACCATCGATATGCTGCAACAGTCATACATTTGAAAAATGGACACAAATCACTTTTTTCAGTGCCACTGTAACTTCAAATAATCACTAAACAAATCATTGTAAGTTGAGAATACCTGTATCATATGGGAAAAATTTTCTTAATGATATTTATTAGAAAGTTTTTAATATTGCAGAGGAGTTGAATAAAATATGTCATTAACTCAATAGGCATCCAAGAAGAAAGTGTACATGTTGTACAATCTCCAGCCTGATCGTTCTGTGACAGGAGGAGCTTGGTATAGTGACCAAGACTTCGAATCTGAATTTGTAGAGGTGCTAAATCAACAATGTTTTAAATTTCTTCAGACTAAGGTAAATGATTCTTATGTGTAATTTGCACATGGTCTTTCTCCTTTCTTCTTTTCCCTATTACAAGAGGGAATTACAAGGGAGTAAGTAATGAAGAATACCCACAGAAGCATTATGGTAGTTCTGGCAGCAGTGGGAGCTGCAGACTTGCTACACAAAAAGCTCAATTGTTCCCCATTGTGTACATACTCATTCTCTTGTAATTCCTTCCTCTCCAATCTCTCTGCTGTGCAAGGGGGGGAGGTGTAAGAAAAAAAATGGATCAATCACAGCAGGACAGTGTGTCCTAATTAATTGTAATGGTGATAGATATTCTGTACTTGATAAGTTTTCCCTAAACCTGTCCAACTCTCACTCCAGACCATTGCAATTATTAAGTTTTCCAGCCCTTACTTTTATCCGATTTGTAGATTCTCTTTAGCTGGATGTTTTAAACTCAGACTGTATAGGAATTTTATAGAGCAAGGAGTTGGATAGTATTAATGATCCTTTCTAACTCTATAATTTTGTGATTCTTCAGAGTATTCAAAGTGGATTTGGTGTCTTATAGTGGATGCTATGAAGCAGGTGACTCCTATCATGGATTTTTTTTGCTAAACAGTTTTAAGTACATTAAAGCTATACCTAAGGAAGGGATCCCTGGCATATAACTAAAAAGGCAGATGTTTCATGTAATGATCCCACAGGCTAGCTAGGCACCTACATTTAATATGGCTGATTTATTAGACAGGAAAAAAGACCAAAGTCCTAATATATTGCAGAGAATTCTAGTTTACAGTTTGAATTTCTAATATTCTGCTTTCCAGAATACATATACTATCTATCTTTAGTTTTTGATAGCACTCCATGTAGTTTTATTCCAATATTAGTGTCATTTCAACTTTATTAACTAACTCATTATTTAATAAAATCAAATCATGAGACAACCAATCCCTTTGTGCTTTCTTCTATCCTCTGAAGAAAGTTGCAAGCACTTTTCTGAAGAAAAAAAATAGGCCAGTTTTATCTCCTGCTACATATTGTGGTAATTAATTATGACTCCAGACTATGAATGAAAAATATTTTTTTAAAAATCATTTTTTTTAAGTTTACAGTATTTGTTTTTAAAAAGGAACTTTTCTTGATGTTAAATAGTCAATGTGGAAGTGCAGCAAAAGGAAGCCAGAGAGAAGTTATGTTTGTTAAATGTTAATTATTTTGATGCCAAGAAATGCTTCTTTGAAACACTGTATGAATAACTTACTTGGAAACATCTTTGAATGAATACCAGCTTAAATACTGTTATCCACTGATGTAGATGGCTTTACTATATTATTTTTCCATTGGTATTATCTTGTAGGCTGAAGGAGCTCGAGAAACCAAGCAGAATCCTATGATACAAAGAAATAGCTCATTCACCTCTTCTCATGAGGTGTGGAAATATATCAGTGAGTTAGGTATCAGTAAGGTAAGACCATTGTGTGTTAGTTTTTCATTTTGTACTTAAAGAACAACATTGTATCTTGCAAAATAATAGACATTTTTTAATTGTATTTGTATTTTTAATTGTATTGTGAAACTCTACCTTTAGTTGAATTGCATTAATGCAATGATCACTTTATGCAAACTTAAGTTGCTGCTATTGGTTGTAACTCATTCATGGTTCTAAAGTGTATCTGAATGATGGTTAATATTTGCCAATAGCTTTCAGGAACCATTTTTAAAAATAGTCAATTGGTCAATTATATCCATTTGAGTATTATTTATAAAAAATTAGATCCTATGAAAAGAAAGAGAGAATGAAAAAGAAAAGGAAGAATTTTTTTTCCTGCAAGGAGCAAAAGTCTGGTTTCAAGCAAGACTTTTAAATTAAAATGTATAGCTTCAGATTGTACCTCGAAGAAATGCTTGGTTATTGGGTTTAGCAATTACTTTTATATAAAAGATTTCAATTTTGAAGAAAATTCAGATTATACCTGATAGAACAAAAGTATGGACTTATTTTTGTGGGCATATTTTTTAATAGTATTAGATGGTCTCTTTGCATCATATCATGCAAAAATAATTCTGAATGAGAGCTCTGATACAGCAGATGAGTTTTATGACCCACTTGATTTAAAGCACTTTTTATTCTTTTTTTTTTGCTAGAATAGACTTAAACTCTGCTTTTGACTGAACTATGTTTGCTTTTAAAAATGAATATTCAGTCTATCTCTGGCAATTTTACTCCTCTTTATTCTTTTCATTTATGTATATTTTGTATTTCTAGACTGCCCTTCTCCCTCACAGAGATCTTGTATAGTCTATGTATTTGAAAAGCAATTGTCTTTTATCACATTTCTTAATAACTAATCTAATAAGTCCATCCTTTCATGCTGAAATCATGCTGAAGTTTCAGTTGGATTTAAAAAAAACAGTTCTGTTCGATTAAGCATTGATTGTATTATAGAAGCATTTACAATAGCCTACTTTTCAAGCATCAGTGTACTCCTTTTCTTAGAGTATTCTTACTTGAGCTTTTTAAATTCCGTAGGTGGAATTGTCAATGGAGGACATAGAAACCATTTTAAATACCTTAATATATGATGGAAAAGTAGAAATGACCATTATTGCTGCAAAAGAAGCATCAGCAGGGAGTGTAGACGGGCACATGAAACTCTACAGAGCTATTAGTCCAGTCATACAACCCACTGGGTTGATACGGATACCTTGTGGACTTTGTCCAGTAAGTATTCCTCAGGAATAATACATTGAGATCAGATGTTTTACTACTGTGACTCATTAAAATTTATCTGCATATCAGTCATTCAAATTAGACTTCAGAATACAGGTAGTCCTCATCTTACAACACTTCATTCAGTGACTGTTCAAAGTTGTAGCAGCACTGGAAAAAGTGACATGATCAGTTTTCTCACTTACGACTGTTGCAGCATCTACCTGCTTATGTGAACAGTATCTTCGTGATCATATGATCAAAATTCAGATGCTTGGCAACTGACTCATATTCGTAATGGTTGCAGTGTCCTGGGTCAGCTTTTGTACCCTTCTGACAAGCAAAATCAGTGGGGAAGCCAGATTCACTTGACATTCATAAATCACTAAATAAACTACAGTGATTCACCTTAACAACTTTGGCAAGAAAGATTGTAAAATGGAGCAAAACTCACTTAATAAATATCTCACTTAGCAACAAGAATTTTGGACTCAATTGTGGTTGTAAGTTGAGAACTACCTATACAGGGTATTCTTTTATATCTGGTATAATAATTAAGCAGGAATGGGAAATAATTCAAACAAGGTTCTGTTGGTGAGTATACATTGTAGGAACTACTGGATTGATATTTTTCAGCAAAATTTATATTTATTGTTTGGCTTATATTATTAGTAGTTTATTTGCTCATTCCAGGTTTAATTTTTTTTAAATATCCTTTTATTCTGTGTTGAAATATCAAGGAGAAATTAAAATATTAGTGATTAAAAGATAGGCAAAGATAAAATAATTTTTGCCATGAATTTAAAGGAGAACTGAGCAGACTTTGATCATTGAGGGCCTTAGTTAATTGTGTGTGTTGCAGTGGACCAAGCTAAATCAGACATGAGCTGAACTGAAAATTCATGGGGATATTTTTTCTGATGGAGGAGAGTGGCATCTTTTTTTCCCTTGAACTTTTGAGAAAAAGTTTTGAGTATCAAAACGCCATAGTGAAGATGTAGGCTAGAATTCTAGAGACTGAGTTTTATTCCTTGGTTAGGCAAAGATGCCAGCTGAGTGGACTAGCCAAGTGTTAGCCAACCCATCTCAGTGTTGTGTGGAAAACAAGGAAGGAAGGTGTGGGATTCTACTGGTTTGGAGCGGTTCTATAGCACCGGTTGTTATGATTCAGCACAGTTTGAAAAACCAGCAAATCGTGCCTCTGGCTGGCCCCGTCCCTTTCCACCCGCCCCTCCCCTTCCCACGCAGTCAGTCCTTATTGTGTATGCGCAACATTGCGCACATGCCCAACATCGCTGACTCGTTCTCACCCACCCACTCACTCCTTAAGATATTTCTTTTTTCTCCCCCTCCTGATGATCAGCTGATCTGATGATCAGCTGTGCTAGGATCCCCTTTGCTGTCTTACTGCTTCACCCAGGAGGCTTCCCTGAGGCCCAGGAGTCAGAAAGGGGCACACAAGACGGTGTGTGGGGGTGCTGCAAGCCCCTCCCCCGCACTCTGTTTTTTGCCTTCCCAGGGAAGCCTGGGAGCAAAAACGCCCCCCCAGGAGGCTTCTCTGAGGCCCAGGAGGCAAAATAATGGGGGGGGGGTTGCTGCAAAAAAAAGAAAAGAAGCCACACCCACCCAGTCACATGGCCATGCCCACTTGCCATGCCCACCTAGCCATGCCCACAGAACTGGTTGTTAAAAAAATGTGAATCCCATCCGTGATTACATGTATAAATAAAGAAGGGATATAAATCAAATGAATAAAGAAGGGATATAAATCAAATGTCTGAAGCTGTATACTGCTTTTAACTCTGCCATTGATTTTCAGTAATCAGAGCACCCTCACTCCATTCAAAGGGAATTTGGGAGTTTTTAGCTCTGGGAGACAGGTGAAGGACAACTTCTTTGTGGAATGAGAATTTGAAAAGGGTAGTTCCACAGTCTGAAAGTAGACTGCCAAGATAGCTAGCTTGTTTTCTTGCAAGAACATTTGTTCCTCTTCAATCACATAATTCAGCCAAACAGAAATATTAAAAAATAATACTCTGTTCTGTCCCCTAACTCCTCAAGAAGATCAGGTTAGATTCCTTGTTTGGTCCAACCAATTTCAGTTTTGTTCCAAGTATATGAAATCTTTTGTGGATGTTTTGTAGATTTTACTTTTACAATAGCCTGAAGGTTTCTAGATACTGAATATCAAGATGAATTAGCCTGAGTTCAGACTCTTTTAGGAAACAAACATGGCATGATACATGGCAACTGGCTGATTTTTGTTATTTCATCATCCCCCCATATATGTTTCTTTAGACCCAGGTAGGGTCAAGCAGTTTGGTAGGGTAACTAATAAAGTCTCTCTACTAGCCTATACCTACTCCTGTGGCTCTTGTACTCTTATGTGCTGGTTTAAATGATTGCCAAAAAAAAATCTTTCCTCCATCTTACTATTCAATGTTTCATGTCATTCTGATGAATTTTACAGAGTTGTGTTTCAGTTAAAGTAATTTCCATCATACATAATGTTGCTTAGTTTTGCATGGTAGCTGTTAACATCTACAAACAGTTCACACTACATTGCTTTTCTTTACTTTTTAAGAGAACCTTTATTTCATTCTGGTCTTTATAATCTTTATGACAATAAATTTATTGAAGCTCATAGAAACAAAGCAATAATAGCAATAAAACAATAATAAGCAATGCTCATAGATATCCCAGGTACAGGCTTTATCAATTTCTCAATCCCCCACAAGTTTTAATAGGTTTTCTCAATATTAGCTCAAGAGCAATCATTCTCACAGACTCCCAGGTTCAGAGTCCAATTGACCTCAGTAAGTTTTGGGGGTAAATAGCAGGCAGGAATATTTAATATGCTGACAACCAAAATAAAGATGGGGAGAAATCGAATAACTATTGCAGGCAACTTGAACGCCATGCAGAAACAGTTTGGTAATTAGTATACCTTTGGGCATTTCCTCTATATATAAATAATTGTATCTTATATTTACCTGAAGTTTCTTTCTTTCTTTTTTCTTTTTTTTGTAAATTTTATTTGAGTTTTCACAAAGAAATACAAATAAAACATCTTTTTTGAAAGTAGCATGATCCTGGGTTACATTTCTTGGTATAGACGCAAATTCAATTTCATTCTCATTTTTATGTTCAATTCCATATCTTATTACTGTTTTACATTTTCTACATAGCTTCTCCCCTCTTTTAATTTTCTTAATTTTATTTTAATTATCTCATCTCGATTCAGATCCTTATATTTATACTTTTTGTCTGTCCTGTTTCAATTTCATATTTTCTTTTCTCATTAAACAAAGTTTCTCCTGTAGTTGCTGATTGGAGTATGACACCTTTATATATTTTAATTTTATCCATTTAACTCTTATTTAAGCTTCAATATATACCTTAAATTTTAACATTCAATATAATACATAACTTCAGTTCAGATTCTGCTTGGTACATTCTTAAAATACTCACTATATTCTTAAAAAGAAAAAAAAGGATTATAAATATATGTAGTTAAAACAGCACATTCCATACAATAGCTATTTTATCCCTCATTTTATCCCTCATACATTGTTTCCAATTTTCTAAAATTATTTCTAATACTAATATAACAATGCAATCTTATGTACCTTTACAGAATCCCTTTTTCAGTTAGATTTTCACCCATTATCTTTAAATAGGCCCTGTTTCTCTATATCTTGTTTCTGTCCTTGATAACTTCTTTTCCTTTCAGCATGATCGCGGATTTCTATCTGTCACCAAAGAGGCTCAAAACCGGAAGCCCTGAAGTTTCTTGATCATCTTCAAGAGCAGCCACCTATAGAGCTAGTTATAGTAGTCCACCTGAGAGATGACAAAGGCATAAGCTCAGTGGTGGGGGCCAACTCGATGTCACTCATATCAAAGGGCGCTTTGCCTCACCCAGCCTCTCATGACCAATGGTACTGCAATGGTAGTAAGTGTAAAAAATGGTCATAAGTCACTTTTTTCAGTACCATTGTAACTTTGAATGGTCACTAAATGAACTGTTGCAAATCCAGGATTACCTGTACAAAAATACAAAAAGCTTCTTTGCTTGCAAAAAGCTGCCCTAAATACAAATCATTAGATTAGAAATGGGGGAATACACACTGAAGATCAATGATAGCCAGAGCCATCATGGAAACCTAAACCATGCTGTCTGAATACCTTCCTTTTCATCAGCAATATCTGCAACCTGTAGTTACAAATTAGGCAAGGTGCCAGAGCACCTTGAGGAATTAAAATAGTTAAAATGCAACAATAAGTATCAGCAACCAACTCTTGCTCATAAAGTGAAATCTTTAGCAGAGAGATCATTTAAGCTCTCCAGAAAGTGAGTTGGCATATTTGGGCTACAAAATGCCAAGTTAAAGAGACAAATCAATGAAGTATATAGGAGACCCAGGTTCAAGCCTCCCAAGCTTGTCAGGATCACAATAAAATTAGTACATGCCACAGATATCTAAACTTTAAGCCTGGTGCCATGTTACTAAGCCTTATTATCATGGGAGAAAACTAAAATAAATTGAAGATCCACACCCCTACCTCCTTTTTAAAATCTTACTATCAGTGAGCAATCATGAGCCTTGGCCACTTTGAAGCAATGAAAGAGACATCTGTTCCAAAGGTGCTTTTTCAAGAGGCAACTGGACTTTGTTGAAACCAAGAAAATCCAGTTGCCTCTTGTAGAAAGTTAGCACCCTCCCCCAGAAGAATGAAATATGTTGAGAAATATTAAAAAGATATTAAATGAGAAATAGAGAAACATGCTCTTAAAAACGAGGAAATAGACTCAGTCTTTCTTAATAGTTCCGAATAAACTGAGGTCACCTTTTCATGGTTGTCACCTTGTCACCATTCAAGATAGGATTAAAACCCCAAGCATCTAGGATTAATTACATTTGTTAAACAAGATTAAAAACCCCAGCTCATTGCCAGCCTTCACAAAACAACTAATTAAAATCAAATAACAAAATACACAAACAAGTCTCTAAATTACAAAATGCTGTAGAATAGGGGCCGCCAACCTTTTGGACCTCAAGGACCACCAAACTCATACTTTTAAATCCTGAGGATCACTAATACCATTTTTTTAAAAAAAAGATAATATATTTAATATAACATTTTTATTTTTTATATTAAATATAAATTTAATATTTAAAAATTAATTTTAGTATAATCTCTCTCTCTCTCTCTGTATATATATATATGTATATGTATAAAAATGCTTATTTAATTATAACAAAATTGTAAGTGCTTAATCATAATTATGGGGCAGAGCGAAGGGAAAGGAAGGCCTCTCTCATCCTTTAAGGGGAAAGAGTGAGGATTTAATACTTCTGGGATTCAAAAGAAGCCACATGATGCCTGGAGGCTGGGAAGATCTGGATGGGAGGAACCAGCTTCCCATCAAATGGAAGAAAAGCAGAGACCCTCCAAATCTGATCTCCTGTCATTCCATATCTCCCCCAAGTCAGAGGAAACCTTTCCCTCCTTTGCCAGGTGTGGCTGCCTGGAGTTGGGGGAGGGAAGGAGGGCCAGGCTGGAAGCACCAAGGAAGATGGGCTCATAATAACCAGGCAACATCTCCCCCTTTGGCTTCCACACAAGAAGAGGACTCCCTTAGGCTAAGCTCTAGATTTCCCCCTCTGCTTCCAAGCAGAAAAGGTCCCTCCCTGTGTGGAGGCCAGTGGGAGGGGGTGTCGAGCCCAGAAAAGCTCGAGCTCTTGCCTGCACAAACAGGAGCTTGTCTTCCTTGGCATTCTTTTGGTCTGGGCATTTGGTCTCTCCCCTGCCCCATGCCAAAGGAAAGCCAGCCAGGCTTCTTCCCTCCTACCCTTCCCCCTGCTCCCTTCCCCCCACTCAATCCTACTTTGGGACGGAGGAGAGTGCACTGGAAACATGTGTTGGCATTTTCAACAAGCATTTCTCTGGCGCTCACCCGCAATTCTTTGCATTCCTCCAGGCCTGGCTTGCTGAGGGGGGAGAGCAGCCCTGACGTCTCTGCTGTCCCTCCCCCAACAGCCCCAGCCATTCCTGCTCAGGGAAGGCACAGGAAAAAAATGTGAGCAGAAATATAACTCTTGCTGGGGCGAAAGAGCGGAGATCAGAGAAGACACAGGCAATAGAAAGCGACGCTTTTCAAAGGCGGCAGCTTCTGTCTTCTCTTGCCTGTGTTTTCCTCAATCTCAGCTCTTTCGCCCCAGTGAGAGCTGTGTTTCTGCTCGCTTTTCCTGTGCCTTCCCCGAGCAGTGATTGCTGGGGGAGGGGGGGCAGCAGAGCAGAGCGCCAAGAGGGACGAGAAAACTGACTACGACGATGCCCCATTCCGGACCTTTGAACTGGATGGTGAGCGCAGACTTGCCCACTCCACCCCCTCCCACTACCACCAGACAGTACTTTTCCTGCCCCAGGCCGTCCCTATAGCCTGTAGGCATCGAGGAAGAGCCCAGGCCAGGAGAGGCGAGCTGAAAGGTGTGGGAGTGCCGCATAAATGCAAGTAGCGTGGCGCTCCTGCACCTTCCGGCCATCTCCATCGCCGCTTCAGCCTGCCTGTGCCACCAGCCCCCTCTTGCTGCATTAGCACCATTACCTCATCCTGGCCAGCAAGGGCTGCACAGCTTTTTGCAGGTTTGCGTTCAGCCAAAGGGTGGGGGCCAGCGGGTAGGCGGGCCATGTAGGTGGTGCAGCCTTGTGTTCCCACGCAGCCTCAATTAATTGCTTTAGGGGTTGCTTTGGGGGGGACATTTCTCTGTGGCCCACCAAAATTTTCTCATGGACCACCCACCAGTTGGTGACCACTGCTGTAGAATAAACTGTATAAAAATCCATGTATTGATCAGACCAATTGGTCAGCTGCCCAGGACCTCAAACCCATGTGGTCCTGTTCACCAATAAACCATCTTTTTGATCAACCTTCGTATTTCCAGTATCTTTCTCCCTACTTGGAACTTAACCAGATGGATATTTCTTCTAACATTCTTGAAAAAAGCACCTTTGGGACAACCATGATCTGGACAACTGAAGAATTCCCATAGACAAGAGACCCCTGTGCTCAGTGAACTGACAAGGCAGGATTCCTGGCAGGATTAGTCCTATAAAGTGGGAAAAACAAAAGGCTGTTGGAAGGATATTTCTTCCAGCAACCGGTTCACCGAACTGCTCAGAAATTTCTCCAGAACTGGTGTGAACCGGCTGAATGCCACCATTGCATAAGCTGGCTGTTGGCAAAGCTCTCTCCTGTTTTCATGTGGAAAATGTATTTTGGGGGTAGTATGGAAAAAGGAAGGAAGGAAGGAAGAGAAAGACAGACTGACTGACATTAGCATTTAAATTACATTAGCCCTTTAAATTATATTCAGAAACAAAATGGTTAAACTGTTAAAACATGTAAATGTTGTATTCGAAATATATTTCTGGTAATTAATCCAGAAAGTAGTTTAACTAATTGCCTGAAAGATAATTGCAAATTAATCCTCCAAGAAAGAATAGTAGACAAAAACTAGATTTATCAATATGCATGAAAACCTGCTCAGCTACCATTGACATTTGTCCTTGAAGCTTCTTCCTAACAACCAGGATATGAAATGCATCTATTATACATATTCTTTGGTCCACAAATTACTGTTCATAAAAGGTTGCCAGTATATCAAACTTAATTGAATTACTGTTAATTAAAATGGTCTGTAACATAAGGCAATCTTTTTGTTAATTATTTGTACCCCACGTTTATTATTTTTATAAATAATTCAAGGTAGTAAATGTATACAACACACTTTCCTCCTCACAATAATCCTTGAGGTAGGTTGGGCTGAGAAAAAGCCCAACTGACTTTCAAGGCTAAGGCAGGACTTAAATTTACAATGTCCTGCTTTCAGGCTTGATATCTTAACCATTAGATCAAACTGGCTGTCTGCAAAAATAATTGCACTTGGAAATTTGAGTTCAGCAACAAATGTATATATGTTTCTCTTCCTGAAAGAAAAGCTGTGTAGTTGCAAAGATCCCAAGGCCTCTTTGATTTCACTATGTCATTCAAGTACAGGATTTATTTGGCTTAGGACATCCCTTATTTCATTAGGCAGGTATATTCAATTCTAGCCTCCAGATTAATGTATTATTGATGGACTTCAGTTACTTCCAAATAAAACTTTTAGATTTCTAGTTAAGATTGTGATTATTGTTGCATTATTCTACAGCACTAAGTTCTCTTTCAGAGCCCATTTTATAATATGGCATTTGAATATTGCAGTTTAGGATTATAGTAACAGCTGTTGGTCTCCAATTGTCTAATTGATTAATAAAATTAATCAGATTATTCTAGGATTCTGTCAACTAATGTTGAGGGAGATGTTTAAAGTTGTACTTTTTTGTGCTTTATAATACCTGGTAAGATCCTGGAAAAGACAAATCAAGCTAATCAAGTAACATATCTGCAAACACCTAGAAGCAAGCACTTATATCCAGAAGCCAACATGGATTTGTCAGAACCCAGTCATTACGAGCAATCCTTATTGCATTCTTTGACAAAGTGACAAAGTTAATGGACCAGCTAAATGCCATTGGCATCATTTGCTTGGACTTCACTAAGGCTTTTGATAAAGTAGACCACAACCAATCAACATATGATTAGGGACTAAGTGTACTGTAGCTCGCATGGTTAGGACGCTGGCTTGACAAGTAGCAAGCCTGCGTTCAAAACCTGAGTGCTGCTGTGAGGTGGGGTGACCTCCCTTCTCTTGTTCCAGGTCCTACTTAGGACATGAAAGGAACCCCCAACTGGTGTCTCCCAAGTAATAGTGATGTCACCAATTAATCCTTTCAATCTGGAAGTGCCTTGGCCTTGGTGCTTCCAGCATGAGCGCAATGCAGTTAGAAGCCTGGAAGCTAAAAACATGAAGAACAGTTGCAGGAACTGAGTATGTCTAGTCTAATTAAAAGAAGGACTGGGGTAACTTGATAGCAATCTTTCAATATCTAAGGAGCTGCCACAAAGAAGGCAGGGTCAATTTATTCTCCAAAGCACTTGAACATAAGACAAGAAGCAACAGGTGTAAACTAATCAAAAAGAGATCCATCCTAGAAATTTCCTGACAGTTGAGTGGCTTGCCTTCAGGAGTTGTGGAGGCTCAATCATTTGTCTGAAATGATATAGGGAAGGGGTCTGCAACCTTAAACGCGCAAAGAGCTATTTGGACCCGAAAAAAAACCACTGGGAGCCACAAAACCTGGGTGGGTGTGGCCAACTTGATGTCACTCATTCCCACCCAGTCACATGACCTCCCCTAGCCACACCTACTCAGTCACAAAATCTTTTGCTCTCTCTCTATGTTTCTGTATCTCTCTGCCCCTCTCCCCCCTCTCTTTCTATGTCTCTTCCCTTCTCTCTCCTCTCCTTATCTTCCTTGCTCTCTCTCTGTATCTCTCTCCCCCTCTCCCTCTCTTCCCCTCTCTGTATCTCTCTTTCCCCTCTTTCTGTATCTCTCTCTCTCTGTGTCTCTCTCTGTCCCTTTCCCTATCTTCCTCTCTCTGTGTGTATCTCTCCACCCTCTTTCTGTATCTTTCCCTGTATGTCTTTCTCTCCCTCTCTTCCCCTTTCTGTGTATCATTCTGTGTGTCTATGTCTCTCCCTCTCTCTCCTCCCTCTCTCTGTGTCTCTCTTTCTCTCAAAGTCACAGCTGGGCCAAGCCAGCTCTTTGGGGCTCTTGGCTATTCCTTTTATTTCTTTGGGTAATCCTCCTCTCCCACCCCCTTCTCTCACTACCCCCTGGCTGGCTGTGGCGGGCTAGGAAGAAGACCCTTTTTAAGCAAGCAGCCAACTGCCCCGCACATGTCTTTGCTGCACTTGGTGCTTGCTTGAGGAGGATCTCCCCATGCGTGTGCATCCTCCTGGCCCCGCCACAGCAGGCCAGGGGGTCCTGAGGGGGAGGAGGGTCACCAAAGCCTTACTGCAAGAGCAAAGTGGCCCTGTACTGCCTTAGCATCACATTTGCACGTAATGCAGCCTTAGCTTCCTGCCACTTTAGACTGGAGCTCGCACCCTCCATGCTTGGCCAAAGAGCTGCTGGAAATGACAACATGGCAAGGCGATGGCCGGAGCCTTAGTGCAGGAGATAAGCTGTGTCCTGTTCAGACCCTCATTAAGTGAGCAGCTGACCACCCCACGCGTGCCTTTATGCTTTGGCGCTCATTTAAGGAGGGTCTCCCCATGCATGCGCACCCTTCTGGCCCCACCACAGCCCCTGGTCATGAGAAGACAAGGAGGGAGTAGAGGAGGGTTTCCTAAAGGGAAGCCTCTGCCCTAGCTGGCGATCGTTTCTCAGCCAGCCCACATTTCCAGAAAGAAAAAATAAAAGGACTAGCCAAGAGCCCCAAAGAGAGCTTGCTGGCTTGTCCCAGCCATGGCTTTCCAAGAGAGAGAGAGACAAGAGACGCAGAGACGCCGCAAGAGAGATACACACATACAGAGAGAGAGACATGGGGGGGGGGAACTGGCTGTTAGGCAAGTACCTTTGGCAAGGGCACTCTGGCTTTCTCCAAGCCTGACCACCGGGGTGGGAGTCCGAGGTTTGGCAGGGTCAGCCCCCTTTTCCTGCTACCCTGAATGCTGGGCACTGTGGGGCCATCCCCCTTTCCATCATGCCTGCCTCCCAGATCCCATTCCCCGCCCATTAACCCTCATGTTAGCAAGGCCGGCATTGGTTGCAAGGCATGCCCAGCACCAACAAGGACCGGAAGGCACACCTAGCACCAACAAGCAGCAAAAGTGAGGCACCGGAGAATCAGCCCTGGCCATTCTCCATCCCCTGCCGTTGCCCTTACCTTCTCAGGCCAGGAGAGAGACAGAGCCAGCCAGTGATGGGACAGGGAGCCGCAGCAGAGGGCCCAAAGATCCACATGCTGCTCCAGAGCTGCGAGTTGCCAACACCCATTACAAGGTTTCCTGCTTGGACTCAAAGACTTCCAAATCCTTTCCAGTTCTGTTATTCTGTGTAATTTGAGTGTCTTTGTGGACTCATAGATTCTTCTCTGAGCAGCAGCTAGCACCACTCTACACTTACAGAGTTTAGAAATAAGGTTACTTATATATAAATTGTTCACAGAATTGTTTGAAAATATTGGTTTGACACAATTTGATTGATCAAATTATATATCGTATTTCTATCTTATTCCCTTCCTAGGTTTTTGATGATTGCCATGAAGGTGGAGAAGTATCTCCTGCAAACTGTATTTACATGATGGAATGGCTAGAATTTTAGGGGTCAAATGAAGAAATTGGGTCTGAAGCTTTAAACCTGATGGATCAAACTTTTTATTAGAAAACTGCTTGGGCATTGGGTTGACTGCCATGCCATCTGCTAAATGAGCTTCTGTTGGATTGAATCTATATTTCTGCTTTCAAGTAGTAAGATACATAGGAAAACATAGGGATACAATAAAACAGAGCTTCAGGAGACAAATTAAATTTTGACTAAGAATATTAGTTTACTGTGCTAAATAAAATGAACCCGTGAATTGCAACTGAATCCTGCAGTATGTGTTAAGATTGTCTTATTGGTGGAACCTTTAGTTCACTTATTTCATGGAACTGGAAATTGGGAATGCAGTCAAGGTCAAGGTCAAGGTCAAGGTTCCTTTATTGTCACTCCATACATGACAAGCAAATCATATATAGGAATGAAATTACGTTCCCACTCTCCCACAGTACAGTAAAAAAAGTAACAACAATACAATAAAATACAGTAGAACAATAAAAACAATAAAAAAATACAATGAACAATAAAATACAATAAAACACTAACAGTAACCCTAGTGCAGCGGATTCGAGGGCAATAGAAATGCAGGATAAAAGTTAAAACATTAAAAGTACTGTGAGTGCTAAAGTGCATGGGAAAAGCAGCAATTAAAACACAATGAATGTTCATGTATGTATATAGTATTAATGCGAAGACAACGGAAACAGACTAGGGGGGAGAACTGGCAGGGAATTTAACTGCCTGACAGCCTGATGGACAAAGCTGTCCCTTAATCTACAAGTCCTAGCCCGAAGGCACCTCAGTCTCCTGCCTGATGGCATGAGGCTGAAGTAGCTGTGTGTGGGGTGGGAGACATCGCCTGAGATCTGAATAGCTTTACGGGTCAGGCGTGTATTATAAATATTGTGAATGGGTGGGAGGGGGACACCAATAATCTTCTCAGCTGCTCTCACTGTGCGCTGCAAGGTCTTACGGCAGAATGCTGTGCAGCTGCCATACCACACAGTGAGGCAGCTGGTCAGGATGCTCTCAATAATCCCACGATAAAAAGAGAGCATGATAGGGGTAGGGGCTCTGGCGTTTCTCAGTCTGCGGAGAAAGTGAAGACGTTGTTGTGCTTTCTTGTAAAGTGATGTGGTGTTGATACTCCAGGTAAGATCTTCTGTAATGTGCACGCCCAGAAATTTAGTGCTGCTCACTCTCTCCACAACTGTACCGTTAATGGACAGAGGAGGGTGCTGGGTACGTGCTCTCCTGAAGTCGATAATGATCTCCTTAGTTTTATCAACATTAAGAGAAAGGTTGTTAACACCACACCATGTGGTGAGCTGGCTCACCTCATCCCTATAGTTAGACTCGTTGTTATTATGGATGAGACCAACAACAGTTGTGTCATCCGCAAACTTAACGAAGATGTTGGTACCATGCTTAGGTGTGCAGTCATGGGTCAGCAGAGTGAAAAGTAGAGGGCTGAGCACACATCCCTGGGGGGCCCCCGTATTCAAAATAATAGTTCCCGATGAGTTGCCGCCAACCCGGACTGTCTGAGGTCTCCCAGTCAGGAAGTCCAACAACCAGTTGCACAATGAGGTATTCACACCCAGCCGATCCAGTTTCCGTATAAGCTGCTGGGGGATAATGGTGTTGAACGCTGAGCTAAAGTCTATAAACAGCATTCTGACATGTGAGTCCTTAGTGTCCAGATGGGTGAGAGCTGAATGAAGGGCAGTAGAAATAGCATCATCGGTGGACCTGTTGGCCCGATATGCAAACTGGAAGGGATCCAAGGTAGGAGGAAGGATGGATTTAATATACTGCATGACTAACCGCTCAAAACACTTCATGATGATGGGAGTCAGTGCAACAGGGCGGTAGTCATTAAAACAGGAAGGGGAAGCCTTCTTGGGTATTGGAATGATGGTAGTTAGTTTGAAGCATGTAGGAACCGCAGCCTGGCTCAGAGAGATGTTAAAGATGTCTGTAAAGACATCCATGAGTTCCTCTGCACAGTCCTTTAGTACGCGACCAGGAATGTTGTCCGGCCCCGCAGCCTTGCGGGCACTAATCCTGGAAAAGGATCGTCTCACGCTGGCTGGAGACAGGCGCAGCACATGGTCGCCAGGTGGAAGTACGGACTTTCGTGCAGGAGTGCCGTTCTGTGCCTCAAAACGACCGAAGAAATCATTCAGATTGTCCACCCAGATGTGAAAAAAAATATTAAAATGGCAAGAAAATTTCCAAAAGTGGCAATGCTTTCTATATGTTATTGGAACACTGAAATTGGAGTTGGTGCTATATTCAATAATATAAATGTGTCAGATCTGTGTATCTGTCATTTCTTCAGTGGAGGAAGAAAATGGGGGAGACTGATAAATTCTTTCTTGATGTAACCTGAATATATTTAATCTTATATCGAATTTGTATAACCCACACATGATACAATGGAGGGGGAAAAGCCAGATGGCCGGAACCTATCACCTCTGAGAGGCATAGCCAGGAGATGAGAAGATCATAAAAATTCCACAGTAAGATGTGTCCTGGGAATCTCTGGAAAAGTTCGTTCTAAAAGGGGGGTGAGGGAAAATTAGGTATGCCCTGGGAAATTGAAAAAGATCGTTTCTACAGAAGGGGTGGGGAAGGGGAATTAACATATTGGCTTTTGTTTCACGAAATGCACATTGAGATAAGGGGAAGGGTTTCTAAACTCCCTTATCTATCCCTGTATGCTTGAGGGACCTCAGATGCTGCTTTGAACTCCTACATGAATTGTCTCGTCTCAATAAAGGATTCCTTTTGATACATTTTTGTTCAGAAGTTCATTCTTGTTAATTGAATGGGAAAAAGTTCTGTAGCCTGACAAAATGTTTTTTACTTTAATATTGAAAAACAGATCTCTTGAAAATTTATTAAAATGCAAACCAATTGTCGGGTGGTGTTCCATTCAAAATTCAAGAAAGAAATACTTAGATTCCTTAATTAGAAAAAAGATATCTTTTACTGAAAATGAAGTGGTAGCATCAGTAGAATTCTGAATCTGAGAAATTAGGTGCGCAGATCACAAATACAAAGTGTGGGAAATGTTCCCACCCCCAATAGTTCAAATGATTCTTCCAATTAAAAGTTGTGAATATGATCATGTGGACATCTTCAGGTGGTGATGAGGCCTCTGTCCGTTGACCTTGGCATGTTTTGATAAAGATTTGCAGCTGCGCAGAGAAAAGAAAGCTAAGCGAGAAATAGAAACCTAAACAGGAATTTATACTCCCCCCCACCTCATTTACACAACACTAGAATGTAACACCTCCAGCTCTCTTCCCAGACTTACCCCCTCCTCCCCCCATTACTTATGGCAGCCAAAAGATGCAAAGCAATAGTAGAAGATCTTGAAGGCTGACATTCAGCCCTCCTAGAAAAAAAGACGTTAGTCCTGCAAGAGAAAAAGAAACATAAAAGATACTAATTAATAATTAGGTACATTTCTAGGGTTTATCAGGATACTTTGTGCGAAAGTCTTTGATCAGCTTAGGGGCTCTAACATCCTTTTAATTGACCCACTCAGCTTGGGAAGAAGGGAAGTGTTTCCAAGCTACGAGATATTGGAGCCGACCCCTCCATTTACGAGAGTCCAGAATTTCTTTAACTTCAAAATGTTGTTCACCTTCAATCAGCAATGGTATAGGAGGATCAGTCTGGGTTGGTCTTAAACCAGAAGTGTGTTCAGGTTTTAACAAGCTAACATGGAAAACCAGATACCAATTGGACTGTAACAGGATTTATGATCCGTTCAATCGTGAAAGGACCCACATATTTAGGACCAAGTTTCTTCAACTTTTGAGTGGTTTGTAGGTATCTGGTGGACAAGAACACTTTGTCACCCACTTGATAAGGTTTCTGTGGAGCTGTCCTTTTGTCTGCAAACTTCTTATGAGATTGATGTGCGTCATCTAATGCTTTACGAGCGACTGACCAATTAAACTGGAGTTGAGATATCAATTCGTCTAATGACTGGATGTTAGGTCTTTCACGAGGAAGTTCAGGTATGGGTACAAAATCTTGCCCTGACGCCACTTTAAATGGGGTGAATCCAGTACTACTATGTACAGAATTGTTGTATGCCACTTCGGCAAATGGCCGAATTATCAGCCCAATTATCCTGTTGATAATTTATGTAACCTCTAAGGTATTGTTCTAGCACTGCATTAGTCCTCTCACAAGCCCCATTGGTTTGGGGATGGTGGGCGGAGTTTAAGCCCTGGGCGGAGCCTATTAATTTCAAGAACTCCCTCCAAAAGTTCGAGGTAAATTGAACCCCTCAGTCAGAAATTATACGTTTGGGAATGCCATGTAGTCTATAGATATGTAGTATAAACAGTTTAGCCAACGATTTTGCAGAGGGAATCTTAGAGCAAGGTATGAAATGTGCTTGTTTGGAAAACAAATTGGTTACCACCCAAATAACCATGTTTCTAGTGCTCTCGGGTTATTCTACTATAAAGTCCATAGAGATTTCCTTCCACGGAGCCATTGGTCTAGCCACATTTTGTCACAGTCCTGCTGACTTACTAGGAGGCCTCTTTGCTGATGCGCAAATTGAGCAGCTAGCCACATAAGTTTCAATGTCTTTCTTCAATGTAGGCCACCAGAATTGTCGCTTAATGAGGTATACGGTTTTCACGAATCCAAAATGGCCAGACGATTTAGAGTCATGAGCTTGTTGTAATATTTGGCTTCTCAGTGTCTCTGGTACATACAACTTTGTTCCCATCCAGGCCAAACCATCTCTAACTACAGTTATTCGAATGAGTCAGGAACCAATCATCAAGTTTTAGGGCTTCTTTTAATTGTGCCATCAAATCATTCGATAAATCCACTTTTTGTTTCTTCTTTTGAGCTCTAGTGACCACTGGAGCGGCTAGCTGTCTGGTTGAGACAATCAGCTGTATCACCTCCTGGCGAACACTGTTATATTGAGGCAGTCTAAATAAAGCATCCGCCATGAAATTCTTCCCCCCTGGAATGTACTTCAGTGAGAAGTTAAACCGCTTAAAGTACTGGGCTCAGCGAACTTTTTTAGGGGACAGTTTCCGAGGCATTTTTAAGGCCTCCAAATTCTTATGGTCAGTCCATACCTCAAATGGGTGTTTCACTCCTTCCAAGAAATGTCTCCAAGTAAATAGAGCTCAGCGAACTGCAAAAGCTTCTTTTTCCCAGACGGCCCACCTTCTTTCGGTTTCAGTTAGTTTACGGGAGGTGTAGGCACAGGGTTGTAAAGTTCCCTTCTTGCTGATTTGAAGTAATACCACTCCAACGGCCACTTCACTCGCATCAGCTTGGATCACGAAAGGAGCATCCATGTCCGGGTGCCTTAGGACTGGCTCTGCAGCGAACAGTCATTTCAGCTTTTTAAAGGCGGCTTGGCACTCCATGGACCATTCCAGCGGCTTGCTAGGCCTTGGCTTCACCTCCCTCTTAGTTTTTAAGAGATTGGTGATAGGCATTGCTATCTTAGCAAAAGACGGGATAAATTGCCGGTAAAAGTTGGTGAATCCCAAGAAGCTCTGTAGTTGTTTTCGGGTGCGTGGGGGGGACATTCCAACATGGCCCGCACCTTCCCTAGATCCATTTTAATGCCCTCGTGTGAAATGTGATACCCCAAATAGTCGATTTTCTCTTGATGGAACTCACATTTGGACAATTTAGCAGACAACTTAGCGGCTCGCAGTTTCTGTAGAACTGACTGCACTAATTTCACATGTTCATCCCAAGTTTCTGTGTAGATAAGGATGTCATCAAGGTAAACCAAAACCCCTTTGTAATGCCTGATTGATCATCTGCATGAATACGGCTGGAGCCTCCTGTAGGCCAAATGGGAGAACATTGAATTGGAAACAACCTATCGGGCAGTTAAAAATCGGTTTTCCACTCATCCCCTTCCTTAATTCGAATCCGGTAACACGCTTCTGTCAAGTCCAGCTCAAGTTTCCCCTTAGCCAGGTGGGCCAGCATGTCCATCAGGGGAGGGGGGTACACGTTTTCCACGGAAATTGTGTTCAGGTTACTATAGTCAACTACCAAGTGCTTGGAGCCATCTTTCTTTTCACGGAACAACACTGGAGCCGCTACCCGGGGTCTGGCGGGTTGGATGAAACTACGTTTCAAATTTTTGTTGATAAACGAGCTCAGCTCTTCTAATTCCCATGGTGTCATCGAATATAGCTTCAGTTTCGGGAGCTTCACCCCAGGTAAAATTTCAATACTACAATCTGTTGACCGATGTGGGGGGAGCTCATCTGAGGCCTTTTCACTAAACACTTCCTTTAAATCCCAATATTCCTTTGGAATTTTCTCCTCCAAGTTCTCGGTACCTGTGGAGGCTAACTCAACTGGATTCTGAAGCTTTGGCTGAGATCAGCCCTCCCTTTCTGGTCACTGATTGGTGTGTATGCGCAATGACCCCTTCCTCCAGTTAACGTGGGGGTTCCTCTTCCGGAGACATGGTAATCCCAGTATTAATGGTTGCTCCATCCCAGTGGCTTTGGGGCCTCTTGGAAACATGGGGGGGAAAGCTTGCTCCACCAAGAGCCCCCCCACCTCTTCTGCCAGCAAGTTATTGGGGTCCCTTCTGGCAATGCATCTCTGGTATACGTCTTCATTTAGACCATCTTTAAATGCTTCTATCAGGGCTCCCTGGGACCAGCCTCAGATATGGCACGCCAGCTGTCTAAACTCTTGGGTATAATCGGCCACTGACCTCCCTTGATTTATAGTTTTCATCCTGATCCTAGCCTTTCGCTCCGCCAGTGGGTCTTCAAATCTTGCCCACAGCGCGGTCATGAATACGTTATAATTCAGCAGTTGGGGGGAGTTATCATTATACAGAGTCACCATCCACTCTGCAGCTATTCCCTCCAGAGCCCTGGTAACACATCTCACTTTGGCTGCTTCTGAGGTAAATTCCTCCCCGTATTCTTCCATATAGCTCCAAACTTGTGCTAGGAAGAAACCCAAGTCTTTGGGATTTCCCCCATATTTCACTTCTAAAGGAGGCAGCTTGAGAGCTCTACGCCTTCTAGGAATCACACCTCCCATTGGGAGCCCTGGGTCTGCAGCTGGCTGCTGTGCTGGCTCAGGTTGATTTATGGGGGTGGGAGCTGTTTGGCTGCCTCTGGCTGAGGCTGCTCCCCCTTCCCCTTCATACCTTTGTGCAGCATGGGGTTGTCCAAACGCCTCATTGAGGAGTTGCCTGGCTTGGTCCAGTAAAAGATCTCTCTTTTCCCTCTCTTGCCATGGCTCCTCTCTTCTACACTGTCGGGTGGTGGTGATTCTGGGGGGGGGGCTCTTCTGGATCCTTCCAGCCAATCCCCAAGGACCATCTGGGCTTCACAGCTGGGATCTCTTCCAGATTGAGTTCCGCTAACAATTCAGCTCCGGTATCAGTAAAGAAGGTTGCCCTCCCGTGGCGCCCAGGTCTTCCTGGTCATTTGCTGGAGATGACATGATGTTCCGACCCCTTCAGAAGAAACTGGATATTTTCTCCGGGTGGGTTGGTGAATGAGATTCAGAATAATGTCAGGTAGTGCTCCATTCAAAGTTCAAGAAAGAAATACTTAGACTCCTTAATTAGAGAAAAGATATCTTTTACTGAAAATGAAGTGGTAGCATCAGTAGAATTCTGAATCTGAGAAATTAGGTGCGCAGATCACATATACAAAGCGATGGAAATGTTCCCACTCCCAATAGTTCAAATGATTCTTCCAATTAAATGTGAATATGATTATGTGGACATCTTCAGGTGGTGATGAGGCCTCTGTTCGTTGACCTTGGCATATTTTGATAAAGATTTGCAGCTGCGCAGAAAGAAAAGAAAGCTAAGTGAGAAATAGAAACCTAAACAGGAATTTATATTCCCCCCCACCTCATTTACACAACACTAGAATGTAACACCTCCAGCTCTCTTCCCAGACTTACCCCCTCCTTCCCCCGTTACTTATGGCAGCCAAAAGATGCAAAGCAATAGTAGAAGATCTTGAAGGCTGACACCAATCCTGTGTGTGTTTGACCAAAACTGTAGAAAAGTCAGAACCTGCCAAATTTGTCTCAGAGTCAGACTGATTATATGCTTCTGCCAAAATCAGTCAGAAGCTATGTGTTGAAGCAGTTTTAAGAACAATAAATCTTGAGATTTCTGCATTGCAAAGTTCTCTCAGTAAGTTATACAATAGCTACACCTGGACCTAAAAAGCTTGTGCGCTAATAAACAATGCTTCATAGATAGATATCTTCTATATTTATAATTAAGTGAACTGCAGCTCATGAAAAAATCCTTTTCATATTTTTTAAAGTCAAAGAGTGTAAGGAGAATGTTTATGGAAAATAATTTGATTTAATTGTACAGTAAGTATGTCAACAACTCTTGAAATGACTCTATCTGAAGCCATATTTTTCTTGCTTCATTTCTTAGTTGCCATACTTATGGGGTGTGTGTGTTATGAAATGTAGAATATTTTCCTCCAAATCACTGTGCCATAACTATGGCAGGAAGGAGTGCTGAGTTCACCTGATTGGTTGGCTAACGTGACCTGTGACACAAGTGGGGTGGACAATATTTATTATTTAATTATACCAAAAACATGGGAATTTGCAGTGTTGGTTTCACCTCTGACCGTGCCGAAATGATATACCCAATAAACAGGATTTTTGAGGAAGCCAAGGCCTCAGAGTCTTGATATCAGCTTTGGAAGCCATAATTTATTTAGAAACTTCCATACTGCCACATTCTAGTGCCTGGGAATTTGGGAGGGGGGATCTTACAGAGAGGTGGAAGTTTAGACAAAACAACATTCTTCTTTTGAGTCAAGCACCTGGGAAAGGAATGGTTGGAGGGATGCCTTCAGTTGGGACAGCTGGTGATTGGACCATGTGATGGACTTATGGGTGCAGGGAATGGGTTTTGGATTTTCTATTACAAAAGTATGCGAGAACAACAACTAGGCCCTCAAGTTGGTGTAGACCTCTGCTGCTTTACCGGTCTGCCAGCTGACCAGCCTGCATCCCTTGCAGCTGCCTAGGTTTAGAGCAAATTTTGATGGGACCCCAGGGAAGCTGGCATATTTCCTTAGCCGAATTTGTGCTCACATAGACCAGTATGTCCAGTATGGTCCAATGCCAGTTGGACCGTGACCTAGTGTCAGCGATCACAGAAGGGATGAATGAAGGGGACGCTGCAAATTGGATAGCCCAGCTACACGATGAGGGGGCTGCTGAATTAGACAAGGCAGATGGATTCATCCAGCTACACTGGGCCAGATTCAAAGACACCAACCGCATGAATGAGAATGAGGCCATAATAAAGACAATGAAGCAAGGAAATTAAGGACTTTGTCTGGGAGTTCAGAAGAGTGACAGGAAACCTCAGGCACTAGCCCGATAGAATCCTCCTCCACTACTTCAAGGAAGCAATAGATCAGGAAGTGAGAAAAGCATGTGGCATTCGTAGGTTACCCGAGTGGCTGCAGGATTGGTACATTATGACTATAGTGATGGATATAGAAATAAATCCACACTGAAAATCCCTGACAGAGAAACCAGTGAGGAGACCTCTGGGCCGATGAACCCCAGCAAAGCCTTTCGAGCCGACACCTGCTCTGCAGACTGGCACCATCAAGTGCTACCACTGTGGTCAATTGGGTCACCGGGCTTATGAGTGCCTAGCTCCTGTGCCTGTTCCACAGCCTCAGCCAACTGCAGCAACTAGAAGCAGAAGAGCATTGAGGAAGCCACCGGATGTGAGCCATTTTGCCTGGCAAGCTGTAGAGGAAGGTGAGGAATCTCCAGCCAGAGAAGTTCCTCCAGGAACCAGCAGCAGAGAGAATGACCTGATGATGAATGCTGCTATCCACCCTTTTGTAGTCAAAGTAAAGTTGATAGTAACAGAGACTGGGGTGCAAGGGGAAATAAAAGTAGTGATAGACACAGGATATACTAAATGTTTAATTGGGCTTCCTGTGAGAGTTGCAGCAGAAATTCAAGTCCAGAAAACACACAGATGACTGGTTCAGCAGGTTCATTAACTTTTTTATAAACTTAATAACAGGAAGTAAAGTTTACAATACCAGTAGTAGATTCTTCTAACATGGAAGTTACAAACAGCAACTCAGGAGCTCAGAGCAGATTACTAATTTCAGTTCCAATTCTCAGCAAAGCACACAGAGTCAAACAACACCCAGTCTGCAGCTCCCATTGGCTGGTCTGTTGCCATGCATACTGACTTGCTGGCTTTGTTAACCATGTCTCTGTGAGTTAATTAATATACTCTGACACTCCTCTGGAAGAGATATAAATCCAATTAACATATTCTTCTTATGGTGCACTCCACCCAGTGACTTAGTTATTATGTTGGCCAGATTGTCTTTTGACACACAGTGAAGCAAGCTAATCAATTTATCTTTGATGGCTTCTCTTTCAATATTTTTTTTAATTTTTTAAAATAAACTTTATTAAAGATTATAAAACATATATACAGTGCACAATGCAACATGCTTTGTTAAAAATGAAATCAATGTAGAAAAAAACAAAAAAACCAATACCAATACACATGCAACATATATGTTTCTAATTAAGTAGACAGTGTATTTTTTTCTCAAAAACATTTTTTCTAATAATCATTTCCTGTTTCTGGTAAACACTCTTAATCTAACCACTTTATTTTTTCCTTTCCTTATCTTTTTATTCCCTGGTTTTTATCCTTAATTCAATTGTACCATTTTCCCCAAACTGTATTATATTTTGAGTCTTTAGTTTTTGGGTAAGTATGTCCATTTTGGTGCATTCGAGGACCTTCTGGATTATCAGATTGTTGGCATTTGGTTGCCCTTCCAGCATTGTGCTAATGCTATTCTTGCTGCAGTAATTATATGAAGAATTAGATATTTTGTTTCTTTTGCATGATCACCTTTTATCATTCCCAATAAAAATATTTCAGCCTTGAATTCTAATTGAATATTTATAATTTCTTTTATCCAAATTATTTTTTTCCAGTATTTTTTAATTTTTGGGCAAAGCCACCAAACGTGGAAGAAGGTACCTCTCATTTGCTTACATTTCCAACAAAGCAGACTTAGGTTTGGATACATACTAGCTAACTTTGAGGGTGCCAGATACCCCCGATAACACATTTTGTATTGATTCTCTTTACAGACCGCCAATTTTGTTACTTTATAATTTTGCTTCCAAATTATTTCCCAATCTTCCAGGTTGATGTTGTGTCCTACATTCCTTGCTCATGCAATCATTGGGCCCTTGACTATTTCTTCTGCCAATTCAAATTCTAGTAGGTAGTTGTACATTTTGGAGATTATTTTTTCATCTGTTTCCTCTAATATTTTGTCTAACTGATTCAGCTTTACCACTATTCCAAATTCTTCTACATCTTTTTTGTACCTCATTTTAAGTTGTAAATATGGCCACCACTCTATCTTCATCCCTTGCTCTCTAAGTTCTTGATTTGTCTTTAGTACTCCTTGGGAGTCTATAACATGGTAGTATCTAATCCTTCTTCCAGTTTCTAATGCATTGGTGTGGCTCAATACCTCCATGACGGATACCCACCCTGGAATCTTTATATAATATCTATGTTTAATCTCTTTCCAAATCTTCATTAATGAATTTCAAATTACATGTCTGTTAAAGTAAGAGTAGATCTTGTTTCCAGGGTTCCACATGAAGGCATGCCACCCCTCCTGCAAATCATGCCCTTCTAGAGTTAGAATTTTTTTGTTTCTCAAATTGGCCCATTCTTTAATCCACATTAAAGCTGCCACTTTATAATATAGTTCCCAGGCAGGGAGTCCAAATCCATCTCTGCATCTATTATCTTGTAGTGCGCTCAGTCTTATTCTCGCCCTTTTTCCTGATCAAATGAATTTCGTAATAATTTTAATTTATTTTAAAAATGTCCAATTTTACTGGGATTGTTTGAAAAAGAAATGGTAGTCTTTGCAAGATGTTCATTTTAATGGTCGCAATTCTCCCTAACATTGATAATTGTATTTTCTCCCATTTTTCTAAGTCCCTTTTTATTTCCTGTACTAATTTTACATAATTATCTTATTTTATTGTTGAACATCTTGCTGTGAGCCAGATTTCCAAATATTTAATTTTTTTAACAATTTGTACACCCATTCTTCTACTAATTTCTTTTTTTGATTCTCTATTAAATTTTTGTTATCATTTTGGTTTTATCTTTGTTAATTGTTAAACCTGCTACTTCTCCATATCTCTCTATTTCTCTAATTAAGTTTGGTCCTGATTTTATTGGTTCTTCTATGAAGAATACAAGGTCGTCTGCAAAAGCTTGGACCTTGTATTCTTCTTGCTTAATTCTTAATCTCTTTATTTCTGAATTCAATTTTATTCTCCTCAACAAAATGTTTGATGTCATGATAAAAAGCAGAAGTGAAAGTGGACATCCCTGTCTGACTCCTTTTCCTATCTTGAACGAATCTCCATTAATTATTATCCGTGCTTTTTGATTTGAATATATTGACCCTGACATTTTTTCAAATTTGTCCCCAAATTTCATCTCCTTTACTTGCTGCATCATAAATTGCCAGTTTACTTTATCAAAGGCTTTTTGAGCATCCAGAAAAACTGATGAAATTTGTTTTTCTGGATGTGCCTCGTAGTACTCCAAAACATCTAATACTGTCCTTGTATTGTTTTTTGTCTTGTTGATAGGAAACTGTTTTGATCTGGATGTACGTTTCTACTCAATATTATTTTCAATCTATCAGCCATTATATTCATATATATTTTATAATCAGCGTTCAAGAGATTGATCTATAGTTTTTTATGCAAGTGGTATCTGCACCCTCCTTCAGTATTAATGTTATGTATGCTTTTCTCCACAACATTGGTAGCCTTGCCCCTGTAAGTACTTCATTATAAATTTCTAAAAGAATTGGATCAAATATTTTACCTAATCTTTGTTAGGGATAACATTGTTTACCCTAACTGGTTTAGGTAAAATAATAAATATGTTATCATGGTTTGTTAGTTAAAGTGTCTGTAACTTTAACTGTAAGAATGTAATTAAGGGAGTGTAAAAGCACCATAAAAGAAGCAAGGCACGGCAGCTTGCTCTCTCTGGCTTTATGATCCCTAATTACTGGATAGACTGAAGACTGCGTTTTTCCCCTACTGGAACGGGAGAGAGAAAGGACTGCTGATTTATCAACTGTGAGAGGACTGATTTATTGTAAGTGAACTGACATTGGATATTCTACATGGACTTTGCTAATTGAATATCCTTGAATGGACTGACTAAAATGATACATGACTAATGGACTGTTATTTTGACTATGCGATAACTCTGAATGGAATAAACTATATTTTTGATAACACAAGCGTATCTGTTATTTTTACTGTATGTTAACTAACATACAAACTTATCTCACACATTTATCTGTATGCCTATCTGACTAACGCTGCACATTCTGTTTAGCTTGTCTCCTTTACACTGGTTAGGGAACACAGGCTTAACACTGGTTATGGGCCCAGAGGCTGCAAAGTCAGTTTAACTAGGATAAAACAGATTTATGTAAAAAGTGAGAGTTTGTGTTGTTACATATTACAGTAAATAGACAGCTGTGTTTTATTAATTATAGCTTTATATCCATATAAGAAAACATGGCACAAGTCAATCTGCAAAGTTTGTCCCTTATATCCAAGCTGGATGGAACAAACTATGTATCATGGTCTATGAAATGTAATCTACTTCTACGAAGAGAAGGTCTGTGGAACATAATTGAAAATCCACCAAACGTAGAGGAATGGGATCCAGAGATTGAGAAAGATAGATAAAAGATAGAAGACTTTAAACAGAAGAATGAACAAGCTCTTTGCATAATAGGACTAACACTATCTGACCAGCAACTTGTTCATATCCGCGGAGAACAAATGGCTGTTGGGTGTTGGCAGAAGCTGAAGAGGATTTATGTCCGAGATAACGTTGGTGCTCACATAAATCTAACACGGAAGCTTTTCAGGACGCATCTCCAAACGAATGGTGATATGCTTAGTCATTTGAATACTATGAAAAGCATTTTTCAAGAACTGCATGAGAAAGAACTTATTTTCTCTGAACTACACCAAGTCTACATAATTCTATCTTCACTAGATGAAAGTTATGATAACTACGTCACTTCCCTTGAAATTTTGCCTAAGGAAAGTTTAACTTTAACTGATATAACTGGCAGATTGATTGAAGATGCCAGAAGAAGGCTTGAAAGAGATCAGTTAAGGAGAGAGCAACCTCAAAAAGAAGATAATGAATCTCCTACTGCATAGACAATTAAAAGGTGTTTTAATTGTGGAGGAAGAGGACATTTGGCAAGATTTTGTAAAAAAGCAAAGCGCCAGAATACTAAAAGTAACCAAAATAAAAATAAAAATTTAGAGTTAGCCATGTATATTAACGGAGCTGTAAAAAATAATTTATGGGTGGTTGACAGTGGAGCATCCCACTGTATAACAAATGATAACAAAAATTTTATTAAAATGTCCCAGAGTACACAGCAGATATCGTTAGCCAATGGCTGGAAACTGAAAGCTAAAGGTCAAGGTATAGCATATTGTTCTTTCATAAAAGAGAATGTAAAAATGTTATATGTACCACAACTTAAGTTTAATTTAATTTCAGTTAGAATTTTGGTTAAACTAGGATATGTAGTTACCTTTAGGGGAGATAACTGCATAATTGAAAAAGAAGATAAGAAAATTACTGCATCTTTAAGAGGTGAATTATATGTTTTAAATGATAATGGTTTAGAGGTGGATAACATGGTTTATGATAATAAGAAACCTCATGATGAATGTATTCACTTGTTACACTGATGGCTAGGGCATTTAAATTTTAAAATGCTTAAGAAAACTGTTGAATTATCTAAGGGAATAAGTTTGAAACCTTGTAATAAGTATTTGCAATGTTTTGCTTGTAATCAAAGCAAAAGCAAGGTCATACCGGCAAATAGAGTTGATGGATTTACTACCAAAGAGCCTTTAGAGGCAATTTAATAGGTCCGAAAAAACCAAGTGTAAGAGGAGCTCGATACATATTAAGTATAATGGACCACTATTCTAGATATGGATTTTGCTATTTAATGAAGAGCAAAACTGAAATGTATCTAAATCTATTTAATTTGATTAAATTTGCAGAAAGAAAAACTAAAAAGAAATTAGTAACTCTTATAACAGATAATGGTGCGGAATTTACAAATAATAAATTCCAGAAAAGACTTAGAATGTTAGGTATTCAACATAAAAAGTCTGCACCATATAGGCCACAACATAATGCCTTTATAGAGAGACGAGGCCAAACACCACAATCAATGGCACGTACTATGATGTCTGATTCAGGATTATCTGACAATTTGTGGGGAGAAGCAATAATGTGTGGTAATCATATATTAAATAATGTTGTTAATTCAACAACAGGTGAATTACCATTCACACTGTGGCATGGTACAAAACCTAATTTAAGTTACATGCACACATTTGGAGCACCAGCATGGGTGCATATCCCTTCACAACTCAGACAAAAAGGACAGCATAGAGCTAAAAGATTATTTTTTGTAGGATATGAATCAAATCACAGATCTTATAGATTCTGGGAACCAGGTACATCTAGAATTTACACCAGTGCAAGTGCTAAATTCCTAGAACATGTAGGATGGAATAGATTAGAGCAAGATTTAAATAACGAAGTAATTATTGAACCCTACAAAAGGCAAAAAGATCAGACTAGTTATAAGAAGGGTCCAATAAAAGAAGAAGTCCACGAAGAGCAAATAGGACCAGAACAAGAGGAAACAGTTGATCAGGAAGAGTTAGATAATCAAGAACAGTTAATAAATGAAAGTCCACCTGTAAGTCCTGTAATACCTAGACGTACTACACGTGTAACTAGACCACCTGATAGGTATCAAGCAAGTATAGTTTGCCAAATAACTAAAGTTCCAACTAGTGTAGATGAATTTAGGATGTTTCCTGCTAAGGATCAGGAGAGGATCAGGAGAGGATCAGGCAAAAGGCAATGGAAAAAGAACTAAATTCATTAAAGGTAATGAAAGTATATGAAGATGCTAAATTACCTCCAGGAGAAAAATCCATTGGGTGCAAATGCATATTTAAAGTAAAAACTGGAAATGATGGTACTGTTTCCCATAAAGCTAGGTTGGTAGCTCAAGGATTTAATCAAACTGCATCTGATTATGATGAAGTTTTTGCACCAAGTCTTAAAGCAACATCTTTGAGAGCAGCTTTAGTGTGGGCAGCTAAGAAAAACTATGTCATTAACCATTTAGATGTAGAAACTGCTTATTTGCATGCACCATTGCAGCACACTATATATTTACAAAAGCCAATTATTATAAAAGACAATAAAGTAAATAGAAATGATTGTTGGAAACTCAAAAAGAGTCTTTACGGGTTGAAACAATCTGGCTTTGAGTGGAACCAATATATTGTGAAAGAATTAAACAATATAGGTTTTAAATCTGATTTAGCAGATCCATGTGTGTTTAAAAGAGAAAATAATGGAACGGTGTCATTATTGTTATTATTGACAGATGATATTGCTTTGATAACTAAGACTAATAATGAAGCTAATGAGATTATATCATTATTAGCCAAAAAGATAAAATTAAAGCATTTAGGTGAGATTAAAAGGTATCTAGGATTGACAATTAACAAAACAAAAAATGGATTTAAGATATCTCAAGAAGAGAAAATTTGCCAATTAATTAAAACGTATAAAATGGAATTTTGTAAACCGGCAAAGACTCCAATGAGTCAGGAAGTTTGCCAAATTGATGATCAAAGTCCCAAATTTGATAAGTCTATATATCAATCTTTGATTGGTAGCTTATCATATATAAGTAATTGGTCTAGGCCAAATATAGCTCATAGTGTTAATCAGCTGGCACGTTTTAATTCAGATCCACATCAATGTCATTGGCAATCATTAAAAATAATTTTAAGATATCTTAAAGGAACAATGAACCATGCATTGTATATAGAACCAAAGGGTAATTTGAGTCTTAGTGCCTATGCAGATGCAAGTTTTGCAACTGATATAAACACTAGAAAATCAACATCTGGGATGGCTATATTATTTGGTAAGACACTAATAGGGTGGAGGTCAATCAGACAACAGCATATCAGCTTGTCCACGATGGAAGCAGAATTTTCATGTCTGTCATTACTATGCACTGACTTAATTTTGTACAAACAGTTATTATTAGACATGGGTATAACTGTTAAAGATTCCATTATTGTGTACGAGGACAACCAAGCAGCCATAAAGTTAGCTACTAATATTGCTGTAAAAACTAGATCAAAGCATACTGATTTAAGATACTTAAATGTTAGAGAATCTGTAAAGAATGGGCTAATTAAATTGGAATACTGCATGACAGAAGAAAACGTTGCAGACCAATTTACAAAAGCTCAAGGAGTAATTAAGTTTAAAGAGAGTTGTAACAAATATGATTTAAAGATGTAAATAGTTATAGTATTATTATTACCTAAAAGGGGAGAATGTTAGGAATAACATTGTTTACCCTAACTGGTTTAGGTAAAATAATAAATATGTTATCATGGTTTGTTAGTTAAAGTGTCTGTAACTTTAACTGTAAGAATGTAATTAAGGGAGTGGTTGTAAAAGCACCATAAAAGAAGCAAGGCACGGTAGCTTGCTCTCTCTGGCTTTATAATCCCTAATTACTGGATAGACTGAAGACTGCGTTTTTCCCCTACTGGAATGGGAGAGAGAAAGGACTGTTGAAGATACCTAAAGAGACTGAAGAAATGCTAGAAAGCAATATAACAATTGTTAAGCCTGGTTTCCCCAACCAGGGTTAGGGAGACAAGCTAAACAGAATGTGCAGCTTAGTCAGATAGGCACACAGATAAATGAGTGAGCTAAGCTTGTATGTTTATTAACATACAGTAAAAATAACAGATACGCTTGTGCTATCAAATATATAGTTTATTCCATTATGAGTTCATAGCATAGTCAAAATAACAGTCCAATAGTCATGTATCATTTAGTCAGTCCATTCAGGGATATTCAGTTAGCAAAATCCGTGTAGAAATATCCTATGTCAATTCACTTACAAGTCAGTCCTTTGTTTTCTCTCCCGTTCGAGCAATGCAGTCTTGTGTCCTTGCAGTAATCAGGAATCATCAAAGCCAGAGAGCGAGCAAGCTGTCGTCTTGCTTCTTTTAAAGTGCTTTCACAACCACTCCCTTAATTACTATCCCACAGTTAAAGTTGCAGACACTTTAACATATAAATTATGATTACATATTATTATTTACCTAAACCAGTTAGGGTAAAACAATGTTATCCCTAACATTCTCCCCTTTTAGGTAATAATAATAAATATAACTATTTACATCTTTAAATCATATTTGTTACAACTTTCTTTAAACTTAATTACTCCTTGAGCTTTTGTAAATTGTTCTGCAATGTTTTCTTCTGTCATGCAGTATTCCAATTTAATTAGCCCATTCTTTACAGATTCTCTAACATTTAAGTATCTTAAATCAGTATGCTTTGTTCTAGTTTTTACAGCAATACTAGTAGCTAATTTTATAGCTGCCTGATTGTCCTCGTACACAATAATGGAATCTTTTACAGTTATACCCATGTCTAATAATAACTGTTTGTACAAAATCAAGTCAGTGCATAATAATGACAGACATGAAAATTCCGCTTCCATCGTGGACAAACTGATATGCTGTTATCTGATTGACCTCCACCCTATTAGTGTCTTACCAAATAATATAGCCATCCCAGATGTTGATTTTCTTGTGTTTATATCAGTTGCAAAACTTGCATCTGCATAGGCACTAAGACTCAAATCACCCTTTGGTTCTATATACAATGCATGGTTCAGTGTTCCTTTAAGATATCTTAAAATTCTCTTTAATGATTGCCAATGACATTGATGTGGATTTGAATTAAAACGTGCCAGCTGATTTACACTATAAGCTATATCAGGCCTAGACCAATTGCTTATATATGATAAGCTGCCAATCAAAGATTGATATATAGACTTATCAAATTTGGGACTTTGATCATCAGTTTGGCAAACTTCCTGACTCATTGGAGTCTTTGCCGGTTTACAAAGTTCCATTTTAAACGTTTTAATTAATTGGCAAATTTTATCTTCTTGAGATATCTTAAATCCATTTTTTGTTTTGTTAATTGTCAATCCTAGATACCTTTTAATTTCACCTAAATGCTTTAATTTTATCTTTTTGGCTAATAATGATATAATCTCATTAGCTTCATTATTAGTCTTAGTTATCAAAGCAATATCATCTGTAAATAATAACAATAATGACACCGTTCCATTATTTTCTCTTTTAAACACACATGGATCTGCTAAACCAGATTTAAAACCTATATTGTTTAACTCTTTCACAATATATTGGTTCCACTCAAACCCAGATTGTTTCAACCCGTAAAGACTCTTTTTGAGTTTCCAACAATCATTACTATTTACTTTATTGTCTTTTATACCTACTGGTTTTCTTAAATATATAGTGTGCTGCAATGGTGCATGTAGATAAGCAGTTTCTACATCTAAATGGTTAATGACATAGTTTTTCTTAGCTGCCCACACTAATGCTACTCTTAAAGATGTTGCTTTAAGGCTTGGTGCAAAAACTTCATCGTAATCAAATGCAGTTTGATTAAATCCTTGAGCTACTAACCTAGCTTTATGGGTAACAGTCCCATCATTTCCTGTTTTTACTTTAAATATCCATTTGCACCCAATGGATTTTTCTCCTGGAGGTAATTTAGCATCTTCATAAACTTTCATTACCTTTAATGAATTTAGTTCCTTTTTCATTGCCTTTTGCCAATTCTCCTGATCCTTAGCAGGATACATCCTAAGTTCATCTATACTAGTTGGAACTTTAGTTACTTGGCAAACTATACTTGCTTGATACCTATCAGGTGGTCTAGTTACATGTGTAGTACGTCTAGGTATTACAGGACTTACAGGTGGATTTTCATTTATTAACTGTTCTTGATTATCTAACTCTTCCTGATCAACTGTTTCCTCTTGTTCTGGTCCTATTTGCTCTTCATGGACTTCTTCTTTAATTTGACTCTTCTTATAACTATTCTGATCTTTCTGCCTTTTGTAGGGTTCAATAATTACTTCATTATTTAAATCTTGCTCTAATCTATTCCATCCTACATGTTCTAGGAATTTAGCACTAGCACTGGTGTAAACTCTAGATGTACCTGGTTCCCAGAATCTATAAGATCTATGATTAGATGTATATCCTACAAAATATAATCTTTTAGCTCTATGTTGTCCTTTGTGTCTAAGTTGTGTAGGGATATGCACCCATGCTGGTGCTCCAAATGTGTGCATGTAACTTAAATCAGGTTTTGTACCATGCCACAATGTGAATGGTAATTCACCTGTTGTTGAATTAACAACATTATTTAATATATGATTACCACACATTATTGCTTCTCCCCACAAATTGTCAGGTAATCCTGAATCAGACATCATAGTTCGTGTCATTGATTGTAATGTTTGGCCTCTTCTCTCTATAAATGCATGATATTGTGGCCTATATGGTGCAGACTTTTTATGTTGAATTCCTAACATTCTTAGTCTGTTCTGGAATTTATTATTTGTAAATTCCGTACCATTATCTGTTATAAGAGTTACTAATTTCTTTTTAGTTTTCCTTTCTGCAAATTTAATCCAATTAAAGAGATTTTGATACGTTTCAGTTTTGCTCTTCATTAAATAGCAAAACCCATATCTAGAATAGTGGTCCATTATACTTAGTATGTAACGAGCTCCTCCTACACTTGGTTTTTTAGGACCTATTAAATCTGCAAATACTACCTCTAAAGGTTCTTTGGTAGTATCAGCCGGTGTGACCCTGGCCTTACTTTGATTACAGGCATTACATTGCAAATACTTATCACAAGGTTTCAAACTTATTCCCTTAGATAATTCAACAGTTTTCTTAAGCATTTTAAAATTTAAATGCCCTAGCCTTCGATGTAACAAGTGAATACATTCATCATGAGGTTTCTTATTTTCATAAATTGTGTTAGCCACCTTTAAACCATCATCATTTAACACATATAATTCACCTCTTAAAGATGCAGTAATTTTCTTATTTTGTTTCTCAATTATGCAGTTATCTCCTTTAAAAGTAACTACATATCCTAGTTTAACCAAAATTCTAACTGAAATTAAATTAAACTTAAGTTGTGGTACATATAACATTTTTACATTCTCTTTTATAAAAGAACAATATGCTATACCTTGACCTTTAGCTTTCAGTTTCCAGCCATTGGCTAACGATATCTGCTGTGTACTCTTGGACATTTTAATAAAATTTTTCTTATCATTAGTTATACAATGAGATGCTCCACTGTCAACCACCCATAAATTATTTTTTACAGCTCCGTTAGTATACATGGCTAACTCTAAATTTTTATTTTTATTTTGATGACTTTTAGTATTCTGGCCAGCGTTCTGCTGCTTTGCTTTTTTACAAAATCTTGCCAAATGTCCTCTTTCTCCACAATTAAAACACTTTTTAATTGCGTATGCAGTAGGAGATTCATTATCTTCTTTTTGAGGTTGCTGCCTCCTTAACTCGTCTCTTTCAAACCTTCTTCTGGCCTCTTCAATCAATCTGCCAGTTATATCAGTTAAAGTTAGGCTTTCCTTTGGCAATATTTCAAGGGAAGTTACGTAGTTATCATAACTTTCATCAAGTGAAGATAGAATTATGTAGACTTGGTGTAGTTCAAAGAAAATAAGCTCTTTCTCGTGCAGTTCTTGAAAAATGCTTTGCATAGTTTTCAAATGACTCAGCATATCACCATTCTTATGGAGATGTGTACTGAAAAGTTTCCATGTTAGATTTATGTGAGCACCAACGTTATCTCGAACATAAATCCTCTTCTGCTTCTGCCAACACCCAACAGCTGTTTTCTCTCCATGGATATAAACAAGTTGCTTATCAGTTAAGGTGAAAGCAATAATGCAAATAGCTTGTTGATTTTTATGCATAAATTCTTCTATCTTTAATTTATCTTCATCATCCTCTGGATCCCATTCTTCTATGTTTGGTGGATTTTCAATTATGTTCCACAAACCTTTTCTTCTTAGAAGCATACTACATTTCATAGACCATGATACATAGTTTGTTCCATCCAACTTGGATATAAGGGACAAACTTTGTAGATTGACTTGTGCCATGTTTTCTTATATGGATATAAAAATATAATAAATAAAACACAGCTGTCTGTTTACTGTAATGTATAACAACACAAACTCTCACTTTTAACATAAATCTGTTTTATCCTAGTTAAACTGACTTTGCAGCCTCTGGGCCCATAACCAGTGTTAAGCCTGGTTTCCCCAACCAGGGTTAGGGAGACAAGCTAAACAGAATGTGCAGCTTAGTCAGATAGGCACACAGATAAATGAGTGAGCTAAGCTTGTATGTTTATTAACATACAGTAAAAATAACAGATACGCTTGTGCTATCAAATATATAGTTTATTCCATTATGAGTTCATAGCATAGTCAAAATAACAGTCCAATAGTCATGTATCATTTAGTCAGTCCATTCAGGGATATTCAGTTAGCAAAATCCGTGTAGAAATATCCTATGTCAATTCACTTACAAGTCAGTCCTTTGTTTTCTCTCCCGTTCGAGCAATGCAGTCTTGAGTCCTTGCAGTAATCAGGAATCATCAAAGCCAGAGAGCGAGCAAGCTGTCGTCTTGCTTCTTTTAAAGTGCTTTCACAACCACTCCCTTAATTACTATCCCACAGTTAAAGTTGCAGACACTTTAACATATAAATTATGATTACATATTATTATTTACCTAAACCAGTTAGGGTAAAACAATGTTATCCCTAACAACAATGATGGAATTAAATGAAGCACTTAAGAAACAAAATAATGGGAAAACACCAGGTCCAGATGGGCTTCCGGCAGAATTCTATAAAACATTTCAAGAATCATTGAGCATCCCATTGTTAGACATTATGAATGAAGTTATGTCAAAGAAGATGATACCCAAAACATGGTCAGAGGCTTATATTACACTTATTCCAAAGGAAGAGGCTGACCCACTGCAAATTAAGAACTATATACCTGTTTCTTTATTGAATGCAGACTTTAAAATTTTTGCTTCAATTTTAGCAGAAAGACTTTAAAAATATTTAAATAATTTTATCCACCCAGATCAAAATGGATTTCTGCCAAAGAGACAAATCAGAGACAACATGAGAGTAATCTTGGATACTTTGGAATACTATGAGGCTCATCCTGAAAAGCAAATGGCTTTGATATTCCTAGATGCTCAAAAGGCATTTGATAACATGAACTGGAGATTTATGTTATTACTATTGGAACAGATGGGTTTTGCCAGAAAATTTATTCAAGCAATAGAAACCATATACAATAAACAGACAGCAAAGGTAATGATGGAGGGAGAACTTACAGACTTTATTAATATAAGAAAAGGCACAAGACAAGAATGTCCCCTATCTCCTTTGCTATTTGTGTTGACTTTGGAAGTGTTGAATATAAATATTAGGGATGATAAAAGCATAAAAGGAATGAAAATTAAAAAGGAAGAATTTAAACTACAAGCTTTTGCTGATGATTTAGCTTTTATTCTGGGAGATCCGCTAGAAACAGCTCCAAAGTTATTGGAAAAGATAGAGACATATGGTGAGGTGGCTGGTTTGAAAATAAATAAAGATAAAACAAAGATTTTGACAAAGAACATGCTACTGAGACAAAGAGAAGAACTGGCAGACCTGTTGAAAATCCAAGTTACGAATAAGGTTAAGTATCTGGGGATATATTTGACAGCAAGATGTAGCACATTAAAAGAAAATAATTATATGAAACTTAAACAACAGATAGCGACAGACTTGAAGAAATGGGAAAACTTGCAATTGTCATTAATAGGGAGAATTTCAACAATTAAGATGAATATTTTACCCAGAATTCTATTTCTGTTTCAAACAATACCAATTAGGCTTGGAAAATACTATTTTGAAGATTTAAATAAAATTATGTTGAAGTTTATATGGCAAGGTAAGAAAGCGAGAATAAAGCTAAAGCTTTTGCAAGATGCTAGAATTAGAGGAGGTTTTGGCCTGCCCAATTGGGAATTGTACTATCAAGCTGCAAGTCTGATGTGGGTCAAGGAATGGATAACATTAAGAAAGACTAGATTGTTGACACTAGAAGGTCATGATTTGCTGTTGGGTTGACATGCTTTTTTATGGTGTAACGGAACTAAAACACAGGGTTACTTTGGAAGACATTATATACGGGAGTCTTTGTGGTTAAACTGGGAGAAGATTAAAAGACAATGTTATTTGAAAATTCCAGTTTGGTTATCGACTATTGAAGCATTTTCCTATCCGATAATTTATAAGAAGGAACAAACAGTTAGATATGAGAAACTATTGGATGAAAAGGGTGAACTTAAATCGATTCAAAATTTAGAGGAACAAGGTATAAAGATAAATTGGTTTTCATATGCGCAAATACATTCAAGGTATGATGAAGATTCTAAAATGGAGGGATTCTATGATAAACAGACTGATCTTGATAAGATCTTGATGGGTACTGATGAGAAGGTGATTAAAAAATTATATGGTTATTTACTGGGAATTAAATTAGAGGAAGAACAAGTTAAAGAAACTATGATTGTTTGGGGGAAGAATTTTGGATATGGGATTGATTTAGAGAAATGGCAAAAATTGTGGTCTCAAAATTATAAAATGACAATGTCAACAGCATATAAAGAAAATTTGTATAAGATGTTTTACAAGTGGCACTTTCCTCCGACAAGAATAGCAAGAATTTTTAAGAACAAATCTGAAAAATGCTGGAAATGTCATCAGATACCTGGCTCATATTACCATATGTGGTGGACCTGTGAGGACGCTAAAAAATATTGGACTAAAATTCGCATGTGGTTGGAAAAAATGACAAAGAAACGTATAGATTTGAAACCGGAGTTCTTTTTATTGGGAATCTTACCAGATACATACAGTAAAGACTTGAAATATCTGGTTGTAAATGTATTAACAGTGGCTAGGATTGTATTTGCTAAAAACTGGAAGAATGAGAAAATACCATCACAGGAAGAAATTATTAAGAAAATATTGGAATGTGCTGAGATGAGTAGATTGACATTTGAAATTAGAGAGCAAGAGGATAAACAATTTTATGAAACTTGGGGTCTTTTCTATCAATGGCTAGATGACAAAATATGATAATAGAATATTTAGAATGTTAGACAGCAAGGAATATCTTTATTTTTTCTTTCGCCTTTGTTATTTGACATTATATTTATAAAGTGTTTTTAGGATAGATTTGGTGTGATTATATGATTGGTTATAGAATAAACTATTTAAAGTGTTGTTATCTCAAAAAGCATGAATGATTAAAAGTATAGTCAAATGATTTTTTAATAGTGATATTAGGATATATAAGTTTGGATTGACAATATGAGTTGTTATGTAACATAACTGTAATTGAGACTACAAAATGAATGCACAAAACTGATGAACCAACTGACACACTGTATGTACATAAGAGAGTTGATGTTTTAATGTTTTGTTTGTCTTGTTTGTTTGTAGAAAATCAATAAAATTCTTTTCAAAAAAAAAAAAGAAAATTCCAATCAAATTTCTTGAGTCTTACTGTAGTGCTGGAGGCTGTGAACTCAAAGAGTTAATTTTTACTTTCCACCTTCAAAATGTCGGGCTGTCCAGATTATGCACTGTCACAGTCACTCTCCTTTCCTTAGTCTTTATATCTGCTTCTTTGTTTCTTCTGCTGCTACAATGTTGTTCTTTTGGAAGCTCAAGGAAATTCAACCACCTGTTCAACCACCTTTCACCTCTTCAATCCGATTATGATCAGTCTAATTACTTTCTCTCCCTCTTTGTTCCTTCCTTCACTATTGCTGGCACCACTTTTCGTCCTCTCTCTTTTCTGCTCTCCTTGCTGTTCGCTGTTTGTCCGTGTGCCGCTTTGAGCTTTTGCTTTCGTTGTCACTCTCTGGGTTCACTATTTCTTCAGCACTTCCACAAATCCAAACTCCTCCGCTCTTACTGCTTATAACACACCGTTCTCCTTCTTTGCTTCCCTTTCTTTTCTTGTGGGATGTCAGGTCTCTGGATCAGCCATTAAAAGCCAACTCTTCAGCTCCTGCTTTGAGGGCTCCTCCGTTCATGTTGCTAGGGATTGCACCTTCCCGCTACATCTCTGAAGGTTCCCTCTTCTTCATCAATCCCCCCAGGACCAATTTTTGCCTCGGACGGCCACCAGACTGCTGAATTTCATGCCGCTTCAATCCCACGTCACCACCGGAACCTTACATTACAATATTTAATGTCCACATGCTTGCTTCTATTTTTCACTCTGTTACCTGTTGCCATTTTAATGCAGGCAGCATTATCCTTGTGGATGATTACAGCATCATTTCCCTTTACATTTAAATCCTGTAACAGCTTTACATACCAATTTACCTCTGAACAGAGTTCAGGCAAAGCAATAAATTCTGCCTCCATAGTAGAAATGGATACAGTTGTTTGCTTTCTAGACTTAAAGCCCCTCCAAACAATATCACAATCCCAGGATTAGACTTTCTGGTTTTTACATCATTTGCATAATCACTATCAACATAGAATTTTAATTTTAATTCTTCAGAGACTTGTATTTGAAGACCCAAATTCACAGTTCCCTTCAAATACATGAGAATCCTTTTTACACCCATCCAATGCAATTGCGTTGGTGCAGCAGTAAAGCAACTCAAAATGCACAAACTATGTCTGGTCTAGACTACTGTGGCAGATATAACAGTCTCCCTATTGCTGACTGATACAGTATATCTCTTGATCACAGGCTTCACTTTCGTCCTCACCCAAACTGTTATGAAAATCTGTACTCATAGGTTGCCAGCAATCTATTACAATCTTTCATGTTATATCTCTCCAACAACTGTTCAATTTTTCTTTTTTGACTGAGAATATAACCACTTTCCTCAGTTCTTTGTATCTCCACACTGAAATAATTTTTTATTTCTCCCAAATTCTTTAATTCAAATTTCTTCTCCAACTTCTTAGCAAATTTGCTTACCTGTGATAGAATGAAGCAAAGATCATCCACAAATGCTAATAGTTGACAATCCCCACCTTTTAACTTTCCAGTGTATATGCAACCATCAGCCTTGCAACTCTTGAACCCAAGACTTTTCAACACAGTAAACATATATTCCAATTCCTAGCTGACTGCTTCAGCTCATAAATGGCCTTGTTCAATTTCACCTTGGCCTTGTTAGGCTTTTTTTCAACAAGTTGAAAACTTGTTGACATGAATTCTGAACCTCTATGTCAGTTTGCAGCTGACATACCTGTTGTTTATACCTTCTTTCTACTAAATTTACCCATTGCTTGAATTTCTGTAGCACCTCGATTTTACTGTTTAATGAGCAGAACTCAAACCTGCTGTAGTGTATACTTTGCTCCTCCCAAACTGGCTTGCATTGGCCCAACCAAATCTGCATGTACCAGCTCTAGAGCTCTTGTTGTCTGCCTTGTGCTACTCTTGCTCACTGAGATTGCCTTGGACTTTGATGTTTTGCATACTGCACAATCCAAATATGCCTTACATGCAACCCTTCTGCAAACTGTTCCATCTTTTGAACAACTTTGAAGCTGGTAAGTGCAAAAAATGAACACATGGATAGGTGTTGGCCCACTGCCACCAATGCCTCCTGACAAAGGACAGCTACCCAATTCCTTCCAGGCAGAAGCAGCTGCCGCTGCCACAGAATTACTGCCAGGCAAGCCCTCAATCCCTAAAGAATACCAAGATTTGGCCGAGGTGTTTAGCAAGGAGGAACAAAGTGGCCTTCCCCCTCACCAACAAACTGTGCCATAGAAATACCAAAGCCAAAAATGTACTCCATGACACCCGCAGAAATGATTGAACTAAGAAAGTACATTGACTCCAACTTAGCCAGAGACTTTGAACCCACAAAGTCCAAGGTAGCTGCCCCAGTGTTATTTAAAGAAAAGAAAGATGAGGGGCTGAGGTTATATGTGGATTTTCATGGAATCAATGGCATGTGTGTGCAAATTACATACTCCCCCTCATGAAAGACTTGTTAAACCATCTATCGAAAGGGAAGATATTTACCAAACTGGACCTCCGGGAAGCTTATTACAGAATACCCATCAGGGAGGGGGATGAGTGAAAAATTGCCCATTGAGCTTTCAATTGCCAGTTCCAGGTTATGCCTTTTGGTCTCTGGGGGGCTTCTGCAGTTTTCATGCAGTTGAGCAATGAGGTACTGCATGAACATCTGTATCATGGGGTCCTAGTTTATCTGCATGACATTCTTATATTCAGCAAGACGCTAGAGGAACATGTAAAACTAGTATGGTAGTTGCTGAAAAAACAACTGGCCACAAAACTGTCAGTCTTCCTATATGGTTTCATATCTAGAGTCATTTTTTGGAAGCTGTTTGTTCCTTATTGTGCTCAATTTGGATGTAGTCTTCTTGCTTAGGTTGGCATTTCTCACTTTGTAGTTTGAGTTTCAGAGGGGCTAGAGTTGCCTCTGAATCATTTATTTTTTCTTCTAGTAATTCATTTAATTTAATAAATGCAATTTGGATCTTCCATGGGCATAAACTCAAACATAACATGTTTTGCAAGTCACAACCATGTCAATGTTTTTTTCTTGACTTTTTTAACTAGCACATTAAAGTGTTTTTAAAAATTGTAAAAAAAGTCTTACTTTTTTAAAAAAACATTTTTTTTAATGAAAAGTTTACAAGTTCTTAGCCTTCAATTTCCTGCCTTGAAAATTCATCCCTGTTTCCTATTGTGAAGTACTTCTTATTTATCTCCTTCCTCCCTAGTTGTCAGCTTTGGAAGCCATATTCCACACTGCCATATAGCCTGGGAGACTGGAAGGGGGGTGATTTCAATTAAGTAGCTCCAACTACTTAGAGCTACTTAATAAAATAAAATTCTTTTGTTAGTCCAAGGTATGGTGCAGGATGAAATAAGGATCTTACTTTTGGATGGATCATGATTGGGCCTATGCTGTAATGATGACTAAGGGGGGGATGGATTTGTAGTTTGAGAAATTGTGGAAAGCCGGAAAAAAACTTTTAGATTTCTGAATCTACCATGAACTCCAGCAACTCAAAAGGGGGCTGTCAGGGGTGCTAAACACCAGCACTGATTCCAAAGATGGAGCAGTGTGAAGACTCAGCAAAGATGGAAAAAGATACAAAAGAGGCTATGGGGCTGGACACCAGAGGACTAATTGAAGCCTCTGGGCTCCCTTCTGCAGAGGTGATGCAGGTGTTAGAAGCTGCAGAGGAGAGACAGAAATTAGGAGCCCAGCCCAAGGAGACTGACTCATGGAAAAGCTGCTGGATGGAGCTGAATCCAGGAATGGGACAGGAGGAGAAGCTGCCTGAATGCCTCTTTTTCTCAAGCTCTCTACGAATGGCCCATTAAATAGAGTGGAGAAGCAGGGGGATGTTGGGATCAGACACCTCCCAAGATTGCAACCTGTGGCCTCCATCCTGAAGCCAGTCATTGGCAGGAATCCTAGAACTCCAGCAACTTAAGGTGGAAAGTTATGTCTCACAGACACAACTTCTCCAGATGAGCTGGATCTTAATGCAGCCCACCTTTACTTTCCCTAGTCTGAGAAGGTGGACAAGGGAATGTTCCCTGATTCCTCAAGGTGGCATCAGTTGGGGAGCCCCTATGAAGCAGCCAGGCCGGCAAGCTCGAGTTCCAAAGGAGAAACGGCCGATGCAGCTGACATTGGGTAAGTTACAAACCCCAAGCACTCCCCCTCCACAACCAGAAAGGAGATTACCCCCTGCAGAGAGTAATCTCCAAGGTGGGAATTTTATCCTGGTCAAGGGTAGATCCAATGCCAGTGGATGCCAGCACCTGTTGCACCATCTGATCCAGGAACACCCTGGCCCAAAAGAGAATCAGCAATCCCTTTTCAGCAAAGGGATCTGCACAGGCAGCAGACAGCAAGCACCCCCATCTTCCCATTGTGGGGAAGAAGGCAAAAACAGCCTCTTCACGGCAGGTACCCAATCAGCTGCCCCTTTGAACAATCCTGCAGAGACCCTTCTTCCAGAGAGCCCCAACTCCACCGGGCCTCAGAGTCCCCTCCCAAGGTTCATAGGTCCCTCGTCAGGCTCCATTCCAGCTCAACTCGCAGTTACTATGGCAATCCTTCCTCCCCCTGTGCCGGTTGGTTTACAAATTGTTTTGTGCTTCTGTTTCATAGTCTTCAATTACAATTACATTGCATATAATCATATTTTCAATCAAAAATTAAATACCTTAGTATCAATATTAATCAATCATTTGACTATACTTTTATTCATTCATATTTTACAAGATAATCATAATTTACTTAGTTTATTTTATAACAGTTCATATTATCATCCCAAATCTATCCTAAAATCATTTTGTAGATATAATAGGAAAGAAGTACATCTTTATATATTTATTATTTTCTAAAAGTCTACATATTTCATTACTGTATTTTATTGTCTAACCATTGATAGAAAAGATCCCAAATTTTATAAAATTGTTTATCCTCTTGTTCTCTAATTTCAAATGTCAGCACATTCCAATATTTTGTTAATGATTTCCTCCTGTGATGGTATTTTCTCATTTTTCCAGTTTTTAGCAAATACAATCATAACCGCTGTTAATACATTTACAATCAGGTATTTCAAGTCTTTACTATATATTTCAGGTAAAATTCCCAATAAAAATATCTCTGGTTTCAAGTCTATATGTTTTTTTGTCATTTTTTCCAACCACATATGGATTTTAGTTCAGTATTTTTTAGCATCCGCACAAGTCCACCACATATGGTAATATGAGCCAGGTGTCTGATGACATTTCCAACATTTTTCAGATTTATTCTTGAACATTCTTGCTATTCTTGTCGGGGGAAATGCCACCTGTAAAACATCTTATACAAATTTTCTTTATATGCTGTTGACATTGTCATTTTATAATTTTGAGACCACCATTTTTGCCATTTCTCTAGATCAATCCCATATCCAAAATTCTTCCCCCAAGCAATCATAGTTTCTTTAACTTGTTCTCCTTCTAATTTAATTTATAATAAATATCCATACAGTTTTTTAATCACCTTTTCATCAGTACCTGTCAAAATCTTATCTAGATCAGTCAATTTATCATAGAAACCTTCCATTTTATAATCTTCATCATACTTTGAATATATTTGCGCATATGAAAACCAATTCATCTTTATACCTTGTTCCTCTAGTTTTTGTATAGATTTGAGTTCACCCTTTTCATTCAATATTTCACCATATCTAACTGTTTGTTCCTTTTTGTATATTATAGGATAAGAAAATGCTTCAATAGTTGATAACCAGACTGGAATTTTCAAATAACATTGTCTTTTAATCTTCTCCCAGTTTAACCACAGAGACTCCCGTATATAATGTCTTCTAAAATACCCGTGTTTTAGTTCCTTTATACCATAAAAAAGCATGCCATCCCAACAACAGATCATGTCCTTCTAATGTCAACAATCTAGTGTTTCTTAGTGTTATCCATTCCTTAACCCACATCAGATTTGTAGCTTGATACTGCAACTCCCAATTAGGCAAACCAAATCCTCCTTTAATTCTAGCATCTTGCAAGAGTTTTAACTTTATTCTCGCTTTCTTACCTTGCCATAAATATTTCAACACAATTTTATTTAGATCTTCAATTTTTTCCAAGCCTAATTGGAATTGTTTGAAACAAATTTAAAAATCTGGGTAATATATTCATCTTGATTGTTGAAATTCTCCCTATTAGTGACTGTTGTGGCTCCGAGTCCTGAGTCTACATTCTTAGAGGAAGAGGATTTGGAAGATGGGAGGAGGTGGAATTGGGAATGCCTTTCTCCCCAGGACCTTCCTCTCCGGCAATGCCTTCTTCCCTGATTATGCCTCAGGTTTCGGCAGATAACCGAGAGGGACAGCCTGAGGCTAATCAGGAGGAGGAGGAGGGCATATCGGAGCAGCCTTTGACAGAGAATCAAGCAGACAAATGCTGGCTTGATGCTAGGCAACGTCGCAGGAAAAAGTGTGAGATGCAATGCAGGAGATGTGGACGAATCAGAGACTGAGCTGAGTTAGTGACTCACCCCACAGGGAATAAATGTGGGTGTGTTTGCTCTAGGAACTCTGTGCGAGACAAAGTGTGAATTTTTCTGTGGAGCTTCGGTGTATCCTGTTTCTTGAAAGCTTTAGTGATTTATGTTTCCGTTATCTTGTCGGACTTGGTAGGCAGCGTGTGTGATACTGCCAAGAACATAGCCAGCTCAAAGGAATTAACTCTGTAAATACTGAATCTTCTTGCCTGCTTGTATTTGGTCGGAGTTTGGGACTTCTCATCTATCTTGTGAAGGTGAGACATAACATTTTTGTCTTGCACAATACATGTAAAGCATCTTTTGACCAAGATGGATCAACAGCAGCAACAGCAGCAGCAGCAGCAGCAATTTCACCAGCAGCTGCAGAATGAAAACCAGGCTTTGCAACAGCAGGTGGCCCAGCTGACTAATCAACTTGCTCTGCTGCAGGCTCATGCTGCTGCTCCTGCCCCTCCCCATCAGAAATGCCCAGTGGCTGTGCTGGATAAGTTTTCTGGGAAGCCTGAGATGTTCCCGGCTTTCATGGGACAGTGCCAATTGTTTATGGCTCTGAGGCCGGAGGATTTCCCAGATGACCGGGCTTGGATGGGGTTTGTAATAAGCCTCCTTTTGGGCTCGGCTGCCAGATGGGCCACTCCTTTATTACTGCAGAACAGCCCGTTGTTAATGGATTATCAGGGGTTTTGGCAACATATGTGCCAAATGTATGAGGACCCCATATGGGTGCAGATGGCAGCCAGATGTCTGAAGGAACTTCGCCAAGGGAAGTGCCCCCTGCAGGAGTTCATTTTGGAATTTCAGCTGATCTGTCTGGATTCCAATTGGAACAATGCTGCCTTGATGGATGCTTTTCAGGATGGCCTGTCCGATGAGCTGCAGGATGAGTTGGTTCGAGTGGAACCGGCCCCGACCCTTGACGCTCTGGTGGTGCAATGCTTGCGCATTGATGCCCGACTTCAACGGTGCAAGACTCGATGCCCTGCCCAGGAGTAGCCATCCACATCTATGCCACAGTGCCCTGTGCAACCAGCGCCCCGAGTCACCCAACGTGTCGTGGCAATAGCCGAGGAGCCGATGGAGTTGGAAGCGGTCAGACTTTGCCTGACGGACCAAGAGCGAACACGGAGACTTCAAGGAGGTTTGTGTTTGTATTGTGGGGGGCCAGGACATTTTGCTATTTCTTGTCCTATTAAGGGGGGCATTCGTGCCTATACCAGAATCTCGGCCTGATTAGTCGGGGAAACAAGGCCGGCTTGACCTTGGGGAAACCCTAGGCCAGGCATGTATCAAACACCTGCCTGAAATAGTGGAGGTTGACTCTGGGCCCCCTCGGCATCTACTTCGGGACACTCGGGTTTTCTGGGCGACCCAGTCGAAAGGGATTCCCGCGATTGCACTGGTGGATTCGGGGGCCACAACTAACTTTATGGACTGGGCCTTCACAGCCCATTTTGATGTCCCCTTGGTTCTGGTAGACCCTCCGATGAGGGTCGAGACTATTGATGGGAGGGAACTTCTTGCTGGACCCATTCAATTCGTTACCCAGCCTTTGCGCCTGGTCATTGGAGACCATAAGGAGGCGATCCGCTTTTATGTCACCGCGGACCTCCATCTCCCATTAGTCCTTGGCATGGCCTGGCTTCAGAGTCATGATCCTCAGGTCGCATGGTTGCGGAACGCCATTTCTTTTCTGAGTTTGCAGTGCGTGGACCATTTACGCCACACCTGTGCTGGCCAGGACATCGCCACTTCTGCTGTCTCCATACCTCCTGAACTGTCGGACTTCTTGGATATGTTTAGTGAGAAGGAGGTGGACCAGTTACCCCTGCATCGGCCCTATGATTGCCCGGTTGACCTTCTTCCTGATGCCCAAGGGATGTTTGTATTCCATGTGCAAGCCCAAGTTGACTGCCCTACGTGACTTTTTGGACAAGAACTTGGCCCGAGGGTTCATCCGGCCATCGTCGTCCCCTCTCTCAGCTCCCATTCTTTTCATCAATAAGATGGGAGACTTATGCTTGTGTTGCAATTACCGCTGGTTGAATGCCATCGCGGTGCAGAATAGCTACCCCTTGCTGCTCATCCTGGAGTTGTTGGAGAGGTTGCGGAAGGCCACTATTTTCACCAAGCTCAATCTTTGAGGGGCCTACAATCTGGTGAGGATGTGAGAGGGAGATGAATGGAAGATGGCATTTGGCACCCGATACGGCCTTTTTGACTACACCGTGATGCCATTTGGGTTGACCAATGCCCCTGCAGTCTTCCAGCACCTGATGAACGATATGTTTCGGGATATGTTAGATCGGTTCGTGGTGGTGTACCTGGATATTTTGATTTATTCCAGATCCAGGGACAGCCACCTTCAACACGTTCGTCTGGTATTGCAACATCTTCGGGAGCATCAACTCTATGCGAAGCTGGAGAAATGCCTCTTCTTCCAGACTTCCATAGAGTTCCTGGGACACATCATCTCTCCCGAAGGCATTGCCATGGACCCCTGTAAAGTGGAGGTCTTGTGTAATTAGGAACCCCCTTGTCAAGTGAAGGACGTTCAACGTCTCTTGGGGTTCGCTAACTATTACCAGACCTTCATCCCAGGTTTTGCCAAGCTGACGGGTCCAATAACCTAGCTCCTTCGAAAGAAAGTATTGTTCCAGTGGGGGGGGCCCCGCAGCAGCAAGCTTTTGAGGCCCTAAAGAAGGCCTTCATTGCAGAACTTGTCCTGAGGCATCCTGATCTGCATCGTCCTTTTGTGGTGGAGATGGATGCATCCAATGTGGCTATTAGGGCGGTGCTGTTACAAGCCCCGGCAGATAGCGTGAGTCTTTTTCCCTGCACTTACTATTCCCGGAAACTCACTCCTTCCGAGCACAATTACACCATCTGGGAAAAAGAGTTGCTGGCTGTCAAGGCTGCATTGGAGACTTGGTGACATCATCTTGAGGGGGCCCGACACAAGGTGGAGGTCCAGGTGGACCATCGGAATTTGGAATACTTGTCCATGGTGAGGAAGTTGAATCAGTGGCAGATCCAGTGGTCATTGTTTTTTGCCTGGTTCAACTTTTCTGTGACCTATATCCCCAGTGGTCACAATTGGAGGGCAGATGCCCTGTCTCGCAAACCTGAGTACCTTTGCCCCGAGAACTCCCTTCCTCTGCAGACGGTGCTGCCAGCAGAATCCTTGGCCGTAGTCCAGGTGGATTTGCGGACTCAGGTGCGAGAGGCACAGCGCCTAGATGCCTGGTTGCAGCAGAGGACAGGGGAGGTTGGACCCGATTCCCCATGGACTTTGGAGGAGGGTTTATTCAAACATTGGGGCCAGTTGTACGTGCCCATGGGGCCACTTCGAGCCCTTATTATGACTCAGTGTCACAACAACCCTGCCATCGATCATTTTGGGTTTTTTAAGACCCTCCATCTTGTCACGCGGACTTTTTGGTGGCCTCAAGTCCGGCATGATGTTCACGTCTATGTCACGTCTTGTGTACCATGCTGGCAAGCAAAAATCACGACGGGTGCGCCTCCTGGTCTTCTTCAACCTCTGCCAACTCTGGAAAGACCATGGGGAGTGATTTCCATGGACTTCTTAACTCACTTGCCATCTTCGTCCGGATTTACGACTGTACTTGTGGTGGTCGACATGTTAACCAAAATGGCCCACTTTATTCTATGTCGTAAATTACCTTCGGCCCATACTACTGCCCGGTTGTTCTTACAGCATGTGTTTCGTCTACATGGTCTGCTGGACAGGGTAGTTTCGGATCGCGGTGTTCAATTTACTGCTCAATTCTGGAAGAACCTGATGACTGTGTTGCAGGTACAGGTGTGCTTATTGTCGGCGCACCATCCAGAGACTGATGGTGGGACGGAGAAGGTGATTGGCATTCTCGAACAATATTTACGGTGTTTTGTCAATCACCGACAGAATAATTGGGTGGCTTATCTCCCTCTGGCAGAGTTTGCCTTCAACATCTCCAAGCACACCTCCACCCAAATGACACCTTTTTATGCGAATGTGGGCTTCCATCCGCGGCTCTTTCCATTGACACTTTTAGATTCCCCGGTTCCTGAGATGCAGGAATTCTTATCAGAATTGCATTCTGTGCAACAATTGATTAGACAGCAATTAATACGGGCCAAGGAGGACTATAAGAGGTTTGCGGATCAATCTCACCAGGTGACGGCCCTGCTGGCTGTGGGAGACTGGGTGTGGTTGTCCACGAAACATCTTTGGGTTGACCACCTGATCAAGAAGCTGGACCATAGGTTCATCGGCCCCTTTCCTATCGAGGCAGTCATCAATCCCGTAGCGTATCATCTGACCCTACCATGCTCCATGCGCATTCATCCTGTCTTCCACCGTTCCCTTTTGGTTCCTGACACCCCTTCATGTGATCTCCAACCTCCCGCTGTAGATGTTCCACCACCTGTACCCGACGATGATACCGCTGCTGACGGCACGGTGGTCAGCATTCAGGATTCCCGCTGGCTGAAAGGACAGTTTCAATATCTCATTGAAAGGCTGGGGGATGGACCGGAGGCCCTTTCTTGGTTGGATGCTTCCACGTTCCACGCCCTGGACCTTATACAGAGCTTCCATGAGCAGTTCCCCTTGAAACCACCTCCTGATTGTCAGACTCGGGGGAAGGGCCCTGCGGTGAGGGATAGTGTTGTGGCTCTGAGTCCTGAGTCTGCATTCTTAGAGGAAGAGGATTTGGAAGATGAGGAGGAGGTGGAATTGGGAATGCCTTCCTCCCCAGGACCTTCTTCCCTGATTATGCCTCAGGTTTTGGCAGATAACTGAGAGGGATAGCCTGAGGCTAATCAGGAGGAGGGGGAGGGCATATCGGAGCAGCCTTTGACAGAGAATCAAGCAGATGAATGCTGGCTTGATGCTAGGCAACATCTCAGGAAAAAGTGTGAGATGCAATGCAGGAGATGTGGACGAATCAGAGACTGAGCTGAGTTAGTGACACACCCCACAGGGAATAAACGTGGGTATGTTTGCTCTAGGAACTCTGTGCGAGACAAAGTGTGAATTTTTCTGTGGAGCTTTGGTGTATCCTGTTTCTGGAAAGCTTTAGTGATTTATGTTTCCATTATCTTGTTGGACTTGGCAGGCAGCATATGTGATACTGCCAAGAACATAGCCAGCTTAAAGGAATTAACTCTGTAAATACTGAATCTTCTTGCTTGCTTGTATTTGGTTGGAGTTTGGGACTTCTCATCTATCTTATGAAGGTGAGACATAACAAGTGACAGTTGTAAATTTTCCCATTTCACCAGATCTAGAGCTATCTGCTGTTTAAGTTTGATATAATTATTCTCTTTTAATGTACTACATCTTGCTGCCAAATATATCCCCAAGTACTTGATCTTATTCATGACTTGAATTTTCAATAGTTCTGCCAGTTCTTCCTTTTATCTTAATAGCATATTCTTTGTCAAGATCTTTGTCTTATCTTTATTTATTTTCAAACCAGCCACCTTTCCATATGTCTCTATTTTTCTATCAATTTTGATGCTGTTTCTAAAGGGTCTTCCAAGATGAAAACCAGATCATCTGCAAATGCTTGCAGCTTAAATTCTTCCTTTTTGATTTTCATTCCTTTTATATTCTTTTCATCTCTAATATTTCTGTTAGCACTTCCAAAGTTAACACAAACAATAAAGGTGATAGTGGGCACCCTTGTTTTGTTCCTTTTCTTATATTGATAGAGTCTGTCAGTTCTCCCTCTATCATTACCTTTGCCATTTGCTTATAGTATATAGCTTCTATTGCTTGAATAAATTTTCTAGCAAAGCCCATCTGTTCCAGCAGTAATAACATGAATTGCCAATTCACATTATCAAATACCTTCTGTGCATCTAGAAATATCAGAGCCATTTGTTTTTCAGGATGTGCCTCGTAGTATTCCAAGGTGTCCAAGATTACTCTCATATTGTCTTTAATTTGTCTCTTTGGCAGAAATCCATTTTGATCAGGATGAATAAAATTATTTAAATATGTTTAAGTCTTTCTGCCAATATTGAAGCAAAGATTTTATAATCTGCATTTAGTAGAGAAATGGGTCTATAGTTCTTAATTTGTAATGGATCGGACTCCTCTTTTGGAATAAGTGTAATATAGGCTTCTGATCATGATTTAGGTATCTTCTTTAACATAACTTCATTCATAATTTCTAGCAATGGAAGATTCAACGATTCTTGTAATGTTTTGTAAAATTCTGCCAGAAGTCCATCTGGACCTGGTGTCTTTCCATTGTTTTGCTTCTTGAGTGCTTCAGTTAACTCCATCATCATTAAATTGCTTTCTAACATTATTTCAGTCTCTTTAGGTATCTGAGGTAAATTAGCATTCTGTAAGTACTGTTTAACTCTTTCCTCATCAATATTCTCTTGCATATATAATTTCCCATAGAAAATTATAGAAGTCTCATAGAAGTCTCGAATGATTTCCTTCTTCTCTTTACTACCATGGCAAACTTAACCTTGGTCATCTATTAATTGCAATATTTCCCTTGATTCTTTCTCCTTTCTCAATTTGTATGCTAACCATCTATCTGGTTTGTTTGCGTCTTCAAAGTAGTTCTGTTCAGCACCTCTAATTTTCTGTGCTAATTCTTCTTTTTCTATTTGACCCATTTTATGTTTAATTATATCCATTTTTAGCTTGATGTCCTTTTTCTGTGGCATTTTTCTGTAGCTCTTTTTCAAGTCTTTTATGCTCATCCTCTAAGGCCTTAGAGGCTAGTCTTTTCATTGTATTCCTTTTCCTTGTATAGTCTATTATCAAGCCTCTAACATATGCCTTCACTGTATCCCATACATTCTGAATTGATGTATCTTCTTTTTTGTTTTCTCTAAAGAAAAAAGCCAATTCTTTCTCCATCCACTGTGTGAAGTATTTTTCCTTTAAAATAAGTATTATTTAACATCCATCTAGATCCTCTTTTTTGTCCTTTCCATTTAATTGTCATTGGATTATGATCTGTCCAAGTACTTGTTTCAATATTTATTTCTTGAATATTAGTTATTAATTCTGTTGACATCCATATCATATCTATTCTGGACCATGATAAGTGTCTATTTGAATAGAAGGTGTATTGTTTAGTTTTAGCATTTCTTTCTCTCCATGTATCTTTTAAGTTTATTTCATTTACCATTTTTAAAAAAGATTTAGGAGAGTCTTTCTATTTTGCTTTATTGTTTTCTGTGCTGTATAGTCCAATTTATTGTCTACAATTCCATCAAAATCTCCCATCATAACTATATTAGCATAGTCCAGTTCAATTATTTTCATATGTATTTTTTTGTAGAATTCTTCTTGTTTGTCATTTGGAGCATAGATTGCAATCAGGAGTGTTTTTGTATTATTGTCCATTATTTCCACCATTAGTATTCTTCCATCATCATCAGTATAAATCAATTTTGCTGGGCTGGTCTCTTTAATATATAAAATCACTCCTCTTTTCTTACATTGTGTCAAGGAAGTAAATATTTTCCCTAATTTTGGCTTTACTAACAATTGTTCATGTTGTTTTTTAATATGAACTTCTTGTAGACAAATTATGTCAAATTTTAATTTCTCTAATTTATGAAAGATTTTCCTTCTTTTAACGGCTTAATTAAATCCCTTTATATTAATTGTAATCAATTTTTTCTCTTCCATGGTTATATTTTGTAGTTAAGTTTAGCAGCTCTCATAGATCTTAGTTCATGTTGTTCTTTGGCTTCCACCTTTCCACCCTCTGCACCTTCTTCTTTTTCAGTTGTCCTCTTGGAATTCAATTAGTGAGATCTCTTTTTCTGTCTCTTCCTCTTTCCCTCCAAAAAATTCTGTATAAAATAATTCCTCTTTCTCAATTGAGTCAATTCTATGTCTCTGTTCTTGCCATGTGAACATTAAACCTTCTGGAATCAGCCATCTATAATTCACCTCTTTTTAAAGTAGCATTTTAGTCAGGAATCAGTATTCTCTTCTCATCTCTCTCACTCTTCTGGGTATTTGTTTCAAGACCACAATCTCCTTGTCTTTATATTTCAATGTTTCCTCTTTTGCCACTTGCAATATTTGCGTTTTAATGGCTTTCTTTGTAAATCTAATGTAAACTTCTCTTGGTAAGCTATTTCTCATTGTACATCTTGTGAAAACTCAATAAACATCATCTATTCCATCCATCATCTTCTCTTGAGTTATTTCCAAAGCTTCAGCCAGTATTTCTATCATTATCTCAGCTAAGTTTTGTCCTTTTTCTTCCTCTACGTTTTGGAATCTAAGATAGAATTCTGATCTATCCATCTCCCATCTCAACATACCACTTTTATCTTGTTCAACCACCATTAATATATTATCAATATCTCCAATCTTCTTGTTTCTTTATCTTCTTCAATTTTTTGGAATCTCTCATCATACTTCAACATAATTTGTTGGATGTTCTCCACGTTTTCATCAGTTTTCCCTGTTCTTTGTTCAATGTTCTCTGTTCTTTGTTCAATGTTCTCTATTCTCTTTTCAATATTCTCTGATCTTGCTTGAATATTTTGAATTCCTTGCATAATCATCTGCAGAGTCACTGTTTCTTGTTCTTTTTCTTGCTTTAACATTATCTGTATTGAACATTGTCCTCCAGATGGTGGAGAGGAAGAAGTAGAAGTTGAAGAACCAGGTGCTGTAAATTTCCTACTCATTTTAAGCAATTCAAAATCTTCAGGTTCTTCTAAACCTTAATCCAATTGTGAAGTAATTAATTATAGTTCAAAATAAAAATAGTAGAAAAAAGAAGCCCAATAATAATGATTTTTAAAAAGAAAAAAAAGGGGAAGGACAACATTTCTTCAGGTTCTTGTATACCTTAATCCAATCAATAGTTAGATGAAGAAAAAGGCTTGAAAAAAAAAAGGAAAAAAAAGGAAAAGGAAAAATTCTTCAGGTTCTTGAACACCTTAATCCAATTGAAAGGTCCCAAATAGAAAAGAGTGCATAAGAATAAACCAGAAAGGTAGATGAAAAAACAAAAATACCAGGAAAGGGGGGGGGGGAAAGGCTATTCCCTTAAAAAAAAAATTAATTCTTTCCCTTTAAAACAAAAAGCAAATGTAGAGATTAGACTTCCAAAGAAAAAAAGAAAAACAAAGACAAGCACCAACAAAGCCAAAAACCCAAAGTTATTACAAGAAAAAAAAAAGATAAAATGAAATACAATAAAGCTGGTGAGGAGGGACAGCACAACTTAGAAAAAGTAAAAAGGGCACACTGCACTTTGTTTAATTATCCAAGGCTCTTATTATAGCTCTCTTCTCCAAAAACTTATCACCTTTTTTTCCCCTAGGTTTCAACACCAGACTCCAGCTGTTGATAGAAACCCAGAAGAACACCTGCAATAATACTCTCCCATACTCTTCCATCTATCTTATCAAATAGCAATGTCCTTGAAAAAGAGTCTCAGTTCTTTCTTTCTCAGCTTTGTCTGGTCACAGGGAAATAGAATATTTTCAAGTCTCTAGTTGGCAGTGTTACAAAGTTTCTTTGCTCTCACTTTCCCCCTCCTTTTCCAAGCAAGATATAATAAGAATTAATAAAAAAAAGAAAAAGATATTTTAAAAAAAGAAATAACTAAAGGGAGCCTCTAGCCTAAAATATTACAAAATCAAAAAGGAGAAAAAAAAAGATGTAAACAAAAAAAACAAGTCCAGTTTCAAAATACAAGATCGTGTATAGAAGATCCAGCAATGAGAAAAAAAAAAAATTACTTTGACATTCCTGTTTAAAATCGCCGCTTGATCACTTCTGTCAAAACTTTTATGGATTCTTTCTTTTCCTTAGGGTGTCCTTTCAGATCTTAGAATAAAGAAAAAGTTCTCACCAAACTGGCACACTCTTTCTTTCTGTTCTCTTCCGTTTCGGAGCTATCCCAACTTCAGCTTTAATGGCTGCCTCTTTGCCGCTGGCAAGAAGAGCTTCTCTTGGATCTACCAGGGACTTTGCGGTATCCCTGGGATCGACAGGATGTGCTCTTCACTTTCACCATCTCTTTGGGATGGTTTAGATCTGATAGGACTGTCCAGGAGCAAAGATATCGGCAGTGATCTCAGACCTCCAGGATCGCATGCTGTATCATCGTGATGCCAGCTCCGCCCTCAGAGCAGACCTTTTAAAGAAGGCTTTTAAAGAAACATTTGATGGACAACGCAAACATTTTGCTTATTTCTTCACTCTAATCTGGTCCCACATAGATCAGTTTGGAGCCCAATATGCAACAGATTGCGATCTGGTCATTGCAATAACAGATGGGATGAATGAGGGGGATGCTTCTGATTGGGTGGCTCAATTGCACTATGAGCAAGCTCCAGAACTTCAGGATGTCCATGCTTTCATTGAACATCTTAGGTTTAGATTCGAGAATCTTGATAGAGTTGGAGAAAATGAGAACAAATTAAAGGAAATGAAACAAGGCAAGTGACCCTTATAAGACTTTGTATGGGACTTTAGAAGGGTCACAAGCCACCTCATGGACTGGCCTGAAAGAATTCTGTTGCACTATTTCAAGAACACTATTGATCCAGAAGTAAAAAAAGGCCTGCAACATTAGAGGAATACCCAAGACTCTGCAGGATTGGTTGGCAATATCAGGCTAGACAGGAAAATCAACCCACAGAAAAAAACACCCTACCTAAATGTCCACCTAGGAGAGCTGTGGCCAGACGGCCTCTCACCAGACCTGCTGAAGCTGCTCCTACCTGACTCACAAGAATGATCATGTTATCATTGTGGCCAGGATGGCCACAGAGCAGCCAACTATTTGGCTCCTGCACTGTTCCACAAGCTACACAACCAAGGCCTAGTACAGCCATCAGGGGTCAAAGAAATCGAAGGAAGCCTCCAGACACTAGCCGGTTTGTTAGACACACCATAGAAGGTCCCCTCCACACAGAAGGGAGCAATGAACTTCTGACCCGAGAAATTCTCCCCAGAGAAGCAGATGAAGAAGACAACCCTATAATGAGTGCTGCCATCACACCTTTTACAGTCAAAGTGAAGTTGGTGGTGCCTGACATGGGGGTGGTGGGGGAGATAGAAGCAGTAATAAATACTGGGTATTCTAGATGTCTTATTGGCCTCTCCATCTTTGAACAATTAGGAATAAAAACTAAAAACCTGAAAGGCCCCATCAGGTTTGAACAAGTAGGTGGAAGTCAATGGGGGAGTTCCAGCCACCCAAATGATAGAGTTAATCAAATTAGAGATGGGCAGACACCGTGAACTCATGTTTTGCAGTGGCTCCAAAGATGTCAGAATTGGTCATATTGGGACTTGTTTGGCTGTATAAATGGGCTCCTACCATCAAGTGGGAAGATGGATACCAAAAAATAATAATTGGGGTTGGCCCACTGCCCCCTTTCCTCCCACAAATTGCCCCCCAACAAAGATCCCCAATCTGAAGCAGCAGCCACCACTTCAAACTCTCCTCCAGATGCGCCCCAATCCCCAAACAATACAGGGACTTGACTGAGGTGTTCAGCAAAGAGGAATGCAGTGTTTACCTCCCCATCGAGCTACTGATTGTGCCATAGAATTAGAACCTGGGGCAAAACTGCCAAAACCAAAGATGTATTCCATGACATCAGCTGAAATGTTGAGTTCAGAAAATAGATCAATAACAATTTGGATAGAGTTTCATTGAACCTGCCAAATGTAGGTTGGCTGCCCCAATGCTGTTCAAAGAAAAAAAAGATGGTGGCTTAAGTTTATGCATGGATTTTAGGGGCGTGAATGTGGTATGCATAAAAAACATGTATCCCCTCCCCCTCATGAAGGACATTAAATCACCTGTCAAAAGGCAAGATCTTCACCAAACTAGATCTGAGAGAAGCTTACTACAGAGACCACATAAAGGAGGGAGACAAATGGAAAACCGCCTTCAACTGCCCTCTGGGTAGTTTCCAATTCTGAGTCATGCCTTTTGGACTTTAGCCCCCCCCCCACTATTTATGTAACTCATCAATGAAGTCTTACATCCACACCTATACAAAGGGGTCCTCATCTACCTGAATGACATTCTTATATTCAGCAAAACTATTGAAGAACATGTCGAATTGTTCAGACAAGTGTTGAAAAAACTTTTAGCCACCAGGTTATATGTAAAACTGTCACAATGTGAATTCCATAAAGAGTCACTGGATTACCTAGACTACCGAGTATCCAACCAGGGAATTGAGATGGACCCTGGAAAAGTGCTAGACTGGCAACCCTCCAAAACATGTAAACAACTTAAAAGCTTTTGGGATTTTGCCAATTTCTATAGACAATTTATTCTTTCTTTTGCTGAGGTCTCCCTCCCTTTAACAGAGTTATTGAAAACTGGGCCTTCCCCGACCAAATCAAACCCCAATCAACCCCTTGCTTGGACAATGGACTGTCAGAATTTTTTTGAAACTTTAAAACGCCTATTTGCGGCTGAGCCCATTCTCCAGCACCCCGACCCAATTAGATCTTTCATAGTCCAAGCTGATGCTAGTGATGTGACTGTCATGGCCATTCTTCTTCAAAAGGATTCCCAGAACCAGCCAGTGCCTTGCACTTATGTGTCCAAAAAGTTGACAGAGACAGAGCGTAGGTCGGTGGTTTGGGAAAATGAACATTTGCAGTGCGATAGGCTTTACTGTCTTGGAGGCATTTTGTGGAAGGGGTGAAGAAGCCGTTTGAGATGTGGACTGATCACAAGAACCTTGAGGTTCTAAAGACACCTCGGAAGCTATCTCCTAAACAAGTCCACTGGGCTCAATACCTCAAGCAGTTCAACTTTAACATGAAATATATCCCAGGAGGGAAAAACATACTGGCGGACACCCTTTCAAGAAAACTCCAATTTGACAGTCGCTGAGAGGAAGTAGTGCAAACTATGATATCAGAAGCCCAACCAGCAGGCCAAGTAACCACCTGAGGCCAAGCCAACCGCAGCCCCAGATGCCTAGAAGACAAACTGAAAACTGAGTTGAAAGCAGCCCTTTTGATTGATCCCTGGTTTGTTGAGCATCAAACCGATTTGACAATGAACAAGGAATTGGCTTGGAAAGGGACAAAAATTTATGTACCCAATACTCTAAGGCTAATGGTACTGAAGCGTAGCCATGACTCGCGGTTGGGGGGGACACTTTGGGTTCTTAAAAACCCTGCATTGAGTCAGGAGACAGATCTGGTGGCCAAAATTGAAATCTGATGTTAAAGACTATGTGAAAAACTGCTCAATCACGATGAAACACAGAACAGGAAAAAACCCTGGCCTCTTTCAACAAGTAACTGAACCAATGAAGCTGTGGGAAAAAATCGTGATGGATTTTATTGTAGAATTACCTGAGAGTGGAGGAAATACAGTGATATGGACTATTATCGAGTTATTCTCTAAGCAAGTCTACTTTACAGCCTGTAACGGATTATCTTGGGCTAAAAAAACTTGCAAAACTGTTCGTGAAGCATATCTATAGGCTCCATGGAGTATCTCATAATCTCAGACCAAGGTGTACAGTTTACCGCTAAGTTCTGGAGGGAGTTTTTGAAGTCAATTGGGTCATCTCAAGGGCTTTCCTCAGCGTTCCATCCTGCAGCAGAGGGCGAATGCCACGCTGGAACAGCTACTTGTTGACATTAGATGCTATATAAATTATCAACAGAACTGGGCAGAGCTGTTGCCATTTGCTTACAATAATGCAGTACATAGCAGCACAGGCCTGACCCCATTCCAAATCAACAGAGCCATGGAATTTGTCCCTATGCCGGAATTACCTAGGGAACCCCCAACATCCATGTCTTTTAACAGAATGGATGAACTCATTAAAGAAAGGTTGGGAGGATACAAAAAAAGCTTTGACTGAAGCTGCTGAGGAATATAAAAAACAGGCAGACAAACAGAGCCCTCCAATGACCATTTAAAATAGGGGACAAAGTATTTTTGTCAACTAAATATCTCAAATTGAAACTTTCCAGTAGGAAGTTGGGCCTTAAATTCTTAGGTCAATTCCCTAAGTGCATTGCATTAATCCCTGGTTGTAATTTCTTTATTATCTTTTAGGAGGCAAATTTTTCAAGGTGGGATGCCTGTCAGCTTTGGAAGCCATATTCCATGCTGCCATATAGCCTGGGAGAATGGAAGGGGGGTGATTTCAATTAAGTAGACAAAATAAAATTCTTTTGTTAGTCCAAGGTCATTTAGTATGGCGCATTATGAAATAAGGATCTTACTTTTGGACGGATTGTGATTGGGCCATGTGATGTGATGATGACCAAGGGGGTATGGATTTGCAGTTTGAGAAATTGTGGAAAACTGGAAAAGAAACTTTTAGATTTGGGTTTCCACAGATGTGCCAGATGCTATTCTAATAAATGTATTTTTGAGATATGTCTCTCTCAGAGTTACTGATTGGAATGGAGTTTGCTGGAATGCTGACACTATCTTGTCTTTCACTTACCTGGCCTTATTTTCCCTGCCTTCTTGTCCTGGGGTACTCCCTGCCTTCTTGCCTTTTGCCTGCTTAGTCACTGCTGGAGTTATCAATTCGGATTCTTGACTCTCAAATGGTTCTCCGGCTTTGCTGCCTCTCATCTACTCTCAGGAACTTGGTTTGCCATGCATCTCCCCATCTCTTGCCTTTCACTGCCCCTCATCTCTTGCTTGGTTCACTGCCTCTCACCTCTGTTCACTCCCAGGGTCTTTGGGCTCGATGCACTCAGCTCCTTATTCTCCTCACATTTGTCCTCCTGTATCTGCCATGCCCATCTGCAATGTGGCTCACCTTCTTTCAGCTAGTTCGCTGCCTCTCACCATATTGCCACTTTGAGCTGTCTATTGCAGGTTCTTGCAGTCATTTGCATGTTTTTGATATATCTTCTAGGTGTCAATGATGCCTAATATTAAAGTAATCTAGGCAAGGCAGGCATTAGAGGGGTATTATCTCAACAGGTGGTATATAATTTTCACTCATAGAGTTTAATCACATACTTTTGAGACTTTGGCAAAACAACCAAGAATAGCATGAAGATTAGTGGAACTGATACTACCCCAAATCATATGATGAATGGCTAAGGGAATTAGGTGTATTTAACCTAGCAAAGAGAAAGCTTAGGGGAGATGTGATAACAATCTTCCAACATTTGAGGGGCTTTCACAGAGAAGATGGCATCACTTTATTGTCCATAACATTTGAATGCAGGATAAAAAATAATGTGTGAAACCTTCCAGGGAGATCCAACCTGGAAATAAGAAGGAATTTCCTTGCAGTGGGAATGATCTCCTCCCAGAGTTATGGGTCCTCCATCAGTCAAAAAAGATTGGACAACCATTTGTCTGGGATGGTATAAGGGCAGTGGGTTGGTCTAGAAGACAAAGTCTCTTCCAGTCCTATGATTCTAACTACATGCAAATCAAGTACACCCTGGAATATACAATGAATGCTGAGATTAAGACAACTTTGAGTCAGGAAAATTCATTATGGGATTCTTACAACAAATCTCAGCATATAGCAAGATACAAAGAGAAATGTTTTGAAATTGGCAGTTGCAAGGCAATTTCTATATAAAAAACATCTAAATGTATGCAAGAAAAATTCTGACCATTTGGGAAACAACTTTTCTTGAGAAGGAGAATATTTTGGGATGACACCCCTCTTGTTTCCAGATACTATATTTCTGATCTAGTTATACAGCTGATCTTTCTAGAGAAAATGCTGGTTATTCTTTTACATGAAACTCACTGCAGAAATTGGTATGGTAACTCTTTTTAAGAGTTAGAAGCATAGCTTTTTTCCTTAATGTAAATCATTTGATTAATGAAGGAATGGCATGGGAGCAGAAGTCATACTATAGATTAGGAAATTTATCTGTTAGAAATTGCTGGTAGTATTAATTTTTAATAATATGAAATTCTCAAGAATGCAAATTCTATTTTTTCCAATATATTGCATTTTTGCAGCATTGTTTTTTAGGGAAGACATTCCAATGACCACACTAAATATTATGACATGTCTAATATGCCACAGTAGGCCTAGAAACTCCAGGAGTGGGATATGACAGGGTTTACTACTGGTTCGGAATTTATGAGCTTCCTTGCCTGCTGTGAGCCGTGTGCCTGTAAATCATCATTAGCACTCTGCCTGCCGAGAAGCAGCCTTTGAAACAGCCCTCTTTTCTTGTTTTTTTAACTGCAGATGTGCCTCGTTCGGCAGCTGAAGTTGAAAAATCAGGAAATAAAGATCAGGTAAGAGCCCAGGTGGGCAAAAACATCAGCAGACATAGAACCGGTTCTATGTCTGCTGCTCTTCAGAGCTACCGGTTCTACAGAGGTGGAAAGAACCGGTAAAAACCCACCTGAGAAACTCATATATTTTACATTGAGCTACTGAAGTCTTTCTAAATGCTTTTTATGAGCATCATAAATTGAAGACCTGTGGTGGCACAGTGGTAATATGCAGTATTGCCGGCTAAACTCTGCCAACTGTCAGCAATTCAATCCTGACTGGTTGAAAGTTGACTCAGCCTTCCATCCTTCCGAGGTCAGTAAAATGAGGACCCAGATTGTTAGGGGCAATATGCTGACTCTGAAAACTGCTTAGAGGGCTATAAAGTACTTATGAAGTAGTATGTAAGTCTAAATGCTATTATTAATGCTATCAGTAACTGTAGATTATTTCTGTCCATAGCATCAGTCTATTTCAAACCAGTTTAAGAATTGTTTCTTATACCTGTACCTGTGTGTTTCATGAATTTCCTAATTAGATAACTTTTTAATTACAACAATATTTTGACATTGTTTCAAGATCTTTCAATGTTCTTTTGGAATCAAAGCAAATGCCACCACAGAATTCTAGGCATCCAGAAAATCCTGTTTCTTAGGTTTGAAAACCATATGGTATGGGTGAGATTAGCACCATGGATACATTTTTATGGATGTAACATTTTCATGGTCTGGTTGTAATGAGAATGTTTAGTTCAAACACAGAGTACAATTTTTCTTCAATACATTTAATGAAGGCAATTAGCTTGGTGACTATTTTTCAAGTTTGTAGAAAAGTTGTCATGTAGCATATTAATACTTCTGCTTTCCTGATGTTAGTGAGGACAGAAATTTGTAGGATGAAATAGTACATCCAACCTGGGTTTGGTTATAATATTCAATGATAACAACTTTTTACCTCAGTACCAGATAAAGAACTTAAACCGTGTTTCTCACATAATAAGGCCGGGCCTTATTTTTTTTTGAGCCCTGAAAAAACGGCTAGGCTGTCTTTTCGGGGGGTGACTTAATTCCCCCCCTTGCATCCTCGCCAACAGCATCCTCACTGGTGGCGAGGAATTCCTGCCCGCTGGGTGCTCCTAACGGCAAGTCTCCCGCCCTTCCCCCTTATTTTGCATATTTTAAGATAGGCCTAAATTTGGAGGGAGGGGCTTAATTTGATTTTATGCCCAAAAAACATGCTGGGCATATTGGTGGAGGCCGTATTGTTGGAGAAACACGGTACATTTATGAGACAAATAAATATAACTTCAAAATGTCTATCTGGTTCTAATTGTATAAAAAGTAAATTAGGACCATAACAATATTTTTGTAGTTTCTTGAAAAGAAAGTTTCCTCATGATCCATGTTAATCAACTACTATTTCTGAAAAGCAGGGGAAAGGCTGTAGTTTGATGGAGACTTCATCAAATAGGATTGCAGTTCACAATTATCTGCCATATCTTCCAGATGTCCTATACTCCATGAGCGAAGCAAGCCAACAGCTGGCTGTCCCAAGTGAGCACTCAGTGGCTGACCAAGGCTCTGAAGACAGGGACTGGACAGACAAATTCTTTCTTTCAGTGGTAATTCATTCTGGTTCTGCATAGCTGAGAGAAAGAATATAGGAACCACAGATATTAAATTTGTGCTTCATATAAATTCAAACCTTGTAAACATTTCACTGAACAAGCTTTAATAGCAGGGGTTCACATCTGAAGCCCAAACAGCATAGTGGTTTTTCAGAATGTGTGATCCCAGACTCAATCTTTCACTACCTAATGAGCTTATAATTGCAAAACAGTGTACAGTGGAGATGATAAAAAAACAATACATATGTTTCCCTATTTTTCCAATCATTTTTCCTGCCCATGATCAACTCAATAGCAGAGGTTATTCCACTATTCTACCTACACAATCTTTTTTATTCTATTTACTGGTATCTGATCCATGAACTGCCGCCTTGGATTATTTTGACGGTGAGATTTATTTAATAAATAAATATAAAGCTAATTATCTGCTGTTTTCTCCTGTATAGTGTTCATTCTACTGATGGAAGAGAATGTTTATTCTCTCTCTGCAGATTTATAACTTACAATAGCTGCTTGCTGGTAATTCATTCTTTCATCTGGTTTAGAGGATTCCAAAACCTTAATAATCAATAAGGGCAACCTCTCCAAAATATAAGGTTCCCAAATGAACTGGTTCAGAGTTTTTTGTACTAACAACATCTAAAAATGCTTTGTAAGCAGCTAGCCATAACGACAGGTAAAAGGTTCTGCTTAATAACCTAAACATGGCATGCATTAATTACCCCAAATTACTTTCAAGAGTGAACACAATGCCAAAATTCTCCTAATAATTCACCAGGGTTCCCCCTAAAGTGGTTGCCAGGTCAGATATTTACTTTGCTATTGTTACCTGCTTTGCACCAGCAACAGAAAAGCCATTTAACATAGCGGTATTGGGCCAAGAGGTGTCCCTGATGAGCTGCTCGCTGATAATAGAGGATTGCCTATAAAGAAATAGCAATTTTAAGAAAAAAAAACACATTACTACTTACTGAGAAAGCTGCCGTATGCACCTATACATTGCATTCAGACCCTTTCACTTTTCTCAAATTTGTTATGCTGCAGCCTGGTTCTACAGTAGTTGAAATTCATTTTTTCCTATTAATCTACTCTCAGTACCTCATAACGACAAAGTGAAAACAGAATTTTAGAAATGTCTGTAAATTTATTAAAAAGAAAAAAAATGAAACATTGGCATAAGCATTCAGATCCTTTGCAACAACACAAAATTTAGCTCAGGTGCCTCCCATTTCTCTTGATCGTTGCTGACATGCTTCTACATCTTGACTGGAATTGACCTGTGGTAAATTTTAAGAAGAGATTGGACAACCATTTGTCTGAAATAGTATAGTTTCCTGCCTAGCAGGGGTTGGACTAGAAGACCTCCAAGATCCTTTCCTACTCTATTATTCTGTTATAGAGCTGATAGATATATGATAGATAAGACATTGAAAAATATTTTGTAGGGCTGCTTTATTGTACAGCTTTATGTTAATGAGGAATTTTAAAAGAAATTTAAGATGAAGACTTTCTAAGGTAAAGTTAATTAATCCATAGCAGGGGTGTCAAACTCGCGGTGTCACATCATCATGTGACATATCAGAACTGTTTTCCCCTTCGCTAAAATGGGGGTTGGTGTGGCCAGCACGTGATGCGGGCCGCGAGTTTGACACCTCTGATCAATACTTCAAAATACTTTTGCAGTTCTTAAGACTCAATCTTAATACTGAAAAGTATACTATTCATGCACTACTGAATGCATGAAAAGTACAAGTAAAAGCATTGAAGAAAAAGGCCTTAATTCCCCAATTGAAATTTCCTTGTCCAATCCACTTTGCATGTCACTTTAACTCTCCAATGTTATAAAAATCTAAATCATTGCATTAGGAATGATTTACCCTTGTTCTGTCTCCCAAGTTCATATTTATTTATTTATTAGATTTAGAATCTTACTTTTTGTACAGAAGCTCTCAGCCATTAAAATAGTGTTTCCACCTCTTATTTTTCCTCATAACAAAAATTTGTGAAGTACATTGGATTGAGAGAGAATGATGGGCCAAAGTCAGCCAAGATTATATATGTTCCAAAATATTTTCCCTCCTATTCATGTTCTTGGGGGGGAAAACTCTTTCCATTGCCTCCAGTGGAAGCTTTTACAAATATAATTGCAACACAAAATATGTTTTCCTTATCCAGATGTAATCCCACACAATAAAAGTAATTACTATGTAGCAATCTATACTTGTCAAGAGAAGTTTAAAAAACTGGTATTTGATGGGGCAAGGCAAAGTGGGTAACACAAGGTGGGTAACAACACCCTAGCCAATAAAATTTCAAGAAATAGACCCAGCAATTGCCAGAAACCAAGACTGACTTGACACAGAATCTACTTCAGAAGACAAGGATAAGCCAAAAAAGGAATTTATCTGATTTTCAACAGCCTTTAAAGCTGCTGGCCTGCAACATAGTATCACAGCATATCCTTTCCTTGTATTTATGATAGGCAGGCTGTCTCCTAGACTGAAGCCAATAACTCATCAGAAACAAATACATATGAACTCACACTAATATAGAAGTGGTACCTTTGGCCGTCTTTCCCTTCTTAATATGCAGAGTTGTACAATTGTTTTGCACATTTTCATAACACTTTCCACCAAAGATATTTTTTCAGCAGTGAAGAAGCAACAAGATAGGAAAAAGCAAAAGGCAACTACTGAACTTGTCTCTATGTTCCAGGACACACTAGGCACTTAATAAATAATAAATGATTCCCTTTCCCTCAATTTTCTACATAAAGAGAGAACACAGGCTGAATAAAACAAATGGGACTGGAAAACCTTAGTCATGTCCTTTGTGGTGCCTCTTCCATATTCATAGCATAATCCTACATTGTATTGAGCTTTGCTATAGTTGTGATCTGCAGCCAGTTTGAAACAGGAAAAAGCCATTTGGTACTGTTCAGCTTGCATGTTTTCAAGTCCTGAGAAAACAATATATATTAGTAAAAAATTCAGGCATTCATAAGTACTTTAAATAAACATACAATCATTCTGTCTCATTTATAAGTAACTTCCAATCTAATTTGGAAGCTTTTCTGTAGTTGTTAAATGTAATTGCATCAAATTCAGCTACGCTGTCAAATTCAATCTTCTACAAGTAGTCCTCAACTTACTAATTGAGCCCAAAATTTCTGTTGTTAAGTAAGACTTTTCTGTTGTTAAGTATTGTTAAGTGAGTTTTATGACCTTTCTTGCCACAGTTGTTAAGTGAATCACTGCAGTTGAATAGTTAGTAAACCAGTTGTTACATGAATCTGGCTTCCCATTGACTTTATCAAGTCACAAAAGATGATTACATGACCTTGGGCCATAGCAATGGTCATAAATATAAATCAGTTGCCAAGTATCTGAATTTTGATCACATGATCATGGGGATGCTGCAATGGTCATAACTATGAAAAACGGTCATAGATCAATTTTTTCACTGCCATTGTAACTTTGAACAATCCCTAAACTAACTGTTGTAAGTTGAGGACTACTTCTATTGGCTCCTTCCAAGTATACATCAAAAAATATTTGCTATTCCAGTTTTACAAATTAATGTTCAGCGAGCTAACATACTGACTTTCAAAAGTGGACTTTCAAATAGTCAAGAAAGTTAAATATTTGGGAATATACTTAACAGCAAGGTGTGCAATGATAAAAGAAGATAACTACATAAAATTATTTAACCAAGTAAAACTGGATCTGGAAAAACTTACATCTATCGATGTTAGGAAGAATTGCTACTGGGAAAATGAATATTCTACCAAAACTGCTTTACCTGTAAAAAATGTACCTATAAAAATTGAGAAGAAATTCTTGAAATTGAAAGTCTTGATCTTGAAATTTATTTGGCAAGGAAAAGAAGCTAGAATTAAACTGAAAATTACAAGAATTCAAAGAAAATGAAGGGTTTGGATTACCAGATTGGCTTTTTTACTGTCAAACATGCGTTCTAACATGGCTAAAAAAATGAATAACACATAGACACAAAAGATTACTATATTTAGAAGGATATGACTTAGAGCTTGGATGGCATGCATTTTTATGGTAGGAGAAGAATAAAAGCCATAGGTATTTCTAAAATCACTACATAAGAAACTCATTATTGTTTGTGTGGGAAAAAATAACAGCCAAAATCTTCTTGCAAATATCAGGATGGCTCTCAATGATGGAAGCATTTATTCATCCAAATCTGGTGAAGTTTGAGAAAATTCTGACATATAAAGATATTTTGAATACTGACTTCCTGTTTTGAGATTCTCCAAAGACAGACCGCTGACCGTGATCATGTGCAGCTTTGGTTCGTGCTTCGGCGTCGGCGAGCCCCAATCCTTTGGATTCAGGGCAGAAGCTACCTCATAGGGATGGCGGAGGAAGGGGAGACCATCAGATGGGTAAAGGGGAGTCGCAATTCCCCTCCCCAGCTTGGCAATTGCTCCCTCCCACAGACGCCTGAAGTGGTGGTCTAAAATGGCCACCCTGAAGGGAAAGATTAGACTGGAATAAGATTGTGCAGGAGAGAGAGAAACAAGCGAACAGCAGGAGGAACGGGACGATATAATCAAATGGAAGATACCCCCAGGATTAACATTTCAAAGAATCTTTAAGAAAGGATTTAAGTGGCGAAGAGAAAGAGAAAAAAAAAGGTGTGAATTACTTTTGATAGCGTTGGGGTTTCGAAACTGCAAAAGGTAGAAGCTGGAGAAGGAACTATATAATCAACTTGGATAAGTATACTTTGATTTTATATTGGCACTAATAAAGCTGAACTAAAGACTGTTAAAGAGGAAATTTAATATCAACTTGATCTTTTTCTTGTTGGAAAATTGTGGTTTAAAAAGCTCTGAATAATAGAGAAGAAAAAAGAAAAGAGGGGGTGAAGACTTAGCATAATAAAGAGTGCCATCTCAGTTAAACTCAACTTGTTTTTCTTTTAAAAAACTCTTGTTTCTTGAAATTGCATGGAAATTGATACAATAAAGTAAGAACTTTGAAAAACTGAAACATTGTAACAGAATTAGGAAGATTCTGCCTTTGGATTAGTTGCTGATTCTGACATGAATTTGGCACTGGATTAGTGGAGACTTAAAAATGTGAGAGGAAGAAAACTTGACTGTTGGAAATAAACTTTAAAAATACTATTTGGATTAAATTGCGAATCAGAAAGTTGTAAAATGGTGATTTCTCTTCTGGCATTAAAAATGGAACTCAGAAAAATGAAAGAAACACTACAAGAACAAGGTGAATCGCTGGGTTTTGCTTTAAAATTTATTGAAAATGACAGCAGAATATGAACAACAAAGACAAAAGGCAGAAGAGGAGGTGGAGCAAATCATAGAAGAGACCATCTTTAGAGAACCAAAAAAGAAAGATGAAAAGAGTTGGAAATAAATATAGGAGATTTAAGAAATTAAATAAAAAGGGGAATATCCAAAAAATTAAAAAAGGGAAAAAGAGTCAGCAGAAATTCAAAGGGTGAAAGGAAGCTATAAATAGAAAGAGGGATAAAAACTGAAGTGAAAGAACAAAGGAGAAAAGACAGGGGGAAAGAAGGGACAAGAAAAAGGATTTGGAAACAAAGAAATATGGGAATTGTAAAAAAATCAGGAAATCCTTAATTGGACACAGAGATAATGAGTGATTATTATATAGAAAGGGGATTCTGCAAGGTATTGAGGGGTAATATAAATAAATTTATAGTTATGAAAGAGGGACATATAGACTGACAAGATGGAAAAACAGAATTGTTATTTTTTGGATAATGGAATCTAATGCTCTTCCTCTTTATGTAGAGAGATAATTGTAACAAATAATGGAATAAGTATATTAGATATATTGAAATATTTTTAAGATTGGAATGTTGGCTTTTTTGGTTTAAATATGAATGGAATAATTAATGGAATATGTGTATTAAATATATGGAAATAAATGAAATGATATAGGAGAGCTGAAATGGAATTAACTTTAGGGTTTAGGATTGTTTTACTGTTTGAATGAGTAGATTAATATGTCCTTTTTGGGGGGAATTTAATGAAATTTAAAAGGAGAAATATCATGCAGAATCTGATTTATATATGCTATGTAGTTTTAAAGGGATTATTAAGTTTAATGTTTTAGGTAATAATGTTAAATGTTTTAACAAGATTTAAAAGTTATGAATTTATAACTTAGAGGTGGCGCACTTATATTGAGATTTCAGGGGGAAACCAATTTATAGAAGAAGTGTCTTTTTTTAATTAGAATTTAAGATGAAATATACAAATGTGACAGTTAAAAGTACTAAAGTATAATGATTATGACATTATTATAAGTGAATTAAATAATGAGATAAATATTTGGAATAATACAATAAAATAGAAAATGTATAAAAGCACTGTTAAGATAAGGAATTGGATATAAAAATTGAATATGTAACCATGGTCATATTTGTATGTATATGTGAAACCTGTAATCATGCTGTTCACTAAAAAGAGACGTTAAAATATGGAAAACTGAATAAAACTTGTTTTTTAAAAAAGATATTTTGAATACTGAAAGGAAACTAAAAGTTAAACAAGAGCTTGAAGACCAGTGAATTGAATTATCATGGTGGCCTCAAGTGCAGATGCAATCTAAATATGGTAAAGATGCAAAAACGTATGGCTTTTATAAAGAACAGACAAACTTCGATCAGATATTGTTGAACTCCAATGAAAAACTGATTAAGAACCTATATAACTTTCTACTAAATTTGAAAATGGAAGATGAACAAGTAAAAGAAAGTGGTCAAAAAACTTTGGACATAATACAGAACTAGAGAAATGGCAAAATATATGGGAAAGAAATTATAAATTAACAATGGCAATGTTGTATAAAGAAAACATATAAAATGTTTTATAGATGGCACCTACCACTTGCTAGGTTAGCCAAAATGTTCAAAAATATGTCTCGTTAAATGTTGGAAAGGTAAGCAAAAATCTTACTATCTGTGAAGGACTTGTGTTAAAGCAAAAAAAATTGGGGAAAAATACACATGTGGTTAAAAAAGATATTTGGAAAACATGTAGATCTTAAACTTTTTTATTAGGTGTAATATCAGAAAAAATTGATAAACAAGTGTATATTTAATATTACATGTATTAACAGCAGCAAGGATTGTATTTGCTTAGCATGGAAAAATGAAGAAATATCACTAGATGATGATGATTAAGAAGATATTGGACTGTGCAGAAATGGATAGACATACATTCAAGATTAAAACAGAAAGAATATACTGAATAATATCAAACATGGAATTTATTTTATCAATGGCTGGAAAAAAGGGGTAAAGATTAGGAATATAATTTGTCTTGTTACTGTTAAGCAAACAAAATAACCCAGACAACACAGTGTTTATTAAGCACTAAATAAATGTAAAAGCAGAAAATTCATAAAACTTTAAACACACTCTCTTAATATTTATAGAATTATTATCATGTATGGCAACTGAAATGGGAAATCTGGTACTATCCAGGTAAAAGTGGAATGAGCCTTAAGGAAATTATACCCATATTATTACTGGCATCTGAGGTGATAAATTTGCTTAAGTGAAATCCATATAGGACAGGGATGTCAAATCCAAGGCCCATGATGTAGTCAGATCTGGCCTGCGTAGCTGTCCTGGAAACGGTAAGGGTCTAACCTGCATTGCTTCAGCCTGGTCCATCCCATCCTGGCAAGCGCACATGTGTGCAAGAGATGGCAGGCGCACACACGCATAGGCCCACCCATGCCATCCCAGCAGGCACATGTGAGCACAGGAGGCTGAGATGGGGTAGGCCGCGTCTATGCACGCATGTTCCTGCTGCCTCCTGTGCACATATGTGCCTGCTGGGATGGAATGGGCAGGACCAAAGCGATGCTGGCCAGCCCTTACTGATTCCAGGATGGCTGCCCTTACCAGCCTTTCAGGTGTGCATGGTGGGGGGAGGTGTCCAGCAGCAGGGACTCCGCAGCTGGCCCTCCAAGAAACAGGCGTGGCAGCAGTGGCACTGGCACCAGCAGCTGGCACGTGATGCGGACCACTGGATGAGACTGCTCCATCCTATGTGGCTGGGACAAGGGCAGGTGGCTACCCAGCACATTCAGCAGGCCGGATTGTGTACCTCTCCCCTGTGCCTCTGCCTTCGGCTACTGCTGCCGCTGTGGGCGAAGACCAGGTGAGGAGGGTGCAAGGCAGCTGCTGCTTACTTCATCCCATCTTTTGGCTTATAGTTGGAGAGTAGTCACCTCTGCTCCTTTCCTTGCCTCCCTCGTGGATCTTGCCCTGCGCAATGGAGCGCATTCCCCTCATGCATCTGACATATCTCAGCACCACTGATGCCACCAGAAGTTCACACAGGTCCGTTAGAGTTAGGGTTAGGGCAGCAGCTCCAGAGCATTTTGTAGTTCCTTCAGATGGAACCCTTGAGGCTGCTGTCCCTTCCCTGAACTGAAGGCAGCCTTCTATCTTGCAGCCCCCCACCACGCCACATCTCCATTCTGAGCTGAGGATTGCAGCCAAATTCCCCATTTGCCTGGGGTTCCCTGAAGGTGCAGCTCAGTGATAGTGGGGCTTCTCTTCGCATGAGCGGGCAAGTAGGGAGGGTGCTACCTGAACCAGTGCATGGGGATCAAAGGCTGTCTTCCTCCAGCCTTGGGACAGACACGACTTCCTACACCGCCCCATGCTTCAGGGAAGCTCGGCCAGGTGCCATGCCCTCCCTGCTTCCTGCAGGTTCTGCTGGCAAAGTGCCCCTCTTGTGCACCCGCCACTGCAGTTGGGTGCATGAGGGGAAAATACTCCACATACAGGCCAAGGGCAAGACCTTTGAGATTGGCAAAGGATGTCATGAACAATCAAAATAATTTCTTTAGGTATGTTCAAAATAAAAGGAAAAGTATCAAAGTTGACTCAGCCTTCCATCCTTCCAAGGTTGGTAAAAATGGGACCCAGATTCTGACTTTGTAAAACTGCTTAGAGAGGGCTATAAAGCACTGTGAAGTGGCATATAAGTCTAAGTGCTATTGCTATCACTACTGAATAAAGATACAGCTAGTCCTTGATTAACAATAGTATTTGGGACTGGAAATTCTATCACTGAGCAGTGCTATCTTAAAGTGTAACATTATCATTTTTTAGAGATGGCAATCCCTGCAGTCTCCATTGCTATCAATAAGCAAGGACTGCATGGGTAAACATAGGTAGTCCTCAACTTACAATCACAATTGAGCCCAAAATTTCTGTTGCTAAGCAAGACAGTTAAGTGAATATTGCTCCATTATATGACTTTTCTTGCCACAGTTGTTAAATGAATCACTGAAGTTCCATGGATGCCATGGGTTGGCACTATAGAATATGGGCAGGCAAATGCTATGAATGAGTACTATGGAGAACAAGATCCCCATGCTGCCTGGAGAGAAAGCATTGGCTTGTGGCTTCCTGCCTATCTTCCTGCTGATTTTGCAAGGAAGGGAAGGTCACAGATGGAAATCCTATGATCACAAAATGCTAAAATTGCAAGCTGGTTGCTAAGCACTTAAATTGTGAACATGTAATTATGGAGACATTGCAATGGCCACATTCAGTTACATTGTTGAATGGTCATTAAATGAGTGGTTATAATCTGAAGAGTACTTGTAGCAAAATGTTATGAAATAATAGCAGTTGGATTTATTCTGATGCATCTTTCTGATCATCTAAAGCTGGAAAATAATGTTTTGCTTAAAAGCTGGGCTACCCATCTCTGGCAGGTTAAACTCTCAAGGATGGTTTAATTTGTTTTCCTGTATACTGCAATGGATTGGAGTTGCTGATCTTTATGATCCTTTCCAACTCCACCATTCTGATTCCAGCTCTCTCAGCCCTAGGAAGCCGATAACAATAAACCACATCTGAAAAACCTTGCCAGGAAAACTGTAAGATCTCAGTTAATCTTAGAGAGGGATATAATCAATATCACATGAAGTTTTAAAATGCTTTGGTCAGGCCACACTTGGAATACTGCATCCAGTTTTGGTTGCCACAATGTAAAAAAGATGTTGAGACTCTAGAAAGAATGCAGAGAAGAGCAACAAAGATGATTAGGGGACTGGGCGTTAAAAAAGATAAAGAATGATTGCTGGAATTGAGTATGTCTAGTTTGATGAAAAGAACTAAGGGTGACATTACAGCAGTGTTCCAATATCTCTGGGGCTGCCACAAAGAAGAGGGCGTCAAACTATTCTCCAAAGCACCTGAGGGCAGGACAAGAAGCAATGGGTGGAAAGAATGACATGGCCATAGGTTATAGGTCACTCAATCAAGCAGAAAAAATAGATGACATTTTTTGCCAACCAACTAACAAACATATACAGGAAACACACCACAATAGTAATGGGGGACTTCAATTATTCTGATATCAATTGGAAAACTAATTCTTCACCAAGTGGGAAATCAAATAGGTCCTAACCAACCTAGCTGACAACTTTGTTGTCCAAAAGGTAGATGAGGGAACTAGAGGGACAGCCATACTGGACTTAATTCTTATAGAGACAAGTAGTGATAGAGGGAATTGAAACTGAAGGAACCTTGGGTGAGAGTGACCATGTCATACTAGAATTCAACATAACACAAACACAAGCAATAGAACATAATGACACCAGTGTCAGGCTACAGAACTTTTTCCCATTCAATTAACAAGAATGAACTTCCGAAAACCAAATGTATCAAAAGGAATCCTTTATTGAGATGAGACAATTCATGTAGGAGTTCAAAGCAGAGTCTAATGTCTCTCAGGCAAACCAGGATAGATAAGGGAATTTAGAACCCCTCCCCTTCTCTCAATGTGTATTTAGTGAAACAAAAGCTAGTATGTTTATTCCCCCTCCCACCTCTTCTGAAGGAACGATCTTTTTCGCAGTTTCCCAAGCATACATCTCACAGTGGAATTTTTATGGTTTTTCATCTCCTGGCTGAGTGCCTTTCAGAAGTGATAGGTTCCGGCCATCTGGGATTCCTCTCTCCATTGTATCATGTGTGGGTTATACAAATTCGATATAAGATTGAATGTATTCAGGTTACATCAAGAAAGAATTTCTTCATCAGTCTCCCCCCCTTTTCTTCTTCCACTGAAGAAATGACAGATACACGGATCTGACATCCAGAGTCTTAGATTTTAAAAGAGCTGATTTTAATAAACTCAGAGAGAACTTGGGAAAGATTCCATGGATGAAAATCCTCAAGGGAAAAACAACTCAAGAATCTTGGGAAACTCTGAAAAGTACGATCATAAAAGGCCAAACCAACACAATACAACTGAGAAAGAAAAACAAGAAATCCAAGAAGAAACCAGCAGGGCTGCACAAAGATCTCTCTGACAAATTGAAAGACAAAAAGAACAAGTACAAAAAAATGGAAAGAGGGACACACAACTAAGGCAGAATATCAGCAGATAGTCAGAATCTGCAAAGACCGGAAAGTAAAGGCTCAGAATGAACAGAGACTTGCAACAAAAGTCAAAGATAATAAAAAAGTTTCTTCCAACATATAAATAACAAGAAAAAAATCAAGGAAGCAGTTGGTCCACCAAGGAGAGAAGACAGCAAGGAAGTAACAGGCAACAGAGAGAAAGCAGAGCTGCTCAACTCATTCTTTGCATCAGTCTTCACACAAAAACAAACTATAGCTCAACCCACCAAAAACATAACTGTAATAAACAGATCACAAATAAAAGTTAAAATAAGCAAAAGAAATAGTAAGAGAACACCTGTCTGATCTTGATGAACAAAAATCACTAGAGCCTGATGGATTACATCCCCGAGTTTTAAAGGAGCTGGCAGAGGTCAGAACCACTGAACCATGTCTTTAAAAAATCCTGGAGCACCAGTTGGAATACTATGAAGCACATCCAGAGAAGCAAATGGCATTGTTTTTTTTAGATGCACAGAAAGCATTTGATAATGTAAATTGGCAGTTTATGTTGGCACAAATAGAAGAGATGGGTTTTTGGGAAAGGTTTGTCAAAACAATTGGGGCAATATATTATAAACAATCAGCAAAAGTAATGGTAAATGGGGACTTGACTGGCAATATTAAGAAAGGAACTAGACAAGGATTCTCCGTTGCCATTGTTATTTGTACTGACTTTGGAAGTATTAAACAGAAACATTAAAAAAAACAAGGAAATAAATAATTAAACCATCAATAGCCATTAAAAAGGAAGAACAGGCACAGGAGGAAGTAGAAGAACAGGCACAGGAGGAGGTTGAAGAACAGGAGCAGGTGGAACAGGAGTCCACCAGTAAGCCCTGTATTACCGAGACGTTCAACCCAAGTAACACGACCACCTGATAGATATCAGGCAAGTGTTGTATGCCAAGTGAATACAGTTCCTGGTAACTATAATGAATTGAAACTGTATCCTGCTAAGGATCAAGCTGCTTGGCAGGAAGCAATAGATAAGGAACTGAAATCCTTACAAAGGTTGAAGTCATATGAAAATGTCAGGTTACCATCAGGTAAACATGCCATAGGATGTAAATGGATTTAGAAACTTAAGACAGGAGTGGATGGGACTGTTACCCATAAAGCCAGGTTAGTAGCACAAGGGTTCAATCAGACAGCAAACGACTATGATGAGGTGTTTACACCTAGTCTGAAGGCTACGAGCAGCATTAGTATGGGCAGCTAAGGAGAAATACATTATAAACCATTTAGATGTAGAGATGACATATCTGCATGCAGAGATGCAACACACTATATGTTTAAAGAAACCTTTAGGTATCAAAAATGATAATACAACTGATTGCTGGAGATTGAAAAAGAGTCTTTATGGCTTGAAGCAATCAGGATATGAGTGGAACCAGTGTATAGTTAAGGAATTAGCTAAGAGGTTTTGTAGCTGGCATGGCTGATCCATGTTTATTTAAAAAGGAAAGTGATGGTGTAGTTTCATTGTTGCTATTGTTTACTGATGACACAGCGTTATTCATCAAAACTGAACAAGAAGCTACTGAGATCATTTCACTGTTAGAAAAGAAATTTAAGATAAGAGTTAGGTGAAATTAAACAATATCTTGGTTTAAAGATAGATAAAACTAGGGGAGGATACAAAATCTCACAGGCAGATAAAATTAATCAATTATTAAAGAATTTTAAAATGGAACTTTGTAAACCAGCTAAAACACCGATGAGCCAGGAGTTTAGTCTCAGTGATGTACAAAGTCCTGTTTTTGATAAGACATTTATCAGTCCTTGATTGGTAGCTTATCTTATCTCAGTAATTGGTTGAGGCCAGATATAGCATACAGTGTTAACCAATTAGCGAGGTTTAATGCTGAGCCAACTGAAAGGCACTGGCAAGCTAAGCGTGTGTTAAGATATCTAAAACAAACAATGCATTATGCATTATATTTGGAGCCTAAGGATGAACTAAGTTTAACTGCATATGCTGATGGAAGTTTTGCTATAGACATAAATACACGTAAATCTACATCAGGTACTATTGTATTATTAGGAAAGGGGTTGATTGGATGGAGGTCTATCTGACAGAAACATCTAAGTTTGTCAACAATGGAAGCTGAATTCTCATGTTTGTCTCTATTATGTACAAATGTAGTTTGTTATAAGCAACTATTGATTGATATGGGAATTGATGTAACAGATTCTATTGTTGTTTATGAAGACAACCAATCAGCAATACAGATGGCTTCCAATCTTGCTGTAAAGACAAGATCAAAACACACAGATCTAAGATATTTTAATGTGAGACAATGCGTACAAAGTAAAATAATTAAACTGGAGTACTGCATGTCAGAGAATAACATTTCAAATCATTTTACAAAAGCCCAAGGCTCTGTGAAACATAAGGCTTGCTGTGAAGGATATGGACTTAAACTGTAAGGTGTAATATATTGTCCTACCCAAAGGGGAGAATGTTAGGAATTGCTAGTCACCTAACAGTTGGGTTGGAAATATATAAACCAGGATAGACATTTAATACTGTTTCTTTAAGAGAATGCTAAAATTGTAATTGGGTGTGGTTCCTCAAACGGCCATAAGATGGAGCCAGAAACCTGGGTTGTTAGTCTCAGAAGAGAGTCCCAGTGAAGTGAGTGAGTCTCTGTTTCCTTCTGTTGGAGAGAGTTGCCGTAATGACTGTTACTGATCGTTGATGTAAGTCTGTTACTGAACTGTTTTTTGATACTGGACTTTGATATTTGGATTATCCCTGAACTGAACACCTACATTTTACGATTCAGTGTATCTGTGTGCTGATCGTTTGTTATTCAACATCACTCTCACTACGTTTCCCTGTGTGCACTCATTCTCCTAAAGGAGAATTACCTTAAAAAGGATAATTACTGTAGACTAAAACAACAGATTGTGACAGACTTAGAAAAATGGAAAAATTTACAACTATCTTTGATAGGGACAATATCGACAATTAAGATGAAGAATACTATATTTATTCCAGACAATTCCAATAAAGTTGGGGAAAGAATATTTTGAGGATTTAAATAAAATACATTGAAATACATATGGCAGGGGGAAAACAAGGATTAAATTGTTATAAAATGCCAGAACGAGAGGAGGTTTTGGATTACCCAATTGGGTAATCAGGCTGTAGTACTGATGTGGTTGAAAGAATGGATTGTTTTAAGAAATACTAGGCACGATTTGCAATTGGGTTGGTGTAAGAAAAATAAGGCACATGGCTATTTCCAGAAACACTATGTATGAGATGCTTTATTGTCAATACGGGAGAAAATAAGGGAACAACATTATTTAAAAATACCAGTCTAGTTATCAATAATGGAGGCATTCGTATATCCAAATGTTTTTAAAATGGGACATATTGTTAGATACAATGATGTTTTAAATGAAAGAGGTGAACTAAAAAAAACCCCAAGAATTAGATGAACAAGGGGATGAACATGAAGTGGTGTTCATATATGCAAATACATTCTATATATGAAAAAGATGTTAAGATAGATGGTTTTACAAAGAATTGACTGAATTAGATAAAATTTTAACAGGTACTGAAGAGAAGATGATTTAAAAACTATGGTTATTTATTAGGAGTGAAATTTGAAGAACAACAAAAGGAAATAATTGCCTGGGGGAAAAATTTTGGATATGGGATAGATTTGAATAAATGGCAGAAATTATGGGATAGAAATTATAAATTAACAATGTCAACAGCCTATAAACAGAATTTGTATAAGATGTTTTATAGGTGGCATCTTTCCCGGCAAGACTGGCAAAGATGTTTAAAGAGACAAATCAGTGAAATGTTGGAAGTGTTATCAGATACCTGGATCATATTACCATATGTGGTAGACATGCGCAGAAGCTAAAATATATTGGACTAAAATACACACATAGTTGGAAAAGATGATCAGACAACATATAGACTTAAAGCTGAGATATTTTTATTGGGGATTTTGCCTGAAAACTATAGCAAAGAAATAACATATTTGATTATTAACAGCAGAATCGTATTTGCTCAAAATTGGAAAAATGAGAAAATTCTGATGGAAGAGGAAGTGATTAAGAAAATAATGGAATATGCAGGAATGAGTAGGTTAACATTAGCAATTAGAGAGCAAGAAGAAAGGGAGTATTATAAAATTTGGGATTTATTTTATGGATAATTAGAAAGTAAAGTAAGAAGGACTTCCGGTGACAACATTTTGGTGTTGCAGAGCAAAGAGGACTAGCTCCATCCTTTAACTCTGATCTTTCAGCGATTGGGGACCATTCGAAGGCGCAGGAAGCTTGGAGAGCAATGCTAATTGCTCAAGGGTGCAGCGGGCAAGGAGGCAGCCTCCCGCTGCACTGAAGGACTTCCCTCGATCCCAGAGTGGAGAGTGTCCTGCCTTGTCATTTTGACATGGCGGACTCGAAACCATGAGTAGTCACAACTGAAGAGGAAGAAACAACTGTAAAGAATGGACTATGACATTCTAGAAAAAAATCCCATATCACAGCACATTGGATTGAATTGTTAAAGTAAGTAATTTCCAGAGACTTTTGGCAAAGGAGGAAGCTCCAAAGGGATGGTTTTAACCCCGAAAAGCGGGGACCTGAATGAAAGAGCTGTAATTCAAAGAACTTAAAGCCAGGGGGAAAAAAACAGAAGATCTTGGATAAAGAAGTGTTGGAGAGGGGTGTGACAGGAAAAAATAAGAAATGAAAGACTATGACGGTGAAAATTGAAGAAAGAGTATAGAAAACTTTAAAATTGAGAGAGAGGAAAGGGAGAATCCTGCAAACTGGCTTGACTGGCACTGAAAACAACGAAGTATCGGCTGAACGGAGCGAATAGAGAGAAATCAGAAGTTTGAAGAAGAAAGAAAGAAGAGAGCTCCAGAGGTGACTGTGGATTTGTTAGAAAAAAGCCCCGGGAATGGAGGAGAGGAACTGGGTATCTTTGGCGGCTTAGAGAACAAAGCAACTTAAGAAGACCTGGGAAAACTGTGAACGACTGGAGGAACAAATTGTAGAATCACAGAACCTAATAACTGAACAAGCAGGAGAATTATAGAAAATCCGAAATTAACAATGAAAGGAAATTGGACTATTAGCTGAGACAGAACTGGAAAAAAACACTCTAAAATCAAATAACTTTATATTAATTGGAGACTAAGCTTATTAGAGAAATAACTGTAAAGTAACTGATTCGATATATTAAATGTTTTGAAATATTGAATATAATATTTATATATAACTTTATTTATATTAATTTTAAGGATTGAAATACTTTTAGGGAAGAATTAAAATGCAGATGTTTTATTATATTTATAGGGTTAATCCATTAGTTTATATTAATTTATATTTATATTGAATGCCAAATATTAATTGCAGTTATGCATATGTTGAAACTAAACCCATGCAAGACTGAATGGCTCTGGGTCTGGGGTTCGTTGGTTCAGGAAGAATTACCACCTTTAGTGTTGGTTGGGGTGGCGCTACCCCAAACAGATGTGCGTATCTGGGGTTCTCCTGGACTCACAAGTCCTGTTCGAAGAGCAGGTGGCGGTCGTGGCCAGGAGGGCCTTTGCGCAACTGTGGGTTGTGCACCAGTTCCCCCCCTTCCTGGATCAGCGGTCCCTACTCACAGTCACTCATGCCCTGGTCACTTCCCATCTTGATTATTGCAATGCAGTCTACATGGGGCTGCCCTTGAACAGAATCCGGAATTTCCAGTTGATGAAAAATGAAGCGACCTGCATGGTTTTATGCAGACCCCGATGTGCACACGTATCACCTCTCCTGCAGGAGCTGCATTGGCTGCCAATTTGCTTCTGGGTGCAATTCAAGATGCAGGTTGTCACCTTTAAAGCCCTTCATGGCTTGGGTCTGGGTTATTTGAGGAAACATCTCTTGTCAGTGACATCTACCCGACCCATTAGAGCGAGGAGGCAGGGAATGCTGCGGGTCCCACCCCTGAGAGAGATACATCTGGTGGGACCTAGAAGAAGGGCCTTCTCTGTGGTGGCTCCATCTCTCTGGAACATCATTCTCCCAGAGATTAGAATGGCCCCCTCATTAATACTATTCCGAAAGGCACTGAAGATCTGGTTTTGCCAGCGGGCCTGGGAAACCCAGAAAGGGATGGAACCCATCAAATGGCTAGTGTGACCCGCTGTTGTCGAGGTGGGGGGGGTAGGAGTTGGTTTTTTGTTTTGTTTTGGTTTTTTGTTTTCCCAAATTTTGTTCTATTGTACTTTACTAATTTATTTGATTCTTTTTGTTAGTTCTTATTGTTTTTATTTTTATTTTCTGTTTTAAATATGATTTTACATTGTGTAAACCGCCTTGAGTCGCCATGGGTGAATAGGTAGCAATGTAAATCAAATAAATAAATATGTACTATAGGATATATATATATATGTATGTATGTATGTATGTATGTATGTATGAATGTATATACCGTGTTTCTCCAACAATGCGACCTCCACCAATAGGAAGGCTCAGCATGGTTTATAGGCATGAGGTGAAATTAAGCCCTGCCCCCAAAATTTAGGCCTATTAAAACCAAGCATTTCCCTGCCATTTCTCACATCATCCGTTAGAACAACACGAGGTGAAGAGAAATGGGGGGGAAGGGGAGAGAGAAAACTTGCCTTTAGGAGCGCCCTGCAGGTAGCCTAGGCTAGAATACCCCAATCTACCGATAGAACATCAGAACTATATAAACAATATTCTATTTCTATATATCTTATTCAATGTTTCAATAATTAATTTCCATTCGTGAACACTCTAACAAATATGATATGACATACAATATACAGTATAATATAATTGATGCTTAATATGCCGTTAACATAGGTATTATTCTAAATATATAAATCCTAATTATACTGCCGTGTTTCTCACTAAATAAGGCCGGGCCTTATTTTTTTTTAATCCTCCCAAAAATGGCGAGGCTGTCTTTTCGGGGGTGACATAATTTCCTTCCCCACCTAAAGCGGCCCATATGCACTCTCCTCACTGCGAGGCCACTTCTATTGGCTGACGAAAGCTCCCCGAAGGCAGAGTCCTCAGCCGCTTCAGGGCGAGGTGTGGCTGACCATGTTCCCTCGCCATTAGGCAGTCTCTTTTGGGCGATGGAAGCTCCCCAAGTGCAGTCACCAGCCACTTCAATCGGCTGGTAGAAGCGGCCTCGGGGCGAGCGCACACACAGTCCCCTCGCCGCAAGGCCATTTTTATCAGCCGACGAAAGCTCCCCGAAGGCAGAGTCCCCAGCCGCTTCAGGGCATGGCATGGCTGCCTGTGTCCCCTCACCTTTAGGCAGTCTCTTTTGGGCGATGGAAGCTCCCCAAGCGCAGTCACCAGCCACTTCAATCGACCAGTAGAAGCGGCCTTGCGGCGAAGGGAGTGTGCATGTGCGCTCGCCCCGAGGCCACTTCTACCAGTCGATTGAAGTAGCTGGTGACTGCACTTGGGGAGCTTCCATCGCCCAAAAGAGACTGCCTAATGGCGAGGGGACATGGGCAGCCACGCCTCGCCCTGAAGCGGCTGGGGACTCTGCCTTCAGGGAGCTTTCGTCGGCTTATAGAAACAGCCTCGCGGTGAGGGGAGTGCATATGGGCCGCTCTAGGTGGGGGAGGAAATTATGTCACCCCCGAAAAGACAGCCTAGCCATTTTTTCGGGGGTCAAAAAAAAATAAGGCCCGGCCTTATTTAGTGAGAAACATGGCAGTATAATTAGGATTTATATATTTAGAATAATACCTATGTTAACGGCATATTAAGCATCAATTATATTATACTGTATATTGTATGTCATATCATATTTGTTAGAGTGTACACAAATGGAAATTAATTATTGAAACATTGAATAAGATATATAGAAATAGAATATTGTTTATATAGTTCTATTATATATTACTCTGAAATAGAAATTGGTCTTTTGAGAGATAGATAGTGAGTAATATAACATTGATAACACAAAAAGAAACAGAAACAGAATACCAGTGATTTAATACAATCTAATATATTGGATATTAAAGACACAAGAAGGAATGATAAGATTTAATATTACTAATTATAAATGATTATATGATAATTTGGGAAAGCATTTATAAAATTCTAGGAGAGCAAAAAACATTCTGAAAGGAATGGCTAGCATAACGACAACCACTTTGAGGGCAGGGAAGAAAACATCCTCAAACCCATCAGTAATGACAGCATTTCCATCAACCCAGAGATCAATAGATGGTATGCTAAATGCAGAAAAATCAAATCAACCCAAAATACATCAACAATGCAATGGAAAAAGAACTAAAACTATTGTCAATAAATGTAAATGGGTTAAATGCTGTAATCAAGAGAAAACAAATACTGTCAAAACTGGTTAAGCAAAACATAGATATTGTATGCCTCCAAGAGGTACATATCAAGAATCAAGATAAAAAATACTTAGAATTCAATAATCTGGGGAAACTCCATACTGCATTGGAGGGGGGGGTGATGTTATACATTAGGGAAGAAATAGAAGCAAAGCAAATTTACGCAGACATCAAAGGAAGAATATTAATATTAGAAATAAAGATAGGACAAAGACAGATGTTACTAGTAAATATTTACACAATTAATAAAAACCAAAAAGAATTTTACAAATACTCCATGAAAAAATAGTTGATAGGTCAAAAAGATATATGCATAGTCGGAGACTATAATGGAATAGTAGAGACTACAAAAGACTATGTCTGTGATAATACAATTTTTTAAAAAAGGAATATACTACCACAAACATTTTTTTATAAGTCAGAGGAATTGAATCTAATTGATGTATGGAGAACATTAAATCCCACAGAACAAAAGTTTACATTTTACTCGAACCCACATAAATCATACTCAAGGATTGACATGGTAGGGACAAATATTGATTTAAGTAAAGAAATAGAGAAAATTGAAATTCCCCCAAACACCTGGGCTAACCACAACCCCATTAAAGTAAGTTGGAGAGGTCAGAAAAAGAAAAGAAAAAGATGGACATTGAACCCCCGGATACTATTAGAAGAAGAATTTATCCAAAAATTTACCCCTTTTAAAAAGTCTCAAACAAATTGACACTATTTTTCGATATAAACAAAAAATATATAATTGCAAACCCTATGGGATACGATGAAAGCATACACCAGGGGGATAATAATATGGCAAAAAGGAAGGAGAAATGGGGGAAACAAAATACATTACAACTAGAAATTGGAGATCTAGATCAAATGCAAAAAAATCCAGGGAGAGATCAAATTAAAGAACAATTGAATTTGGCCAAACACAAATTAAATATATTACAACAGGAAGACATTGCAAGGGATCTTAAATTTATGAAGCAAAATTATTTTGAAAATGCAAACAAGCCATGGAGATGGCTGGCCTATACATTGAAAAAAGAATAATATACCAGCTTCAAGATGAATTAGGAATATTACAAAATAATGAAGAAGAGAAGAAAAGTATTGCACTAACATACTTTGAAGATCTCTATAATCAAACAATAATAGCAACAAAGAATATAGATCAGTATTTAAAAAAAGATAGTATGTCACTAATTGAGGAAGAAAAAAGGAATATATTAAATAGAAAAATTACATTAATAGAAGGAAGCAATCCAAAAACAAAAGGCAAATAAGACCCCGGGGCCAGATGGTTTACCAGGAGAATTATATCAAACATTAGGGGAATCATTGAAACCAGTACTACTGGAGGTATGCAACAAGGCTTTGTTAAATGCAAAAATACCTGAATCATGGAGGGACTCATACATTACCTTGATTTCGAAAGAAGGTACCAATGTTAATCAAGTCAAAAATTATACACCAATCTTCTCTTGAATGCCAACTACAAAATTTTTATGAGTATTATGGCAGGAAGGACAAAGAAGATTTTAAATGAGATTATACATAATGATCAAAATGGATTTCTGCAGCAAAGATACAGAGATAATGTTAGAATAGTAATGAATATATTAGAATATTACAAAATGCAACCAGGAAAACAAGTGGCCCTTGTTTTTCTGGATGCACAAAAAGCATTCGATAATTTAAATTGGGAATTTATCAGATTAGGGAAATGAAATTTGGAGATAGATTTGAAAAATTAATAGAAACAGTTTATTCTTCCCAAAGGGCCAATGTAAAAATAAACGGAGATATAATGAAGGCATTTAGAATAACAAAAGGAGTTTGCCAGTGGGCATCATTGACAATGGGCATCATTGTCACCTCTGCTCTTTATTTTGACATTAGAGACACTATTAATAAAAATTAGGAAAAACTCAGAAATACAGGGAACAAAAATTTAAAAAGAGGAGTATAAATTACAAGCATTTGCAGATGATTTGGGTTTTTTTAAATTGAGGAGCCACTAGAATCAGGTCCAATTCTGATAGATGAATTAGAAAAATATGGAGAGGTCTCAGGAGTCAACATTAACAGAGACAAAACCAAAATGCTAGTGAAAAACATAACATCTAAAAATAAAAAGGAGTTAGAAAACGTAATGGGACTACAAATTACCAAAAAAATTAAATATCTAGGAATATGGTTAATGGCAAAATGCTCCTCAATAAAAGAAAACAATTATATGAAATTACTTAATCAAATTAAAAAATATTTGGGAAAATGGGGGACTATTAGGAAAAATAGCAACTATAAAAATGAATGTTTTGCCAAAGCTTTTATATTTATTTCAAACAACCCCAACAAAATTAGATAAGATTTTTTTAGAGAATTAAACAGAACAATCACAAAATTAGTTTGGGCAGGTAAGAAAGCGTGAATAAAGCTAAAAGATTTACAGGATAGTAAGAGCAGAGGTGGCGTTGGGCTCCCAGATTGGGAACTATACCATAAGGCCGCAATACTTGTATGGATACGAGATTGGATTAATCTAAGAAACAAAAGAATATTAACCATAGAAGGGCATGATATACAAAGAGGGTGCAGATAGATTGAGGAAAAAATTCCACAGCCGACATCCTGATGCCTTCCTGTGGGATAAAGAAAGCAAACCGTATCTATACTTCTATAGACATAAAATAAGAGATGTGCTGATACAATCATGGAGACAAATAAAGAATAAATATTTGAAAATTCCAAACTGGGTATCTCCCTTGGAAGCAGTAATCCACCCTAATATAACAGAGGTTAAGAAAATGGCCAGGTATAGGAAATTTTATATAAACAAGAGAATCTAAAGAATAGACAGAAATTGGAAGAACAGGGAATAAAATTGGACTGGTGGACTTATATGCAAATACAAACAAGATACAGAAAAGACAGTGAGGAATTTGGAATAGACAATGAATTACAAAAACTAGATAAAATTTTGATTGGCCCAGATGAGAAATTATTATCAAAGATATATAAACATTTATTAGAATTTGACAGAGCAGAAGAAATTGTCAAAGGAACAATGAATGCATGGGGCAGAAATTTTGGACATACTATTGATTTGGAAGAGTGGGAAAAGATTTGGAATATGAATTAAAAAATAACAAAATTGGCAGCTTATGCGGAAAATCAACATAAAATGTTCTATCGTTGGTATATGGCACCTTCAAGATTGGCTAAGATCTATCCAAATTTAAAACCAAATTGCTGGAAGTGTGGATAACAACAAGGTACCTTCTTTCATTCTTGGTGGACATGCCCTGAAGCGAAAAATATTGGAAAGTGATTCAACTGTGGTTAACTGAAAACAAAAATGATTTTGTCCTGGAATTATTCCTCTTAGGAATAATAAAAAGAAACTCTAACAGAAAGATAAAATATCTTATATTACATGTATTAACAGCAAGAATTTCCTTTGCCCAGTACTGGAAGATATATTCCACACCACCTGAAGGTTTAATAATTAAAAAGTCTTTGAGTGCATGGAAATGGATAAATTAACTATGGAACTAAAAGAGAAAGCAAACACAGAATACAATGCAATATGGGAAACATGGTATATCTGGATTGACAATAGACATAAGAATAGAAAATGTACATAATGTACATAATAGATATGAGGGTATGGAAGTAGTGTGTATTGAAAATTTGGATAGGACACATAAATATGTGTGTGTGTGTATGTATATGTATATGTGTGTATATATATATATATATATATGTATATATGTCACAGCACTGTTTAATAAGTAATGGTACTATGTATAAATGAAAAAACCCAATAAAGCATTAAAAAAAGTAGAGTAAGAAATTAAAGGATATTGTAATAATGATATACTGTAATAGATCATTCTGAATAAATTATAATATGAATATAATCTAGTAAGAGTTGGGATTTGCTTTCAAGGATAGCTGGAAGCCGAAATTAAAAAACCTAATGACATTGTAATAATGATATACTATAAATAATATTGAATAGAATATAATATGAATGTAAATTTAACAAGAAATGTATACAAATATTATTATGTGCACAAGATATATGTACCCAGCTGACACACTGTATAACTGAAAGAAGGTTTTGTTTGTTTTGTTAAAAAATAAAAAAACTTTTAAAAAAATCCTGGAGCACTGGAGAACTACCAGAGGACTGGAAAAGAGCTGATGTGGTTCCCATCTTGAAAAAAAGAAAAAAAAAACAGACCCAGGCAACTACAGACCAATCAGTCTAACATCAATACCTGAAAAGATACTGGAAAAGATAATAAAAAAACAGATCTGTCAACATCTAGAAATAAGTAAAGTAATAACTAGCAGTCAGCATGGGTTTGTTAAAACAAACCATGTCAAACCAATCTTATTTCATTCTTCAACATAGCGACTAAATTAGTAGACCAGCAAAATACTCTGGACATAATATACTTAGATTTCAGCAAGGCAGTCAACAAAGTAGACCACAACCTACTTCTTGGTAAACTAGAAAAAAGTGGGATAGATAGCACCACCTGATGGATTCGCAACGGGCTGACAAACCGTACTCAACAAGTAGTCCTTAATAGGTCTACATGGAGGGAAGTAAGCAGTGGGGTGCCACAAGGTTCCATCTTAGGCCCAGTACTGTTCAATATCTTCATAAACAACTTAGATGAGTGAATAGAAGGGGAACTTACCAAATTTGCAGATGATACTAAGTTGGCAGGAATAGCTAACACCCTAGAAAATAGGCTCAATACCCATCTGGATCTTGATAGACTTAAACACATCTAACAAAATGAAATTCAATGTAGAGAAAAGTAAAATCCTACACTTAGGCAAGAAAAACCAAAAGTACACATATAGACTGGATGAAACCAGGCTTAATAGCAGTAACTGTGAGAGGGATCTTGGAGCACTAAGACTAGCTGGTTAGCTTGTTGTCCACTAACCAGCTAAATATGAGCCAGCAGTGTGCAGCAGCAGCCAAAAAAGCTAATGAGATCTTAAGTTGCATTAACAGAGGGATACAATCAATAGTAAGGTACTAATACCATTCTTATAAAGCCTTAGTAAGACCACATCTAGAGTACTGCATCCAGTTTTGGTCACCAAACTATAAAAAAGATGTTGGGACTCTAGAAAAAGTACAGAGAAGAGCAACCAGGATGATTAGGGGACTGGAGACTAAAACATATGAAGAACGGTTACAAGAACTGGGCATGGCTAGTCTAGTGAAGAGAAGGACCAAGGGAGACATCATAGCAGTGTTGAGGTGCTGCCACACAGAGGAAGGGGTCAAGCTATTTTCTAAAGCATCTGAAGGCCACACAAGGAATAATGGATGGAAACTGAACAAGGAGAGATTTAACCTGGAAATAAGGAGAAACTTTCTGACGGTGAGAACAATCAACCCATGGAACAGCTTGCCCTTGGAAGTTGGGGAACGCCATCACTTGAGACTTTCAAGAACAGATTAGACTCCCATCTGTCAGAAATGGTGTAGGGTCTCCTGCTTGAGCAGGAGGTTGGACTAGATGACCTACAAGGTCCCTTCATTATCTGTTTATCTGTTAACTAATCAAGGAGAGAAGCAACCTAGAACTAAGGAGAAATTTCCTGACAGTTAGAACAATTAATCAATGGAACAACTTGCCTCCAGAAGTTGTAAATGCTCCAACATTGGAAGTTTTTAAGAAGAGATTGGATAACAGTTTGTCTGTTACCTGGAATTTCAGAGGAAAAAGAGAAACATTTCCACTGAGTACATGTGTGATTGTCCAAAATAAATTCTCCTGTATTACAAAATAGTTTCCTTCAAGATGTCTAATTGCAGCCTCTTATAAGCTATTGATCAAAGCAAGGAGGGGAAAGAAAAAAAAAGTGACTATAAACAAATAGATTTGAAAAAAAGTTAAGGACAACTAGATTTTGGGAGAAAATATAGCAGGCTAAGATTTAAACTTGAGATTAAATATATTATATATCTGTAACTATGAGACCGGTGGGAAAGATTATTTTACTATCTGAGATACAGCATCATCAATATGAAAATTATGCCAAGTTGAGAATATTCACCCATCTTCCATTAGTTGTCATTTATGCCTGTCCCTGGAATAAGAGGCACATCCCAAATTGACCAATATACAGTAACATACTTGGTGAAACTGTAATGCCTATGTACTAACTCCAGCATCCAAATGACTTGTAACACTAATACTTTGGAAGTTATATTTGCTAACTATTTGTTTCATGATGTTAGTAATAACTTATGGAATACAACATGGAATCTGGATATTTGTAGGATCATTTATTCCAAAGCACTATCTGTTCACCCAAATTGTGCTGGGAGAGGAACTATGCTAACAATTCCATATATGAGCCATCCAGGAAAAAGATACACATATCCATTATTATTGAGAAATGAGGGGGAAAGAAGGTAATAAATGACTAGAAAAGAACAAATACAATGATTGTAATAGAAATTACAAACTAAATTCTCTAAGAAAGGTCTAATAAGATCAAGAGAGACACACACTGCCTTACAAGGTTCAGACAGAAGTCATTGCCAAGGAGATCAATGCCATTTCCATCCCATTACTGGATTTGAATTACAGGAATCCAGATGATGCATTTTTTCTAGGAGCTTATGTAGCTGGGCTGCCACTACCTTCTAAATGACTTTCTTTAAAAAGAGAAGGTTGGAGACAAAATAAAAAATTGTCAAAAATATGAGTCAAAGTGGAGGGGTGGGGTTCTTTAAGAGATGACACACAACATTGTTTTAAAACAGACTGTGCCACAGGACATTTTTTTTCTCAAAGTAAGTGCTTACAGTTTCCCTAATCTAGCCACTCAGTCTACCTACATAACTATCTGAAGAAGCCAGGAAGATCAATTCCACAGGATATAGAGTTCTTACTATCAGATCTCTACGGAGATTCTCAGTTATCCAGGTAATGGTTGTCCCAAAGGTGCTTTTTCAAGAGGCAACTAGACTTTCTGGTTTTTCTTTGAAGACGTTTCGCTTCTCATCCTCTGAAGAACTGAAGAAGTTTCTTAGATGAGAAGTGAAACATCTTCAAAGAAAAGCCAGAAAGTTCATTTGCCTCTTGAAAAAGCACCTTTGGGATTACTACAAGTTCCTACCCATTTTCTTGGTTTTGATAAACACAAACAAATCATAGAATCATACAAGATACTGTGTCAGCTGGATCTCCAACACGGGTATCTACAGCATGCTTGCTATTGGCAGCCATAGAAATGGAGAGGAGGGCATGAGCGTTTCGGATGGGGAAGCGAGTTGGTGTATAGTAGTCCCATGAGAAGTGGAAGGAAGGTACTCATGAATTACAGTGCTGCTGAGTGGAATTGTTTATACTCCATCAAGGCCATCTGTCCTGAGACTCCAGATGCGAGAAATACCTGAAGAGGAATTTTCCCATAACATCATATTGGATGTTGATTGGACTCTCACTGCTGGACCCTGGCAGGAGAGACTTTCAATGTGTAACTTTCATGCGTTTTGAATCAGATCTTGCCTTGCTTTTACTGCTATCATTTCAAACTTAGTAAAATTCTTCTCTAATTCAATTTGGTTGGGGATTTTCTTTCTTGAGTTTTGAATGGAGGCAGTCCTGAAACACTGTTTTCCTCGTCACAGTGGTTTCTGTTCTACTGAAATCCAACCCTGAGCAATTACAAGAAACTTGCAAGTCTGGAATCCTCTTATCCCTAAAGCAGGACTGTCAAATTCCCATACTGTGGGTCAGATGCAACATGTGCTGGCCATGCCCACGCCCGTGGTGGGATTCAAATTTTTTCACTACTGGTTCTGTGGGCATGGCTTGGTGGGCATGGCAGGGGAAGAAACATACTGTAAAATCTCCAGTCAGAGGTGGTATTTGCCAGTTCCCTGAACTACTTAAAATTTCCGTTACCAGTTCTCCAGAACTGGTCAGAACCTACTGAATACCACCTCTGGCCCACGCCCAGTTTAGCGAAAGGGAAAAAAGTCATGATACGTCATGTGACACCACCATAATGACTTGAGTTTGACACCTCTACCCTAAAGGAATCTGGGTAACCAAAGACTGCTGGAAATAATCTGTGGATGCAACAAACTCAGGTGAGAATTCACAGCCTTATGAGATTTTATCAGTTTTTATCAACATTCACTGCCCTCTCCAGGTTTTCCATTGCAATCATTCCAGACATCTTTTCTATAATTTCCTACTCCCTCAGTGAACCAAGTTGTGTAAGACTGGCGATTGGGTAGAAGTCTGGCAGAATCAATTCCTTCAGCACTCTGTCTATTTCTCTGTAGCTTCGACTTATGACCACAACTGAGCCCAAAAACATTCACTACACTACAAACTACACTAGATCCCTCTCCTGAGATAGGTAAATTAAAGACCACCCTCCATTTTTGAATTTTGGGGAAAAATGTAAGACTAAGATTGAAACTTGAGCTTAAATATTCCATGACTATAAAACTGGTAGGAAAGATTATTGGGACCCCCAGTAGCAGCCTCAAGTTGATACCCAGGACTTTAGCTGGGTAACTAGGAGAGTAGCACACTAACAATGGCCCTTGTCTATCCCTATAACTCAATTCCACGTAGAAGCAATCATATACCATTACCGTATCTCTGAGTTAGTGTTCTGTCACCGCAAGGAACTTTGATATGAGAACAGGCTTTGTAATACTGTAAACCTTTTTTTTAAGGTGAAAAATCAATTGTGCTCCCAATACTATCTAAAAAACACTAGATGAGGGCAGGCTGCTATAAACGCAACCAAGAATCTATGGATAAGCAAATTATGCCTAGCATTTTATTACCAAGGATGTTGGAGGCTATTGAAATGCTGGCTTGAAATGTTTCTTGCACTTGAGAAGCAGCTTCTTTAACTAATTTTTCATCTTCTAAGTTGGTCTGCACAGAAAAGAAGGCAAGTGTTAATTACATGAATTTCTTGATAATTTTTTGTATTTTTCACACTGAAGTGACAATCAGTGATAAATTGCAGTTATTTCAAGGAATATTTTAGGATTACTGAGGGATAATTTTTAAACAAAGGAATTACAAGCTTGATATAATTATCTCTTGATAAAATTACAAAATAAATAATTCAGTATTTTATAGATGAGGTTTCTTTCCAGTGATTTACACTGCAAGTAAAGGTATAATAGATAAACTGGTTAATTTAATAGTGTGCTTAATTATTTTTGTATCTTGGAATTTGTTATTGTGTGACTGGTTTTTCTTAAATATGTTTATAATAACATTTGATATTTTGTTTTACAACTGTTTTTTCTTTCATGTTACATTTCCATTCTTCATAATGTTATTTAATTATTCTAAACTAAAGAAAAAGACAAATGTAAGTACAAACCACACTTTAAATACTGATAAAAGCAAGATTAATAAAGCAAAATAATGAAGTAACTTTTTGAACTGGCTTATCTTTCATCCATTTTTGGATTACCTTTTTAATACAGCTCTGAACATAACATATCTTTATGTGTTTTTAATTCATTAGCCTTTTGCCAAACCATAATTATGTACCTTTGGAAACTGATTCTCAATTTTCTGAAAAGTATTTAGTTAATTAAAAAAAACCCTATAAAAATAAATAATTTCCTCTTGCTTTTTTCCTGCCTCTAATATTGAAATCTTAAATCTCATATCATTTCCCAAATTCTTTCCCGCCAAAGACGTAACCAATTGATGCAATACCCTTGTAATTATGCTGTGGGAACATAAATCGATAGAAATCATCAACCTTTTGGCATGAAAAAAGTGTGGGACAGGTGAAATATGTAGATATAATTGATTGATGCATGAAATTCACAAACAGAAAAAAACTTTTGGACAAACAAGGCCCCTTTTGATTATTTGATGTGATTTGTAGCAATTTTCAAGAAGAGATTGGACAATCATTTGTCTGGAATGGTCTCTTGTTTGAGCAGAGGTAGAACTAGAAGAACTCTAATGTCTCTTCCAGCTCTATTATTTTATATTTTATTATGCATTACTCTTAACTGAACTGATGGCTGAAATCACAATACACTGAAAGTAACATACACTGAGAAGGATCATTACTCATTAGAGAAGATATGTGTTGGATATAGAGGGTCTTCTACTCAATACTTGGCATTTTCCTGGCAGGACTAAAAAAATTTTAACTTAAAATAATTGCTGCGCTTCATTGTAAAAAATATTTAATTTGATAGTCTGACTGATCAATAAAATAGTCCAAAATACACAGCTCTCCAATGGGCCCAAGCTGTGCTAAAGGAAATGCCCATCAGCATTTGGCCCTCCCAATGGAAAGGATTTGGGTTAACATTATTTTAAACTATCAATGAGCTGTGAATGCATCTGAAGAATAGAATAAAAGAAAATAACGAGATTGTTATTTTTTAATAACTGATAAATCAACAAAATTTACCAAATGTACAAATGAATCTGTACCAAATGTTCAAGAACAGACTAGGTGAAACTTGGCTCAACAGCAGTAACTGTGAAAGGAATATTGGAGTCCTAGTGGACAATCACTTAATCAGCCTCCATCATTCAATGCAACTCAAAGCCTTCAGCAGGAACCTCAATTTGCATATCTTGACATCAAGATAGAGGAAATGGGAACTTGGAGGGTAGGGAGTGTGAAGACCCTCCCCCCCCACTTATAGATGAGATAAATTATCAATGATCAAATAGCGTAACGAAAGCTGCTTTTGGAGTGTTCTTGTTTCTTTTTTTCGCTTAAACTTTGATGTTGTGTGCTCAAGAGTGGGATGATATGTCCTCAAGGGAACGTGAATATCTGCCACCCCAGAATCCTTGCATATGGGAAATCCAGAGTGCTTCTATGGGAATGGCCCCACCTACTGCAAGTATTCTCTGAGCTTGCCTGTTGCAAGCACCTCTGCAGCAAGATATACAGAGGAAATGGGTGAGTCAGGAATGCAAAGAACCCTCCCTTTGTAGAAGAGGGCTCCCTTTCTGTGTTCATCTGGGCAAGAAGTGAAAGGAATCAACATGGACACAAGGAAACATCCCCATGCCTATTACTGCTGTAAAAGGGCCAAATATAAACTTTTCCATGCAGCTTACCAACCTTACATTACTCTATGGCAACAGCCCCACCCACTGCAAGTGCTCCCTGGAAATTGCCCCTTGCAATTGCAAAAGCCTGGTGAGCCCTACCTCTGGGCATACTCATAATACTCCCAGGCTTCGGACAAAGCAGGAAGAGAAGAGTTCCTCTGGGCATGTGCAGATTGCTCTTGGGCTTTGAGCAAAGCATGAAGAGTTCCTCTGGGCATACGCAGAGTACTCCCTAGCTTCGGACAAAGTGGCAAGAACGTAATGCCTCTGGGCATGAGCAGAGAGCTCTCAGACTTTGGGCAAAGCAGGAAGAGTGCCTCTGGGTATACACAAATGTGCTCTTCTGCTCCATGCAAACCAGGACGAAAAGACTGTTTTTGGACATGTGCTGAGTGCTCTCAGACTTTTGGCAAAGCAGGAAGACAATATTGCCTCTGCAGATGCAGACTGCTCCTAAATTATGGGTATAGTAAGAAGATTGCCTCTGAGCATGTGCAGAGTGCTAACAAGTTTTGGGCAAAACATTAAGAGAAGATTGCCTCTCTGTGGACTTCCACTGCACAAAATACCCTGCTGGCATGGTAATTCTGTATAATTGAAGGTCCACAAACCACATACCCGTGGCCTCTTTTGTGGGTATTAGGTGGTAGTAAGATTTTTTAAATGTATTTATTAAGATAGGCTCTATCCTGCTCTTTCTTACAATACTGTGAGGTAAGCCAGGATGTGAGAGTGCCTATGTCCCCATATTGCCTTTAAAAGACCAGTACCCCCCAGAGTATTTGGATGGGAGACCACCAAGCGATTCCAAAATTGTATGCTTGACAGGGAAGTGAGATAGGGTGGACTGTGAGAGTGGCCATGTCCCCAATCTTAATCCACCATGTTAACAGTGTCCTTCATTGCACACTTTTCATTAGCACCCTCAAACAGTTATTGGATGATACACCATCAGGCAATACCAGAATTGTATGTTTGACAGGGAAGCTGTGAGAGTGCCACATCCCCAATCTTAATCCACCATGTTTCCTTCAAAGGACACTGTTAACAAGCATTCCCAAACAGAGTACTTGGAATACCACAAGGAGATCACAAAATTGTAGATTTGACAGGGAAGTCTTGAGACCTTGGCAAGGCAACACCTGTGATTTTCTTTTTCCTAGCACTGTTTGCATTTTCTAACAGCAGGCAGGGCCTCAACCCTGTAAAATGGCTTGACTACTTCAATGTAGGATAATATCCAGTGCTTTTCCTTTGCAAGAAAGTGTGAATTTTACCAGAATTCTCTTTGTCACAGGAGGGGAATGCTGCTTGCCTGGCCCTGACACTTTCCCAGGCTTGGCATGTTGTGAGAATACCATCTGGGCATTCATCAAGGATGTAATAATTTGTATATAATTGCTCCATACAAATGGTATGTTATTGTTATTTAAAGAACAATACATTCCTTTAAATAACAATTAAAAAAACAATTTTATCTGTTGTGGAAAGAAGATTGTTTCTGATTGCATTAAAATTGATTTTGGTTCCCCCCCCCCAATTCTGTATAAATGACTTTTAATCTAATTAGCATAAGCTGTATGAAATCTAATGATGTAAAACAGCCAGGGAACACTAAAATATATTATCACTTTATAGAATGATGAAAAATAAGTACACCCATGTAAAGTTTGTTTCTTTTTTAACATATATAGACATACCGTACATATAAAGGCAATGTAGTGAAACAAAACTATAAAGTCAGTCATTTATTCAACAAAAAACCCAAAAGATATGCTATTTTCTGCATGGAGAAAGTAAGTACATCCCTGGCTTGAATATTAGATCCTTTGGCTGCAAGCCCCTCCCAGTGCCCCCACAATCTTGCCAGCTGCACATATGCAATCCCTGCTGCCCCCATGCCTCCAAGATACATGCCATCCCCCCCCAGCACCCCTATAATCTCTACCACCCCAATTCCCAGGAGGAACAGCTATTTGTTCCATGCATCGAATTGCCAGAATAGAAATGGGCCTTAGGAAATGGGCCTAAACGATGGGCTGAAAGTGGGGGGCTGGATTACTGGTAGTGGAAAATCACCAGGAGAGGACCAGCAGAAGAAGAATGGCCGCTGTTTCCATTGTAGCATGTGGCCGGGAATGAAATGGGATAGTGCCTAAATGTCCTAGACTCAATCTAACCTAACCATCTAGTTGGCTATGCAAACAATACTACTACCATATAATAAAATTTATATGCCACCCAACTGCCAGCAACTCGTACTCATATTTCACGAGCTATTGGCTTACACTGAGCATGGGGGAATTTGAGAAGCCTGCCTAATAAATTCAGCATCAAATCTTTCTAAAAAAAAATGATATTCATAGAATCATAGAGTTTGAAAGGATTATTTAGGTAATCAAATTCAATCCTCTGTTAGCACAGGAATCAAATCAAAACACCTAAGTTGAATGGGATGAAAAAGGATCTCTACCTCTCTAAGTAAGTTGTTCCATTGTCAAACTGCTTGTCAAACCTGCTGCATTGGCCCTGCTTAGCTAGATGTCAGGCTGTCATAAGTGATGAGAAATGGGAGAGCTGTGGGAGGGTGGGCAGATAAGGAAAGGAAAGCAAAAAGCCTTCATACCATCCCATGGAAATTACAGCCTATTCCAAGGTCATCCAATGGAATGCAATACCTTCAGGCCTGCACAGCTGGGGACTGTTACCAAACACAATTAGCCACTCGCTGATAATGTAGAAGAGGATGTATCCAGGGGTGGGATTCTACCAGTTTGTACCTATTTGCTAGAACTGGTTGTTAACATTCTAAGCAGTTTGGAGAACTGGTTGTTAGAAGAAATTACTGGCCTAATCCTGTAAGGAAGGCAGGAAGGAAACATTCTGATGTTGCTTACAGAAACTGCCTCTCCGTTAACCCTTATTACATTCCTGGCAGGACTAGACTTCCTGTCTCAGGAACTACTCTGGAGTTCTTTTTTCCCTCCTTTGCTGGTACTTTGCTTGTGTGGCGTGAGCATTCAAAGTTACAATGGCACTGAAAAAAGTGACTTATGAACCATTTTTCACACTTACGACTGTTGCAGCATCCCCATAGTCATAAAAGGAGATGCAAGGAGATGCATGACTTGATGTGAGTGATATTGAATTGGCCACACCCAGCCAATAATATGACCACCAAGCCACACCCACCAACTAAGCCACGTCCATAGAATTGGTTGTTAAAAAATTTGAATCCCACCCCTGGATGTATCCCAAGGAAAAAGTTACCATATTTTTTGGAGTATAAGAAGCTCCAAAGTATAAGACACACCTAGCTTTTGGGGAGGAAAACAAGAAAAAATATCTGCCTCTGTCTCCCAGCCATTTGCCTCCTTGCAGCAAACAGCAAACAGCCTGCCTGTTCAGTTTCAGCACAGCCTGATTAGCATAAGCACCTGATTGTCGCTTGGATCGGCCTCCCGTCGATCAGCTGTTTCAGGCTGTCAGGGTTGCTGTAGCCTATTGCCATTTTAAGCCGTCGCATGCCCCATTTTCAGCCTTCGTGCATCCCATTTTCCACCCATTCCAGGTGGCGGGATCAGAATGGGTGGAAAATGGAGTGCACAGAGGCTGAAAACGGGATGTGGAGGCCAAAAATTTGGCACACGGAGGCAGCAATAGGCTATGCCAATTCCTGCAGCCTGAAACAGCTGATCATCGGGAGGCCAATCCAACCAACAAACAGCTCCTTGGGCTAACCAGACTGTGCTGAAGCTGAAACAGGCTGTTTGCTACAAGGAGGCAAATTGCTGGGAGGCAAAGGCCAAAGGATGGGGGCCAGCAGGTGGGGGGGGGAGCTTGGCAATATTTGCTGTATAAGATGCACAGACATTTCCACTCACTTTTGCAGTTGGAAAATGTGTCTTGACTCTGAAAAATATGGTTTATGGAAGTTCTGATTTGGATGAAATTTTAATCTATATCAAGACTATGGGTGAGCACATAAAGTAACTCTGAGTCACCCAATTGTATGTCCAACTGTCTGAGTTTCAGAAATTAAAATAGGATTTCCCAGTAAGGAATAGAAATGGACCGTAAAAATGAGAAGACTATATTAGAGTGGGAAGCACCCTGGGGATTTGGAAGCAGTTACAAAGCTTCTTTGGAATTTGCAGATTTTTACTGCCAATCCACCCCAGCTTTTGCATAAATTGCCCTGCCCATCACTAACTTGCTAAAGACCAGAGTGGGGAGGGTGGCATGTTGTAACTATGTATCATTCATGTGATTACAACTTTGTATCATTGCAACTATGTATCATTCAAGAATCGCAACATTGTATCATTCACGTGTAATCATTAACTTCTGTCTCTCCAGTGACCCTTGCAAGGCACGTACGAGAGGCAAGGAGATAGACGTTTGTTAAATAGACTTATCCACTTTGTAAATAATCTGTCTGGTATGCAGCTTTGTAAACATGCACATCCTGATGAGATTAACATGTTTGACTTGAGCTTTTTAATTAAATCATTTTTTTGTAAGAAAGCACAATAAAAGAGCGTGTGCTAAGACATTCGGGGCGCGCTCATCATCAAGAGGAAACTTCGCTTCCTGTCATTTCTCTTCCCTTCGCTCCCTTTCATGAGCCGCCCATCAGATGCGGGATGGCAGATACCGCATTCTGGTGACCCTGACGTGATTCCCTAAGGGGGATACGCAGCGACGCGCCCATATCTTATCCGCTCAATGGGAGCTGTGCATCGCCAGGCCTGAAGTGAATTGCACTTCATCGGATCTGAAACATGGTCTTGACTTTTCGTAAGTATGGGTGAAAACTTTGCTCAACAGCAGACGCAGCATCTGAAGGAATTGAAGGAGTTAGTCGCTTCTTCTAAATACTCTGCTAATTTAAAGGGCTCTCCTATAAAAAAGAAACCTATTGCTACATTATTGGCTTATGTGTGGCAACATTGTCCTAATTATTCAGAGGAAGGGTCCTTAAAAATTTCCAATTGGCAAAAAATTGGTGAACATCTCCATAGTCCTCCTCGTGCACCTATTGGCATTTTGGTCACTTGGAGGAAAATTATGGAGGCTTTAAAAGTCCATTATAAAATAGAAGCAGGGAGTGTGTTTGAATCTCCCCTGCCAAGTTATGATAACTTTTCAATTTGCTCTAACTCAGGCAGAAGCTGCTGCCATTATTCAACAATGCCCCACATGTAGTAAGCAAGGACATTCCATTCCCATAGGAGTAAATCCTAGAGGATTAAAAGCTTGTGAAATTTGGCAAATGGATGTAACTCAGTATCCACCTTTTGCCCCTTGGAAATATTTGCACGTTTCCATAGATACATATTCAGGGTTTATTCTGGCTACTCTTCAAAGGGGAGAAACTGTAAAACATGTCATCAATCATTCAATTCGTACCTTTGCCTCGCTGGGATGTCCAAAAGAAATCAAAACAGACAATGGATCTGCCTATACAAGTTCTGCTTTTCAGGACTTCTGTAACAGATGGGATGTAATCCACAAGTTTGGGATTCCCTACAACAGCCAGGGGCAGGCTATTAGGCTATTGTGGAATGAGCGAACTTGTCTCTGAAACGTGCTCTTGATCAATATTCGTTGCGGGAAACCTCCCCGAACCTCCCAGCATTGCAAAATTCTCTTAACATTTGTCTTTACACTTTAAACTTTCTTAATCTGACTGGCATTCCTCCCACTTCTGCTGCTTCGCGTCATTTTTCCTCCCCCTCGCCCCCACCTAACAGACCTCTGGTATATTATCGCAGATTGCCAGATCCTGCCTGGCAGGGTCCCGCTGAGCTTCTCACTTGGGGACGAGGCTACACTGCGATCTTACTGCCAGACAGAACCACTTGTTGGATCCCTGGTCGGGCAGTAAGACCCTATCATGGGAATTCCTCTGCTACATCTGTATCTTAAAACTCTTCCTGATATTCTTGCCTATATCTTCTTTGCAATTTCTACCTTACTTCAACAAAACCTATGCTTCCTGTCAAAAGACTATTCGTGTTAAAACCATTTCATTAACAGAAGGCTATTATACTTGTTCCATGTGGGTACGTCATGAAAATGCTACCCATAGTTTTCACTCTGTCACTTCTGTTTTGTTTAAAGAACACTCTACCCCTCGCTCTTTTGTTCCTTCTTTACTCTTCCTATGGAAAGGAACCTTAAAATCTTTTCCTCTATTCAATCTAAAACATAGGGGGACCTAAATGTCCTTCTATTGTATTATGGGTTTCCCCACCCCAATTAACATCCTTGATGAATTACCAAATTAATCTTTATTGTCATTATTGTAATTATTATCCTTTTTATACTAATTGAATTCCCTCCTCATTTCGCAAATGTTCTACAATTAACTTGTCCATAGCCCTCTCTCCTGCTTGTCATGTTTTTATATACCCGAACTCTGATCCTGTCAACAAACGACGCTTCAAAAGAACTGTCCATGACGATCCGCAGAAGCCTCATAGAAGAGATAATATTGCCTGGACTATAACTGACTTTCAAAAAGTTCGTTTAAGTTCTACAACCAATTTCTCTTGCATAGAAGACTCTACCCACCACTTCAATTCGATTTGGCAGACGCACCCACACAACCAGGGGATATCCTGCAATCCACACCACTGCAGGAGGAACTTTAACATCACGCCTGAAAGGAATGTATTTTATCTCTGGCAACAATTTTGTTTGGACTTGTTACAATGGTTTCATGGCATGTATCCACGGGGATGAAATTGTTAAATCCAAATCCTTTTGCATTCAAGTATGGCTTGTGTGTATAATTCTGATGATTTTATATCCCTACAGGTATCCATGGAACACCCCCTCTCTTGCAAAATCGTAAAGATTTAGATCGTTAATTTTTTTAAAACAAGGGGGATTGTGTGCTATGCTTAAAGAAGAATGTTGTCTTTATGCCGATAGAAGGGGGGGGGGCTTGTTTTCTATTTTGCCATGGCTTACAACCTTTTTAACTGCAGTGGCAGGATCGTTAATAATCACTATATTGATTTGTATTATAGGACTTTATTGTTTTAATAGAATATTACAATTTTTAAAAAATTAATTATCCTCTGCTGATGTTAATGTGCTATTGCAAGCTTATGTTATATCCTCAACACCGGACGAAAAAAATGTCATTGCTGAGTTACCGCTCCTTGGACAACCCTGAAGCTGACGGGTCGCACTCTTGCCTAGATGACGGGGACGGCGAACATTTCAGAAAATTGGTTCCTGTCTTCTTGGACGAGGAAGAAGACTCGTCATAAATAATAAAAACAGAGGAGATGTTGTAACTATGTATCATTCATGTGATTACAACTATGTATCATTGCAACTATGTATCATTCAAGAATCGCAACATTGTATCATTCACGTGTAATCATTAACTTCTGTCTCTCCAGTGACCCTTGCAAGGCACGTACGAGAGGCAAGGAGATAGACGTTTGTTAAATAGACTTATCCACTTTGTAAATAATCTGTCTGGTATGCAGCTTTGTAAACATGCACATCCTGATGAGATTAACATGTTTGACTTGAGCTTTTTAATTAAATCATTTTCTTGTAAGAAAGCACAATAAAAGAGCGTGTGCCAAGACATTCGGGGGGCACTCATCATCAAGAGGAAACTTTGCTTCCTGTTGTTTCTCTTCCCTTCGCTCCCTTTCATGAGCCGCCCATCAGATGCGGGATGGCAGATACCGCAGTGGCAAATCTGGCTTGCCATTTAATTGGACTATGGAGTGTCAAGCAGTCTTTAAAAAATTAAAGCCATCTGTTTTGTCTCAGCTCCAGAGGAATGAGCAAGCAGCACCTGAGAACAACTGATCACCTTCTCAGCTCAAAGTTCTCACAACAACTTCACACCTGTGAATTGGCTCGCCTCCGACTGGACTAAGGGGTTTATACAACTTTTAACCTAACGGTTTTGAGCAGGAACTTCAGATCCTGCCTTTTCTTCCTGCTATCACTCTCCCCCAATAAACATTCCTTTTGAAATGCAACTTGTTTCAAAGGTTCTGCTTTCTTGAGGAGAGGCAAGTTGCCATTACTATGATTCACTGTGGGTATGGAGTACTTTTGGTGATGCACAGTGTTGTTTTTGCACTAAACATACTTTTTGGAATTATGGCCAAAAAATTTAACCTTGGTCTCCTCAGAGCATAACACATTTTCCTACATGCTTTTTTCAGACTTGATGTAAGGTTTTGCAAAATGCAGCCAGATTTAGATGATTTTCTTTGTAAAAAAAAGGCTTCCATCTTGCCACCCTTTCCCATAGCCCAGACATATGAAGAATACAGGACACTGTTGTCACACATAGTGTACAACCAGTACTTGCTAGAAATTCCTGTAGCTCCTTAGTCCTCTTGGCAGCCTCTCAAACCAGCATTTTCTTCTTAATCAATTTTGGAGGGACATTCAGTTCTTGGTAATGCTGCTGTTATGCCAGATTTTCTCCACATAACTATCTTCACTGTGTTCTATGACATATCAAATGCCTTGGATTTTTTTTTCATACTCTTTCCCTGATTGATACCTCCCAAGCACCCTTTTGATGCCTTTTAAGATCATGGCTTTTACTGTAAGAGGCAATTGAGTAAATGTCAGAAAAAAAATTACCAGACCAGTTACCTTTATATGGGCTTGATTAGTCACTTTAATTGATGGCAAATAACTATTTACCATAATTTTGAAAGTGATTGGCTAATTATGGACACAGCCACATCCCACTTATGTGGCTGCATGTGTGAATATCTTATAATTAGGTATGCACACTTATGCAGCTACATTACTCTGCGGGGTTTTTTTATTTCCCTTGTAACAGATTTGTTTTTCCATTGTATTGTGCAGCTTGTATATTATATTAAACATGGGGAAAAAAAGATCATTGATGTGATCTAAATTTTTTACATCTTGGAAACATTTCAGAAATCTCGGCATTTGAACAGTGGTGTTTCGACTTTTTATATCCACTAATTCCACTTCTGCTTGTATTTTACCACAAATAGTCTTCAAAATGGCAATGACAATAAGCAATTTTATCTTAAAATGCCTCTCAAATCTGTCACAGCAAGTTTCTGAGAGCTCTAGCATAGAGTATCTGGGCAAAATAACAATACCATGACCCACATTAAAGAGTGCTGCTGGATGCTATGAATGATGCTTCATTTTCACATAGACAACAAAAATGTTATGCAGTAATCTGCACCAGTTGGCTCTGCTGCATTTGTAATACAAATTGTCTATTTTAGCTTCTCAGAAAAAAGGAGAAGTAGGGGTTTTATTGCCACAGAGAGAGCGGAAGTGAAGCCATGAAAAGGATTATTTTGTTTTCTCACTCCAAAAGCCTATAAGGGCCTTCATAGATCTCCAGCTCTGGCTTTTAGAAATGCAAGCATCCATGAGATTCCAAAGTCTTTTCACTATAATGAAGAGGAATAATGTTGTGAGATAACACTTCATTAGGTAATAATCTGACTATGATAATTTCTTATATTTAGGAGCAAATTATTGAGTATATTGCCTTTTGTTTTTAGAGCCCACGATGTTGGGTCTATATACTCTACATGGTTTGGGTTCCAGGTACTGAATCTCTGATTTTTAAATATATTCTATCAACAAAAGATCACGGGAATTGGAATTGATTGAGTGAAATTTTTATTAGCCCCACATAAACTTTTCTTTCATGATGGTAAGAAATGCGAAGGAGCTGGAAATCAGATAGGAAAAGAAATCCTTGAGAGAAGTGAGGGCATCTGGGCTGTGGTGGGTGGGGAAAGCTCCGTGGCGCAGTGCTACAATGGTGAAATGGGCAACGGAGTGGCTGGCATGAGGTAAGGAGGAGGCTGCTGTCCTTCTCTTCTCCCTGTTCCTCCCCCCCCCCCAATGCTGGCTGCTCCATTTCCCATTTCTACACTGCAGCGCAGCACCCAGGAATCCACTTTGGTAGCATGGGGGGGATAATTTGTCTGGCCAAACAAACCCCACAGTCTTCCCTACATACATTGGGCTCAACAGCAGCTTCGATCAGGTTGCTCCTATAATAACAGCCCCACTGTGATTTGAACCCTGAGGGTGGGATGGGGTTTCTAAAGCGCACAGGCCTACAAACTGCTTCTCGGCAGGAGTCCTCTCTGGGCTCAGAGAGCTAATTTGGTTTGTCTGTGCAAGCTCACATCATTCTCTCCCTTGCTGCTTGGCGGGTCATGCTCCGCTGTGTCTTTTTAGCTATGCTGGCGCGAAAGGGCTGGTGTGTATGTGCTTTTTTGGGATCTTCTCTTTTGAGGGGTGCTAGCTTTGGGATTTACAAGATTGCGGGTTGATCTGCTCCTCACCGCTGCCTCCTCCTCTTCCCCCTTTGTCCTTTGGCTTTATAGGGAGATGGTCCTCCTTGGGATTTGCGCCTGGTTCCCTGCCTACAAGTCTGTTCTTTTTGGAGGGTCCTTTTCGGACAGAGTGAGCTGTGGTTTTGCACTGATGTTCAGATGGATGGGTGTGTGGGTGTTTAACTTCATTAATGAAGTTCACTTTATCTTAAGCACTGCCTCTGAAACTCTATAGAGCTTTTCATCTGTGCATTTTAGAAAGTTTTGGTGTAAGAGTAAGAACTTAGAGTGTATTCATACTGTATATGCTGTTGGAAAAGACCCTGCTAGTCTCTGGTAGCCAAAAAATCAGGAATCTGGTAGCTCCCTTTCAAGCTTACAATATCCTTAATCAGTTAAGCTACGCCATCAGTCGGATGAAATGAGATTAAAGTTTAATGTCTTTTTATACCACCTGTTAACCTGAAATGGGTCTAGTAGATTCCTACTATAGAGATAGTCCTTGACTTACACCACAACTGAGTCCAAAGCTTCTGTTGCTAAGCAAGACAATTGATAACTGAGTTTTGCTCCATTTTATGACTATAATTGTTAAATGAATCACTGCAGTTAAATTAGTACCACAGTACCACAGTTGTTAGGTGAATCTGGCTTCCTCATTGACTTTCTTGCCAAAAAGAAGGTGATTACATGACCCCAGAACATTGCAACTGTCATAAATACGTGCTAGTTTCCAAGTGTCTGAATTCTGATCACATGACTGTGGGGATGTTGCAATGGATATAAATGTGAAAGATAAGTCATTTTTTTCAGTGTTGTTTTAACTTTGAATGGTCATTAAATGAATGGTTGCAAGTTGAGGACTACCTGTAGTCTATGTCAATTTATTCCTGCTCTGTTCTGTGAAACTTGTTATTTAGCTAGTAGATGTGTTAGGATCAGGGAGATTGGTTAACAGCTAGCAAATATTCTAGCTTTTCTGCCTATATCTTTACATCTGTAGGTCTGGTTTTAAGATTGTGATCATATAAAGTGAATAATTCAAAATTAATTTTTTATTGTTAAAATGCTGTCTCACCTTGACACTGTAAATGAGATCTGCGGCAAAAAGAAGGCTGGGGAATTCTGGAGGTTGAAGTCCATCACACAGCCCTCAATTTAACAACCATTCCTTTTACCCTCTGTTCCCACCTTCCATTTCATAAGGCCAATAACTTTATTCTGGAAATTATATGTTCAGAAGGAAGCCAAATCCAGTAGGCCCCTTAAAATTAACAGGTAGTCCTCAATTTATAACAGTTCATTTAGTGACCATTCAAAGTTACAATGGCACTGAAATGACTGCTATACTTATAGTCATTGCAGCAGGATCATGGTCAAAATTCAGATGCTTGTCAAATATGCTTGTTGCATATTTATGACAGTTGCAGTATCCCGGGATCATGTGATCAACTTTTGCAACCTTCTGACATATTCATTTAACAACTGTGTTATCAACTTAACTGCAGTGATTTACTTAACAATTGTGGCAAGAAAGGTTAAATGGGGCAAAATTCACTTAGTACCAAAGGAGCAGCTCTTCACATTGTGGCTGCTGCAATGAATATGAGAAACCCAGCCAATGTTTTGAGCACGGTTAACATCTCCAGCTCAATGAGTTCTCCATTAACACCACACTTGTCAATTTACCAACTCCAGTTACTGCACCAGTACATCCGGTCACTATCACCTCACCAATGAATCTCCCAAAACCAATTACATTAGCTGGCCCTTTAAATATAGCCATGAGACCTGTGGAAAGCATGCCTTTCCTTCCCCAACCTCTGCCCACTAGTAAAAAAAACCTAGAACAAAAAATTCATGCAGTGTTGAAAAGAATAGAAAAGGGGACTGTTGTGTATTGTTTAATGGACTGCTAAATTGGCAAAATGGACTGCTAAATTGACCACGCCCACCCAGTCACATGACAACCTGGCCACACCCAGTCACATGACCATCAAGCCACACCCACCCACTCTAGCCATGCCCACAGAACCGGTAATAAAAAAGTTTGAATCTCACCACTGGTGTACTTGGTATCCACTCAAAAATCATCTAATTGAATTAAATATCATCACAGCACTAAGAATCTTTTTCTATAAACCAATGTTATTCCAACTATTTGTTTAGATTTCTTTTTTGAGATATGATTCTAACTGCATCCCCTTTTCAAGGGTTAAGTGACCAACCCATTCATGAAGTAACTAGGAGGCATATCTATATATTTCAGCAATAACATGTGTCCTTTAATTATATATTGAACTGTACTGAATCAAATTTTATTTCCTGGCCACAGTTATAGGGAAACCAAATTACTATCAATGCATATTAATATTTTGTATTAAAGCAAATTTCCTTTAAAATTTGGAGAGTTAAAAAACAGGCTAACTACTGTACTTTAAATCATGATACTTAAAAACTATGCATTTTTTATTTCGATGCATGCTTTTCCCATTCTAAAGCCACGATTTCAGCATTGATTTGGTGCCATCAAGAGATGCAAATATGTGATACATTTTATATTCAGAGGCCAATATTTGGACATGTTTTGTGTGTGTGTGTGCGCGTGGTTTGTGTGTCTAAATAAATAAAAAGTAATTGGTCTTATTATTCTTGATATTTTATCTTAAAACTTTTTAAAGAAATCAGCATCTATGTAATATTACTTGAGAGCAATAGGGTATGTATGGAGCTGTTTAGCTCTGTAGTACCTTCACCACTTTGGACCTGTATTTCTTCAACTGTCACGTGCTTATTCTTTTGTTGTAGTTTATTTATGTATTTTTTAAAAACACAAGTAAAACCTTAAGAAATGGTAGCTGTGGCATCGTTTTGTAAGCTGTTGTTTCTTTCATCAATCCAATTATTCTATTATTTTGTTTTAAACCTTTATTCTTCTTTATTCTAATGCTTTTTCTGCTAATAAAAGCTTTTCCTAAATGTTATGCTATATTAATTTTTCCTATTATGTCTCTTTTTATCTAATACACCTTTCCAGAACTTTTCTCCATGCCCTTCTTTTCTTTAAGTGTTGTCTCTTCTATCTTTCCCCTAAACTGTTATATTTCAGTCTATTTACTATTCTGGCTTACTCAGTTATGCCATTTTTGAGGTTTCAGCCTCTTCCTTTCTACTATGTGAATCTCTTCCTAGTAAACTTTTCACCAGTTTGCCTCATATTTTAATCATAGTTTACATAAACATAAAAAACAGAAAACACTAGGGTACTAATTACTTATGTAAGCTCATACTGTGAAAAAAAGTATACTTGCAATGTTATTTTGAGCAAAAAAAAAAAAAAAGCAATAAAGATGTTAAAGTCTATTCCATAAAACAAGAGAGAGTACCTTCAAATCCAATAGGGAAGAATCTGATTCAAAGCTGATACTAGATGGGAAGACAAAATTCCCTGAAATAAAAAGATACATTCATGAAGGAGTGAGTTTTAGTGTAAAAGTTTATAATAGTCCATATTTACCTTATTGTAGCTACTCTCTTATTCTTCTCTGATACTCTTTAAAATGAGCAACATAATTGTTTCACATTTTTCATGAATCAATTTGTGCTGATTTCAGTTTAGTAAAAACTTTGGAGATTTTCTCCTGACTGTCGAGCGTTCTAAATATTCTATTATCGTATTTTATCATCTAGCCATTGATAAAAAAGATCCCAAATTTCATAAAATTGTTTATCCTCTTGCTCTCTAATTTCAAATGTCAATCTACTCATCTCAGCACATTCCAATATTTTCTTAATAATTTCTTCCTGTAATGGTATTTTCTCATTCTTCCAATTTTTAGCAAATACAATCCTAGCCGCTGTTAATACATTTACAATCAGGTATTTCAAATCTTTACTATATATATCAGGTAAAATTCCCAATAAGAAGATCTCTGGTTTCAAGTCTATGTGTTTCTTTGTCATTTTTTCCAACCACATGCGAATTATAGTCCAATATTTTCTAACGTCCTCACAAGTCCACCACATATGGTAAAACGAGCCAGGTATCTGATGACATTTCCAGCATTTTTCAGATTTGTTCTTAAACATTCTTGCTATTCTTGTCGGGGGAAAGTGCCACCTGTAAAACATCTTATACAAGTTTTCTTTATATGCTGTTGACATTGTCATTTTATAATTTTGAGACCACAATTTCTGCCATTTCTCCAGATCAATCCCATATCCAAAATTCTTCCCCCAAACAATCATAGTTTTTTTGACTTGTTCTTCCTCTAATTTCATTCCCAGTAAATAACCATATAATTTTTTAATCGCCTTCTCATCAGTACCCATCAAGATCTTATCTAAATCAGTCTGCTTATCATAGAATCCCTCCGTTTTAGAATCTTCATCATACCTTGAATGTATTTGCGCATATGAAAACCAATTCATCCTTATACCTTGTTCCTCTAAGTTTTGGATCGATTTAAGTTCACCCTTTTCATCCAAAAGTTCCCCATATCTAACTGTTTGTTCCTTCTTATAAATTATAGGATAGGAAAATGCTTCAATAGTCGATAACCAAACTGGAATTTTCAAATAACATTGTCTTTTAATCTTCTCCCAGTTTAACCACAAAGACTCCCGCATATAATGTCTTCTAAAATAACCCTGTGTTTTAGTTCCCTTATACCATAAAAAAGCATGCCAGCCCAACAGCAAATCATGCCCTTCTAATGTCAACAACCTATGCTTTCTTAATGTTATCCATTCTTTGACCCACATCAAATTTGCAGCTTGATAATACAATTCCCAATTAGGCAGGCCAAAACCTCCTCTAATTCTAGCGTCTTGCAAAAGCTTTAGCTTTATTCTCGCTTTTTTACCTTGCCATATAAACTTCAACATGATTTTATTTAAATCTTCAAAATAGTCTTTTCCAAGCCTAATTGGTATTGTTTGGAACAAAAATAAAATTCTGGGTAAAATATTCATCTTGATTGTTGAAATTCTCCCTATTAATGACAATTGCAAGTTTTCCCACTTCTTCAAATCTGTAGCTATCTGTTGTTTGAGTTTAATATAATTATTCTTTATATATTATTCTTTAATATAATATAATTATTTTAATGTGCTACATCTTGCTGTCAAATATATCCCCAGATACTTAACCTTATTTGTAATTTGGATTTTCAAAAGATCTGCCAGTTCTTCTCTTTGTCTCAATAGCATGTTTTTTGTCAAAATCTTTGTTTTATCTTTATTTATTTTCAAACCAGCCATCTCACCATATGTCTCTATCTTTTCCAATAACCTTGGAGCTGTTTCTAACGGGTCTTCCAGAATAAAAGCTAAATCATCAGCAAAAGCTTGTAATTTAAATTCTTCCTTTTTAATTTTCATTCCTTTTATGCTTTTATCATCCCTAATATTCAACACTTCCAAAGTCAACACAAATAGCAAAGGAGATAGGGGACACCCTTGTCTTGTGCCTTTTCTTATATTAATAAAATCTGTAAGTTCCCCCTCCATCATTACCTTTGCTGTCTGTTTATTATATATGGCTTCGATTGCTTGAATAAATTTTTTAGCAAAACCCATCTGTTCCAATAGTAATAACATAAATCTCCAGTTCACGTTGTCAAATGCCTTTTGAGCATCTAGAAATATCAAAGCCATTTGCTTTTTAGGATGAGCCTCATAGTATTCCAAAGTATCCAAGATTATTCTCATATTGTCTCTGATTTGTCTCTTTGGCAGAAATCCATTTTGATCTGGGTGAATAAAATTATTTAAATATTTTTTAAGTCTTTCTGCTAAAATTGAAGCAAAGATTTTATAATCTGCATTCAATAAGGAGATAGGTCTATAGTTCTTAATTTGCAGTGGCTCAGCCTCTTCTTTTGGAATAAGTGTGATATAAGCCTATGACCATGTTTTGGGTATCATCTTCTTTAACATAACTTCATTCATGACTTCTAACAATGGGATACTCAATGATTCTTGAAATGTTTTATAGAATTCTGCCGGAAGCCCATCTGGACCCGGTGCTTTCCCATTGTTTTGTCTCTTAAATGCTTCATTTAATTCCATCATTGTTATATTGCTTTCTAACATTTCTTCAGTCTCTTTAGGTATCTTCGGTAAATTAGCATTCTGTAAATACTGTTTGATTTTTTCCTCATCAATATTCTCTTGTTTATATAGTTGCCCATAAAAATCTCGAATAATTTCCTTTTTCTCCTTATTCCCATAACAAACTTGGCCTTGATCATCTATTAACTTCAATATTTTTCTTGATTCCTTCTCCTTTCTCAATTTATATGCTAGCCATCTACCTGGTTTATTTGCATCTTCAAAGTAATTCTGTTTAGAATTTCTGATTTTCTGTGCCAATTCTTCTTTCTCTATTAATTCCATTTTATGTTTAATTACATCCAGCTTCAATTTAACATCTTTTTTCTGTGGCATTTTCTGTAATTCTTTTTCAAGTCTTTTATACTTGTCTTCCAAGGCCTTAGAAGCTTGCCTTTTCCTAATATGCTTTTTCTATCCATGTTTTTGGACCACTTTGTTTTTCTTTTTTGATTATTGAGATTAAGGTGTGAAGAACCTGAAGGAATTTCTTTTTTTCTTTTGCTTTTTTTTTGCTCTTAATCAATAATATCATTTTTGGGTTTGTTTGTTTTTTTCCTTTCTATTTTTCCTTTTTTACGGTGGACTACTTTGTAATTGGATTAGGGTCTAGAAGAACCTGAAGATTTTTCTTCTTCCTTTTTTCCTTTTTCTTCTTTGGTTTTGGGTCTTTTACTATTGGATTTTTCCATTTTGGATTATAATTGGCTACTCTACCAGTTGGATTAAAAGTCAAAAAGAATTTGAAGCTTTGGAGGCATTAAAATGAGCAGGAAACCAATACCAGTTCGCATTTCTACTTCTACCTCTGCTTCCCCACCAGCTGGAGGACAACGTTTAATTCAGACAATGTTGAAGCAAAATAAAGAACAAGAAATAGTAACTTTACAGATGATTATGCAAGGAATCCAAGATCTCAAGATAAAGTCAGACATCATTGAACAAAGAATAGAGAAGACTGATGAAAAAGTGGAAAATATTAAACAAATGATGGGGAAGTATGAGGAGAGATTCCAAAAAATTGAGGAAGAAGGAAAACAAAGAGAGGAGAAGATTGGAAATATTGACAGTAGATTAACAGTGGTTGAGCAAGAAAAAAGTGGGATGTTGAGGTGGGAGATGGAAGGGTCAGAATTTTATCTCAGATTTCAAAATATAGAAGAGGAAAAAGGAGAAAATTTGGCTGCGATAATGATAGAAATTTTGGCAGATGCTTTGGAAATTACAGAGGAAAAGATGATGGATGGAGTAGATGAGGTATATTGAGTTTATACAAGATACGCGATGAGAAATAAATTACCAAAGGAAGTCCATATTAGATTTACCAAAAAATCCATTAAAACACAAATATTACAAGTGGTAAGAGAGAAAACATTGAAATACAAAGGTAAAGAGATTGTGGTTTTAAAACAAATACCCAGAAGAGTGAGAGAGATGAGAAGAGAATATCGATTTCTGACCAAAATGCTACTGGAAAACGAAGTGAATTATAGATGGCTGATTCCAGAAGGATTAATGTTTACGTGGCAAGAACAGAGACAAAGAATTGATTCAATTGAGAAAGCAGAACTTTTCCATGCAGAATCTTTTGGAAGAAGAAGAGAGGAGGCAGAGAAAGAGGTCTCATTAATTGAGTTTCAAGAGGAACAACTGGAGACTGAAAAAGAGAAAGGAGCGGTAGGTGGACAGGTGGACAGTAAAGAACAGCGTGAAGTGAGATCCACGAGAGCTGTTAGACCTAAATATAAAGCATAATCATGGAAGAAAGAAAACTGATTACAATGAATATAAATGGACTTAATTCAGCTGTTAAAAGAAGGAAAACTTTTCATAAATTAGATAAATTAAAATTTGATATAATTTGTCTGCAAGAAGTTCATATTAAAAAACAACATGAACAATTGTTAGAACAGCCAAAATTGGGGAAAATATTTACTTCTTTGACTCAATGTAAGAAAAGAGGAGTGGTTCTATACATTAAAGAGGCTATCCCAGCAAAACTGATCTACACGGATGAAGATGGAAGAGTATTAATGGTGGAAATAATGGACAATAATATAAAAATACTCTTGATTGCAATTTATGCTCCGAATGATAAACAAGAAGAGTTTTATAACAAGCTACACATGAAAATAACTGGACTGGACTATGTTAATATAATTATGATGGGAGACTTTAATGGAATTGTGGATAATAAATTGGACTATATAGCAACAACAACAAAGCAAAATAGAAAGGCTCTCCCTAAATCTTTTTTTAAAATGACAGACGAACTATCTTTAAAAGATATTTGGAGAGAAAGAAATGTTAAAGCTAAACAATATACTTTTTATTCAAATAGACATTTATCATGGTCCAGATTAGATATGATTTGGATATCAACAGAATTAATATCCAATATTCAAGAAACAAATATTGAAACAAGTTCTTGGGCAGATCATAGCCCAATGACAATTAAATGGAAGGGACAAAAAAAAAGATCGAGATGGACATTAAATAATACTATTTTAAAGGAGAAAGATTTTATTCAATGGATGGAGAAGGAATTGGCTTTTTTTTTCAGAGAAAATAAAAAAGAAGATACTTCAACGCAGAATGTTTGGGATACAATGAAGGCATATGCTAGAGGTCTGATAATAGATTATACAAGAAAAAAAAAAACCTTGGAGATTTTCTGTTAGGAAGACTACTAAGATACATAAAAAAATATTCAATATAACATATTGTATTTTTCAGAGTATAAGATGCACCCAGCCCCCCCCCCCCAAAATGGGTGGAAATGTCTGTGCATCTTATACAGCGAATACAGGCCTGTTTTTGTCTCCAGGGATCCCGTTTTTGGCCTTCAGAATGCTTCTGGACACCAGGGAGAGCAAAAACAGGACCTTGGAAGCCTCCGAAGACCAAAAATAGGTCCATTTTTGGCCTGCACAGTCCTTCTGGATGCCGGGGAGGGCAAAAAGGCTATTTTTTCTTGTTTTCCTCCTCTAAACCAAGGGTCATCTTATACACTAAAAAATATGGTACTTTCGTGGTAGATTATCAAGGTCTAGAGATAAAAGATAGATTTAAGAGGACAAAGTTGTTTTCTATTTTTAGTAGTCTTAATAAAAATTAAGTCCATTGGGAATTAGGCAATCTAAACATATTGCAAAAATAATATTTTATTTGCACTGAATAAGACTAAATTATTTTTTTCTTTTTAAATTATCACTGTTTGCCTGATACCTGTCTTTTGCAATGGGATAGGGTTTTATAAAAGTGGTACTAGTACTTCATGTGAACTTGATTCTATGCCTCTGTTTGTACCACCTAGGATTGTATTTAGTTTATTTGGCTGCTGCTGCACGCTGCTAGCTCATATTCAAGAGATCATCCATTAGAACTCCAAGGTCCCTCTCACAGTTACTGTTTTTGAGTCAAGTCTCACTTAATCTGTATTTATACATTTGATTTTTCTTGCCTAAACGTAAAACTTTGCTTTTTTCTATGTTGAAATTCATTTTGTTGGAAAGGGCCCATTTTCAAGTTTGTCAAGATCTTTTTGGTTCCTGAGCACATTTTATTCTGATATGTAAATAACACCTTTCTCTGCATTATTTTTTTAGAATGTTGTTAACATTTTTATTTCCAAAGTTAAAAATACATAATAGAAATAAGGAAAAAACAACATAAACTGCAAAAAAACAAAATGAAAAAAAAAACCAATAAAAATGTGTACAAGTAACAAATATATTATTATTATTACTTGCAGACTTATTGTGCAAGGGGGAAAATGCATGTTTAATGCTAATGTGAACAATATATTTATTATTATTTTTTTTCAGAATTTTTAAAAGACTCCATAACTTTTGGCTTGTATTACAAAGCAAGTCAAAGTCAGCTTGAAGTGGACTACTTTCCATGTCCTACTTTTTTTGACAATAAAAGGTTTTGCTTTCCAAAAATAAAGGTTTGTACCCATTTCCAAACCGAGTTAATTTTTTGGTCAAGAACAACTGCTAGAAAATAGTTTTTTTTTCAGTGCATTGCTAGCATCCACTCCCAAAAATTGTTGGTTTCCGCTGGCATAAGGAGATAGAGCTGTGGCTAATATAGATGCACATTAAAATTAATATAAAACACACTAAGTACATTTTAGATTTTTAATCTTTTAAAAAAAGATTTACTATTTACAAAACAGAATGTGCAACTCACAGAAATCTTGCACACTGATTCAGTTCTGCTATTTAGTGGAGGAAATTATATCCCCAGTTATTCTAGTTTATAAGAAGCTTACCTGAGTGATGACATTGGGACAAATCAGCACTCTGTGGCTCTGACTGACAAACTTTAGTGTTTCTTCCATCTGGTTGAACAGAATGCAGCCAGTGGGCCTCTTTGGTTAATTCCAAAGCAAGAACAGCCAATGTACTCTAATAAAGGACAAAATGCATTGAGACCATATAATGTCAATCGTTTATATGTGCCTTCAATCTCATTTGGTGAATAATCAAGGAAAGCTGCAATCATACAAGCCTGCTTACCCAAGTAAAGGCTTCTAATGGAGTGTAGCAGTAGACGTTCCTGTCTCCAAAGGTTTTGTGCTGCTGATGCTTGCCATGCCAACTTCAAAGAGAGAAAAAATTACGTAACTACAGAATATATAAATAAAAGGAAAAAAAAATGCACTCTATGAGGCAACTCATCTTGCAAAGCAATGTTATATGTATACTATTGCAAAATGTGCATATAGATCTTAACTATAGCTTGCCATCAATAGAACTGTATAAATACTGTATCCATATTTTACTATACAAAAATAGGATTAGAAATATTAAATGTAAATATTAAAAAATAATTATTACATAAGCAACCATTTTGACACTGAAGATTATTTTCTGATGATTGATCACGCTGCACAAATATAAGAGAACTGGGGCTTAGCTATTACCATGCCCATATATACAAAGGACACCCGAGACCTGCCTATACATTATTAGCCTGCTAGGGATAATAAGCAAACTCTATGCCAGACACCTATATAATAAAATTGACTGGATTGATTCAGAGCACATATTGGCTGATAAGCAAGTGGACTTCAAACAGATTTCGATGAAATTTTGTGTGAACATGTACACATGTCCCCAATGAACATTGGTGAAATGTTAAGTTTGCTGATGCAATACTTGCAGATATATAGTCATTTGTTTCACCCCATTTCACCTCAACAGAAGGCTGTTTCAGTCTTCTGCAGTGTGAGGTTTCAGCAACTTTGAGACATAATACTGCAATTCACAAGCCACAGTGTATCCATTTATCACTTATGTTGATAAAGAAACAATGGGGGTCAGGGGTGTCCAACTTTGGTCAACGTTGATAGGACTTCAACTCCGAGAATTTCCCAGCCGGCTTTGGAATTCTGGGAATTATGTTTATGCTTTATCGACATAATAAGTGACAAATGGATGCACTGTGGCTTGCGAATTCTCCCAATGAAAGCCTTGAGCACCATCTTGGATAACAAATGAGTAATTCTCCGCAAAACCCATCAGTATAATCAGTTTGGTTTCTTTTAGGCTGGCTTTCAATGACTTCAAATATTTACTTTAATGTTTTGAAACAAAGTGATAGCTAGTCAATTTCCTATATCTTTAAGAAAATGCAAAACTGTAATTAGGTGTGGTTTCTCAAAGAGCCATAAGATGGAGCAAAAAACCTGGTTTGTCTTAGTCTTAGTCTCAGAAGAGAGTGTAAGTGTATCTCTGTTTCCTTCTGTTGGAGAGTATTGCCGTTCCATTTTTCCTAATTGACTGATATTCCTGGATTTGATGTAAGTTTGTTACTGAACTGTTTTTGACACTGGAATTTGTTATTGGATTATCCCTGGATTGAAAACTGACCGATTTACCTGTAAATGATTTTGGACTGCTTATTTTGGACTTTGCTTAATGTTTCTGGAAATAAAAACCTACATTTACTGTCCAGTGTATCTGTGTGCTGTGTATGTGTATTATTCAAACACTACTCTCAAATACGTCTCCCTGTATGCACTCATTCTCCTAACAGGGAATTACCTCAACATGATTGTTCCAAATTTCAGTTCTCAAATATTTCATCCAAATGCGCTATCAGTGCCTTTTCACCAGGGTAGTTTTGGCATTGCTGCAACATACAATCTTTGGTGTTCAGATTACAAACTGTCTTTCCCAAGAGCAGCTTGTAGTCTTCTTTAATGTTGGCACCTTGTAGCATAAGCGTAACATTTTGATGAATAGTGCAGACATAGACGGAATGTGTGCCTGAGGCTTGGGAACCATATAAGATACCCACTTTAGGCTTGGGAACCTAGGATAAGCTGCCCAATTGTTGGCTTGGGAAATGGACAGATACCCACACAAGGCTTTGGAACCTCGAGGAAGAAACCAAACTACAGGCTTGGGATCCTGAACCAAGAAACCCACCTGTGGCTGGTAGTGCGTAGCTATCAGGCATGGCCCCTATGGCGATGGGGTTCAAGTGGTAGTGACAATGTCACTATGGACCAATGCAATATAATAGTAGTAATGATGTCTATATAAAATGTTAGTTATAAAGTATAAATGACTTATATAAATATTAAAATATATATTCAGACTACATGTACTCATAGTGGAATCTTTCAATTTGGTTTGAAATCAATTTGGCAAGTCTACATTGAAAAGTTAGGCATTAATTTTTGTCTATTTCTCTTTTTTTCTTTCTGTTCCTTTACAGGTAACACTGTATATCATCTGTGCACATTCAGCAAATATGGGAACTAGACATTACCTTAATGATTTTTTTCTTAAATGTTTTGCTATCAAAACCCTTTCGACTTAAAAATTATGAAAGATCCCAAAAGAGCTTTTGTTTGCATGGGTTATATTTCTCTATATATACTTTTATAAATTAAAAATGATGCATTTATTTATTGAATCATGTAAAAATAACATCACTGTCAGCCTTCAAGATTTTCTACTACTGCTTTGCATCTTTTGGCTGCCATAAGTAATGGGGGGAGGAGGGGAGATATTGTCTGGGAAGAGAGCTGGAGGTGTTACATTCTTGTGTTGTGTAAATGAGTGGGGGGGAAGTATAAATTCCTGCTCTTAGGTTTCTATTTCTCACTTAGCTTTCTTTTCTCTGCGCAGCTGCAAACCTTTATCAAAATATGCCAAGGTCAACGGACAGAGGCCTCATCACCACCTGAAGATGTCCACATGATCATATTCAGAACTTTTAATTGGAAGAATCTTTGAACTATGGGGGGTGGGACCAATTCCATCACTTTGTATGTGTGATTTGCGTGCCTAATTTCTTAGATTCAGAATCCTACTGATGCTATCACTTCATTTTTCAGTAAAAGAATTCTTTTCTCTAATTTATGGAGTCTAAGTATTTCTTTCTTGGATTTTGAATGGAGCACCGACTGACAATCACAGTGTTAAGAAACAATCCTTTAAGAATAGGATCCCATTTTAAGAAACACTGCTTTAATATGTCTTGGTTATGACAATTCATATTATTAATATAAACAGCATTCAACTAATATGAACCAAATATTTAGAGGAGCACAGTTCCTTCTTGAAACTCAGAAATTAGTAGCTTTTATTTTAAATTCATATTAAAAATCTTTACCAGAATTTTATGAATGGTGGAAACAATTTATGACTCTGATAATCTGGAGGTCTTCTAGTTTACCCTCAGCCCAGGGCAGGAATCCTCAAACCATCCCAAGTGATGATCCAATCTTTGCCTGAAAATCTCCAGTGATGGACAGACCTCCAAAAATGGCACCCTGAGCAGATGGGAGGTTTTTCCCCCTGGGCAGTTGATTTCACAGCTAATGCCAGTTCTGTGGCAGCACTTACTCCCTAGATTTGAATGAGAGCAACTAGAACTGACCCCAAATCACTCTCAGATTACTTACCTGCAAAGAGGAACCTTGATGTTGAAAATCAGGTAAACATTGGGAATTGGAGCCCTGTTATAATGCAATATTGCAGGTTAACTCTGCCCACAGCCAGAAATCTGATCCTGACCAGTTCACGGTTGACTCAGCCTTCGTCCTTCAGATGTCAATAAAATGAGAACCCAGATTGGTGGGAGCAATATACTGACATTCGTAAACCACTCAAAAAGTGCTGTAAAACTCTGAAGCTACATTATCAGTCTAATTGGCTTCCACACATCCTAAAGTTGTTGAACTTGAAAAGCACTGGTTTGGCTAACCCATCACACCATCCATTTCGATCACTGGCCTTTCCGAGCCACTCCGAGCGCTCAAGGAAGCGACGAGCCAGTTGCTCAGACTGCTCAAAAACCTATCTCCCCCCTGCAAGTACAGAGGTTGGGGGGGGGGGCTCTCTCGTGCCCTTCTTTCACTTTCATTTGCATTCCGGATGGGGCCATATATTTAGGCTTTAAGTAAGTTCTACCTCTCACAAGACGGGCGCCGGCGTCTTACCTGTTATCCGTCTGTTTAGACTCTTCGCCGAGAAGCAAGGATTCCCCCTCCTGAAGACGGGAGCGGAAAAGACTGGCAACCGCTCCTCCAGGTGATCTCACTGAGCAAGGCAAAAGAAAATATACATCAGGCCGAGGTGAGAAAAAACCCGCACGCAAACCTCTCACAAAAGTTAAGCCAACCTCCACGGCTGAAACTCCACAGCCAACGCCATAACATCTTTCTGCATCTAATGCTTAGCCTTAGAGAAAGAGAGCACAAGCTCTTAGGTCATCGGCTGCATAAACTTAAAAATATAGACGTACTTAAGCAATATCCTGCGAGTTCCCTTAGAATCTTTTTCCCCCCCTCACAAGCCAACTTATTTCGATCTCTTTTAGGATCTTTTCTACCGGCAAGTGTTTTTTTCTCCTTGTTTATTAACTTTTTGGCCTGAAATGAAAGAAAATATTGAGCAAACAATCGGGGATTGTACCTTAGTGACTTTGGAAAAGCTAATCATATTGAATTTTAATAATTGTGAATGGGAGTCCTTCAAAAAAGCTCAGAATATCAGCTCAGACTTGGAAATGGAAAAACAACAGAGGCAAAAAATTTTTTTACTGTTGCCACGAAAAGAACATGAAAGTAATTAGATTTGGAGTTGAGTCTTTATGACTGATTAAGAAAAAAACTCCGTAAGGATTAAAATCATTTAATCCTTTCACACTTTAATCATCTTTGGCATCTTGGAGAGATCACTCCCAGATCGAAGAAATACCCACAATCTGCCCTTCCTGATTCCTGGACTGCGCAGCCTGTGACTTCCTCAGTAGAACTGGGACTTAATTTATTTTTCTGGAAACAAAAGTCTCCAGAACCATAGTTACATGAGAGGAGAACTACCACCTCCAATAGGTGTTCTCTCAATTAGAAATTTTTCCCAAAAGGTATTAGTAGCTACTGTAGAAAGTGTAAGAAATAAGTAAATTCAAAAATAAAATGGTATATAAGATGTTTAAAGGTTTCACAAATGGGGGTTGGACCTTGCAGGATCCCTTCCAATTCTGTTAATCTGTTATCAAATGAAATATATTTCTCTGTATACGCTTTGTTTTTATACTTTTGATAGGGTCCATTGTTAAGCCTTTTGATATTTTTATCTTATGTATATGCCTTTTAAATTATTATGTTCGGGGGTAGGCTGTTGTTATAATCTCTTTGGAAAAATGGTAGTATATGATGAGTTTAGAAAGAAGCCCTGATGAGGGGATGCTACATTCCTTAATGCTAAGGAAAGATGCCACATGGACAGCCAAAGTAAGAGGTATGGAGGGGTTATGGATGAGAACATAACAGAGGGGGACAATTCTCCCTGGAGACATCCTAGGATTAGCTGCAACACCCAAGAGCAAATCCAATGAGTTTGAACTCCCTCTCAAGAAGGAGGGAACTTGGGTGACGAGATAAAACTGTATATAAAGTATGTTTTGAAATCTTAAGGTATGGTTCTTAGCTCAAAGCTCATGTTGTTGAGATAAGCTAAGATCCTACCACTCTTTGCAAACAGCTTTTTCTCTTTTGTATGCTTTGATTTAAGCTTGCAAATAAAATCTCTGTGTTTTCAACAATCTAAGTTTTTGTTATTTGGAGTCATTTCCAACAATTGGTGGAGAATGCGAGAATCTGCTCTCTTCTGATGCCCTGGACAGCAGAGTCAGATGAGGACGGCATTCCCCATTGATCTTCAACGGTCCACAATTGGGTCAACTGTTTGGAAATGCGGAACGAGACACAGATCCTTGTTTAAAATAGTGGTTGGTTGAAAACGGCAAGAGAAAGAAGGGGACCGAATTTATGAGATTTCCAGAAACCACTGGGCAACTCTGCACACAGACCTAGGGGTAAGTAGTTCTGGTCAAGTAAGAACACACTCACTAGGTAATTTGGGGTTGGGTAGGACTGTGCGAATCTGAGTCTTGTGTGAGAGGTGTATGGATGAGACGACCCTTGGGCTGTATTGAAGGTCAGATAGAGGTCTATATAGAAGGTCTCACTGGAACAAGTTGGTAAGGATTGCTCAAGTCTGGTAAACAACCATGGGGAATTCCCATGGGTCCCAAGGAAAATGTGTGAAGAAGATTCAGAAAAATCCAAAATTAAAAATTGATCCTTCAAGTCCCCTTGCTTGAAGGATGGGGAAAACCACTCTATAGAAAATTAATTACTAAATTGGGTATAAATAAAGAAGATATGGTAAATTTGTGTTGTTTTATTTGGTGGGAGGATGAAAATTTAAGTTGGCCCCGATTAGGAACAAATTATTATTTTGCCTGCAGTAATTTGTATGAATATGTAAAGGATAAAGAGTATAAGTCATTAGAAAATGAAATAGATTATGCTCTGATTTGGAACCTAGACAAATAGCCCAAGAAGAGGGGTCTTATAAAGCCAAATTATTTATGGTAAATGAGGAGGAGGAAGACATGGGAAGTAAGAGGTATTTATCCCCTCCTCATAACCCAAACACTGTTCCTGCAGCACCACCAATGCCTTCTCCTCCTTCCCCATTACCAAGTCCTAAACAAAGTTGTTAGGGATACACCCTAGCAGAATCTGCACGGCAGTCAGGCAAATATGTGAGATAAACATTTTTTCAGCTTACACTCAGTAAAAACAGATACACTGTGCTAGTTAAATAGTTTATTCCAGTAAGAGTTTTAGCATAGTCAAAACAGTCCATATATCATACACTAGTTCAGTCTGTCCGGGGATTATTCAGTTGCAAAGTCCAGTGTCGAAAAGAGGTCAGTAAACTTACAAATATCAGTCCAGTAATAAATCTCTTCGCAGTAGAGATATAAAGAAGTCAAACTTCCTTTCTTCCTTCAGCAACAGGGAACACACAGTTAGCAAATCATCAATCCATCATCATCAGCAAGCAATTCAGTAAGCCAGCAATCAATCAAGTTCTCTTGCTCCCTCTTATGGTGGTTTTACAGCCGCACCCAAAATTACATGCTTTGCTGTTTAAAGTGACACACACTTAAACCTACTATCATAATTTATATATATTATTTTACCCAAACTACGTTAGGTAACCTTGTTATTCCTAACAAAAGTCTTAAAATTCCCCTGCATCAAGCAGTAATAAGTATAAGGCACTGAAAAGAGAATTGAAGCGATGTAAAAAAGATATTAGAGATTTTCCATTTAAGTAGTATCCTTTAATGGGAGAAAAAGAAACAGGAATATTTCTGCTTCGAGAGGTATCTAATGGAGTAAATCAAGGGGTGCCTATAATAAGCTTTGTGCAGGATCCTTTAAAGGCATCCAAAGTGAGAGCCTTTAAAAAGGAAATGAAAAGTATTATAGAAGACCCTTTGGGAGCATCAGAACAACTGGATAATTTGTTAGGACCTAATATTTACACATGGGATGAAATGATGGCTATATTTAATACCCTCTTTTCAACAGAGGAGAGAGAATTAATTAGAGCCACCACAATAAAAGTATGGGAAAAAGAGCACCCCCCCTGCTAATAATAACAACATTAGGGGGGAAGAATAAAAGAGGCAGTACCAAAAGACAAAGCTATGGATTTAGAACAAGAAAAAGAGGAATCCCCAGCAGCTTTCTTACAAAGGCTTAAGGATATGATGAGGAAATATTCTGGCATTGACTGAGATGATGCTACAAATACCCAACTGGTCAGAGTTCAGTTTGTAACAAAGGCATGGCCAGATATTTCAAAAAAATTACAAAAGATAGATGGATGGGCAGGGAAATCATTGGACGAACTTCTTAAAGAGGCCCAAATGATTTACGTCCAGCGAGATAATGAGAAAACTAAACACAAGGGTAGAATGATGGGTGGCAACAGTCAGGTTATAAAACAAGAAAGATCTCCAAAAACCTCACCCGGAAAAGGTTAGGACGAGGAAGAAATGAAGGAATGAGAGGGTGGAACTAGGGAATAAAAAGGGGAAGATGATGTGGTATGGGCAGGGAGGACAGAGTGAGGAGATGCTTTGGGTGTAGCCAGCCTGGACATTTCAGAAAAGATTGCCCGATCCAAAGAAGGGAGGCGCAAGTGATAATATGATGGAAGAGGATGAAAGTCAATTCCAGGGATGTCAGGGGCGATTCCTTTTCAGGTCTCACGGAGAGCATTGTTATGTTTTGTTTCCTTAGCTGTATTAAACCTTATTGTCAAAATGTAAAAAAGAGAGAGAAAAGGAGAAACATGCTCTTGGAAGGAAGCCTCCACCTTTGTGCCCCCCAAAAACTGTGCCATTCTATCTACAAGAAAAAAGACTGGGCCAGCTTATCAATAAAACAAAAGGCCTTCACCCTCAGGACATAATAAGATAAGCCCTCACTTAAGATCCAAATCAGGACAAAGCCTAGAAGCTATAATAGGAATTGCCCAACACCTTTTCAGAACATAACCCTCTTCATTACATCATCACCCAGCAAGATTCTACCAAGCCTAGGACTCAAGACAACCTACAAAGTTACCCCACATGGCCCCATGAGAGTCTGACAACCAAGCAGAATACATGCCTTTCCCACAGGAACAGGAAGCAAGTTCAAAGCCCAAGAGAGGGTATAAATCTCTCTCTTTCTGTGTCACCCATGTGCTCGATTGCCCGGTACTTCAAACCATGTGATCCTGTCCACAATTAAACCATCTTTCCAAATAGCTTCCATGTTTCCAATGTCTTTCTCCACACTTGGAACTGAACCCAGATGGACATTTCTTCCAACACTACCCAGACTAGAATAAGAAGATTTACCCAATTATTACTATGAGCGGGTGTGGGGAGTGAAGGTGAAGATATTAAGACAAATAGACTTAGCAACACTCAGGATAAGACCATATGATTTGTTATGCAATTGTGCTCCTTCCACTGACTTATATCATAACCACTTTACCTGGTGTACAGGCAGTGGTGGAAATCCTAGCTAATGGGACTGGGATTTTATTTTGTTGCTGCAGCAACAAAACAAGAATCTATGTAACAAATAGAATAGAGTGGCTCTAGATACAGTATTGGCATCCAAAGGCAGTCTGTGTGCACTACTTGGGCAACAATGCTGTATGTATATTCTGGACAAATCAAAGGCTGAACTACACATATCACAGCTGAACTACACATATCGTAAAAGTAGCTGCAATCCCCCACATGGACTGGATAGAATGGAAAGGCTGGTGGCATTGGCTGACAGGATGGTTGCCTGATTTCAACTGGTTAAGAACCAAGATAATGACCATGACATGCATTATCTTTGTTCTCTTAATTACCTGTTGTGGATTACAAAGCCTTCCACTTTGTCTTTCCACTTATAAGCAAACTACAGGGTCTCCCTGTATGCAAATATTGATGTTAGGTGGATCTTAAAAAAATAAATCATTTTCAGATTCAAAGTGAGGAAGTGATGGGCTGTCTGCTAAAATAAAGCTAGGTCATGACACACACTTGAAAATAAATCAGGAAGCTTGTAATTGTGGAGTGTCTCTGCCAAAAAAAATAATGCTTATTCACAGGAAATACGCATGTGTAAAGCTTGTAACAATTCTGGGTAGTTAGAAAGCTGATAAAAGTAACAAAGTGTTAGGCAACTTGGAGACCTCAGCTAGAAGTTAGGAATAGAAATGGCCTGGAGCAAATAAAATGTGTATTAGATAACTCCTGGGGCATTCATTAGTCAAGGTTTAGGAATAGGGACAGCTAGAGATCAATAGAACAAATTGTAGAATTGACTTCCAGTGGCGCTCCAGTTGATGATGGATTGAAGACCGCGACTATGCGTGGCTCAGATCTGTGCTTACCCTGTTGGAGAGGACCAGATCCATCTGACCCACCTTGTAGGGGTGGGGGGAAGAGGGGGAGACCACCATCTGGGTCAAAGGGAGCCGCATCTCCCCTCCCTGGCTTGGTAAACTCCCCTAGAAGACAGAGAAGCGGCAGTCTTTAATGCCTGCCCTGAAGACTGGAAGCTGCCGGGACACAAGTTTGTGCTGGAGAGTGAAAGTGGTGAGTGGCGTGTAACTGGATAAAAGACTTTGAAACATTCTTTTTGACAACCCTGAAAAATGGAAAGAAAGAGCCCTCGTTTGGAAGAGTGGTAGCGGCGAATGAAAGATAAGGGGAAAATATAAAGTAAAGAAAAACTGGAAATAAAAGAATTGTTTGTGATTAGAGAGTAAATTTGGAACAACATACAGAATTGGACATTAATTAGGCATTGGATAAAATGCTGGACTTATTTGGAATTGGTTAAATTTAATGTTAATACTATGGAAAAGTAAATTATAAATAAAAGAGTTTTAAGAAGAAAATGATACAGAGCAACACCTAAGGGTTAAAGACTTCCTTCTTTTGTGTTTCTATGGAAAATTACTAGTTGTAACAAGATCCCTGGAAGACTCTTGATAAGGAGACTCTTGATAAGGACTATAATAGAAAAACTTGACTTTTAACAAAATAAAGAATAATTTAATAGACAAAAGAAATTGAAATAATAAGCAAAGAATTTAAGTCAAAGCTTCAAAATGTGTGAGAGATGCTTAAAGAAAAAATGAGATTGGTGGAATTAATGATGAGTAAAGTAATGGTGTTTCAACTTGCAGAAGAACAAAGGGAGGAAAACAACAGCTTTGATGAGCATGAAGAACAAGGATTACTGTCAAAGGATGTAAAACAGAGACATTGATATTAGAGACAATAAATAAAAAAGGCAAGACACTCAAGACTGAGAAGAAGAAGGAACTCTAAAAAAGAGAACTGAACAAGAAGAAACTCTAAAAAAGAGAACTGAAAAGTCAGGGGGAAACATGGCCGAAAGACAGAAGAAAATAAAAATAAAATTAGAAGGAAAAAAGAAGAAAGAGTGGGGAAACTTAGAAAAGGGAAACCTAGCCAAAATTATGAGATTTAGAGATAAAGGTTAGGGATTGTATAAAGGGGATACCACATGGGAATGTATATTGGTCTTTAGTTGTAATATTTGATGGAAATTATTTTAGTATATATATAACTGTATATGAAGTGTGTTCTTATAAACCCCCTATATTAGAGGATTAAAACAGGAGAATGGAAATGTATGAAAATATATAGATACATTTTGGATGAGAAGGAAGAAAAATATGATTATTAATGATTATAAAAAAAGTGAAATGTATTAAGGCATATAAATTTTGGCAAGTACAAAAGTGGGAAAATATGATTATTAATGACTAGAAGAAAAGTGAAGTTGAAATGAGTTAAGCAAGGTGGGCTCAATATTTTAAACGGTTTAATTTCACTCTCAAATATTTTTTCTGGGAGAAAGAACTTCTTAGCAGATGCACTGTCCAGAAAACCCCAGTACAACAGCAAAAAGATTGAGGTTATAAAACCAATGATCTAACCGACCCAACTAGCAGCCAAAGTAATCACCCGGACAAAAGAGAAAAAAAAAATCATCCCTGACTGAAGACACAATGACATCAATATTTAAGGAGGCACTACTTAAGGACGACTGGCTCCAGGCTAACAAAAACACTTGTTTACTCAAAGATGGACTGGCCTGAGTAGAAAACAAACTTTATGTCCCTGCAAGCCAGAGAATGGTTCTCATAAAATGCTGCCACGACTCCAAAATAGTGGGACACTTTGGGTTTGTAAAAACCCTACACCTCATCAAAAGACATGTTTGGTGGCCGTCTCTCAAAAAGGACATTGAAAACTGTGTTGCAAACTGCCCCACCTGTGCTGCTGCAAAGAAAAGACAAGGAAAATCTCCTGGACTTTTACAGACAGTAGCAGAACTTTCTGCACCCTGGAAAGAGATTTCTATGGACTTTATAGTGGAGCTTCCCGAAAGTGCTGGAAATACTGTCATTTGGGTTGTAACTGATCTTTTTTCCAAACAGGTTCACTTTATTCTATGTCAAAAGATCCCAACTGCCAAGGCATTGGCAAAGATGTTTCTAATACATATTTATTGCCTTCATGGAGCTCCCCAATGGATTATCTCAGATAGGGATGTTCAGTTCACATCCACATTTTGGTGGGCATTTTTAAACCTATTAGGCTCCACCCAGGGGTTGTCGTCAGGAAATCACCCCCAAACTGACAGATTGACAGAAAGAGTGAACAGCGTATTAGAACAACATTTAAGATGCTTTATTAATTACCAACAGGACAATTGGACTGACCTTCTTCCTTTGCAGAGGTAGCATACAATTCCAGGTAGCCACGGGCCAAGAATTCAACCCCATGCCGGAACTACCCACCAAAGAACCTGAAATCCCCTCCCTTAAGGAGTGGATAAATAACTTACAATCCTTGTGGCCAGTGGTAAGATTATCTTTACAGGAAGTTAGAGCAATTTTTAAATCTCAAGCAAACAAAAAAACACTGCGATCCTAAACCTTTCAAGATTGCGGACTGTGTATATTTGTCCACAAAATTCTTAAAATCATTACAATCCTCTAGGAAACTAGGGCCAAAATTCATTTCCAGAATTATTAACCCTGTGACAGTCGAGCTTCGACTTCCAAAAATACTTAGGCAGATTCATCCAGTATTTAACTGTACCTTGCTCAAACTGGAGATCACTTCAAACCTCAGACCCCACTCCTTCCCACACCTCCAACTCCCATCATGGTACATGGGGAACATCATTTTCAAATTAAAGATATCCTTGATTCATGTATTCACCATGGATCCACACAATATTTAGTAGCTTGGAAACACTTTCCTTCCTTGAAAACACTTTCCTTTTATGACATGTAAAAGCAGCCACATTACTACAAAAGTTCCACCTAAAATACCCTGATAAACCATCCTAAATTGCAAATGTAACGCATGAATTTTGGTTTTTTTCAGGAAGATCTATATGTTTTTTTAAGGAGGGCAGGATGTCAGATCTGTGTATCTGTCATTTCTTCAATGGAAGAAGAAAAGGGGGGGAGACTGATAAAGAAATCCTTCTTGATGTAACCTGAATATATTTAATCTTATATCAAATTTGTATAACCTGCATATGATACAATGGAGGGATGAAACCCAGATGGCCAGAACCTATCACCTCTGGGAGAGACAGCCAGGAGATGAAGAGACCATAAAAATTCCACAGTGAGATGTGTCCTGGGAAATTCTGGAAAAGATTGTTCTAAAAAGGGGTGGGGGAAAATAACATGTTGACTCTTTGTTTTACTAAATACACATCAAGATAAGGGGAAGGGTTTTAAACTCCCTTATCTATCTCTGCATGCCTGAGAGACTTTAGATGCTGCTTTTAACCCCTACCTGAATTGTCTCATCTCAATAAAGGATTCCTTTTGATACGTTTTGATACGTTTTCAGAAGTTAATTCTAGTTGATTGAATGGGAAAAGTTCTGTAGCTTGACTCTCTCTCTCTCTCTCATTTCTCTCTCTCTCTCATTTCTCTCTTTCTCATCTCTCTCTTTCTTCCCCCCTCTCTCATCTTGAATGTCAGGTGGTGCTCCATTGAAAATCCAAGAAAGAAAGACTTAGATTCCATTAATATAGAGAAAAACATCTTTTACTGGAAATCAAGTGGTAGCATCAAAGGAATTCTGAATCTGAAGAATTACACATGAAAAACACATATACAACGTGATGCCAATATTCCCACAACAATAGTTCAAACTCTCCATCCAATTGAAGTTGTGTATAATGTCATGTGGGGCATCTTCAAGTGGTGATGCAGACATCTGTCCATTGACCTTGGCTTCTTTTGATAAAGAGGTGAGACTGTGCAGTAAGCAAGCAAGTATAAACAATAAAGTTTCCCCCCAAGTTATACAGTTCATTCTCTAAACCTCCAGCACATTTCCCACACCCACAAAGCCCAATTATTTCACACACACCCCGTTACTATGGCAGCTGAAAGATGCGAAGAAAAGGAAAGGAATCTTGAAGGCTGACACTGACTTTCTCACTCTCTTTCTCTCTCTCACTCATCTTTCTCATCTCTTTTTTGTCTCTCCCTCTCTCATCTCTCTTTCATTTCTCATCTCTTTCTCCACCTGTCTCTCATTTCTCTCATCTCTCTCTCAACTCTCATCTCTTTCTCTTTTTCTCCCCCCTCTCATCTCCCTCTCCCTCTCTCATCTCTCTCTCCCTCATCTCTCTCTCTTGTGTGTATGTGTATGTGTTCTCTCTTGAACCATTTCCAAAAACAGGTGAGGTTTGTTTTGTTAGGGATAACATTGTTTACCCTAACTGTTTAGGTAAAATAATAAATATGTAATCATAGTTTATAAGTTAAAGTGTCTGCAACTTTAAATATGGGAATGTAATTAGAGGAGTGGTTGTGAAAGCACTTTAAAAGAAGCAAGACGACAGCTTGCTCTCTCTCTGGCTTTGATGATCCCTAATTACTGCATGGACTCAAGACTGCTTTGCTCGAACGGGAGAGATAAACAAAGGACTGATTTGTAAGTGAACTGACATAGAATATTCTACATGGACTTTGCTAACTGAATATCCTTGAATGGACTGACTAAATGATACATGACTATTGGACTGTTATTTTGACTATGCTATGAACTCATAATGGAATAAACTATATTTTTGATAGCACAAGCGTATCTGTTATTTTTAGTGTATGTTAATAAACATACAAGCTTATCTCACTCATTTATCTGTGTGCCTATCTGACTAACGCTGCACATTCTGTTTAGCTTGTCTCCCTAACCCTGGTTGGGGAACCCAGGCTTAACATGTTTGTTTGTTTTTGCTGATGTTGTTCTTCTTTGGGCACTTTTTACCATATGATTTAAATCAAGAGTCATTTCAGGTTCCCAGATAAATGAAGCTCTTTTGTCCCCCTCCTGTAGCTTCCTGTTGGCTGAACCCACCACCAGCTGGCCCCCACCCTTACCCTTCCCTCGCCTAAGAAGTTAAGGGCGACTGCAGTAGATGGAGACTCGCTCCATATTGCAGAGTGGGAGTGAAGTTCCCCTCTACTTGCCTCTTCTTCTGGCCTTTGTTGGTGCTGGGCACACCTTGGTCTCTCCGCGCTAAGACATTGGCCCAGCCCAGCTGTAGCCAATGTTCCGGTCATAATGGGCTCCAGGAGGAGGAGGGAACGCTGTCTCCCCCATTGTGAAGTGTACTAAATTTAAGTGTGCTGCGTAAGGTGCTGCAAGACCAACAAGCAGGCCATGGAGGTGGCAAGAGCAGGGGCATCAGCTGCAGTGAGCCAGCCAGTGTCTTGGGGTAGAGAGCAAGTCATGCTCTCCCGAGTGACCGAGGTGCGCAAAGCAGCAACAAGGGCCAGAAGAAGAGGCAAATAGAGGGGTGCTTCGCTCCCATTCTGGAATATGGAGTGAATCTCCATCCACTGCAGTCACCCTTAACTTTTTAAGTGAGAAGTGACTTGGAGGGGAGGTCGAGAGTCAAGGCTAGCCAGTAGTGCATTCAGCTGACAAAGAGTCACAGTAGAGGGCCCTAAGAGCAGCATGTGGCTCTGGAACCACGGATTGTTGACACCTGCCCTAGGCCTTCTTTTCATTAGACTCAACCTAACCAATTCCTGAAATTGTTATTCATGTTTTAGTCTCCAATCCCCTAGTCATCTTTATTGCTTTTCTCCTCACTTTTTCTAGAATCTCAACATCTTTTTTATATTATGGCAACCAAACTGGATGCAATATTCCAACTGTGGTTTTACCAAGGCATTATAAAGTAATATTTCACATGCATGATTCTATCCCACTGTTAATGCAACCTTGGATTGTGTTAGCTTTTTTGGTGGTTGCAACATATTTAAGTGATCCACTAGGACTTTTAGATCCCTCTCAGAGTTATTGCTATTGAGCCAGGTACCATCAGGGTGCTTTCAGTTTTTATGTTCTGTCCATACCTCAAACGGGCATTGAGCACCCTCCAGTAGGTGTCACCATGTCAGTAATGCCCAGTGCACAGCGAATAACCCCTTGTTCCATATAGCCCAGTTCCTCTCTGTTTGATTAACTTTCTGAGAGGTATAGGCACATGGCTGTAAAGGATGGGGCAGGGGCCAGGATGGGCCCAGCCAGTGATCACAGCTACCGGTTCGCCCAAACCGGTGTGGCCAGGTCTACAAACTGGACCACACCTAGAGTACTGCATCCAATTTTTGTAACCACACTATAAAAAAATGTTGAAGTGGTGTAGGATTTCCTGCCTAAGCAGGGGGTTGGTTTAGAAGACCTCCAAGGTTCCTTCTAACTCTGTTATTCTATTCTGTTCTGTTCTGTTCTATTCTAGTCCTAGTCCTAGTCCTAGTCCTAGTCCTAGTCCTGGCCCTGGTCCTGGTCCTGGTCCTGGTCCTGGTCCTGGTCCTGGTCCTGGTCCTACTCTACTCTACTCTATTCTAATTTTATGCAACAACTCCAACCAGTACATGGCAGTGTTTATAAGTTTGTAGTTGCATTTATGGTGCAACTTCTGGATTTTCTCTGTATAAATATTTCTTGTGCCTTGTCACAGTTAAGTAGAAAAGCACATAAGGACTGTGCACTATTTGTTCTGAAAAACAGAATTTCTAATGGGCGGGGCTGACATCACAGAGAGCTCTGTGAGGGCTGTCAATATCTAGCTGTTAGAGGGATCCTAATGGGCCTAAATTGCTTTGGAGGGGTGATGATTGTAGAGTGCACACTCTGTTGATTGCAGGGGACCTGAAAATTCCCTGATTGGTCTGGAGAAAGCTCTCTGATCTGACAGCAGAAAAAATGGCCATTGTGAGTCATTCCAAAGCTGGAGGCAGCCATCAAGTAGAAAGTGAAACTGGAAGACAGTGTGATCGGTCTGGGTGAGATACTGTTGATTTGAATATTTAGGAACAGATAGAAGAAAGAGCCCCCTGGAATGCAATTAAGGGGAAATAAGACCTAAAAGAGGAGGTGCAACTGTTTTTTTTCCACCACCAGAAGAAAAGTTGTGAGGAAAGCATTAAGAGCTGTTTTGAAAGAGAAACTAATTAAATGGATTTTCTGAAGTATACAGAAAACTGGACTGAATTACAGTTGAATTACAATTTTTTTCCCTGAGTCAAAATATATTGGACAGTGTAAAAACTGACAAATAGACTCCCTTTTCTCTTTTTTATTTATTTGTTAAAGATCACATTTTTATTGGGAAATAGAACTAATTAAGCAGACTTCCGAAAAAGAGAGAGATAGAAGACCAGACGGGTTATCTGAAATAACATTTTTTCTTTGAGACAAAAATATTGGATATAGTTAGACAGGTACAGAGGTTTTTTTTTCTTTTTTTTTCTTTTTGATTCATTCAACATTACTTTTCATTAGGATATTACAAACAGAAGAAAAGGGAGACCAGAGTAGCAGTGCCACCTGCTGGCTAAAATGAAAACTGTAAGATTGAGGAGGAAGGAGAAAAAAGGGAAAATAGATGGCCTTGAACATCTGGGAATAAAAAGATAAGGTTATTTTGTCTGGAGAACCATGATAGAGAGTGAACACTGAAAATTTGCTGTTTAAATAAGTGTAGCTCTTGGAAATTGAAAATAAACTAAATAAACTAAAGATAATAAGAATTAGAACAGTGAAAAGCTTCCCTTCCTCATGGATTGCTTTTTTCTTTCTCTCTCACCCCCCCCCCCCGGTTTTTGGTTCTCTTTTGTTCTTTTTGCCTGTTGGTGACCTACCTTGCTCTGTGGACTCCCTTTCTGGATATATAATAAATGATAAATGAACTTTGAGGCTTGGGGGAACAATTTGAATTAAAATTTGTTTTTTGGCTAGAATATGTATATTCTGCTACCTTCCCTTTGGATTACAATTGAGTTATATTTGGGTGGATTATCAAGATTAAGATAATTTAAGATGAAGAAAACAACATCGGTGCCATCTTCTGCGTCATCCTCTGCTACATCAAGCCTTGCTGGACAGAAATCGTTAGACATACTTTTGCAACAAGAGAAGGCTAATCAGATGCAGATGGAGATTAAAACTATGATACAAGCTTTACAAGAAGACATGAAAGATCTGAAGGAAGGGATAGGGAAAGTAGATGAAAAGGTAGGGAAAGTTGAAGACAAAGCAGAGAAAATAGAAGAAAAAGTAGAGGGTCTCCAACAAATGATGACAAAAAATGAAGAGCGTATACAAAAAGTAGAAGAGAAAGCAGAACTAACAGAAAAAAGAGTGGGAGAGCTTGACTATAAATTCACAGTAGCAGATCAAAATAAAGAAAAAAACTATAATTATGTTAGAAATGGACCATGCAGATTATTATCTGAGATTTCAGAATATTGAAGAAGAAAAAGGAGAAAAGCTGGTGGAAATATGGCAGAAATGCTGGCAGGTGCCCTGGAAGTGCCAAAAGAAAAAATGTTGGCTGAAATTGACAAAATATTTAGAGTGCATACTAGATATGCCCAGAGAGATTCATATGAGATTCACCAAGAAAGCAGTAAAAGCAGAGATTTTGCAGAGAATGAGAGATGAACCCTTAAAGTATAAAGGAAAAGAAATAACAGTCTTAAAACAAATTCTAAGAAAAGTTAGAGATCTAAGAAAGGAATATCAGTTTCTGACAAAATGTTTTAACCAACAAGGGAGTGAACTTCAGATGGCTGATTCCTGATGGGATATTGGTGACCTGGCAAAAACAAAGACATAAACTAGATACAATAGAGAAGGAAGAGCAGTTCTACAATCACTACTTTGGATTGCAGGAGGAAGGGAGAATGAGAGAGGAAGAAAAAGCAGGAGGTCAAGTGGAAATGATAAGGGAAAGAGACCGGGAAGAAGCAGCAGTGAGAGAAGGAGCAAAACCAAAGGAAGCAAGGGAAACTCAAGCAGCAAAACCTATCTATAAATAAAGACATGGAAGAGGAAACAAAAATAATTTCAATTAATATAAATGGACTGAATTTGGTAATAAAAAGGACTTTCAGCAAATTAGAAAACTAAAACTGGATATAATTTGTTTACAAGAAGTACACATTAAAAAACAGCAGTTTGGGCTTTCCTGACTGCCTACAAACATTACCTTCCTCCCATGGCTGGTGGCAGAGGGAAAGATGAGCCAGTCAGGGCAGACCCATCACTACTTGGCTCCCCACCAGCCAGCATCTTGTCAGCTGCTGGGGCTCACAGGTCACAGCTGCTGAAGAGTGCGGGAGGCAACCAGGAAGCACAAGGCTTATGTTGCCTGCATCGCCCCTCTGCCTGCCACCCCTCCAAGCATTTTAGCCGAGTGCAGGCCGCTGCTATGCAAGCTCCAGTGTGGAAGATCCGCTCTTGCAAGGCATCATTCTCATAGCAGTGGCCCGCATTCAGCCAAAGCACACAGGCTGGCGGGTGGCAGAGGGAAAGGGTGACAGGCAAGGGGCAATGTGGGAGGCATAGCATCGTGCTCCCTGGTCGCCCTCCCCACCCCCACCCCTAATAGGCAAGGCCCAGCAGCTGCAGAGAATCCAGGCGGGACCCAAGTTGCCTTGGCTCATCTTCCTCTCAGCCACCAGCAAGCCAGAAAAATAGGGTGGGGGGGAAGCTGAATTGCACCCTGCGAGGGGTCCATCTACAGCACTCCTCTGCCACCTCCTTGCCTCTTAATGCCCCCTGCTGCCCGCCTTGCCTCTTAGCACCCCCCTAAGTCATTCCAGGGGTGGTACCACCCACTTTGGGAACCACTGGCCTAGTGTTACACCGATAAGGGAATGGCTTTTAAACAGCCAGTGGCATTTTTGTCTAAAATGCTAGACCTTATCTGTCAAGAATAAAAGAAGATTTATAGGGGTGTCAAAGTAACAGTGTCAACTAAAAAGATACTCCCGCAAAGGCCATTCCAGGTGAGGAGAAGGTCTACCTATCCACCAAGTACTTGAGGTTAAGGCTCCCTAGTAAAAAGTTGGGGCCAAAGTTCATGGGACCTTTCCCCATAGTAAAGGTCATCAACCCAGTCATGGTGCAACTGAAGTTGCCCCAATTGTTAGGGAAAATGCACCCTGTATTCCATAATAGCCTCTTAAAACCTGTGGTGACCCTGAGGCCACCACCTCATGAACCCCCAGACCCCATGGCTATAGGAGGCCAAACCCATTATGAGGTGCAGCGAATCCTCGATTCGAGGTGGCACAGGAGACAACTCCAATATCTAATCAAATGGAAGGGCTACCCTTTATCAGAGGCATCTTGGGTAAAGAATAGGAATGTCCAAGCTGATCGCCCTGTGACAAGGTTCCATGCAGAAAACCCAACCAAACCTGAGGGGGGGTTTCGCAACCCTAAGTTCTATACTTGTAATAAATTTGTTTTCTTTTTGTGTTGTACAGGTCACTTTCAGGAAGTGAGGAGAGCTGAATGTCAACTAAAAAGATACTCCTTTGGTCTTTTTAGCTGCCAGAAAAAGGGAGTGAGGAAAAACAAGGCATTCTTGAAATGCCTGGATAATCAACTAAACAGCCCAAAGTTGTCGGAGCATAAGAAGGTTATTGGAGAGCATGATGGATGACTCTTGGAGACTGATGTGTCCTATTGGAGAAGTCACATCCAGGGGGTGGGGGAAAGACCAGGGTGAAGGGGGAAATGTATGATGTGATTTAGTACCAGTTGCATCCAGCCATGCACCAACATGGCAATTTCTAATAAACCAATTTACTTTTTCTGAGATGTGGCTAGAGACTTTTGCTTCGAAAGAGGGGGATTTGTTGGAGTCTTGACAAATAGAAGGAAGAGACAGACTTTTGGTCTAGCTAGTTACTTGGAACTATGATGGCAGCGGTAGGAGAAGAAGGAGTTAGAGAAAGTGGGGGCAATAGAAATGAGGGAATGAGAGGGTGGAACCAAGTGACAAGGGGAAGAGAAATGTGGTGGTATGGCAGGGAGGATAGAGTGAGGAAATGTTTTGGGTGTGGCCTGCCTGGACATTTCAGGAAAGACTGCCCAATCCAAAGAAGGGAGGTGCAAGTGTATAATATGATGGCAGAAGATGAAAGTCAATACTAGGGATGTCAGGGGTGATTCCCTTTTGGGTCTCACGGAGAGCTCTTGATAAATTTAGTAGTGGGACCTCCGGAAGAGAAAATGGTGATTTCTAATTGACACTGGTGCAGTGAGAACTTCAATATCAGTATTAACTGAAGAGATGAAATTAAGTGGACAAAATATTGAGTAGTGGTTCCCAAACTTTTTCAGTCCGCTGCCCCCCTTGATGCTACAAACTCATCCTCAGTGTCCCTGACTCAGGGGTGGGATCCAAATTTCTTAACAATTGTTCTGTGGGCGTGGGCGAATTTGTGGGTGTTGCTTGATAGTCATGTGACTAGATGAGTGTGGCTTGCTGGCTGGGCATGGCTTGGTGGTCACGTGACCGGGTGGGTGTGGTTTGGTGGCCATGTGACTGGGTGGGCGTGGACAGGTGGCCATGTGACTGGCAAACCAAATACAAGTGGTTCTCGCTTAATGGCCAGTTGCTTAGCAAGTGTTCTAATTTATGACTGACCTCCCCAGAGCTACTTGACCTGTTTTTGGAGTTTTGATAGCCATGCACACGCACACACACTCACTTCTAATCCTGCTGGAGCAGGTGGTTGGACTCTTCTCTCTCTCTCTCTTTCTTTTTTCTTTCTTTCTCTTTCTTTCTGTCCCTTCCTTCCATCCCCCCTTTCTTTGTCTATCCCTTTTCTTCCTTTCTCTTCCTTTCTCTCTCCCTTTTTCTTTATTTCCCTTTTCTCTTTTCGTTCTTCTTTCTTCTCTCTCTCTCTCTCTCTTTCTCTCTCTCTCTCTTTCTCTCTCTCTCTCTTTCCCTCTCTCTCTTTCTCTTTCTCTATTCCTTCCCTTCCTCCTTCCCTTTCTCCTCCTAAGTTAGGAGTCCCACCTGAAACACACACACACACACACACTTCCAACAAGGCAGTCTTCCAGCAGCATTGCTCGTGATGAGTCTCCCAGAGTCCCAGGGACCGGGCGTGATTGTCCATTCACACCCAGTCCCGAGTTGCCCAGAAAAGCTGGCAGGCAAGGCTTCTGGGTCCAACAAAGAGGCCATGGGGGGCGGGACTTCCACCCCTCTCTCTTTTGGGGAAAGAGCTGGGAACATCAAGCGAGGCTTCAGCCTTGCCCACCACAGGAGCTGTGGGAGAAGTGAGCTGCAGGAAAGGTGAACCAGCCCACCCTGACTGGCTCACCTTTCCCTCTGCCACCAGCCATGGGAGGAAAGTAAGCTTTAGGCAGTTGAGAAAGTCCAAACAGCAGCAGTTTGGGCTTTCCCGACTGCTTGCAAACTTACCTTCCTCCCATAGCTGGTGGCAGAGGGAAAGGTGAGTCAGTCAGGGCAGACTCGTCACTACTCAGCTCCCTGCCAGCCAGCATATTGTCAGCTGCTGGGGCTTGCAGGTCATGGCTGCTGAAGGGGAGTGCGGGAGACAATCAGGAAGCATGAGGCTTATGTTGCCTGCATCAACCAGGCCAGGCAACCCTCTGAGCATTTTAGCCAAATGCAGTCTGACGCTAAGCAAGCTCCATGGGTAGAAGATCCACTCTCACGAGGCTTGAGATGCATCATTCTCACAGCGGCAGCCTGCATTCAGCCAAAGCATGCAGGCTGGTGGGTGGCAGAGGGAAGGAGTGACAGACAAGGGGCAATGTGGGAGACATAGCATCATGCTCCCTGGTCGCCCTCCCCACCCTCGCCCCTAGCAGGCAAGGGCCTGCAGTTGCAGAGAATCCAGGTGGGACCCAAGCAGCAATGGGTCAGCCCTGGCTCACCTTCCTCTTGGCCACCAGCAAGCCAGGCAAGTGGGGTGGGGGGAAACTGAATTGCGCCCTGCAAGGGGCCCACCTCCAGCACTCTCCTGCCACCCCCTTGCCTCTTAATGCCCCCTGCTGCCTCCCCTACCTCTTAGCACCCCCCTAAGTCATCCCACCAGATTGGAGGATACTGTCTCCAACTCTGTTCCTGGGGAGGAGGTGGAGAGAGAGAGAGAGAGAGAGAAAGACTTTTGGCTTTATGCAAGGAAAGCAGCAGAAACAGCAGAAGTCTTTCTTTCTCTCCCCCAAACTCTGCCAGAAATGAGTCTTTGTGAGAATTGTCATGCTGGCACAGCTTCTTGGAGCAGAATGCCTTCCAGGGTCCCCAGACTTCTAGTATAAAGTGGGCTTGCTTGGAGAATAAGTCAGTCACCACCCAAATGACAATATTTCCAGCACTTTCAGGCAGTTCTATGATAAAATCTATGGAGATCTCTCTCCAGGGTGCTGGAGAGTAATGTGTATGTACACATTGAGTGCTGGCTCAATGTGTAACAGCCCAGGGGATTTCCCCTGCCTCATCTTTGCGGCTGCACAGATTGGGTAGCTGGCCACATAGTTTTCTATGTCTTTCTTTAGCGACAGCCACCAGAATTGGTTTTTAATCAAGTGCAGCATTTTCATAAATCCGAAGTGGCTGACTAGTTTTGAATCATGGCAGTTTTGCATAAGGTTAAGCCTCTGGCTAACTGGGACATATAATTTTCCTCCCAGCCATGCTAGGCCATCTTTTAATAAACAATTGTCTTTATGGGCCTGGAACCACAAGTAAGGCTTGCATAAATGCCTGGGTTGTGGCATTGTCTGTTGGGAGATCTGTTTTTGTTTGCTCGTCATTACTTTGGCAACAAGCTGAGAGGCTGGGAGCATGGGTTTTATTACTTTCGATTTCATGCTATTGTGGCAGTCTGGATAAGGCATCGGCCAAGAAATTTTACTTGAGGGTGAAATCAAAGCATTTGAAATATTGGGTCCAGCATACTTGCAGTTTCTGTGGTGTTTTAAGGGCCTCCATATTTTTGTGATCAGTCCACACCTGGAAAGGGATTTTGTTCTCTTCCAGGAAATGTCTCCACGTGACAAGAGGCACATGCCTCTTTCTCCCAGACAACCCACCTCTGTTCAGTGTCTGTTTATTTTTTAGAGGTGTATGTACATGGTTGTAACAGGCCTTTCATGCTCTCTTGGAGGAGGACCGCCCCCACTACCACATCACTGGCATTTGTCTGAATGACAAAAGGACTTCCTGGGTCTGGGTGCTTCAGTACAGGTTCTGGTGCAAACAGTCTTTATAGCTTTTTGAATGTCACTTGGCATTCCAATAGTCCAGTTCAGGGTTGCCTCGATTTGAGTCCCCCCCCCAGTTTTTAATAGTTTAGTGATTGGCAGTGGGATTTGGGCAAATGTTGGGATGAATTGTCAGTAGAAATTTGCAAACCCCAGAAAACTTCGTAGTTGTTTATACATATCACCTGTGGAACCCCCAAGTAGACTGGAAGGAGGGGACCCTAAAATTCCAGTGGTGAGTGACCAGACTGGATGACCACAGAGAGGAGCAGGGGGAAAGCCTGAAGAAAGAAATGGCCACTGCTGGGAAGGGCAAGCCATTACACATTCGATCACTGTTCACACTATCTCTGGATTCATTTCTACTCCCTTGTGGGGGATTCTGTAATCTATCATTTCCTTGTGAAATTCACAAGGAAATGACAGTTTTGACAGTTTCCAATATAGTTTTGCGGCACAGAGTTTGTTTAGGACCACACGGGCAAGTTTTACATGCCCCACCTTTGTTTCAATGTAGATCAAAATGTTATCTAAATACACCAAAAACCCCTTGTAGAGATGCTCATGGAGCACCTCATTTATTAGTTGCATGAAAACTGCTGGGGTGTCCTGCAGGCCAAATGGGAGTACATTGAAGTGGAAGTACCCCAGAGGGGTTTTGAAAGCAGTTTTCTATCCATCCCCTTCTCTAAGCCTGACCCTATAATAGGCTTCCCACAAGTCCAGTTTTGAGGAAAACTTCCTCTGGAAAGGTGGGCTAGCATGTTCTTCATCAGAAGCAGGGAGTACACATTCTCTATGCTAACTGCATTCAGACCTCTATAATGTACACATAAGTGCAAAGACTCATCTTTTTCCCTGGAACAGCACCAGTGCCTTTATTTTGGGTTGGGTTGGTTGGTTGAAACCCTAGGCAAGGTTTTTTTCTATGAAAGTTCGCAATTCCTCAAGCTCCCTCAGGGACATGCTGTACATTTTTTGCTTTGGTAGTTTCACCCCTGAAAGGACCTCAATGGCACAGTCTGTGGGGAGATGGGTGGGGAGCTCGTTGGAGACCTCTTTGCTGAACACCTCGATTAAGTCTCATATTCTTGAGGAATGCCCTGCGATGGCTTGCCCTTCCCAGTAGTGGCCATTTCTTTCTTCGGGCTTTCCCCCTGCTCCTCTCTGTGGTCATCCAGTCTGGTCACTCACCACTGGAATTTTAGGGTCCCCTCCTTCCAGTCTACTTGGGGGTTCCACAGGTGAGCCAGGTGAGCCCCAGGACCATTGGCCACTCCATTCCTGGTGCCACTATGGCTATTTCCAGAGGCTCCATAATAAAAGTGGCTGGCTTCCTACCCGCAATTAACACATCTAGCTGACAGAACACAATTTGGGTCTTTAGTTTCTACAGGCTGATGCCCCATCTCCCAACCAGGCTTGGACTTATTAGGCATTGGGTGCACCCTGAGTCTAGAAAAGTGGAGAGCTTTACTCTTTTTTTCTGGCTGGGGAGGTCTTAGAGGCAATGTGACCAGCTCAACCAGTTTGCTTACCAGTGGGTCATCTTCAGAATCAATCTCAAAAAGGCCAGGGTCTTCCTTGGATGGGGCTGGAGTTCCTTCCTCCAATTTTGCTAAGGGATGGAATTCCATAGGTTCCCCCTTCTCAGTGCGATGTCTTTCCCACAGGGGGTGGCTTTTGCTGGCTTCCCACTTGACAGACGGTCTGGTTTCAGGTCGGTGTCTTCAAGAGGCAGTCGGCTGTGTGATGCCTGTCTTTTCCACATTTGAAACAGGCAGCTTGGACCTTGACCTTGGATGGGTAGCTTGAGGCTTGAAGGGTTCTCACTTCCCTTGGGGTGGCAATCTCCTCCAGGTTCTCCCAGCTCAGTACTGGTTTCTGGCAAGGTCGATCTCCACTTCCTCCATCAGGATGTACCATTTGTGGAGATGATTCAGGGCTCCACGGGCTAAGCAGGCATAGTACAGGTCATCATTCAGCTGGTCTTTGAACCAACTCATTAAGATGGCCAGTCTACATGGTAATTGAGGTCTCAGAACTCCTTGGTATATTTGGCCAATGGCCCTACTTCACCATTCTGATGTGGTCATGGCCTTTGCGTTCTGCCAGTGGGTCCTCAAACTGGTAGTGGAATGCCATCATGAAGCAACCAAAGTTCCAGAGCTCCAGGGCATCTGCTTTGTGGAGCATCACCATCCACTTAGCTGCTATCCCTTCCTAGGCCTAGAGTAGGTGACTATTCTAACCCAGGCACCCTGGGTTTGGAAGTCTCATCCATATTCTTGCATGTATATGAGGACATGCGCCAGGAAGAAACCCAGCTGTTGCAGGTCACTATCATACTTAATGTCCAGGGGAGGTGTCTTCTGCTCTAGTTGTAGAGCTTCCACTGGCCCCAGGATGTTTGGGGGGATGGGTGCCTGATGCAGTGGGTTTGCTGGTGTGGTGAGTGCTCCATCAATCCTGTCCACTGGGGCAGTGGTGGCTGGGACCAGTGTGGAAGCCCTCATACCCTCGGCCTCCACAACTGCTTTTCCTCTGCTATGGAGGTCCAGCTTACTCCAGACCCTCAGGTTTTCAAATGCTTCCATCACAAAGCGCATGATATGCTTCTTGAGGCATCTTGGACCTGTTCTTTGGCCAGATCCTTGTGGTCTGATACAGCTTCCAGCTCGCACTTCCAGCTTGGTTGCCGGCCATCCTGGATGAGGGTAACACCTTTGGTTCTTCTGTCCCAGTTGTCTTTCTTTCCCACTGATTGACTATCTTGGCTTCACGGGGTTCTCCAGGGCAGCTGTTTCTTCAGTAGGACAACTGAAGGCTCTGTCCAGCTGGGTGGTGGTGGATGTTTCACCCCAGCACTTTCCCTCTCCATCTCGCTGCCCTACTTGAGCATGGTTTGCAAGGTCCCCTCAGTAGAGCAATGCTTCTTCAGGTTGACCACTTTGCAGATCCTGCCTAATGGAAAGACTTGCCTCTCCTCCCTCCATCAAGAAAGTAGAACTCTAGAGGAAGAAGGCGGAGCTTCATCGCTGTGATACAGCTGCGATCTCGGGGCTCCGAGATCACAGCTGATATCTTCGCCCCTGGTCGGTTCTAATGGACCTAAACCGTCTCATAGTGACGGGGACAGTAAGGGGTGCATTCTGTAGATTCCAGGGACATCGCAAGTCCCTGGTCGATCCAGAAGAAGCCCTTTTGCCAACGGCGGAGAGGCAGCCATTATTTTGAAGAATTAAATAAAATTGTGTTGAAGTATATATGGCAAGGCAAGAAAGCGAGAATAAAATTAAAACTTTTACAGGATGCTAGAATTAGAGGAGGATTTGGCCTTCCTAATTGGGAGTTGTATTATCAAGCTGCAAACTTAATGTGGGTTAAAGAATGGATAACGTTAAGAAAAACTAGAATGTTGGCATTAGAAGGTCATGATTTATTATTGGGTTGGCATGCTTTTTTATGGTATAAGGGAACTAAATCACAGGGTTATTTTAGAAGGCATTATATACGGGAATCATTATGGTTGAATTGGGAGAAAATTAAGAAACAATGTTATTTGAAAATTCAGTTTGGTTATCAACTATTGAACCTTTTTCGTATCCTATAACTTATAAGAAGGAACAAACAGTTAGATATGGGGAAATATTGGATGAAAAGGGTAAACTTAAAACAATGCAAAATTTAGAAGAACAAGGTATAAAGATGAATTGGTTTTCATATGCGCAAATACATGCAAGGTATCTTAAAGATTCTAAAATAGAAGGATTTTATGATAAATTGACTGATTTAGATAGGATTTTGACAGGTACTGATGAAAAAGTGATTTAAAAACTATATAGTTATTTGTTGGAAATTAAATTAGAGGAAGAACAAGTCAAAGAAACAATGATTGCTTGGGGGAAGAATTTTGGATATGGGATTGATTTAGAGAAATGGCAAAAATTGTGGTCACAAAATTATAAAATGACAATGTCAACAGCATATAAAGAAAATTTGTATAAGATGTTTTACAGGTGGCACTTTCCCCCAACAAGAATAGCAAGAATGTTCAAGAATAAATCTGAAAAGTGCTGGAAATGTCATCAGATACCTGGCTCATATTACCATATGTGGTGGACTTGTGAAGAGGCCAGGAAATACTGGACTAGAATTCGCATATGGCTGGAAAAAATGACAAAGAAACACATAGATTTGAAACCAGAGATTTTTTTATTGGGAATCTTACCTGATATATATAATAAAAACTTAAAGTATTTGATTGTAAATGTATTAACAGCGGCTAGGATTGTATTTGCTAAACATTGGAAGAGTGAGAAAATACCATTAGAGGAAGAAATTATTAAGAAAATATTGGAATGTGCTGAAAGGAGTAGATTGACATTTGAAATTAAGAACAAGAAGATAAACAATTTTATGAAGTGTGGGATCTCTTTTATTAATGGTTAGATAATACAATATAATAATAGAATATTTAGAAATTTCGGAAATAACGAATATATAATTTTTCTTGGTTTTGATAATTTTTTAGAATATTTTATTAAGATAGATTTGGCATGATTCTATGATTTGTTATAAAATAATTTAACTCAATTATAGTTATCTCGCTTAAGTATGAATTAGTAAAATTATAGTCAAATGATTGTTCAATAATGATATTAGGATATTTTACTGATGATTGATAATGTGAGTTATTATGTAATATAATTATTTCGATGACTATGAATTGGATGCACAAAAGGGAGTGGTAAACCAACCGATACACTGTAAATTTATGAAGAATGATATAACCTAGCTAAACACTTAGCAAAACAACTACAGCCCCATGCTGAAACAGCAGCTTCACATGTGCAAAACTCATACCACTACTTGGAAATGATCAAAGATCTACATGTGGAACAAGAAGATCTGCTTGTAAGTTTCGACGTGGTTTCACTATTCATTCAAGTCCCTATAAAAGAGACCCTTGAAATCATCAAAAATAAATACCAACCAGCTAAACACCTCATGGAACTAACAGAACACTGCTTAACCAACACATATTTCATATACAAAGGACAAAGATACAAACAAATTGAAGGAGCCCCTATGGGATCACCACTGTCACCCGTCATTGCAAACCTGTTCATGGAAGAATTTGAATCCAGAGCCCTGGCCAATGACATCCAGAAACCCAAACTATGGTTAAGATACATCGATGACACATTTGTGATTTGGCCCCATGGAAAAGAAAACCTAAACAATTTCCTAACACACCTAAACAACACACACCCCAAAATCAAATTCACCGGAAACGGAAACATACAAACAACTACCATTCCTAGATGTACTAATCTACAAAAAAAAAAAACAGATGGCACACTAGGACACATCGTATACCAGAAGAAAACACACACTAACCGCTACCTCAATGCCCAATCCCACTACCACCCAGCACAGATAAACTCCATGGCTAAAACACTAATTACTAGAACCAAACGCCTGGCAGACAAGACACACATTAAGACTGAACTATGCACCCTGACTATTTGAATAACTGATTTTGCTTCCATTAATTGAATTAAAATTGGATTAAATAATGTTAGATTTAAAACAATGCTGAAACCTAAACTGAAGGTGCCACCAACCGATGAATGAAAAATATACCATACTCCTGTAAGTCTGGGACAATTTTTGATAAGGGAAATAAACAAAAATCATCTGGAGGACTGCAGTGATACCTACTGTTCTATAATTGTCAACTTTATGATTACTGGAGACTCAAGTGTGAGAAGAAGGAAGACTCTTAAGTAAAATAAAGTGACTTTTGATTTTTGGAAGCTTCCTGGACTACCTAAATGGAACTGATTGATTAATCCTGGGATATAAAGAACTATCATTATTGTACTCTCGGAGAAGCAATATTAGGCTTGAATATTTTGGACTATTAAATAAGAACAGGACTTACTAAAATAAGACAAGATGCTCCACCAGGGGAAAATGAGTGAAAATGAGTCAAAAGAAATGGCATTGATGTTCCAAAGCATTAAGGATACTATGACAAAGAATCACAGGAGATAAAGAATCTACTGCAAAACATAAATGGGAAAATAAAAAAAATACTACAATTGAAAATGAATGAAGATCAAGAAGAAAGAGAACAGACAACAGAAAGAATGGAGGAAAAGATAGAACAGGGAAATCAGCAAATAAAGGAAATGAGAAGGAGAAGACAATGAAGATAATTATTGATGAAATAAACCAAGGGGAAAGTACTTTATGAGATTTAAAAAATGGAATTGGATAAGCAGGAAGATACTCTTGAAAGGGAGATAGAGGCTTGGGTAGATACTCTGGAGGCCTGGCAGCATAGGAGGATAGAGATGGGAGAAATACTTAGACTGAATAGTGAAGACATAGATGTAGATAGAGACAAAGATCCAAGAGAGGACCATGGGAGGCAAGCTAAAAAACAAATAAGAATTGAAGTATTAAAACAGACAAGAGATGATAAATAGAAAGGAAATATTTTTCTTCTATTTTTTTAATATGATGGCCTGATTAAAAACTAGAATAAAGGTAGAAATAAAAATACACATTTTATTTAAAGCAATAGTTAAATGGAAAGATTAGAGGTCGAAAGATGGTATTATTATGTATGTTTAAATTGGCATTAGAGTGGTGCATTGAAATATTGAATAACTAATAAAGTATATCTTAATATAAACATGTGTATTAAAGTATGTTAGTAATAGTAATAGTGGCCTGACTAGAAGCTAGAATAGAGGTAGAAATAAGAAATAGGGGGAATATTAGCACACATATTTTTATATAATAGAATAAAAGCAATAATTAGATGGAAAGATTAGAGGTTGAAAGATGGTATGTATACTATGTATAGTCAAATAATATTGTGATTGGCATTAAAATGGAAGATTGAAATATTGAACAGCTACTTTAAAACAAACATGTATATATTAATACTAGGATTATATAAGTTTGACTAAGGTAACAAATATTATTATTTTTATTTATATCAAAATGAATGATATCCAGATGCCCACGCTGTTCATGTATTAATGTTGATGTATATTTAAAATAAAAATATAAAAAAATGGGGAAAAATAGTAGGCTGTAGGACTATGGTAAAAAATATAGTTCAGACCTTCCAGCTTCTCACACAAAAAATTTTTTTTTTTAAAAATCTCATGAGGTTGGAATGTCTGAACTATTTTTTTAAACTGCAGCCCCACAGATTACTTTTGTTGCTCTGCATGTGGTGGCCATGAACTGGGCCTGTGCACGTGTGCACCTGCCTCCTCCTGTGGGCATGCATGCCCGGTGGGATGGTGTGGACCAGGCTGAAACAACATGGGCAGGCCCATTATAGTTTCCAGATGGCCATGCGGCTGGACTGACCTCATCGTGGGTCAGATCTGGCCTGTGGGCCTTGAATTTGACACCCATGCAGAAATGGGCAGTTGAGATTATCAAAAACTTTTTCAGTATTAAAAAAAACTAAAGTAGCTCACTTCTCATTGAGAACTTCAGACATTCAGAACTATCCTAACATTGTCCTTTAATTGCCCTTTGGGTAAAAACTCACTTTGGTCTTGATGGATGAGTCCTTGAAGACTTGTTTTGAACCTGTTAGCCAATATATACATAAATATAGTAACTATTTCATCAATATCTTATATAATTTTTATGGTTGTGTCTTGTCTATATAATTTTTATGGTTGGGTCTTGCCTCTCTTTAAGTATTAGGGCAATGCTGATTTATTTCTATGATTCTGACACCCCATTACTTTGTAAAATATAATTCATTGTATTTTGGAGGCATTGTGATAATTTTTGAAACATATAATAAATCTCTGGAAGACTGCCTGAGCTAGCAGTTTCCCTAATAGTGATGATAAAGGGTTTTTTTTTTTTTTGGGGGGGGGGGGGTATTGCCAAGTTATCTGTTATAACCATGTACACCATCCTGGAGAATAATTACTCTAAGCCATCCAGTTGGAAGCCAAGACCATAAAGCATCCCACCAAGTAGGTAATATGTCCTCTCGAATCTGAGAAGCCAAAGTTTTCAAATTATCTAATTGATGTTGTACAATCTGTGATTTATCAGAAATATTAAAACAACACATATTTTTTACAGATTCACAACCCAAATGATGAAATAATAATAAAAAAATCTATTGCAGCCCTATTGTCCAAAATTGCATGTCTAAGTTCCATTTGTTCTTGACTTAACGCTGCAATAGCTATAGATGTAGCATTAATAGTTTTGGCTAATGAGCAAGCAAGGCAGTGAGCAATTCGTTGATTGAGAATTGCTAAGGCAGAGACACCAACTATAGATGCAACAGCCTTATTGAGAAGAAAGACTTCACTGCTACATGAGTCATCGAGAGCTAGAAGACCTTCTGGAACAATGAAATAGGATATCTTCTTTTGTAGGTAGCACAGCAGTAAGACGACTCAAACAACATTGAGTTTCAGATAGATTAGCAGGAATATAATTAAAAGTCCGTTTGCCACATGTAAAAAACCAACCAGCAGGAAGTATAATATGTGCATAATTAAAGGTTATGTCTTGATATTGAGAACAATTCCATGAAGCAATCCCAGTGGATAAGCAGATAGGTTAAGCAGAATAATGGGTACAATTCTTAATCCGAGCACATGTAATATTATTTCTACTAGCAACATTGCTTGTGTTTTCACTCTTTTCCTTCCTTCATTCATAGCAGAACCTCCCATTGGAAAAATAATCCATGATTTACATCAACGTCTTACATACAATTTGTGGACACATTTAGCTAAACAAGCCAACTTGTCTACCTTTTGCTTAAGTGAAACTATAGATATGCATATGCTACTTGGTAATTGTTTAATTCCTGTCTATACTCCTCTTTCTTAATGAAACATCGCTACATATGTTTTTAATGCTAATCAAATTCAATATATACATTCTACAAGTTGGGGGCCTATTACTGGAATTCTTCCTGCTCACGCTGCCTCTTTCTATACGATTTGTTCTGTCCCTGTAGAAACTGCTGAGCTTTTGATGTTGTTTTCTTCACTGCTCCCCATGTCAAGTTGGGTGCTTGAGGGCTTCACACTGGACGAAAGGGGTGCCATACTTCCTGGAGCGTCACCTTCTGTAGTTCTGGTATCAAATTGCTGGTCCTCTGATGCCACACCATCATGTGCTGGATGAACACACTTAGCTGGGACACACTGGACCTGTGGGAGTAAGCACAGCTGCAAAAACCCCATCCCCAGGTTATAAATGGTACAGGCCCTAACCAGGTTTTATCTGGTAAAGCACGATAATAAACCAATGGTCTAGGTAATGGTTCTTGGTGCCTTCTCATAAGCCGTTAAATCATGAGAAGAAATATTAATTTGATTAAGAGTAAATAAGACTTTACTTACGCTTTGTTGAATATTTGAAACACATGGAGTATGGAATTTCACTCCTTTTAATTGTTTTTCCAAATATTGTTTGATAGTGCGATTAGATTTTTCAACAATTGCTTAACCAGTGGAATTATAAGGAATGCCATGAGTAAGAACAATATTCCAGGGTGGAACAAAAATTAAGAAATGAAATAGAAGTGTAAGCAGGAGCATTGTCAGTCTGAAGATGCCTTGGTTTACCAAGAGCAGTAATGGCAGAATATAGATGTGAAATGACATGAGAAGATGTTTCACCATGCTGAGGAGTGGCCCAAATAACACCAGAATAAGTATCAACAGAAACATGAACATATTTCTAAGGAGATAATTGAGGAACATGAGTCACATCCATTTGCCTTAAATCATTGGACTGCAAACCTCAAGGATTAACACCAGAATGAGGAATATGAGAAAACCCAGCACAATGTGGGCAAGCAGCAACTATTTGTTGTGCCTATGGTCAGGGGTGGGATTCAAATTTTTAACAACCGGTTCTGTGGGCGTGGCTTAGGTGGTGGGCATGGCTTGGTGGTCATGTTATTGGCTGGGTGTAGCCAACTCAATATCACTCACATCGAGGCATGCATTTCCTTGCCTGGCCTCTCATGACTGTGGGGAAGCTGCAACAGTCGTAAGTGTGAAAAATGGTCATAAGTCACTTTTTTCAGTGCCATTGTAACTTTGAATGGTCACTCCACACAAGCAAAGTACCAACAAAGAAGGGGAAAAATAACTCCAGAGACGTTCCTGAGACAGGAAGTCTAGTCCTGCCAAGAATGTAATAAGGGTTAATGGAGAGGCAGTTTCTATAAGCAACATCAGAATGTTTCCTTCCTGCCTTCTTACAGGATTAGGCCAGTAATTTCTTCTAACAACTGGTTCTCTGAACTGCTTAGAATTTTAACAACTGGTTCTAGTGAATAGGTGCGAACTGGTAGAATCCCACCCTTGCCTGTGGTAGAGAAATGTTACAAGAGCGAGCCAGACCTTTAGCATTTTGATGAAAGAACTGATGACTTTGAAATGGATCATTAAAAAGTGAGCATAAATTAGAGGAATGTACAGCACAATCTACATTGTGATTACCTTCTGATAGAAACCCTGGTAAAGTAGAATGACTTCTAATATGAGCTATGAAATAAGGATACTGTCTTTCCTGAAGAAGTTGTTGAAGAGTAAAGAAAAGAGCCATAAGATTAGCATCAATCCTAGGTGCTAAGTAAGCTCCAGGGAGATTATGAACCAATTGACAAACGTAATGAGAATCAGAAATAATATTAATAGCACTAGAAGAAAACTGCTGAAAGGGCAAAATGACCACTGCTAATTCAGACGTTGATGTCTGGTTTGAGGAAGAGTATATTGAGTTTTCTATTCCAGAGATGAGTCATCCTGAAAAGCAAGAGCACCCCAAGTCTTCCCTCCATCTGTGAAAATAGTAGGAGCATGTTTCAAAGGCATGAAGGCATGAATTGTAAAGGTGCAGAAATAACTAAGGTAAGATGGGAATCTTTGGAAAGATGAAAAGTAACTTCTTCTACAAAATCTGCCAAGGCCAGTTGAAAAGATAAAACTGTCTGAAATGCAAATTCAAATTCAGCTTTAGAGATGGGGAAAATAATTTTAAGATCCTTGCCAACTCAAGCAATTGCCCGTGTACGACCAGATGCACAAAATTCAGCTAAAATATTTTGATGAAGATCATGGGATAAATATAGCCATTCTACAAGATAAACATGTTGCAAAGATAACACAGCCAATACACCAGTAGGAGTTTGAGATGTTGGCAGAAGTAATAAACTAAGACCCTGCACATTGGAAGGTATTCTATCTACAAATTGAGTTGTCAATGCTTTATTTATCAATTGAATAGCTTGATTAGCTCCCTGAGAGACTGATATTGGATCACTAGGATGTTTACCTTTAGTTAACAATGTAAATAATGGACTTAATAGAGAAGTAGGTAATTTAAAGAAAGGGCGCACCCAATTAATAGTTCCCAGTAATTGTTGTAATTGAACTAAAGTAATAGATTTGATTTACAATTTTGGAATAACTGGTGCAGCATAAGATTGACATCTTATGTCTTAGATACAAACAAGGAGCTTGTAGCTGAATTTTTTCTGGAGCAATGCTTAATCCATATGGAAGAAGACTATCTACCAGATGAGACATCCAATTAGGTGGAATAGTAAGAGCAGCTATTAAGATATCATCCATATAATGATATACAATTGCATCAGGATGAGAAATAAAAAAAATAGTTAAAGCTTGATCCACTGACACTGAGTAGGACTATTAAGCATGCCTCACAGTAAAACTCTCCGTTGATATCGCTGTGTAGGTTGAGAATTGTTCAAAACTGGCACTGTAAATGCAAATTTTTCTTTATCTTTGTCACATAAGGTATGGTAGAAAAAACAATCTTTCAAATCAATTACCATTAATTGATAATATTTGGAATCAAATTAGGATTAGGAGTGCCACATTGAAGAGGACCCATAGGTCCCCATTGAATACGCTGATTCACAATTCTCAAATCGTTTAATAATATCCATTTACCACTTTTCTTTTTAATAACAAAAACAGGAGTATTCCAAGGACTAATGGAAATCTCAATATGCTTTAAGACTAATTGTTTTTTTACCAACTCATGCAAGGGCAGTAAGTTTTTCAATAGGAAGTGGCCATTGTTCAATCCACATAGGCTCATCATTTAGCCATTTAAGGGGAAGAACAGTATACTTAGTTACAAGGGTGGTGCCAAACACGGCCCTACAAATTGACATGAATCGGGAGAACAAAGGGATGGAATAAAACAGTCACCTTTGAATCAGGTAAAGAAGCAATTAAGAAATGAGTGCTTTGTCTAGCACCTTGTTGACCCCCAACACCCCATACACTAGGACAAGTTTCTACTGGCCAGACAGAAGGCCACTGCTTATCAGCTCCTGTATCTAAAATTCCCTCAAATTGCTTACCCTGAATAATCACCAATTGACGTAGACAGCCTTCAGTAATAAGCGTAGTAAGTATTGCTATGGAAGTATCTGTGGACCCAAAACTTTTTGTCCTTCAATTAATATCCCTACTCACCCTGCAGGGGTGAGATGAGGAATAACTATTCGTTGAGCAGGAGCAGTATTTTTTTCTAAAATTTGAGGCAAATTGGTCCATATTTGTACATATATAATACCTGTATAATCTGCATCAATTACTCCAGAAACTATAAAAATTCCTTTTTCCCCATACTAGAATAAGGAAGGACTAGTCCAACATAACCACGTTTAAGTGGACTAGACATTTGAGTAGGGATAATTTGAACTTCTCCTGGAAATTTAAAATCAACATCCTGTTGAATATACAAATCCAAGCCTGCACTTAATTTTGTAGTTGCTTTAGTCAATAGTTATTCACTGAGAGTCTCTGTTTGGACTGGGACCAGTTTCCCGACTGACATTCATTAGTCCAATGAAATCTTTTCCCACATTTTGAATATTTGATACGTGGCCATGTTTTAATTTTAGACATGGAATGTGTCTGAAAATTATTACCCCCACCAGGAGCTCTGCATTCTTTCTTAAAATTTCCTGGCTTTCCACAGTTGTAACAATTTCCTTGTGGTTTGTGACCTTGTTGCATGGCTGCAGCTAATAAATTAGCTTGATAACTGGGAGAACCTATATCTTGACAAGCTTTAATCATATCAGCCAATTCAGGATCCTTTCTTAGTCCTATGATAACTTTTCTACATTCTGAAGTAGCATTTTCTTTAGCAAGTTTCATGAGTAATTCAGTTTGTGCTTCCTGATTATCTATTTGATGTTTCAAAGCCTCTTGCAAAAGATTAATAAAGTCATTATTAGGTTTTTGTCGAATACTTGAAAAAGTTTGTACAGGTTTCCCTGTTCAGGGGACTTTCTGTAAGGCTTTAAAGGCACATTCAGAAGCAATTTGCAAAGTTGCTGTAGGAAGAACAATTTGATCATCTACATTAGCAAACTGATCTGACCCATACAATTGATCAGGTGTATATTGACCACCTGAGGCTGCCCCTAGAATAAGACATTGATTTCTATATTCACTATCCCAGACTACATATTGAGCAGGTGTAAGAAGCATGCGAACAGTAGTCTTCCAATCCTCTGGTGTAAGAATATGATTTCTCATGGTGGCTTCCAACTTTCCCTGAACATAACTACTTCCAATACCCATGTCCCTAATTCCTTTGTGTAATTCTGTCAAAATAGAATAAAATAAGGGTCGATATTCAACTATATTTCTTCCCTGAGCATCAAGTTGTCCAGTAATATGAACAGCAAGCATTTGACTAATTTCATGAGGATCACCTTCTCCTTTTTCTAATTGTTCTAACATTTTACGAGGTAGTCCAGTGTTCTTTGGTACTGGAGAAGATTCATGAGATGATTTTGGAGGTATAGGAGCAACAATTTGCAAATAATTGTATTGAGGAGGAAGAAGGGTTCTGAATGAAATGTTTTACCTATCCTTTCCCAATCCCGGATCTTTAAAGATCCACATCCAAGGACATTGTTTCCCTATCTCATGCACCAGATTCCTAAGTTGAGTATTGGAAGCGGACCCATCGGATTTGTGTACTAAATACTTAAGTTCCTGAACATGTTTTTTCTGGTCATGAGATAGATTATATCTCATACTCACCACAAAAAAAGGGTCCCAAGAGATGAAGGTGCACCATGGGGTCTGTTCCAGATGATGGGCAGAGCGGAGACTTAAGATGTCCCTGGTCGAGCGCCAGATGTTGCAATCAAGAACACTTACACATTATTCTTGAGACAGGTCTCCCGAATACAGAAGTTCTTCCTCAGAAGTTCCTCCTGTTTATTATATATTCTAAATGCAGAAGTTTACTTAAACATACAAGCTCAATAATTGGTTAACCCCTGGAATTGCAGCCTAGTAACAATGGGGTAATTGGCTAATGCAAGTAAGCTTGTAAGCATGCAGGTGTATGTTGTCAAGCGTATAATTGACTGCTGTTAGTTTCCCGAGGAAAGATCTTTACTCTAAAATAGCAAGCTCAGAATCTGAGGGGAAAAACCTTTTTACTTTTAATAAAACAGAGAAAGATCTGTGATAGAACAGAGAAAGGTCAGAGTCTTCAGCCAAGATTGGTGTGCCGAATCATTGACCATTGACCATTACCTATAGTTTCAATTGTGGGATTCAAATTTTTTTTTACTGGTTCTGTGGCCATGGCTTGGTGGGCATGGCAGGGGAAGGATACTGTAAAATCTCCAGTCAGAGATGGTATTTGCTAGTTCTCTAAACTACTCAAAATTTCTGCTACCAGTTCTCCAGAACCTGCTGAATTGAACCACCTCTGTCCTGTTTCTATGGGCTCCTATTCTGCCCTGTTCAAGTTCTTTCTGCATTGGGAGGCACAAGTTCAATAGTGAGGCTGGGATCCTAGTTGTCTGCAATGATTGAACTGGGCTTGAATCTCTTCCAAACATAAATCAATAATAATACAAATCTGGTAGGTTTGTTCTAGAATCTATGAAACGCCTTATCTGAGGAGGTCAGAAGCAATTTGATTGTTCTTCTCTGAATTGAGCTACGAGACCTGCCTTGTTGCAATCTAAGTTTGCTGCAATCAATTTGAATCCAGCTATGTGGAACCTAACTCTTCTATTGCCTTGTTGAAGTTCATGAATCTGATACATTGCTGTAATCTCTTATCGGGTCCCTGAAGTGATCCCTGAAGTTTACCATAAAGTTCTGATAATTATACATATAATTGGGTCATTATGTTTGATGATAGGGAGGGCCTATTGAGACTGTGAGGTAAAGTATGAAGGAGATTCATGACCAGTCAGAATTCTGCTGCGTGGGTTCCCATTAAGAACTCTTATTGCACTATGCAAGTTATCATCCTTTCTGATCCTCCTCCAAATCTTTCTGGCACGGTGTCATGCATCCTGTCTAAGATGTGCAGTGATGCCAGAGTAGGTGCTGGTTCTGGTGTCAAATTCTGCATTTGTTGCATTAATTGGAGTACAGTGGCAGACATATTGCACATTTCATTTTCTGTACTGCAGTGGCAACACAGAACAGCATCCAAAGTGGTTAATCAGCTGCTGTTCTAATATGTGGATCAAATGCCATGCTGGTGTTTTTTGTTGTAATCCATTGAAATTTTTGAGTGAGAATATTAATATCAGGCTTGAAAGATCAGTTCCACATGTGAACATCTAATGAGACTAATTCACTGCTACTCATGCAATATTCTCAATTAGTAGTTTGCACCTGCTAGGAGTTAAATAAGGGTCAAAGGAATTTGAGGGGGGGCTAGATTAATTTCATTTGTGGTTATTCTAGGCCAGTGGTTCCCAAACTTTTTCAGTCCACCGCCCCCTTGGTGCTACAAACTCATCCTCAGTGCCCCCCCACCCAGGGGCAGGATTCAAATTTCTATGAGCATGGCCTAATTTGAGGGCATGGCCTGCTGGTCACGTGACTGGGTGGGCGTGGCTTGTCATGTGACTGGGTGGTGTGGCTTGCAGGTCATGTGACTGGGTGGGCATGGCTTGGTCATGTGACTGGGTGGGCATGGTTTGATGACTGGCAAACCAAATACAAGTGGTCCTCACTTAATGGCAGGTTGCTTAGCAAGTGTTCTAATTTATGACTGGCCTCCCCAGAGCTATTTGACCTGTTTTTGGCGTTTTGACAGCCATGCACACACATACACACACACTCCCTTTTAACTCAACTGGTTGGACTAGATATCTCTTTCACTTTCTCCTTCCTCTCTTTCTCTTTCTTTCTTTTCTTTTCTTTTCTTTTCAGTCCACTTCCCCCTTGGTGCTACAAACTCATCCTCAGTGCTCCCCATCCCCACCCCCTATAAACAGCATTATTCGGAATAGCAGTTTGCATGACCCACCAAAGAAGATAGTAACAGTAAAATTCAAAATTGTAACAATTAATTGCACATTTATTCAAAATCTAATTTAAAAATCTTTTAAGTTAATGTTAATTCAACAAAATTGTTGAACATGATCCAGTGATACCAGGTTTTCAAAATCTGATAGTCATTTGTCAAGAACCTTAGTAACTAGTAACTTGGTAAACTCAGTAAAATTTAAGAATTTACTGAACAGTGAAGCAGTTACTAACGATGGATGGGCTTGATGAAGTACCAGTTTCCTAATGTCTGGTTTTAAGTCACTTAGTAGGAGTCTTAAATCACCACGTTCAGTAATCAGGAGTCGATTTCTTTGCTTGGAGAGAAGTTGGATGACCACACTGAAACCACGTTCCACCAAATATGATGTTGGAAATACAAGAAGAAGCTTCTTAACTACTATCCGTAGTGCAGGACAGCGATCAGAAATTTCCTTCTGTAACCAAAACTCTTGATACGATTTCTTAAACTTTGGCTTCAGCTCAATGCCATTTTTCAGTTCTATTAGTTGTTCCTCCACCACCCCATCTTCCTCAGTATCTAAAAATGGATTTATCACCCAATCTGGAATTTCCATCAAAAGAAGATCCTGATATCGCTCATGTTTTATGCAGCATGTTCAAATGGTTACAAAAAACATGCAGATCATCATCTTGTATCCCACCTTTCTTTTCTAGCTCAGACAAGTTTTGAAATTGGTATAGCTCATGATATTGCGCTTGAATAGACCTAACTTTGAAATAAATGTAGAAATGACAGATTTGGTCTTAATAAGATTGACTTCATTTCCTTGCAACTGCAAATTCACTTCATTAAACTTTGTAAACAGTTCTGATAAATAAGCAATGTCATGCCTTATCTCTTTGAGTTCATCACTGAGCAAAGCATTCTTGCCTTCAAAAAACTCCATAACAGTGTCAAAAAGATTGTAAAACCATCTCAAACAGTTGCCTTTTGATTGCCAATGAACTTCTGTATGAAGCAGCAAATGATCAAAATCTTCATCATTCTCAACTATTCTCGGAATAGTTGATCATTGAGAGCATGTACTTTAATTTTGTTCACTGTGGTAATGACGTGTAATGACTTGTTCAAGTGATCACTGAGATTTTTTGCAACCAGATGTTGGCGATGAATTACAGTGAATGGTAAAGACATTTGGTACTGCTTTTTTCAATTAAGCAACACACCCATGGTAGCGACCAGTCATTGATGATGCTCCATCAGTTGCACAAGCAAGTATGTTGGTTAGTGGAATTTCCTTGTCTTTGAAGAACTGTTCAACAACATGAAATATTGACTCCCCTTTAGTATCTGTATTTAGTTGCCTTGCAAATAACAACTCTTGAATCAAACTTTCGTCTTTAATAAAGTGTACATAAGCAAGAAGCAAAGATTCATTGCCTGGCAAAGTTGATTCATCCAGCTGTAATGCAAAGTCTGTTGTCCGTAGTATGCTGCACAATACATCTTCCACATTCTCAGCCATTTCATCTATGCGTCTTTGAACTGAATTGTTGCTGAGATGAATTGTCTTAATTATATCATGTGGTGACTTATGCAAAACAGTACTCAGAATCTCACTAATGGCTGGTAGGATGAGTTCTTCACCAATAGTATGTGGCTTTAGACTTAGCAATCAGCAATGAAATGTTGTATGATGCACGCAAACCATCCGTGTTTTGTTGGGAAGCATTAGAAAACATGCATGACAGTGTTGGGAGCTTCTGAAAATTGTCACAAAGTGATTGAAAAAAAGTTAGATTCTTGTCTGCCTTGTCAGGATGTGCCTTCTTCAAATGTTCGTTCAGTCTGGAAGGCTTCATTGTCTCATTAAAAAATACTTTCCCACATATTAGAGACTAACGCAGCTGCTGGTTTGATGATGACCAGCATATCCAGCAATCCATACTTCAGATACTCCACACTACATTGTCTACATTTCTTCTTTGATTTTTCTGCTTCTGCCATTTTTGCTCTGAAAATCAGAATATTTACAATATGTGTGTGTTCACATCTGGTTTGAAAAGAGTTACAGTTGCAGGGAGAAGGGGTTAGTAGAAACCTGCTTTTTTAAACCAAATACAAGTGGTCCTTGCTTAATGGCCAGTTGCTTGGCAAGTGTCCTAATATTTATGACTGACCTCCCCAGAGCTACTTGACCTGTTTTGGAGTTTTGACAGCCATGCACACGCATACACACACACTCCTTTCTAACCCTGCTGGAGCAGGTCATTGGACTAGAATCGGCAAAGCATCTCTGATTAGATTCTAATAGTGAATAGAATCTAATCAGATATGCTTTGCTGATTCTTGTTCATTTGTTTTATGTCTAAGTGGAGCAGTGCACCAAATCAATGGGGTGAGCCTGAGAGAAGGAAAGAGAGAGAGAGAAAAGAAAGGGAGAGGGAAAGAGAGAGAAAGAGAAAAGAGAGAAGGAAGAAAAGGGAAAAGGGAAAGAAAGAAAAGGGGAAAAAGAAAGAGTGGGGGAGGGAGGGAGGGGGGAGAGAGAGAGAGACAGAGAGACCTGATGCATCAGATTGAAATGAGGCCTGGTTTAGAGGCCCACACTGAAACATCTTTGCCAGCATCTTTGCCAGAACATTGAAACATCTTTGGCTTCTATTAATTAAAGGTTTTGTGGATGAAACATGGCCAAGACTATCAGGAAGCTCTCACATTTTGTTGAGGCTTAAACAGGATCCATTGGACCAGACCTCCACCCTTAAAAAATTACTTTTCCCCAATGTATTACAGTGCCAATTCTGAATAAGGCAAAACCAAAATGTACTGGTAAATTACAAGAATACACACAAACACACACTCCCTTCTCACCCTGCTGGAGCAGGTGATTGGACTAGAATAGATATTTCATTATATTTTTCCTCCTTCCCTCCCTTCTTATTTCTTTTTCTTTCTGTCCCTTCCTTCCATCCCCTCTTTCTTTGCCTGTCCCATTTTCTTTCTGTCCCTTTTCTCTTTCTTTTCTTTCTCTCTCTCTCTCTTTCCCTCTCTCAGGTTCACCCCATTGACTGCTGCTGCTTCATGGGGTGAGCCAGTGGGGCCTCACCTTGAAAACAGCTGCAGCGGGACATTTGAAAAGGAGAGCAAAGCCATTTTGGCTTTCCTCCTCTTTTCAAACATCCCGCTGCCACTGCGTTCAAGGCAGGCATATCGTGAAAGCGGAGGAAAGCCAGAAGGCACGTCGGGAAAGCAGAGGAAAGCCAGAGTGGTTTTGCTCCCCTTTTCAAACATCCAGCTGTCACTGCGTTCAAGGCAGGCATATCGTGAAAGCGGAGGAAAGCCAGAAGGCACGTCGGGAAAGCAGAGGAAAGCCAGAAGGCACATTGGGAAAGCGGAGGAAAGCCAGAGTGGTTTTGCTCCCCTTTTCAAACATCCCGCTGCCGCTGCATTCAAGGCAGGCATGTCAGGAAAGCGGAGGAAAGCCAGAGTGGCTTTGCTCCCTTTTTCAAACATCCCGCCACCGTTGCGTTCACAGGCTCATCCAATTGACCACTGCACACTCCAATGCAAGGGGCTCAATGGGGAGATCTGCGGGGCCTCATCTTGAACGCAGCAGTGGCAGGATGTTTGAAAAGGAGAGCAAAGCCGCTCCGGCTTTCCTCCACTCCCACCACTGCTGTGTTTGAGGCAGGCACATTGGGAAAGTGGAGGAAAGCTGGAGTGGGCTTGCAGAGTGTAACTCACCTAGATCAGACAGTGGTAGGCGGGTGGGCTGGCTGGTGCTGGTAGCGATGGCAGGCGGGAAAATGGGAAACGAGTGCACATGCACTACATAAGAGCAGGGCGGGCGGGCAATGCTGCCAGCGATTGTTGCGTATGCGCACAATGTCACACATGTGCAATAAGGACTGACAGCAGAAAATGGAGTGGCGGGGGCAAGGCCAGCCAGGGGCCCTTTTTGCCGGTTCTTCAACCCACTGGAACGGTAACAACCAGTTCTTGCAAACTGGTAAAATCTCACCCCTGAATTGTGCCCTGCCGTCTCTTAGCACCCCGCTGCCAGCCCCCTTGCCTCTTACCGCCTCCCTAAGGTATCCCACCGCCCCCAGGGGTGGTACCGCCCACTTTGGGAACCACTGTTCTTGGCAAATCCCTCTTTTAACTCTGTCCCCAGGTTCTGCCCTTCTTCCCCCTATAGATGGAATGTAGGAATATTTTCAATATCAGTTTGCAAATTTTCCTAGGAAGTAGAACTTCAAGAAAATTGATGCAGTTATTTATAGCAAGCATTGTTGTTTTTTAACTAGAAATAATACTTTAAAACTTTAAGAGTACAATATTATTAATATTGTGAGCAATAGTTGCTTCCCCAATACAGAGGGAAAAAGAGGACTAGTACTTTTTTGGTGAATGATATCCAAATAACTGTGATAAACTGAGGTGGCACACAGAGCCCTCTCTGTGGGTACGCCAGTGTCGGCCCAACTCAGCTCAACTCAGCTGGCATGTGCGCATCCCACCATGCTTCTTTTCCTTGCCAGAAGCACTTGCACACCCAGTGGGAAGAAGGCAGCTTGGCGAGGGGCATAGGGGCAGCGAGTGTGTTGTGGCTCATGGGGTGGGGGGAGTGTGGGAGATTATGCCCTCCCCTTTGCAGCTCCTGGGGAGATCGGGCCTCTCACTTGCAACATCTTCGGCATCTTCGGGCATCGCTGACAGCCACTTCCTGCAACTCAGGAGTTCCACGCTGTTCCCTCTGCTACTCATCCTCCTTGATGTGCAGAGGCAGGAAGCAGCAGCCACGATGCAGGTTTGTTAGGGAGACCGTGGAAAAAAAATCACCCCCTGACCTGCTTGACCCCCCGCCCGCCCATCTGGTTGCCCCCATGTCTCATTTAAAGCTCTAATTTAGCTTAGCTTCGAGCAAAAATAGAAAAATCCCGACCAGCCAGACTTCTATTTCTAAGCAGGAGAGAAAGCCATGGTCACCTGAAGCGGCTCACCTTGAGTGCGGAGAAAGGTTGCAATTTAATCCCCTTTACCCTCCAAAAGCCTCTTCTAACCTCCCACCTCGTCTCTTAGCACCTCTTCTCCGCATACAGGAGCCGCATTCTCATAGTGATTGGCTAGCCCTGCAGCCAAGGGAAAAAGCGAGGAGGAAAAGTTGGGGAGACAGGAGAAGCGTCCCCCTTCCCAGCCAGCTGGGCTATCTACGATAACTGCTGTTCCCCTTTGTGAGGCGGAGCCTGACATCTTTTCTCTTTCCTGGCAGTTGTGGCTAAGCAAGCGCCACCACCAGGTACTTTAATGCCTGCCGCAATTCAAAGCTCAGCTTCCTGCTCTCTGTCACATGTGTCAATTCAGGAGCCATGTGGGGAGGGCTACAGAAGGCTTTGCCCTCCTCCCCCCTCGGTTCATCTCCAGGCAACAATGTGTGTAGCCAGAGAACTGGGAGAAAGAGAGAGAAAGGGAGGGAGAAAGAGAAACAGAGAGAGAAAGATAGGGAGGTGAGAGAGAGAGAACGAGGGAGAAAGGGAGAGAGGGTGAAAGAGACAGAGAGGGAGAAAGAGAGAGAGAAAGAGTTGAAAGAAAAAGGGAGAGAGAGATAAAAAAGAAAGAAAGAGAGAAAGAGAAAGGGAAAAAGAGGGAGAAAGAGAGACAGAGCGAGATAGAGAAGGAGAGATGAGATGTTGCTTATTATGGGAAAGGGGAGTTATCTAAGCAAGAGCCCCTTCCTCACTTTACCCCATCTGAAAGGGGTGTGTGTCTCTTTTTGTTGTTATTTGAATAAAATGAAAAAGAAACAGGACCTATTTAGAGATAATGGGTGAAAATCTAACTGAAAAAGGGATTCTGTGAAGGTATATAAGATTGTATTATTATATTTGTAATAGAAATAATTTTAGAAAATTGGAAACAACATATGATTAAAAAGAGGGATAAAGTAGTTGGTGTGGTTTGGTGAAATGCTTGTGAATAAAATAAATGAAATAAAATAAATGAGAAAATTGAATTAGGAAGGAAGGGGAACATTTTAATTAGTCAATGTTTTATAAAATATAAGTGGGAGGGGAATTAACTATGGAAAGTTTATAATTGTTCCCATAGAAGTATGATATTTATTTGAAAAGTAATGTGCAAAATGTTAAGCTTTAAATGAATATTAATATTAATGATAGAATTGAATTGGAATGGATTGTTGTTTTAATTATATTATACATTTATAATTTTTTTTTTTTAGAAAACAGTGTGTAGTTTTAGAATGTACCAAGCAGAATCCGAATGGAAGTTATGTATTATATTAAGTGTCCTCCCCCCCCTTTCTTCTGTTACATTCTGAAATCTGAGGAAGAAATCAGCCTTTTCCATCTCCAAATATGCAATTGCCTCTTCTAATTTCCTGTTCTCTCCCATTAATTTCTGTTCTATTGATTCTACTTTCTGATCTGTTTGTTCGACCTTTGCCTCCACTGCTTTCATTTTATGTTCTGTCTTTACTACTGTTTGTTGGATTGTATTTATCTTCTTGTCTAGTTTCCATATTTTACCTTTCATTTCCCCCATTTCAGTTTTAAAGTCTGCGTGGTTTCTCACCATCGTTTCTTGTATTGTTGTTAATGCCATTTGAATTGTTTGCATATTTGATACCTGACTTGCCTTCTCAGGATTCAGCATGCCCTCTATCGAAATGTCCTGCTGGTGATGTTATCGTTGATGTTGGGTTGGATGTTGTTTTCTTCCCAATCTTAGCGGTAGTTGTTGTGGTGGATATCTTAGGCTTCCCAAATCTACCTATTTTCTTTTTTTTTTGAAAAAGTTTTTATTAATTTTCTACAAACAAACAAGACAAACAAAACATAAAAACATCAACTCTTATATGTACATCCAGTGTGTCAGTTGGTTCATCATTTTTGTGCATTCATTCTGTAGTCTCAATTACAATTATATTACATAACAACTCATATTGTCAATCCAAACTTATATATCCTAATATCACTAAAAAAAGAAGTTTTTGACTATATTTTTAATCATTCATGCTTAATGAGCTAACAATACTTTAAACCAGTTTACTCTATAACAAATCATCTAGTCATATCAAATCAATCCTAAAAAATCCTTTATAAATATAATATCAAATAGCAAAATAATAGCAAAATAAAGATATTCCTTACTATCTAGCATTCTAAATATTCTATTATCGTATTTTATCATCTAGCCATTTATAAAAAAGATCCCAAATTTCGTAAAATTGTTTATCCTCTTGCTCTCTAATTTCAAATGTCAATCTGCTCATCTCAGCACATTCCAATATTTTCTTAATAATTTCTTCCTGTAATGGTATTTTCTCATTCTTCCAATTTTTAGCAAATACAATCCTGGCCGCTGTTAATACATTTACAATCAGGTATTTCAAATCTTTACTATATATATCAGGTAAAATTCCCAGTAAGAAGATCTCTGGTTTCAAATCTATATGTTTCTTTATCATTTTTTCCAACCACATGCGAATTATAGTCCAATATTTTCTAGCATCCTCACAAGTCCACCACATATGGTAATACGAGCCGGGTATCTGATGACATTTCCAGCATTTTTCAGATTTGTTCTTAAACATTCTTGCTATTCTTGTCGGAGGAAAGTGCCACCTGTAAAACATCTTATACAAGTTTTCTTTATATGCTGTTGACATTGTCATTTTATAATTTTGAGACCACAATTTCTGCCATTTCTCTAAATCAATCCCATATCCAAAATTCTTCCCCCAAACAATCATAGTTTCTTTGACTTGTTCTTCCTCTAATTTCATTCCCAGTAAATAACCATATAGTTTTTTAATCACCTTCTCATCAGTACCCATCAAGATCTTATCTAAATCAGTCTGTTTATCATAAAATCCCTCCGTTTTAGAATCTTCATCATACCTTGAGTGTATTTGTGCATATGAAAACCAATTCATCCTTATACCTTGTTCCTCTAAGTTTTGAATCGATTTAAGTTCACCCTTTTCATCCAAAAGTTCCCCATATCTAACTGTTTGTTCCTTCTTGTAGATTATAGGATAGGAAAATGCTTCAATGGTCGATAACCAAACTGGAATTTTCAAATAACATTGTCTTTTTATCTTCTCCCAATTTAACCACAAAGACTCCCGTACATAATGTCTTCTAAAATAACCCTGTGTTTTAGTTCCCTTATACCATAAAAAAGCATGCCAACCCAACAGCAAGTCATGCCCTTCTAATGTCAACAACCTATGTTTCCTTAATGTTATCCATTCTTTGACCCACATCAAACTTGCAGCTTGATAATACAATTCCCAATTAGGCAGACCAAAACCTCCTCTAATTCTAGCATCTTGCAAAAGCTTTAGCTTTATTCTCGCTTTTTTACCTTGCCATATAAACTTCAACATAATTTTATTTAAATCTTCAAAATAGTCTTTTCCAAGCCTAATTGGTATTGTTTGAAACAAAAATAAAATTCTAGGTAAGATATTCATCTTAATTGTTGAAATTCTCCCTATTAATGACAATTGCAAGTTTTCCCACTTCTTCAAATCTATAGTTATCTGTTGTTTAAGTTTAATATAATTATTCTCCTTTAATGTGCTACATCTTGTTGTCAAATATATCCCCAGATACTTAACCTTATTTGTAACTTGAATTTTCAAAAGATCTGCCAATTCTTCTCTCTGTCTCAATAGCATATTCTTTGTCAAAATCTTTGTTTTGTCTTTATTTATTTTCAAACCAGCCACCTCTCCATATGCCTCTATCCTTTCCAGTAACTTTGGAGCTGTTTCTAGCGGATCTTCCAAAATAAAAGCTAAGTCATCAGCAAAAGCTTGTAGCTTAAATTCTTCCTTCTTAATTTTCATTCCTTTTATGCTTTTATCATCCCTAATATTTCTATTCAACACTTCCAAGGTCAACACAAATAGCAAAGGAGATAGGGGGCATCCTTGTCTTGTGCCTTTCCTTATATTAATAAAATCTGTAAGTTCCCCCTCCATCATTACCCTTGCTGTCTGTTTATTATATATAGCTTCTATTGCTTGAATAAATTTTTTAGTGAAACCCATCTGCTCCAATAATAATAACATCACGTTATCAAATGCTTTTTGAGCATCTAGGAATATCAAAGCCATTTGCTTTTCAGGATGAGCCTCATAGTATTCCAAGGTGTCCAGGATTACTCTCATATTGTCTCTAATTTGTCTCTTTGGCAGAAATCCATTTTGATCTGAGTGAATAAAATTATTTAAATATTTTTTAAGTCTTTCTGCTAAGATTGAAGCAAAGATTTTATAGTCTGCATTCAATAAAGAAATAGGTCTATAATTCTTAATTTGCAATGGGTCAGTCTCTTCCTTTGGTATGAGTGTAATATAAGCCTCTGACCATGTTTTAGGTATCATCTTTTTTAACATAACTTCATTCATAACTTCTAACAATGGGATGCTCAATAATTCTTGAAATGTTTTATAAAATTCTACTGGAAGCCCATCTGGATCCGGAGCTTTCCCATTATTTTGTCTCTTAAATGCTTCATTTAGTTCCATCATTGTTATATTGCTTTCTAGCATTTCTTCAGTCTCTTTAGGTATCTTTGGTAAATTAGCTTCCTGTAAATACTGTTTGACTTTTTCTTCGTCAATATTTTCCTGTTTATATAATTGCCCATAAAAATCTCGAATAATTTCTTTTTTCTCCTTATTCCCATAACAAACTTGGCCTTGTTCATCTATTAACTTCAATATTTTTCTTGATTCCTTCTCTTTTCTCAATTTATATGCTAGCCATCTACCTGGTTTATTTGCATCTTCAAAATAATTCTGTTTAGAGTTTCTAATTTTCTGTGCCAGTTCTTCTTTCTCTATTAATTCCATTTTATGTTTAATTACATCCAGCTTCAATTTAATATCCTTTTTCTGTGGCATTTTCTGTAATTCTTTTTCAATAATTTTATACTCATCTTCCAAGGCCTTAGAAGCTTGCCTTTTCCTAATATTCTTTTTTCTTGTATAATCTATTATCAAACCTCTAGCGTATGCCTTCATTGTGTCCCACACATTTTGCGTTGAAGTATCTTCTTTTTTATTTTCTCTGAAGAAAAAAGCCAATTCCTTCTCCATCCATTGTGTAAAATCTTTCTCCTTTAAAATAGTATTATTTAATGTCCATCTCGATCTTTTTTTTTGTCCCTTCCATTTAATTGTCATTGGGCTATGATCTGCCCAGGTACTTGTTTCAATATTTGTTTCTTTAATATTAGATATTAGTTCTGTTGAGATCCAAATCATATCTAATCTGGACCATGATAAATGTCTATTTGAATAAAAAGTATATTGTTTAGCTTTAACATTTCTTTCTCTCCAAATATCTTTTAAAGTTAATTCATCTGTCATTTTAAAAAAGGACCTTGGGAGAGCCTTTCTATTTTGCTTTGTTGTTGTTGCTATATAGTCCAGTTTATTGTCCACAATTCCATTAAAATCTCCCATCATAATTATATTAACATAGTCCAGTCCAATTATTTTCATATGTAGCTTTTTATAAAACTCTTCTTGTTTATCATTCGGAGCATAAATTGCAATCAAGAGTATTTTTATATTATTGTCCATTATTTCTACCATTAATACTCTTCCATCTTCATCCGTGTAAATCAATTTTGCTGGAATAGCCTCTTTAATGTATAAAACCACACCTCTTTTCTTACATTGAGTCAAAGAGGTAAATATTTTCCCTAATTTTGGCTGTAATAACAATTGTTCATGTTGTTTTTTAATGTGAACTTCTTGTAAACAAATTATATCAAATTTTAATTTCTCTAATTTATGAAAAGTTTTCCTTCTTTTAACAGCTGAATTAAGTCCATTTATATTCATTGTAATCAGTTTTTTTTCCTCCATGATTATGCTTTATATTTAGGTCTAACAGCTCTCGTGGATCTCACTTCACGCTGTTCTTTATTATCCATCTGTCCCCCTGCTGCTCCTTTCTCTTTTTCAGTCTCCAGTTGTTCATCTTGAAACTCAATTGATAAAGCCTCTTTCTCTGCTTCCTCTCTTCTTCCTCCAAAGAATTCTGCATGAAAAAGTTCTGCTTTCTCAATTGAATCAATTCTATATCTTTGCTCTTGCCACCCAAACACTAGTCCTTCTGGAATCAGCCATCTATAATTCACTTCATTTTCCAATAGTATTTTGGTCAGAAATCGATATTCTCTTCTCATCTCTCTCACTCTTCTGGGTATTTGTTTTAAAACCACAACCTCTTTACCCTTGTATTTCAGTGTTTTCTCTCTTACTACTTGTAATATTTGCGTTTTAATGGATTTTTTAGTAAATCTAATATGGACTTCCCTGGGTAATTTATTTCTCATCGCATATCTTGTATAGACTCGATATATCTCATCTATTCCATCCATCATCTTTTCCTCTGTAATTTCCAAAACATCTGCCAAAATTTCTATCATTACCGCTGCCAAATTTTCTCCTTTTTCCTCTTCTATATTTTGAAATCTGAGGTAAAATTCTGACCTTTCCATCTCCCACCTCAGCATCCCACCTTTTTCTTGTTCAACCGCTGTTAGTCTGCTGTCAATATTTCCAATCTTCTTCTCTCTTTGTTTTCCTTCTTCCTCAATTTTTTGGAATCTCTCCTCATACTTAACCATCATTTGTTTAATATTTTCCACTTTTTCATCAGTCTTCTCTATTCTTTGTTCAATATTTTCTGCTCTTTGTTCAATATTTTCTGCTCTTTGTTCAATCTTTTCTATTCTTTGTTCAATATTTTCTGTTCTTTGTTCAATATTTCCTGTTCTTTGTTCAATGATATCTGATTTTGTCTTGAGATCTTGGATTCCTTGCATAATCATCTGTAAAGTTATTTTTTCTTGTTCCTTATCTTGCTTCAACATTGTCTGAATTAAACGTTGTCCTCCAACTGGTGGGGAAGCAGAGGTAGAAGCAGAAATGCCAGATGGTATTGGTTTCCTGCTCATTTCAATGTTTCCAAAACTTCAAATTCTTCTTGACTTTTAATCCAACTGGTAGAGCAGCCAATTATAATCCAAAATGGAGAACTCCAATAGTAAAAAAACACGAAACCAAAGAAGAAACAGGAAAAAAGGAAGAAGAAAGATCTTCAGGTTCTTCTAGACCCTAATCCAATTACGAGATAGTCCACCATAAAAAAGGAAAAAATAGAAAGGAGAAAACAAACACATCCAAAAATAATAATATTGATTAAGAGCAAAAGAAAAAGGAAAAAAGAAAAAGCAAAAAGAGAAAAAACAAAAAAAACCCAAAAAGTTCCTTCAGATTCTTCACTCCTTAATCCAATTAAAAAGTCTCAATAATCCAAAAAAAAACAAAAAAAAAACAACCTCAACAACAAAGTAGTCCAAAAACATAAATATGAAAAGCAAAAAAGTCCCAATAAAAAAGAAAAGAAAAATAAAGAAGAAAAAACTCTGAGGCTTTCCCTTTAAAATAAAAGGCAAAAATAAAAATATTACTAAAATTAAAATTTAGAAGAAGGCTAGCGAATGGGGTATATATAAGAAAACACACTGCACTTTGTTATTTATCCAAGGCTCTTGTTTTGACTCTCTTCTCCAGCAGCTTCAAAGCCAAGCCTCAAGTATTGTTGATAACAGTCCAGGAAAGCACCTGCAATAATATTTTGCTGTGCTCTCCCTCTATCTTATCACATTAAAAAGTCCTTGAGATGAGGTCTTTTTGCAATTCTCTCCAATTCACATAAAGATACTTTCAAGCCTCTAGTTGGCAGTGTTACAAAGTTTCTTAATGCTCCTTCTCCCCGCCCGCCAGAAAAAAGGAATAATATATACGGAAAAAAAAGAAAAAATAGCCAAAGGGAGCCTCTATCCTAAAGAAAGTTAAAAAATCAAAGGAAGCATAAAATCAAAGGGAGCATAAAAATATATATAAGAGAAAATTCAATCCGGTTACCTACAAAGTCACAGTAAAATCTTTCCCAAAAAGTATAAAGAAAAGAGAAAAAAAAAACCAAGCCTCAATTTGACATCACTTTAAAAAAAACGCCGCTCAAAACAGTTTCAGTCAAAAAAAAATCTCACAGCTTTCTTCTTTATATCGGATGAACTTTCCAACCTTAGCGAATTTACAGCACAAAAGAGTTTTTCTCACCCAGCCGACACACTTCACTCCAATCACTTTCTTTCCGGAGCTGTCCCGACTTCAGCAGCTATGGAGGCTGCCTCTCCGCCGCCAGCAAAAGGGCTTCTTCCGGATCAAACCAGAGATTTTGCGATATCTCTGGGATCCTGGAACAATGCCCTTCACGATCACCGTCTCTACGGGACGGTTTAGGTCCGTTAGGACCGACCAGGGGCGAAAATATCGGCTACGATCTCAGAGCCCCGAGATCGCAGCTGTATCGCCGGAACGAAGCTCCGCCTTCTCCCAAATCTACCTATTTTCTTAAGACAGTCTTTCAATATGTCATCTGTTGTATCAACTCCCTTCTGTGTTTTCTGTTTTTCTCTTCCCTTTTATCTTATTCTAATTCCTTCAGTTTATCACTGCAAGGTCTAATATACTAAATAATGTCTCTCCTTAATTTTATGCACACTTTATATATATATGTATGTATGTATGTATGTATGTATGTATTTATACAACAATGTAAAACTAAATATCGTTATTGTTTATAATCTATGATAGTCTGTAACCCTCTTAATATTCTCATCTTATTTAACCCTTTTAATAAATTAATTAAGTATAATTCTAAATATAATAGCTTACATAGTAAACATATATAATTCAATAAATATAGATAAATATGTGTTTGTTTGATTGTTTTCTTTCCTTATATACTATATCTTATAACTTTCTTATAGTTCAATTAAGTCTATGAATCAATATATAGCCATTAATTAGTTGTACATCAATTGATTAATTAGTTGTTATTCCAGGTATCAAATTGTGGAAGGATATAAAGGATATATAGGGTATAGCAGTTATAAAGAATGTAGCAATCTATGAAATAGGATACATAAATTAATTATTCTTGCAAGCAAGCAATTTTTTTTCCAATATACACTTTTGAATTTAATACTTAGAAATTATTCAGCTTTCTTTTTCTTCTTCTTTTCCCTTTCTTCTGCACACCGTCACATTACTTTCCTCATTTTCCTGTTTCCTCAGTTGTCTTTAACTACTTAGTCACTTTCACTCTCAAATTGCACAGTCACAGCTTTCTATCAAAATGGTTCCACTCTCCGTTCAACTACAGTTCTCCATTAAAGTTCCAATTGTTCTCTCTAATGTCTCTTTTCTGCTCGACTAGTAATCAATCCAAATCATAGAAATTTTAAGTTTTTATTCACAGTCTCGATCTTTTCTTCTGCGGTGCTCTCTCTCAGCTGTCAAACCGTTCTGTTTCCTCCTCTCCCTTTCGCTCGGCTATCCCCCACCAATTAGCCGCTGTATTCACTCTCTCCAGAGACTCCCTCTGTCACAGTCTTTCACAGGGTTCTCTACTCTCACCTCTCAAAAACTGTCCCAGTCTACCATTTTTCTTCTGATGTCTTGCGTTGATCCACTTTCCTGTTTCCTGATCCAAGCTGGCTGTCACAGCTTTGGACCTGCCGTAGATGCCGGGTTTCTTTTGTGTCGGATTCACAGAGCTTCCCCTTGTCGCAGTGGGAGGTTGCTTTCCTCCACTCTGCTCCTAGGCTTCCCCTTCTAATTCATGTCCAAGCTTCATGTTGCCTCTGAGAGCTTCCAAGCACGAAAATTCAGATACAGGATTGCAGAGATCCTGCTCCTGACCTCACCACCGGAAGTCCTGGCTACAAATACATTCTTTAATGTCAGGCCTACCTGATTTGAAGGCGGGGGTGATATATCCTTGCCTGAAGACCAAAGGACCTTTTGGCAAGGCCTGCAAGGCCAAAAGACCAACAAAAGTGGTCTTTTTGAGTGGCAGCAGTTGTCAGCCTTCAATATACCTTTCCTTCGCATCTTTTGGCTACCATAGTAACGTGTGTGTATGTGAAATAATTGGGCTTTGTGGATGTGGTTGGAGGTTTAGAGAATGAACTGTATAATTTGGGGGAAACTTTATTGTTTATGTTCACTTGCTTGCTTACTGCGCAATTGCAACTCTTTATCAAAATAAGCCAAGGGCAGATGTCTGTATCACCACTGGAAAATGTCCCACATGACATTATACACAACTTCAATTGGATGGAGAGTTTGAACTATTGTGGTGGAAAAGTTGCCATCACTTTGTATATGTGTTTTTCATGCACAATTCCTCAGATTCAGAATTCTTTTGATTTCCAGTAAAATATCTTTTCTCTATATAATGGAGTCTACACGTTTCTTTCTTGGATTTGAATGGAGCACCACCTGACATTATTCTGAATCTCTGTTTACCAGCCCACCCGGATAATTAATATTTTTTCTTCTGAGGGGGTCTGAAAGCAATGTCCAATCCAGCTAGTGACCAAGAGGATTTGGGAGCTACTGGAAGAGCAGCTTCCCTGCTTCTAGATGCTGCAGGGAAGGCTGAGTTGCTGGCAGGGCTACATCTCAATGAGAAACCAGCAGTCAGACCCAAATGGTCTCTCGGTGTTGGATGGAAGGAGCTGGAGGAAGAACCCCCTCCAAAGATGACAATTACTTGATGATGTCTGGGAGAGGAGGCTTGGCAGGAGGAACAGAAGAGGAATCTTCTATTAGCTCAAGCCCTAAATCTTCTGAATGAAGCTGTCGGAGGAATCCAACCTGATCAAAGTTTTGAGAGGAAAAAGGGGGAGGTAGCCATAGCAGTGGGAGCCCAGCCAACCATCCCCAAAACTCAACCTGGCCAGTTCAACAGGCGGCAGCAGCCCAGGGGGGGAGCAATTTCCAGAAGGCGTCAAGCTCCAAAGGCGCCTCCACTGGAAGTAAAATATGGAAGGGATCCCAAGTTTCTTCCCAGCCCAACTTTGGAACCACATGGAAGAATATGGGGAGGATTTTTCCTCAGAAGCAGCTAAAGTGAGATGTGTTACCAGGGCTTTGGAAGTAACAGCTGCCAAATGGATGGTGACTTTGCATGATGATAATGCCCCCCAGTTGATGAATTATAACCTGTTCATGGCAGCATTGCATGCCAGGTTTGAAGACTCACTTGCAGAACATAAGGCTAGGATTAGGATGAAAACCATAAATCAGGGGTGGAGATCAGTGGCTGAATATACCCAGAAATTTAGAAAGCTGGCATGCCATATTCAAGGCTGGTTCCAGGGGGCCCTGACAGAAGCTTGTTGAACAAAGATGTTTATCAAAGCTGCATTGGCAGAAAGGACCCCAGTGATCTGCAACTCTGGCATGTTTTGGCAGCAGAAGTGGAGATCGATCTGACCTGAAACAGATGCAGGGGTGGCCTTGGTTGGAGCAAGCTCTCCCTCACCAGCCCTTGAGGAGCCCCAAAGCCCCACAAGGGAGGATTGGCAGTAAAACCCAAGACCACCGCATGCTTCTGATGTGGGAAGGAAGGTCACCAGGCTGCAGGCTGCTGCGCTAAGATGGAGCCAAAGGGGGTGCCAGTGAGAGGAAGAAAACCTGAACAAACTCCAGTCGAGCCGTGCAAAATGGCACATAAAGTGAAGGAGGTTGTAGAGTTCGCCCCTCTGAAAGGAGAGGAGCTGGGAAGTTTGACCTTTTCTGGCAAGAGTGAATCCAAATATGAAGACGACCCTCTGGTAAATCCAAACAAGGGTCCAATGACCATCCCAGTGAGATTAAGTTCGTATCAAGGAGGGGAGATGAATGAAAAACTGCTTTCAATTTCCCAATGGGATATTTCCAATTCAACATTCTCCTATTAGGCCTACTGGGGGCTCCTTCTGTATTCATTCAAGTGATAAATGAGGTTTTGCATGAATATTTATACAAAGGGGTACCTTATCTTTATGATATCCTTATCCTTATGATATCCTTATCTACCCTGAGACTCTCAATGAGTATGTGAAATTAGTACAGACAGTTTTGAAAAAACTTCGAGCTGCTCAGCTGTATGTGAAATTGTCCAAGTGTGAGTTCCACCAAAAGAAAATTGACTATTTAGGCTACTGCATATCACATGATGGCATAGAAATGGATCCGGGGAAAGTTTGGGCCATTTTGGAATGAGCCTCTCCCTGCACCAGAAAGCAATTGCAAAGTTTCCTGGGATTTGCTAAGTTTTACCGTCAGTTTATCCCAGCCTTCGCAAAGATTGCACTGCTTATTACAAACCTCCTAAAAACGAAGGGGGAGGTGAAACCGAAGCCCAGTAGACTGCTAGAATGGTCCATGGAGTGTCAAGCCGCTTTTGAAAAGCTAAAATGACGTTTTGCAAATGAACCGGTGCTAAAGCATCTGGACATGGATGCCCCTTTCATAATCCAAGCTGATGCAAGTGATGTCGCGGTGGGGCAGTGCAAACAAACGAGACAGGGTGTCTGCAACCATGTGCATACGAGCAAAGCAAACAAGACAGGGTCTCTGCAACCATGTGCATACACCTCCCGTAAACTTACCGAAACGGAAAGAAAATGGGCCATTTGGGAAAAGGAAGCTTTTGCTGTCCGTTGGGCTCTGTTAACCTGGATGAATTTTCTAGAGGGGGCAAAACATCCATTTGAGGCATGGACAGATCATAAAAATGTAGAGGCTCTAAAAACGCCTTAAAAATTGGCGCCTAAGTAAGTCCACTGGCACAGTACTCCAAACGGTTTAATTTCTCATTGAAGTATATTCTGGGGAGAAGAACTTCATGGCGGATGCATTGTCTAGATAACCTCAATATAATACTGCCCATCCAGAAATGATCCACCCCATTGTTCTGTCTAAACAATTAGCGGCTCCAATGGTTACTAGAACCCAGAAAAAAGGAAAGGTTGATTTATCAAATAATTTATCTGCATAGTTAAAATAAGCTTTGAAACTAGATGATTGGTTCCTGGCCCACTCAAATAACTGTACGATTAGATTGACATGGGTGGGAACTAAATTGTACGTGCCAGCAAAGTTGAGATATCCCATTTTAAAACAAGCTCACGATTACAAAGCTGCTGGACGTTTTGAGTCTGTGAAAACCCTACATTTGGTTAAATGGCAATTTTGGTGGCCTGCTTTAAAAAAGAATATTGAAGCTTATGTGGCTAGTTGTCCTATCTGTGCTTCAGCCAAACGACCACCTGGTAAACCATCTGGCTTGCTACAAAATGTAGCCAGGCCAACTGTCCCATGGACTTCATAGTGGAATTACCTGAAAGCAGGGGAAATACAGTTATTTGGGTGGTAACAGACTTGTTAGACTTGTTTTCCAATTTTATACTTTGTGCAAAAATCCCATCTTCAAAAATCTTAGCTAAACTGTTTATTTTACATGTCTATAGGTTACATGGTGTTCCTGAACGGATAATTTCAGATAGAGATGTCCAATTCACCTCAAACTTTTGGAAAGAGTTCCTGGAATTATTGGGCTCTGCCCAGGGCTTAAGCTCCACCCACCACCCACAAACCAATGGGGCTTGTGAGAGAACTAACTCGGTGTTGGAACAATATCTTAGATGCTATATAAATTATCAACAAGATGATTGGTTGGACCTATTACCATTTGCCGAGATAGCATATAACAATTCGGTTCACAGTAATACTGGCTTTACCCCATTTAAAATTTTTCGGGGCAAGATTTGGACCCATACCCGAGCTTCCACAGGAGAAACTCAATATTCAGTCATTGAGCAAATGGATAACCCAATTCCAGCTTACATGGCTGGTTACCTGTAAAGCATTGGATGATGCTCATCAGGCTCATAAGAAACAAGCTGATAAAAAGAGAGCTCCACAAAAACAATACAAGTGGGGGACAAGGTTTTCTTGTCCACTAGATATTTGCATACCACACAAAAGTCTAAAAAATTGGGCCCCAAATATGTTGGACCTTTCCCAATTGAACAGATTGTGAATCCTGTGGCAGTCCAATTGCAATTACCTAAAACCCTTAGACGGGTTCATCCTGTTCTTCATGTCAGTTTGTTGAAACCTGAACATACCTCTGATCTGAGGCTTGCTTAGGTCAACCCTCCAGTTCCTCTCTTGATTGAGGATGAACATTTTGAAGTTAAAGAAATTTCAGACTCAAGGAGACAGGTCGACTCCAGTATTTTGTCATTTGGAAACACTTCCCTCCTTCCCAGTCAGAATGGGTAAATGAAAAGGACGTTTGAGCTCCTAGGCTCATACAGGCATTTTGTGCAAAATATCCTGACAAACCTTGAAATTTTGTAATGCTTGTAAAATGTATTATCTTGTATTCTCTTTCCTTTATAGGGCTAATGCCTCTTTTGCAGGAGGGCTGAATGTCAGCCTTCAAGAATCCTTTCTTTTCCTTCACATCTTTCGGCTGCCATAGTAATGGGGGGAATGAAATAATTGGGCTTTGTGGGTGTGGGAAATGTGCTGGAGGTTTAGAAAATGAACAGTATAACTTGGGGGGAAACTTTATTGTTTATGCTTACTTGCTTGCTTACTGCGCAGTCACAACTCTTTATCAAAACAAGCCAAGGTCAACGGGCAGATGTCTGCATTACCACTGGAAGATGCCCCACATGACATTATAAACAACAAATTGGATGGGCAGTTTGAACTATTTTTTTTAAACAAATTTTATTGATTTTAAAGACAAACAAACCATCATTAACCATTAAATACATAAAACCTCTTTCCATTATTAATTTTACAAGTCAAGTAAAATATTATTTTATGCAACATAATTCTGTTTTACAACATTTCAATATAAACATATAGATATCTCTTAACAAATTTCTCATTATTTCTCTTTTCATATTCAATTTCATTGTTATTATTATTTTCTATATTTATCCAATTTATAATCATCATCTTCATTCCTCTCTGACTTGATTACCATTATTCTCATCCAACATTCCTCCAAGGTTTTATTAATTCTCAAACAAAACATAGACACACAAAACACAAAAATATAAAACTTCTTTTAAGAAAGTAGTTTGGCCCCAGATTACCGCTCTTTGTATGGACTTCAATTAAATTCGTGCTCATCTTGTATACCATTACCTATCTTATTTACCATTCTATATCTTCTATATAACTTCTCCCCGCTTTTCGTTCTTCTTATTTCTATTTTATTTAATTCATTTTAATTTAAATCATTATATTTGTATTTTTTGTCCATTCTTTCCAGGTTATCCATTTATCTCATTCCCTATCATAAAAAAAAAAAAAGAATTTCTCCTGAAATCACTGATCAGAGTATGATGTCTTTCTATCCTCCCCCTAAATCAATATTTAAAATAACACCTGATACCCAGTCTGATTCTGCTTAGTACATTCTACCTACTAACCTTCAAAGAGAAAAAATAATAAATTCATAATAATTAATATAATTAGATAATAAATCTAAATATTAAATCTTATAACATTCCGATTGTCTATTTCAAAAAACAAGTGCTACAATTTTATTAAATTTTAAAATCTATCATTACTAAACATTTCAATATTTTAATCTTTTATTAATTCTTATAACATTCTAGTTTTCTATTTCTAATACATAATACCATCTTATGTACCTTGCAGAATCTTCCTTTTTTAAAGAAATTATGCCTTACCCTTTATCCCTAAAAAAAAATCCTTTTTTTCCCATCTTGTTTCATACCTTTGTGGCTTTTCCCTCCCTTTTCCCTTCCTTTCTTATCCCCCCTGGCCTTTTTACCCCCCTTCTACTAATCTCCGCCTTTTTAGCTTTCCCTCTCTGTTGTAATCCTTTCTCCTTTTGCTCAGTAACATTGAGTTGGTTTTGCATCTTATTTTTTCCTTTCTTAAGTGTTTTTTTAAGTCTTAAGTCCTTCATTTTCCTATTCCTTTCTTTCTCCTTACTCTCTTAGTTAATTTTTTAGATTCACTGAAGATGGCGTCTTCTTCTTCTTTTTCTTCTTCTCCTTCTATTTCCTCCATCTGTTGTTGTGTTTGCTGATAAATAGCAAGCGCCATTTCTAAAGAAAGGAAAGCTTCTTTCACAGCGTCCTTGCTTTTTTGATATTCCTTTCTAAGTTCATCATCAGATAAAGCCATTCTTTGTTCTTCTTAGAGCAACCAAAATGTTTCAAAAGTTAAAACAATTCCTCAAAGTCCCAGAGACATCAATCAGTCCAAACAACGCACAAAGTTCTCACTTTCTCTTCCAGGGATGGTATCAGTAAAAGGGAAAAGAAAAAAAGCCCAATCTGTATTTTACAGCCTTGTTGCAATCAATTTCTAGTCTCAAGATCTTCAAGGCATCTCCTCCAGCAAAATCTTAATATATTTTTTTTTGCCCTCTCCCTTCCCACTTATAACAAGAAGCCAAGTTTTTACCTTTTATAAAAAGCAACAGGTTTCTCAATGGCCATTTGTTGATTCCATAGGGAAGGAGGGTAAACTTTCCTTTCAGCACCTCAATTTTGCTGCTTGAAATCCTCCTCTGGAAACCAAGTATTTTTCAAAAAGTCATAGTTCTCAGGATTAAACGTCTCTTAAAGTCCTGGATCAGCCAAAAAACTTTCTCTTGAAAACTTTCTCCCCACTTCCTCCTGCTCAGTCTTACCCAGCTGCCGGCTTCTTTGTGGCGGCCATTACAGACCGCTGCTTGACCGCCTTGAGAAAAGGGGGTTTTGCCGGCTGGGGAGGGGGTCTGCAACACCCCCAAACCCCTCACTAGCTCCCCCTATCTTCGGCTGCCTCTGCGGGGCAGCCTTAGCCTCCAAACCCGTCCAGATTGGAGGCACCAAAACGGCTAGCGTGGCAGGGATCGCGCAGGATCACGGAATCCTGCCGCTGGTGAAGCCGACAAACCGGAAGTTGGCAGTTTGAACTATTGTGTGTGGGAATGTTGCCATCACTTTGTATATGTGTTTTTCGCACACAATTCCTCAGATTCAGAATTCTTTTGATGCTACCACTTGATTTCCAATAAAAGATATCTTTTCTCTATGGAGTCTAAGTGTTTCTTTCTTGAATTTTCACCACCTGACAGCAGTGGTGCTAGGGCTGGAGTCAAGGGCTGGGAGTCCGGTCTAGCTATGATGGTTGCTACTAAGTGCTGCTGTTCAGGATGAGAGAGACAGAGATAATTGTTTCTCTTTTTTGGGGTGTGTGTGTGACATACTAGCAGAATTAAGCTAGGTCTTTTCCAAATTTTTGATATGCCAAGGTTAAAAAATTCACCATCATTAAAATTCCTTCCAAATCTGTAAGTATGATTCTTCCCAGCATTATTATTTCAATGCTTTTAATCATAATTGACCTCAAGAGTAGTATATTAGATAATAGAAAGTACATTCCTGTAATATTCTGAATAATTTTAATTATTCTGTTTTGGTTTTCGTGTTTAATGCTTTTTTATGCATGAGTTTCAGCACTTGAAACATGAATCAATTTTGATAATCTTTCTTTTCCTTTATTTGCCTGGCAGTAGCTTTGCTTGTCCTTATTCTTGTGCACTTCCTACATTTTCTTTCTAGCAAGTAACAAAAAAAAAATCTCTAAACCTTTTTCACTCATCATGCAGGAAAAAAACATTGAAATATTAATAATATGAATAGAAGAGATTGTCCCAATCTTATTGAACCATTGACTGGAATGATTAAAAAATCATTGGAAGTCACTTAGACTTTTTGATCCATTCTCAGATAAGTGGTTTTATGCTAAACAATGAACAAGTTATTCTTCCAACCCTTAATTCTGCTCTGTCATTATCTGTATATGTGTACCTGCTGTGCTCAATGCTGGGCATTAACTTACCTAACATGAAGGCTAATGTGAGTACTGAAGTACTTGCCTTTAACACAAATTCCTTTGATTGTTCTAAGCATAAACAATGTAACCTGTGTACAATTTAAGGATTTGGTTGTTTTATCTGGTCAGGGATCTTCCATCCAACAAAGATATAACAAAATTCATTAAATATTACTTTCACTTCATATACTGTAGCTATAAGACATGCTATTACAAACATTGTATGGCTTTTTGTAGAAATCCATCTTGTGTGAATTTAATTCTCTTCCAAGCCAATTCATCTCACATATATGAGATATATATTGTAAATTTATCTCATAGATGCATATATACACCAGTGGTGGAATTCAATTTTTTTTACTAATGTGGGCATGGTTTGCTTGGTGGGTGTGGCTTGGTCATGTGACTGGATCAGCGTGGCCAATTCAATGTCACTCATGGTGAGGGGAACCTTGATTGGCCCCTCCCCTCCCAGCCATTCCTTGTCACACCCAGCCTCAACTTATCTATAGTTCTGTAAAAATGTTGTTCACCTTTTTTATTATTTATATACTACAGATGTACTTTCATGGACCACTGAAAGGAACAAATGGCTCACATGCTTTGCCCAAGAGTGTGATAGGCAACAGGCTTTTAAGGGGTTGCCAGAAAGAAGGGGTGGAAATGTATTTTCCAAAGCACCAGTAGGCAAACAAGAAGCAATGGATAGAAACTGAACAAAGAGAGAAGCAACCTAAAACTAAGGAAAAACTTCCTGACAGTGAGAACAATTAACCAGTGGAACTGCTTGTCTCCAGAAGTTCTGGGTGCTCAATCACTGGAAGTTTTTAAGAAAAGACTGGGCAGCCATTTCTCTGAAATGGTACAGGGTTCCCCTCAAGGTTCCTTCTAAATGTTATTCTGTTATTCTGACACCTTTCCCAGGACCTCTACTCAAGAGTTTGGCATCCTCAGCTTTTCTGCCTGAGCAGGGGGTTGGACTAGAAGACTTCCAAATTCCCTGTCAGTCTGTGCTCCCTTCAGATCCCAAGAAAGAAATACTCAGACTCCATGGGTTAGAGCAAAGTTATTCTTTTACTGGAAAATAAAGTGGAAGCTACAGATTTAATTCCGAATCTGAGAAATTGGCAGGCAGATCACATATACAAAGGAATGGAAATGCTCCCATCCCCCAAAGTCCAAATGACTCTTCCAATTAAAAGTTCTGAATATGATCATGTGGCCATCTCCAAGTGGTGATGAGGCTTCTGTCAGTTGACCTTGACATATTTTGATAAAAGTTCGCAGTTGCGCAAAAAGGGACAGAAGCTAACCAAGAAATGGAAAGTTAAAGAAAGGAACCCCCCCCCCCGCTAATCCAGCAAAGGAATGCAAAACACCTCCAGCCTTCTTCCCCTCCAAATTCCCCCCTCTCTTTGTTGCTAATGACAGCCGAAAGAAATAGATTGGCATAGCAGCAGAGAAGCAATAGTTAGAATGCAGAATATACATATTGTGAAAGATATCTTGAGGCTGACAGTCCCTTTCAACTCTGTTAAACACACATGTATTTATGCTCTGGTCTATAGACATTGTATATAGACATGTAAACCCTATAAATTATGTGGTAGCCCTGGGAGGAGGGCAGAGCTGGTGTCGTGACGATACGGCATGCGATTTTGGAGGTCTGAGATCACTGCTGATATCTTTGTTCCTGGACGGTCCTATCGGATCTAAACCATCCCAAAGAGACGGCAAAAGTGAAGAGCGCATCCTGTCGATCCCAGGGATACCACAAAGTCCCTGGTAGATCCAGGAGAAGCTCTTCTTGCCAGCGGCAAATAGGCAGCCATTAAAGCTGCTGAAGTTGGGACAGCTCCGAAATGGAAGAGAGTAGAAAGAGAGAGTGCACCAGTTTGGTGAGAACTTTTTTTTATTCTAAGATCTGAAGGGACACCCTAAGAAAAAGAAAGAATCTAAAAGTTTTGACAGAAGTGATTAAGCAGCGATTTTAAACAGGAATGTCAAAATAATGTGTTTTTTTTTTCTCATTGCTGGATTTTCTATATATGATCTTGTATTTTGAAACTGGACTGATTTTTTCATTTATATCTATTTTTTTCTTCTCCTTTTTGATTTTGTAATATTTTAGGCTAGAGGCTCCCTTTAGTTATTTCATTTTTAAAAAATATATTTTTCTTTTTTTTTATTAATTCTTATTATATCCTTCTTGGAAAAGGAGGGGGAAAGTGATAGCAAAGAAACTTTGTAACACTGCCAACTAGAGGCTTGAAAATATTCTATTTCCCTGTGACCAGACAAAGCTGAGAAAGAAAGAACTGAGACTCTTTTTCAAGGACATTGCTATTTGATAAGATAGAGGGAAGAGCATGGGAGAGTATTATTGCAGGTGCTCTTCTGGGTTTCTATCAACAGCTGGAGTCTGGTGTTGAAACCTAGGGGGAAAAAGGGGATAAGTTTTTGGAGAAGAGAGTTATAATAAGAGCCTTGGATAATTAAATAAAGTGCAATGTGCCGTTTTTACTTTTTCTAAGTTGTTCTATCCCTCCTCACCAGTTTTATTGTATTTCTTTTTATCTTTTTCTTTTGTAATAACTATATGGGTTTTGGCTTTGTTGGAGCTTGTCTTTGTTTTTCTTTTTTCCTTTGGAAGTCCAATCTCTACGTTTGCTTTTTATTTTAAAGGGAAAGCCTTAAAAGCCTTTTTTCCCCCTTTCCTGGTATTTTTGTTTTTTCATCTACCTTTCTGGTTTATTCTTATGCACTTTTTTCTATTTGAGACCTTTCAATTGGATTAAGGTGTTGAAGAACCTGAAGAACTTTTCCTTTTCTTTTTTTTCTTTCTTCTTCTTCTTTCTGTTAAGTCCTTTTCTTCATCTAACTATTGATTGGATTAAGGTATACAAGAACCTGAAGAAATTTTTTCCTCCCTTTTTAAAAAAAATATTATTATTGGGCTTCTTTTTTCTACTATTTTTATTTTGAACTATAATTGGTTACTTCATAATTGGATTAAGGTTTAGAAGAACCTGAAGATTTTGAATTGCTTAAAATGGTTCTTCAACTTCTACTTCTTCCTCTCCACCATCTGGAGGATAACGTTCAATACAGACAATGTTAAAGCAAGAAAAAGAACAAGAAAAAGGGACTCTGCAGATGATTATGCAAAGAATTCAAAATATTCAAGCAAGATCAGAGAATATTGAAAAGAGAATAGAGAACTTCAAACAAAGAACAGAAAACATTGAACAAAGAACAGAGAACATTGAACAAAGAACAGGGAAAACCGATGAAAAAGTGGAGAACATCCAACAAATGATGATGAAGTATGATGAGAGATTCCAAAAAATTGAAGAAGAAGATAAACAAAGAGACAAGAAGATTGGAGATATTGATAATAGATTAACGGTGGTTGAACAAGATAAAAGTGGTATGTTGAGATGGGAGATGGATAGATCAGAATTCTATCTTAGATTCCAAAATGTAGAGGAAGAAAAAGGACAAAACCTAGCTGAGATAATGATAGAAATACTGGCTGAAGCTTTGGAAATAACTCAAGAGAAGATGATGGATGTAATAGATGAGATTTATCAAGTTTTCACAAGATATGCGATGAGAAATAGCTTACTGAGAGAAGTTTACATTAGATTTACAAAGAAAGCCATTAAAAATAATACTATTTTAAAGGAAAAAGACTTCACACAGTGGATGGAGAAAGAATTGGCTTTTTTCTTTAGAGAAAACAAAAAAGAAGATACATCAATTCAGAATGTATGGGATACAATGAAGGCATATGTTAGAGGCTTGATAATAGACTATACAAGGAAAAGGAATACTATGAAAATACTAGCCTCTAAGGCCCTAGAGGATGAGCATAAAAGACTTGAAAAAGAGCTACAGAAAATGCCACAGAAAAAGGACATCAAGCTAAAAATGGATATAATTAAACACAAAATGGGTCAAATAGAAAAAGAAGAATTAGCACAGAAAATTAGAGGTGCTAAACAGAACTACTTTGAAGATGCAAACAAACCAGGTAGATGGTTAGCATACAAATTGAGAAAGGAGAAAGAATCAAGGAAAATATTGCAATTAATAGATGACCAAGGCCAAGTTTGCCATGGTAGCAAAGAGAAGAAGGAAATCATTCGAGACTTCTATGGGAAGTTATATATGCAAGAGAATATTGATGAGGAAAGAGTTAAACAGTACTTACAGAATGCTAATTTATCTCAGATACCTAAAGAGACTGAAAAAATGTTAGAAAGCAATATAAAGATGATAGAGTTAACTGAAGCACTCAAGAAGCAAAATAATGGAAATTCCGGCAGAATTTTATAAAACATTACAAGAATCGTTGAATCTCCCATTGCTAGAAGTTATGAATGAAGTTATGTTAAAGAAGAAGATACCTAAATCATGTTCAGAAGCCTATATTACACTTATTCCAAAAGAGGAGGCTGACCCATTACAAATTAAGAACTATAGACCCATTTCCCTACTAAATGCAGATTATAAAATCTTTGCTTCAATGATGGCAGAAAGACTTAAAAAATATTTAAATAATTTTATCCATCCTGATCAAAATGGATTTCTGCCAAAGAGACAAATTAAAGACAATATGAGAGTAATCTTGGAATACTATGAGGCACATCCTGAAAAACAAATGGCTCTGATATTTCTAGATGCATAGAAGGAATTTGATAATGTGAATTGGTGATTCATGTTATTACTGTTGGAACAGATGGGTTTTGCTAGAAAATTTATTCAAGCAATAGAAGCTATATACTATAAGCAAATGGCAAAGGTAATGATAGAGGGAGAAATGACAGACTCTATCCATATAAGAAAAGGAATAAGACAAGGGTGCCCACTATCACTTTTGTTGTTTGTGTTAACTTTGGAAGTGCTAAACAGAAATATTAGAGATGAAAAGAATATAAAAGGAATGAAAATCAAAGAGGAAGAATTTAGGCTGCAAGCATTTGCGGATGATCTGGTTTTCATCTTAGAAGACCTTTTAGAAACAGCATCAAAATTGATAGAAAAGACAGAGACATATGGAAAGGTGGCTGGTTTGAAAATAAATAAAGATAAGACAAAGATTTTGACAAAGAATATGTTATTAAGACAAAAGGAAGAACTAGCAGACCTTTTGAAAATTCAGGTCACGAATAAGATCAAGTACTTGGGGATATATTTGACAGCAAGATGTAGTACATTAAAAGAGAATAATTATATTAAACTTAAACAGCAGACAGCGCTAGATTTGGCAAAATGGGAAAATTTACAACTGTCACTAATAGGGGAGAATATCAACAGTCAAGATGAATATATTACCCAGAATTTTATATTTGTTTCAAACAATTCCAATTAGGCTTGGAAAAGATTACTTTGAAGATTTCAATAAAATTGTGTTGAAATACATATGGCAAGGTAAGAAAGCGAGAATAAAGTTAAAACTTTTGCAAGATGCGAGAATTAGAGGAGGATTTGGTTTGCCTAATTGGGAGTTGTACTACCAAGCTACAAATCTGATGTGGGTTAAGGAATGGATAACACTAAGAAATACTAGATTGTTGACATTAGAAGGACATGATCTGTTGTTGGGGTGGCATGCTTTTTATGGTATAAAAGAACTAAAACACAGGGGTATTTTAGAAGATATTATATACAGGAGTCTCTGTGGTTAAACTGGGAGAAGATTAAAAGACAATGTTATTTGAAAATTCCAGTCTGGTTATCGACTATTGAAGCATTGTCGTATCCTATAATATACAAAAAGGAACAAACAGTTAGATATGGTGAAATATTGAATGAAAAGGGTGAACTTAAATCTATGCAAAAACTAGAGGAACGAGGTATAAAGATGAATTGGTTATCATATGCGCAAATACATTCAAGGTATATTCTAAAACAGAAGGTTTCTATGATAAATTGACTGACTTAGATAAGATTTTGACAGGTACTGATGAAAAGGTGATTAAAAAATTGTATGGTTATCTATTAGAAGTTAAACTAGAAGAATAACAAGTTAAAGAAACTATGATTGCTTGGGGGAAGAATTTTGGATATGGGATCGATTTAGAAAAATGGCAAAAATTGTGGTCTCAAAATTATAAAAGGACAATGTCAACAGCATATAAAGAAAATTTGTATAAGATGTTTTACAGGTGGCATTTCCCCCCGACAAGAACAGCAAGAATATTCAAGAATAAATCCGAAAAATGTTGGAAATGTCATCAGACACCTGGCTCATATTACCATATGTGGTGGACTTGTGCGGATGCTAAAAAATACTGGACTAAAATCCACATGTGGTTGGAAAAAATGACAAAAAAACATAGACTTGAAACCAGAGATATTTTTATTGGGAATTTTACCTGAAATAAAAAGTAAAGACTTGAAATACCTGATTGTAAATGTATTAACAGTGGCTAGGATTGTATCTGCTAAAAACTGGAAAAATGAGAAAATACCATCACAGGAGGAAATCATTAAGAAAATGTTGGAATGTGTAATTGACATTTGAAATTAGAGAACAAGAGGATAAACAATTTTATAAAATTTGGGATCTTTTCTATCAACCGTAAGACAATAAAATACAGTAATGAAATATGTAGACTTTTAGAAAATAATAAATATATAAAGATGTTGTCAGCCTTCAAGATCTTCTACTATTGCTTTGCATCTTTTGGCTGCAATAAGTACCGGGGGAGGAGGGGGTAAAATCTGGGAAGCGAGCTGGAGGTGTTACATTCTAGTGTTGTATAAAATGAGGAGGGGGGAGTATAAATTCTTGCTTAGGTTCCTATTTCTTGCTTAGTTTTCTTTTCTCTGTGCAGCTGCAAACCTTTATCAAAATATGCCAAGGTCAATGGACAGAGGCCTCATCACCACCTGAATATGTCCACATGATCATTTTCACAACTTTTAATTGGAAGAATCATTTGAACTATTGGGGGTGGGAACATTTCCACCACTTTGTATATGTGATTTGCGTACCTAGTTTTTCAGATTCAGAATTCTATTATTGCTACCACTTCATTTTCAGTAAAAGATATCTTTTCTCGAATCTAAGGAGTCTAAGTATTCCTTTCTTGAATTTTGAATGGAGCACTACCTGACATTATTCTGAATCTCACTCTACCAGCCCATCCGGAGAAAATATCCAGTTTCTTCTGAGGGGGTCTGAACATCATGTCATCTCCAACTAGTGACCAGGAGGACCTGGGCACCATTGGAGGACAAGATTCCTTGCTGTTACCAGAGGTACGGGAAGCTGAATTGTTAGCGGAGCTCAATCTGGAAGAGATACCAGCTGTGAAGCCCAGATGGTCATTGGGAGTTGGCTGGAAGGATCCGGAGGAGCCCCCCCCCCCCGGAATCACCATCACTCGACAGCATGGAAGAAAGGAGCCATGGCAAGAGAGGGAAAAGAGATCTTTTACTGGACCAAGCCAGGCAACTCCTCAATGAGGCATTTGGACAACCTCACGCTGCACAAAGGTATGAGGGAGAAGGGGGGCAGCCCCAGCCAGGAGAAGCCAAGCAGCCCCCACCTCCATCAATCAACCTGAGCCAGTGCAATCGCCAGCAGAAGCCCCGGGGCCCCCAGCAGGAGGTGAAATTCCTAGAAGGCGTAGAGCTCCCAAGTTGCCTCTCTTAGAAGTGAAATATGGGGGAAATCCCAAAGACTTGGGGTTTTTCCTAGCACAAGTTTGGAGCTATATGGAATAATACGGGGAGGAATTTACCTCAGAAGCAGCCAAAGTGAGATGTGTTACCAGGGCTCTGGAGGGAATAGCTGCAGAGTGGATGGTGACTTTGCATAATGATAATGCCCCCCAGTTGCCGAATTATAACCTGTTCATGACTGTGCTGCAGGCAAGATTTGAGGACCCACTGGCGGAGCGAAAGGCCAGGATCAGGATGAAGACCATAAATCAGGGGCGAAGATCAGTGGCGGATTATACCCAAGAGTTTAGACAGCTGGCATGTCATATCCGAGGCTGGTCCCAGGGAGCCATGATAGAAGTGTTTAAAGATGGATTAAATTAAGACGTACACCAGAGATGCATTGCCAGAAGGGACTCCAATGTCTTGCAGATGTGGTACTTGCTGGCAGAAGAGGTGGAAATTGATCTAACCCGAAGCAGATGCCGGGGGGGCTCTGGGTGGAGCAAGACTTCCCTCCCACATCTCCAAGAGGCCCCCAAGCCCCTGAAGGGAGGGGTGGCAGCAAGACCCAAACCCACTGCCTGCTTCCGATGTGGGAAGGAAGGTCACCGGGCTGCAGACTGCAGGGCCAAGTTGGAACCAAAGGGGGCACCAAAAGGAGGGAGAAAGCCTGAAAAACCCCCAGCGAAGCCTCGTGAAACTGTGTTAAAGACAAGGGAGGTTGTAGAGGTCGCCCCTCCAGAAGGAGAGGAGCTGGGACCTCCAACCTCCTCTGAAGAGAGTGAATCTGACTCGGAAGACGACTTCCTGGTAAGTTCAAACAAGGGCCCTATGACCATTCCAGTGAAATTGAGGATACCCACATCAGGGGCCGAAGGAGAGATGCTAGCCTTGCTAGACTCTGGGTGCACGAGGTGTGTAATCAACATGAGAATAGTAGAGGAAATGGGCTTAAAACTAAAACCTTTAAAAATGCCCATAGCCTTTTGCCAATTGGATGGATCAGTGGTGGGGGGCTGCCCTGCATGCTTCATAATGGAACCCATAGAAATGACCATGGGAGAGCATAAAGAAAACCTGTGTTTTATTGTGGCCCCTGGGATGGAGCAACCGCTAATACTGGGATTACCATGGCTCCGGAAGTGGAACCCCCACATTAACTGGAAGAAGGGGTCGTTGCGCATACGTACCAACCAGCGACCGGAAAGGGAGGGGCGATCTCAGCCGAAGCTTCAGAATCCAGTTGAGTTAGCCTCCACAGGTACCGAGAACTTGAAGGGGGAGGAGAAAATTCCGAAGGAATATTGGGATTCAAAGGAAGTGTTCAGTGAAAAGGCCTCAGATGAGCTCCCCCCTCATCAGTCAACAGATTGTAGTATTGAAATTTTACCTGGGGTGAAGCTCCCGAAACCGAAGTTATATTCAATGACACCATGGGAATTAGAAGAGCTGAGATCGTTTATCAATAAAAATTTGAAACGTGGTTTCATCCAATCCACTAGACCCCGGGTAACAGCCCCAGTGTTGTTCCATGAAAAGAAAGATGGCTCCAAGCGCTTGGTGGTGGACTATAGAAATTTGAACACGATTTTTACCGGCAGTTTATCCCGGCTTTTGCTAAGATAGCAATGCCTATCACAAATCTTTAAAAACTAAAGGGGAGGCGAAGCCAAGGCCTAGGAAGCCGTTGGAGTGGTCCATGGAGTGCCAAGCAGCCTTTGAAAAGCTGAAACAACTGTTTGCTGCAGAACCAGTGCTGAAGCACCCGGACATGGATGCTCCTTTCGTGATCCAAGCCGATGCGAGTGATGTGGCCATTGGAGCGGTATTACTTCAAATCAATGAGAAAGGAACTTTACAACCCTGTGCCTATACCTGCCATAAACTATCTGAAACTGAAAGAAGGTGGGCTGTCTGGGAAAAAGAAGCTTTTGCAGTTCGCTGGGCTCTATTGACTTGGAGACATTTCTTGGAAGGAGCGAAACACCTGTTTGAGGTATGGACTGACCATAAGAATTTGGAGGCCTTAAAAACGCCTCAGAAGCTGTCCCCTAAACAAGTTTGCTGGGCCCAGTACTTTAAGCGTTTTAACTTCTCATTGAAGTACATTCCAGGGGGGAGGAATTTCATGGCGGATGCTTTATCTAGACTGCCTCAATATAATAGTGTTCGCCAGGAAGTGATACGGCCGATTGTCTCAACCAAACAGCTAGCCGCTGCAGTGGTCACTATAGCTCAAAAGAAGAAACAAGAAGTGGATTTATCGAATGATTTGACTGCACAATTAAAAGAAACCCTAAAACTTGATGATTGGTTCCTGGCTCATTCGAATAACTGTACAGTTAGAGATGGTTTGGCCTGGATGGGAACAAAGTTGTATGTACCAGAGACACTGAGAAGCCAAATATTACAACAAGCTCATGATTCTAAAGTGGCCGGCCATTTTGGATTCGTGAAAACCTTACACCTGGTTAAGCGGCAATTCTGGTGGCCTACATTGAAGAAGGACACTGAAACTTATGTGGCTAGCTGCTCAATTTGCGCATCAACAAAGAGACCTCCTGGTAAGCCAGCAGGGCTGTTACAAAATGTGGCTAGACCAACGGCTCCGTGGAAGGAAATCTCTATGGACTTTATAGTGGAATTACCCTAAAGTACCGGAAACACGGTTATTTGGGTGGTAACCAATTTGTTTTCCAAACAAGTACACTTCATACCTTGTTCCAAGATTCCCTCTGCAAAAATGTTGGCTAAACTATTTATACTACATATCTATAGATTACATGGCGTTCCTGAACGTATAATTTCTGACCGAGGGGTTCAATTTACTTTGAACTTTTGGAGGGAGTTCCTGAAGTTAATAGGCTCCGCCCAAGGCTTAAACTCCGCCCACCACCTCCAAACCAACGGGGCCTGTGAGAAGATTAACACAGTGTTAGAACAATACCTTAGATGTTACATAAATTATCAGCAGGATAATGGGGCTGACCTATTGCCATTTGCCAAGTGACATATAACAATTCTGTACATAGTAGTACTGGGTTTACCCCATTTAAAGTGGTGTCAGGACAAGATTTTGTACCCATACCTGAGCTTCCTTGTGAAAGGCCTAACATCCAGTCATTAGACGAATGGGTATCTCAACTCCAGCTTAATTGGCCAGTCGCTCGTAAAGCATTAGATGATGCACATCAATCTCACAAGAAGTTTGCAGACAAAAAGAGAACTCCACAGAAAACGGAACCAGGTGGTGACAAAGTTTTCCTGTCCACCAGATATCTACAAACCACTCAAAAATCGAAGAAACTTGGTCCTAAACATGTGGGTCCTTTCATGATTGAACGGATCGTAAATCCTGTGACAGTCCAGCTGAAATTACCGAAAACTCTTCAACAAATCCACCTGGTCTTCCATGTTAGTTTGTTAAAACCTGAACATACTTCTGGTTTAAGACCGACCCAGACTGATCCTTTTATACCATTACTGATCGAAGGTGAACAACATTTTGAAGTTAAAGAAATTCTGGACTCTCGTAAATGGAGGGGTCGGCTCCAATATCTCGTAGATTGGAAATACTTCCCTTCTTCCCAAGCTGACTGGGTCGATGAAAAAGATGTTAGAGCCCCAAAGCTGATCAAAGCCTTTTGTACAAAGTAACCTGATAAACCCTAGAAATGTACCTGATTATTAATTAGTGTCTTTTATGTTTCTTTTTCTCTTTTAGGACTAACGTCTTTTTTCTAGGAGGGCCGAATGTCAGCCTTCAAGATCTTCTACTATTCCTTTGCATCTTTTGGCTGCCATAAGTAACGGGGGAGGAGGGGGTAAAGTCTGGGAAGCAAGCTGGAGGTGTTACATTCTAGTGTTGTATAAAATGAGAAGGGGGGAGTATAAATTCTTGCTTAGCTTTCTATTTCTCGCTTAGTTTTCTTTTCTCTGTGCAGCTGCAAACCATTATCAAAATATGCCAAGGTCAACGGACAGAGGCCTCATCACCACCTGATGATGTCCACATGATCATATTCACAACTTTTAATTGGAAGAATCATTTGAACTATTGGGGGTGGGAACATTTCCATCACTTTGTATATGTGATTTGCGCGCCTAATTTCTCAGATTCAGAATTCTATTATTGCTACCACTTCATTTTCAGTAAAAGATATCTTTTCCCTAATCTAAGGAGTCTAAGTATTTCTTGGATTTTGAATGGAGCACTACCTGACTTCTTTCTTATTATATCTACAAAATGATTTTTGGGATGATAATATGAACTGTTATAAAATAAACTAAGTAAATTATGATTATCTTGTAAAACATGAATGAATAAAAATATAGTCAAATGATTGATTAACAATGATACTAAGGTATTTAATTTTTGATTGACAATACGAGATTATATGCAATGTAATTGTAATTGAAGACTACGAAATGGAAGCACAAAACAATTTGTAAACCAACCGGCACACTGTAAGTACACCTATGGAAGATAGCTTGATGTTTTTATGTTTTGTTTGTTTATGTTTGTTTTTAAAAACCAATAAAATTTATTTTAAAAAATGTGGTAGCCCTGGGCAAAAGAAAAACAGTAAAATCACTGTATGTGTAGGGACAGTATAAAATATTAATATATGATAAATAATGGAACAATTCAAAATAATAGCACAGAGGTTTCTCTCCCATTTTTTTCTTTTTTTTTCTTACTTTCCCTCAATTCTTTCTTTCTTTCTCTCTCTCTCTCTCTAATACACACACACCACAAACACACTATCTCCCTTCCTTCCTATTTCTTTCTTTCTCTCCCTTTTTTCTTGCTTTCTTTCTGCCTCCCTCTCTCACACACACGCATTACACACTCTGTCTCCCTTCCTTTGTATTTTTCTTTCTCTCTTTTTCTTTCTTTCTTTGTCTCCTTCTCTCTTTCTTTCTTTTTCTTGTCTCTCTCTCTCTCAAACACACACACCACACACTCTCTCTCGCTTCCTATTTCTTTCTTTTATTTTTCTTTCTTTCTTTTCTTCTCTCTCTCTCACACACACACCACACTCTCCCTTCCTTCCTATTTTTCTTTTTTCCTTCCTTTCCTTTCTTCCTTTTTCTTTCTTTCTCTCTCTCCCTCTTTGTCTTTCTTTTTCTCCCTCCCTCTTTCTTTCTTGCTCTTTCTTACTTACTTTCCTCTCTCTCTCTCTGCTACACACACACACATATACACTACACATTCTCTCTCTTACATACACACACACCTGGTCTGGAACAAACTGATCCAGGGAGCTCCAGAGCAGCAGCAGGCAGCAGGAGAACAAAGAAAGCGAGTGGCAGTGGCGGTGATGGGCGAGTGGATGTCTCAGCCTGGGTCTGCCTCCCACTGCTCACAGCAGTGCCGCTGCGGCTGCTCGCTTTTGTCCCCAGGGAGAAGTGAATGGTGGCAGGGGCGAGTGGATGTCCCGGCCTGGGGATCCCTCCCGCTGCCAGCAGCACCACCATCGCTGCTCACTTCCTTTCATCCCCCGGGAGAAATGAGCAGCTGTGGCAACAATGGTGCTGCTGCGGGAGGCAGCCTCGGGACTTCTGCCCTCCCTCCCAGAAAGCTGGACTGCAGCCACCACATATGGGTGCTCTCCCACATGGGAGAGCACTGCATGACAGCTCAGCCAGCCAGCCAAGCCTGGGGATGGTCTGGGGGGGAGCTAGCTAGGCTGCAGCAAGCGCCACCACCCAGGATGGGGCCACGCTGGCGGGGAAACCAGCCAGCCAAGCTCGGGAATAGTGGGGGGGCAGCAAGATCTGGGAACAGTGTGTGTGTGGGGGTAGCATGACTTGCAGGCTTACCTGTGAGCAGGCAGATTAGAGCTGCTCAGTTGGGGTGCAGGCACCATGTGAGAAGGCAGGTTAAAGGCAGGCCACGAGGACCAGTGTGTGCCACATAGGAGGTGAGGAGTGACTGGGCAGGGCGAGCATCGGAATGAGCGAGCATTGGGCAGGCGGGGCAAGCGAGCAAGCAAGCAGCAACTGGGAGACTGGGTCAGGGCGTGGCCAGCCAGAAGTCACGACCAGTTCGGCAACCTACACCAAATTGTCGCAACCGGTTCGTGTGAACTGGTGCAAACCGTCTGAATACCACCACTGATACACACGTGTGTGTGCGCGCACACACAGACAGACATAGAATGGGGAGAAGGGGTGGGAGAAAAATCCCATGCTACTTAATTTGGCTTTCAGAAAATAAAAGAACACCAACACATATGTAACCAATACACAATTCAGTTGATCTGCAGAGATAAAAAATCAGGTCAAGCCAAAAGGTTTTCACATTTTTTATTGTAAAGCTTTGGGAGGGCTAATTACAGTGGTGTTTGTCATTTGACAGCTCAGCAAACTAACAGAATGGAAGAGAACAAAATGGGCTCACGAGGTGTCATGCTCACGGCTCCAAACAAAAAGGATTACAAAGGAATCAATTGTGCTCACAGTGCCAGGGGAGAACTAAGCCCTAGGCCCAAAGCTTTCCCAGTGCAAGGGATATGCATCACATTGAGAGCAATACAACCTTAGCAAAAGAGAAAGAGGCAGTACCTAAACAAATGGCACAATTCAAAAATAGTTGGGTACTCTTTACTCTGCTGTAGGATTTCTCCTTTAGAAAAAGCTACACCTGCATGTACATAAAACTGTACAAAAAAAACAAGGCATCACAAGCAAGAACTGAAATCTCGTATAAATAGAATCAACACGAAGAATTACAAAGGGGTTCCTTCGTTCCATCTCACTCAGCTGATCTGTGTCTGGCCTTGCACCTTTGGTATTATCCCTGGCTTGTCCTAAAGTAGTTCTCAAAATTCTTCCTCTTATGTTTCAGTGCACTTATCTAGACCAGAACTCATGGAATGCTCTTCTTCCTAATCTTCTCCATCTCTTTTCCTAGGCATGCATTTCTTGGTTTGAAATTGTGAAGGTGAGTATCTCCTAATGGTATTTTGACCATTGGATTATCAACCACTTACACTCCTATGGCATCTTTATATTCAGTGGCAACTTTAGTGTTCCTTAAGACTATATTTCAATTACTACTGGTGCCATCTTCCCTTTTGCCTCACACAAAACACATTTCAAATCTTAGTTGAGTATGGGGGTCAGGTAATACTGTTTTTCAATCCCTTTCCCTGAATAGCCTTTTTATTTCATATCTCTGGCAAAACCAAACGAAAAGGGATGAAGAGCTCTCCACATTCAGGTTATCAGCCTTGGCTTATTACCAAAAAGCAACCTTATTTTTTCCAATGATTAAGTAAGTTTAAAACTATGGATAGGCCTAAAAGAGGATAATCTTACCTGATCAATGCAGGTATTCCTTCATTAATGATTTTGGCTTCCATCTATTCCTTTCATAGTGGGAAAGAATAGAGTAGAGTAGAGTAGAGGAGAACAGAGGAGAACAGGAAAGACCTGTTCTTTCCATACCATATAATTACCTTGGAAAGAATCTGGGTATGGTGGATAGCTGAAACCCTCCTTGGACAGTGTTTATTTACTCAATAACTGTGTTTATTAATCTCAATAACTATATTTATACATACAGTCCAGACAGATTTTTAACCAAGAATTGAGGCACAAGCCAAAGCAGTCTGGTTTGCTAAGCCCTAATATGTGGATTCACATATCATATTAAAAATCAACAAATTATTTTAGAACTTTTTCCTGTTTACATTACACATGATCACCCTAACCTTAGGTTCTTGATACAAGAGTGGATAGGAAGTGCTATATTCCTGCTCTCCATCTTATGGATTGCTGCTGAAATAGCCCTGAGCCTTAAAAAGTATAGGGATAGAAGAAGTCCTTGCTTTTTATATGCACTGGAAGTTGCCTGTGATCTCAAGCCTGGGACTCAAATACTAGAATTCAGTTGAATAGAGTCACTGAATAGACATGAATAGAGTCACTGAACTTCTCTCTGCAATGCTTCCCACTACCACTACGTATGGTCAGAAGGTGATCAGCAGTCTGCTCACTAGAGGACAGAAAATATAGGGAGACACTAAACTTTCATATTATCCTAGAAATCATCTCTGATGATTAGAAGAAAATGAAAATTGCTTTATGTCACTCCTACCAGTTTACCAGTTGGATAACCAACCTATCTCCAAATGATCAGTCCTGTCAAACATATACCCACACAAACAATAGTTTTACAAAGCATATCATGTCTGTTTCCTTTCCTTCCTAGACACATGCAATTGAGAAAGTTGAACAGAGATACAGCAAAGAAGGCCAACATCCAGCCCACCTTCTGCAATGAAGCTTAGAAAAACACATGGCAATGTGGAAAAAGTTGGGCCTGTTGGACCCAGAAGAATTAAGCCAAGAAAAACAAAATGGGCCCAACAAATGTCAGCTAGTTAGGTGGATAGGTCCCCAATCTGGAGACTGTCTTTCACTACCATATCTACTGGAAAAAGTTCCATAAATACTAGCTGAAAAATGATTGCTATCTGGAATCAGGCCTAGCTAAGTCTAGAATACTGAGGGATTTAAGAACTTAGTCACCAAAGCAGCCCACTGCTTGCTGGAGTGCTCTCTTATAAATTCAGAGCTGGCCTTTTGAGTGATCTCAAATGATGACATCAATAGTTGGGGATAATAATGCCCATGAATAGTTGCACCATTTTTATGGGCCTCTACTGAAACTATGACAGGCTCCTGTAGTTGAATACTATGTAGCTAAATGGCACTGGAAGAGAATATTGGAGCCTTGAGGCTGTCTAAAGGTATAGGGAGGGGTTATGTGACTCCAGCATACAGAGGCCCATGAGCCCAAGTGTGACCCTGAGTCCAAGCTCCATTTCACAAAGGCAATGGTGGCTTACAGGCAGACAAATCAAAGGGCAGAATCATGGCACTGGGGCATAATGACCCCATGGAAATTCTCTGCCTCACATGAGACAGTGGTGTAATTTGGGGGAGTTAGATATTCTACCATCTGAAAAACTAAAGATTCTTCCACTTTTTTAAACTACTGCAGTTCATTATCTATGGGGTAGGGGCAAAGGAGGACAGCTAAAAGCACTGACTACTAGCCATAGGGCTCCTCCACACCTGATAACAGTTTCTGAAGTCTGAAAAGTGATTAAGATTTAAAAACTCTGCCAAGTCCTTCCTACTCAGTCCTGCTGACCAGCCAGAATACCCCCCTCCCAACCGATGTTTTATTCTTATTTTTATTTACACTGTGGAAGTAAAGGGTGGGCTGGTTGGAAGTGCTTGCCCCAATGTGCTTTTCTGTGTGGTCTAAAGTTCAAGGAGAAAATTTCTCCCTGTGGTTTTGTTTGTTTCAATGTCTTTTTGTTCCAAGGACAAATAAAACTCACTCAGGCAAGACATAAATGTCATTCCTAAAATTCATATTTACAGGAGTCTATAGTAACAAGAGAGGCAGCTTTTCCCCCTGTACCTGTGCCAAGAGCTCTCAGCCCTGTGCCCAATGGACTCCACCAAATCTGTGTGGACCTTTGGTAACTAAGCCATTTCCCACCCACCCCAGCCCTGAAACCAAGAAACCAAGCTCTCTTCACTATATTCCTTTCTCTCTCTTTCCAGATATCCATGGATCACTCTATTGAGAGTGTGGCCATTTTGGTTGGTGTCAGTTCCCTTGACCAATGAGGAATCAGTTAATGAAGTGTTTCCATGCCCAATCACTGGGCAAGGCGGTCTCATCTGGCAGGCACAGAACTGCGTGTGATGAGTGATAAAGAATCATAGTTTGAAAAGTCACTTCATGCTGGAGCCCTAGATGCTGGTCTCAGCATTGTTTTCAGATATTATGTGGCTTCCTCATTCTCACAGATATATCTCTCGTTTGGCTGTTTGGGATGATGGTGTGGTGGCTGTTTGGAAATCTGAGGTCTGGGTGAGAGGGATTTCCTCCATGGGGGAATTCTTGCAGGGCTCATGGCTACTGTTGGAGAAGGCACTGTATGTGGGGAGCAGGCGGAGGTGAGCCATTTTGGTGTTGCACTCTTCTGAGAGTCTCGGACTTCCATTCCCAACTTGTTCTTGACTCCCTCTGTCTTGATAAGGCACAAATGTGGAGAGTTTGAGGGCATTCTTGGGCCGCCGGTTTGGAGAGGACTGACCTGGCATCCAGCAGGTATCAGAGTGACCAAACTCTGTGCATTCTCGAGTACAGGTCCCTGTCAAGGCTACATCAGGCAAAGGTCGGAGATCTGTAAATAAGAAACAAGAAAAGGGAAGAATAAACATTCATTCATACATATATAATGCAACAACATAACTAGCTAACAGTTAAATCTGGGAAAATATATCTAAACAGCAATTTCCCTATAACTATCATAGAACCAGAAAGAAAAAAAGCATCAACTTCCCACATGGTCCCTGCGGCCCAACCTTCTTGCCTGCCTTTCCATATGGTCCCTGTGGCCCAGCCTGCTTACCTGCCTTCCCTGCTGCCTCCCCTATGGTCCCCGCAGCCCAGCCTGCTTGCCTACCTTCCCTATTGCCTCCTCTATTGTTTTATCTATAGTCCATTACTAATGTCCATCATCTATAAACATCAAATAGACATCACATTTATAGCCAATAAACCTCCAAATAATCCTACAGTTTACTTATCTTAATTTTTTAATGTTCATTATTCTATTACACATCTTTGTTTACATATCTAGATTTCTAACTTCTGCTACTATTTTCTACCCATTAATAGAATAGTTCCTAGATCCAAAAAAGTGATCTTCTCCCCATTTCTAATTTCTATCTTTATACTAATTCTTGATTGTATAGTTCCTGTGTTATAACAGTGTTTTACATGTATTCCTCATCTCTTGTCATTTTTAGTATCTCAATTCTTATTGATTTCTTGGCACATCTCCCATACTCCTCCCATGAGATCTTGCATTTTCTTATCTCATTCGTATTTGATCTAAGTATTTCTTCTGTTCCTGTTCTTCACTCTTTTGAACCCCCAATACCCTTTCAATGGACTTTTCTCACTTCAGGTGTGTCTTTCTGTGTATCCCCTTCTACATTTTTGGTCTCTCAAAGTATAATTCACCATTTCTGTTTCAACTTTAACTATCTCTTCTTTTTTGTCTTTTTGTATCATTTGTTGTTTCGCCATCTCTGTCCTTTCCTCTGTTCTTTCTATTTTATTTTCTGTTTCCTGAGTTTCCTGTTTATTGTTTAATGTCTTTTGGTTTTCTGGTCTCATAACTACATCATGTATCAGTTCTGTTATCTCCCTATGGTTCCTTGTCACCATTTCCTACATACCTTGGAGAGTCAATAATATTTCTTTTAGTAAAACATTTATTTCTCCTTGTAGTTCCAATTTTGCCTTATTTTAATAAATTTAAATTTTTACTCAGTAATCTGTCAGAATCTCAATGTCCCAATTATATCACATCAATGCCAATATTAAAGCAGTTCAAACAATTAATTAATCCCTTAACAGTCTCCACTTTGTTTCAAAACTCCAAGCTGTTTCACACTCATACACTGTCCAGCATAATTATAATCCTCAAGGTTCTTACAGAAATCTCCACAGTCTGTCTCCAAGGACCAAGTTTAAAAAGTTGCAGATGTTAAGCGTATTCCAGCCAATCTACCCTGGTGGAAACAACTTTTTCACTTCATTCACTTTTTCCAGTTATATATTGTCTTCCTCAGCCAGCAGGTGTCACTTGTGACTTCTTTTTCTCCATTTTTGCTGCAAATAAAATGTCTCCGGATACAAATATTTTCCAATAATTCCACAAAGTTCTTCAAGTCGAGGTGGTAGGAAGAATAATCCAGAATTTTGAAACAATTTAAGTTTTAAAGAGCTAACCAATCCAATCTGTCCCTTATTTTGTAAAGTAACTTCTGACTTCAATTTCTTTTATTTCTTTACCAAATCTGACAGTAGCTCCAGGTCTTTAGTCGCTGCTAATTACCTCTGTTGAGTCCCACTTTCTAAGGGGGATGCTTTAGGGAAAATTCCACAGCAAAAGTTAGAAAAATTATTACCTGGACCAAGCACACTGCTACAAGATCTTTCCTTTCTTCACTTCCATTTCAGCTGTCTTCACAGCTTCAGTTCAGCCATAATGGCCGTCTTCTCTTCTGCTGGTTCAAGGGGTTTTCTTTGGGTCAGTCGAGGAGACTGCGCTGTCCTCGCAATCACCAAAGCATCCCCTCTACTTTTATACAAGGTGACTTTTGGCTCCATAGAGCCTCTAGACTTGAAGAAATTGGCGGGACTTAGCGGAACTGCTGCTGATCCGCACTGCTTTGCTGTGCAGTGAGCTGCCTTCTCCAGGCTGCCAATGCCTCATTGCAGCACATGGAGCAAGACGGAACTCATCTTGCTGTCTCTTCTCTCCCTATCACAGTGCATGGCAGATGAGCAGAGGCATTACAGCATTAAAAGCAACTGTTACAACAGCCTGGCAGGTAGAGTGGTCACTTTTGAGAGTTTTGTCCCCGGGGTGGGAAAGGGGAGAAAGGGGGGAGAGAAAGGTAAGCAGGGAAGGGAAGATTAATTTTTTTAATAGATTAGAAAATGATATGAGGGACTTTTGTGGAGAAAGTCCTGCACATTTGTGGTGTTGGAATGGATTATATGTAACTCCTAGTGTTCCTATAGATTTTAAGTAAGCTCTTGGAAACTTTTGGAAGTATTTACTTTTGGTGACTGAGAGCAAAAAGGTATTTAAATGGCAGTAAGTTAGAAGTATCTTAGAATTGAAAACAACTATTTCTGGTGACAATGCTTTATGAAAATAAAAATATTGAACCTTGTTTCCACACAATTACTTTGTACTGTATTTTCCAATTATTTAAATAAGCTCATGTGATAATTTTTCATACAAACTGTTCATGTTGACTATTTTGATAGACTCTGAATTTGCAGAAAGGGTCCTCTGAGAAAGGTGGATTTGCAGTATTAAAAAAGAAGACAAATAATGGTGATTTAATGACTGATCTATATGCTCTAACAATTATCTGAGGCCTGGGGTCCCCATTTGTACCACCCAGAGGGCCAATGTATACCTGTACATACCTCACTAGTTGCTTGGCAATTAATCTACTCCACCTGTATTTATATATTCTTCAAACTTTGTTTAAACTTTTTTTAAAAAATGGGAAGCTATCTTGCCACAAAGCAAAACACCATCCTCCAGAAAAATCATTTATTTCTTTATTTATATTCTATCATTATTTTTATAAGTAATTCAAAGCAGCAAACATTCCAAATATCCTTCCTCCTAATTTCCCCACCACAGTCCTGTGAGGTAGGCTGTGCTGAGAGAAGGAATGACTGGCCCAAAATCAGTCAGTCAGTTGTTAACTCACTGAGTCATTTCTGAACTTTCCTTCAATGTGAAAAAGAAAGCTATCTGTAGCCAGTGTTTTGTTTAGAAGTGCATCCACCTATCTTGAAAAAGCAGACAAATTATAAGCGTAGGACTGTGCATTGCTATGGTAGACATGGAAACATTTGTCTGCAATTCTTTAAATAAAATATGGCCTTTTCTGGGGAAGAAAGGCAGCTGCATAATCCCAGGAAGCTGTGTAATTGGGGGGGGGGGGGGAGAATGCAGCTGCCTTAAAGAATTGCAAACAAGTGAAGCATTCCTTTTTCTGTGCTCTCCAAAATATTTTTTTTTGCATTTGAATCCAAAATGCAGTGGTACAGTACAAGAGGGCAAGTAAGAATACACAATCAAGAAATGTTATTAGAAATAGGTGCTTTGTTAACCTATCTGTGATAAGTCTTCCCAGCGGCTGTTTTACAAAAACATTCACAACAATAAATATCCATCAGAATCCAAATATAGGGTTCCAAATTTAGGTGACATTTATGGCTGCTTATTTTGTTTCTACTAATAGTAAAGAAATAAGTGAGAAATTAACATTTTTTATAATTATACTTGAAGTGGAAGAAACAATTATATAAAAGGCTTCAAATTTAATTGAATATATAATTACAATTAAGCCAATGCAATTCCAGTAAATTAGAATTTGCTCACAGAAATTCCCAGATTAACCCATGACATCTCCAGCAAGTGCTCTTTTTCTACCTAAGGCCCAGAAGAAATAGTACTGAGTTAAATAGACTGTAATCATAAAAGTAAAAAAAAATGATATATGCAATTTTATCTTCATTTTAGATGTCAAAAAGGTTTTGTGTCTCCCAGTGTTTTCTTTTCTGTGGGAGAAAAGTCCAAATGCCTCTGAGCGTTTCCCCTTACTAACTTACTGCTTCGCCCAGGAGGCTTCTCTGAGGCCCAGGAAGGCAAAAAATGGAGAGAGGGGCACAGGGCTCCCCTGCCCCGTTTTTTCTTTCCTGGGCCCCAGGGAAGCCTTCTGGGAGCAAAAATGTCCCCTTCCAGGAGGCTCCCTGAGGCCCAGGAGGCCCCAAAATGGAGCACAAAGGGGTGCTGCGTGCACCTCCTATGCTCCATTTTTTTCCTTCCTGAGCCCCAGGGAAGCCTTCTGGGAGGAACAATTCCCCCCAGGAGGCTTCCCTGAGGCCCAGAAGGCCTCAAGATAGAGTGCAGGGGGCCTCTGTATGTCCCCCCATGCTCTGTTTTTTTCCTTCCTGAGCTCCAGGAAAGGTTCCTAGGAGCAAAAATGCCCCCCCCGGAGGCTTCCCTGAGGCCCAGAAGGCCCAAAAAATGGGGGGTGGGGCTGCTGCAAAAAAGCCTTGCCCACCCAGTCACATGGCCACACCCACCTACAGAATCGGTTGGTACAAAATTTGAATTCCAACTGTGAGTTGCAATGTATTTAAAGTACCATTATACTGCTACAGAAATGCTCGAAACCAAAGACGAAAACCTAGAATGCATATGAGTCAATATAAAAGAAAAAAAAATGTATACTACAAGCCACCCAACCAAGCAGAAAAAACAGATGTACTTTTTGCCAACCAACTAACAAATATATGTAGGAAACACACTGGATTAGTAATGGAGGACTTCAATTATCCTGACATCAATTGGAAGACTAATTCCATACCAAGTGAGAAATTGAATAGGGTGCAACCTAGATGACAACTTTGTTGTCCAAAAGGTAGAGGAGGGAATTAGAGGGACAGCCATACTGGACTTAATTCTTACAAACAGAGAAGAAGTGATAGAGGGAGTTGAAACTGCAAAAACCTTGGGTGAGAGTGACCAAGTCATACCAGAATTCAACATAACACAAACACGTAATAGAACATAATGATACCAGAGTCCTAGATTTATAAAAGCTGATTTTAACAAACTTAGAGAGAACTTGGGAAAGATTCCTTTCCCAAGGAATGAAGGATGAAAATTCCCAAGGATGAAAATCCTAAAGGGAAAACAACTCAAGAAGTTTGGGAAATTCTGAAAAGTATGACCATAAAAGCCCTAGCACAATACAACTGAAAAAGAAAAAGAAGAAATCCAAAGCATGGCTGTACAAAGATCTCTCTGACAAATTGAAAGACAAAAGGGAAAAGTACAAAAAATGGAGAGGACATATAACTAAGGCAGAATATCAGCAGATAGGCAGAGTCTGAAAAGATAAAGTCAAGAAATCAAAGGCTCAGAATGAAAAAAAGACTTGCAACAAAAGTCAAAGACAATTACAAAAAGTTTCTTCCAATAGATAAATAACAAGAAAAAAAATCAAGGACAGTCGGTCCACTAAAGAGAGAAGATGGCAAGGAAGTAACAGGCAGCAGAGAGAAAGCAGAACTGCTTAACTCATTCTTTTTTGCATTGGTCTTCACGCAAAAAGAAACTTTAGTCCAACTTACCAAATACATAACTGTAAAAGACAGACTAGAAATAAAAGTTAAAACAAGTAAAAAATTGTAAGGGAACACCTGTCTGATATTGATAAATACAAATCACCGGGATCTACATTCCAGAGTTCTAAAGGAATTAACAGATGTCATCTCAGAACTCCTATACCACATCTTTCAAAAATCCTGGAGCACCTGGGAACTACCAGAGGACTGGAAAAGAGCTGATGTGGTTCCCATCTTGAAAAAATGGGAAAGAAAACAGACCCAGGAAACTACAGGCCAATCATCCTAACATCAATATCTGGGAAAATACTTCAAGTAAAGTAACTAGAAGTCAGCATGGGTATGTTAAAAACAGATCATATCAAACCAATCTTACTGAATTGTTCAGCATAGTGACTAAATTAGTAGACCAGCGAAATACTGTGGACATAATATACTTAGACTTCAGCAAGGCATTTGACAAAGTAGATCACAACCTACTTCTTGGTAAACTAGAAAAAAGTGGGATAGATAGCATCACCATCAGATGGATTTGTAACATGCTGACAAACCGTACTCAATGGTACTACATCTACATGGAGGGAATTAAGCAGTGGGCTACCACAAGGTTCCTGTCATGCCTCCCATTGGAGTCTGAATCTGCGGGGGAAGATAAGAGCCAACAGAGATTGAGAGGGCGGCTCCTTTGGCCTTGGAGGAAACTGGGGAAGGGCAAGGCTTTTCCAGGCAAGGCTTTTCAGGATTAGAAAGTTTGCAGACAGGGAGGAGCAGGAGAGACAGAGCTCAGGCAAAGAACAAGGACCACCCACTCTGATTCTAGAGCATGCAGAGGAGAGAAGAGAGAAGGCGAGACCAATGCAGATTGAGCCAGCTACAAGGGAGGAGAGTGCCCTGCCCCCTTCACAAGGCACACCTGGGGACTGAGATGTAAAGAGGTGCTGGTGGGAGGGGCATTTGTTGGGAACAAGTGGTGAACTTGCCGAGACCAGGAGATTACTATGCTCTGTCTTGTGGGGCTTGCCTGGTTTGCTTGCTTGTTGGACTGCTGGCTCTGGTTACTGTTTGGCTAACATGGATTACTGAATTACTCGCAGCCACAGGCTGCTGAAGATGCATGTGAGAGCTTTGCTCCAGGACTTGTCGTAAACATGGGGACATTTGGGGGGAAAAGTTGGAGCAATAAAAGGGAGTTAGAGTTGTTCTCTGGCTCTGCTGCTTTTGTGCCATGCCCCGGGTCATTACAGTTTTGTCTTAGGCCCACTACTCTTCAATATCTTCATAAACGACTTAGATGAGGGAATAGAAGGGGAACTTATTAAATTTGTGGATGATACTAAGCTGGAAGGAACACCCAACATCCTAGATGGTAGGCTGTGCAATTTCCATTATTATATATAAAATTTCCATATCTACAATGGGAGAGTACTGTCTGGGTACAATCTCTTTTAAATACAAATAACAAACATTGTACACATATTAATTATAACCATTATTCACTCAATCTATTTATCAAATCTTCACTTATCTTTGTTAAAGAGTTTCCATTATTTAATTAAACACTCTGTTCGGATTTATCATATAGTTAATTAATATAAGACCTTATAATAATGGGGAAGGAAACTAACGTCATAGAGAAGAAATACAGGGGAAACAGATCTCTATTGAACTTATCTGATTTCTGCCCGCCTGGAGGCCCCTAAGGGCCAAAGTCACCTTGAGGGATGACAAAGATGGAGAGGAAGCCCCGTAGATCACAAGGAGAAGCGCAATCTCCCATTAGATCTGGGGAAAGTCCCTTGAAACCGGCAGGAGAGAAGACAGCCATTATGGCTGAATCGAAGCCATGACGGCTGGGAAAGAGAAAGGAAGGGAAAAAAATCAAGGAGCAGTGTGGCTGTGCTGGGTGAGACCTCTTTAACTTTCTGATGTGGAATTTATCCCAATTTAAATAATGAGTTTGGAACAGTAGGACTCAAAACAAAATGCTCCCTGAAAATAGCAGCGACTAAGTTTCAGAGCTATTGACAGATCCAGAAAAGACCGGAAGAAACTACTATGAAGGAGTTAATTTTAAATTAAAAGTCTGGACTGACTATTTCTACTGTTTGAAGGCTATTATACATATATTTTAGTATTTTGGGATTGTTATTTACTTTGAAAACTTTAAGACAATAACTTTTAACAGCACAGTCAAAGGAATAGTAAAGAGCAAGTGTGCCACTACTGACTGGAAGAGGCTATAAGAAGTGAAAGTGGCTCTATTTTTGTTAGAGCTACAGAGGACCTTGGAAACTTTTAACTACAAAGTGGTTTTTTTTTTATTACTGGCTACTAATACTGTGAGTGGTTTAGAGACAGTTTGTGAGAATAATAAATATTTTGAACTGTGAAGAACTGAAAACAGAAGGTGTAATGTGTACAGTGAACTTGGAAACAATCTTTTTTTTTTTATTCTGATACTCTTTTGAAATGAAAGTTTACTGATTTGTTGGATATCTGGATATACAGCGGGTTTTGGGGCCCTGATAGATTACAAATATCAACTGTTAAAATGAAAGGAACAAAGTGGTTGTGGTTGAAATATAAAGGACAAAGGACATAGATTGTACCTGTAGATAATAGATAATAGAATTCTTTATTGGCCAAGTGTGGTTGGACACACAAGGAATTTGTCTTGGTGCAAATAGTCTCAATATACATAAAAGAAAAGATACATTCATCAAGAATCATAAGGTACAACACTTAATGATAGTCATAGAGTACAATAAGTAATCAAATCATATTAGGAAACAGTCAATATAAATCATAAGGGTACAAGTGACAAAGTTACAGTCATACTGTCACAAGTAGGAGGTGATGAGAAGATTAACAGTAATAGTTGAACAGTGTTGAGGGAATTTGTCAGCCTTCAAGATTTTTCTCCCTTTGCTTTGCATCTTTTGGCTGTCATAAGTAATGGGGGGAGGAGGGGGGAATAGTTTTGGGAAGTGAGCTGGAGGTGTTACAAACCAGCACTGTATAAGCTGGGGGGGGGTACATTCTTACTCAGGTTTCTATCTTATGCTATGCGCAGCTGCAACCCTTTATCAAACTATGTCAAGGTCAACAGACAGAAGCCTCATCACCACCTGGAGATGCCCACATAGTGTATATGCCCACATATACACAACTTTTAATTGGATGAGCCAATTGAACTATTGGGGGTGGGAACGTTGCCATTACTTTGTATATGTGATTTATGCGCCCATTTTCTCAGATTCAGAATTCTTTTGTTGATACCACTTGATTTTCAGTAAAAGGTATCTTTTCTCTGATTAAAGAGTCTAAGTATTTCTTTCTTGTATTTTGAATGGAGCATCAATTGACAGAATTATTTGCTTAGCAGAGTGATGGCTTTCGGGAAAAACCTGTTCTTGTGTCTAGTTGTTCTGGTGTGCAGTGCTCTGTAGTGTCATTTTGAGGGAAGGAGTTGAAACAGTTTATGTCTGGGATGTGAGGGGTCTATAAATATTTTCACAGCCTTCTTTTTAACATGCAGTATAGAGGTCCTTGATTGAAGTCAGGTTGATAGTAATTGTTTTTTCTGCAGTCCTAATTATCCTCTGAAGTCTGTCTGTTCTGTTGGGTTGCAGAACCAAATCAGACCAGTACTTGCTATAGTTTTTCCTGGACATAGAGACAAAGTCTATGAAAACATTGACTTCCATTCACGGAGATTTACAAATATAAATAAACTTGGCAAGGTGAAAGTAACAAATAGTTTGGACTGATTTTGAATCCAAGTGGATTGTCTTTGTATTGACTTGGACAGTCATTTATGTTTGCCAGATCCCTTGCCAGATACTTTGGATTATAATAAATGGAAGAGCTGATGGATCAATGTGGATTACAAATTCAAACTGTTAAAAGAAGAAGACCAGAAGAAAACTTTTGTCCTTAAAAAAAATTCTTTCTTTCTTTCTTTTGGTTGTTGATGGATAAGTTGGACTGACTAATCTTGTGGACTACAGAGATATATGATTGTAAAATTGGAAGGATTGGGAAACTTAGATTTTGGCTAACCTTTTTGGGTATTACACTAGGAAAATTTAAGGAGGAGTCTTTGGGGATTTTTCCTCTGCTTAGATAAAACTATTTCCCTTTTTAAAGTATGTTAAGCTTTAACTTCCTATCGATAAAAATGACACTTTTAAAATCTTCCTTAGGATCTTGTGAAAGACTGGTCCACTGTAGAAAGCATCCTCTCACATTGCATTATGGTGTGGTATGCTGGCTTGACAGCCATGGATAGAAAGACACTACAAAGGGTGGTAAGCATAGAACAAAACATCGTAAGGCCCTGATATCACTAAATGATATTGCTAGGGCTTGCTGCCTTAGAAGAGTAAGGAAAATTCTCAGGGACAACTCACACCCTGGTCAACACTTCTTTACTTTCCTACCATCAGTTAGGAGATATAGAAGCATAACCAGCCACACCTGGAGAACAGTTTCTACCCATGGGCTGTCAGACACCTGAATGGAAAATAACCTCATGTCAATATAGTATGATAGACTTGTGGGGCCAGTGTGTTGTGTAATAAGTTCACATGGTGCAATAAGATAGTGTGTTAGTAGGATTCACTGGGTTAGGGATTTTTTTGTTTTCACTGTGAGTTGTGTTGGGGATGTGCATGAAGGGAGGCTCAGCCAATCTCATTGTACACATGTTGTACTCTGACAATAAAGGTTGATTTGACAAGTGTATTGAATATATCCAAGATAGGAAGGAAAGCCTCATCTACATCATCATCTGCATAATCATCAGCAATATCTAGCCCATCTAGTCAAAGATCTATAGAAAGTATGCTAGGTTTGGAGAAACTGAATTCCTTTCAGAACATACAAGCAATGCTCCAATCAATTCAAGAAGCCATGGTTAAAAACCAAGAAGCTATGGCAAAAAATCATGATGAGATTAAAAGCAAAATGTGGGAGATGAAGGGGAAAATACATAAGATGGATGAAAAAATAGAGCTTCCGGTTTGAGCTTCTTCAGCGACAGACCGAAACCTCATCCCTGCGAGGCTTCGATCCGTGCTTGCCGCTGGAGTGCCCCGAGCCACTGGTTTCGGGGCTAAGCCACCCCATAGAGGTGGTGAAGAGTGGGGAGACTGCCTTCTTGAGGAGAGCCGCATCTCTCCTCCCCAGCTGGCCCTTACTCCCTTTCCCAAAGGTGGTTGCAACAGTGGTCAGAAATGGTCACCACAAAGAAGAACTTGACCGGAAAAGAATATGCAGGAGGAAGATAAGAAGAGAAAGTTTTGGTTGACCGGGTCAAACAGCAAAAGCAACAAATAAAGTACCCTGGAATTGAAACTATTAAAAAACAATAACATTGTTCCCTAAGAAGTTTTTTAAGCTGCGAAGGAGAGAGAAAAGGGAAAATATTTGGTTTTCTCCTTTTCCTATACTGACAGCTAAAAGACTTAAGCAAGAAATTGGAAAAAAAAATCCACTTTGACATCAGTAGGCATTTAATGCTGAAAATAAAAAGTCAAAGGGATAATAAAGATTTCTGGATAATTAGGGAAGGCGGAGCTTCGTTCCGGCGATACAGCTGCGATCTCAGGGCTCTGAGATCGTAGCCGATATTTTCGCCCCTGGTCGGTCCTAACGGACCTAAACCGTCCCGTAGAGACGGTGATCGTGAAGGGCATTGTTCCAGGATCCCAGAGATATCGCAAAATCTCTGGTTTGATCCGGAAGAAGCCCTTTTGCTGGCGGCGGAGAGGCAGCCTCCATAGCTGCTGAAGTCGGGACAGCTCCGGAAAGAAAGTGATTGGAGTGAAGTGTGTCGGCTGGGTGAGAAAAACTCTTTTGTGCTGTAAATTCGCTGAGGTTGGAAAGTTCATCCGATATAAAGAAGAAAGCTGTGAGATTTTTTTTTTGACTGAAATTGTTTTGAGCGGCGTTTTTTAAAGTGATGTCAAATTGAGGCTTGGGTTTTTTTTTCTTTATACTTTTTGGGGAAGATTTTACTGTGACTTCGTGGTAACCGGATTGAATTTTCTCTTATATATATTTTTATGCTTCCTTTGATTTTATGCTCCCTTTGATTTTTTAACTTTCTTTAGGATAGTGGCTCCCTTTGGCTATTTTTTCTTTTTTTTCTGTATATATTATTACTTTTTTCTGGCGGGCGGGGAGAAAGAGCATTAAGAAACTTTGTAACATTGCCAACTAGAGGCTTGAAAGTATCTTTATGTGAATTGGAGAGAATTGCAAAAAGACCTCATCTCAAGGACTTTTTAACGTGATAAGATAGAGGGAGAGCACAGCAAAATATTATTGCAGGTGCTTTCCTGGACTGTTATCAACAACACTTGAGGTTTGGCTTTGAAGCGGCTGGAGAAGAGAGTCATAACAAGAGCCTTGGATAAATAAAAAAGTGCAGTGTGTTTTCTTATATATACCCCATTCGCTAGCCTTTTTCTAAATTTTAATTTTAGTAATATTTTTATTTTTGCCTTTTATTTTAAAGGGAAAGCCTCAGAGTTTTTTTTTCTTTTTTCTTCTTTATTTTTCTTTTCTTTTTTATTGGGACTTTTTTGCTTTTCATATTTATGTTTTTGGACTACTTTGTTGTTGAGGTTGTTTTTTTTTTTCTTTTTCTTTTTTTTGGATTATTGAGATTTTTTAATTGGATTAAGGTGTGAAGAATCTGAAGGAATTTTTTTTTTCTCTTTTTGCTTTTTCTTCTTTCCTTTTTCTTTTGCTCTTAATCAATATTATTATTTTTGGATTTGTTTGTTTTTTCCTTTCTTTTTTTTCCTTTTTTATGGTGGACTATCTCGTAATTGGATTAGGGTCTAGCAGAACCTGAAGATCTCTCTTCTTCCTTTTTTTCTGTTTCTTCTTTGGTTTCGTGTTTTTTACTATTGGAGTTCTCCATTTTGGATTATAATTGGCTGCTCTACCAGTTGGATTAAAAGTTAAGAAGAATTTGAAGTTTTGGAAACATTGAAATGAGCAGGAAACCAATACCATCTGGCATTTCTGCTTCTACCTCTGCTTCCCCACCATCTGGAGGACAACGTTTAATTCAGAAAATGTTGAAGCAAGATAAGGAACAAGAAAAAATAACTTTACAGTTACAGATGATTATGCAAGGAATCCAAGATCTCAAGACAAAATCAGATATCATTGAACAAAGAACAGGAAATATTGAACAAAGAACAGAAAATATTGAACAAAGAATAGAAAATATTGAACAAAGAGCAGAAAATATTGAACAAAGAATAGAGAAGACTGATGAAAAAGTGGAAAATATTAAACAAATGATGGTTAAGTATGAGGAGAGATTCCAAAAAATTGAGGAAGAAGGAAAACAAAGAGAGAAGAAGATTGGAAATATTGACAGCAGATTAACAGCAGTTGAACAAGAAAAAGGTGGGATGTTGAGGTGGGAGATGGAAAGGTCAGAATTTTACCTCAGATTTCAAAATATAGAAGAGGAAAAAGGAGAAAATTTGGCAGCGGTAATGATAGAAATTTTGGCAGATGCTTTGGAAATTACAGAGGAAAAGATGATGGATGGAATAGATGAAATATATCGAGTCTATACAAGATATGCGATGAGAAATAAATTACCCAAGGAAGTCCATATTAGATTTACCAAAAAATCCATTAAAATGCAAATATTACAAGTAGCAAGAGAGAAAACATTGAAATACAAGGGTAAAGAGGTTGTGGTTTTAAAACAAATACCCAGAAGAGTGAGAGAGATGAGAAGAGAATATCGATTTCTGACCAAAATACTATTGGAAAACGAAGTGAATTATAGATGGCTGATTCCAGAAGGACTAGTGTTTGGGTGGCAAGAGCAGAGATATAGAATTGATTCAATTGAGAAAGCAGAACTTTTTCATGCAGAATTCTTTGGAGGAAGAAGAGAGGAAGCAGAGAAAGAGGCTTTATCAATTGAGTTTCAAGATGAACAACTGGAGACTGAAAAAGAGAAAGGAGCAGCAGGGGGACAGATGGATAATAAAGAACAGCGTGAAGTGAGATCCACAAGAGCTGTTAGACCTAAATATAAAGCATAATCATGGAGGAAAAAAAACTGATTACAATGAATATAAATGGACTTAATTCAGCTGTTAAAAGAAGGAAAACTTTTCATAAATTAGAGAAATTAAAATTTGATATAATTTGTTTACAAGAAGTTCACATTAAAAAACAACATGAACAATTGTTATTACAGCCAAAATTAGGGAAAATATTTACCTCTTTGACTCAATGTAAGAAAAGAGGTGTGGTTTTATACATTAAAGAGGCTATTCCAGCAAAATTGATTTACACGGATGAAGATGGAAGAGTATTAATGGTAGAAATAATGGACAATAATATAAAAATACTCTTGATTGCAATTTATGCTCCGAATGATAAACAAGAAGAGTTTTATAAAAAGCTGCACATGAAAATAATTGGACTGGACAATGTTAATATAATTATGATGGGAGATTTTAATGGAATTGTGGACAATAAACTGGACTATATAGCAACAACAACAAAGCAAAATAGAAAGGCTCTCCCAAGGTCCTTTTTTAAAATGACAGATGAATTAACTTTAAAAGATATTTGGAGAGAAAGAAATGTTAAAGCTAAACAATATACTTTTTATTCAAATAGACATTTATCATGGTCCAGATTAGATATGATTTGGATCTCAACAGAACTAATATCTAATATTAAAGAAACAAATACTGAAACAAGTACCTGGGCAGATCATAGCCCAATGACAATTAAATGGAAGGGACAAAAAAAAAGATCGAGATGGACATTAAATAATACTATTTTAAAGGAGAAAGATTTTACACAATGGATGGAGAAGGAATTGGCTTTTTTCTTCAGAGAAAATAAAAAAGAAGATACTTCAACGCAAAATGTGTGGGACACAATGAAGGCATACGCTAGAGGTTTGATAATAGATTATACAAGAAAAAAGAATATTAGGAAAAGGCAAGCTTCTAAGGCCTTGGAAGATGAGTATAAAATTCTTGAAAAAGAATTACAGAAAATGCCACAGAAAAAGGATATTAAATTGAAGCTGGATGTAATCAAACATAAAATGGAATTAATAGAGAAAGAAGAACTGGCACAGAAAATTAGAAACTCTAAACAGAATTATTTTGAAGATGCAAATAAACCAGGTAGATGGCTAGCATATAAATTGAGAAAAGAGAAGGAATCAAGAAAAATATTGAAGTTAATAGATGAACAAGGCCAAGTTTGTTATGGGAATAAGGAGAAAAAAGAAATTATTCGAGATTTTTATGGGCAATTATATAAACAGGAGAATATTGATGAAGAAAAAGTCAAACAGTATTTACAGGAAGCTAAGTTATCAAAGATACCTAAAGAGACTGAAGAAATGCTAGAAAGCAATATAACAATGATGGAACTAAATGAAGCATTTAAGAGACAAAATAATGGTTTATATAGTTGTCCATAAAAATCTCGAATAATTTCTTTTTTCTCCTTATTCCCATAACAAACTTGGCCTTGTTCGTCTATTAACTTCAATATTTTTCTTGATTCCTTCTCTTTTCTCAATTTAATGCTAGAAAGCAATATAACAATGATGGAATTAAATGAAGCATTTAAGAGACAAAATAATGGGAAAGCACCGGGTCCAGATGGGCTTCCAGCAGAATTCTATAAAACATTTCAAGAATCATTGAGTATTCCATTGTTAGAAGTCATGAATGAAGTTATGTTAAAAAAGATAATACCTAAAACATGGTCAGAGGCTTATATTACACTTATACCGAAGGAAGAGGCTGACCCATTGCAAATCAAGAATTATAGACCTATTTCCTTATTGAATGCAGACTATAAAATTTTTGCTTCAATCTTAGCAGAAAGACTTAAAAAATATTTAAATAATTTTATTCACCCAGATCAAAATGGATTTCTGCCAAAGAGACAAATTAGAGACAATATGAGAGTAATCTTGGACACTTTGGAATACTATGAGGCTCATCCTGAAAAACAAATGGCTTTGATATTCCTAGATGCTCAAAAAGCATTTGACAACGTGAACTGGAGATTCATGTTATTATTATTGGAGCAGATGGGTTTTGCTAAAAAATTTATTCAAGCAATAGAAGCCATATATAATAAACAGACAGCAAGGGTAATGATGGAGGGGGAACTTACAGATTTTATTAATATAAGGAAAGGCACAAGACAAGGATGCCCCCTATCTCCTTTGTTATTTGTGTTGACCTTGGAAGTGTTGAATAGAAATATTAGGGATGATAAAAACATAAAAGGTATGAAAATTAAGAAGGAAGAATTTAAGCTACAAGCTTTTGCTGATGATTTAGCTTTTATTTTGGAAGATCCGCTAGAAACAGCTCCAAAGTTATTGGAAAGGATAGAGGCATATGGAGAGGTGGCTGGTTTGAAAATAAATAAAGATAAAACAAAGATCTTGACAAAGAATATGCTATCGAGACAGAGAGAAGAATTGGCAGACCTTTTGAAAATTCAAGTTACAAATAAGGTTAAGTATCTGGGGATATATTTGACAACAAGATGTAGCACATTAAAGGAGAATAATTATATTAGACTTAAACAACAGATAACTGCAGATTTGAAGAAGTGGGAAAACTTGCAATTGTCATTAATAGGGAGAATTTCAACAATTAAGATGAATATCCTACCTAGAATTTTATTTTTGTTTCAAACAATACCAATTAGGCTTGGAAAAGATTATTTTGAAGATTTAAATAAAATTATGTTGAAGTTTATATGGCAAGGTAAAAAAGCGAGAATAAAGTTAAAGCTTCTGCAAGATGCTAGAATTAGAGGAGGTTTTGGCCTGCCTAATTGGGAATTGTATTATCAAGCTGCAAGTTTGATGTGGGTGAAAGAATGGATAACATTAAGGAAACATAGGTTGTTGACATTAGAAGGGCATGACTTGTTGCTGGGCTGGCATGCTTTTTTATGGTATAAGGGAACTAAAACACAGGGTTATTTTAGAAGACATTATGTACGGGAGTCTTTGTGGTTGAATTGGGAGAAGATAAAAAGACAATGTTATTTGAAAATTCCAGTTTGGTTATCGACCATTGAAGCATTTTCCTATCCTATAATTTATAAGAAGGAACAAACAGTTAGATATGGGGAACTTTTAAATGAAAAGGGTGAACTTAAATCGATCCAAAACTTAGAGGAACAAGGTATAAAGATGAATTGGTTTTCATATGCACAAATACATTCAAGGTATGATGAAGATTCTAAAACGGAGGGATTTTATGATAAACAGACTGATTTAGATAAGATTTTGATGGGTACTGATGAGAAGGTGATTAAAAAACTATATGGTTATTTATTGGGAATTAAATTAGAGGAAGAACAAGTTAAAGAAACTATGATTGTTTGGGGGAAGAATTTTGGATATGGGATTGATTTAGAGAAATGGCAGAAATTGTGGTCTCAAAATTATAAAATGACAATGTCAACAGCATATAAAGAAAACTTGTATAAGATGTTTTACAGGTGGCACTTTCCTCCGACAAGAATAGCAAGAATGTTCAAGAACAAATCTGAAAAATGTTGGAAATGTCATCAGATACCCGGCTCGTATTACCATATGTGGTGGACTTGTGAGGATGCTAGAAAATATTGGACTATAATTCACATGTGGTTGGAAAAAATGACAAAGAAACATATAGACTTGAAACCGGAGATCTTCTTATTGGGAATTTTACCTGATATATATAGTAAAGATTTGAAATACCTGATTGTAAATGTATTAACAGCGGCTAGGATTGTATTTGCTAAAAATTGGAAGAATGAGAAAATACCATTACAGGAAGAAATTATTAAGAAAATATTGGAATGTGCTGAGATGAGCAGATTGACATTTGAAATTAGAGAGCAAGAGGATAAACAATTTTATGAAATTTGGGATCTTTTTTATAAATGGCTAGATGATAAAATACGACAATAGAATATTTAGAATGTTAGAATGTTTTGCTATTATCTTGTTATTTGACATTATATTTATAAAAGGTTTTTTAAGGATTGATATGATATGATAGGATTTGTTATAGAATAAATTGGTTTAAGGTATTGTTAGCTCATAAAGCATGAATGATTAAAAATATAGTCAAAAACTTCTTTTTTTTAGTGATATTGGGATATATAAGTTTGGATTGACAATATGAGTTGTTATGTAACATAATTGTAATTGAGACTACAGAATGAATGCACAAAAATGATGAACCAACTGACACACTTGATGTACATATGAGAGTTGATGTTTTTATGTTTTGTTTGTTTTGTTTGTCTGGAGAAAATTAATAAAATCTTTTTCAAAAAAAAAAAAAGAGACAAAATAATGGGAAAGCTCCGGGTCCAGATGGGCTTCCAGTAGAATTTTATAAATCATTTCAAGAATTATTGAGCATCCCATTGTTAGAAGTTATGAATGAAGTTATGTTTAAAAAGATGATACCTAAAACATGGTCAGAGGCTTATATTACACTCATACCAAAGGAAGAGACTGACCCATTGCAAATTAAGAATTATAGACCTATTCCTTTATTGAATGCAGACTATAAAATCTTTGCTTCAATCTTAGCAGAAAGACTTAAAAATATTTAAATAATTTTATTCATTCAGATCAAAATGGATTTCTGCCAAAGAGACAAATTAGAGACAATATGAGAGTAATCTTGGACACTTTGGAATACTATGAGGCTCATCCTGAAAAGCAAATGGCTTTGATATTCCTAGATGCTCAAAAAGCATTTGACAACGTGAACTGGAGATTTATGTTATTATTATTGGAGCAGATGGGTTTCGCTAAAAAATTTATTCAAGCAATAGAAGCTATATATAATAAACAGACAGCAAGGGTAATGATGGAGGGGGAACTTACAGATTTTATTAATATAAGGAAAGGCACAAGACAAGGATGCCCCCTATCTCCTTTGCTATTTGTGTTGACCTTGGAAGTGTTGAATAGAAATATTAGGGATGATAAAAGCATAAAAGGAATGAAAATTAAGAAGGAAGAATTTAAGCTACAAGCTTTTGCTGATGACTTAACTTTTATTTTGGAAGATCCGCTAGAAACAGCTCCAAAGTTACTGGAAAGGATAGAGGCATATGGAGAGGTGGCTGGTTTGAAAATAAATAAAGACAAAACAAAAATTTTGACAAAGAATATGCTATTGAGACAGAGAGAAGAATTGGCAGATCTTTTGAAAATTCAAGTTACAAATAAGGTTAAGTATTTGGGGATATATTTGACAACAAGATGTAGCACATTAAAGGAGAATAACTATATTAAACTTAAACAACAGATAACTACAGATTTGAAGAAGTGGGAAAACTTGCAATTGTCATTAATAGGGAGAATTTCAACAATTAAGATGAATATCTTACCTAGAATTTTATTTTTGTTTCAAACAATACCAATTAGGCTTGGAAAAGACTATTTTGAAGATTTAAATAAAATTATGTTGAAGTTTATATGGCAAGGTAAAAAAGCGAGAATAAAGCTAAAGCTTTTGCAAGATGCTAAAATTAGAGGAGGTTTTGGTCTGCCTAATTGGGAATTGTATTATCAAGCTGCAAGTTTGATGTGGGTCAAAGAATGGATAACATGAAGGAAACATAGGTTGTTGACATTTAGAAGGGCATGACTTGCTGTTGGGTTGGCATGCTTTTTTATGGTATAAGGGAACTAAAACACAGGGTTATTTTAGAAGACATTATGTACGGGAGTCTTTGTGGTTAAATTGGGAGAAGATAAAAAGACAATGTTATTTGAAAATTCCAGTTTGGTTATCGACCATTGAAGCATTTTCCTATCCTATAATCTACAAGGAACAAACAGTTAGATATGGGGAACTTTTGGATGAAAAGGGTGAACTTAAATCGATCCAAAACTTAGAGGAACAAGGTATAAGGATGAATTGGTTTTCATATGCACAAATACACTCAAGGTATGATGAAGATTCTAAAACGGAGGGATTTTATGATAAACAGACTGATTTAGATAAGATCTTGATGGGTACTGATGAGAAGGTGATTAAAAAACTATATGGTTATTTACTGGGAATGAAATTAGAGGAGGAACAAGTCAAAGAAACTATGATTGTTTGGGGGAAGAATTTTGGATATGGGATTGATTTAGAGAAATGGCAGAAATTGTGGTCTCAAAATTATAAAATGACAATGTCAACAGCATATAAAGAAAACTTGTATAAGATGTTTTACAGGTGGCACTTTCCTCCGACAAGAATAGCAAGAATGTTTAAGAACAAATCTGAAAAATGCTGGAAATGTCATCAGATACCCGGCTCGTATTACCATATGTGGTGGACTTGTGAGGATGCTAGAAAATATTGGACTATAATTCGTATGTGGTTGGAAAAAATGACAAAGAAACATATAGATTTGAAACCAGAGATCTTCTTATTGGGAATTTTACCTGATATATGTAGTAAAGATTTGAAATACCTGATTGTAAATGTATTAACAGCGGCCAGGATTGTATTTGCTAAAAATTGGAAGAATGAGAAAATACCATCACAGGAAGAAATTATTAAGAAAATATTGGAATGTGCTGAGATGAGCAGATTGACATTTGAAATTAGAGAGCAAGAGGATAAACAATTTTACGAAATTTGGGATCTTTTTTATAAATGGCTAGATGATAAAATACGATAATAGAATATTTAGAATGCTAGATAGTAAGGAATATCTTTATTTTGCTATTATTTTGCTATTTGCTATTATATTTATAAAGGATTTTTTAGGATTGATTTGATATGACTAGATGATTTGTTATAGAGTAAACTGGTTTAAAGTATTGTTAGCTCATTAAGCATGAATGATTAAAAATATAGTCAAAAACTTCTTTTTTTAGTGATATTAGGATATATAAGTTTGGATTGACAATATGAGTTGTTATGTAACATAATTGTTATTGAGACTACAGAATGAATGCACAAAAATGATGAACCAACTGACACACTGGATGTATATATAAGAGTTGATGTTTTTATGTTTTGTTTGTCTTGTTTGTTTGTAGAAAATTAATAAAAACTTTTTCAAAAAAAAAAAAGATTTCTGGATAATTAAAAGCTTTTGAAAACAGGAAAGGAGAGAAAAAGAATAAAAGGGCAGGATCTGGAAGGGAGGAGACTGCCTGGAATTAAAAAAGAACTTACAGCAAAATCTCAACAAGACTTCCAAAAGATACATTCTAACTGAAATATCGCAATAAAAACCCCAGGAAGAGAAAGTCAAAAAAGAAATAAGAAAATATAACTCGGGACTATCTGGATTACTTGATGATTTCTGGATTCTTGGTTATTGTTTTGAATGACTAAAATCAATCGGGTGGTTGTTTAAAACTGTTTAAAATGGCTCCACTTTTAGAAGAACTGAAAATGGAACTTAAAAAGTACAAAGAAGATGCACAAGAAGGGAGAGGTTCTTTTGGCTTCGTATTTCAGTTTTTAGAAATGGAGATTTGGAATTATGAGAAACAACAAGAAATGCCTGCAGAACAAGAAGATTGCGAAAAAGAAGAAACCATCTTTAATGAACAAGTAATCTTAGATGGGGAAAAAAAGGAAAGGGGGGAAAGAGAATGGAAAGTTTAAGATTGGGAAAAAGAACTCCAAAAAAAAAAAAAATAGATAAAAAATAAGTATAAAATCAGAAAGCAACAGAAGAGGGAAATGCAGAAGAGAGAATTAGAACTAGAAAGACAAGGGGGTAAAAAAGGGAGGGAGAAGATGAGAGGGAAGAAAGAAAGGAAAAGAAGTTATAAAGGACAGAAGCAAAATATAGAGAAAGAGGGCCTATTTAGAAATAATGGGTGAAAACTTAATGGAAAAAGGGATTCTGCAAAAGTACATAAGATAGTATGGTTATATTAGAAATAGAAATAATTTTAGAAAATATGAAACAATGTATGATTAAAATGTCTGATAAAATAGCTATCGTAATTCAGTGGAATGCTTGTCAATAAATAAATGTAATAAAAAGTATATTTAATGATTTATAAAATATATGTGAAGAGAAATAAGGAAAAAATTAATTATGGAGGTTATATGTGTTTTTAAGGAAGTATGATATTTAATTGAAAAGAAGTGTTAAAGATGTTAAGATTTTAATGATTATTAATGATAGAACTGAACTGGAATTACATATAATTACAATCTTTTTTTTTTTTTAAGAATATAGTGTGTATTATAAGAATGTACCAAGTAGAATTCGATTGGAAGTTATGTATTATGTATTATATTGAAGGTCATAAACTTAAGGTATATATTGAAGTTTAAATAAGAGTTGAATGGATGTAATTAAAAGATATAAGGGTGTCATACTCCAATTAGTAACTACAGGAGAAAATTTGTTTAATGAGAAAAGATAATATGAAATTGAAACAGAACAGACAAAAGTATAAATATAATGATTTGAATTGAGATGAAATAATCAAAATAAAACTGAGAAAATTAAAAGAGGGGAAAAACTATATAGAAAATGTAAAATAGTATAAGTTATGGAATAGAATACAAAAAGGAACATGAAATTGAGTTTTGTGTGTATAAAAAGTTCAACCCGGGACCATGCTATTTTCAAAAAAGATGTTTTACTTGTATTTTGTATGTGTGAAAACCCAAATAAAACTTTATTTAAAAAAAAAAGATGGATGAAAAAATGGAGAATTTTCAACAAATGATAGCAAAAAATGAACAGAGGATACAGAAAATGGAAGAGAAATCACAAACAGTTAGATATGGGGAAATATTGGATGAAAAGGGTGAATTTAAAACGATGCAAAATCTAGAAGAACAAGGTATAAAGATGAATTGGTTTTCATATGCGCAAATACACTCAAGGTATGATAAAGATTCTAAAACAGAGGAATTTTATGATAAATTGACTGACCTAGATAGGATTTTGACAGGTACTGATGAAAAAGCGATTAAAAAATTATATAGTTATTTGCTGGAAATTAAATTAGAGGAAGAACAAGTTAAAGAAACAATGATTGTTTGGGGGAAGAATTTTGGATATGGGATTGATTTAGAGAAATGGCAAAAATTGTGGTCTCAAAATTATAAAATGACAATGTCAACAGCATATAAAGAAAATTTGTATAAGATGTTTTACAGGTGGCACTTTCCCCCGACAAGAATAGCAAGAATGTTCAAGAATAAATCTGAAAAGTGCTGGAAATGTCATCAGATACCTGGCTCATATTAACATATGTGGTGGACTTGTGAGGACGCTAGAAAATATTGAACTAGAATTCGCAAATGGTTGGAAAAAAGGATAAAGAAACATATAGATTTGAAACCAGATATTTTTTTATTGGGAATCTTACCTGATACATATAATAAAAATTTGAAGTATTTGATTGTAAATGTATTAACAACGGCTAGGATTGTATTTGCTAAAAATTGGAAGAGTGAGAAAATACCATCAGAGGAAGAAATTATTAAGAAAATATTGGAATGTGCTGAAATGAGTAGATTGACATTTGAAATCAGAGAACAAGAAGATGAACAATTCTATGAAGTTTGGGACCTTTTTTTTTTTTATCAATGGCTAGATAATAAAATATAATAATAGAATATTTAGAAACTGAGGAAATAATGAATATAAACTTTTTTCTTTTTTTTTTGATAGTATCTTTATAAAATTTTATTAAGATAGACCTGGTATGACTTTATGATTTGCTATAAAATAAATTAAGTAAACTATAGTTATCTCGTTAAAGTATGAATTAATAAAATTGTAGTCAAATGATTGTTTAATAATGATACCAGGCTATATAATTGTTGATTGATAATATGAGCTATTGTGCAATACAACTACAATGGAGACTATGAAATGGATGCACAAAAAGGAGTGGTAAACCAACCGATACACTGTCTGTAAATTCATGAAGGAGGAGGATGCTTTTATGTTTTATGTCTTATGTTTTTTGTATTTTTGTTTGTTGTTAAAATCAATAAAACTTTTTTCAAAAAAAAAAAAGAAAATGGAAGAGAAATCAGAGCAAACAGAGAAAAAAATGGAGAAGTAGATCAAAGGCTATCTCAAGCCAACAAAGAATTAGAAGAGACAATAATTATCCTTGAGATGGAAAGGCTGCCTATTTCTTGAGATTTCAGAACATCGAAGAAGAAAGGGGAAGATTTATTGGATGTGATGACAGACTTGCTGGCTGAAACCTTACAGAAAATTAAACAAGAGGTTCAAGGGGAAATAGATGAAATATTTAGAATTCATACAAACTTCACAAGAAGACATAAACTCCCAAGAGAGATACATATGAGATCAAAAAGACACTGGGAGATGAAATACTTAAAAAACAAGAGACAACCCTTTTAAATATAAAGTAAAAGAAATTGTGACTTTGAAGCAGATCCCCAGGAGAGTAAGAGACCAAAGGAGACAATATCAACTCTTGACAGTGCAATTGATTAAGTACAAGGTGAGTTTCAGGTGGTTAATACCAGAGGGAATTTTGGTTACCTGGCAAGATAAAAGACAGGCTGGATAGACAGACAGAATAAAGGATGTGAATTTTATGATCAACATTTTACTGCAAATGAAGAACAGGGAAGCAGTGAAGAGATAGAAACTAAAAGACAAGAAGAAATACCATCAGAAGAAAAGGGTCCACAACAAGAAGAAAGTGAGAATGAGAAAAGAGAGTGAGAGGGGCAAGGGCAAAAGAACAGAGAGAGATAAGATCAACTAGAAATGTAAAACCTAAATAAATGAAATGATGGAAGAAATAAAGATGTTATCAGTTAACACAAAATTATAAAAATTAAAATTGGATTTAATTTGTCTTCAAGAAGTGCATTAAAAAAAAAATCAAACTTATTGGATTACCCCAAAATTGGGAAATTATATTCTGCTTTAGCACAATTTAGCATTATATGTTAAAGAAACTTTAAAAGCTAAACAAGTATACTCGGATGAAGAAGAATGGTTGAGGTTGTAATTAATTACAAACAGATTCTTTTGATTGCAATATATGCACCAAACAATAAACAAGAAGAATTTTACAAAAAACTACATAAGAAAATAATTGAAATGGACTATGAAAACATATGTATGATAGGAGATTTTAATGCAATCGTGGATACAAATTAGATTATTAGAAGCAGTTAAAAAAAGCAAATAAATAAATAAATATTGACATAGAAGGTTGACATAGAAACAAACATATAGGCAGACCATAATCCAATAACAGTTAGGTGGAAAGGACAAAGGAAGAAATTGAGATGGACACTGAACCAGGGTATACTCAAGCAGCGGTCACCAAATGGTGGGCCATGAGAAAATTTTGGTGGGCCGCAGAGAAATCTCACTGCCAGAGCACCCCCTCAAAGCAATTAATCCAGGCCATGCAGAAACACAAGGCTGCACCACCCACATGACCCTCAGGAACCCTCCCCACCCACTCACTCCTTACCCGGTAAACTTGCCTGCTAAATTGCTATTTTTCCTTTTTCTGACCATCATCTGTTCTGTTGTGCCAGGAAATTTAGATTAGCTAGGAAGCAGGAAATGGTTGGATTTCTTGCTTTCTAGTCTTTAGATCTTCGGCTCTGCTTTTAAGTACAGCCAAACCGCCCTTAAGACTGAAGTTTTGCTTGCAAACAAATTTAGTGCAGACTCATGGCAAGCAAATTTGAGAGACTGAGCAAGCCAATGGCAGATAGATAGATCATTGAATGATTCTGTGAGCAACTCAATCTGCCTGCCTTGCCTGATTTGGGGTAAAAGTTGCTCTTTTTTAATAAAAAATCAATATTTGCACACATGGTGTGTTGTGAGTTAATTTTGTGAGTTTGTTTGCAAACAAATTTTGTGTTACAGACTAAACTAGCCAATGGCAGATAGACAGACCTCTGAATAAATCTGTGATTCTGTGAGCAACTCAATCTGCCTGCCTGCTTTGCTTGATTTTGGGTAAAAGTTGCTCTTTTTTTAAAATAAAAAATTCAATATTTACATACATGGTGTGTTGCGAGTTAATTTTGTGAGTTTGCTTGCAAGCAAATTTTATGTTACAGACTGAACTAGCCAATGGAAGATAGATAAATTTATGAATGAATCTGTGATTCTGTGAGCAACTCAATCTGCCTGCCTGCTTTTCCTGATTTTGGGTAAAAGTTGTTCCTTTTTTATAAAAAATTCAATATTTATATAAATATTTATAATATTTATATACAAGCCATGCCCAGCCAGTCACATGACCACCAAGCCATATCCACAAATTAGGCCACACCCACATAACCAGTTAGTGGTCCCTGGGATCTAAAATTATGAGTTTGGTGGTCCCTGAGGTCCCAAAGGTTGGTGACCCCTGTACTAAAGGACAAGAAGTTTTTACAAATAATGGGGGGAGGGGAATGGACTTTTTCTTTAAAGAAAATAGAAAAGAAGAAACTTCACTACAAAATGTGCGGGACACAGCCAAAGCATATATGTGAGGATTAGCTGTGATCGAGAAGGATCTTGACAGACTTGAACATTGAGCCCTATCTAACAAAATGAAATTCAATGTAGAGAACAGTGAAATCTTACACTTAGGCAAGAAAAACCAAAAGTACACATATGTACTGGGTGAAACTAGGTTTAATAGCAATAACTGTGACAGGGATCTTAGAGTCTTAGTGAACAACCAATTAAATATGAGCCAACAGTGCGTAGCAGCAGCCCAAAAAGCCAATGCAATCCTAAGTTGTATTAACAGTGGGATACAAACAAGATCAAGTGAGGTACTGGTACCACTCAATAAAGCCTTAGTAAGACCACACTTAGAATACTGCATCCAGTTTTGGTCACCATGCTATAAAAAGGATGTTGAGACTCTAGAAAGAGTGCAGAGAAGAGCAACTAGTAGACTGGAAGCTAAAACATATGATGAACGATTGCAGGAACTGGGCATGGCTAGTTTAGTGAAGGACCAGCGAAGACATGACAGCAGTGTTCCAATATTTGAGTGGGGCTGCTACAGAGAGGAGGGGGTCAAACTATTTTCCAAAGCACCTGAAAATCCGACAAGGAATAATGGGTGGAAACTGAACAATGGGAGATTCAACTTGGAAATAAGGAATTTTCTGACAGTGAGAGCAATCAACCAATGGAACAGCTTGCCTTCAGAAGTTGTGGGAACTTCATATGTGGAAGCTTTCAGGAAGAGATTGAACTGCCTGAAAGATTGGGAGGGGCTGATGTCGTGACAAGACAGATGAAGGATCTTGGGGATCCAAGACTGATGCTAATATCCCCGTAGCTGGATGGTCCAACTGGAACTAAACCATCCCAAAGAGGCAGTGAACGAGGAAAGCACATCCTGCTCATCCCAGGGACATTGTAAAGTCCCTGGTTGATCCAGGAGAAGCTTTTCAAACTGGCTGTGGCGGAAGCAGCAATTGAAACTGCTGAAAGTTGAGACAGCTCCGAAAAGGAAGAAGAAGAAGAAAGAAAGTGTGTCGGCTTTGGGTGAGATTTAACTAATTTACCTTTTGGGACTGAGATCATCTTAAGGAGGAAAGAAAAGCATTGAAGACAAAAGAGGGGCAGCCTGATTCGGTTTTCTTTTCTTTTGATTGCCACATGGTATACAAAAGGATTTTTTAAAACTGGACTGGACTTTTTATTTAATAAGTATTGAACAATTAATTTTAACCTACATTATAAAAAGGGAATTTGATCTTTTTTGTTAGTTTCCTTTGTTTTCTCTGAAAGGAAACCTTTCCCGGTTTTGGCTACACTGTAAATTAGGAGTGGAAAGTTGAGCAAACAGAGTAACACTGCCACCAAGAGGCTTTTTTAAAAAACATTTTATGGAATAAAGAAAGGATTTTTGTGGGAATTTTCTAGCCAGATTATCTAGAGAAAAACACTGAAGAAATGTTTATGCAGATGTTCCTCTTGTAAATTTCAATGGTTGGAGATTGGAGTTGAAAGGAAAGAGCTAATGGTGACCTTGAATTTGCTTTGCTGAAACTTGTTTATAATTTGAAAGTGAGCCTTGGACATTGCATGATGGCAGTGGTTTGCTTTGTGACAGAACTTTCAAATTACAAAGTCTTTGCTATTTTTTTTTCTGCTGACAGCTGCACCTGGCCTGACCTTTCTGGTTTGTTTTTTCTTGGTTTTATTTTTCAATTAGGCCTCAACTATATTGTTGGATATATGTGGACTATATTGTTGGATATATTTTTTCCCTTTGCTTTCATTTTTCATTATACCTTGGCCTTCTCTTTTTCCTTTTTCATCCCCCTTTTTTAACACTACTGCTGGATTAACTCTGAATTCCTTTTCTTGTTTTTTGGGTCCTCTACGGATTTAATTTTTACAGAGAATTTTTATTTTAATTTTTAGGCTTTATATGTGTGTGTGTGTGTGTGTGTGTGTGTGTGTGTGTGTGTGTGTATACATACATACATACATACATACATATATATATATAGTTATAGTTATATAGCTATAGCTATAGATTAGATTAGATAGATAGATAGATAGATAGATAGATAGATAGATAGATAGATAGATAGATAGATAGATTTATTAAGGAAAACAAGAACCTGAAGATTGTATCTTGTGGTTGCTGATTAGATCTACAAATGAGGAAGACAACTGCCACAGGCTCATTGATACCCAACTCCTCCTCCCCACTTAGTGATCAGCAATCAATACACACGATGTTGCAACAGGAAAAGGAGAGAGAGAGAGAAGGAAAAAGAGAAGGAAGTCACATTACAAATGATAATGCAAGCAATACAAAAATAGCAGACAGAACAGAGAAAACAGATGAGAAAGTAGAGAACATCAATGATGATAAAAATTGAGGAAAGATTCCAAAAAATAGAAGGAAAAGGTGACCAGAGAGACAAGAAAATTGGTGAAATTGATAATAGATTGACTGTTGTCAAACATGATAGAGGAAGCAGAATGCTGGGCTGGGAGATGGATAGAGCAGATCTTTATCTCAGATTTCAAAATATAGAAGAAGAAAAGGGAGAAAACCTTGCTGAAATAATGATAAAAATGCTGGCAAATGCCTTGAAGATATCCAAAAAGAAAATGATGGATGTCATAGATGAGGTGTACCGAGTCTTCATAAGACATGCAATGAGAAATAAACTACCTAAAGTCCACATAAGATTTACTAAGAAGGCAATCAAAACACAAATACTACAAAGTTCAAGAGATGAACTACTGAAATATAAAGATAAGGAAATTGTGGCCCTAAAACAAGTACCAAGAAAAGTGAGGGAAATAAGAAGAGAGTATCAATTCTTGACAAAAATCTTAATTAAGAAGGGTGGGAGAAGGCAGAACTTCATTTCGGCAATACAGCTGCGATCTCGGGGCTCTGAGATCGCAGCCGATATTTTTGCCCCTGGCCGGTCCTAATGGACCTAAACCGTCCTGTAGAGACAGGGATTGTGAAGGGCACTGTCCCAGGATCCCAGAGATATCACAAAATCTCTGGTTTGATCTGAGAGAAGCCCTTTTGCTGGCGGTAGAGAGGCAGCCTCCATAGCTGCTGAAGTCGGGACAGCTCCGGAAAGAAAGTGGCTGGAGTGAAAGTGTGTCGGCTGGGTGAGAAACTTCTTTTGTATTGTAAATTCACTGAGATTTGAAAGGGCACCTTGAATAGAGAAGAAACCTGTGAGATTTTTTTTTGACAAAAACTGTATGAGCGGCGTTTTTTAAAGTGATGTCAAATTGAGGCTTGGATTTTGTTTTCTTTTTCTTATCTTTTTGTTGGGGGACTTTAGTGTGACTTTGTAGGTAACCGGATTGAATTTTTTTCTTACATATATCTTTATGCTCCTTTTGATTTTTTAAATTTTTTTAGGATAGAGGCTCCCTTTGGCTATTTTTTTTTGCATAAATTATCCTTTTTTTCTGGCTGGGGGGGGGAGAGCATTAAGAAACTTTGTAACACTGCCAACTGGAGGCTTGAAAATATTTTATTTGAATTGGAGAGAACTGTAAGAAGACTCCTTCTCAAGGACATCTTAATGTGATAAGATAGAGGGAGAGCACAGCAAAATATTATTACAGGTGTTTTCCTGGACTCTTATCAATATTTCAACAGTTGAGCCTTGGCTTTGAAGTTGCTGGAGAAGAGAGTCATAATAAGAGCCTTGGATAAATAAATAAAGTGCAGTGTGCTTTCTTATATATACATATATTTATTTATTTGGGATACCAGCCCTTTTGTAAATTTCAATTCTAGTAATATTCTTATTTTTGCTTTTTATTTTAAAGGGAAAGCCTCAGACCCTTTTCTTTATTTTTCTTTTTTTCTCCTTACTTTTATTGGGACCCTCTTGTTTTTTCTATCTGTTTTTGGACCACTATGTTTTTCTTTTTTGATTATTGAGACTTCTCAATTGGATTAAGGTGTGAAGAACCTGAAGGAATTTTTTCTTTCCTTTTTTCTTTTTGTTTTTTTTCTCTCTTAATCAATATTATTATTTTTGGGTTTTTCTCTCTCTCTATTTTTTATTTTTGATGGGGGACTACTTCCTAATTGGATTAGGGTCTAGAAGAACCTGAAGATCTTTTTTCTCCCCTTTTTTCTTTTTCTTCTTTGGTTTTGGGCCTTTTACTATTGGATTTTTTCATTTTGGATTATAATTGGCTGTTTCACCAGTTGGATTAAAAGTTAAAAAGAATTTGAAGATTTGGAAGCATTAAAATGAGCAGGAAACCAATATCATCTGGCATTTCTATTTCTACTTCTGCATCCCCACCAGCTGGAGGACAATGTTTAATTCAGACAATGTTGAAGCAAGATAAAGAACAAGAAAAAGTAACTTTACAGATGATTATGCAAGGAATTCAAGATCTCAAGATAAAATCAGACACCATTGAACAAAGAATAGAGAACATTGAACAAAGAATGGAGAAGACTGATGAAAAAGTGGAAAATATTAAACAAATGATGGGGAAGTATGAGGAGAGATTCCAAAAAATTGAGGAAGAAGGTAAACAAAGAGAGGAGAAGATTGAAAATATTGACAGTAGATTAACAGTGGCTGAACAAGAAAAAAGTGGGATGTTGAGGTGGGAGATGGAAAGGTCAGAATTTTATCTCAGATTTCAAAATATAGAAGAGGAAAAAGGAGAAAATTTGGCTGCGATAATGATAGAAATTTTAGCAGATGCTTTGGAAACTACAGAGGAAAAGATGATGGATGGAGTAGATGAGGTATATCAAGTTTATACAAGATATGCAATGAGAAATAAATTACCAAAGGAAGTCCATATTAGATTTACCAAAAAATCCATTAAAACAAAAATACTACAAGTGGTAAGAGAGAAAACATTGAAATACAATGGCAAAGAGATTGTGGTTTTAAAACAAATACCCAGAAAAGTGAGAGAGATGAGAAGAAAATATCGATTTCTGACCAAAATGCTACTGGAAAACGGAGTGAATTATAGATGGCTGATTCCAGAAGGATTAATGTTAACGTGGCAAGAGCAGAGACATAGAATTGATTCAATTGAGAAAGCAGAACTTTTCCATGCAGAATTTTTTGGAAGAAGAGAAGAGGAGGCAGAGAAAGAGGTCTCATTAATTGAGTTTCAAGAGGAACAACTGGAGACTGAAAAAGAGAAAGGAGCAGTAGGTGGACAGGTAAAGAACGGCGTGAAGTGAGATCCACGAGAGCTGTTAGACCTAAATATAAAGCATAATCATGGAAGAAAAAAAACTGATTACAATGAATATAAATGGACTCAATTCAGCTGTTAAAAGAAGGAAAACTTTTCATAAATTAGATAAATTAAAATTCGATATAATTTGTTTACAAGAAGTTCATATTAAAAAACAACATGAACAATTGTTAGTACAGCCAAAATTGGGGAAAATATTTACTTCTTTGACTCAATGTAAGAAAAGAGGAGTGGTTCCATACATTAAAGAGGCTATCCTAGCAAAACTGATCTACATGGATGAAGACGGAAGAGTATTAATGGTGGAAATAATGGACAATAATATAAAAATACTCTTGATTGCAATTTATGCTCCGAATGATAAACAAGAAGAGTTTTATAAAAAACTACACATGAAAATAATTGGACTGGACTATGTTAATATAATTATGATGGGAGACTTTAATGGAATTGTGGACAATAAACTGGATTATATAGCAACAACAACAAAGCAAAATAGAAAGACTCTCCCTGAATCTTTTTTTAAAATGACAGACGAACTATCTTTAAAAGATATTTGGAGAGAAAGAAATGTTAAAGCTAAACAATATACTTTTTATTCGAATAGACATTTATCATGGTCCAGATTAGATATGATTTGGATCTCAACAGAATTAATATCCAATATTCAAGAAACAAATATCGAAACAAGTACTTGGGCAGATCATAGCCCAATGACAATTAAATGGAAGGGACAAAAAAAAAGATCGAGATGGACATTAAATAATACTATCATAAAGGAAAAAGATTTTATACAACGGATGGAGAAGGAACTGGCTTTTTTCTTTAGAGAAAATAAAAAAAATGATACTTCAATGCAGAATGTTTGGGATACATTAAAAGCATATGCTAGAGGTTTGATAATAGACTATACAAGAAAAAAGAATATTAGGAAAAAGCAAGCTTCTAAGGTCTTGGAAGATGAGCATAAAAGACTTGAAAAAGAATTACAGAAAATGCCACAGAAAAAAGATACTAAATTGAAGCTGGATGTAATTAAACATAAAATGGAATTAATAGAGAAAGAACTGGCACAGAAAATTAGAAATTCTAAACAGAATTACTTTGAAGATGCAAATAAACCAGCTAGCATATAAATTGAGAAAGGAGGAGTCAAGAAAAATATTGAAGCTAATAGATGATCAAGGCCAAGTTTGTTATGGCAATAAGGAGAAAAAGGAAATTATTCGAGATTTCTATGGACAAGTATATAAACAAGAGAATATTGATGAGAAAAAAGTCAAACAGTATCTACAGAATGCTAACTTACCGAAGATACCTAAAGAGACTGAAGAAATGCTAGAAAGCAGTATAACAATGATGGAATTAAATGAAGCACTTAAGAAACAAAATAATGGGAAAGCACTAGGTCCAGATGGGTTTCCGGCAGAATTCTATAAAACATTTCAAGAATCATTGAGTATCCCACTGTTAGAAGTTATGAATGAAGTTATGTCAAAGAAGATGATACCCAAAACATGGTCAGAGGCTTATATTACACTTATTCCAAAAGAAGAGGCTGACCCACTGCAAATTAAGAACTACAGGCCTATTTCTTTATTGAATGTAGACTATAAAATTTTTGCTTCAATTTTAGCAGAAAGACTTAAAAAATATTTAAATAATTTTATCCATCCAGATCAAAATAGATTTCTGCCAAAGAGACAAATCAGAGACAATATGAGAGTAATCTTGGATACTTTGGAATACTATGAGGCTCATCCTGAAAAGCAAATGGCTTTGATATTCCTAGATGCTCAAAAGGCATTTGATAACGTGAACTGGAGATTTATGTTATCACTAATGGAACAGATGGGTTTTGCCAAAAAGTTTATTCAAGCAATAGAAGCCATATACGATAAACAGACAGCAAAGATAATGATGGAGGGAGAACTTACAGATTTTATTAATATAAGAAAGGGCACAAGACAAAGGTGTCCCCTATCTCCCTTTGCTATTTGTGTTGACTTTGGAAGTGTTGAATAGGAATATTAGGGATGATAAAAGCATAAAAGGAATGAAAATTAAAAAGGAAGAATTCAAATTACAAGCTTTTGCTGATGACTTAGCTTTTATTCTGGAAGACCCGCAAGAAACAGCTCCAAAGTTATTGGAAAAGATAGAGACATATGGTGAGATGGCTGGTTTGAAAATAAATAAAGATAAAACAAAGATTTTGACAAAGAACATGCTACTGAGACAAAGAGAAGAACTGGCAGACCTTTTGAAAATCCAAGTTACAAATAAGGTTAAGTATCTGGGGATATATTTGACAGCAAGATGTAGCACATTCAAAGAGAATAATTATATTAAACTCAAACAACAGATAGCTACTTGCAATTGTCATTAACAGGGAGAATTTCAACAATTAAGATGAATATTTTACCTAGAATTCTATTTCTGTACCAAACAATACCAATTAGGCTTGGAAAAGATTATTTTGAAGATTTAAATAAAATCATGTTGAAGTTTATATGGCAAGGTAAAAAAGCGAGAATAAAGCTAAAGCTTTTGCAAGACGCTAGAATTAGAGGAGGTTTTGGCCTGCCTAATTGGGAATTGTATTATCAAGCTGCAAGTCTGATGTGGGTCAAAGAATGGATAACATTAAGAAAGACTAGATTGTTGACATTAGAAGGGCATGATTTGCTGTTGGGCTGGCATGCTTTTTTTGGTATAAGGGAACTAAAACACAAGGTTATTTTGGAAGACATTATATACGGGAGTCTTTGTGGTTAAACTGGGAGAAGATAAAAAGACAATGTTATTTGAAAATTCCAGTTTGGTTATCGACTATTGAAGCATTTTCCTATCCTATAATTTATAAGAAGGAACAAACAGTTAGATATGGGGAACTTAAATCGATCCAAAACTTAGAGGAACAAGATATAAGGATGAATTGGTTTTCATATGCGCAAATACATTCAAGGTATGATGAAGATTTTAAAACGGAGGGATTCTATGATAAACAGACTGATTTAGATAAGATCTTGATGGGTACTGATGAAAAGGTGATTAAAAAATTATATGGTTATTTACTGGGAATTAAATTAGAGGAAGAACAAGTTAAAGAAACTATGATTGTTTGGGGGAAGAATTTTGGATATGGGATTGATATAGAGAAATGGCAAAAATTGTGGTCTCAAAATTATAAAATGACAATGTCAACAGCATATAAAGAAAATTTGTATAAGATGTTTTACAGGTGGCACTTTCCCCCGACAGGAATAGCAAGAATGTTTAAGAACAAATCTGAAAAATGCTGGAAATGTCATCAGATACCTGGCTCATATTACCATATGTGGAGGACTTGTGAGGACGCTAGAAAATATTGGACTAAAATTTGCATGTGGTTGGAAAAAATGACAAAGAAACACATAGATTTGAAACCAGAGATCTTCTTATTGGGAATTTTACCTGATACATATTGTAAAGATTTGAAATACCTGATTGTAAATGTATTAACAATGGCTAGGATTGTATTTGCTAAAAATTGGAAGAATGAGAAAATACCATTACAGGAAGAAATTATTAAGAAAATATTGGAATGTGCCGAGATGAGTAAATTGACATTTGAAATTAGAGAGCAAGAGGATAAACAATTTTATGAAATTTGCGATCTTTTTTATCAATGGCTAGATGATAAAATACGATAATAGAATATTTAGAATGTTAGACAGTAAGGAATATCTTTATTTTTTTTTCTTGCCTTTGTTATTTGACACTATATTTACAAAGTGTTTTTAGGATTGATTTGGTATGATTATATGATTTGTTATAGAATAAACTGTTTAAAGTATTGTTATCTCAAAAAACATGAATGATTAAAAGTATAGTCAAATGATTTTTCAACAGTGATATTAGGATATATGTTTGGATTGACAATATGAGTTGTTATGTAACATAATTGTTATTGAAACTACAAAATGAATGCACAAAACTGATGAACCAACTGACACACTGGATGTACATATGAGCGTTGATGTTTTAATGTTTTGTTTGTCTTGTTTGTTTGTAGAAAATAAATAAAATTCTTTAAAAAAAAAAAAAAACCGGGGGGATAGCTGCCATGAGACACAAAGAACATTGTGATATTTCTCTTATATCCTGCTCAACAGCTAACCTTTCCAAGCAATTTGTTATCTCTCCCAATATCTGGATTTGTGCAGCATGTTAGGATTGTTGGATTCAGCATTTTATTTTTCTTTCTTTGTTCCATTGTAATAAATGTACCGAAAGAATAAAAAATGTGGGAACTCAAAAATCTTAATTAAGAAGGGTGTGAACTATAGGGGCTGTTCCCTGAAAATTTCATGTTTACTTGGCAAGAGCAAAGACACAGAATAGATTTAACAAGAAAGCAGAACTATTTTATGGAGAATACTTCAGAGGGAAAGAGGATGAGAAATTACAAGAAGAAGTAACAGTCAAAATCCAAGAGGAAGTGACCAAAGCAAGCGAAAATGATCCAAGAAGAAGCAATATATGAAGAAGGAGCAGTAGGAGGAAGAATGGAGTATAAAGACGCAAAGGAGCAAAGATCTACCATTGCTATAAACCCTACATATAAGGTATAAATAACGGAAGAAAAAAAACCTGATTATAATGAATATAAATGGATTGAATTTGGCTATTAAAAAAAGGAAAATATTCCATAAATTAGAAAAATTAAAATTGGACATAATTTGCTTGCAAGAAATTCATATAAAAAAACACCCAGCCTATGAATGTGCTCAATTGGAGAATCTGATTTGTGAGACACCCAGAGGGGAGGGAGGAAATAGGGTCACAGGTGACTGTAAATTACATATGCCAGAGTTGGCTTCATACAGGGCAGTGATAGTATGTCACCTCTAATGAATCCTTCGAAGTTTTTTGAAGTTCGGCTCAAGAATCATGATTTAATTAGAGTGATTGCTGGAATCCTGACAACATAACTGTAAAAGATAAGCTAGAAATAAAAATTAAAACAAGCAAAAAAAAAGTAGGAGAACATCTATCTGATCTTGATGAATACAAATCACTGAGACTCGATGGATTACATCCTAGAGTTCTAAAGGAACTGACAGAGGTCATCTCAGAACCACTGTACCACATCTTTCAAAAAATTCTGGAGCACCAGCGAACTACCAGAGGACTGGAAAGCTGATGTGGTTCCCATCTTCAAAAAAGGAAAAAAAAAACAGACCTAGGAAACTATCAGCCAAACATTAATACCCAGGAAGATACTGGAAAAGATAATAAAAAAAACAGATCTGCCAACATCTAGAAACAAGTAAAGTAATAACTAGCAGTCAGCTAGTTTGTTAAAAACAGACCATGCCAAACCAATCTTATTTCATTCTTCAACATAGTGACTAAATTAGTAGACCAGCAAAATACTCTGGACATAATACACTTAGATTTCATCAAGTTATTCAACAAAGTAGACCACAACCTACTTCTTGGTAAACTAGAAAAAAGTGGGATAGTATCACCACTTGTTGGATTTGCAACTGGCTGACAAACCGTACTCAACAAGTAGTCCTACATGGAGGGAAGTAAGCAGTGGGGTGCCACAAGGTTCCCTCTTAGGCCCAGTACTGTTCAATATCTTCATAAACGACTTAGATGAGTGAATAGAAGGGGAACTTACCAAATTTGCAGATGATACTAAGTTGGCAGGAATAGCTAACACCAATGGTGGAATTCAATTTTTTTTACTACCAGTTCTGTGGGCGTGGCTTGTGGTCATGTGACTGGGTGGGCGTGCTTGGTGGTCATGTGACTGGGTGGTCATGTGACTGGGTGGGCGTGGCCAACTCAATGTCACTCACATCAAGGGATACCTCACCTGGCCCCTCCCCTCTCAGCCATTCCTTGTCACCCAGCCTCAACTTATCTATAGTTCTGTAAAAATGTTGTTCAACTTTTTTGACTTTATTACCTGCATACTATAGATGTACTTTCATGGACCACTGAAAGGATGAAATGGCTCACATGCTTTACTCAAGAGTGTGATATAGGCAACAGGCTTTTAAGGGGCTGCCACAAAGAAAGGGGGACAATGTATTTCCAAAGAAGCAGAATGCAAACAAGAAGCAATGGATGAAAACTGAACAGAGAGAAGCAACCTAAAACTAAGGAGAAACTTCCTGACAGTGAGAACAATTAACCAGTGGAACTGCCTGTCTCCAGAAGTTCTGGGTGCTCAATCACTGGAAGTTTTTAAGAAAAGACTGGACAGCCATTTCTCTGAAATGGTATAGGGTTCACCCTAAGGTCCTTTCTAAGTATTATTCTGACACCTTTCCCAGGATTTCTACTCAGAGTTTGGCATCCTCAGATTTCCTGCCTGAGCAGGGGGTTGGACTAGAAGACCCCCAAGGTCCCTTTCAACTCTTGTTAAACACATGTGTATTTTATGCTCTGGACTATTGACATTGAATGCATGTAAACCCTGAAAAATATGTGGTAGCCCTGGGCAAAAGAAAGGCAGAAAAATCACTCTAGGTGTAGGGACAGTGTAAAATATTAACACATGATAAATAACGGAACAATTAAAAATAATAGCACAGAGTTTTATCTCTCTCTCTCTCTTCCTATTTTTTTCTTTCTTTCTCTACCTCCCCCCCCCCGCTCTCTCTCTCTCACACACAGAGCACTTAACAGACAAGCATTTTGGAAGCAGATCCTTTAAATTTCTCCAAGGTTTGAGTGGATTCCCTCACCCCCTCTGTTAGACCGCACTCCTTCTCACTCCAGCACTTTAACTCACAAGGGGAAAGCAATACTTGCAGTGTCCATGGGGAATCCTTGGAGAAGTTTTTAAAAGACCTGCTTCCAAAATGCATTTCTTTTACGTTGCAAAAGTGCTCCAAGGCTCAATTCACCCCCACCCCCTCTGTCAGACTGCACTCCTTCTCACTCCAGCACTTTAACTCACAAGGGGAAAGTGATACTTGCAGCATCCATGCCTTTCTTCCTTTTCCCCAGGGAGAAAGAGGACATGGGGAACGGAAAGCTAGGAGAGCGATCGCAAATGAGTGACCGGGTGACTAGGTTGGGGGCGTGGCCAGCCAGGGATTGCCACCGGTCCGGTGACCCATGCCAAAAAACCACTACCGGTTCGCCAGAGTAGGTGTGAACCAGTCAAATAACATCTCTGGCTAACACCCTAGAAGATAGGCTCAAGATCCAGATGGATCTTGACAGACTGGAACACAGGGACATATCTAACAAAATGAAATTCAATGTAGAGAAAAGTAAAGTCCCACACTTAGGCAAGAAAAACCAAAAGTACACATATAGCCTGGGTGAAACCAGGCTTAATAGCAGTAACTGTGGGAGGAATCTTGGAGTCTTGGTAGACAACCAGCTTAATATGAGCCACCAGTGTGCAGTGGCAGCGGCAGCCAAAAATGCAATCCTAAATTGCATTAACAGAGGGATACAATCAAGATCAAGTGAGGAACTAACACCACTCTATAAAGCCTTAGTAAGATCACACCTAGAGTACTGCATCCAGTTTTGATCACCACACTATAAAAAAGATGTTGAGACTCTAGAAAAAGCACAGAGAAGAGTAACCAGGATGATTAGGGGACTGGAGTCTAAAACATATTGAAGAACTGTTACAGGAACTGGGCATGGCTAGTCTAGTGAAGAGAAGGACCGGGGAGACATAATAGTAGTGTTCTAATATTTGAGGGGCTGCCACAGAGAGGAAAGGGTCAAGCTATTTTCTAAAGCATCTGTAGGCCAGACAAGGAATAATGGATGAAAATTGAATAAGGAGAGATTTAACCTGGAAATAAGGAGAAGCTTTCTGACAGTGAAAACAATCAACCAATGGAACAGCTTGCCTTCAGAAGTGGGAGTTTCATCATTTGAGACTTTCAAGAAGAGATTGAACTGCCATCTGTCAGAAATGGTATAGAGTCTCCTGCTTGGGCAGGGGGTTGGACTAGATGACCTACAAGGTTCCTTCCAATTCTTGTAATCTGTAAAATGGAGGATTACATTTTTCCTCCCCAGTTGCTCTCAATGAAAACACTGTTTAACCCAAAATGGAATTTTTATATGTTATAGAATAAAAAACTATGCAAAAAAAAATGTTCTCACTGTCAAGAAATTTCTCCTTAGATTTAGGTTGGATCTCTTTTTGATACAGTTTCATCCATCACTACTTAATTTTTTTTAAAAAGAGGAACTATGTGCATGGGCATATCATTGTGGGTGCATACCTTGCACCATATAGCATCTGAGATATTAATTTGGCTTTAAACGGTTAAGGTTTCTAGTGAAAATGGGACAAATTGTGTTGGCACTATACTTGTGCTTTGGCTAAATGGCTATATCCAAATTGTGTTGGCACTATACTTGGCTATAACTTATTACTGCCAAGGTTTGAGAGCTTGAAAAATCACATCATTATTTAAATGCTATAATTTATTCAATTTTAAATTCCAGGAGACAGTGGGGGACCATGGGCCTGGAGTGCTATGGTCCATGAAGTTGTGAAGAGTGGACACAACTTAGTGACTGAACAACATCAAAACTCAATTTTATTTCCAATTTTCCATGATTTTGGGGACAACAAAGTCTTCTTGAGAAAGCTGTAATGTTTGTTTTACAGTTATTAATGGAAAGAAGAAAGACACAAGAAAAGAAGAGTCGCTAATCGAATTTCAAAAGGAGTGTATAGCAGTAATTGAAAAAGAAAAAGAAGAAGGTGCAGTAGGTGGTGTACCCAGAGAGCAATGAGAACTAAGATCTACTAGAGCAATAAAACCTTCATACAAAGCCTAATAGGGATGAAAGAAAATTGATTACGATTAACATAAATGGACTTAATTTCGTTACCAAAAGAAGAAAAGTATTTCATAAATTATAGAAATAAAGTTTGATATAATCTGCCTACAAGAAGTACATATTAAAAATATGAATATATATTGGAACAAAAAAATTAGGGAAATTATTCACGTCATTGACACAATGTAAAAAAAGAGGTGTGGTCTTATATATTAGAGATACAATCCTGGCAGAACCAATCTATGCAGATGATGGAAGGATTTTGATGGTGGAAATAATGGATAATAATGTAAAAACACTTTTAATAGCAATTTACGCTCCAAATGATAACCAAGAAGAATTCTACAGGAAACTACATATTAAAATAATTGAACTGAACTATGTTTATATTTATATGATGGGAGATTTCAATGGAATAATTAATGATCAATTGGATTACAAAACACAGAAATCAATGAAGAAAATTAGAAAGACACTACCAAAATCCTTCTTTTGAGTGATAGAGGAAATAAACTTAAAAGATGCATGGAGAAAGAGAAATGTGGAAAATAAGCAATATACTTTTTATTCAAACAGACATGCATCATGATCTAGAATAGATATGATATGCAGAACTACTTTCTAATATACGAGAAATTGAAATAGAAACAAGTACTTGGGCAGACCATAACCCAATGAGTTATTTGGAAAGGACAAAAGAGAAGGTCTAGATGGAGCTTAAATAATACGATACTGAAGGAAAAAGACTTTAAACAGAAAATGGAGAGAAAATTGGTCTTATTTTTTAAAGAAAATAAAAAAGAGGATACATCTTTACAGAATCTCTGGGACACTATGAAGGCCTACACAGGAGGCTTGATAATAGATTATACAAGGAAAAGAAATATAAAACAGAAAAAGACTTTCAAAATACTGGAAGATGACTGTAAGAACTGGAAAAAGAATTACAGAAGTTTCCTCAAAAAAAAAAAAAAAGACATTAAAATGGACATAACTAAACATAAAATAGGACTAATGGAAAAAGAGGATTTAAGCACAAAAAATTAAAAATGCTAAACAGAATTACGTTGAAGATACAAATAAACCAGGCAGATGGCTAGCTTATAGATTGAGAAAGGAAAGATAATCAAGAAGGATTAGTCAATTAATAGATGTAGAAGGACATGTTTGCTATGGAAATGAGAAGAACAAAATTATACAAGATTATTATGGAAAACTGTATTATCAAGAGAATATTCAAGAAGAAAAAATTAAACAATATTTACAGAAAGAGAAGTTACCCCAGATACCCAAAGACATTGAAACAATGTTAGAAGGGAACATAAGGATGATGGAATTAATCGAAGCCTTAAAAAAACAGAATGCTGGAAAAGCACCAGGTCCAGATGGATTGCCAGTGGAATTTTACAAGACATTCCAGGAAATACTGAATCTTCAACTATTAGAAGTCACGAATGACGTTATGTCAAAGAAGAGAATACCCAAAACATGGTCAGAAGCATATATTACACTTATAATAGGAAGGAAGGAAGACACAGACCTGCAGCAAGTTAAAAATTGTAGACTTATATCCCTATTAAATGCAGACTATAAAATGTTTGCTTCAATCTTGGCAGAAAAACTGAAAAGATACTTAAATAATTTTATTCATGCTGATCAAAATGAATTGGTTTTCATATTTGCAAATACAGTCTAGATTTGATAAAGATGTTAAAACAGAAGGTATCTATGATACGTTGACTGATTTAGATAAAATTTTGACAGGTACTGATGAAAAAGTAATCAAAAAACTTAATGGACATTTGCTAGATTTTAAATTAGAGGAAGAACAAGTAAAAGAAACAATGATCGCATGGGGGAAAATTTTGGATATGGGATTGACTTAGATAAATGGCAAAAATTGTGGTCTCAAAATTATAAAATGACAACGTCAACTGCATATAAAGAAAATTTGTACAAGATGTTTTACAGGTGGTACTTACCCCCGACGAGAATTGCGAGGATGTTCAAGAATAAATCAGATAAATGTTGGAAATGTCATCAGATACCTGGCTCATATTACCACATGTGGTGGACATGCTCGGATGCAAAAAGATATTGGACTATAATCCACACATGGTTGGAAAAAATGACAAAACAACACATAGATTTTAAACCTGAGATATTTTTATTGGGAATTATACCAGAAATATATTGTAAGGAATTGAAATATTTGATTGTAAATGTTTTAACAGCAGCTAGAATTGTATTTGCTAAGAATTGGAAAAATGTAAAAATACCTATGTAGGAGGAAATTATTAAGAAAATCATGGACTGTGCCTAAATGAGTAAATTGACATTTGAAATTAGAGAACAAGAGGATAAACAATTTTATATGATATGGGATTTATTTTATCAATGGTTTATTTTATCAAACACGGTAAAGAAATAGATTAGTAAGCCTTACAATAAAAGTTAACAGATTGATATAGAATACAATATAAAATATATAATCATTGGATGAATGTATAAGATTAAATCATAATGAAAATTAGAATATCTCATATAAAAAGATGGAAAAATAGTCAAATGAATGTTTAATAATTGATATTATATAAGCACAAGCTTGATCGATAAAGTGAGAATTTATATCATGTGAGTAATGTTAAAAAAAGGATAGCACAAAAGATTGTAACCAACTGACACACTGTATGTATATAATTCAAAGAGGGTTTTATGTTTTTATGTTTTGTTCGTATGTTTGTTGTAAAAAATAAAAACTTTGTTTTTTTTAAAAAAAGAAAATATGATAATCAATCATCAATATGAATGTACCGAGATGGGTAGACTAACTAAGTTGTTAAAAGATAACCAAGACAGTGAATATTACAAAACATGGGATATCTGGTACGACTGGATAAAGAAAAGGTGATATCTGATGATCTGGCAACATTTTGGAAAAATAAGGGTGACATGTAAATAAATGTAAATAAACTATATGTATGCATATATAGAGTTTAAAATGAAGAAGGAGTTATTATAACAATGTATAACACGCCATCAGAAGAAAAGTACAAGTGTATCTATTGCTTAAACAACGCTGTAAAATGTAAATATGTGTTTTTAATTTCATAAACATTGAATAAATAAATTTATTTTAAAAAAAGAATGTTATGTCTCACCTATATTCTCAAGTGAGCATATAGAGTTCCAGAGTTCAAAATATTCAAACAAAAACAAAACCAGACTAAAAAGGGTTAAAAGAACTATTTTTCCAGCCCTTGGCAGACTTCCCGGAATCTGTCTGGTAATTCAGAATTGTTCATCAATCACAGAGGCCGCTCCACACATATGCTTTTGACTCATCTAACACTTTGCTTCCAAGCAAAGTTTGAGAATCATCACGCCTCCTTAAATCACCTGGATGGGTGTGTCAGTCTCTCTAATCAATGTCTGGCTTGACGCCTCCCCTCAGCTTGAAGTTTCAGTCTCCTCCTAGTTCTGGCATCAAGCCATGATCTGTCAGTTTCCCCACTCGAAGCCTCTGACTCATTTTGTGGATCAGTTGCTGGCATGAATGACGTTGAAGTCTCTGGAAAGGGTTGTCTCTGTGATAAACTCTCATCCTCCTGGCTCACATCTGTGTCCTCTATTAATTCAGACTCCACATTCACAGTAGGCTCCAGCCTTCCATCTTCAGAGTCATCAGAGTCAAAACTCACAGCAGGATCGATCCTTTCAGTCACAACACTATCCCTCACCGCAGGGCCCTTCCCCCAAGTCTGACGATCAGGATGTGGTTTTGAAGGGAATTGTGCATGATATATGCAAATAAGATCTGGGGCATGCACCTTGGATACATCCTGCCAAGAGCGAATCTGTTTCATTTTCCAGTCTTCCCATGAAGTACTGGAATCGTCCCTTCAGCCATCGTGAATCATAAATTCCGACCACTGTAGTATCCGTAACAGGTTCAGTGCTGAGCCTGGATGGAGAACCTGTAACTTCTGGAGAGCAGACAGAACATGATGGAGTGTCAGATACTAACAGGGAGCGATGAAAAACAGGGTGAATGCGCATGGAGCACGGTAAAGTGAGTCGATAAGCCACAGGATTAATAACTGCCTCGATAGGGAAGGGACCAATAAAATGATGATCCAACTTCCTAATTGGACGATCGATCCGAAGATGTTTCGTTGACAACCACACCTTGTCCCTCACAGCCAATGGAGGCGTCGCTTGATGCGAACGATCTGCGAAACGCTTATAATCTGCTTTTGCTCGTTCCAATTGTCTGGAAATTAATTGATGCACCGCATATAACTCCGACAAAAAATCTCGTGCCTCTGGAACTGGAGAATCTGCGATTGACAGGGGGAAAAACCTCGGATGATAACCCACATTGGCATAAAAAGGCGTCATGTGGGTGGAGGAGTGCCGAGAATTATTAAAGGCAAACTCTGCCAATGGAAGATAAGTCACCCAGTCGTTTTGTCGTTGATTTACAAAACATCTGAGGTATTGGGCAAGAATGCCAATTACCTTCTCAGTTCCGCCATCAGTTTCCGGATGGTGCGCCGACACTAAACATATTTGTACTCGTAGGGCGTTCATTAGACTTTTCCAGAATTGAGCAGTGAACTGAACACTGCAATCTGAAACAACTCTGTCTGGTAAGCCATGTAAACAGAACACATGTTGTATGAAAAGCCGGGCAGTAACACGAGCCGAGGGTAAACTCCTACATGGGATGAAATGGGCCATTTTAGTGAGCATGTCAACCACCACGAGCACTGTCGTACAACCCGACGAAAGGGGCAAGTGCGTTAGAAAGTCCATGGAGATCGCTCCCCATGGTCTGCTCGGAGTCGGCAGTGGTTGAAGAAGCCCAGGAGGCGCACCCGACGCCGCTTTCGCTTGTCAACATTGTATGCAAGAAGCGACATAGGAAGACACATCGTGGCGAACCCGAGGCCACCAAAAAGTCCGGGTGACCAAGTGCAGAGTTTTGTGAAAACCAAAATGACCAGCAGCGGGGTTATCATGACATTGCGTCATGATGAGAGCTCTAAGCGTCCTGGTGGGTACGTACAATAAATACCGATGTCTTAGCAAGCCCTCTTCAAAGGACCATGGGGAATCAGGTCCAACTTCCCCCCTTCTCTGCTGCATCCACGCGTCCAATCGTTGTGCCTCCTGTATGCGAGCCCGCAAATCTACTGGATCTTGAAGTATGGCCAAGGATTCCGGTGGTAATACTGTTCGTAGAGGAAGAGGTTCCTCGGGACCGATATATTCGGGCTTCCAAGACAACGCGTCTGCCCTCCGATTCTGTCCACTTGGAACATAAGTGACGGAGAAATTGAACCTTGCGAAAAACAACGACCACCGAATCTGGCGTTGGTTCAACTTCTCAGCGGTAGACAAATGTTCCAAGTTTCGATGATCCATCTGAACCTCTACCTTGTGCCGAGCCACCTCTAAATGATGTCTCCAGGTCTCAAAGGCAGCCTTAATAGCCAACAACTCCTTTTCCCAGATGGTGTAATTGCGCTCAGAAGCTGTGAGCTTCCTAGAATAGTATGCGCATGGGAAAAGAGGCACGCCGTCCTTCGGAGCTTGTAACAGTACCACTCCAATAGCGACATTAGAGGCATCTGTCTTGACCACAAATGGACGATTCGGATCAGGATGCCTCAATATCGGCTCGGCCACAAACGCTTTCTTTAAAATTTCAAAAGCCTGTTGTTGTGGGAGCCCCCACACAAATGGGACCTTCTTATGGAGGAGATGAGTTATGGGATCCATTACTTTAGCAAAGTCCAGATAAAAGTCCGATAGTAGTTGGCGAATCCCAAAAGACATTGTTTGTCCTTGACTCGATGAGGTACTTCCCAACTACACAATGCCTCAACCTTTTTAGGGTCCATAGCAATGCCTTCGGGAGAAATGATGTGCCCCAAAAACTCTATCGATGACTGGAAAAAGAAACACTTCTCCAGTTTCGCGTAGAGTTTATGCTCCCGAAGATGCTGAAGCACTTGACGAACCTGTTGAAGGTGGTGATCTCTGGACCGGGAGTAAATTAAAACGTCATCCAAATACACCACAACAAACCTATCCAGCATGTCCCGGAAAATATCGTTCATCAAATGCTGGAATACAGGAGGAGCGTTGGTCAGACCAAATGGCATGACGGTGTACTTGAAATGATCGTAACGAGTGCCAAACGCCGTCTTCCACTCGTCCCCCTTTCTCATCTGAACCAGGTTGTAGGCCCCACGCAGATCGAGTTTCGTGAAGATTGTTAGGGATAACATTGTTTTACCCTAACTGGTTTAGGTAAATAATAATATGTAATCATAGTTTGTATGTTAAAGTGTCTGCAACTTTAACTGTGGGAAAGTAATTAAGGGAGTGGTTGTGAAAGCACTTTAAAAGAAGCAAGACGACAGCTTGCTCTCTCTCTGGCTTTGACGATCCCTGATTACTGCAAGGACTCAAGACTGCATTGCTCGAACGGGAGAGAAAACAAAGGACTGATTTGTAAGTGAACTGACAAAGGATATTCTGCACGGACTTTGCTAACTGAATATCTCTGAATGGACTGACTAAATGATACATGACTATTGGACTGTTATTTTGACTATGCTATGAACTCATAATGGAATAAACTATATTTTTGATAGTACAAGCGTATCTGTTATTTTTACTGTATGTTAATAAACATACAAGCTTAGCTCACTCATTTATCAGTGTGCCTATCTGACTAACGCTGCACATTCTGTTTAGCTTGTCTCCTTAACCCTGGTTGGGGAAACCAGGCTTAACACTGGTTATGGGCCCAGAGGCTGCAAAGTCAGTTTAACTAGGATAAAACAGATTTATGTAAAAATGAGAGTTTGTGTTGTTAAACATTACAGTAAACAGACAGCTGTGTTTTATTAATTAAAGTTTTATATCCATATAAGAAAACATGGCACAAGTCAATCTACAAAGTTTGTCCCTTATATCCAAGCTGGATGGAACAAACTATGTATCATGGTCTATGAAATGTAGTCTACTTCTACGAAGAGAAGGTTTGTGGAACATAATTGAAAATCCACCAAATGTAGAAGAATGGGATGCAGAGGATGATGAAGATAAATTAAAGATAGAAGAATTTATGCATAAAAATCAACAAGCTATTTGCATAATTGGGTTAACCTTAACTGATCAGCAGCTTGTTTATATCCACGGAGAGAAAACGGCTGTTGGGTGTTGGCAGAAGCTGAAGAGGATTTATGTTCGAGATAATGTTGGTGCACACATAAATCTAACACGGAAGCTTTTCAGGATGCATCTCCAGACTAATGGTGATATGCTGAGTCATTTGAAAACTATGCAAAGCATTTTTCAAGAACTGCACGAGAAAGAGCTTATTTTCTCTGAACTACACCAAGTCTACATAATTCTATCTTCCCTTAACGAAAGTTATGATAACTACGTAACTTCCCTTGAAATTTTGCCAAAGGAAAGTTTAACTTTAACTGATATAACTGGCAGATTGATTGAAGAGGCAAGAAGAAGGCTTGAAAGAGATCAGTTAAAGAGGCAGCAACCTCAAAAAGAAGACAATGAATCTCCTACTGCATACACAATTAAAAAGTGTTTTAATTGTGGAGGAAGAGGACATTTGGCAAGATTTTGTAAAAAAGCAAAACACCAGAACGCTGGCCAGAATACTAAAAGTCATCAAAAGATAAATAAAAATTTAGAGTTATCCATGTATAGTAACGGAGCTGTAAAAAATAATTTATGGGTGGTTGACAGTGGAGCATCCCACTGTATAACAAATGATAACAGAAATTTTGTTAAAATGTCCCAGAGTACACAGCAGATATCGTTAGCCAATGGCTGGAAACTGAAAGCTAAAGGTCAAGGTATAGCATATTGTTCTTTTATAAAAGAGAATGTAAAAATGTTATATGTACCATAACTTAAGTTTAATTTAATTTCAGTTAGAATTTTGGTTAAACTAGGATATGTAGTTACTTTTAGGGGAGATAACTGCATAATTGAGAAAGAAGATAAGAAAATGACTGCATCTTTAAGAGGTGAATTATATGTGTTAAATGATAATGGTTTAAAGGTGGCTAACACGGTTTATGAAAATAAGAAACCTCATGATGAATGTATTCACTTGTTACATCGAAGGCTAGGGCATTTAAATTTTAAAATGCTTAAGAAAATTGTTGAATTATCCAAGGGAATAAGTTTGAAACCTTGTAATAAGTATTTGCAATGTAATGCCTGTAATCAAAGTAAGAGCAGGGTCACACCGGCTAATAGAGTTGATGGATTTACTACCAAAGAGCCTTTAGAAGTAGTATTTGCAGATTTAATAGGTCCGAAAAAACTAAGTGTAGGAGGAGCTCGTTACATATTAAGTATAATGGACCACTATTCTAGATATGGGTTTTGCTATTTAATGAAAAGCAAAACTGAAACGTATCAAAATCTCTTTAATTGGATTAAATTTGCTGAAAGGAAAACTAAAAAGAAATTAGTAACTCTTATAACAGATAATGGTACGGAATTTACAAAGAATAAATTCCAGAACAGACTAAGAATGTTAGGTATTCAGCATAAAAAGTCTGCACCATATAGGCCACAACATAATGCCTTTATAGAGAGAAGAGGCCAAACATTACAATCAATGACACGAACTATGATGTCTGATTCAGGATTACCTGACAATTTGTGGGGAGAAGCAATAATGTGTGGTAATCATATATTAAATAATGTTGTTAATTCAACAACAGGTGAATTACCATTCACACTGTGGCATGGTACAAAACCTGATTTAAGTTACATGCACACATTTGGAGCACCAGCATGGGTGCATATCCCTACACAACTCAGACACAAAGGACAGCATAGAGCTAAAAGATTATATTTTGTAGGATATACATCTAATCATAGATCTTATAGATTCTGGGAACCAGGTACATCTAGAGTTTACACCAGTGCTAGTGCTAAATTCCTAGAACATGTAGGATGGAATAGATTAGAGCGAGATTTAAATAATGAAGTAATTATTGAACCCTACAAAAGGCAGAAAGATCAGACTAGTTATAAGAAGAGTCCAATTAAAGAAGAAGTCCATGAAGAGCAAATAGGACCAGAACAAGAGGAAACAGTTGATCAGGAAGAGTTAGATAATCAAGAAGAGTTAATAAATGAAAGTCCACCTGTAAGTCCTGTAATACCTAGACGTACTACACGTGTACCTAGACCACCTGATAGGTATCAAGCAAGTATAGTATGCCAAGTAACTAAAGTTCCAACTAGTGTAGATGAACTTAGGATGTATCCTGCTAAGGATCAGGAGAATTGGCAAAAGGCAATGGAAAAGGAACTAAATTCATTAAAGGTAATGAAAGTTTATGAAGATGCTAAATTACCTCCAGGAGAAAAATCCATTGGGTGCAAATGGATATTTAAAGTAAAAACTGGAAATGATGGGACTGTTACCCATAAGGCTAGGTTAGTAGCTCAAGGATTTAATCAAACTGCATCTGATTACGATGAAGTTTTTGCACCAAGTCTTAAAGCAACATCTTTAAGAGCAGCATTAGTGTGGGCAGCTAAGAAAAACTATGTCATTAAACATTTAGATGTAGAAACTGCTTATCTGCATGCACCATTGCAGCACACTATATATTTAAGAAAACCAGCAGGTATAAAAGACAGTAAAATAAATAGTAATGATTGTTGGAAACTCAAAAAGAGTCTTTACGGGTTGAAACAATCTGGGTTTGAGTGGAACCAATATATTGTGAAAGAGTTAAACAATATAGGTTTTAAATCTGGTTTAGCAGATCCATGTGTGTTTAAAAGAGAAAATAATGGAACGGTGTCATTATTGTTATTATTTACAGATGATATTGCTTTGATAACTAAGACTAATAATGAAGCTAATGAGATTATATCATTATTAGCCAAAAAGATAAAATTAAAGCATTTAGGTGAAATTAAAAAGTATCTAGGATTGACAATTAACAAAACAAAAAATGGTTTTAAGATATCTCAAGAAGATAAAATTTGCCAATTAATTAAGACGTATAAAATGGAACTTTGTAAACCGGCAAAGACTCCAATGAGTCAGGAAGTTTGCCAAACTAATGATCAAAGTCCCAAATTTGATAAGTCCATATATCAATCTTTGATTGGAAGCTTATCATATATAAGCAATTGGTCTAGGCCAGATATAGCTTATAGTGTAAATCAGCTGGCACGTTTTAATTCGGATCCACATCAATGTCATTGGCAATCATTAAAGAGAATTTTAAGATATCTTAAAGGAACAATGAACCATGCATTGTATATAGAACCAAAGGGTGATTTGAGTGTTAGTGCCTATGCAGATGCAAGTTTTTCAACTGATATAAACACAAGAAAATCAACATCTGGGATGGCTATATTATTTGGTAAGACACCAATAGGATGGAGGTCAATCAGACAACAGCATATCAGCTTATCCACGATGGAAGTGGAATTTTCATGTCTGTCATTATTATGCACTGACTTGATTTTGTACAAACAGTTATTATTAGACATGGGTATAACTGTTAAAGATTGCATTAATGTGTACGAGGATAACCAAGCAGCTATAAAGTTAGCTACTAGTATTGCTGTAAAAACTAGATCAAAGCATACTGATTTAAGATACTTAAATGTTAGAGAATCTGTAAAGAATGGGCTAATTAAATTGGAATACTGCATGACGGAAGAAAACATTGCAGACCAATTTACAAAAGCTCAAGGAGTAACTAAGTTTAAAGAAAGTTGTAACAAATATGATTTAAAGATGTAAATAGTTATATTTATTATTATTTAACCTAAAAGGGGAGAATGTTAGGGATAACATTGTTTTACCCTAACTGGTTTAGGTAAATAATAATATGTAATCATAGTTTGTATGTTAAAGTGTCTGCAACTTTAACTGTGGGAAAGTAATTAAGGGAGTGGTTGTGAAAGCACTTTAAAAGAAGCAAGATGACAGCTTGCTCTCTCTCTGGCTTTGATGATCCCTGATTACTGCAAGGACTCAAGACTGCATTGCTCGAACGGGAGAGAAAACAAAGGACTGATTTGTAAGTGAACTGACAAAGGATATTCAACACGGACTTTGCTAACTGAATATCTCTGAATGGACTGACTAAATGATACATGACTATTGGACTGTTATTTTGACTATGCTATGAACTCATAATGGAATAAACTATATTTTTGATAGCACAAGCGTATCTGTTATTTTTACTGTATGTTAATAAACATACAAGCTTAGCTCACTCATTTATCTGTGTGCCTATCTGACTAATGCTGCACATTCTGTTTAGCTTGTCTCCCTAACCCTGGTTGGGGAAACCAGGCTTAACAAAGATTGTAGCCTCCCGCAACCGCTCCATCAATTCCTGAATGAGCGGCAAGGGATAGCTATTCCTCACAGTGATAGCGTTTAATCATTGGTAATCACAGCAGAGACAAAGTTCTCCTGACTTCTTTTTAACAAAAAGAACGGGAGCTGAAAGAGGGGACGATGAGGGTCGAATAAATCCCCGAGCTAAGTTTTTATCTAAAAATTCTTAAAGTGCAACCAACTCTGGCTCCGACATGGAGTATAACTGCCCCTTTGGCAATGGAGCATCCGGTATCAGGTCCACGGGACAATCATAAGCACAATGTGGTGGTAATCGGTCTGCCTCCTGTTCGCTGAAAACATCGGAGAAGTCCGACAGCTCTGAAGGAATTGAGACAGCAGGAGCGGCGATATCCTGGCCAGCGCAGACATGCCTCAGGTGGTCCACACATTGTAGGCTTGGAAAAGAAATGGCGTTCTGCACCCAAGCCACCAACGGATCGTGCAAATGTAACCAGGATACTCCGAGCACCAAAGGGAGATGGAGGTTTGAGGTGACATAAAAATTTATCGCCTCCTCATGATCTCCAATAAGCATACGCACTGGCTGAGTGACGAAGCGAATGGGTCCTGACTTGAGTTCACGCCCATCTACGGTTTCCACCTTAATGGGTGGATTCACAGGAATCAAAGGAATTCCAAAATGTTTAACAAAAGCCCAGTCCATAAAGCTGGTTGTAGCCCCTGAATCCACCAGCGCAATGGACGGAATTCCTTCCTTCTGGGACTGCAGAAAGATACGAGTGTCCAAAAGTAAATGCCGAGGAGGGCCAGGATTTTCTTCGGCAATTTGGGGTGGGGGTATAGGACGTGCCTGACCTAAGGTTTCCCCGAGGTCGGGCCTACCCCGTTTCCCGACGGGCCAGGAGTAGTTTCAGGCACAGGTCTGCGATTCCCTCTCCGAGTGCAGGAATTTGCAAAATGTCCCGGACCCCCGCAATAAAGGCACAAGCCTTCCTGGAACCTTCTTGAACATTCTCACACCGTTAAGCGAGGGCGGAGTGCGCCTAACTCCACTGGCTCCTCAGCCTTAACCGTGGTTTGGAAAACTCTTGGTGACATGGTTTGTGCATGAGAAGACGAAGGTAGTTCCACAACGGGCCATTTACTTCCACGTTGCTGTAAATGAGCTTCAATACGTAAGCACTGGATTACCAATGCATCCAGAGTTGAAGCCCGCTCTGCATGGACTAACTCATCCTTGATGGCATCAGACAAGCCTTCTTGGAATGCAGCCATGTGAGCCAGTTCGTTCCAATTAGAGTCCATACACAGCAAACAAAATTCTGCAATGTATTCCTGCAGGGAACGTTTCCCCTGATTAATGTCCTATAACCGTCTGTCCACAGTTTGTATTTTAATTGGGTTCTCGAACATAACTCTCATTTGTTGGAGAAAACCCTGAAAATTGTCCAACAACGGGCTACCTTGAACTAACAAGGGAGTAGCCCATTTGGCAGCCTGCCCAGATAATAGGCTAATCATAAATTAGCCCGGTCGCTTGGGAAGTCTTCAGGCCTCAGAGAGATAAACAATTGGCACTGACCCATAAATGCCGGGAACATGTCCATTTGCCCTGAAAATTTCTCCGGCATGGATACCGGGCTTTTCCTCAAGGGAGGGGCTGAGGGAGCAGCAGCAAGGCTTTGCAAACTGGAAATATGATTCACCAGTTGTGTCACTTGATTTTGAAGAATCACATTGATTTGAAGTAGTTGACTTATCTGTTGCTGTTGCTGCTCCACTAAACTCTGCAGTTGGGTTTGGTCCATCTTGTTTTGAAGATGGTTTGTTAGGCTTGGAAGCAAAAATGTTATGTCTCACCTATATTCTCAAGTGAGCATACAGAGTTCCAGAGTTCAAAATATTCAAACAAAAACAAAACCAGACTAAAAAGGGTTAAAAGAACTATTTTTCCAGTCCTTGGCAGACTTCCCGGAATCTGTCTGGTAATTCAGAATTGTTCATCAATCACAGAGGCCGCTCCACACGTATGCTTTTGACTCATCTAACACTTTGCTTCCAAGCAAAGTTTGAGAATCATCACGCCTCCTTAAATCACCTGGATGGGTGTGTCAGTCTCTCTAATCAATGTCTGGCTTGACGCCTCCCCTCAGCTTGACGTTTCAGTCTCCTCCTAGTTCTGGCATCAAGCCACGATCTGTCAGTTTCCCCACTCGAAGCCTCTGACTCATTTTGTGGATCAGTTGCTGGCATGAATGACGTTGAAGTCTCTGGGAAGGGTTGTCTCTGTGATAAACTCTCATCCTCCTGGCTCACAACTTTGTCCTCTAATAATTCAGACTCCACATTCACAGCAGGCTCCAGCCCTCCATCTTCAGAGTCATCAGAGTCAAAACTCACAGCAGGATCGATCCTTTCAGTCACAACAGGGGTATATGTATAAATGATAAGAAAGGGACACATAATAATTCCCTTCCCTTTCAGCAGGGCTTTCCTTTCCTTCAGTGGTCAGACTTTGTAATAGGCATGGCAATAAATTTGAGCTCTGACGGTGACTGGTGCAGTGATAAAGAAGGTACCACTTCTAGTTTGCTCCAAACCTGTGGTCTTTTAGTCTGTTCTTAATATTTTGTAATTTTAATCTGTTTTATGTCTTTATGATTTATTACATTGTAAGCTTCTTAGAGTTGCCTTGACCTGTGAGATAGGTGCCATATAAATTTAATAAACAAACCAATTATCCAGGCACATCGCCTTGTAAGGAACTTACAGCAAAAGCCTGTAGGTATGACATAACTAGATTAGCTTATTTGCAGAGAAATCAGGAGCCATGAACTGCAAAACAAGATAGAGCTGCCTATTTGTCTGCCTGCCTGCTCTGCTTGCCTGTATAGTTTACATTCTAGGGATTTCCTTTCACCTTTTTAAGTTGAAGGAAATCTGATTTTTTTTTCCTGATTTAAAGACTGGGAGATATGTACTTAAAATACATAAAATGTTTGGTTCAACTTGAGAATCACTGGTTTCCAACTCATCAGCTTCTGTCTTTATATATAACAGTGTATCAATATCTAATAAGACGTACTATGAATCATTCCCATCTATAATGTGATCAGGTGCAGAGAAAAACCAGACATATTTTATCATGGTTAACTAAGTTAGGTGGACCAGATTTAATTTTGCTGTCCTGTATTTTGTTTCTGTAGCATCAGAAAGATGTAGAATTATGGTCTTCCAGATTCTAATCTGGTAACTTTACCACTACATCAAGTTGTTTTCTCATAACTATCTATGTAGATCTGAAGTGATGAATATTTTATTACAAAACATGTATAGTTTGCTTCAAGAATACATTCACTTGCATTAATTTCTAACTTGATGTAATGCTGGAGATAGGTAATAATCTCTGGTCAGAATCTTTAGGCATAATTTCTGTTTCCAGCTTCAGGAAGCAAACACGATATTTGTAAGCATATAAGACTACCCAGTCGCTCTCTTGACTTTTCTTGTCCTTTGCTTTTCATGCTGGATAAGCTTTAAGAGAGATTTAACTGCTTGGATGAAAGAAATAGTTAATGTCTCATTATCAATAAATATTTTTTTACTCTCCATTCTGAAATGATGACATAAAAGAAAGCCTGTTCTATGTGAGAAGGAAGTTCTATAGAGCAGAAAATCTGTGGTAAAGAATGGGGTAAAAGCAGTCATTTATTGACAGTGCTTCAAATCTAAATCTTATTTCAATATGCTTTTCACTTTCTTTTTCTTCTTATTCATTTAAGCTGTCCAGAGTTGCTTCAACAGTGAGATGAGTAGAATAATTAATTAATTAATGTCTGTGTAAGTCAGTCTGCCTCAATAACCTGCAATAAAAACCTGCAAAAATTTTTTCCAGGAAGATAAACAATTAGTTCTTGAATAAAAACAGTGCAGACTCTTTGCCAAAGAACAGTTAGATGTACTTTACTAGAAGGCTTCTTAATTTGGTGTAACTTTCTTACCATTCTCAGGGTGTTCCATCTCACCAATGCTGCCATCAGGTGTGGTGCGCTCATAGTGGTCCTCAGGTAGAGCCAGAGGCCCTATCCGAGGCCCTGATGAAGATTTGCTGCTAGGTGTTTCTGACTCTTCAAGGCCACTGTCATAATAACTGTGCTGGGAGGGATCCTGCAGATCTTGAGCCTGATTGGCTGCAGAAAATGTCACTCGACGATGAGGTAACTGCAAAAGTCAAAGCAAAATCATTAAATATGTTCAACACTAGTACGGTAAAAAAGATATATACATCTTTAATAAGTGACCCCAAACATATTCTACAATCAAATCTAATATATATGTTTCCATTAAAGAAAATCTATCTAAATTATAGACAAGAGTATAGAGTGTACTGAATTTAATGTAAATACACAGTAAAAATTGGCTGTCGATTGTTAACTTCTGGTAGAAGGTCATCAAATTAGTAACTATATTATTGACTCATGGACAGGCATTTCTGTTCTTAAAATAATAAAAGGATTCAAATATTTTGAATTTATGACGCTTTGTAAAAAAAAATTATTGTTATAACCACAGATTGTTGTAATCACAATATATTCTATAATGTATTATGTTCCTGTGGTATAACATATATCATAGTGTAAAATACAATAAAACAAAATAAAGTGATAAAAAGAGTATTGGATGCAAATACTGTAGATTACTGCCTATCACAGATCCTGCTTCAAAGAAATGCATACTATGGATAGTCCTTATCATTCATTCAGCAACTGTTCAAATTTTCAACAGTGCTGAAGAAATAATTTTACAGTGCATTTATTATCTTCACAGAGTTCCTCAATCATGTGATGACTATATAGCCAAAATGCATTACCTTGTGCTTGATCTATGCTTTTCTCCCCATTTTTGTAGAGCAGATTGGAGGGAAAGAAATTGCAAGAAAATAACCTGTTTACTTTTCTACACATCAAAAGGAATGCAATTGCACCTGAACCCTGGGAATGGTAGCCTCAGATCTGCTGGGGCTGAATGGGCTGATGGTGGTAAAGAGCTTAAGCTGCAGGCTGCTGGTACCCCCTCCGTGCCAGCCTGATCCCTGGCTGACCATGCGACATCACTTTATCTGAGCAGCTGTCAACTCCCTATCTTCATTTTATTTGAAGCTCACAAGCAACTGCCATAACCAGGGGGAAGGGACATTTGGGAGCTGTGGGAAATTGGGGAGTATAGACATTGACAGGAACCAGAGATGCCAAACTGATCATCTTCCTGCCTTCAAGGATGCCAGGTTCCTCAGCATTTCCAGTAAAAGTACCCTTTTCTCTAATACTTATGGAGTCAAGGGTTATTCTTCTCTAGGCTATAGGCTGTGGTCAGTCTGATAGCAGGTAAGCTGTGCTGTAGCAGTCAGCCAGGAGACCAATGTCTACAATGTCTGACACCCATCCTCCGAGGACAAGAATACCAAGGCCCCCCCACCCTGGGTTTGAAGACCCGAAGCAGCCACGTTTTTCCTTGCCCAGGAATGGAACTATATACAAGAGTATGTGTCAGCCTTTCCTTTCTCTCGCATCTTTCGGCTGCCATAGTAACAGGGGGGAGAGTGAAATAATTGGACTTTGTGGGGGTGGGAAATGTGCTGGAGGTTTTAGAGAATGATCTGTATAACTTGGGGAAAACTTTATTGTTTATGCTCACTTGCTTGTTTACTGCACAACTGCAGCTCTTTATCAAACTAGGCCAAGGGCAGATGTCTGCATCACCACCTGAAGATGCCCCACATGACATGATACACATTTTTGATTGGATGGACCACTTGAACTATTGTGGCTGGGAATGTTGCCATCACTTTGTAAATGTGTTTTTCACCCGTAAATCCTCAGATCTAGAATTCTTTTGATGCCTGTGATACTACTTGATTTCCAGTAAAAGTTTATTTTTTCCATAATAATGGAGTCTAAGAGTGTCTTTCTTGGATTTTGAATGGAACACCATCTGACATTATTCTAGGTCTCAGTTTACCAGCCCACCCAGAGAATTAATACTCTTTCTTCCGAGGGCATCTGAAAAACAATGTCTAATTCAGCTAGCAACCAAGAAGATTTGGGATCTGCTTGAAAAACCACGTCCCTGCTTCTGGATGCTGAGGGAAGGCTGAGTTGCTAGCTGGGCTGCACCTTGATGAGAAACCGGTGGTCCAATCCAAATGGTCTTTGGGAGTTGAATGGAAAGAACTGGAGGAAAAACCCCTCCAGGAGTGACAATTACCCGACAGCACAGAGGTTTCACATGAGGAACAAAAGAGAAATCTCCTGCTAACGCAAGCCTTAAATCTCTTGAATGTAGGAATCAAACCTGATCAAAAGTAGGGGTTGCTAAGTCGTGGAGAATCTGAGAGAGAGAAGGGGGAGGCATCAGCAGCAATGGGAGCCCCACCAGCCATCCCCATAAATCAACCTGGGCAAGTTCAACAGGTGGAGACAACCCAAGGGCCCCTGGTGGGCGGAGCAATTGCCAGAAGGTGTCAAATTCCAAAGGTGCTTCTGTTGGAAGTAAAATATGGAGGGGATCCCAAGGAATTATGTTCCTTCCTAGGCCAAGTTTGGAACCATTTGGAAGAATATGGGGATGATTTTTCCTCAGAAGCAGCTAAAGCAAGATGTGTCACCAGGGCTTTAGAAGGAATGGCTGCAAAATGGATGGTGACATTGCATAATGATAATGTCCCCCATGTGATGAATTACGACCTGTTCATGGCAGCATTGCGCACCAGATTTGAAGACCCACTGGCCAAATGTAAGGCTAGGATTAGAATGAAGATCATAAATCAGGAGCAGAGATCAGTTGCCGAATACACCCAGAAATTTAGAGAGCTGGCATGCCATATTCAAGACTGGTCACCAGAAAAGACCTGAGTTACCTGCAACTCTGGTACTCATTAGCAGCAGAGGTGGGGATTGATCTGACCCGAAACAGATGCAGGGGCAGCCTTAGTTGGAGCAAGCCCTCCCCACCAACCCTCAAGAAGCCCCAAAGCCCCACAAGGGAGGATTGGCAGTAAAACCCAAGACCACCGTATGCTTCCAATGTGAGGAAGGAAGGTCACTGGGCTGCAGACTAATGCGGTAAGCTGGAGCCAAAGGGGTGCCAGTGGGAGGAAGAAAACCTGAAAAAACTCCAGTTGAGCCACGCAAAACGGCACTTAAAGAGGAGGAGGTTGTAGAGTTCATCCCTCCAAAAGGAGAGGAGCTGGGAACTCCGACCTCTTCTGGTGAGAGTGAATCTAAATCTGAAGACTTATAACTCTATAAGTCTGGTAAGTCCAAACAAGGGCCCAATGACCATCCCAGTAATATTAAGGGTACCCAAGGGGGAATGTTGGCCTTGTTATACTCTGGGTGCACAGGGTGTGTTATTAGCTCAGAAGTCGTGGAGAAGTTGGGATTAAGGCTAAGAACTTTAAAAACTCCCATAGCATTTTGCCAACTGGATGAATCAGTAACTGGAGGCGGCCCTGCACATTTCATAACAGAACCAGTGGAAATGACAATGGGGAGGCATAGAGAGACTTGGTGTTTTATTGTTGTCCCCGGGATGGAGCGCCCCTTACTACTAGGCTTGCCCTGGCTCTGGAAGTGGAACCCCCAAGTGGATTGGAGGAGGGGATCGTTTTGCATACACATTGACCAACTCCCGGAAGGGAAGGGGCGGTCTCAACCAAACTCCCAGAATTCCACAGAGTTGGCGTCCATGGGCAGTGAGAGCTTGGGGGGGGGGGGAGAAGATCCCAGAAGAATATTGGGATTTAAATGACATTTTTAGTGAAAAGACATCAGACGAGCTTCTTCCTCATCATCCAACAGACTGCAGTATCGAGGATCTACCGAGAATAAAACTCTATAAATCTAAACTGTACTCAATGACATCACAGGAGCTAGAAGAATTGCAGTTGTTCATCGATAAATACTTTGAATGAGATTTCATCCAACCTGCTAGGCCTCAAGTGGTAGCTACAGTACTATTCCGAGAAAAGAAAGATGGCTCTCTGTGATTGTGTGTTGATTATAGAAATTTAAATGGAAAATTTCCATGAAACTTGATTTGAAAGAAGCCTACTATCGAGTTTGAATTAAGGAGGGGGATGAATGAAAAACTGCCTTCAATTGCCTGCTGGGATGTTTCAATTCAGAGTTCTCCCATTTGGCCTACAGGGGCTCCTGCTATATTCATGCAACTGATGAATAAGGTTTTGCATGAACATTTGTACAAAGGGGTACTGTTTTATCTTGATTATATCCTTATCTACACCGAAACTCTCAAGGAGCACATGAAATTAGTACAGTCAGTTTTAAAAAAATTTCAAGCAGCTGAACTGTATGCAAAATTGTCCAAGTATGAGTTCCACCAAAAGAAAATTGACTATTTAGGTTACTGCATATCACCTGAAGGCATAGAAATGGATCTGGGGAAAGTTCTCAGCGTTTTGGAATGAACCCCTCCCCGTACCAGAAAGCAATTTCAAAGTTTTTTTGGATTTGCTAATTTTTAACGAAGATTGCGCTGCCTATTACAAACCTCCTAAAAACTAAGGGAGACTTGAAACTGAAACCCAGTCAACCGTTGAAGTGGTCCATGGAGTGCCAAGCCACTTTTGAGAAGCTAAAACGACTTTTTGCAGCCAAATTGGTGCTAAAGCACCAAACATAGACACCCCTTTCTTAATCCAAGCCGATGCAAGTGATGTAGCGGTGGAGCAGTGCTACTACAAGCAAAAAAGACAGGAACTCTGCAACTGTGTGCATACACCTCCCGTAAACTAACCGAGATGAAAAGAAGATGGGCCATTTGGGAAAAGGAAACCTTATTGGGTTCTATTAACCTGGAGGCATTTTCTCAAGGGGCAAAAACATTTTCTCAAGGGGCAAAAACATCCTTCTGAGGTGTGGACGGATCATAAAAACTTAGAGGCTCTAAAAATGTCTCAAAAATTGTCACCTAAGCAAGTCTGCTGGGCACAATACTTCAAATGGTTTAATTTACCTCTGTTGGAAGTAAAATATGGAGGGGATCCCAAGGAGTTAGGGTTTTTTCTGGCTCAAGTGTGGAATCACATGGAAGAGTATGGCGAGGACTTTTCCTCAGAGGCAGCTAAAGTCAGATGTGTTACCAGGGTTTTGGAAGGGACGGCTGCAAAATGAATGGTGACTTTGCATAATGATAATGCCCCCCAATTGATGAATTACGACCTGTTCATGGAAGCATTGCACGCCAGATTTGAAGACCCACTAGCAGAACATAAGGCTAGGATTAGGATGAAAACCATAAATCAGGGGTGGAGATCAGTGGCCAAATACACCCAGGAATTTAGAAAGCTGGCATGCCATATTCAAGGCTGGTCCCAGGGGGCTCTGATAGAAGCTTTTGAAAGATGGGTTTATCAAAGCTGCATCCCCCAGTGATCTGCAACTCTGGTATGTGTTGGCAGGAGAAGAGGAAATTGATCTGACCTGAAACAGATGCAGGGGTGGCCTTGGTTGGAGCAAGCCCTCCCTCACCAGCCCTCGAGAAGCCCCAAAGCCCCACAAGGAAGGATAGGCAGTAAAATCCAAGACCACTGCATGCTCCAATGTGTCAAGGAAGGTCACCGGACTGCAGACTGCTGCACTAAGCTGGAGCCAAAGGGGGTGCCAGAAGAAAACTTGAAAAAACTCCAGTCGAGCCATGCAAAAGAGCACTTAAAGAGGAGGAGGTTGTAGAGTTCGCCCCTCCGAAAGGAGAGGAGCTGGGAACTCTGACCTCTTCTGGTGAGAATGAATCTGAAGATGACCCTCTGGTAAGTCTAAACAAGGACCCAATGACCATCCCAGTGAGATTAAGGAGATAGCATTTTGCCAACTGAATGATCAGTAGCTGGAGGTGGCCCTTCACATTTCATAATGGAACCAGTGGAAATGATGATAGGGAGGCAAAGAGAGACTTGGTGTTTTATTGTTGCCCCCGGGATGGAGTGCCCCTTACTACTACGCGTGCTCTGGAAGTGGAACCCCCAAGGAGATTGGAAGAGGGGATTGTTATGCATATACATTGACCAACCCCCGGAAGGGAAGGGGCGGTCTCACCAAATTCCCAGAATTCCACAGAGTTGGCGTCCATGGGCAGTGAGAGCTTGGGGAGGGGGAGAAGATCCCAGAAGAATATTGGGATTTAAATGACATTTTTAGTGAAAAGACATCAGACGAGCTCCCTCCCATCATCCAACAGACTGCTGTATTGAAATATTACAAGGAGTGAAACTCCCAAAAATTAACTGTACTTGATGACACCACGGGAGCTAGAAGAACTGTGGTAATTTATCGATAAAATTTTTGAATGAAGGTTCATCCAACCTGCTAATGATCAGATAGCGGCCCCCAGTATTATTCCATGAGAAGAAAGATGGCTCGCTTCGTCTGTGTGTTTACAGACAAAGATATTTAAATGCCATTTTGGTGGAGAACGTGTACCCACTCCCCTTGATGGACATGTTGGCCCAGCTAGCCAAATGGAAAATTTTTATGAAGCTCAAGAGAAGCCTACTATTGAGTTCGAATCAAGGAGGGAGATGAATGGCAAACTGCTTTTAATTGCCCAACGGGATGTTTCCAATTCAACGTTCTCCCATTTGACCTACAGGAGTTTCCTGCTGTATTCATGCAAATGATAAATGAGGTTTTGCATGAACATTTATACAAAGGGGTACTGGTTTATCTTGATGATATCCTTATCTATACCGAGACTCTCGACGAACATGTGAAATTAATACAGTCAGTTTTAAAAAATCTTTGAGCTGCTGAACTGTTTGCGAAGTTATCCAAGTATGAGTTCCACCAAGAGAAAATTGACTATTTAGGCTACCACATATCAGATGATGACATAGAAATGCATCCGGGGAAAGTTCGCGGCGTTTTGGAATGAGCCCCTCCCCGCACCAGAAAGCAATTGCAAAGTTTTCTGGGATTTGCTAATTTTTACTGTCAGTTTATCCTGGCCTTTGTGAAGATTGCACTGCCTATTACAAATCTTCTAAAAACCAAGGGGGAGGTGAAACCGAAGCCCAGTCAACCGCTAGAGTGGTCCATGGAGCGTCAAGCCACTTTTGAAAAGCTGAAACAACTTTTTGCAGCTGAGCCAGTGCTAAAGCAATCCAAGCCAAAGTGAGTGAGGTAATGGTGGAGGCGGTGCTACAACAAGCAAACGAGACAGGGATTACCTTCCGTAAACTAACCAAAATGGAAAGAAGATGGGCCATTTGGGAAAAGGAAGCTTTTGCTGTCCATTGGGCTCTATTAACCTGGAGGCATTTTCTAGAGGGGTAAAACGTCCCTTTGAGGTGTGGATGGATCATAAAATTTAGAGGCTCTAAAAATTCCTCGAAAATTGGTGCCTTAAGCAAGTCTGCTGGGCACAATACTCCAAACGGTTTAATTTCTCATTGTACATTCCAGGGGAGAAGAATTTCATGGCAAATGCACTGTGTAGGTTGCCTCTATATAATAGTGGCCATCCAGAAATGATCCGCCCTATTGTCCCTACTAAACAGTAAATAGCTCCAATGGTTACTAGGGCCCAAAAAGAGAGGTTGATTTATCAAATGATTTACCTGCACAGTTAAAAGAAGCTTTGAAACTTGATGATTGGTTCCTGGCTTACTCAAATAATTGTACGATTAGAGATGGATTGGCATGGGTGGGGGCTAAATTATAGGTGCCAGCAAAGTTGAGAAACCCCACATTACAACAAGCTCATGATTCCAAAGCTGGACATTTTGGGTTTGTGAAAACCCTACATTTGGTTAAACAGCAATTTTGGTGGCCTTCTTTAAAAAACGACATTGAAGCTTATGTGGCTAATTGTCCTATCTGTGCTTCAGCCAAATGACCACCTGGTAAACTAACTGGCTTGCTACAAAATGTAGCCAGGCTGACTGTCCCATGGACTTTATAGTGGAATTACCTGAAAGCAGGGGAAATAGTTATTTGGGTGGTAACGGACTTGTTTTCCAAACAGGTACATTTCATACCTTGTGCAAAAATCCCATCTGCAAAAACCTTAGCTAAATTGTTTATTTTACATGTCTATAGATTGCATGGTGTTCCTGAATGGATAATTTCAGATGGGGTGTCCAATTCACCTTGAACTTTCATTCCTGAAGTTATTGGGCTCCGCCCAGGCTTAAGCTCCACCCACCACCCAATGGGGTTTGTGAGAGAACTAATTCGGTGTTGGAACAATATCTTAGATGCTATGTAAATTATCAACAAGATGATTGGTCGGACCTATTAAAATTTGCTGAGCTGGCATATAACAATTCAGTTCACAGTGGTACTGGTTTTACCACATTTAAAGTTGCTTCGGGACACAATTTTGTACCCATACCCAAACTTCCACAGGAGAAGCCCAATGTTCAGTCATTGAGTGCCTACCATTCCTGTCCTATTGTTTCTTTTTTATTCGTATCCATTTCATGTATTCATAACCATGCTTATACTTATACCTCTTATCTAATACTTGCTTGACAAATAAATAAATACAAATAATCCAGCTTACCTGGCTGTTGCCTGTAAAGCATTAGATGATGCTCATCAAGCTCATAAGAAATTTGCAAATAAAAAAGAGAGCTCCACACAAACAATATCAAGTAGGGGATAAGTTTTTCTTGTCCACTAGATATTTGCAAACCACACAACAATCTAAAAAGTTGGGGCCCAAATATGTTGGACCTTTTCCAATTGAACAAATTGTGAATCCTGTGGCACTCCAACTGCAATTACCTAAAACACTTAGAAGGATTCATCCTGTTTTTCATGTTAGTTTGCTGAAGCCTGAACATACCTCCAATCTGAGACCTGCTCAGGTCAATCCCCCCATCCCTTTTCTGATTGAGTGTGAACAACATTTTGAAATTAAAGACATTTTATATTCTAGGAGACAAAGAGGTCGACTCCAGTATTTAGTCATCTGGAAGCACTTCGCTCCTTCCCAGTCGGAATGTGAAAGGGATGTCCGAGCCCCTAGGCTCATACAGGCATTTCGTGTGAAATATCCTGACAAACCTTTAAAATTTTGTAGTATTTGTAACATGTATATTATTCTTTTATCCTGTATTCTCTTTCTGTTATAGGGCTAATGCCTCTTTTGCAGGAGGGCTGAATGTCAGCCTTCAAGATTTCTTTTCTTTTCTTTGCATCTTTCGGTTGCCATAGTAACGGGGGGAGGAGGGTGAAATAATTGTGGGAAGTGAGCTGGAGGCTTTGAGAATAAACTGTTTCAATGGGGGGGGGGAGTTTCTTGTTTATGCTTCTTTGCTGCACTATGCACAGGCGCAACTCTTTATCAAAATAGGCCAAGGTCAATGGTGCCTGCATTACCACCTGAAGATGCCCCACATGACATTATATACAAGTTTAATTGGATGGACAGTTTAAACTATTCATTGTCATCACTTTGTATATGTGATTTTCATGCTCAGTTCCTCATATTCAGAATTCCTTTGATGCTACCACTTGATTTCCAGTAAAAGATATCTTTTATCTAATTAATGGAGTCTAAGTGTTTCTTTCTTGGATTTTGAATGGAGTACCACCTGACATCTACATTTGATCATGACAATTCTGGTGGTGTACTTTAAAAAAGGACATTGAAGCTTACATGGCTAGTTGTCCTATTTGCGCTTCGGCCAAATGGCCACCTGGTAAATCGGCTGGCTTACTACAGAATGTAGCCAGGCCAACTGCTCCATGGAAGGAAATTTCTATGGACTTTATAGTGGAATTGCCTGAAAGTGTGGGAAATTCAGTTATTTGGGTGGTAATGGACTTGTTTTCCAAGCAGGTACATTTCATACCTTGTGCAAAAATCCCATCTGCAAAAACCTTAGCTAAATTGTTTATTTTACATGTTTATAGGTTACATGGTGTTCCTGAATGGATAATTTCAGATAGGGTTGTCCAATTCACTTTGAATTTTTGGAAAGAATTCCTGAAACTATTGGGCTCTGCCCAGGGCTTAAGCTCCGCCCACCACCCACAAACCTTGTCTTCCCATGGGCCAAGTGGGCAGTGCAGCTTTGTGTTCTCGCGCAGCCTGGATTAATTGCTTTGGGGATGCTTTGGGGGTGACATTTCTCTGGGGACCACCAAAATTTTCTCATGGAATGGGGCTTGTGAGAGGACTAACCCAGTATTGCAACAATACCTTAGATCAGTGGTTGCCAACCAGTGGGCCGGGGACCACTGGTGGTTCATGAGAAAATGTTGGTGGCCCGTGGGAAGACAAGGCTTGCATCGCTTGCACTGTGAACAACACGAGGTAGTGAGGGGAGAGGGAAAGGGCGGAGGGGGGAACTTGCCCCACTTGCTCCATGCGCCTGGCCTGGCCACTGGGTTGCTTCTTTCTTCTGTTTTTGGCTGCATACAATGAAAGCAGTAAAAGTCTTTCTTTCTCTCCACCAAACTCCATCAGAAATGAGTCTTTGGGACCCTGCAAGGCATCCTGCTCCAAGAGGCTGCGCCGGCATGACAAGTCTCACAAAGACTCATTTCAATTTGGAGGACAGAAAGAAAGGCTTCTGCTGCTTCCCTTGCATGAAGCCAAAAGTCTCTCTCTCTCTCCCCCCTCCTGAGAATGGAGCTGGAGACAGTATCCTGCAATCCCAAATAAAGAATGATCGATAGGAAAACAGGTTGGGGGATTTTCCTGCAGACATTTTTTTTGGGGATTTTCCCAGGGTCTGTGGTCTGCGGGATTTAAAATTATGAGTTTGGTGGTCCCTGAGGTCCAAAAGGTTGGTAACCCCTGCCTTATAAATTATCAACAAAATGATTGGTCTGATCTCTTGCCTTTTTCACATGTGGTATATAACAATTTGGTTCAAAGTAGTATTGGTTTTACCCCATTTAAAATAGCTTTGGGGCAAGACTTTGTACCCATACCCGAACTTCCACAAGAGAAACCCAATGTTCCATCATTAACCATGTGGATAACCCAACTCCACTTTACCTGGCCGGTTACCCCCAAAGCATTAGATGATGCTCATCAAGCTCATAAGAAACAAGCTGATAAAAAGAGAGCTCCACAAAAACAATATCAAGTGGGGGACAAAGTCTTCTTGTTCACTAGGTATTTACAAATCACACAAAAATCTAAAAAGTTGGAGGGCGGAGCTGGTGTCACGATGACACAGTGTGCGATCTTGAAGATCCGAGATCGCCGCCGATATCTTTGGTCCTGTATGGTCCAAATGCATCTAAACTGTCCCGAAGAGATGGTGAATGTAAAGAGCGCATCCTGTCGATCCCAGGGATATCACAAAGTCCCTGGTAGATCCAGGAGAAGCTCTTTTTGCTAGCGGCAAAGAGGCAGCCATTAAAGCTGCTGAAGTTGGGACAGCTCTGAAATGGAAGAGAATAGAAAGAGAAAGTGTGCCAGTTTGGTGAGAGTTTTTTCTTTAGTTTAAGATTTGAAAGAACACCCTAAGGAAAAGAATTTGTAAAATCTAGGACAGAAGTGATTAAGCGGCGATTTTAAACAGGAAGTCAAAATTAATATATTTTTTCTATTATTGTTGGATTTTTAATATATGATTTTTTTACTTTGAAAATGGATTGATTTTCTTTTTTACCTTACTTTTTCTTTTTTGTCTTTTCTCCTTTTTTATCTTTATAATATTTTAGGCTAGAGATTCCCTTTCAGCTTTTTTCTTCTTCTAAGTCTTTTCTTCATTTTTAATTAATTTTTTATTTCATTTTGTTTGGAAAAGGAAGGGGAAAGTGAAAGCAGAGGAAAATTTGTAACACTGCCAACTAGAGGCTTAGAAATATTGTTTCTTTTTTTTTCTTTTTGACCAGACAAAGCTGAGAAAGAACTGAGGCTTCTTTTCAAGGACTTTGAGCCTGTTTGATAAGATAGAGGGAAGGGCACAGGAGAGTATTATTGCAGGTGCTCCTCTGGGTTTCTATCAGTGGCTGGAGTCTGGTGTTGAAATTTACAGAAAGAAGATGATAAGACTCTAGAGAAGAGAGTTATAAAAATTAACAAAAAGCCTTGGATAATTAAATAGGTGCAGTGTGATCCTTTTCTCTTTTTTAAAAGCTGATCTATTCTCTACTTTAAAAAAACCCCTCCTTATTAGCCTACTATTTTTGATAGTCATTTGGACCTTTGGCCTTTTGGAACTTGTTTTTCTTTTTCTTTTTGCTTTTGGAGTCTATTTTTTTTTTTGCATCTTATTTTAAAGGAAAAAGCTTAGTATTAATTTTTTCTTTTTCTTTTTAAGGGAGTAGTCTTTTTTTCTTTTTCCTTTCTCTCCCTTCCCATTTTTTTTATTCACCTTTCATATTGGTTTTTTTTTCTGTGGCTCCTTTTTTAAAATACCTTTTTATATCTGAGACTTTTTAATTGGATTAAGGTGTTGAAGAACCTGAAGAACTTTATTTTTTTCTTTTTTAGTTTTTATTCTTTTTTTTCTGCCACCTACAATACTTAACAATTTTTCCTTTTTCTGTTTATGGTTTTTTCTTCCTTTTTTGGTTTTTCTTGCTATTTAACCAATTGATTGGATTAAGGTGTACAAGAACCTGAAGAAACCTTTCTTTGATTCTGCTTCCTTTTTACTTCACTATTTTTACTTGGAATTACAACTGGTCATTACACAAGCGGATTAAGGTCTAGAAGAACCTGAAGATTTTGAATTGTTTGAGATGAGCAGGAAAATAACAGCGGCTGGTTCTTTAATTCCTACTTCTTCCTCTTCACCATCCGGAGGACAACGCTCAATACAGACGATGTTACAACAAGAAAAAGAACAGGAAAAGATGACACTGAAGATGATAATGCAAGGAATTCAAAACATACAAGCAAGAACAGAGAATATCGAAAAGAGAACAGAAAAATATTCAACAAATGATGATGAAGTATGATGAGAGATTCCAAAAAATTGAAGAAGAAGACAAACAAAGAGATAAGAAGATTGGAGATATTGATGGCAGATTAACTGTGGTTGAACAAGATAAAAGTGGGATGCTGGGATGGGAGATGGACAGATCAGAATTTTATCTTAGATTCCAAAACATAGAGGAAGAAAAGGGACAAAACTTGGCTGAGATAATGATAGAAATCTTGGCTGAAGCTCTGGAAATAACTAAAGAGAAGATGATGGATGGAATAGATGAGGTCTTTTGAGTCTTCACAAGATACGGAATGAGAAATAGTTTACCAAGAGACGTTCACATCAGATTTACAAAGAAAGCCATTAAAACACAAATATTGCAGGTGGCAAGAGAGAAAACATTGAAATATAAAGATAAGGAGATTGTGGTTCTGAAACAAGTCCCCAGAAGAGTGAGGTATATGGAAAGGTAGCTGGTTTGAAAATAAAGATAAAACAAAGATTTTGACAAAGAATATGTTATTAAGACAAAGAAAGAATTGGCGGATGTTTTGAAAATTCAGGTCACAAATAAGATCAAGTACTTGGGGATATATTTGACAGCAAGATGTAGCACGCTTAAAGAGAATAATTATATTAAACTCAAGCAACAGATAGCGATAGATTTGGCGAAATGGGAAAACTTACAATTGTCATTAATAGGGAGAATATCAACAATCAAGATGAATATATTACCCAGAATTTTATATTTGTTCCAAACAAATCCAATCAGGCTTGGAAAAGATTACTTTGAAGATTTAAATAAAATTGTGTTGAAATACAAATGGCAAGGTGAGAAAGCAAGAATAAAACTAAAACTCTTGCAAGAAGCTGGAACAAGAGCATTTGGTTTGCCTAATTGGGAGTTGTACTACCAAGCTACAAATCTGATGTGGGTTATGGAATGGATAACATCTAATATTCAATATAAGGCTAATGACTCTTTTGCAGGAGGCCCGAATGTCAGCTTTCAAGACTCCTTTTCTTTCTCTCGCATCTTTCAGCTGCCATAGTAACAGGAGGAGGGTGAAATAATTGGACTCTGTGGGGATGGGAAATGTGCTGGAGGTTTTAATCTGTATAAGTTGGGGAAAACTTTATTGTTTATGCTTACTTGCTTGTTTACTGCGCAACTGCAGCTCTTTATCAAACTAGGCCAAGGGCAGATGTCTGCATCACCACCTGAAGATGCCCTACATGACATTGTACACATCTTCGACTGGATGGGCCATTTGAACTATTGTGGGTGGGAACGTTGCCATCACTTTGTATATGTGTTTTTTGCCCGTAAATCCTCAGATCTAGAATTATTTTGATGCTACCACTTGATTTCAAGCAAAAGTTTATTTTCTCTATAATGATGGAGTCTAAGAGTGTCTTTCTTGGATTTTGAATGGAGCACCATCTGACAGTATGGAGTAGGCCTGGCTATCAAAGCAGCCTGGATCAGATGTGTGACTATGACCCAGGAAGGCGATGCAGCGGATGGTCTCCCTCCACAATGACAAAATGCCAGAGCTCAGAAGCTTTGATCAGTTCATGATGCTCTCCTTTGAATACAGCTTTAGAAGTGGCCCCATCTGTATTCATGCAGCTGATAAACAAAGTCTGATGTATTCATGCAGCTGATAAACACCTATACAAAGGGGTACTGATTGACATTCTGATTTACAGTGAGACAAGGGACAAACACATTAAATGTGTGCAAGCAGTGTTAAATTGTGGGTGGTAGAACTGTATAGTAAGTGTGAGTTCCATGAAGACAAAATTAAATACCTGGGATATCGGATCTTGCATGAAGATTTGGAGATGGACTCAGAAAAGGTTAAAGCAGTATTAGAATGTCCCCCCCTCTCACACACAAGGAAGCAGCTCCAAAGCTTCCTAGGGTTTGCAAACCTTTATTTGCAGTTTCTTTCCTCCTTTGCACAAATTGCCCTGCCCATTATGCTTATTAAAAATGAAAGGGGAGGGAAAGCCCAAGCCTAGTCAACATTTGAAGTGGACTATGGAGTGCCAGGCAGCATTCAAGAAACTTGTGGCTGTTTGCAGCAGAACCCATACTAAGACACCTGAATCCTGATATCCCCTTTGTAATTCAAGCAGATGCTAGTGATGTGACTGTATTGCTGCAAGAAAATCTTCAGAAAATCCTTCATCCCTGTGCCTACACCTCTGAAAATCTAACTGACATGAAATGAAGGTGGGAGGTTTGGGAGATGGAAGCTTATGCAGTTTGAATGGTATTGCTAACTTGACAGCACTTCCCAGAGCAGCGATTGCCAACTGATGGGCCGCGAGAAAATTTTGGTGGGCCACAGAGAAATGTCACCCCCAGAGCACCCCCCCTAAAGCAATTAATCCAGGCTGTTCAGAAACACAAGGCTGCGCCACCCACATGGCCCGCAGGAACCCTCCCTGCCCACTCACTCCTTACCTGACAAACTTGCCTGCTAAATTGCTGTTTTTCCTTTTCCCGATTATCATCTGTTGTGCTATGCCAGGAGATTTAAATGAGCTAGGAAGCAGGAAATGGTTGGATTTCTTGCTTGTTAGCTAGTCTTTAGATCTTCAGCTCTGCTTTTAAGCACAGCCGAATCTCCCTTAGGACTGAAGGTTCTATTATTCAGTGCAGACTCACAGCAAGTAAATTTGACAGACTGAGTAGCCGATGGCAGATAGAGCACTGAATGATTCTGTGAGCAACTCAATCTGCCTGCCTGCTTTGCCTGGTTTTGGGTAAAAGGTGTTCTTTTTTATAAAAAGAAATCTATATTTACATACATGGTGTGTTGTGAGCAAACTCACAAAATTGCTTGCAAGCAAATTTTATGTCACAAACTGAGCTAGCCAATGGCATATAGATAGATTTCTGAATGAATCTGTGATTCTGTGAGCAATTCTATCTGCCTGCCTGCTTTGCCTGATTTTGGGTAAAAGTTGTTCTTTAAAAAAAATAATCAATATTTATATATTTATAATATTTACAAACAAGCCATGCCCAGCCAGTCACATGACCACCAAGCCACATCCACAAATTAGGCCATGCTCACTTAACCAGTTAGTGGTCCCTGGGATTTAAAATTATGAGTTTGGTGGTCCCTGAGAGCCAAAAGATTGGCGACCCCTGTCCTAGAGGGCTCTAAACACTCATTTAAGTATAGACAGACCACAAGAACTTGGAAACTTTAAAAATCCCATGGAAGTTATCCTCTAAGCAAGTCAGGGTGCAGTATTTCAATTGGTTTAATTTTACCCTGCACTATATCCTGGGGAGGAAAAATGTTTTAGTGGATGACTTATCCTGAATACCACAATACAACAGTGGCAGACCTGAAATAGACCGACTGGTTATTCTGTCAAACCAATTGGCAGCAGCAGTGATCACGAGGGGTCAAGGGAAAACTGAACCAGACATCCCCTGTATAAATAAATACTGACAAACTAAAAAATGCCTTAAAAAGTGATGAATGGCAAAAAGCTCAGTAAGAACAATGTACCCTCAGGAACGGGCTGGCCTGGGTAGGGGTGAAATTTTATGTGAATCCCCATGCACCTTGGAAGGAAATATTTATGAAGTTCTTTGTAGAACTGTCTGAGAATACTGGGTACATTGTGATTTGGGTGGTTACATACTTATTAAAATCCATTTCATTCCATGTCCAAAAATCCCATCAGCTTGCACCCTGGCCAAACTCTTTGTGCACCACATTTATAGACTTCAACATGTCCCTGATCATGTCATCTCAGACCTGGGGGTACAATTCACTTCATGGTTTTGGCATGAAGTTTTCAAACTGATAGGAACTGCCCAAGACTTAAGCACCTCCCATCACCCCCAAGCCAATTCAGTACTAGAACAATACTTCAGATACTGTATTAATTAATTAAAAATAAGTTATGTTTTAGAAACATATTTATTTGAATAACTTTTATTTTATATATAACTGTTTACAGTGATAATTTCAAATAACCTTTAATGTGTTTTTTCCTTCTCTTTGATAGTATATATCTCTATAATTAATAGGAATTATAGGAATCTGTCCACCAATTAATTGGGTTGGCAATATATAAACCAACAATGTATGTTTGTAGCTTTAAGACAAAATCACTGTATTGATTTATACTATATTCTGATTGGTTGATTATATTGCAAATTACCATAAGAGGGAGCTAGAGATCATAGCTTGCTCTCTCTGACATTCTGTTGTTATCTAAGGTTCTCTGTTGTATTTATGCTGTGCTTATACTTTGATATCTTTGTTTACTGTAAATCAGTGGTTGCCAACCAATGGGCTGTGGCCCACTGGTGGGCCATGAGAAAATTTTGGTGGGCTGCAGAGAAATCTCACCCCCAGAGCACCCACACAAAGCAATTAATTCAGGCTGCACAGAAACACAAGGCTGCTCAGCCCACATAGCCCGTGGGAACCCTCCCTGCCCACTCACTCCTTACCCGGTAAACTTGCCTACTAAATTGATATTTTTCCTTTTCCGAACATCTGCTGTGCTGGGAGATTTAGATTAGCTAGGAAGCAGGAAATGGTTGGATTTCTTGCTTTCTAGATAAGCACAGCCGAACCTCCCTTAGGACTGAAGGTTCTATAAGACAGTGCAGGCTCACGGCAAGCAAATTTGAGAGACTGAGCTCGCCGATGGAAGATAGATAGATCACTGAATGATTCTGTGAGCAACTCAATCTGCCTGCTTTGCCTGATTTTGGGTAAAAGTTGCTCTTTTTTAATAAAAATTTCAATATTTATATAAATATTTATAATATTTAGATACAAGCCATGCCCAGCCAGTCACATGACTACCAAGCCACACCCACAAATTAGGCCATGGTCACCGAACCAGTTAGTGATTCCTGGGGTCTAAAATTATGAGTTTGGTGATCCCTCAGGTCCAAAAGGTTGGCGACCTCTGCTGTAAATGACAAAGGCAACCAGTAAGAAAACTTTGTAATTGGATATTCTTTGGACTGTTAAACGTATATGACCTGGACAGTTTATTGGACTGTGCTATTTCTTAAAGTAAACTTTAACTCAATTTAGTGTATCTGTGTGTGGCTGAATAATTATTCAAAACTACTCTCGTAAACGTTTCCATGTGCATATCCTTGTTACTCAAGGGTTATTCTGTACACATCATAACATTGGTTATGGGCCCAGAGAGATATTGAGAATCAGTGTGAATATACAGTTTAATATTCAGACAGCTGATTGCGGTTTATTATTAAACTACAATGGCACAAGAACAGTCAACCAATATATCCCACATAACCCGGTTGGATGGAACAAACTATGTTTCCTGGTCTATGAAGTGCACCCTACTTCTGCGTAAAGACGGATTATGGGCTGTAGTTAATAATCCACTGGATGTAACAGCTTGGGACCCATTGAATGATGAAGATAAAAAGAAAATAACTGACTTTAACCAGGATAATGAAAAGGCTCTTAGTATAATTGGATTGACACTGAGTGATCAGCAGCTAGTCCATATTCGTGGTGAAGAATCTGCTGCCAGGTGTTGTGACATTTTGAAGAGGATTTATGTTCTAGATAGTGTGGGTGCACACCTTACACATAAACTGCTTAGAGCCTGTCTTATAAAAGGTGGCAATATGTCAGCTCATTTGGAATTTATGAAAAGGTCTTTACAAGAACTACAAGAAAAGGAGCTGATTTTCTCAGAGTTGCATCAAGTTTACATCATTCTTTCTTCTTTGGATGAAACTTATGATGATTATGTGTCTTCACTGAAAGTTTTAAACAGAGATGAACTTACATTGACTGGCATAACTGGAAGACTGTTAGAAGAGTCAAGAAGAAGGCAAGATAGAAATCAACTGAAAGACAACCACAGGAAGAAAAACTGTCTTCAATTGCCTATATTGTTAGGAAATGTTTTTCTTGTGGGGCGAAAGCCAGATAGTGTAAAAAGGGTAAGAAACAGAATGCTATTAATATACAGAGAACTTATAAATATGTTAGCCATATCAAGTACAATTACAACTGTAAACCATGATATATGGGTAGTTGACAGAAAAATAAAAATATTTTTTATTTTTTATTTTTTAAATTTTATTTATTTATTTTTTGTCAATTGCTTACAAGATAATAGGTATGAGTAAAAACATAGTTATGAATACATGGATACATATAAGAAAAAATAAATAGGAGAAGGCGGAGCTACATCGCTGCGATACAGCTGCAATCTCGGGGCTCTGAGATCGCAGCTGATATCTTTGCCCCTGGTCAGTCCCAACGGACCTAAATCGTCCCATAGAGACGGTGATAGTAAGGGGCGCATCCTGTCGATCCCAGGGACACTGCAAAGTCCCTGGTTGATTCAGGAGAAACCCTTCTACCATCGGCGGAGAGGCAGCCATTAAGCTGCTGAATCTGGGACAGCTCCGGAAGGAAGAGACTGAAAGAGAAAGTGTATCGGTTTGATGAGGACTTTTTTTTAATTAATATTTTGGGACTTAAGGACACCCTAAGAATGAGAAGAAATCTGTAAGATTTTCGACAAAACTGACTTAGCGGTGATTTTTTAAAGAGAAATGTCAGGCTTGGCTTTTTACTTTTACTTTTTTTTTTACTGAACTTCTATCGCGATTTAGCAATTGTTAACTGGACTGGTTTTTTCTCTTATATTTACCTATTCTTTTTCTCCTTTTTGACTGTTTATATTTTTTAGAATAGAGGCTCCCTTTAGTAATTATACACACACACACACACACACACACACACATATATATCTTCTTTTTCTATTATGCTTTTTTGGGGAAAGAAGGGGGAGTGGATTAAAGAAACTTTGTAACACTGCCAACTAGAGGCTTGAAAAATACTTTATCTGAAGCTGAGAGAACTGTGAAAAACTCTCGCTCAAGGACACTGGAATTTGATAAGATAGAGGGAAGAACACTGGAGAATGTTTTTACAGGTGTTCTTTGGGACTTCTATCAACAATTGAATATTTGAAGCTTGGCTTTGAAATTTGTGGAGAAGCCATAATAAGAGCCTTGGATAATTAAATAAAATGCAGTGTGTTCTTTTTCTATTTTTTCTTAGCTGTCTTATCCCTTCTCTTCAATCCCATAGTATTTTGTAATATTTGTAATATTTATTTTTTATATTTTTTTTTTTAAAGGGAAAGCCTCAGAATATCTTTTTCTTTTTCTTATTGGGACTTTTGCCTTTTCCATTTTCATTTTCGATCCATTTTTATGGCTATTTTTTATTTTTGAGATCTTTCAATTGGATTAAGGTGTGAAGAACCTGAAGAATTCTTTCCTTTTCTTACTACTTTTTAATACTATTGGGTTTTATTCTTTTTCTCCTTATTTTTAATTTTTATTTTGAATCATAATTGACTATCCCACAATAGGATTATGGTCTAGAAGAACCTGAAGAACCTTTTCTTTTTTCTTTTTAATTTTGGGCTTTTAAATTTTTATTGTCTTTTTCTTATTCTTTTTTTTCTTTTTTCCTAATTGGATTATAATTGGCCACTCTACTAATTGGATTAAAAGAGTTTGAAGACCCTGAGTTACCTAAATGAGTAAGAAATTCATTTCTTCTGGCATTTCAACTTCTGCTCCTGCCTCCCCTACAGCTGGAGGATGACTTTTAACCCAGATAATGCCGAAGCAAGATGAAGAACAAGTGGATTTAAAGATGATTATGCAAGGAATCCAAGAACTTAAAACGAAATCGGATATCATTGAAAAGAAAATAGAAAATATTGAACAAAGAGCTGAGAATATTGAACAAAGAACAGAAAGTATTCAAACAAAGAACGGAGAGTATTGAACAAAGAATTGGGAAGACCGATGAAAAAATTGAAAATATTCAACCAGTGATGGTGAAATATGATGAGAGACTCCAAAAAATTGAAGAGAAAGACAAAGAGACGAGACAATTGGAAATATTGATAGCAAATTAACAATGGTTGAACAAGACAAAAGTGGGATGTTGAAGTGGGAGATGGACAGGTCAGAATTCTATCTCAAATTTCAAAATATAGAGGAAGAAAAAGGACAAAATTTGACTGCAACAATGATAGAAATCCTGGCTGGTGCTCTGGGAATAACAGAGGAAAAGATGATGGATGGAGTAGATGAGATATATCGAGTCTTCACAAGATACGCGATGAGGAACAATCTACCAAGAGAGGTTCATGTCAGATTTACAAAAAAACGTATTAAAACACAAATATTACAAGTGGCAAGAGAAAAGACATCGAAATATAAAGACAATGAGATTGTGGTCTTAAAACAAGTACCCAGAAAAGCGAGAGAGATGAGAAGAGAATATCGATTCCTGACTAAAATGTTATTGAAAAAAGAGGTGAATTACAGATGGCTGATTCCAGAAGGATTAATGTTTACATGGCAAGAACAGAGACACAGAATTGATTCAATTGAGAAAGCAGAAATATTCTACAATGAATTTTTCAAAAGAAGAGAAATAGAGACAGAAAAAGAGACCATCTCAACTGAACTTCAAGAGGACCAAATGGGGATGGGAAAAGAAGAAGGTGCAGTAGGTGGACAAGTGGAGACCAAAGAACAACTTGAAGTAAGATCTACGAGAGCTGTTAGACCTAAATACAAAATATAATCATGAAGGAAAAAAAACTGATTTCTATGAATATAAATGGATTGAACTCAGCTACCAAAAGAAGAAATTTTTTTTTTACAAATTAGAGAAGTTAAAATTTGATATAATTTGCTTATAAGAAGTACACATTAAAAAACAACATGAACAATTATTGGCACGACCAAAATTAGGGAAAATATTTCTTCTCTGGCTCACTGTAAGAAAAGAGGAGTGGTTTTATACATCAAAGAAACTATTCCAGCAAAATTGATTCATACCGATGAAGTTGGAAGAGTATTAATGGTTGAAATAGTGGATAACAATACAAAAACACTCCTGGTTGCAATTTATGCCCCGAATGATAAACAAGAAGAATTTTATAAAAAAATTACATATGAAAACAATGGGGCTGGACCAAATTAACATAGTTATGATGGGAGATTTCAATGGAATCGTAGACAATAAACTGGACTATACAGCAACAGCAACAAGACAAAATAGAAAGACTCTCCCTAAATCCTTTTTCAAAATGATAGATGAATTAAACTTAAAAGATATATGGAGAGAAAGAAATACTAAAATTCAACAATATACTTTTTACTCAAATAGACATTTATCATGGTCCACAATGGATATGATATGGACCTCAACAGAATTAATATCTAATATTCAAGAAATAATATTGAAACAAGTACATGGGCAGACCATAATCCAATTACAATTAAATGGAAAGGACAAAAGAGAAGATCTAGATGGACATTAAATAATACTATTTTAAAGGAAAAAGACTTCACACAATGGATGGAGAAAGAATTGGCCTTCTTCTTTAGTGAAAACAAAAAAGAAGATACTTCAATACAGAATGTTTGGGATACAATGAAGGCATATGCGAGAGGATTAATAACAGACTATACAAAGAAAAAGAACATTAGGAAGAGGCAAACTATCAAAGCTTTAGAAGATGATCACAAAAAACTGGAAAAAGAATTACAGAAAATGCCACAGAAAAAAGATATTAAACTTAAAATGGACATAATTAAACATAAAATGGGTCAGATAGAGAAAGAAGAATTGGCACAAAAAATTAGAAGTGCTAAACAGAACTATTTTGAAGATGCAAATAGGCCAGGTAAATGGTTAGCATACAAACTGAGAAAGGAGAAAGAATCAAGGAAAATATTACAGTTAATAGACGATCAAGGCCAAATGTGTTATGGTAATAAGGAGAAAAAGGCAATTATCCGAGACTTTTATGGACAACTATATAAGCAAGAGGATATTGATGAGGAAAAAATTAAACAGTATTTACAAAATGCTACCCTACCTAAGATACCTAAAGAGACTGAAAAAATGTTAGAAAGCACTATAACAATGATGGAATTAATCGAAGCACTCAATAGACAGAATAATGGAAAAGCACCAGGTCCAGATGGCCTCCCGGCAGAATTTTATAACACACTACAAGAATCGTTGTAGTGTTCCATTGCTAGAAGTCATGAATGAAGTTATGTCAAATAAGAAGATACCTAAAACATGGTCAGAAGTTTACATTACACTTATTCCAAAAGAAGGGGCCGATCCATTACAAATCAAGAACTATAGACCTATTTCTTTATTGAATGCAGATTATAAAATCTTTGCTTCAATTTTGGCAGAAAGGCTTAAAAAATACTTAAATAATTTTATTCATCCTGATCAGAATGGATTTCTGCCAAAGAGACAAATCAAAGACAATATGAGAGTAATTCTGGACACTTTGGAATATTATGAAGCGCATCTTGAAAAACAAATGGCTTTGATATTCCTAGATGCCCAAAAGGCATTTGATAATGTGAACTGGAGATTTATGTTACTACTACTGGAACAGATGGGTTTTTCCAGAAAATTTATTCAAGCAATAGAAGCCATATACTAAAAGCAAACGGCAAAAGTAATGATAGAGGGAGAACTTACAGACTCTATTAACATAAGAAAAGGCACAAGACAAGGATGCCCATTATCACCTTTGTTATTTGTATTGACTTTGGAAGTGTTGAATAGAAATATAAGAGAGGACCAAAATATAAAAGGAATGAAAATCAAAAAGGAGGAATTTAAACGACAAGCTTTTGCGGATGATTTGGTTTTCATTCTGGAAGATCCTCTAGAGACAGCTTTAAAACTATTGGAAAAGATAGAGACGTACGGTGAGATGGCTGGTTTGAAAATAAATAAAGATAAAACAAAGATTCTGACAAAGAACATGTTACTAAGACAAAGAGAAGAACTGGCAGACCTATTGAAAATTCAAGTCACGAATAAGGTTAAGTATTTGGGGATATATTTGATGTCAAGATGTACTACATTGAAAGAGAATAACTATATTAAACTCAAACAGCAGATAGCACTTGATCTGAAGAAATGGGAAAACCTACAACTGTCATTAATAGGCAGAATTTCAACAATCAAGATGAATATCTTACCCAGAATTTTATATTTGTTTCAAACAATACCAATTAGGCTTGGCAAAGATTATTTTGAAGACTTAAATAAAATTGTGTTGAAGTATATATGGCAAGGCAAGAAAGCGAGAATAAAATTAAAATTGTTACAAAATGCTAGAACTAGAGGAGGATTTGGCCTTCCTAATTAGGAGTTGTACTATCAAGCTGCAAATCTGATGTGGGCCAAAGAATGGATAACATTAAGAAAGACTAGATTGTTGACACTAGAAGGACATGATTTATTACTGGGCTGGCATGCTTTTCTGTGGTATAAGGGAATTAAATTGCAGGGCTATTTTAGAAGGCATTATATACGGGAGTCTTTATGGTTAAACTGGGAGAAAATTAAGAGACAATGTTATTTGAAAATCCCAGTTTGGTTATCAACTATTGAAGCTTTTTCTTATCCTATAACATACAAGAAGGAACAAACAGTTAGATATGGGGAAATATTGGATGAAAAGGGTGAACTTAAAATGATGCAAAATCTAGAAGAACAAGGTATAAAGATGAATTGGTTTTCATATGCGCAAATACACTCAAGGTATGTTAAAGATTCTAAAACAGAGGGATTCTATGATAAATTGACTGATTTAGATAAGATTTTGACAGGTACTGATGAAAAAGTGATTAAAAAATTATATGGTTATTTACTGGAAATTAAACTAGAGGAAGAACAAGTTAAAGAAACTATGATTGTTTGGGGGAAGAATTTTGGATATGGGATTGATTTAGAGAAATGGCAAAAATTGTGGTCTCAAAATTATAAAATGACAATGTCAACAGCATATAAAGAGAATCTGTATAAGATGTTTTACAGGTGGCATTTTCCCCTGACAAGAATAGCAAGAATGTTCAAGAATAAATCTGAAAAATGCTGGAAATGTCATCAGATACCTGGCTCATATTAACATATGTGGTGGACTTGTGAGGACACCAGAAAATATTGGACTAAAATTCATATATGGTTGGAAAAAATGACAAAGAAACATATAGATTTAAAACCAGAGATTTTTTTATTGGGAATCTTACCTGATACATACAATAAAAATTTGAAATATTTGATTGTAAATGTGTTAACAGTGGCTAGGATTGTATTTGCTAAAAATTGGAACAGTGAGAAAATACCATCACAGGAAGAAATTATTAAGAAAATATTGGAATGTGCTGAAATGAGTAGATTGACATTTGAAATCAGAGAACAAGGAGATAAACAATTCTATGAAATTTGGGACCTTTTCTATCAATGGCTAGATAATAAAATATAATAATAGAATATTTAAAACTTTAGGAAATAATGAATACATATTTCTTTTTCTTCTTTGATACTATCTTTATAAAATTTTATTAAGATAGACTTGGTGTGACTTTATGATTTGCTATAAAATAAATTAAGTAAATAATAGTTATCTCGTTAAAGTATGAATTAATAAAATTATAGTCAAATGATTTTTAATAATGATATCAAGGCTGTATAATTGTTGATCGATAATATGAGCTATTATGTAATATAATTACAATGGAGACTATGAAATGGATGCACAAAAAGGAGTGGTAAACCAACCGATATACTGTCTTTAAACTCATGAAGGAAAGGATGATGTTTTTATGTTTTGTGTTTTTGTCTGTTGTTAAAATTAATAAAACTGTTTTCAAAAAAAAGAAAAGAAAAAATAAATAAAAGAAACAATAGGACAGGGACAGTAGGCACGTTGGTGCACTTATGCACGCCCCCTACGGACCTCTTAGGAAAGGGGTGAGGTCAATAGTAGACAATCTAAGGTTAAAATTTTTGGGGTTTGGGGAAGAAACCACAGAGTCAGGTAGAATATTCCAGACATTGACCACTCTGTTGCTGAAGTCGTATTTCCTGCAATCAAGTTTGGTGCAATTAACCTTGAGTTTGTATCTATTGTTTGCTCTTGTGTTATTATGGTTGAAGCTGAAGTATTCATTGACGGGTAGGACATTGCAATATATGATTTTATATACCATACTTAGATTGGACCAAAGGCGGTGTAGTTCTAGGTTTTCTAGGTCTAGAATTTCAAATCTGATGGCATAAGGTATTCTGCAATGAGTAGAGGAGTGGAGAACTCTTCTTATGAAATATTTCTGGGCTTTCTCAACTGTGTTAATATCAGATGTGTAATGTGGGTTTCAGACTGATGAGCTGTATTCGAGTATTGGTCTAGCAAATGTTTTGTATGCTCTAGTTATTAGTGTAATATTACCAGAGAAAAAGCTACATAAGATTAGGTTAACAACCTTAACACCTTTTTGGCTATGTAGTTACAGTGGGCTCTAGCACTTAGATCATTAGAGATGAGTACTCTAAGATCCTTGACAGAGTTTGGATCATCAACAAGGTCAACTATTCAGCCTGTATTTTATTTTCTGATTTTTTTTGCCAATATGTAGGACAGAGCATTTATTCGTTGAGATTTGAAGTCATTTATGTAGAGTATGGAAAGAGTTGGTCCTAGAACACTGCCTTGGGGGACACCACTGTTGACAGGTACAGAGTTTGATAGAACGCTCCCAATTTTGACCATTTGTTGTCTGTTTGACAGGAATGCTTCTATCCAGTTATGCAGGTGTCCAGAGATACCGTAAGATTTTAGTTTTAGGAGTAGTTTGTCATGTACCACTGAATCAAAGGCTTTACAGAAGTCTATGTAGATTGCGTCTATTACTTTGCCTTGATTGAGTTGTGTTGTCCATATGTTTTTGCAGTGTAAGAGTTGCAGATTAGAGGATAGTTTTTTTCCTGAAACCAAATTATTTATTACAGAGTAGGTTGTTTGTTTCTAAGTGGAGGATGATGGATTGGTTAATAATTGATTCCATGACTTTACAGGTGACGCAGCATAAAGAGATTGGTCTGTAATTTTCAACTAGGCTGGGGTATCCCTTTTTGAAGATGGGGATGACCATGGCTTGTGACCATAGTTTTGGCAAGGAGCTGGTCCTGAAAGATTTTTCAAAGATTATGCTTAGAGGTTTGGCTATGGCAGTGGATAGCCTTTTAAAGAAGTGTGCACATATTCCGTCTGGTCCAAGAGATAGAGATGGTTTAAGATTATGTAGTGCTTTTTCAACATTGTCTTCTATAAAATCGATATGTATTAGATCATTGTAGTTGTCTGTGGTTCGACTAGGAAATACTGGGCATGATCCATTGCTGTTTACAAATACTGAGCGAAAGAATGTGTTAAAGAGGTTGGCTTTAATAGTGTCGTCATAGCAGTCTTTACCATTAGGTCCTTTCAGGGGTGGGATGGACCTGGAGTCTTTTAATTTGTTGTTTACAAAACTGTAGAAAGCGCGGATGGAATTGGTGTGTAGAAGGTTTTCTTCTTGTTTAATGTGATAATTGGTGCATTCAGTTTTTATCTGGTGGCATAAATTTTTGATTCGGCTTTTGAAGTTGGCAACATGACCAGATTTGTTTTTCCGCCAAAGTGATTTCTTTTTGGATCGAAGCTTCCTTATTGTTATGGGTAATTGGTTCTTTCTGGTTTTGGGAGTTGTTAATGGTACATATAGTTTGATGACTCTTTTGACTTCAAGTAAAAATATGTTGTAATTGTATTGCATTCAGTGAATAGAAATTGCCAATCAAGGGATGAGAGATCGTTGTTTATAAGATCATAGTTGCCTTTTTTGAAGTTATAATTGGGGATTCTGTCATTTTGTTGAGTTTTGTGTGGATGTATGTTGAGACAAAAGTCTATCATGTTGTGCTCACTGTTGGAAAATTTGTATCCCGTAATTTGTATCCCGTAAATTGAATTCAAACTATTGCAGAAGGTGAGATTGAGGCAGTTGTTAAGTCTACTGTTGGTTACTAGTTGTTCTAGTCCCAGATTTGTTACTGCATTGTAGAAGGTTGCTTGTGTGGGTTCAGTTGTACATTTGTTAAGGGTCCAGTTAATATAAGGTAAATTGAAGTCACCAAGAAAGATAAAAGTGTGTGGGCAGGATGCTGCCCATGTTAGTAGTGTATTTAGCTTGTTTGCATGTTCAATGTTCAATCAGGGTCTCTGTGACATAGTAAGAACCGAAATGTGATATTTAAGGACAGTTCACAGACAATGATCTCAGGAATAGCAAGCTCTTGGACTTCCGGTTTTCAAGGTTTTGGTGGCGGCAGGGATTCGCGTTACTGTGCGATCCCTGCTGCGTTCGCCGCCAAGGTTCCCCCGATCCATTTGTATCTGGGGGAAAAAGCTGCCCTGTAAGGGCAGCTGAAGATAGGGGGATCCGGAAAGGGGCTTGGGGGTGTCGCAGACCCCCTCCCCTGCTGGCTAAACCCCCTTTTGCCAAGGCGGAGGAACAGAGGTCAGCAATGGCCACCATGAAGAAATCTGCAGCCGGACAAGCAGGTGCTGGAGGAAGAAAGTTGCAAGAAGTGAAAGTTGCTTCCAACTGGGACAAGACAAGAGAAAGTGACCTGGAACCTTGAAGGCTGCTAAGTATACATTGTTTCCTGTGAGAGTTATAAGCTGTGAATATTCTAAAAGGGAAAGTTTTTTCTTTTCATTCCACTCTCCTTCTTAAAGTGACAGCGGAGAAATAAAAACTTTTTGGCTGTGAGTGAGAAGGGAGAGGGAAAAAAAATTGGAGCAGAATTTGAAAATAAGGAGAAGACTGCCTAGAATTGTAAAGAGTTATTAAACATTAAAAAAAAAAACTTCCAAAAATATATTTGAAAAGAAACTTTGTGATTACTTTAATTCCAGAAAGAGAAAGTGAAGAAGAAGAAGGTATTTAAAAGAAACAGCCTGTTTGGATTGTTTGGTGACTTTGGAACCTTTGACAATTATTTCTGATTAAAGCATCTGGGTGGTTGTTTGGAAAAACTTTTTCTCTACACAATGGCATCATCTGTGGATGGATTGAAACTTATATATCAAAAATATGAAAAAGAAAAACAAGAAGGGAAAGATGGTCTTGGCACTATCTTTTAATTTTTAGAAATGGCGGTTTATAACTATGTGAAACAGAATGAACAACAGGATGATGGGGACAAAGAAGAAGCCATCTTTGATGATCAAATGACTCTGATTGGAGAAGGGAAAAAGAAAGAGAAAAAGGAAAAGAGGACTTTAAGATCTGGAAAAACAATCCAAAAAGAGAAGAATAAGGTGAAAAGGGGACATTATGTTAGGAAAGAACAGAAAGGGGGAAAGCAGAATAAAAGGGAGGTGGAGAGACAAGGGGTTAAAGAGGACAAAGAGAAGGAGAAGCAAGGGAGAAAGGAAGGGATGAGAAGCCTTAATGGTGGGGAGCAAGATGTTAAGAAGCAAAAGTTTTTTAGAGATAATGGATAAACTTTATTGTTAAAGGGATTCTAGAAAGGTACATTAGATTGCATTTTTATATTTATATTTAGAAATAACCATAAAAATTGGAAATAATATGTAATTTAAAATGTGATGAAATATTTAATATAAACTAGTGAAATTTTTGTTAAGAAAAAGGGAGTACTGTAATGAAATATGATTTAAGATTGTGATGTGTGTGTGTGGGGGTAATAATAATTTTTGGAAAGTATAAGTGTTCCTACAAAGGCATGATATTTAATTGAAATGGATAAAATGTTTAAGATATAAATGATTGTTAATATTAATGATTAGATTATGGTATATTAGCGAATTTTTTTGCGAAATGAGAGATTTGACGTAGGAGAAGGAGGAACACTGTAATGAAATAATGAGTTATAATATGTGATGTGGGGGGGGAATAATTATGGAAAATAGGGCTCCCATAAAAGTATGTGATTTAACTGAGAAGTAATGTGTTAAACATTTAAGATACAAATGAATATTAATATTAATGAATAGATTTGTATTATTTTTGACAACATAGTATAATTTTAGAAAGTACCAGAAAGAATCCCAACGTAAGTTATGTGTTTTATATTAAGTATTACAAATATAGGGGAAAAAGATAAAGGCATCATACTCCATATAGTGTACAGGAGAAGTTTTTCTTCTTTTTTAAAGAAGAAAAATAAATGGATGGTTGGAATAGGACAAAGAATATTGAATAATTATGATATGAATTGAGAGGAGATAAATAAAATAAAATTGAGAAAATTTAAAAGAGAGAAGTCATGCAGAAAATTGAAAATGTTAATAAGATATGAAATGGTATATAAAAGGAATATGAATTTGAATTTGTGTTTGTACCAAGAGTTATAACCCGGGGCTAAGCAACTTTCAGAAAAGAGATTTTTTACGCTTTTATGTTTTGTGTATTTGTGTATTGTCTGTCTTGAAGAATTAATAAAACTTGTTTTTTTTTTTTTTTTAAAAAAAGGAATAGCAAGCTCTTGGGTAACTTGGATGTTTTTTAGATGTAGGGACCTTTTATAGAAGATAGCAACACCACCTCCTCTACGGATTTCACAATCTGATCGGTAAATATGATAGTCTATTACTATGGTAATGAAGTCAGGGAGAGATGTGTTGAGCCATGTTTCACAGACAAATATAATGTCGAATTTAGCCGTATTTAGTAAGAGGAGACATTCAGGTATTTTATTTACAAGGCTCCTTGCATTGAGTAGCTTGCATTTAGGGCCAGTTGTGGTTGGAATAGAGGTAGTTAGGGGTGTGTGTTGGATTGGATGGGATGGAGCATCGCAGTGTATAACTAAAAGTAAAGAGAGGTTTGTTAACACGACAAAGAGTAAACAGCATGTATCATTAGCTAATGGATGGAAATTGAGAGCATCTGGAGAAGGTACTGCATATTGTTCATGTATTAATGAACGTTTACTGATGTTATATGTACCTAGATTGATATTTAACTTGCTATCTGTAAGAGCAATGGTAAAAGCAGGGTTTGTTGTAACCTTTCAAGGAGATAAAGGTTTAATTGAAAAACAGGGTAAAAGCGTTACTGCAAGATTGGATAATGTTTTGTTTATTATACATGATAATCCATTAATTAATGCTAACTCAGTTTATGAGAATAAAAAGCCTCATGATGAATGTATTCATCTGCTCCATAGACGTATGGGACATATAGATTTCAAAATGCTAAAGAAAACTGTTGAGTTATCTAATGGTATAAAATTAAAACCTTGTACAAAGTATTTAAATTGCAATGCTTGCAATCAAGAAAAAAGCAAGGTAACTCCTGCAAATAGGGTAAATGGATTCCAAACCAGTGAACCATTAGAGGTTGTTTTTGCTGATATTATTGGACCTAAGAAACCTAGTTTAGGTGGAGCTTGTTACATATTAAGTATAATTGATCATTTTTCCAGATATGGTTTCTGTTATGTAATGAAAACGAAGATAGAAACATACCAGCATTTTTATAAACTGGCTAAAATTTGCTGAAAGGAAAAAGAATCAGAAGGTTATTAGCTTAGTAAGAGATAATGGTACTGAATTTACCAATAGAAAATTTGAAGTCATGTTATAGAAAGCTGGCATTGAACATAAGCGTTCTGCTCCTTAAGACCACAACATAACTCATATATTGAATGTAGAGGACAAACATTACAGGCTATAGCTAGGACTATGATTTTGGATTCTGGTTTATCAGAGAAACTTTGGGGTGAAGCAATAATGTGTGCTAACCATGTTTTGAATAACGTAGTGAATTCAATGACTGGTGACTTACCATTTACTCGTTGGAATGGAAAAAAGCCAGATCTCAGTTATTTACATACATTTGGAACACCAGCATGGGTTCATATTCCCACGCAAGTAAGGCAAAAGGGACAACATAGAGCGAGACAATTATATTTTGTAAGTTATGAAGCTAATCATAGATCATTTATATTTTGGGAGCCAGGTATTACTAATGTAAATTTCTGGAGCATGTTGGCTGGAGAAAGTTTAAACAGGAATATATTAAGGTACAGGATAGTGTTGTTGTTGAGACCCCATTGTTTACCGATAATCCTGATGATAATAATATTGATAAGATAGTGGAGGAAAATCATCAATGGAGGAATCATCAATAGAAGAACCCTCTATGACAGGAGAAGACGAGGATTTGATAGGGGAGGTAAAGGAAGAGGACATGCTAACAACATGTACTGAGTTGCCTAGGAGGTCAACTAGGGAGAGACGTCCACCTGACAGATTTCAAACAAGCACTGTATGTCAGGTTAATACAGAACCTTCTAACTTCAATGAAATAAAACTGTATCCTACAAAGGATCAGGTAGCTCGGCAGGAAGCTATGAATAGTTAAAATCGTTAAAGCATTTAGAGGTGTATGAGGATGTAAAGTTACCACCAGGTGAGCGTGCAATAGGTTGCAAATGGGTGTATAAGATAAAGACTGGTGTTGATGGGACTATTACCCATAAAGCAAGATTAGTTGCTCAAGGATTTGCTCAATCAGATAAGGACTATGATGAAGTGTTTGCACCTTGTCTGAGAGCAAATACATTGAGAGCAGCATTAATTTGGGCAGCTAAGAATAAATGTAAAATAAACCATGTAGATGTTGAAACTGCATATCTACATGCACCTTTACAACATTCCATCTATATGAAAAAGCCATTAGGTTTAAAGGATGGTGGAAGAACTGATTATTGGAAATTAAAGAAAAGTCTTTATGGTCTAAAGCAATCCGGTTATGAGTGGAATAAATGTATTGTAAAGGAATTAATTTCAATAGGTTTTGAAGCTGGTATAGCTGATCCTTGTTTGTTCTGAAGATAAAAAGATGGTTTAATTTCTCTATTTCTGTTTTTTACGGATGACAGCAATTATAACTAAAACTGAACAAGAAGCAAATGATATTGTTTATAGATTACAGAAAAAGTTCAGGATTAGAAATTTAGGGGAAATTAAGCATTATTTGGGTCTTGATATAGTGAAAGCCAATAAAGGTTTTAAAATTTTGCAGGCCAAGAAGATTAGCCAATTATTAAAACACTATATGGAGCATTGTAAATCTGCTAAGACACCAATTAGTAAGGAATTTACACATAGTGATATTAAAAGTCCTATGTTTGATAAGGAAATATATCAATCCTTAATCGGTAGTCTATCATATCTGGGTAATTGGTCTAGACCAGATATATCTTACAGTGTAAACCAATTGCCTAGGTATAACGCTGAACCAAATGAAAGGCATTGGCAAGCAGCTAAGCGAATAATTAGATTTTTAAAACACACAATCCATTATTCATTATATTTAGAACCAAGTAATGAATTACTGTTAAGTACATATGCTGATACAAGTTTTGCTACTGATATAATGACTCGTAAGTCAACATCAGATAATGTTGGGTAATGCTTTAATAGGATGGAAGTCTATTAGGCAACAACATATTAGTTTATCCACTATGGAAGCGGAATTCTCGTGTTTATCATTAATGTGTACAGAATTGATATATTATAAACAATTGTTGAAGGATTTTGGAATTACTGTATGTGATCCGTTTATTGTTTATGAAGACAATCTGCAATTAGTATGGCTACTAATTTAGCTGTTAAAACAAGGTCTAAACATACTGATTTGAGATATTTGAACGTTAGACAGTATGTTCAAAACAAATTAATTCAGTTAGAATACTGCATGACTGAACATAATATTGCAGAACATTTCATGAAAGCTCAAGGTGCAATAAAGCATAAAGAGTGTTGTGAGAATTATGGTTTAAACATGTAATGTATTATATATTGACCTACCCAAAGGGGAGAATGTTAGGAATCTGTCCACCAATTAGTTGGGTTGGCAATATATAAACCAACAATGTATGTTTGTAGCTTGAAGACAAAATCACTATATTGATTTATACTATATTCCGACTGGTTGATTATATTGCAAATTAGCAGAAGAGGGAGCTAGAGATCATAGCTTGCTCTCTCTGACATTCTGTTGCTATCTAAGGTTCTCTGTTGTATTTATGCTGTGCTTATACTTTGATATTTTTCTTTATGTAAATGACAAAGGCAACCAGTAAGAAGACTTTGTAATTGGATATTCTTTGGACTGTTAAATGTATATGACCTGGACCATTTGTTGGACTGTGCTATTTCTCAAAGTAAACTTTAACTCAATTTAGTGTATCTGTGTGTGGCTGAATAATTATTCATGACTATTCTCATAAACATTTCCATGTGCATATCCTTGTTACTCAAGGGTTATTCTGTACATATCATAACACCTTTGTCTTTTTCTCTTTTTTAATTAATTAAAAAGCAATAAAAATAAATGAAAAAACCTTGGGAAAGATATCTCGTGGGTTCTTCAGGGTTGTACCCTTGGTCAAATGTTATTTTCATAAATGGCTTTGCCAATGGAATGGAAAGACTACTCATCACATTTGTAGATGCTACAAATCTGTCAAAATCTGAGGAGGATTGCTAACAAATGGTTCAAAAAGATGTTGAGAGACTTAAATCCTGGGTCCTATCCAATAAAATGGAGAAAAATGTAGGGTTCTGCATTTAATTAGAAAAAACATTCACAGCTACAAATAGGTAATATTTAGCTTGGCAGTATGAATTAAGGATCTCAGTGTCTGGTAGATCACATACTAAGCATGAATCAGTAATGTGCCACAGCTGCTAATAATATATTGGGCAAAATTTACAGACGCATAGTGTTAAGGCATGGAAGTGATAGTTCTGCTTCATTAAGCACCTGTGATACCACCCCTGCATATTTTGTCCAGTTTTAGTTACTAAAATACAGGAAGAATACTGATGAACTGTAAAGGGTCACAAGTCACAGGAAAACAGTATAGATTTCTTCTTCATAGTTCAATAGGACAACAACCAGTGGGTAGAAGTTTTACAGAGGGATGTTCAAACTTAAAATGAGGCATTTCCTGATTGTGAGAACTATTAAGCAGTGGAACAGATTGACTCTTGGAGTTGTGAGTATTCTATTAATGGGGATTTTCAAGCAAACTTGTCTGGAGTGACATGAAAATAAATGCCTTGGTAGAGATTGGATGAAAAGACTTTAGTAGTGTCTAAAATTCCACAGGTATTCATAAATGTGGAATTGTTGCAATTGAACAAGATTTTTTTATATTTTAGTTCAAAAAGGGCACAATACTGACAATTAAAGAAAATAATTATCTTTATACTGTATTTTATAAGCTTTTTGTTAAATTAAAATTGTCTTACTCTCATGCTTTAATTCTGCAATATTGTCATAGGTTCTTTCTCACAAAGCTGTTGATGTGAACAAATAAAATGAGCATTTTGAAATTATCAGAAATATTTTTATCGTTCCAAATGTAATAAATTCTTTAAACTCCTGCTATACTTCAGAGCAACTGTTCTTGTGTTTGAGAATATTTATGTCTGATAACCAAACAAAAGCTTTTGCTTCCATTTTTCTCTATTCAAATATAAAAATAATGCTGCCTCTATGGAAACCTTGGCTTGAAAATCAGAAATCTGGATCTGGATTACATAACACTTTTTGTGTGCTTCTGGTACTTTCCCTGCCTTTCCCTCCCTTTTCAGTAATCTTCTTCATCTGCATTGATGTATTTGTTAAGACATTATCTATAATAGAATATAGAATTTTAACTAGATTCTATCAACACAAGTTTGGAAGTACTGTATATTTCACTGATTAAGTTCTGTTATGACAGAAATAGTACTAACTGTCTTGTAGCTTTTATTTTACATGAAGAAGATCTAATGTTTAATATTTTTCAAAAAGTGGGAAAACAGTGAGATTTGAAAATCTGAGAGCTAAAATACCATTGTGATAGTAAGTCAGTCTTTCTTAACTGACTGTAATGGCTCTCCCAGACATTGGCTTACATGCTGATTCAGAAGATGAAGAAAGAGCAGGCTCCAGGAACTTAGGAGAGGGGCGAAGAAGAGTGACAGGGAAGGCTGTTCCTTGGAAAACTCCAACACAGAGGCAGAGAAGGCAATGCCAAGAGTGTCAAGGTAACCTGCAGTAAGGGACTGGAGTAATCAGCAGTACAGGTAAAAGGAGAAATGTAGTTGCAACTGGTCAGTGGTGACAGGGAGTAATTACCTCACCTTCCGGATCCGAGGACACAAGGCTGAGTGGAGAGAAGCGCAGTGGAAGGTGGTGAGGCTGCTAACAAGGAGGCAGATCCTCCTAATAAAACGAACCCTGCAACACCTATTTAACTTGGCACTGGAAGCTTGTGGGTTGTTGGAGACAACTGCTCACATTACTGCTCTCCGTGTGTGTTCTGGACCCTCATGGAAACCCTTAGCTTTTTTTGTGTCCCTTGGATTCTGTGCAATCTACTGTGTACTTTGACCTCTTGATTTGTCTTGACTTCTCTGTTACTGGTGCTTTTTGTTGGGAGTTTGGACCTCTGGACTTCTTGTGCTTCGATTCTGTATCTCTATGTTGTGACTGAAAGGATCGATCCTGCTGTGAGTTTTGACTCTGATGACTCTGAAGATGGAGGGCTGGAGCCTGCTGTGAATGTAGAGTCTGAATTATTAGAGGACACAGATGTGAGCCAGGAGGATGAGAGTTTATCACAGAGACAACCCTCCCCAGAGCCTTCAATGTCATTCATGCCAGCAACTGATCCACAAAATGAGTCAGAGGCTTCGAGTGGGGAAACTGACAGATTGTGGCTTGATGCCAGAACTAGGAGGAGACTGAAACGTCAAGCTGAGGGGAGGCGTCAAGCCAGACATTGATTAGAGAGACTGACACGCCCATCCAGGTGATTTAAGGAGGCGTGATGATTCTCAAACTTTGCTTGGAAGCAAAGTGTTAAATGAGTCGAAAGCATACGGGTGGAGCGGCCTCTGTGATTGATGAACAATTCTGAATTACCAGACAGATTCCGGGAAGTCTGCCAAGGACTGGAAAAATAGTTCTTTTAACCCTTTTTAGTCTGGTTTTGTTTTTGTTTGAATATTTTGAACTCTGAAACTCTGTATGCTCACTTGAGAATATAGGTGAGACATAACATCTCTATATTGGTTTTCTCATGCTTTGGACTAATTACTGTTATTGTTGAACTCAGACAAGCTTTGCTGAGAGCAGCTTTCTGGCAAACTACTCTTGCAAGTGAGTGTAAGGGGTTGGAAGTATTGAATAAATAAGTGTCAGATGCCACCTTCTACTTGTTTCACTGTCATGCGATGATAGTCTACTATAAACTCTGGGGATGTGAATGGGGAAGGAAAAACAAAAGTAACTGCTGTATCTCCCAACTGGGAGAAGGCAACTGCATACTAACCTAAACTTGAAATGACCGTTCTGAAAACATCCTGTTTGAACTTGATTGGTCATGGGCAGAAGGTCAGCAATGAGAGGAAACTAAGGGAGGAAAAAGTTAAAGTTAGGAATTTTGGTGTGCAATTCTTAGTTCTGGCTATTCTTGATTGCAATACACTTAATTTCTAATAAAACTATTCCTTTATCAATGAATGGAGTCAAGGATCATTTTTACTTAGAGGTTTAAGCAATGTAGCATGTCTGACAGTTAGACAGAACTACATTCTTCAATCCACCAAGAAAATTAACCTACTGTGGAGACTCTGCAACCATGTCCATCTCCAGCAGGGTCCAAGAGAAAATGGAAAGTGGAGAGGCAGTTGCGGTAGGACCAGAGGGCAGTTGTGAAAACCCTGATCCAGGAGAGGAACTAAAATTCTGACCAACTCGAAAGAGAACCCAGCAAACCATGATTGAATCCAGTGTGTGCTCAAAGATACTGTAACCTTGTGGAGGCTGATGCCACAGCTCTGGTCCTATGAGAGACAGAAAGAATCTGTCCTGGAGATGAACTGCTATCAAGCTAACACCTTGGGAGTTCTCAAAACACCTATGTGGCATTATATTGGCTACCAGTGGACTGGTGAAGGGGAGTTTTGAATAGGGAAGAATAGCTCAACGCTTTGTGTGGGGGCAAAAAAGAGCCCAACTCCAGGCAGCAGCCAATGGGCTGTTTCTGGTGTGGCAGAAAGGGCTATTGGGTGAATGACTGCACAAGCCCACGACCGGTGCCGGTGATCTCAAATGTTCTACCAAAGTGAGGGAAGCCTGCTACTAAGCACAAAGCTGCTACCCAAAAAGGGGGTGAGATTGTGGAGATCTTCCTGTCATCCAGTGAAGGGGAGGAGGTTCCAGGGAGGAGCCAGGATCCAGCCTAGGAAAGTGATGGTAGTGATGATGACCGACTGGTAAGTGGTGCCTTGAGACTATGACCATGAGGTTGGAACTAGAAGTGGCATCCTCAAGATGGAAAGGAAGATTAGTGGCCCTGTTAGACTCTGGATGAACTTGGTGTTTCATTAGTCCCAATCTGGTGGGAGACTTGGAATACACATAAACTGAAGGTGCCAATGTCCTTCACTCACTTATATGGCTCATAAGCAGGGGTATGTATGTATGTATGTAATTGATTGATTGATTAAATTATTTAATTAAATTAAACAATTAAGATGGGGAGAAAGAGAGCAAGTATGGGAATGGGAACTGCTATTAATCAATCAACCACCTCCTATGTGATATTCCCCCATTGTGACCTTCAGCCAACTGCAGAGCCATATCTTCAGGCTCTCATGGAAAGTCATGAGGGTGGGAGCCAGGGGTGGGATTCAACAGTGTTACTACTGGTTTGGTGAGAGTGTGTTTTGCTACCTGCACAGCTGACAAGCGTTGTGCATGGGTGCGCAGCATTTGAAAATGATCTTTCCTGCTTTTCAACCTCAGCTGTGCCGCGCAAAGCAGCTGAGGTTGAAAAAGCAGGAAATAAAGGACAGCCAAGAGCCTGGGCAAGCTGGTGGGCCAAACAGATGACCAGAAGGTCATCACAGTGAACTGGTTTGGTGTCAGCTGCTCTTCAGAGCTACTTGTTCTATAGAACCAGGCCGAACCGGTAGCATCCCACCCCTGGTGGGAGCCAAGCTCACTCAGGGACAAGATGATTCAAAGGGCCATGGCCACAACAGAGAAGGCTCTTCTCCTGGATCCTACCAGCTGGAATTCCTTGACTGATGAGATCCAGATGGCATGGGCCCATCTCTTAAGGGGTGAGATGTTTTCTCAAGTAACCTGGATCTATGCCCTGCAAGTCTTTATAGGTATTTGCATCCAAAAGCAAACCAGTGCAGCTCACAGAACAGTAGTGCAACATGGGCCATAACATGGGCCTGTAAATATTGATCTCTGAAGGTTTTTTGTAAACTGCAATGTTAAGGTTTCTGTCTTCCTTAATGTACAAAAAGCACCTTAATGTACAAAAAGCAAACTCTACAAAGAGTACCTTTGGGATTTGTTGGGCATAGTAACTTCAATAACCTGTTGGGCATAGTTATTTGAATAGCCTTGCTGGGCATTGTTTCTTCATAGTCTTGTTGGGCATAGCTTATGGTAATAAGGTAACTTTAAAATTAATTAACATATGTACATATATAAAGGAACTAATTAAGCTTCATTACAACCCTTGTTTTGCTTTTTGTCTGAATAACACAAGAATAAAAGATCTATTGGGAAAATTCTATTTTAAATGGTTTGAACTCAATTTTATGACATACTAACTTTAACTATGGAGATACTGACTGTACCTATGGAGTGCCACTTGAGACAAAAGCATTAAGGAAGACAAAATAGCAAAAAAAAAAAAGGGGGGGGGAGGATTTGCCTTTTTCTTTCTGTTCTTTGAGACATTTTCATTTTTTGGATTATACAAACATAATGACAACCACCAGAAAAATGGCAAAAAGGGAAGGGGGAGTGTTAAGTCTGGAGCATGGGTGCGAATGATGGAGATGAGCCGGTAAAAACAGTGAACTTCAAACTCTTTATTTACATATTGTGACAGCTCGAACTGGAGGACTGCTATAGCCTTCCTTATATAGGCAACTTATTAACTGTTCAACCAATAGCAAACCTGGAGCGCTAGCTCTGTTAACCAATAGGAATGGCCTGTTAATGGCCAATCAGATGCTCCTGAATGGACCAATCCGATCCTGCCATTAACAGCCAATCAGAAGTGCAGGGCCAGAACCCTTGCACTTGACTTCAAGCTCAAGATACTTTATTGGTATTATTCATTAACAACACCCCTTTCCCCTGGCTTCTGCCCACGGAGTGCGGTTACATAGTCCTTAAGGTAGGACAGCTGTTTTGTTAGTCTTTTCGATTTTCGCAAAGTGCCTGGCGGTTGGCTGCACTTCTGCTGAGGTAGATCGTTGTTTATCGGTAGGGGTCCTCTGGTTACGAGTTCATGTTCCCGTCGTCACCAATATCACTGGCCACTCCCTGAGGTGAACTCACTCTGGTCCCTGGTTCCTGTTCCTGTGTTTCAGTCCCATTATCAGTTTCTTCAAAAAGGTTTCCCTCAAATTGCAATTCGCTTTCCTCTGTATCTCTCCCCCTTCAGTTTGGTCATAAAGGATCTCCCCCCCCCTCAGTTTGGTCATGACGGTAGCCGCGATCGTAATTGATCTATGTGGCGCTTCCAAAGTCTGTCGTCAGGGCACTGAACGAGGTATGATCTTGAGCCGGTTATGCGGATTACGGTCGCTTCTACCCACAGCGGATCGCCCGATAAGTTTTTAGCTAATACTAAATCGCCTACCTGGAAGGTACGGCATCGGCCGCTGGATCCGAGTGGTTTTTCCGGTTTGTAGGCTGGATGTAACCGATCGAGGTGGGAGCGGAGCTTTCGTCCCATTAGCAGCTCGGTGGGAGTTTTGTTGGTGATGCTGTGAGGTGTGATGTGCTTTAGGAAAAGGATCCGGTTGATTTTCTTGTCGATATTGTCGTAGTCAATCTTTTGAAGAGTCTTTTTGACGAATTGTACCATGCGCTCAGCCCTACCATTGGCAGCAGGGTGTGCAGGTGACGTGAGCACATGTCGGATACCACGGTCAGCCAGGTACTGCTCAAAAGACAGCACGGTAAACTGGGGCCCGTTGTCGGATACCAGAACGTCTGTTAATCCGTGGGTTGCAAACAGTCTTTCCAGTCTTTTGATGACCGCATCAGAGGTTGTGTTGCTCATTTGGTGAATCTCAAGCCAATTCGAGTAGGCGTCGACGGTTAGCAAAAACATGTGGCCTATGGTTGGCCCGGCAAAGTCCAGATGGATGCAGGACCAAGGTCCCCGCGGCGTCTCCCATTCAGTTGGGGTTGCCTTTGGTGGAGCGTTGCTTACTTCTTGGCATCTCCTGCAAGTTTTAACCCACGATTCAATTTGTCTGTCGATGCCTGGCTACCATGCGTAGCTTCGTGCGAGGCCCTTCATGCGCACGATGCCAGGGTGGCCATTGTGCAAGGTTCTTAGCAATGTCTGTTGGAGTCGTTCTGGGATAACGACTCTATCGCCCCAGATGACACAGCCCTTCTATGGGAACAATTCTGTTTGACGACTTTTGAATGGTGCAAAGTCGTCTGGTACTTGGTCCAATGGCCATCCGCGTTCCACACATGTAAGGACTCGTGCTAAGATGGGGTCGCGTTTTGTTTCTCTCGCGATGTCACGGGCCATTAATAGCAGCGTGTGGAGTGTCTCGATCTGCAACGCTGTCATCTTTGGTGCAGGATCGTTGATAGTTTCAGGGAGCGGTGTATGGCTCAGCGCGTCGGCATGGGGAATGGCTTTACCGGGACGATATTGTAGCCGATAATTGTAGGCAGCCAAGAATTCTGACCAGCGGGTCATTCTGGGAGAAAGTATGCAGGGTGTTGGCTTGTCCCCAGCGATGATCCCCAGCAATGGTTTGTGGTCAGTTACAATGGTGAAAACCCGGCCGTACACGTACTCATGAAATCTTTTAACAGCTGATACGATCGCCAGGGCTTCTTTATCGATCTGGCTGTAATTTCGCTCGGTTTTTGAGAGCGTCTTTGAGAAGTAAGCAACAGGGGCTTCGTTACCGTTAGGTAACACATGGCTCAAAATGGCGCTCACTCCAAAAGGCGATGCATCACATGTAATGTTTATTGGCAAAGTCTCATTGTACTGCATTAGTACGGCATCTGAAGTCAGTAGTTTTTTCACATTACGGAACGCCTGCTCTTCTTTGTGACCCCATACCCAAATCGATTTTTTATCTAATAGACGATGTAAAGGTTCAGCGACAGTCGCCTTGTGCGGCAAGAATACATTATAAAAATTGATGAGGCCTAAGAACGCCTGGAGGTCGGTCTTTTTCTGGGGTCTGGGAGAATTTTTTATTGCTCTCAATTTGCTATCGGTAGGGTGAATACCCTGTCAATTAAATACCCTAAAAATTCAACACAATCTGTATACAGTTTGCACTTATTTCTTTTGACTTTCAAGCCTGCTTCCTGGAATTTTCGTAATACCAGTCTTAAACGCTCCTGTAAGATTTTTGGAGTGGGGGCAGCAATGAGCACATCATCAAAATAGGGGACAAAGCCCTTGATCCCCTGCCATAGTCTCTCCATTAGGCTCTGAAAGATCCCCGGGGCCACACTGACTCCGAATTGAAGCCGCGTACACTTAAAGGCACCTCGGTGTGTTACGATAGTCTGTGCCTGTGCCGTTTTTTCGTGAACCAGCAATTGCTGATAAGCCTGAGCTAAGTCTAGTTTAGCGAAGACTTTTCCGCCCCCCAGGGAATGGAGGAGGTGTTGTACCACCGGCACCGGATATGGGTTCTGTTGCAGGGCGTGGTTTAGGGTGGCTCGGTAGTCCCCACAAATTCTCATGGAGCCGTCTGGCTTAATTGGTGTCACAATCAGCGTTTCCCATGGGGAGTGGTCAGTTGGCTTTAACACTCCCTGGGCAATCAACTTATTAAGCTACTCGTCGATTTTTGGCTTTAGAGAGAACGGAACTCGATGAGGCTTAAGGCAGATGGGAGCTATCTTTGGATTAAGGCTAAAGGATATCGGGGTCCCCTTGTACTCGCCTAGCTTTTCCTCAAAGACGTCCCTGAATTCATGGGCGAGGTCTTCCTCCCAGTCACTGCCGCCAATTCGGTTAATGCCAGCCACTTCAATGCTGAGTGGTGCGAACCATTGCAGGCCTAACAGACTAGGCTGGTCCTTATCGATCACCGTCAGGGGTAAGTACGCCGTGCGGTTCTTGAATGCAACCCGGACTCGACTGGATCCTGCGACTGGAATTCAGTTCCCCTGGCAGTCCTTTAACATGAGCCGTTGGAATTGAAGGTCTTGGCACCGGATAGTGGGGATGAGTTGCTTGAGGGTCTTCCATGAGGCCATTGAAAGAGACGACCCCGAGTCAACTTCCATTTGGCAAGGCTGATTTTCAATGTTCACGTTGACCCGAATTTTCTTAGCATCTAGTGAAGAGGCATGGCCATTAGTGAGTGTTTGGTGGGCCTCTTCCCATCTCGCTAAACGATTCACGGGTCAGTTTCTGTAGGAGTGGTTTACTGGTTCTCGCCTTACAGGGCGATTCCCTGTTGATTGGCGGAGATTGGTTCCTTTCGAGGTCTGGCTGGGTCCGAGGAGGCTTCTGCAGACCCATCCGATGTGGCCTCGTTTCCCGCACTCGTGGCAGAGCGCATCGCGGAATTTGCAGTCGGAGCGGTAATGGTTGGCCCTGCAGCCAGCGCACGGTTGCTGGGACTTCGGATATCATTCCCGATCGGACCGCAGGCGATGGACCTCTTCTTCATCGCTGTCTGACGACGAAGAGAGGTCCTCATGGTGGGCCGTCGGTAGCTGCCCTTCTGCATTAGGTGAAACTTCGCCGGCCGGTGGGTGTACTGGAGCGCAATTTCGGCGTAGTTGTGCAGCCGACTTCTTGGTCACCTCCGCTGCTGTAGCTTCAGCTATGGCGTCTTTAAGGGTGACGTCACCCTTTGCCATTATTTTGCTCTGTACATTAAGAGCATCTAGCCCGAGGACTACTCGGTCTCTCAAGGCCTCTTCTAGGTCAGTGAAATTGCAAAGGCCTCCCAAGTTCCAGAGGTCTGCAATGAAATTGACGACGCTTTCTCCTTTCCGCTGGTTTCTTTGATAGAACTCATGTCGTCTTATGAGCGTTGGAACGGTTGATGCATAGTGGGCCCTTAGTAGCGGTTCAAGGACGTCCCAGTCCATGGCCTTTGCTTCCGCCGGTTTCGCTAATGCCTTAACCATTTTGAATACCGTCGGGCCGCAGTGCGTTAGGAATACCGCCCGTTTCTTCCCGGGTGTGGCATCCTTCAGATTATTCGTTTTCAAAAAGATTTGAAAACGATCCATGTAGGACTCCCAGTCCTCTTGAGCTGGATCGAACAGAGCAGGTGTTACTACGCTGCCGGACATGGTTCCGTCGTTGTGCGCTTCAGCTACGTGCTTAGTTGTCTTAGTTGGCTCTGATGTCATCCAATCCCATCCTCGTCACCAGTGTTAAGTCTGGAGCATGGGTACGAATGATGGAGACGAGCCAGTAAAAACAGTGAACTTCAAACTCTTTATTTACATATTGTGACAGCTTGAACTGGAGGGCTGCTATAGCCTTCCTTATATAGGCAACTTATTAACTGTTCAACCAATAGCAAACCTGGAGCGCTAGCTCCGTTAACCAATAGGAATGGCCTGTTAATGGCCAATCAGATGCTCCTGAACGGACCAATCCGATCCTGCCATTAACAGCCAATCAGAAGTGCAGGGCCAGAACCCTTGCACTTGACTTCAAGCTCAATATACTTTATTGGTATTATTCATTCACAACAGGGAGGATCACTAGAGCCATTACAGAGAAAGGAATTATACCTGATTTGCTTCAGAAAATGTTTGAGCAACTGGTTAGTAAGTTAGTGGATCACATGATACTAAAATGACAGCTTTCAAAAATGAATGGATGAAAGACTTATAAAAGCATATGGAGATATAAAACAATTTAATGACAAAGTGAAAAATTTGGAGTGTAAGAAATTATAGACAGATAATTTGAAAGAGAACTAGATTTGGCACTATTGAAATTGAAAGAGAAGGAATTTTGTTTTGCGATTTCAAGCAATCTCAGATTATAGTGAAGACATTGGAGAAAAAAATTATTAAAGCTTTGGCAAGTATTCAGATTAGGATGATGTGGTGGAAAGTATACTAGAATCACAGGAGAGAGAGGTTTTTCCCAAGGTCAGTGAGAGAAGCACAATGAAGGTCACTGGAGACAACTCATGTTTCCTGCTATGCATGTGTTCTGTCTTTGTGACTCTTGCTTCCAGACCATGTGACTGGACTTAGGACTTTGCATCTCAAACTTCAGAATTGGATCTTGTTTCCTGTATCATGCTCGGACTGTGGACTTGTACCTGGACTTCGGATCTGGTGTGTAGACTTATGGACTTGTTCTTTGCCCTCAAACTTGAGGCTGCTCAGACTTTGACTCATTGGGTTTTGTGTTTGTTTATGTGTCCTATTAGGGGCTTGCAAAGCCTCAATAAAGACTTCAAATTCACATGGTAAGTTTGCATGTGAGCAGGACCGGATAATTTGAGTCCAGCCTGAACCTTTCCCAGGAGGCAGGCCACCTTCCTTATCATCATGGAGCAGCTTTTTGCAGATAATGCTCAGCTAGTCCAACAAGTGCCTCTCTTGTCCTCCCTATTGGTCTAGAAGCCATAGCCACAGTGGAAATGCCCCATGTCTACACCAGTCAAATTTGGATAGGCATAAAAGTCTTAAATGCTTATATACAAATGCTCCAAGTTTGGGAAACAAACAGGGTGAACTAGAAGCAATAGTACATGAGGGCAAGTATGACATAGTTGCCATTACCGAAACCTGGTGAGAAAAAACCTATCTGGAATGTACTGATGGATGGATACAAATTGTTCAAAAGAAACATATCTACAAAAAGAGGTGGAGTTGCACTATTTGTACACTACATACCTACTACATACCTACGCTACATACCTACAAAAATGCACATGATCAAAGATAAAACCCCTCCAGAATGTATGTGGATCAATATAAAAGGGAAAAATGACATTGTCATAGGTGTATATTACAGGCCACCCAACTAATCAAAAGAAATAGATTGAACTCTTTGCCAACCAGTTAACAAATGTATGTAGGAATACAGTAGTAATGGGAGACTTTACTACTCAGATATCAACTGAGAGACTAACTGCAGAGTGAGAAATCAAATAGATTCCTAACCAACTTAGCTGACAACTTTGTCATCAAAAAGGTAGAAGAGGGAACTAGAAGTAAAGCTATACTGGATCCAATCCTTACTAATAGAGAAGAAGTGATAGAGGGAGTTGGAAGTTGCAGGAACATTGGGTGAAAGTGACGACATACTGGAATTAAATATAATGCAAACAGAAGCAATAGAAAATAATCCAACCAGTGTCTTAAAGTTTAAAACAGCTGATTTTAATAAACTCAGAGAGAGCCTAGGAAATATTCTATGGATGAAAATCCTAAAGGGGAAAACAACTCAAGAAGCATGGGAAACTCTGAAAAATGGGATCATAAAAGCCCTGTCCAGCACAATACCACTGAAAAAGAAAAACAAGAAATCTAAGAAGAAACCAGCACGATCGCACAAAGATCTTTCTGACAAATTGAAAGAAAAGTACAAAAAAATGGAAAGAAAAACATATAGGTAAGGCATATAGCCAATATCTGCAAAGACAAAGTCAGGAAAGCAAAAGACTTGGAATGAACATAGATTTGCAACAAAAGTCAAAGACAATAAAAAAGTTTCTTTCAACATATTAATAACAAGAAAAAAGTCAAGGAAACAGTAGGTACACTAAAGAAAGAAGATGACAAGGAAGTAACAGGCAGTAGAGAGAAAACAGAGCTGCTTAACTCATTCTTCACATCAGTCTTCAGGCAAAAAGAAATTATAGCCCAACGTACCAGAAAAAAACTACTGTAAAAGACAAACTAGAAGTAAAAAATTTAAATAAGCAAGAAAATGGTAAATGGTTCTCCACCTTGACAAATATAAATCACCGGGACCTCACAGATTACATCCCAGAATCCTGAAGGAGCTGGCAGATGCTATCTCAGAACCATTGTACCGTATCTTTCAAAAATCCAGAAGCACTAGGAAAGTATCTGAGGATTGAAAAAGGGCTGATTTGGTTCCTATTTTCAAGAAAGGAAAAAAAAACCAGACCCAGGAAACTACAATTAGTCTAACATCAACACACCTAGGAAGAAACTGGAAAAAATAATCAAAAAACAGATCTGCGAACAACTAGAAACAAATAAAGTTATAACTAGTAGCCAGCACAGGTTTGTTAAAAACAGATAATGCTGATTCAATCTTAATTCATTTTTTGACAAAATCACTAAATCAGTGGATCAGCAAAATGCTGTGGACATAATATACTTAGATTTCATAAGGCATTTTACAAAGTAGACCACACCCCACTTCTTTGTAAGCTAGAAATATGTGGAATAAATAACATAACCACCAGAAAGATTTATAGTTGATTGACAAACTGTACTCAATGAGTAGTCCACATGGAGAGTAGTGGGGTACTACAAGGTTCCATCATAGGCCCAGTACTCTTTAACATCTTCATAAATTACTTAGATAAGGGAATAGAAGGGGAACTCATCAAATTTGCAGATGACACAAAATTGATAGGCATAGCCAACACCCCTGAAGACAAGCTCAGACTGCAAAAAGATCTTAACAAATTTGAATAATGGCTCCTATCCAAGAAAATAAATTTCAATGTGAAGAAAAGCAGAGTTTTACATTTAGCAAGAAAAATCAAAGTTATAAGTACAGATTAGGCGAGACTTGGCTCAAAAATTGTAAATGTAAGAGGAACCCCTTGGAGTACTAGTAGATAATTAATTGAATATGAACCAGCAGTGTGCAACAGCAGCCAAAAGAATCTAATACAATCTTGAGTTGTATAAACAGAGGCATAGAATCAAGATCATGTGAAGTGTTAGTATCGCTTTATAAAACCATAGTAAGACCATACCTGGAATACTGCAATCAATTTTGGTCATGCTACTAAAAAGATGTTGAGACTTTGGAAAAAATTCAGAAAAGAGCAGCTAAGACTTGGAGACAAAAACATATGAAGAACAGCTGGATTTCAGTTTGGCTGGTCTAAAACAAAAAGAAGAATTAGGGGTGACATGAGAGCAGTATTCCAGTATTTGAGGGGCTACCACAAAGAAGAGGGAGTCAACTTATTTTCCAAAGCACCAGAAGGCAAGACAAGAAACAATGGATACAGGTTGAAACTCGAAAAATTAGAATATCGTGCAAAAGTTCATTTATTTCAGTAATGTAACTTAAAAGGTGAAACTAATATATGAGATAGACTCATTACATGCAAAGCAAGATAGTTCAAGCCATGATTTGTCATAATTGTGATGATGATGGCTTACAGCTCATGGAAACCCCAAATCCACAATCTCAGAAAATTAGAATATTACATGTAGTCAATAAAACAAGGATTGTACATAGAACAATATCAGACCTCTGAAAAGTATAAGCATGCATATGTATTCAGTACTTGGTTTGGGCCACTTCTGCAGCAATTACTGCCTCAGTGTGGCATGGCATGGAAGCTATCAGCCTGTGGCACTGTTGAGGTGTTATGGAAGACCAGAATGCTTCCATAGCGGCCTTCAGCTCTTCTGCATTGTTCGGTCTCATGTCTCTTGGCAGCGCCCCATATGGGTTTTAGGTCAGGCAAGTAGAAGACCTCCAAGGTCCCTTCCAGCTCATTTTATTCTATTCTAAATTTGATGGCACACTGGTGAATGTAAGTGACTTTTGCCTTGTGATGTCAACTGGAACAAGGAGACCTTCATGGATCAGTTTCAGGAGGGACTGTGTTTGGAACTCCTGGACAGGCTAGTTCAGATGGGGTGATACTGGCAAGGCTGTTTGTTGCTCACTCATCACAGTGACAAATGACGCACCAATGGTGCCAGTGAAGCTCCACATCAGCTGTCAGTTTTCCCTCAGTGTGTCATCTCTGCTGGCTCTCTGCAGCTGCTCCACTCCTACAGGCAGCTCTATATCCAGTTGGCTGGCCTCCATCCACTCCCAGATAGACCTGGAACTACCTCGTCCTCAGCCACGTCTCCAGTCGTTCGAAGGGGACAGAGTCCACCCCGTTGGACAGCCATAGTTTCAACTTCTCACCCACTGATTTGGGATCTGACGGAGCCATGAAGCTATCATGGCTCCACTATGCAGAGACCTCCCCTGGGATTATGTGGACCTACGGGTACTCTGGGCACTTGACATAGAAGGTATGAATAAGATCAGTGGCATGCACATCTGTGGCATTCACCCAAATAAAATTCTCTGGCCCATAATTCTTCCAAGCCATGTATTCAAGTATTGGAAGCACCCACAGGAGTCTCAAATACTATCCGTCTCAAACTCTTATTGTCCCTGTGCAGCTACAGAATCAGGTGCTAGTGCAGGGGGACAGTGAGGACTGTCCACTGCCACAGGGACCAGTAAGGACCGATGGAACATTGGGCGAAACTGCATGCTTTGCAGGAAGGTCAGCTGGAAGGTGATGGAGTTGATCTCCACTTCAATGGAAAACAGACCCAAGTAATGGTCTGGCTTTTTGAAGGATTAACTTGTAGGCAAGTGCCATGTGGAAAGTCATGTTGTGGTTTGCCAGCAGCCTGCGGAGCTGGCAGCAGAGTCAGACAGTGGGGAGGAACATGGGCCAGTCCGGGAGTCTGGGGAGGACTCAGACGAGGGATCTCCATCAGACACAGAGATGGGACCAGGGCCATCTGAGAATTATGTACTGACTCCAGAGTCTCCAGAATCTGACATCAGCGAGACAGAAGAACAGGGGGAGCCTGTCCCAGTGCACGCTTGTGGAGAGCTGCTGCCAGAAGGCAAGAACAATTAAGACAAAAGGGACAACTCGGAAGTAGGGCTTGGAGATGATTGACCCCTCCCATAAGACATAAAGGAGGAGCAAAGGGACATGAGCCTTTGCAGGAAGCAACTTTGTTCATTCTTCTCGGTTTAAACTCTGAAGCTCCATGTTGACTTTGTGCTCCGCTTGGCCTTGTACAGCTAATTGGCAAATTAGTTGTTGGCAGCATTTCAAGGGAGATAAAGGTGGGTGTTTATCAGCCTTATCCCAAAAGACTGTGGCAGACTTCTGTTGGACTATTCATAAACTGTTTGGGGCTTATTACGGGCTGTGAATGCATATAATTCACAGTCACTGAAATAAAAACAAGGTTTTGGGGAACAGCATGTGATTGTTACTGTCTCAGAAACCCTTGGTCAGAACAGGTCAAACCCGATCTCCAATGACTAATGGTGGAATGTCTCTGCAATGTTGGTCAGCAAATTTTTTATAGTTCTCCTTCACTTGGTTGAACTGTTGCATCACCACTGGATGCAAGGCTCAGAGTTCCTGTAATAACACATACATTGATGATACTGGAGAGTCCGATGGTGCTAAGGAAAAAAGGCACAGGCCATAAGTGGCCAGAAATAGAGTCATCTGGGTGGAGGTGTGCTATAAATTATTATACATGAACTTGGCCATTGCCAAAATGTCCAACCAGTTATTTTGTTGATGGTTAACAAAACACTTGTTTTTTTTATATGTGTTTCTTGAAACTAAATTAAATGAACTTTGTTTCCTTAAATAATTAAATATTTTTAATGCTTAGAAGGGGCATTTGCCTCATTAACATTCCATGTTAACAAGAAGTATTTAATAAATAAAAGACTAGGGGGAGAATTTATATCTGCTGGTAAAAGATTAATGGAGTTGTTCTATATATAAAAACCTAATTTAGAGAGAAGGCGGAGCTTCGTTTCAGTGATACAGCTGCGATCTTGGGGCTCTGAGATCGCAGCCGATATTTTCACCCCTGGTCGGTCCCAACGGACCTAAACCGTCCCGTAGAGACGGGGATTGAGAAGGGTACTGTCCCAGGATCCCAGAGATATCGCAAAATCTCTGGTTTGATCCAGGAGAAGCCCTTTTGCTGGCGGCGGAGAGGCAGCCCCCATAGCTGCTGAAGTCGAGACAGCTCCGGAAAGAAAGTGGCTGGAAAGAAGTGTGTCGGCTGGGTGAGAAATTCCTTTTGTGTTGTAAATTCATTGAGGCTTGAAAGGGCATCCTGAACAAAGAAGAAATCTGTGAGGTTTTTTTTTTTGACCAAACTGTTTGAGCGGCGTTTTTTAAAGTGATGTCAAATTGAGGCTTGGATTCTTTTTTCTTTTTCTTATTTTTTTCCTGGGGACTTAAGTGTGACTTTGTAGGTAACCGGATTGAATTTTCTCTTATATATATTTTTATGCTCCTTTTGATTTTTTAATTTTTTCTAGGATAGAGGCTCCCTTTAGCTATTTTCTTTTTCCTTTTTTTTGTATACATTACTCATTTTTTCTGGCTGGGGGGGGGGAAGAGCATTAAGAAACATTGCAACACTGCCAACTAGAGGCTTGAAAATACTTTAAGACTCCTTCTCAAGATAGAGGGAGAGCATAGCAAAATATTATTACAGGTGTTTTCCTGGACTCATCAATATTTCAACATTTGAGGCTTAGCTTTGAAGCTGCTGGAGAAGAGAGTCATAATAAGAGCCTTGGATAAATAAATAAAGTGCAGTGTGCTCTCTTATATATATATATATATATACCCCATTCGCCAGCCTTTTTGTAAATCTCAATTCTAGTAATATTCTTATTTTTGCCTTTTATTTTAAAGGGAAAGTCTCAGAGTTTTTTCTTTATTTTTCTTTTTTTTCTCTTTATTTTTATTGGGACTTCTTTGCTTTTTCTATCCATGTTTTTGGACCACTTTGTGTTTCTTTTTTGATTCTTTTGTTTTTTATTTGCTCTTAATCAATAATATCATTTTTGGGTTTGTTTGTTTTTTTCCTTTCTATTTTTCCTTTTTTATGGTGGACTACTTTGTAACTGGATTAGGGTCAAGAAGAACCTGAAGATTTTTCTTCTTTCTTTTTTCCTTTTTCTTCTTTGGTTTTGGGTCTTTTACTATTGGATTTTTCCATTTTGGATTATAATTGACTATTCTACCAGTTGGATTAAAAGTCAAAAAGAATTTGAAACTTTGGAGGCATTAAAATGAGCAGGAAACCAATACCAGTTGGCATTTCTACTTCTACCTCTGCTTCCCCATCAGCTGGAGGACAACGTTTAATTCAGACAATGTTGAAGCAAAATAAAGAACAAGAAATAGTAACTTTACAGATGATTATGCAAGGAATCCAAGATCTCAAGATAAAGTCAGACATCATTGAACAAAGAATAGAGAAGACTGATGAAAAAGTGGAAAATATCAAACAAATGATAGGGAAGTATGAGGAGAGATTCCAAAAAATTGAGGAAGAAGGGAAACAAAGAGAGGAGAAGATTGGAAATATTGACAGTAGATTAACAGTGGTTGAACAAGAAAAAAATGGGATGTTGAGGTGGGAGATGGAAAGGTCAGAATTTTATCTCAGATTTCAAAATATAGAAGAGGAAAAAGGAGAAAATTTGGCTGCAATAATGATAGAAATTTTGGCAGATGCTTTGGAAATTACAGAGGAAAAGATGATGGATGGAGTAGATGAGGTATATCGAGTTTATACAAGATATGCGATAAGAAATAAATTACCAAAGGAAGTTCATATTAGATTTACCAAAAAATCCATCAAAACACAAATATTACAAGTGGTAAGAGAGAAAACATTGAAATACAAAGGTAAAGAGATTGTGGTTTTAAAACAAATACCCAGAAGAGTGAGAGAGATGAGAAGAGAAGAGAATATCGATTTCTGACCAAAATGCTACTGGAAAACGAAGTGAATTATAGATGGCTGATTCCAGAAGGATTAATCTTTACGTGGCAAGAGCAGAGACATAGAATTGATTCAATTGAGAAAGCAGAACTTTTCCATGCAGAATTTTTTGGAAGAAGAAGAGAGGAGGCAGAGAAAGAGGTCTCATTAATTGAGTTTCAAGAGGAACAACTGGAGACTGAAAAAGAGAAAGGAGCGGTAGGTGGACAGGTGGACAGTAAAGAACAGCGTGAAATGAGATCCACGAAAGCTGTTAGACCTAAATATAAAGCATAATCATGGAAGAAAGAAAACTGATTACAATGAACATAAATGGACTTAATTCAGCTGTTAAAAGAAGGAAAACTTTTCATAAATTAGAGAAATTAAAATTTGATATAATTTGTCTACAAGAAGTTCATATTAAAAAACAACATGAACAATTGTTAGTACAGCCAAAATTGGGGAAAATATTTACTTCTTTGACTCAATGTAAGAAAAGAGGAGTGGTTCCATACATTAAAGAGGCTATCCTAGCAAAACTGATCTACACTGATGAAGATGGAAGAGTATTAATGGTGGAAATAATGGACAATAATATAAAAATACTCTTGATTGCAATTTATGCTCCGAATGAAAAACAAGAAGAGTTTTATAAAAAGCTACACATGAAAATAACTGGACTGGACTATGTTAATATAATTATGATGGGAGACTTTAATGGAATTGTGGACAATAAATTGGACTATATAGCAACAACAACCAAGCAAAATAGAAAAGCTCTCCCTAAATCTATTTTTTAAAATGACAGACGAACTATCTTTAAAAGATATTTGGAGAGAAAGAAATGTTAAAGCTAAACAATATACTTTTTATTCAAATAGACATTTATCATGGTCCAGATTAGATATGATTTGGATCTCAACAGAATTAATATCCAATATTCAAGAAACAAATATTGAAACAAGTACTTGGGCAGATCATAGCCCAATGACAATTAAATGGAAGGGACAAAAAAAAAAGATCGAGTTGGACATTAAATAATACTATTTTAAAGGAGAAAGATTTTATACAATGGATGGAGAAGGAATTGACTTTCTTTTTCAGAGAAAATAAAAAAGAAGATACTTCAAAACAGAATGTTTGGGATACAATGAAGGCATATGCTAGAGGTCTGATAATAGATTATACAAGAAAAAAGAATATTAGGAAAAGGCAAGCTTCTAAGGTCTTGGAAGATGAGTATAAAAGACTTGAAAAAGAATTCCAGAAAATGCCACAGAAAAAAGATATTAAATTGAAGCTGGATGTAATTAAACATAAAATGGAATTAATAGAGAAAGAAGAATTGGCACAGAAAATAAGAAATTCTAAACAGAATAACTTCGAAGATGCGAATAAACCAGGTAGACGGCTAGCATATAAATTGAGAAAGGAGAAGGAATCAAGAAAAATATTGAAGTTAATAGATGATCAAGGCCAAGTTTGTTATGGTAATAACAAACAAAAAGGAAATTATTCGAGATTTTTATGAGCAACTATATAAACAAGAGAATATTGATGAGGAAAAAGTCAAACAATATTTACAGAATGCTAATTTACCGAAGATACCTAAAGAAACTGAAGAAATGTTAGAAAGCAATATAACAATGATGGAATTAAATGAAGCATTTAAGAGACAAAACAATGGGAAAGCACCGGGTCCAGATGGGCTTCCGGCAGAATTCTATAAAACATTTCAAGAATCATTGAGTATCCCATTGTTAGAAGTCATGAATGAAGTTATGTTAAAGAAGATGATACCCAAAACATGGTCATAGGCTTATATCACACTTATTCCAAAAGAAGAGGCTGAGCCACTGCAAATTAAGAACTATAGACCTATCTCCTTATTGAATGCAGATTATAAAATCTTTGCTTCAATTTTAGCAGAAAGACTTAAAAAATATTTAAATAATTTTATTCACCCAGATCAAAATGGATTTCTGCCAAAGAGACAAATCAGAGACAATATGAGAGTAATCTTGGATACTTTGGAATATTATGAGGCTCATCCTGAAAAGCAAATGGCTTTGATATTTTTAGATGCTCAAAAGGCATTTGACAACGTGAATTGGAGATTTATGTTATTACTATTGGAACAGATGGGTTTTTCTAAAAAAATTATTCAAGCAATTGAAGCCATATATAATAAACAGACAGCAAAGGTAATGATGGAGGGGGAACTTACAGATTTTATTAATATAAGAAAAGGCACAAGACAAGGGTGTCCCCTATCCCCTTTGCTATTTGTGTTGACTTTGGAAGTGTTGAATATAAATATTAGGGATGATAAAAGCATAAAAGGAATGAAAATTAAGAAGGAAGAATTTAAACTACAAGCTTTTGCTGATGATTTAGCTTTTATTCTGGAAGATCCATTAGAAACAGCTCCAAGGTTATTGGAAAAGATAGAGACATATGGTGAGATTGCTGGTTTGAAAATAAATAAAGATAAAACAAAGATTTTGACAAAGAACATGCTGTTGAGACAAAGAGAAGAACTGGCAGATCTTTTGAAAATTCAAATTACAAATAAGGTTAAGTATCTGGGGATATATTTGAGAGCAAGATGTAGCACATTAAAAGAGAATAATTATATTAAACTCAAACAACAGATAGCTACAGATTTGAAGAAGTGGGAAAACTTGCAATTGTCATTAATAGGGAGAATTTCAACAATTAAGATGAATATTTTACCTAGAATTTTATTTTTGTTCCAAACAATACCAATTAGGCTTGGAAAAGACTATTTTGAAGATTTAAATAAAATCATGTTGAAGTTTATATGGCAAGGTAAAAAAGCGAGAATAAAGCTAAAGCTTTTGCAAGACGCTAGAATTAGAGAAGGTTTTGGCCTGCCTAATTGGGAATTGTATTATCAAGCTGCAAATTTGATGTGGGTCAAAGAATGGATAACATTAAGAAAGCATAGGTTGTTGACATTAGAAGGGCATGATTTGCTGTTGGGCTGGCATGCTTTTTTATGGTATAAGGGAAGTAAAACACAGGGTTATTTTAGAAGACATTATATGCGGGAGTCTTTGTGGTTAAATTGAGAGAAGATAAAAAGACAATGTTATTTGAAAATTCCAGTTTGGTTATCGACTATTGAAGCATTTTCCTATCCTATAATTTATAAGAAGGAACAAACAGTTAGATATGGGGAACTTTTGGATGAAAAGGGTGAACTTAAATCGATACAAAACTTAGAGGAACAAGGTATAAGGATGAATTGGTTTTCATATGCGCAAATACATTCAAGGTATGATGAAGATTCTAAAACGGAGGGATTCTATGATAAGCAGACTGATTTAGATAAGATCTTGATGGGTACTGATGAGAAGGTGATTAAAAAATTATATGGTTATTTCCTGGGAATGAAATTAGAGGAAGAACAAGTCAAAGAAACTATGATTGTTTGGGGGAAGAATTTTGGATATGGGATTGATCTAGAGAAATGGCAGAAATTGTGGTCTCAAAATTATAAAATGACAATGTCAACAGCATATAAAGAAAACTTGTATAAGATGTTTTACAGGTGGCACTTTCCCCCGACAAGAATAGCAAGAATGTTTAAGAACAAATCTGAAAAATGCTGGAAATGTCATCAGATACCCGGCTCGTATTACCATATGTGGTGGACTTGTGAGGACGCTAGAAAATATTGGACTATAATTCGCATGTGGTTGGAAAAAATGACAAAGAACACATAGACTTGAAATCAGAGATCTTCTTATTGGGAATTTTACCTGATATATATAGTAAAGATTTGAAGTACCTGATTGTAAATGTATTAACAGCGGCTAGGATTGTATTTGCTAAAAATTGGAAGAATGAGAAAATACCATTACAGGAAGAAATTATTAAGAAAATATTGGAATGTGCTGAGATGAGTAGATTGACATTTGAAATTAGAGAGCAAGAGGATAAACAATTTTATGAAATTTGGGATCTTTTTTATCAATGGTTAGATGATAAAATACGATAATAGAATATTTAGAATGCTAGACAAGGAATATCTTTATTTTGCTATTTTGCTATTATTTTGTTATTCGACATTATATTTATAAAGGGTTTTTTAGGATTGATTTGATATGATTATACGATTTGATATAGAGTAAACTGGTTTAAAGTATTGTTAGCTCATAAAGCATGAATGATTAAAAATATAGTCAAAAACTTTTTTTTTAAGTGATATTAGGATATATAAGTTTGGATTGACAATATGAGTTGTTATGTAACATAATTGTAATTGAGACTACAGAATGAATGCACAAAAATGATGAACCAACTGACACACTGGATATACATATGAGAGTTGATGTTTTTATGTTTTGTTTGTCTTGTTTGTTTGTGGAAAATTAATAAAATCTTTTTCAAAAAGAAAAACAACCTAATTTAAACCTAAATTACTTTTATCAAATGAACATAGTAGATGAAAATTGAGCTCAATAGAATAAAATCAATAATAATTGGACTTTGTGCCAAATGATGATAAAGGGACATTTTTCCCACTATCTTATGGATCAATTACTATGTTTCTCCTCGGAAAATTGGCTTATTTGGGGAGGATTCGATGGGAGTGACTTCCCCAGTTTTCGATAGAACACTACTAAGGGCAAACTACCAAAAACTTTTTTTTTTAAATGATGGATAATTTAGCACTAATAGATTCATAGAGGCAAAAAGATGATTCTGCTAGAGAATATATCTTCTTTTCAGAATGACACAAATCTTTTTCAAGGATTGATATGGACTTTTAAAAATCTTGCAAATAAAATTCTAAAACTTGATATTTTACCTAAATCTTTCTTGGATCATAATCCAGTTCTCCTCATGCTTAGAAAAAAGAATTTGAGTTATAGACAGAAATTAAATGAATCTATCTTACAAAAGGAAATGATTGTAAAGGACTTAAAAAGAAAATGAATGAATATTTTGATAATAATTTGGGCAAAGGGACAAATTTAATGACCATGTGGGAGGCCAGCAAAGCAGTCATGAAGGGTTATTTTATACAATACTAATTAGCTAGAGAAGAAAAAAATTCCAGGAAAAAGCTGTAAAAGATATTAAATGAAATTAAACAGAAATAAATTGAATTGCAAAATTTTACATCAAATTAAATTGTTACATCAACAATTGTCTGTTAACAGTTCAAGAAATAGAAACAAAATATAATTGTAGCAGAAACATTTTGAGTTTGCAAATAAACCAGGATGATGGTTGGCATATCGACAAAGTAGACCATAACCTACTTCTTGGTAAGCTAGAAAAAAGTGGGATAGATAGAATCACCATCAAATAGATGTGTAACTGGCTGACAAACGATACTCAATGAGTAATTCTTAACAGTACTACATCTACATGGAGGGTAGCAAGCAGTGGGGCACCACAAGGTTCTGTCTTAAGCCCAATACTCTTCAATAACTTCATAAACTATTTAGATGAGGGAACTGAAGGGGACTTTATTAAATTTATGGATGATACTAAGCTGGCAGGAACACCCAACATCCTAGATGATAGGCTCAAGATCCAGATGGAACTTAAGAGACTTGAACACTGGGCCCTGTCTAACAAAATGAAGTTCAATGTAGAGAACAGTAAAGTCTTACACTTAGGTAAGAAAAACCAAAAGTACACATCCAGACTGGGTGAAACCAGGCTTAATAGCAGTAACTGTGAGAGGGATCTTGGAGTCTTAGTGGACAACCAATTAAATATGAGCTAACATGTGTGGCAGCAGCCAAAAAAGCCAATGTAATCTTACGTTGCATTAATATAGGGATACAATCAAGACTAAGTGAGGTACTGACACCACTCTATAAAGCCTTAGAAAGACCACACCTTGAATACTGCATCCAGTTTTGGTTACCAGACTATAAAGAAGATGTTGAGACTCTAGAAAGAGTGCAGAGAAGAGCAATCAAGGTGATTAGGGGACTGGAAGCTAAAACATGATGAACAGTTGCAGGAACTAGGCATGGCTAGTCTAGTGAAGAGAAGGACCAGGGAAGAAATGATAGCAGTACTCCAATATTTGAAGAACTGCTACAAAGAGGAGGGAGTCAAGCTTTTTCCAAAGCACCTGAAGGCCAGACAAGGAATAATGGATGGAAACTAAACAAGGAGAGATTCAACCTGGAAATAAGGAGAGCAATCAAGCAATGGCCTTGCCTTCAAAAAGGGACTAGATTGCCATCTGTCAGAAATGGTGTAGGACTAAATGACCTACATCACTGGTAGGATTTAATTTTTTTCTGTGGGTGTGGCTTGGTGGGCATGGCAGAGGGAGAATACTGTAAAATCTCCAGTCAGAGGTGGTATTTGCAGGTTCTCTGGTCAGAAGCTGCTGAATACCACCTCTGACCTACATACAAGGTCCCTTCCAACTCTGTTAATCTGTTAGAATATAAATGAAGAAAGGGAAGGGAAAAGAGAATGACTGAAAAAAATTGTGAGGGTAATAATGTAATAATAGATGATGATTTTATCAGTCTTTCCATAATTTTTATTCTAATCTTTATTAAAAGCAGGAGCTAGATGTTTCTAAATAGATAAATATTTAGTTACCTAAACTCTCACAAACTCAGAGACAATTTATGAATGATTCAATAATTACCTTTAAAATATGAGAAGCTGTCAAAAAAAATGAAATCAGGCAACGATCCAGGTCCAAATGGTCTTACAAGTTAATATATAAATGCTTTGAAGATGAACCTCTTCAGCCATCAAAGGATATAATGAATGATATATTACGGGGGGGGGGGGAAAGATGCCTCAAACTTGGAAAGAAGCTACTGTAATATTGAGTTATTACCAAAGGGGGGGGCCAAGACATCACAAGAATATATATATTATAAATTTCCCCTGGTTAGACCAAATTGAAATAACAATTATTATGGATCCGGTTATAAGGGGAAGGCCAGTATGTATTCAAGCAATTGCTGCTACTGCAACACTGGTTCAAGAAAGTAGAAAATTGACCTTTGTGAGCATCCCATATCAAGTCAGAACCATTCTCCAGCAAAAAACAGGAAGATGGTTAACTGATTCCCAAACTCTTAAATATGAGGCGATTTTGATGAAGCAGACAGATTTGGTTTTAACAGACCCTAATTTGAATCTAGTATAGTACTTAGCCAACACTAGATTAGTGGATCAATATGGATTAGAACATTATTGTTCTGAAGTAATGACTTACAAACTAAAATAAGATCTGATTTGGAGGAACACCCCCTTGAGAAAGGAGAGGCAATTTTTATACAAGTAGATGGTTCTTCTAGGGGGGAGGATGGAAAAATGGGTATGCTATTATAAATGGCAATACTAAAGAGATCCTGGAAGCAGGGGTTTTGCCTCAAAGCTGGTCTGTTCAAACTTGTGAATTGTATGCACTAAATCAAGCTCTATGTTTTTTGGAAGGAAAAATAGGGACAATATACACTGATTCCAAATATGCGTTTGGGATAGTGCATACTTTTTGCAAAATATGGATGGAAAGAGAAATGATAAACAGCAAGGGAAAGAAATTAGTACATGAAACTGATAAGGGAAATAATGAGTTCCTTACAAAAACCTAGAAAAATAGCAGTAACACTTGTGAATGCACACCGAAAAGGGACCTCATTTGAGAACATAGGTGATCGGATTGCTGATGAGAGGGCAAATGCATGAAAAATAGAAAGGGTGGATTTGTAAGAAAAAAGAAATTCAAAAATAAAATAGTATATAAGATGCTTAAATGATTAGAAAAACATACCTCCCTGTTTCTATCTGATTCTGATATTCTGATATACTCATTTTGATATACTCTATTATTGTGCCTTTGTATACATTTATATTTATATTTATTATTATTATTCTACACAAAAAACAACAGTGTACACAGCAAACGAGATGACTACACTGAGTTTCGTATCACAAATTCCTGGTCGAACACTTCCCACGTGTTTAGGACTGCGTGATGTATCAGCGGATTATGTGAGCAGATCCCAGTAAGGTGGCCTTCTGCAGCTGACCAATGGTGATTTTGTCAGCACCAATTGTTTTTAAGTGCTTGCCTAGGTCTTTAGGGATAGCACCCAGTGTGCCAAGTACCACTGGAACCACCTACACTAGTTTATGCCAGAGTCTCTGCAGTTCGATTCTCAAGTTCTGATATCTGGTGATTTTTTCAAGTTGTTTCTCGTCAATTCTGCTGTCACCAGGTATGGCAATGTTGACGATCCACATTTTTTTCTTCTCCACAATTGTGATATCCAGGGTGTTGTGTTCCAAAACTGTATCGGTCTGTATTCGGAAGTCCCAGAGTAGTTTTGCATGCTCATTTTTGACCACTTTTTCAGGCTTATGCTCACCAGTTCTTTACTACAGGCAGATGGTAGTTGTGACACAAATTCCAGTGCACCATCTGAGCGACTGTGTTGTGACATTGTTTGTAGCCAGTCTGAGATTACTATTATTATTACTATTATTATTGTTGTTGTTGTTTAAGGGAAGGGGGTTTGTTATAATCTTTTTGAAAATATATGTTGAGCTTTTAAGATTCAGAAGCTAGAAAGAGGCCCTGATGAGGGGATGCTACATTCCTTAATGCTAAGGAAAGATGCCACGTAGGCAGAAAACTTTATAAGTTAATGCCAAACTAAGAAATATGGAGGGGTACCGATGAGAAAATAACAGACGGAGATAATTTTCCTTGGAGACATCCTAGGATTAGCTGCAACACCTGACAGCATATCCAATGAGTTTGGAGGGAATGAATCTCAAGAAGGAGGGAACTTGGACATCACGATTAAACTGTATATATAAAGTATGTTTAGGAATTCAGAGGTGTGGCTTTTGGTTTGAACCTGCTTGTTGAGGTTTGGATCTAAAAGGTCACCGGCATTTTGCAAACTGTCTTTTTATTTTTATTTTTAAATAAATTCTCTTTGTTTTCAATGATACAAGTTTCTTTTATTGGCTTTGAGTTATTTGTTACACATTATTGTTATTTTTCCTTGTATATTATATTTTGATAAACTAATAAAAATTGAAATATAAAGGAAACACATACAGGCATATGTGGAGGATGGAGGACAACGATATTTGAGAAAAAGATCTTGAAATAGTGATTGACTACAAAATGATTATGAGTCAACAATATGATGTACAAAAAACAGCAAATGCAATTTTAAGGTATGGCTACAGAAGTACAATTTTCAAATAAGGGAATTCTGCTTTGGTCAGAATTTTATTTTGAATAACCTGGCCAGCTTCAGGTACAGAAAAATCCTGTTAAATTTTAAAAAGAACTTTCTGATAGAAAGAAAGAAGAGTAAAATGATCACAAGAAAGCTGGTTGGCAGTGTTTCATTAAATGTAATTAAGCTATGATCTAACACAGTAAAGAATATCTCTAGTTCAAGATTAAATCGTTGTGTTCTTGATAGTCTCTGAGTTTATGTTCTCTTTCTACAGGTATTTCACTACCAGTCTAGATAACACCATCAGCACTGGCGATTAAAATATTTATTACTACAGAATAATTGAATTAAAGACTACCATATGTTTGAAGAAAATGCTAGGGATGTACTGTGCTTTGCTTCAGAACTAATATGATGTGTTTCATCATACTTGTTTATGTCTTCTTAGACAAGCTGTACTTTTCCTAGGGCCATTCAATTCCATTTTTTTTGGTAAAAAAAATATGCTGACAGGATGCTTGCAACAGATATGTATATACTGTTAGTGTCTTTTTAACATAATTTTTCCCACATTTTCCTGGCGCAAACATGTTACCATGTGTATCCATAAATTTACAAGAATTTCTTGGAATAAAATGGCAATTAGTATTGAGATTACCATTATTAAGCAATGTAGTCCTAAAGCACAATGTAACATGACTGCATTGCTTGGCGAAGATAATCCAGGCTGTTCTACTTGTTGTTTTAACACAAACCATCATGCTTTATGAATTTACTGATATAGAATGTGAACAATATTAAACATTATATGTTTCCAAATAATTTAAAATCAAATTTAACTTCTCAATGCTGTCCAAAAAAATTAAATAAAATTTAAAGATCATATTGAACGTCCTTAAAACTGTGTGAAAATTATGTGATATAAAAGTTACAATCAATTTTCCAAAAGCTACTTAGGACCCAGTTCTGAAGTCCCAGGAGCCACACCCCTCCTGCAATCACATGGTTGCATTTTAAATGATTGGCAACTGGCTTGCATTTATGATTGTTTGCATCATTCTGTGGTCATATGAACATAAGTTTTGGTGGTGTTTTGTTGGTTTCCAGCATTTACTTCTATTTTTCAGCAAAAAATGTCCATTGAGAAAACAGGTTCATTCAATGACACTGGTATTTGCTTAACAATCATAGCATTTTGCTTAACAGGCATTGCAAAAAAGATTGAAAAATCAGGCAGTCAAATAGTGACCTGCTTAACAACTGCCATAACTTACAACCATAATACTGGGCCCAGTTACGATAGGAAGTCAAAGATACCTTCCAGCTCCCAATTATGGGTGAGGTCAAATAGCTACAATTTCAGACATTCCCTGATGGCTTCCACAAACTAAGTCAATGGGAGAGCCAGCAGAAAGTTGCAGTCATGGGAGGCCTTGCTTAATGATCACCACCAGAATTGCAAGAACTACTGCCACTAAATGACATGGTCACTTGATATCGTATTTTATAATTGTATTGCTTAGTGAACAAAATTTCAGACCCAACTCCTGACATAAACCAAGGACTACCTATACCCCACTTCATTGACACTTTCAGAACAAAGGTGTCAAACTCATAGCCTGCAGGCCAGATGTGTCATGCACTGGCCATGCCCACTCCCATTTTAATGAAGAAGAAGACCATTACAATATATCACGTGATGACATGATGCTGCAAGTTTGACACCACTGCTCGAGTATAGAAGACTACTAACAACATCTAGTTCTGATGCATTTTTGAATAGCAGTGATAATAAAACCCTTGCGACCTCTTCTCACCCGTAGACCTCTCTGTGCCCCATGGTATACAGAGGAACTGAGAGTGATGAAATGCATGAGGAGATGTTGAGGGCGCCACTGGCGGAAGACAGATGAATTTGATGAACACGGGTAAGAGCTGCTACTAAGGGCTATCTTGTGGTGATTCATGCGGCAAAGCTTTTCTGCACTAATTGTGTCTGGAGATAATTGCCCAGTGACCCTCTTTAAGGTGAGCCGTCTCCTCCTAGGGGAGGAGGAGACTGAGGTCCTCCTGAAGGGGCACACTGAGGAATTTGCAGATTTTGTGGAAGACAAAATCCCGCTACTCCATTCCCAGTTAGATGCCAGCATGGTTGCTGGTCCAGTGGAAGCTCCTGAGGCAGGTTCTTGCCCTCTTATCAGGGAATGGTTTGACTCTGTTGCTCTTGAGGAAGTGAACAGGATCCTAGGGAGTATGGGTGCAAGCATCTGTGTTTTAGACCAATGTCCCTCTTGGCTTGTGAAAGCTTCTCAGGATGTGACAGGCGGGTGGACTCTGGTGGTGATTAATGCTTCTCTACAGGAGGGGATGGTGCCCCAGCACTTTAAGGAGGCTGTGGTCCACCCTCTTCTTAAGAAACCATCGCTGGATTCCACCCAGTTGGATAATTTCCAACCTGTCTCCAATCTTCCTTTTTGGGGGAAGATTGTTGAGAAGATGGTCGTGCAGTAGCTCAAGAGGTTTCTGGATGAAACAGATTATCTTGACCCCTACCAGTCAGGATTCAGGCCTGGATTTGGGACAGAAATGGCATTAGTCACACTTTTGGATGATCTCTGGCAGGAGCGGGATGGGGATAGTGCATCCATCCTTACTCTACTTGACCTGTCGGCAGCTTTTGATACCATTAACCATGGGATTCTCCTGGGGTGGCTTCAGGAGATGGGAGTGGGAAGCCTTATGCTGTCTTAGTTCACTTCCTTCCTCTGTGGCCACTCTCAGTCAGTGTTGATAAGAGGGGAGAGATCCAGCCCTTGCCCACTGCTTTACGGGGTTCTGCAGGGCTCGGTACTCTCTCTGCTCCTGTTCAACATTTATATGAAGCTGCTGGGTGAGATCATCCATCACCATGGACTGAGGTGTCACCAATATGCTGATGATACTCAGCTGTATGTCTCAGCCCGTGGTGAGTTAAGTGTTGTTGTATCCTCCCTCTCGCAGTGCCTGAAGGCTGTTAGGGGCTGGATGGTGAGCAACGGGTTGAAACTAAATCCTTGCAAGACTGAGTGGCTCTGGGTTTGGGGTTTGTTGGCTCAGGGAGAATTGCAACCTTTGGTCTTGGATGGGGTGGCACTACCCTAAACAGACCCAGTGCGTAATCTAGGGGTTTTCCTGGACTCATGACTCCCACTCAAAGAGCAAGTGGCAGTCGTGGCCAGGAGGGCCTTTGGGCAACTGCGGGTTGTGCACCAGTTACACCGTTTCCTGGACCAATGGTCCCTACTCACAGTCACTCATGCCCTAGTCACTTTCTGTCTTGATTATTGCAATGCGCTCTACATGGGGCTGCCCTTGAAGAGCATCCGGAAGCTCCCAGTTGGTGCAAAATGCAGCAGCCTGCATGATTTTGTGCATGTGTCACCCCTCCTGCAAGAGCTGCATTGGTTGCCTATTTGCTTCTGGGTGCAATTCAAGGTGCTGGTTGTTACCTTTAAAGCCCTTCATGGCTTGGGACCGGGTTATCTGAGGGAACGTCTCTTGCCAGTCACATCTACCTGATCCATTAGAGCGGGGAGGCAGGAAATGTTGCGGGTCCCATACACCTGATGGGACCCAGAAGAAAGGTGGCTCCCTCTCTGGAATATCATTCCTCCAGAGATTAGAATGGCCCCCACACTAGCACTCTTCTGGAAGGCACTGAAGACCTGGTTTTGCTAGTGAGCATGGGGAACTCAAAGCAGGATGGGACCCATCAAATGGCTAGTGTGATCTGCTGTCGTCAGGGGTGGCGTGGGAGATGGGGGGTGATTTTTTTAAAATTTAATTTTAAAAATAAAGTTTATTTAAGTTTCATATATTTAAAACATTTAAAACAAACATATATACATTTTGCAGCAGATATTGAGCATTGGTTACACTTTTCTTTTTTTCTTTTACCCCATAACATTGACGTGATCTACCTTGTTACAATACTTTCCTTGTTCTTTTAATGTTTTAATTTCACAGAATACGTTATGATTAAACGCATGTCCTCCATAGTTTCATAACTTATTCAGTTGTCAAATGTTGCTTTTTCTTTATTCATACCAACAATTCCAAACTTTATAGTATTCACTATCTTTGTTGTTTTTTAGTAATTTGGTTAGGCTATCCATCTCTGCACACTCATGATTTTTTTTAATGACCATCTCCTCTGAAGGGACAATAGACAGTTTCCAATTTTGTGCATAGGTTATTCTGGCTGCCGTTATAATGTGCAAGATTAAATATTGATATTTTTTTTCTATTTTTGAATCTATTATACCCAGCAAAAAGGTTTCGGGTTCAAGTTTTACATCTTGTTTAGTTATATTTAGAATCCAATTTTTAATATTTCTCCAAAACTTCTGGGCATATGGACATGTCCACCACAGATGAAAGTATGTTCCCTGGATACAGTTACACTTCCAACAATTTGGGGGGAGGTTCGGAAATATCTTAGCCAGTCTCGCAGGTGGCAAGTGCCAACAATACACCATTTTATACAGATTCTCTTTGTACGAGACTGACATAGTTAATTTGTAATTGATTTCCCAAATGTGTTCCCACTTGTCTAATTCAATACTGTGGCCCACATTTTTGCCCAAATTATCATACATTCCTTGACTATTTCTTCTTTTAATTTGTAATCCAAAAGATATTTATATATTTTACTAATCAATTTCCTTTCTTCTTCATGCCAAATCTAATTCTAAATCTAATATTAAAACCAAATTGTTCTTTATCTTTTTTGTAATGCATTTGTATCTGTGCATAGGGCCACCATACTATCTCTTTTCCTTGGATTTGTATTTGATTCCTACCCTTTAACTCTCTGGTTTCATATAATAGATTTTATATCTTATAATATTATCGAAATCTAAAATGTTTGGATGTGTAACTGCCTCCATTGTAGATAACCAAAGTGGGACCTTATAGTAATGTATTTTTTTAATCTTTTCCCAAATAGTTAATAATACGCTCCTTATATAATGCCTTTGAAAGTACAAGTGATGTTTACTCTTTCCATCCACATAAATGTGTGCCATCTAAGTTGGAGATCAAAGCCCTCTAATGTTAATATCCTTTTATTTATCAAATTAACCCAGTCTTTGAGCCAGGTTGCGATCGCAGCATAGTAATATGTTTCTGGAATCTGGAAGCCCAAAGCCTCCTTTCTTTCTTTCGTCCTGTAACAATTTATATTTTATTCTGGGATTTTTCCCCTGCCATATAAATTTGGATATATGTTTATTTAATACTTCAAAAAAGCTTTTTTCTAACTTGACTAGCACCGTCTGAAATAGGAACAATAATTTTGGCAAAATATTCATTTTTACTATTGCGATATGACCTAATAGAGATATTTGTAGTTTAGCCCAATTATCTAAATCTTTAAATATTTGAATTGTTAATTTATTATAATTATCTTTTTTAATTGACAAGCACCTAGCTGTCAGCCATATCCCCAAATATTTCACTTTATTTACCACCTGTATCCCTAATCTCTTTGTTAGTTCTTCCTTTTGTTCATCTATACAGTTTTTTGTTATCACTTTTGTTTTTTCTTTATTAATTTTCAACCCTGCCACCTTTCCATATTGTTCTATTTCTTTCATTAAAATGGGGGGTTGTTTCTACGGAGTCTTCCAATATAAATGCCATATCATCAGCAAATGCTTGGAATTTGTACTCCTCTTTTTTAACTTTTAATCCCCTGATCTCTTGATTTTGTCAGATTTGTACCAGTAACGTCTCTTCTACTAATATAAAAAGTAGGGGAGCTACACCCTTATTTATCCTTATATTATCTGTATTTTCCCCATTTATTAATATTTTTGCAGTTTGGGTATTATATATTGTATTAATGAATCCTAAAAAAATTTCACCAAATTTCATGCCTGTCAATTGTTTAATAAAAAAATTCCAATTCAAGATGTCAAAAGCCTTCTGGGCATCTAAAAACATCAGTGCCATTGTTTCAGTTGTGTGTACTTCATAGAATTCTAAAACATCCATAATTATTCTTGTATTTGTCTTCATTTGTTTATATGGTAGAAACCCATTCAGGTCAGTATGAATAATCGTCCCGCCAATATTGTGGACAAAATCTTGTAATCTACATTTAAAAGTGATATTGGCCTGTAATTTTGAATTTTTTGTGGATCTGATTGCTCTTTGTGAATGAGGGTTATATATGCTTTGGTCCATGACTTTGGTATATTAGCACTATCCAAGGCTTCATTATATAAGTCTGTCATTAACTCCTCCAATAACTCTTGAAACTCCTTATAGAATTCAGACGGAATTCCATCCAGGCCTGAGGTTTTATTTGGTTTTTGTGCTCCAATTGCCTTTCTAATTTCTTCTATTGATATTTCATTATTTAAAATACATTTCTCTTCATCCGTAATTTCTGGCAATTTTTTTCCTTCAGATATTGATTAATAAGTTCTTCTGGTACTTCTTCTTGATTGTATAGATTTGTAAAAAAAAATCCTTAGCAATATATTTCTTTTCCTTAGCCTGAGTACATACTTTCCCTTCTTGGTCTTGGAGAGCTACAATCGTTCTTTTTCCTTGTTCTTTTTTATTTTATGGGCTAACCATCTCCCTGGCTTATTTGCATTTTCAAAATAATTTTGTTTTACTAATTTAACTTTTCGGGCCAAGTCTTCCAGCATACTTAAATTTATCTTATGTTTTACCAAATCTATTTCTTTATTAATATTTTGACTATTTGGATCAATTTGTCTACTTGCTTCTAGATCTTTAAGTTTCTCTCTCCACACATTTTGTTGTTGCCTTTTTTCTTTATTATTTTTAATACTATAGCCAATAGTTAAACCTGTCACGTAAGCTTTTGTTGTATCCCAGAGATTTTGAAGGGACGTATATTCTCTCTTATTTATTTCAAAAAAATATTTTCAATTCTTTTTTCACCATTTCAATATATTTGTTATCTTTTAGAATACTATTATTAAATGTCCATTTTCCAATCATTCTCTTTCCTTTCCACTTAATTTGAATAGGATTATGATCAGCCATACATTTGGCAAGATCTCTATATTTTCAATGTTTTCCATTAAGCCTGGGTCCATCCATATCTGATTTATTCTGGACCAAGGGTGATGGGGATTGGAAAAGAAAGTGTATTGCTTTTTAGTTGGATACAGTTCTCTCCACACATCCTTCAAATTTAATTCCCTCACCATGTTATTAAAAGACGATGGGAATAGCCTCCTTTTATTTTTATTTTTTTGGGAGCTTTTATAGTCTTTGTTCTTGTCTGAAACAGCATTTAAATCTCCTACAATACATACACTTGTATATTCAGTTTCTATTATCTTGTGATGGAGTTTATAATAGAATTCTTTTTTATTTATATTCGGGGCATATACTGTAACTAACAAAATCTTTTTCTGGTTTAATATTATTTCTATAAATAACATTCTCCCTTCATCATCCTTATATACTTGTTTATGTTGCAGCCAATCTTTTATATATACTACAGTACCCCCTTTTCCTTGATTTGAAAAAGCCCAATACATTTTTCCCAAATTAGTATCTTGTAGAAGGTCTGCCTGTTTATCTATGATGTGTACTTCTTGTATACAAGTTATGTCTGCATTTTGTTTTTTAAGTTTTTCAAATGACTGTTTTCTTTTTAATGTTGAGTTTAAACCATTGATATTAACTGAAAATAGGGTGATTTCTCTGTTCGTATTACTGTCTGTGTAGAGCATTTTTTATTTCTTTTCTTGTTCTGGGTTCTCTTGTTCTTGGTCTGTTGTCCTTTTCTTCTTCTCTGAGATTCTAACTGTGGTGCAAGTTCTTTCTCTTTGAAGAGATGTCATCAGACTCCACTCTGCATATCATGTAACACATGTGAATACAGCGTCATGCATATTTAACACCCTCCCCTCTTAGTTCAGACCGACCAATCACCGCATATGCGGCAGATGTAGTCCTTCAGGTAGGCAGGGTTTCTGTGGGTCCGACTGGGCCTGCATGGTTCAATTGTTCTTGAGGCGGTGGCCTGAGCTGCTCCAGACTCTGCCCTTGGAAGCTCCTCGAAAGTTTCCGGAGGTGTGGCAGTTTCTGTTGAGCTAGATGCCTCAGAAGTACTACACTGGACTCCTCCACCCCCAGATAACTCCTCTGCTATCCTGTTCGGGGTTGACCTTACTATTACGTGCCTTCGTGGGGTTTCTAATTCCCAGGGTCTCGTTGTTACCGGAGGTGTATTGTGTTGTTCAGCTTCGTGTGGGGTTGAGCTATGCGGCCCCGCAATTGGTCTATGTGCCTGTTCCATGTCTTTCCCCCTTCTACTTCCAGTCTGTATGATCTGGATCCGGTACTTTCGATTATTTTCGCTGGGATCCAGGTTTCCCCTCCTGTGTAGTTGCATACATACACTGTGTCTCCAGATGAGAATGTCCTGCACCTCCCTGTGGAGTTTAGAGGGGTGTCGTTTGTATAGTTTTGATGGACCCTGTCCAGGGTCGACCTTAATTTTCTGTTCATGAGCATTTCTGCTGGGCTCCTGTTTGTTGCTGCGCTGGGTATTATGTGTTGGGTAAGCAGTAATTTGTCAATTGTTTCTTGCCAATTGCCAGGGCCTAATTTTTTTAGTATTTCTTTAGTCATTCAGACCATTCTCTCCGCTTGCCCATTTGTGGCCGGGTGAGCCTGCGCCGATAGGGCATGTCGGATCCCCAGTTGGGTGAGGAAACTTTCGAATTGTTATGCTGTGAATTGTGAGCCATTGTCCAAGACCAGCACATCGGGTAGCCCGTGGGTGGTGAATATTTTCCACAATGCTCTGATTGTTGCCTTGGTTGTAATGGACTTCATGATGATCACCTCCAACCATTTAGAGTAGGCGTTGACCACGTTTAGAAATGTTTGCCCCTTGCAGGGTCCTGCAAAGTCTATATGTACACGACCCCATGGTGCTGAGGGCTTTTCCCACTTGAGGGGGGGTTCTAAGGGAGGGGCAGATCAGGACTCCTGATATGGTGAGCATGTGGCAAGCCAGGTCTCAATGTCTCTGTCTATCCCCGCCCACCAGATGTAACTCCTTGTTAGGGCCTTCATTTTTACCATCCCGGGGTGCCCTTCATGTAGCAATCCCAAAACTCTTTCCCTTAATGGCTATGGTACAACCACCCTGACTCCCCATAACAAACCCCCTTAATGCTGACAGCTCTAGCTGTCTGTTTTTAAATGGCTTGAATTCCTCCCCTTCTCTCTTATCCGGCCAGCCCTGCCATACCCAGTTCAAAACTCACGCCAACTTTTTATCCTTCGCGGTGAGTCTCGCGATGTTCACTGGCATCAATAAGCCTGGCTCAAGACATTCTGCAAGGAATACGGAAGTTGCAGGGGCTGGGTCTTCCACTAAGCCTGGCAGGGGGCACCTGCTGAGTGCGTTGGCATATGGAATGTTCTTTCCTGGTCTGTGTAGAAGGCTGTAGTTATAAGCTGCCGGGAAAACTGTTCATCTTAGCATTCTCGGCAATAAAATGTTGGGTGTAGGTTTGTTTCCTGAGAGAATGCCAAGTAGCAGTTTGTGGTCTGCGTCTGCCATATAGGTATTCGTGAAAATGTTTCACTCCGGCTATGACGGCGAGGGCTTCTTTGTCTATTTGGCCATAGTTTCTTTCAGTTTTGGACAAAGTCTTAGAATAGTAGGCTAGGGGAGCCTCCCTTCCATTTGGTAGCCTGTGGCTCAATACTGCTCTGATGCCATATGGTGACATGTCACAGGTTAACTGTATCAGCAGGGTCTCACTATATTGCATTAGTACGGTGTCTGATGTTAAAATGTTCTTTATTTTGGTGAACGTGGTGTCTTCAGGGGCCCCCCGCTTCCAGGTTGTATTTTTGTCTAGCAGTCAATGGAGTGGCTCTGCTATTGTCACCTTCTCTGGCAAAAATATGTTATAAAAGTTTAGTAATCCCAAGAAAGGTTGAGGTTCAGCTTTGCTGTGTGGGGTGGGTGCTTCCTTAATTGCTTTCATCTTGCTGTCTGTGGGTCAGATGCCTGACCTATCAATTAGGAAACCCAAGAATTCTATGCTCAGTACGGCAATGTAGCATTTGTCCCTTTTCATCTTAAGCCCCGCTTCTTGGAATCATTCTAGTACTGTTCAGACCTTCTTCATTAGCTGGGGTTTGTCTCTGGATGAGATTATTACATCATCAAAATAGGGGACTACTCCCGGCAGATCTTGTAATAGCCTTTCCATTATGCTTTGGAATAGGCTGGGGTCTATGCTAACCTCAAATTGCAGCCGGTTGCACTTGAATATGCCCCTGTGGGTCACAACCATTTTGGCTTCGGCGGTGGCTGCGTCCACAGGCAATTGTTGGTACGCCTGTGCTAGGTCCAATTTAGTGAAAATTTTGCCCCAGCCCAAGGAATGTAATAGGTGCTGGACCACTGGCACTGGATATGCACTCAGTTGCAACTCAGGGTACTCTTGTAGTCTGTGCAGATCTGGATTGACCCATCGGGCTTCACAGGGGTCACTATAGAGGTCTTCTACCTCATGTAGTCTACTGGTATGAGGACCTCTTGAGCTACCAGATTATCTAGTTGCTCTTCAACCTTGGGCCGCAGAATGAAAGGGACTCTCTGGGACTTCAGTCTGACAGGGGATATGTTAGGGTCGAGGTTAAAACTGATAGGGGTCCCCTTATACTTGCCCAGTTTGCTGCTGAAGATGTCCTGGAATTCCTTCTCCAAAACATCTATAGCACTTTCGCTGTTTGGTCTAGTCATCGCTGTGGCGTGGATGCTGGTGAGGCTGATCTGCAGTGGCGTGAACCATTCTCTCCCTAGGAGATTGGAGAGATCTCAGTCCACAATGGTCAGTGGCAGGGTTCCCTGAAAGTCTCCATATTCCACATGGCAGGTTTTCTTCCCCAGCACTGGTATTTTGCAGCCTTGGTCGTCCTTTAGTATTATTCGTTGTGGGTGGAGCTGGCTCCAGCTAATGTGGGGGTTGATTCTCTGGAGAGCCACCCAGGAAATCATTGATATATAAGACCCGGAGTCAACTTCCATCAGGCACAGGGTCCCATCAATCCTCACCTTGGTGAGGATCTTGTTGGATTCAAAAGTGTCTGTGTGTCCCACGTGGGCGTGGGCATAGCCCACGATTGTATGGTGAGTATCTTCTTCCCGGGCGCCAGCTTGTTTTTTGAATTTTGCGCCAAAAGCCTTCTGACCCTTGTATTGCCTGGTTGGGGAGTATACCCTGCAGCTCTGTTTGTCCGTTGGTTGGCTGGCTCTGCAGACTTCCATGACGTGGACTTTCCTCTTGCACCGCCTGCAGATGGTCTCCTTAAAACAGCAGGCAGACCAGGGATGGTTCCCTCTGCAGCCTCTGCAAGGCTTGGCTCCCTTGGTGGTTCTGGGCTTGCTGGATTTTACCTGGTGTACATCTTCCTCCTCACTGTCGCTTTCAGAACGGGATGGACTATGCGGTGCCCTCCTCGCAGCATGGGTGGCATGGACTTTGCTGCTGCCCTTGACTCAGGCTGCAGAACAGTTGGAGGCTTCCTCGGCTTTTGCTCCTTCCAGGGCCTCCTTGAACAAGACTTCCTCCCTTGTGAACATTCTCTTCTACAAGGTTAAGTCCCTGAGGCCAAGGACTAGCCGGTCCCAGATCATTTCTTCAGCGTTTGAGAACTTACAGTTTTTCGATAGTGTCGTCAACGTGGCCACAAAATCATTTATGCTTTCCCCCTCCTTTTGGCTGTGGATGTAGAAGTTGTTCTGGTTTGCCAGGTACGATGGGGTAGGGTTGAAATGCCCCTTCAATGCTCGTTGTAGCTTGTCCCAGGAGACATTTGCCAGCTCATCTGCGACGAGGGATTCGGTTAGTTCATAGAGTTCCGAATCACAATAGGTCAAAAAGAAAGCCTTCTTCAGATGCTGCCTGCATCCCATTCACCTCCAAGTTTAGGTTGAATCTTCCCATGTACAAGGAGCACTTCTCCTTGGTTGGCTCAAATGGGATCGATACGGGTCGGTGGGCCATGTTGGTTTGCTGTTGGTTGGAATGGTTGAGTTTGTGATTCAGCTGGAAAATGGCCACAGTGCCCACAAGGTCCTTGTCTTCCTCAGGACTTTCGTTGCCAGTGTTAAATGGGCACAGATGAGGAAGGAGCAGGACTCAGGAATGCAAAGAAACTCTTTATTTTAAAGCCAGAATCAAAAAGCCTGTGCTGTCCAACACTTCAGCCACTGACGGGATTCAAATCTTCCCACCAGTGGCTGAACCAATGAGTGGAGTCTGACATCAGACTCCACTTTGCATATCACGTAGCACATGTAAATACAGCATCATGCATATTTAACACCATCCTCATATTGCTTTTGTATTATTTTGGTCTATTATAAGTCACCAAAAATCATTTGGAATTGGGCAATATTAAACTGAACAAGTAAACAATATATTCCTTTTGAAGAATTACATTTTTCGGTGTTTGGACATTGTAATCAAATTGGTACATATCTTTGGTAGCATAATCTATTTAATTATTCATTATTTGGAAATTTTGAGAAAACCAGAGAAGTAATTAATTTAAGTATGGTTTTGTTGTCTCTTTTTCTTAAGAGACACAAAATTAGACTATTCAAGAAATTTATCCAATTCTTTGGTTAGCTGCATATTTACACTAGCAAAATCCTAGAAAATTAAAGTATATTTTATAATCTCGAATAACCATGCATGCAATAGCATTAATATAATAGCTAATATCTTAAATAATGCTTTTATTAAGGATTGTTTTATTCAATTTTATCACCATTTAAATGTAGATATAAGGCTGATAGGGCTCACATGAACAAAAATGTACAAAATGTACATAGGAGTGCACCAGCTTTTAAAAGATTCTATTATGTCAGTGGAGATCAATACATATCTGCAGCCATTAAGCTTTTTGAGGTTAACTGTCAGCCTCAATGCTTGCTGTCGGCTGCCATAGAAACGGGGAGGGGAGACGTTTGGCATTGGGGAAGAAGTTTGCTGGAGAGTGGAGATACAGATACCTTCTGTGTGAACCAAGTGTGGGGGGATGCTCTCATGCTCACTGCGTAACTTCATGGATTTGTTTATGCTCAGCCAAGGTCAACCGTCTCAGCATACCAGATGGGGGAAAAACACCTGAAGATGTACTCCACATGACACCATAGGAGATTGGACTTCCAGTCTGGGTCCTTGGGGGAGGAAATTTGAGATAACTTTCAATATGTAATTTTTGCGTTTATTGCCTCAGATCTTGCTTTTCTTTCATTGCTATCACTTCTAACTTAGTAAAAGTACCTCTTCTCTACAAACATGAAGTCGGGGGTTTTTTTCTTGAGTTTTGAATGGAGGCACATCTGACATTAAGTCTCTAACCCAATTATTTTATAGTAGACAACTTGGACCATATTCCAATGTCATACCATTAGAATTTGCTCAGTCTAAATTCTTAAGAGCAATTTTTCAAATTTCACACTGCATCTCTCATGCTTCATGATGCATAGAAGCTGAAATGGTGAGAATAGAGATTAGAATCTAACAAGCTATGCTCTTCTATTAGGTGAAGCTGATATTTTTTTCCCTACAGACTTAGACACTGGTATTGGAAGATAAATTTGATAGTGGAAGGAAACAAGCAGTTTACAACAAGCTTCCCCTCCTAGCACTCTCCAACTTACCAGAAATAAAACCATCAAGATCTTAACTGCAAATTGGATGTAATCTGATGTAGAATTACTATGCTTCAGCTACATACTGTAGAGCTAAAAAGAATCAAGGGATCCTAGGATTCTCTAAAGGATTATACATTTTTAGTTTAAAAAGTGAAAGAAGGACTGACAATACTGCATGATGTTGATAACATGATTGAGAAACTGGTTCTCCTTTTTCTCCATTTGTTAGCTTTCATAGGTATGTTCAAAATAAAAAGGAAAGGAAACCGAGTATCAGGTAATCAGATAAATACAGAAAATGAAAACTGTTAAACTTATTTTGCCTCATTTTTCTCAAAGAGCTAAGTAAAAGTATGTTCTATTAGCTAAGATTGGTTATAGGATTGCAGTGTGAGCTTGACAGAAAAAGAAAGAAGAATGTCTTGTTTAAATCTCCATAATCAGATGAATTGTATTCTAGCTACCTCTTGCCAGCCCCCTTGCCTCTTAGCACCCTACTAAGGCATCCCACTGCTCCCCAGGGGGTGGTACCAACCACTTTGGGAACCACTGATATAGAGAATATCCACTCTCTTTGAGCTTGTTCTTAGGCTTGGAGTTAAGGTATTTTGGGGGTGCCTATCATATTTTTACTGTTATGGAAACTTTTAGTACAAGCTGCCATTTTGTTTTATATGTTTTAATTTGATTTTGAATCAGCGTCTACTGCAGTGGCAGCAACAACAAATTTTAAATATAACAAATGAAAAAAAGAAACAGTGAATTATAGCAATGGACTTCAGGAGCCATCTTACCTTGCTTTGCTTGGTACAGGATCTGTTAGAATCTTTTGGTTAGAGCTATCCAACCTCTGTACAACCTCTGTACAGAGCTAAAAAAAATTAAGGGATTCTAGGATTCTCTAAAGGATTATACATTTTTAGTTTAAAAAGTGAAAGAAAGACTAATAATACTGCATGATGTTGATAAAATGATTGAGAAACTGGTTCTCCTTTTCCTCCATTTGTTAGCTTTCATAGGTATGTTCAAAATAAAAAGGAAAGGAAACCGGGTATCAGGTAATCAGATAAATACAGAAAATGAAAACTGTTAAAATTATTTTGCCTCATTTTTCTCAAAGAACTAAGTAAAAGTATATTCTATTAGCTAAGATTGGTTATAGGATTGCAGTGTGAGCTTGACAGAATCAGAAAGATGAATGTCTTGTTTAAATCTCCATAACCAGATGAATTGCATCCTAGATACTAAGGAACCCACTGATCTGTCCATTGTCTGGAGAAATCTTGGAGAATGAAGCACTAGAACAAAACATATTTCTCTTTAAATTGGGAAAAAAAGAGAATCCACATAATTATAGTCCAGTCTATTTGATCTCAATAACAAGATGTTTCTGGAAGAGATCATGAAACAGTTGAAAGGTCTTAGAAAAGACTGTAAAAATTCCCAGAAATCAGAATTATCTTATTTTTTGATCAGGAAACTTTCTTAACTAATTGTCAGGATGCTATAGACACGATGTATATTGGTGTACAGGAATTTATGCAAACTTTATGACATTCTAAGAAGGAAACTATTTGAAAGTGTGCTGGATAGCATAACAATTAAGAAGATGGTAGCAGGTTTGAAAAACCACTGTCAATAGTTTCTAACATACTGGAGTGAGTGTGTTGCCAGAGTTTGTTCCTGAGTTCAGTATACTTTAACATTTTATCAATGGCTTGAACAGAGGTTGAAGGAATATTTTTTCAAATGTTCAAATACAAAATAGGTATAATAGAGCTGATGTCTACAATCTGTTACATTTAGATGGAAAGAAACAGACTGGCCAAATTCAGGTACGACTGAATGTCTCTGTCTTTTGGCCCTTTGGTGGAGGTGTACTTTCCCATTTGAGACTGGTGTTTAGCTTGGGAGTCCTCCTGGACTTATCCCTGAAGAGTGAACAGTAGCTGTGGCCATAAGAACATTTTGCATACTTCATCTTGATGCCGGTTGAGCCCTTTCCTTGATCAGGAGGTCCTTCAGATGGTCACCCACAATATGGTCACCTCACAATTGGATTATTGCAAATGCACTCTAATGGGACTGTCTAATTGGACTATTGCAAATGCACTCCTGACTGAAGCTACAGGAGATTTAAAATACAGTGGCACGAGCAGTAACCATTTTTACTGTTGCTATATAAGCAGCATTAGTTACTAGCAGCCCTTTGGATGCAATGAAAGGTACGGATCTAAGTGACCACCTATTTCCAATTGTTTTACCTGCCCCAAACATTCAGGCAGAGTGGATGAGTTCCAAGTCCCCTCAATTAAATATTTCATATTGTGGAACTGAAAAAGTACTTCCCTTTTGCTGCCCCTCTCCTGGAACAACAAAGATATAGAGCAGTGGTTCCCAATTTTTTTCAATCCACTGCCCCCTTGGTGTTACAAACTCATCCTCAGTGCTCCCAGCCCAGGGGTGAGATTCAAATTTTTTAACAACTGGTTCTGTGGGCATGACCTAATTTGTGGGTGTGGCTTGGTGGTCATGTGACTGGGTGGGCGTGGCTTGCTGGATGGGCATGGCTTGGTGGTCATGTGACTGGATGGGCGTGGTTTGGTGGTCATGTGTCTGGCAAACCAAATATAAGAGGTCCGCACTTAATGGTCGGTTGCTTAGTAAGTGTTCTAATTTATGACTGACCTCCCCAGAACTACTTGACCTGTTTTTGGAGTTTTGACAGCCATGCACGCACACACACACATGCACACACACATGCACACATACACACAGACTCCTTCTAATCCTGCTGGACTAGGTGGTTGGACTAGATATCTCATTCACTTTCTCCTCTCTCCCTCTCTCTCTCTTTCTTTCTGTCTCCCTTTTTCTTTCCCTTTTCTTTCTTTTCTTTGTCTCTTCCTTCTTTCTCTTTCCCTCTCTTTCTCTCTCCCTCCCTCCCTCCATATCCCATTCACTTTCTCCTCCCTCCCTTTTTTTCTCTCTCTCTCTCTCCCCCTTTCTCTTCCCTTCCTCCCCTCCTCCCTCCCTCCCTTCCTTCCTTTCTTTCTCTCTCATTCCCTCTTTGTCTCTCTCTCTTTACCTCTTTCTGTCCCTTCCTTCCATCCCCACCTCTTTCTTTGTCTATCCCAGTGGTTCCCAAACTTTTTCAGTCCACCTCTACTTTGGTGCTACAAACTCATCCTCAGTGCCCCCCCACCTGGGGTGGGATTCAAATTTCTTAACAACCAGTTCTGTGGGTGTGACCTAATTTGTGGGTGTGGCTTGGTGGTCATGTGACTGGGAGGGTGTGGCTTGCTGGATGGGCATGGTTTGGTGGTCATGTGACCAGATAGGTGTGGTTTGGTGGTCTTGTGACTAGCAAACCAAATATAAGTGGTCCTCACTGAATGGCTGGTTGCTTAGTAAGTGTTCTAATTTATGACTGTTCTCCCCAGAGCTACTTGACCTGTTTTTGGAGTTTTGACAGCCATATACACACACAGAGACTCCTTCTAACCCTGCTGGACTAATTGGACTAGATATCTCATTCACTTTCTCCTCCCTCCCTCCCTCTCTCTCTTTTTCTCTTTTTTCTGTCTCTTCCTTCCATCCCCCCTTTCTTTGTCTATCCTTTTTCTTCCTGTTTCAATCCCTTTTTCTTTCCCTTTTCTTTCTTTTCTTTCTTGTCTCTTCCTTCTTTCTCTTTTTCTCTTTCCCTCTCTTTCTCTTTCTCCCTCCCTCCTTCCATATCCCATTCACTTTCTCCTCCCTCCCTTTCTTTCTCTCTATCCCTCTCTTTCCCTTTCTCTCTTTTTTTCTGTCCCTTCCTTCTATCCCCCTTCTTTGTCTATGTCTTTTCTTCCTTTCTCTCTCCCTTTTTCTTTCTTTACTTTCTTGTCTGTTCCTTCTCTCTTTCCCTCTCTTTCTCTTCCCCCCCCTCTCTTTCTTTTTTCTCTGTCTCTTCCCCCTCTCTTTCTTCCTCTCTCTCTCTTTCTTTCCCTCTCTCTCTATACTTTCCTTAACTTATCTACCTATTTTCTGCCCAGGCAGGTGTGGTCTAATCTGTCAAAGGCCTGGGCTAATCCTGCATCACCCCGTTTCCCCTTTCAGAGGCCCCGGCCCTTAATCTCCCCATTTCCTCACCCACAACTGTCTCTTTTGTCATCAAATGGCCGTGACTTTACCTTCCTCCCGCAGCTAGCTGTCAGGAAAGGCAAGCCAGGACTGAACCATTGTTGTCACTCGGCTTCTCGCCAGCCCACGTCGCCCTTGTCACAAATACCTGCAGCTGCCATGTGTTTTTTTCGGTGCAGCTGGACTGCAGCTGCACCGAAAAAAACACGTGGCAGCTGGAGATTTTTTGCAGCAAAAATTACTGACCTTTGGCTTTGCTCTGCTTCTCCAATGCACTGCTGTGGTTGCATTCTAAATTCTGGCCCCACAGGTCCACCCCATTGAGCCCACTGTATCAGAGGGACTTCCCCAAGCAAGTCTGAGCGGAGTGGTGCAGCAGTCAATGGGGTGAGCCTGCATGGCTGGTGCCTAGAACGTGGCGGCGGTGGCGTGTTGGAGAAGCAGAGCAAAGCCGGAGATCGGTAATTTTCATTGCAAAAAAACTCCAGATGCCGCGTGTTTTTTTCGATGCGTCTGGATGCTTTTTGCAGTGAAAATTACTGACCTCCAGCTTTGCTTGCTCTGCTTCTCCAATTTGCTGCTGTGGCTATCAGTGATTGTTGCGCATGTGCGAGATTTCGAGCATGCGCAATAAGGACTGACTGGGCAGGGAACAGACGAGCAGGCGAAGAGGAGCAGGGCCACCCAGGGGCCCGTTTTACTGGTTCTCCAAACTACTGGCAATGGTAATGAACCGGTAGAATCTCATCCCTGAATTGCACCCTGCGAGAGGCCCACCTCCGGTGCCCCCCTGCCACCTCTTAGCGCCCTCTTCCAGCCCCCTTGCCTCTTAGCGCCCCCCCAAGGCATCCTACCGCACCCCTTGGGGTAGTACCAAACACTTTGGGAACCACTGATATAGAGAATATCCACTCTCTTCGAGCTTGTTCCTAGGCTTGGAGTTAAGGTATTTTGGGGGGTGCCTATCATATTTTTATTGTTATAGAAGCTTTTACTACAAGCTTGCATTTTGTTTTGTATGTTTTAATTTGATTTTGAATCAGTGTCTACTGCAGTGGCAGCAATAACAAATTTTAAATATAACAGATGAAAAAAAGAAACAGTGAATTATAGGAATGGACTTCAGGAGCCTTGCTTTGCTTGGTACAGGATCTATTAGAAGCTTTTGGATAGAGCTATCCAACTTCTGTACAAACCTTTAAATGAAGATTTCCTGAGATTATGTTATATTTATGGCATTCCAAATTTATAAGGTCTATCAAGAAAATGTCAGCTCTAACATTCAGCTGTCAAGATTGTTATAGGAATGCAAGGGGGGTGGAGGAGCTGGAAAGTTCACGGTTATTTCGTATGTCGCATTAAAAAATTCCAGCTGCAGTTAATTGGTGCTCGTGATTAATGAAGTGTAAGAAGTGGGAGGAGAGAAGGTGGATTTGTGAAATGCGCTGAAGATGACTTTCAGTTTGGAAATTCACTAGAAGTACCAGAGCTGTTCCTAATAAATCAATTGGAGATTATATTTGTCTCGGAGTGATTAATTACAATGGACAATTCTGGATGCCTAACATTTATTTCCAATCTCTGACTTTTCCTTTCTAAAGGGGTTTGGCTGATACCCCGGAGGTTTTTCCCAGAGATGGAAAAAGACCAACAATCATCTGAAGTTGGAGATATGCAGGAGGGAACTGGTGCCCCCCACCCCAGAGCACTAGCTGGGTCTGTCAGTACTTTTGGGGGGGAGATGATGGATGCCTTCAGAATGGCAGTGGAAGAAAAAGATTTGGGAGCTATACCGAAGCATTTCAGCTCAAGGAATTTTTACAACCCAGATTTAACTGAGCTGTCTGAAGAGAAGTCTTTCTCCAGCCCCATGTATATGGTGATTGAACCAAATTGGAGGGAAGAGAGACAATTTGAGTCAGAATTCTCTCAAGAAGACATCCCCAAGATTTATCATGGGAGTCCATTAAAGGCAGAAGATTTACCACAACAGTTCCAGAATTTAAAGGTGACAGGCTCACAGCCTGTTTGGATGAGTGGAAGCCTGAGACAACCCATTTTCACTTATCCAAGTATCGTGAGGAATGAGGAGATTATATAGATGCCAGCTGGAGAAGCCCAGCAAGAAGCATCGACTGATAGAGGTATGTTGCAGCCTCCGAGGCAATCCTGTTCTGTCTCCCCTTCCCTTTCTCCCAAAAGGTAAGGGATTATACACATACACAAACACAGACAGGCAAGCTGGCTCAAACTTCACAGAGCAAATCCTCTGTAACTGATAACATTCTTGGCATCCCACTATGTCCTGCCTGCCAAGTACGAACTGGCAGCAATTGTAAAAGAGAGTCTTACTCACACAGAGGGAAATGGGTCTTTTACTTCACAAAGCACAAGGCAGTCGATAAAACAATCGTTCTTCCAACATAATCATGAATAAAGTCTAAAATAAGTTAAACTTTGTCCCATACAAAGTTTAAGGAGAAAGTACACCCACTTTTATCCCCTGTGGGGTGTGGCTCAGTGACTCAGCTCACTCTCTGACCCTCCCATGCCTCCTACGTTGCTGCTCACATTTCTCCCTATGACACTGCTTGGGGTGAGCCAAGAGTCCTCCTCTACACTCCCTGTCAGGGGCTGTTCCGACATGCCTTCCTCCTGATTCCTCTCAGGCTGTTCCGCTCGGTTGTCTGATGGAACCTGAGGCATTACCAGGGAGGAAGGCATTGCCAGGGAGGAAGGTCCTGGGGAGGAAGGCATTGCCAGTTCCTCCCTCTCATCTTCTAGGTCCTCTTCCTCTGACAGCATAGGCTTGGGAGTTGGGGCCACAACACAATCCCCTCATTTTCCAGAAGGAAGATTACCCCCTGCAGAAAGTATCCCTCCAGGGTGAGGATTTTATCCAAGTCAGAGGTGGATTCAGTGCCAATGGCAGCCAGCACCAACAAAGTCCTGGTCTGAAGGGGGTTTTGTCCAGACAACAGACAGCAGCCATTTCCCTCCACCCAGCCAGGGAACCAGGCCACACCCATCTTCTTCATGGCAACCACAAATGCAACTCCAACCTGGAACAAGGCCACAAAGACCCCTATTCCAGAGAGGCACCACCCAGCCAGGCTTCAGGTGGCCTGCCCAGCCTAGATATGCCACCCGCCCGGCTCCTTTCATTCTGATTCAATCTGCAGGGGCCTGGCCTGTACCACTTCCCCCACCACAACCCAGGCCGGACCAAATACCCTTTAAGGCTATATTCAATGGCCACCATGAACATTTCAATTACTTCCTCATTCAAATCCGATCCCATATAGAACAATTTGGAGATCAATATGGCACAGAGTGTGATTTGGTTATGGCCATAACAGATGGGATGAATGAAGGGGATGCTTCACACTGGGTGGCCCAACTACACAACGAACAAGCCCCCGAATTACATGATGTCAACGGATTTATTCGATTATTAAGGCTCAGATTTGAAAATCCAGACACGGTGGTAGAGAATGAAGAGAAGTTAATGGAAATGAGACAAGGCAAGTGACCCTTGTCAGACTTTATTTGGGACTTTAGAAGGGTTGCAAGCCACCTCATGAATTGGCCTGAAAGAATGACTTTACACTACTTTAAAAACGCTATTGATCCAGAAGTAAAGAAGGCCTGTGACATTAGGGGAATACTGGAGACCTTACAAGTGTGGTATACCACTTCCCTCAGTTTTGACCGCAGCATCAACCCACACAAGAAACCCCTTCCAGTGGGCCCACCTAAGAGAATTGGGGCTAGGAGACCGCTGACCAGATCAACTGAAGCTGATCGTACCCAACCCAATAGGATGCTGAAATGTTACCATTGTGGCCAAGATGGCCATAGAACAGCAGATTGTCTGGCCCCTGGTCCTGTACCACAAGCACCACAATCGAAGTCTAGTACGGCTAGTAGAGGTTGGAAAAATCAAGGAAGACCTCTGGACATTAGCTGGTTTTCTAGACATAGCTGGGAAAGTACCCTCTGCGCAGATGGGAGCAATGGACCACCAGGCCAACACCACATCCCCGAGAACCCAACTGGTGAAGACGACCGAAAGGTGAGTGATCCCATCATGCCTTTTACAGTCAAGGTTAAATTAGTGGTACCGAACATGGGGGAGACTGGGCAGTTAGAAGCCATCATTGATACTAGATGCTCTAGATGCCTTATCAGACTCCCTATTGTTGAACAATTGGGCATAAAGACTAATCCACTAAAACGCCCAATCAGATTTGAGCAAGTGGATGGGACATTGGGGGGACCTCAGCCACCCAAATGACAGAATTGAACAAGATGGAATTAGGGCCCCATCGTGAACTCATACGCTTCATAGTGGCCCCCAGGATGTCAGAATCAATCATATTGGGACTTGCTTGGCTAGACAAATGGGCCCCTATGATCAAATGGGAGGATGGATTCAGGAAAATCCTCATTGGACTGGGCCTATTGTCCCCTCTTCCTCCCACGACAAAACCACCAGTCAACTTGAACCCAAAACCTGAACCAGCATCCACAGCATCCCACCTTCCACCAGATAAACCCCAGATACCCAACCAATACAAAGACTTGGCTGAAGCATTCAGTGAAGAAGAGTGTAATGTTTTACCTCCCCATCGAGCCACTGATTGCGCCATAGAATTAGAACCCAGGGCGAAACTACCAAAACCAAAGATGTATTCCATGACACCTGCTGAAATGACTGAATTAAGGAAATACATCGATTAAAATTTGGACCGAGGTTTTATTGAACCTGCCAAATCAAGATTAGCTGCCCCCATATTGTTCAAAGAGAAGAAGGATGGTGGGTTGATATTATGTGTCAACATTAGGGGCGTGAACGTCATGTGCGTCAAAAATAATGTACCCTCTCCCCCTCAGGAAGGACTTTTTGAACCACCTGTCGAAAGGCAAGATATTCACCAAGCTAGATCTCAGGGAAGCTTACTACCAGGTCCGCATCAAAGAGAGAGACGAGTGGAAAACAGCTTTTAACTGTCCTTTGGGTAGCTTCCAATTCAAAGTTATACCTTTCGGACTTCAGGGGGCTCCTGCAGTGTTTATGCAGCTCATCAATGAGGTGCTACAGCTGCACCTTTACCGGGGAGGTCCTCATATACCTGAATGATATCCTTATCTTCAGCGAAACCATGGAAGAACATGTTCAATTGGTCTGACAAGTCCTAGAAAAACTTCTAGCCACCAAATTATATGTGAAACTCTCAAAATGCAAATTCCACAAAGAGCCGCTGGATTATTTTGGCTACCAAATATTCAACCTGGGAATTGAAATGGACCCCGGAAAGGTTAAAGTGGTGCTGGATTGGCAACCCTCCAGAACCAGAAAACAACCTCAAAGTTTTTTAGGGTTTGCCAACTTCTATAGACAATTCATTCCGTCCTTTGCTGAAGTTGCCTTCCCGTTAATGGAGTTATTAAAAATGGGCCTGTCACCCACCAAACCGAAGCCAAATCAATCCCTGGCTTGGACCATGACTGTCAGAAAGATTTCGATACCTTAAAATACCTCTTCACAGCTGAGCCCATCCTCCAAATCCCAGACACAACCAAGCCTTTCATTGTCCAGACTGATGCGAGCGATGTAGCGGTGGCAGCCGTTCTGCTGCAAAAAGACTTTCAAAACCGACTGATGCCTTGTGCTTATGTGTCCAAAAAACTGACGGACACAGAACAAAGATGGGTGGTCTGGGAGAAAGAAGCATTCTTCATTAACTTGGAGGCATTTTCTAGAAGGGGTGCAGAAGCCCTTCGAGGTATGGACTGATCACAAAAACTTCGAGGCTCTAAAGACCCCTAAGAGATTATCTCCCAAACAAGTCCAATGGGCCCAATACTTCAATCAGTTCAACTTCAACATTAAATATATCCCTGGAGGGAAAAATGTATTGGCAGATGCCCTGCCCAGAAAACCTCAGTTTGACAGCCACCGAGAGGACAAGCCTTAATTTCAGGAGCTCAATTGGCAGGCCAAGTAACCACTCGAGCCCAAGCCAGCCACAATCCCAAACGCCTGGAAGATAAGCGGACCGCAGAATTGAAAACTGACCTATTGACTGATCCTTGGTTCCTGTACCATCAAAATGAGTTAACAGTAAATGAGGGACTAGCTTGGAAAGGGACTAAGCTTTATGTTCTCACAAGCCTAAGACCACTGGTACTAAAGCGTAGCCACAACTTGCAGCTGGGAGGCCACTTTGGATTCTTAAAAACCCTACATTTACTAAGAAGACAGTTCTGGTGGACAAAAATGAAAAGTTGCTCAATTTGTGCCACAATGAAACACAGAACTGGAAAACCCCCAGCCTCCTTCAACAAGTTGCTGAACCAACTCAACCGTGGGAAGAAATCACAATGGACTTTATTGTGGAATTACCTGAGAGTGAAGGGAATACGATCATTTGGACTATAATTGACTTATTCTCCAAACAGGGCCATTTTATAGCCTGCAAAGGACTTCCATCTGCGAAAAAACTTGCAAAGCTGTTTGTGAAACATATCTATAGACTACATGGAGTACCTCGTAGAATAATATCAGACAGAGGGGTACAATTTACTGCAAAATTTTGGAGGGTATTTTTGAAGTCCATTGAGTCCTCCCAAGATTTATCCTCAGCTTTCCATCTGGCTTGTAACAGAGCAGTGAAGAGAGCTAACGCCATGATTGAACAATGCATCAGATGCTATGTAAATTATCAACAAGAAAATTGGGCTGAGTTATTACCTTTTGCAGAGGTTGCTTACAATAATGCAGTACAATACAGCACTGGGTTGACTCCATTCCAAATCAACATTGGAATAGACTTTGTCCTGATGCCAGAGTTACCTAGACAACCTGCCACAGCCATGTCCTTAACAGAATGGACAAACTCATTTTAAAAAGGGTGGGAAAATACCAAAAAAACTTTGACCAAAGCTGCAAAAATGTATAAAAAACAGGTGGATAAACATAGATCCCTTCAACCAACCTTTAAAGTGGGAGACAAAGTATATTTGTCAACCAAGTATCTTAGGTTGATATTGCCCAGTAAGAAAATGGGCCCAAAATTCTTGGATCCATTCCCAATTTCAAAAATAATCAATCAATAAATAATCACTGTCCAATTGAGTCTTCCTCGACTATTAGGGAAGGTAAGATTCATCCAGTGTCCCATTGTAGTTTACTAAAACCAGCTGCTACATCAATGATAAGACCAGTGCCAATCACTCCCCTTGACCCGTTAATGGTACATGGGGGAAACACATTATGAAATTAACAAAATTCTCGATTCTAGATTACACTGTGGACGGTTGCAATATTTAGTCTTATGGAAGGGATACCCTCTCTCAGATGCTAGTTGGGTAAAGAGTTGGGATGTCCATGCTGATCAATTGGTTACCCAATTCCATGAGGATTTTCCCCACAAACCAAAGGGTTCTTATGGAGGGGGGGAGAGGGGGTTGAAGACAATGTATTAACCCCTGTGTCTGTTTTGGTTGTTTTTCTTTTAGGAGGAGGAATTTTCAAGGGGGGACGCCATGTCTGATATTCAGCTGCCAAGATTGTTATAGGAATGCAAGGGGGGGGTGGAGGAGTTGGAAAGTTCAAGGTTATTTCATATGTCGCATTAAAAAATTCCAACTGCAGTTAATTGGTGCTCATGATTAATGAAGTGTTAGAAGTGGGAGGAGAGAAGGTGGATTTGTGAAACACGCTGAAAATGACTTTCAGTTTGGAAATTCACTAGAAGTACCAGAGCTGTTCCTAATAAATCAGTTGGAGATTATACTTGTCTCGGAGTGACTGATTACAATGGACAATTCTGGATGCCTAACAATAAGGACATGTAATTATTTGGGTATGTCTTTCCCCCCAACAAATCATACTGGCTCTTGTTAACTCTTGCATTCTTGTCCAGCTATTCACAAAAGGCAATTTAAAAACCTGTTTCAGGATCCTGTCATACCAATAAGAGTGTAACTTTCCAGGTCTTCCTTCTTCCCTTTATTGAAGATTGGAACATTCTCTCCTCTCCAGTCTTTCATCTAGAACAGGGGGCACCAACCTTTTGGACCTCAGGGACCACCAAACTCATAATTTTAAATCCCAAAGACCATTAATATGATTTTTTTTTTGTAAATTTTATTTGAGTTTTCACAAAAAGAAAATACAATTAAAACATCTTTTTTGAAAGCAGCATAAACCCGGGTTACATTTCTTCGTACAGACACAAATTCAGGTTCATGCTCATTTTTATGTTCTATTCCATATCTTATTACAATTTTCCATTTTCTACATGGCTTCTCCCCTCTTTTAGCTTCCACAATTTTATTGTATTTATTTCATCTCAATTCAAATCATTATATTTATATTTTTTATCTGTCCTGTTTCAATTGTCTATTATCTTTTCTCATTAAACAAAATTTCTTCTGTAGTTACTGATTGGAGTATGACGCTTTTATATCTTTCCCCTAAAGTTATAACACTCAATATAATACATAACTTCCATTCGGATTCTGCTTGGTACATTCTGAAACTACACACAATATTCTTTAAAAAAAAAGAAAAGAAAAAATTATAAATGTATATAATTAAAACAACATTCCATTCCAATTCAATTCTATCATTAATATTAATATTCACTGCAGTCTTAACATTTTTCACGTTACTTTTCAATTAAATATCATATTTCTATGGGAGCAATTATAAACTTTCCATAATCAATTCCCCCCCCTTCACTTATATTTTATAAAACATTGACTAATTAAAGTGTTCCCATTCCTTCCTAATTCAATTTTCTCATTTATTTTATTTCATTTACTTTATTCACAAACATTTCACTAAGTTACACTAACCATTCTATCCCTCATTCGAATCATATGTTGTTTCCAATTTTCTAAAGTTATTTCTATTTCAAATATAACAACACAATCTCATGTACCTTTACAGAATCCCCCTTTCAATTAGATTTTCACCAATTATCTCTAAATAGGTCCTGTTTCTTTATATCTTGCTCTGGACCTTTATAACTTCTTTTCTTTTCCTTCTTCTCTCTCTTCTTCTCTCTCCTCTTTTTACCCCTTTGTTTCTCTACCTCTATTTCTCTCTTCTGTATTCCGCTTTTCTGTTGCTTTCCAGTATTATACTTATTTTTCGAATGATGTTTCTTTTCTTTGGTTGTTTTTTTAAGTCTTAAATTGTCCATCCTATTTCCCCCCTTTCCTTTTTCTTCCCCACATAAAGTTACTTGTTCATTAAAGATGGCTACTTCTTTGTCCCAGTCTTCTTGTTTTGCAGTCTTTTCTTGTTGTTTCTCATAGTTCCAAATCTCCATTTCTAGAAATTGAAAAATGAAGCCAAAGGAACCTTTCCCTTCTTGTGCATCTTCTTTATACTTTTTAAGTTCCATTTTCAATTCATCCAAAAGTAATGCCATTGTAGAAATTTTTAAACAACCACCCGACTGATTTTAGTCATTCAAATATAATAGCCAAAAATCCAAAAGTCATCAAGTAATCCAAACACACACAAGCTGTTTCTTTTTGCTCTTTCTTTTTTTTTCCACTTTCTCTTCCTGGGGTTACTATTTAGTTGCAAAGTTTCAGTTAAAATGTATCTTTTAGAAGTCTTATTGAAATTTTACTTTAGATTCTTTTAAAGTCCAGGCAGTCTCCTCACTCTTCCAGATCCTGCCCTTATTCTTTTTCTCTCCCTTCCTGCTTATAGAAGAAAAAGTTTTTAATGTTCAGAAATCTTTATTGTCCCTTTGGCATTTAGTTATATTTTCAGCTTAATTGCCTATTGATGCCAAAGCGGATTTTTCCAATTTCTTATTCTTAATTGTCAATATAAGGAAGGAGAGAGAAGAAAAAAAGTCAAACCTTTCTCTTTTCTTTCACTGCTTCCGACTCTTCTTTGGGAGCGATGTTATTTCTTGTAAAATTTAAATTCTAGGATACCTTAGTTATTGCTTTTTCAACTTAGCCCGGTCAGCCAAAACTTTCACTTCTTATCTTCCTCCTGCACATTCTTTTCCGGTTGAGATCTTCTTTGAGGTGACCATTTCTGACCACCGCTCCTACTGCCTTCGGGAAAGGGAGTAGCGGCCAGCTGAGAAGGAGAGATGCGGCTCTCCTTGATCCTGCTGGCAGTCTCCCCTCTACAGGGTGGCTTAGCCCCGAAGCCAGCTGGCTCGGGGTGCTCCAGCGGTGAGCCCAGGCAGAAACCGCGCACGATCGCGGATTCCTGTCTGTCACCAAAGCCCTTCAAACCGGAATCCCACCACTAATATGAATTTTGACTGACGGGTGGCTTGCTGACGTTGGTGGGAAAGTCAAGTCCCATATTCCAGAGCTGCAGTAGTCACAGGACTGGCCCTTTGGTCATCCCGGAGCAGCTGCTCCTCCACCCGTGTTTACCGTCCTGCCATAGACTGGAGGAGCTGCTCCAGGATGACCAAAGGGCCAGTCTTGTGACTACTGCAGCTCTGGAATATGGGACCCACTTTCCCACCAATGTCAGCAAGCCAGACTGTGGCGGATTTCCCTCCCACGCCATTAGTCTTAGTTTCCAGTTCCAATTCGCGTAGCTCTACTCAAGGTAAAGTTTGTGCTCAGCCGAAGGGTGGGGGCCAGCAGGTGGGTGGGTCATGTGTTCCCGGCAGCCTGGATTAATTGCTTTGGGGGGACATTTCTCTGTGGACCACCAAAATTTTCTCACAGACCATCAGTGGTGCCCAGCCTGCCGTTGGCAACCACTGATCTAGAACACGGGTGTCAAACTCGATCATGTCACGTGACATATTGTGAAGTATCATGATGCTTTTTGACTTTGCGGAGCCGGGATGGGCGTGGCCTGCAGTTGATGTATCCAGCCCGTGGGCTGCCAGTTTGACACCCCTGCACTAGAAACTAATTCTCCAGGTGTTCTCAAAGATTACAGTTTAACAGAAACAGACAGATAAACTGATAAATTTTATCAACAGAGTACATGTAGTTCTTATTACTTACTATGGAGGGGGGAGGAGGGGAGTTACTAGTAATTCTACCTGAAGTCACATGACCACATTCCAGCACTTGGCAACAGGGCCACATTTAACGCCATTTGTAGTGCTCCACGAACATGTGACCATGTTTTATGATGGTTGTGTCAAAGTGACCATAGATTCACTTAAGGACCAGTGATTTGTGTAATGCAAAAAAGGTCATAAATTGGGCCAGTCACATGACTGACCTGTTTTAGGACTGTCACAAGTTACAACCGTGATGGGAAGCTTCCATTATGGCCACAACTTGTGGTCTACCTATAATAAGGAAAAAATGAACAGAAAAATTTTACTACAATAATATAGTGTAATAAACCAAATTAATAAAATCTGAACGCACAGCACATGTCTCACCCTAGATATTCAAGCTATTCATTACATCTGATCATTTGTGTGCTTTATTAATTGTGCCAAAAATAGCTACATTATATGATTTATACTGTTTTTTTATGTTTCATTATTTCTGTTATGTTGCTTGGTCACAATTTTATATATTATCTATATACTGTACATGTTGAATATTATATATGGTTGGGCTGGAGGCAGACCTGGCACTCAGGTAGAATAAATCTGTCTGCTGAATCTCCTGCTTCATTATCATTATCATTGGTTGTAGATTTAATATTATTCTTAATAGGAATGTCAAAGGAGCATATACATTTGAGACTACAAAACAGTACAGTGCATTCACAATTTCATCCAGCCTGAGAAACCTCAATTGTTTGAGGTCTTTCAAGGATTGTTGGCTTGGAGTTCCTTGGGCTTTCCCTTTCTTGTTCTTCATAAAAAGTGATCAATAAGAACCTGTAAAACTATTGACAGAGAAAAATAGGTGTCTAATGCACAAAGAGATGAGAGATTTGACTACAATTTAGTTGGATGGAAAAGAAAGGTTGCTTCTGCATATGTGCTACCATTGGTCTCCTTCTCCCTTAATAGAGAGGATTTCAGTGCTTATCCCTTAAGGACAAGAAATCATATGCACATGAATAGAATAGGGAAGAACTCCCCAACCTTTCTGGGTTGGTGGCCTGGAGTAGGGAAGGGGCAGTCGCCTTTAGGTGCTCATGTAGGGCCATGAGCATGCAATACTTGCAGCAATGGCAGCGCCCGCACAGCACTCACAGCAACGGTAGCACAAACGGGGGCACACACACGTACACGAACACAGACTGGCCAGCCATTCATGCGGCCCAGTGGCCAAGAAGCTGCAGCCAGGTATTGGGCTGCAGCCCACAGGTTGGGAACCCCTGGGATAGGGAATACCTTGCCTGGATGAGAAAAAAGTCTTTGATTTTATGATGATCATATGACCATCCTTCCTGGAAGGATGTATTTGCTATAAACATTTAAATTTTATTAAATTGTCTCCTGTTTCATTTTGAACACTGAGGTAAAATCTTCCTATTATTTCATATGCTACTTTACTTCCAACTTTAGCATCTTGGTTTCCTATGTCCTTTTAAAATTTTGCAGGCAAAGTGTTTGACAGGATTGTTCCCCTTTCATTGTATAGGTGAAATTTGTATTACCGCAGTACTGTTTGACCTGCCTTAAACATGAATAATTGTCATTCTATCATTTCTTGGCTTGCATTTGAATACTGACTTTGTTATTCTTTTGTTAATGATTGCTACACTATTCTTCAATGTTATTTCTGATGTGATAGGACTTGTTCCAAACCATTTTATTTCATTAATTCCCAGAATGTTATTTCTGATATGACAGGAATATATCTGCCTTTCCTGGCTCTGGCACTCACTGCACAATCAAGCTTTCATTTTGTTGGGGCCACATCAGTAACCAAGCATCCTGTAAGATCATAAACCACTAATCCTACTTGCTTTTCCCTCTTTCCAGTCACTTGTCAGACATATTTTAGTGTTCAGGGATCATTTTCCATTGCCAGATTGATACTGTCTTTGTTGTAAAGGCCCATTTGATTTTTTTTTTTGGTAGAATATTGGAAGAAATTGCTTTTTTCCTCAATGAATTTTAATCCAATTTCTCATTTTTGACACCTGCCATAGATGCCTTTTTTGCCACTCTTTTCAGAGCTTAGTAATATGGTTCATAATGCCATTGAATATACAAGCATTAAAGCATAATGATCCATGAGATTCTATTTAGGTCAGTGTCAACCACAAATCCTGAATAATCAGAATAATATTTAAATAGAGGTTCAGAGGAAATGGAATATATTAAAAGAATGGCAGCAAAGATGATCAGAGAATAAGGAACTAAATTTTCTGAGAATAGACTGAGGGAACTGGATATGTTTAGATGAATTAGCAGGATATAACACTTCAAAATATTAGAAAGAATGTCATGGAAAAGAAAGTCAGAATATATTCCTTATAAAATAATATTTATTTATAAAGAATGCAGGATACAAAATGTTTTTATGTTACAGGATGACAGATTCCAAATAATTGTTAGGAAAAGTTTCCTATGGTAAGAGAATTTCAATAGGAAATTAGTTGCCAAAGAATGTGTTGAGGAATGAAATATGGCAGCACCTTCAGACCAGGTAAGCCATGATGACCTCATTTTACCTGTGGAATACAAGACCTATTCACTTATTTAAGAACTGCAACTACTCACTTAACAATAGTGGTAAGAACAGTTGTAAAGTCTGTGAAAGCTCACTGAACAGCTGTCTCTCTTAGCAACGGAGATTCGAGGCTCAATGGTGGACATACAGTAAGTCGAGAGGTACCCTTACCCTTCCCTTATGAGTGCGTCAATCATCTTTGCTCTCAAATTCTCAGTCTGGTCCAGAGTGATTCACATCCACTGTTGGAGGATGGGTTGAGTTAAAATGTGTCAAAACTTACTTTAACAATGCTCTTGCTTAGTAACCAAAATTTTGGGTTTGGGATAATCGAGGACTATCTTTGCCTTCCTCTGCATGGCAGCCTTGACCTAGTAAACTCATTCCCTTTTCTGGGAATGTTCCTTGGTTAGAGGCACCAATATAACCCAGATGACATAAGGTCTCCTGCTGGGGCAGGAGGTTAGACTAGATGACCTCTGAGATCCCTTCCAGCCCTGGATCGCTGTGCTGTTTCAAAGCATCCTCTGAAGCTGCATCCAGTACTAGGGTTTATGGTCCTTTTTCCCTCCCTCCCTCTCTTTCCCTTCCCTTCCCTCTTCCTTCCTTCTTTTTTATCTCTTTCTTTCTCTCTCCCTTTTCTTTCTTTCTTGTCTCCCTTCTCCCTCCCTCCCTTTCTCTCTCTCTCTCCCCCTTCCCTCTCTCCTTCTAAAACTAGGATATCTACTCGAAACAAAAACTCCTTTGGATGAAGCTGGATTATTTACGCCCCTCCCCCGCTCTTCCACCCCTCCCCCTTCCTTCTTCTAACAAGGACCTGATGCCTTTTGGCTGCAGCACCTTCCCCAAAGCCTGCCAGCCCCTGCACTGATCATGCCGTGGCTTCTGGCTGCCAGCATTGGCAGTCAGCCGATTGGCTGGTGGCGAACTATCTCGGGCACCCAAAAGCACTTTGACAAATGGGCCACGCTGAAGGGCCTGGAATGGAGGGGCTGGGGCCCATTGTCCAGGATGGGGGTGGGCCAGCTGAGGAGAAAAGCTGGTAGATAATAATGCGGAGGCAAAAGTCTGGAGGAAAAGCAAACAGGACCAATGGTAGGAGCCTAAAAGTCCTAGCCCATAGGAGGAGGGGTGGAGAGGAAAAGAAAAGTAATAGAAAAAGAAAAAAGACCAGAGAAAGGAAAAGGAGAGGAAGATTGGAGAAATTAAGAGAGAGAAGCCCAGCTGCACTCAAGAGGCCTATCCAAGAGACCAGAGGCCCATCAAAATGAGGTGAGCAGAGAGGCAAACCGATTGCAGGCAGCAAAGTCAGCCAATGAAGAATAGAGAGATGAGCCTGGCTTCCGGTTTCGCGTGGCTTCGGGGCAGCAGGAATTCGCGACAGCTCGCGATTCCTGCTGTGCTAGCCGTCGAGGTACCCCCGATCCAGATGGGTCAGGGGGATATGGCTGCCCTGTAGGGACAGCTGAAGAGAGAGGGGAGTCGGACAGGGAGGTGGGGGTGTCGCAGACCCCCCCTTCTCCGGAAAAACCCCTTTTTCCCAAGGCGGTGGAGCGGCGGTCAGCAATGGCCGCCACGAAGAAGCCAGCAACCGGGTAAGATTGCGCTGGAGGAAATGTGAAGAGTGAAAGTGTTATCTGAGCCGGGTCAAGTAACATCCTTTAAATTGTCTGGAACTGAGCTGTTTGAATTGCTGGAGGATACATTGTATCCCTAAGAAGAGTGAAAGCGGCGGAGAAGCTGCTAAAGGGAACTTTTGTTTTTTCTTCACTCTCCCACCCCATGGAAACAGCAGAAATGTTTGGATATATTGGACATTGAAAGTGAATTGTTTTGAGAGTTGAAGCTAAGGGACAAAAGGATTCTTGGACATTGAAAAATTTGAGAAATTGGAGAACCCTTGTTGGAGGTATGGATTTCTGATTATTTAAAATTGACATTGCAAGTAAGAAGGGAGAGGAAAAAAAATTGGAGCAGAAGCTGAAAAAGGAGGAGATTGCCTAGAATCCCAAAGAAAGATATATGGTAATTGGACCTCTTTGATTAAACATTAACCCCAGAAAGAGAAAGAGAAGAAGGAAGAAAAGTATTAACTTTTGGAACTTTTTTTTAATTGTTTTTGATTAAAAATACTTGTGGTTGTTTTGGGAAAAATTTCTCTTTTCATAATGGCATCGTTTGTGGATGAACTAAAGACTGAATATCAAAAATATAAAAAGGAAGATACTTTGGGCGCTTTGTTTCAATTCTTAGAAATGGCGTTATGTACTTATGAAAAGTTGATTACGCAGCAGAAGGACTGGGACAAGGAAGAAGAGGAAGAAGAAGCCATCTTTGATGAACAATGGGTCCCTTCCGGAGAGGAGGAGAAAAAGGATAAGAAAAAGGGGATTTTAAGAATTATAAAAACAACCAAAAAAGAGAAAAATGAGCGAAAAGGTGGAGGCAAGGCTAGAAAGCAAAGGAAAAGGAGTAAGAAAAGCGAGGAGAAAAAACAAAGGGGTAAAAAGGGCAAGGAGAAGAATAAGCAAGAGAGAAAGGGGGGGAGGAGAAGCCTTAATGGGGGGAAGCAAGATCTAAAGAAAAAAAGTTTATTTAGAGACAATGGGTGAATTTAATTTAGGATAAAAGAGGGATTCTGGAGGGTACATAAGTTTGTGTTTTTATATGTGTATTTAGAGTATAAAATTCATTATGTAATTTTAGAGTCTTTTAAACAGAATCCCAAGAAAAATTGTTATACGAAGTACTTTTAAGTTAGGGTAATGAGTTATAGACGTTACTCCAATTGGTGTATAGGAGAAGTATAGTAAAAGAAAAAAGATGAATGGATAGTTGGAAATAGAACAGACAAAGAATGTTATTGAAAATGGTAATAAGATATGGAAGGATATATAAAGGTTTTGTTATGTTTTTTTTTTTTTTTTGGATTTTGTATATTGATAAAAGGCAATAAAATTTTAATTAACAAGAAATAATTTGGATGAAAAGGAGAAGTAGGGATAAGATATGAAGTTAAATAGATAAAGTATTGATACTATAATTTGGAATTGTTATGCTCTATTGGTTTTTTATTATTATTTTTTCCTAGAAAAGAATTTATAAGCTGTTATGCCTTGATTCTTTGTGCATTGTTTTTATAAAATTGATAAAAATGGTTTTTATATATATATATAAAAAAAGAAAATGATAATAAGATATGGAAGGATATATGGGGTGAATATGATGTTTGAATTTGTGTCTGTGTGAAAAGTTTTAACCCGGGATCAGACAACCTTCAGAAAAGATCTTTTAGTTTTGTTTATGTTTGTGTATTGTGTTTTAAAAAAAAAAAAAGAATTAATAAAACCTTGGAGGAATGTTAGATGAGAATAATTGTAAACAAGTCAGAAAGAAATGAATATGATGTCTATAAAATGGATAAATATAGAAAAGAAATGAAATTGAATAAGAGTAAAGAGAAATAATGAGAAATTTGTTGAAAGATATTTATGTGTCCATATGGAAATGGGATAAATTAGAATTATGTTTTATAAAAATAATGTTTTATCCGACTTCTAAAAATTTATAATGTTAAGAGGTTTTATGTACTTAATGGTTAATGATGTGTTGTTTGTCTTTAAAATTAATAAAATTTGTTTCAAAAAAAAAAAAAAGAATAGAGAGATGAGCCAGTAAGTGAGTGCGGCCAGTTGCGAAGCAGGTAGGAGAAACAGCTGTGAGGCTGAGAGGCCAATGACCGGCAGAGAACAAAGAGGCGAGCAGTGAGAGAACAGAGCAGGGATGAGGAGAAGACAGGAGAGGCGAAAAGGATAAATAAAATTAACATAATAGTCAGCAAATTAAATAAACAACAAGGTAGAAAAATGAGCACAGAAAAAAGAGCCATTACAATGAGAATGCACCAGGAAAATCCCTGCGTTCTAGACATTTTAAAGAACCCAAAGCAAATCGGGCAGGTTTGTGTGTAAGACAGATGATTGCACATTTGGACCTGCGTATCTTTAATGGTTCCACACATGGCAATTACCCAGCAGAATATACTTATTGTGGAGCAGGAAGAAAATCCACAGTTGATTATACGACCTCCTGAAGTTCTTACTGAAGATGATGGAAGACTCGTGATTGGAAATTGATCATGATCCAGCAACCCTTATACCAGAAATTTTTAAGGGCTGGATCAATCTACCTACCTATGTTGATTGAGCCAAAATACTCAGGTAAAAATTAAATGGACTGAGAAAAATGCAAAGGAAGTTACTAAATGGATGTTAGCTCCAGAAACTAAAGAACTACCTACATCTCTCTTAAGAGGTAAGTCATACTTAGAGGGGTTTGAAACCTTAATTACAAATTTGAAACCAGTTCTTAACAACAGAAACATTGGCTCATTCCAAAAAAGCCGGTGTCAACTTATAAATGCCTGCTTTAGAGTTGCCAGAACAGAAACAGTGCAGCAGTATGGAACTGAAAGTGCATTCCATTCTTATTTTGCAAAGATTATAACTAAGCTACTGGAATTTCTGCCGTGCAAATCTCGAATTGGAGAACGTGATTGATGACTCTTGGCTATGAATGTGTTTCGTTGGAGAATATGAATTATGATACAACCAGAGGAGTGGGAGAAAACCAGGGTCAAAGGTGACAGTGAATTATGTGTCTCAGAATCAGCTTCATACAGGTCATGCCAACATGTTAGCTCCTAATAAACCCTTTAAATTTTTGAAGTTTGATTTAATTAGGGCAACTGACAGCAAGCCAATTCTGAGACACGTAATTCACTGTCACCCTTGACCCTGGCTTCCCCCACCCCTCTGGGTGTATCATAATTCATATTTAAGAATATTTTAAACTTTAAAACTTTAAAGAATAAAAAATGGTTTGACAGAGATTTTGTGCAACTGAAGAGGATATATGACAAGGAGTACAGGAAAAGAAAAAACTCCCCTTCTGAGGATCATATTCACTATTTAAAGCAGTTGAAGGCACAATATAAGACCCTTCTAAAAGAAAAGTGCGTCTCTGAAGGAGTCTTGGCATAGATTAACTGCATCAGTCAAGACAAAAAATACATCCCTTTTTTGGTATATCACAAGAGGATTGGGAAAATCCTCCTTACCTCCATCTAATCAGGTACCAATTTATCCCTGGGAAGAACATTTTAGAGAGCTATATACAGACCTCGACTGTGAATCCAATGAGAGCCAAATTAGTTTGGACAAACTCCTTACTGCCCCCCTGTCCCACTAGAAGAGCTATGCCTTAAGGTTAATAAAGAACTAGGGGCTGATAGTGTTCTTCCAAAAATAACTAAAAAGAATGTCAACTCTTTCTACATATATAGATAAAATAGGCTGTGTGCCAAAAGATTGGGGATTAGCAATCATTATACTACATTATACTAAAGAGTAACAGAAATGACCCAGGCAATTATATGCCCATTAGTCTTCTGAGTGTTTTTAGTAAATTGTATGCCAAACACCTTCATTATAAGGGTTGGCTAATTTCAGAGGGGATAATCAAAGATAAGCTGGATTTAGAGAAAGATCAACAGTGGATCTTTAGAGAAAGAAGATCAACAACTGTATTGCACCATCCAAAAATGCACATATTTTTAAAATCCTCTCTTTTCATGGCCTTTCTTGATTTTCAGCAGGCCTTTGACTCAATATCCAGAAATACCCTCTGGGAGAAATTAAAACTCACTACTATTGATAAACACCTCTTCTACTTCATACAAAAATTGTATGCTAATTCAACCTTGAAAGTGAGGTGTAACCCTCAAGGGACTTTATCTGGCTTAGTAAGGGTACAAAAAGGAGTATGGCAGGGTTGTACTCTATCCCCCTCCCTCTTTAACCTTTACATCAACCCCTTGATCAATCTTTTGCAGAACTCTGATCTATACTCTCTTAACTTGGCACAATGTAAAATCCCAATACTCTTATATGTTGATGATGGTACTATTATCTCACTAACTTCCATTGACTGAAGAGAGCAATCACAGCAACAGTAGGACATTGCAGACAAAATAAGTTGGTCCTTAATTTTGACAAACTGAAAATTTTAGTTTTCGCTGAAAGACCTATTAAATACTCCTGGAAAACTGAAGGACATAATTTAGAACAGGTTAGGATATTTAAATATTTTGGGGTGGTTTTCTACTCACAAGGTACATGGAAGGCTCACCTGAATTCAGGGGTGGGATTCTACAAGTTCGGATCAGTTCGGTAGAACCAGTTTTAACGATTCTGCACTGTTCGGAGAACCAGCAAATCACTGGCTGATCCCTCCCCTCCTCACCCGCCCCACCCAGTCACTCCTTCTCTCACATGAATGCCATCCAACTTACCTGTTTGTGCCTTCACCTAATTTTTGGTAAGTTGCTATTTTTCCTTTTCCCCCCCGACTATCAGCTGTTCCGACTATCAGCTGTGCCACGAGATTAAGATTAGCTAGAAAGCAGGAAATCATCAGATTTCTTACTTTCTAGCTAATCTAAATTGCTGTTGTACTGCCTCGCCTTCACCCAGGAGGCTTCCCTGACGCCCAGTCAAGGGGATTGGGGGATGGGAGAAGTGGCCTGAGAGCAGAGCTGAACGGCTGGAATGTTGCCTTCCTTCCCAGACTCCAGGACTGAAGCTTCTATTTTTCAGTGCAGACTCAGGCAGCAGATTGCAGAAAAGTAGATCTGTGAGTGTTCTGTGTTTCTTTGCCTGATTTTGGGTAAAAGTTTCTCTTTTTTTAATAAAAAAATCAATATTTATATACATGGTATGTTGTGAGTTAATTTTGTGAGTTTGCTTGCAAGCAAATTTTGTGACATTATGCTTTTATATTTTGAAATTTGTGGCAGATGTACATTCTGTGATTGTTTTCATAACTTGATGTTGTGTAATTTTGTTTGCTTTGCTTGCAAGCAAATTTTATAATGTTGCTTTTATATTTTGGAATAAGTGAGATGTTGTGTGTGTGTGTGTTTGTCCCTAATCCCCATTTTGTTGGACAGTGGACCCCATACCCCCGCCTCTTAAAAATTTACACCAGTGGGATTCTTTAATGAAGAAAGGCAAAAAGATAGTGTGACACAGATGGGTCTTGGGCTGCAAGCAGATTGGAAGGGTGAATCTGAGCCTTTTACGCTTAATTATTTTTATTAAACAAACACAACACAAACAAAAATACATTAAAATCATTGAACATGGTACAATCCTCCTAACACATATTTTTGTCTTACACTGCTAAATCACATATGCAAAACATACATTTACATTATATATATGTGTGTGTATAAACACACACACACACACACATACATTAAGTCATTTCTTAATGTCTTGATCTAACCAGTGTCTTAATGTCTCTTGTCTAACCAATCATAGAACTTATCCCATATTTTATAATAGTCTGATTCATCCTTATTTTTTAATTCCTTTGTCAATTTGTTCATTTTTGTGCACATCCAAATTTTCCTAATTATATCTAGTTCATTTGAAGTTTCTTTATCTTTCCATTGTTGTACATAAGCCAACCTTGAAGCTGTAATTATATGAATTATTAAATGTCCTTATGATACTTCCCCACATTAATCCCTAAGAGGAAAAACTCCAGTCTATATTCTATTTTAGTTCTACGTATCTCTTCTAGCCATGTCTGTATTTTTTGCCAAAAATTTTGGGCTTCTTTGCAATTCCACCACAAATGGTAATGTGTTCCCTTTTCTTTGTTACATTTCTAACATGTGGGGAAAAGCTTTGGATACATTATTGCCAATGTTGATGGAGCTATGTGCCATCTGTGAAATAATTTATGCAAGTTTTTCTTTGAACGGTGTGGCCAAGTCATTTTTTTGTTTATTTCTGACAATATTTGCCAATCGTCCAGAATACTATAACCAAAATTTTTCATCCATATCACCATCATTTCCTTTAATTTGTCTTCCTCCAATTTACATTCCAATAAAACTTTATAGATTTTTTTTATCATTTTCTCATCGGTTCCTCATAGTACTTCATCTAATTTTGTTTTGGATCTGCTAATGACCCACTCTTTCTTATCCCTCAAATATTTTGATTGAAGTTGCAAATAAACCCACCATTCTATATCAATTCCTTGATCCTTCAGGTCTTATCTAGATTGTAGTTCCCCTCTATCATTTAATATATCCTCATACATAATAATTTTTCCTTGTCTAAGTAGATGTGGATGCATCAAGGCTTCCAAGGTAGATAGCCAAATAGGTGGCCAAAGACATAAATTTGTCTTTTGGGTTTTTTTCCCAATTTTATGGGATCATTATTGAAAAAGAAATAATAATTTTGGTAATACATTCACCTTTACAGCTACTATCCTTCCCATGAAGGATAGTCTTAGTTTATCCCACTTTTCCAGATCTTCTGATATTTGTTTTATTAATGGATCATAGTTACCTTTTTTAAGTGTTGTATGTCTCGCCAAAATTATAATCCCCAAATATTTAACTTTCTCTACTATTTGGATGCCCATTCTCGCTGCTAGCACATCTTTTTGTTTATTTGTCATGTTTTTGTAATTATTTTTGTTTTTTCCCTATTAATTTTTAGCCCCATGACTTCTCCAAATTTTGTTAATTATCTATAAACTTTGGTCCCAAATTTTGTGCCTCTTCTAAGATAAAAAGTAAATCGTCAGCGAAGGCTTGCAATTTAAATTCTTCCTTTTTTTATTTTTAATAGGCTTAATTGTTAATTCCCCTTTGCAGCTCCTGCAACTTGATGGTTTATTTCTGTGCCTCTAGTTAAAGCGATTGTCCTTGATCCTGTCTTCCTGCCTTAATGGGTTAATGGAGTTATTTTTAGCCTGAATCTCCTTATTTTAATGGCTCCACCTAACTGTTTCTATTGTCAGCTCTGACTGCTCTGAGTTTTCTCTTTCAGCTGAAAGAGAAAGGGGGAAAGGCTGGTTTCAGTTTCTTGGCACTGTTTTCTGAGGTTTATGGTGCTGTGAGGTTTCTGGCACTGTCCTTCCAAGTTCCCACAGAACAGCCTGGCTGGAATGCTGAAAAAGTTTCAGTACATTTTAAAGATGAAAAGTCTAAAAAGCTTAGGTGACTAAACATGGCTACCCCTCAATCCCCGACTTCTTTCTCTCTGCTGTAGCTTTCATTCCATTAGGGACTGTTGGTCTAAGTAAACCCTGGGCTAATGTAAGGTAGTGTTAGTTGAGAAAGATTTTTGTGGCAATCCTGGCACAAAGTAACAAATTCTCTTGGTTTGGTAATTGTTCCATTTTAAGTGTTTATTTTTCAATAAAGTTTGAAAATATCAGCCATTATTTTATATACACACAGTGTAATACCTTTTTTTATGGACAATCATTTTCAAATCCACCTTCAGCTCTGTCTCCATCTTGTATACCTTTTTTCTTATTTAAACATTAAAGACATGAAATAATAAACTACCTTTTGTTTTGGCATATCCTTTTTTATACTTAAAACAGTTATTAGGGCAAAGAAGTGATATTGAGTTGGCCATGCCCATCTGGTCACATAACCACCAAGCCATGCCCAGCCAGTCACATGACCACCAAGTCACACCCACAAATTAAGCAACTCCCACAGAACCGGTTGTTAAGAAATTTGAATCCCGATGATTTCTGGTCTGTAGCGCTTCGGAACAGGCAGGAATCCGCGACTGTGCGCGGTTTCTGCCTGTGTTCACTGCCCGAGTGCCCCGAGCCAATTGGCTTTGGGGCTAAGCCACCTCTGTAGAAGGTGGCGAAGACAGGGGGGGGTCTGGCAGTGTCGAGAGATATCGCACCTCTCTTCCCTAGCCAGCGAAACCCCCTTTTCCAAAGGCAGCTGAGCGGCGGTCAGCAATGGCCTCCACATAGAAGAGCTCAGCCGGAAAAAGAAAGTGCAGGAGGAGCTGTGAAGAATTGAAAGTGATCTTTGCTGACCGGGACAAGCAACAGTGAAAGTATCCTGGATTTTGAAACTTGCTAAAGAAACATCATTTCCAGAAAGTGTCAAGCGGCGAATGTAAATTAAAGGAAAAGTGTTTTTTTTCTTTTCACTCTCCTTCTGAATGTGACAGCAATAGAACCTTAAGAGAAATCAGAAAACCCGCATTGGAGGTATGGATTTCTGAACATTTAAAGGAAAATTGTTGCTGTAAGTGGGAAGGGAGAGGAAAAAAAATTGGAGCAGAATTTGAAAAAGGAGGAGATTGCCTAGAATTTTAAAGAGCTTTGAATATTAATACGGCTTCTAAAAGATATATTTTAATTGGAACTCTTTGACTAAACAGCAACCCCAGAAAGAGAAATGGAAGAAAGAAAAAAAATATTAAAAGAAATAGTTTATTTGAATTCTTTGGTGACTTTGGAACTTTTGGGAATTATTCTTGATTAAAAACACTCGGGTGGTTGTCTTGGAAAAAAAATTTTCTCTTCATGATGGCATCGCTTGTGGATGAATTAAAAATTGAATATAAAAAATATAAAAAAGAAGAACAAGATGGGAAAGATACTTTGGGCACTCTTTTTCAATTTCTAGAAATGGCGGTATGCATTTATGAAAAATTGACTGCGCAGCAGGACAACTGGGACAAAGAAGAAGCCATCTTTGATGAACAAATCATTCTATTTGGGGAGGAGGAGAAAGAGGAAAAGAAAAAGGGGATTTTAAGGCTTGAAAAAACAACCAAAAGAGAGAAAAATGAGGTGAAAGGTGGATACAAGGTTAGAAAACAACAGAAAGGGGGAAAGCAGAAGAAGAAAAGGGAGGAAGAGAGACAAAGGGGTAAAAAGGACAAGGAGAAGGATAAGCAAGAGAGAAAGGAGGGGAAGAGAAGCCTTAATGAAGCAAGACTTAAAGAAACAAAACTCATTTAGAGACAATGGGTAAATTTAATTGAAAAAAGGGATTCTGTGAGGTACATAAGGTTTGTGTTTTTATATGTGTATTTAGAATAAAATGCTTCAGATATAAATGAGTATTAATATGTATGATTAGTTTTTTAATGGCATTGATAGTGGTTTTTATGCTTTTTCTTTGTTATTGTTGTGTTTTTTCTTTTCTCATAAAATTCATTGCGTAATTTTAGAATGTACTAAACAGAATCCCAATATAAGTTAAGTGTTATATTAAGTATTATTAAGTTAGGGGAAAGAGTTAAAGGCGTCATACTCCAATCAGTGTACAGGAGAAGTTTGCTTAAAGAGAAAAGATGAATGGATAGCTGGAAATAGAACAAAGAATGATAAGTATTATGAATTGAACTCAGATGAGACAAATAAAATAAAACTAAGAAAGATAAAAGAGGGAAGAAGCTATATAGAAAATTGAAAATGGTAATAAGATATGGAATGATACATAAAGTGAATATGATTTTTGAATTTGTGTGAAGAGTTTTAACCCGGGATCAAGCAACTTTCAGAAAAGATGTTTTATGCTTTTATGTTCTATGTTTTGTTTGTCTGTGTATTGTTTTTGAAAAGCAATAAAATTTTAATGAGCAAGAAAAAAAAAAGAATAAAGAAAAAAAAAGAAATTTGAATCCCAACCCTGCCTGGACTATACATTGCAATCAGCCCTCAGGTCTTCAAATGCAATTAAACATTTCTTCTTCAAGGGGGAGGACAATCTGCTGCCTTAAAACTCTTCAAGGCCAAAACATTGGAGCAAATTCTTTAGGGGGCACAAACAGGAATCTTCATAAAGAAAGACTTGCTAGAAATCATACAAACAAAATTCCAGCGAGCCATTTTAGCTGCACACAAAGCAACACCAAATGTCCAGTTAAAGATTGAGACAGATATGCCTCAGATTCAGGTGAAAACCTGGAAGCTGATGATTATTTATTGGCTAAAATTTCATTTCTTCCCAGAGGGACTGACTCCTTTAGTTTGATAGATAACTTCTCCTCGCACTGGAAACAGGCGATAGACCACAAGCTGGGTTCTTATGGACTCTCCCCGGCATTTTTAATATCCCTAGGCTTTGACCATGCTAAGCAAGTAGTCATTAATAGAATAAAAGACATGGAGTTCCATTAGAAATAAATAGGTTGCCTCTCCATAGTAGGAACAGAATTAACCAGGGGGTATGGGAACCATCAAGATATTTAGAGGAAAGGATCTTCCCAAAACAAACAATTTCAGAGCCAGATTTAACATTCCCCCCTCAGCATTCCTCCAAGGCAGGTGTAACAAGACCCCAATAGTGGAACAAGTATATATATGTGATAAAGAAGAAGTTGAAGATATCACACGTTTTACTGCACTGTGAGTTATAGAGTTTTTAGGTCAATGCGTATTCTCCCCTTATTAGAGAGATTACCAGGGAGGGCAGACAATTTTTATATAGACTTATCTCCTCCAGGCTATCACATGTGCAGTAAAAAAAAAAAAAGTGCATCTGCAATGACTAGAAGGAAAATTTGATTGCAGAATTAAAGATATTTATTGCATCAATTTCTTGTAGATATCTCTAACAATTTTTAGAGAATCTATATTTACACACATACTTACCCACTCTCCCATCATGTAACCAAGGGTAAGAACCATACTGTTTGGTACCATCATGTATTATATTATTGTGGACATTATTAATTATTATTGTTAGTAATATCTTTTAACACAATTGTAAACAGTGATAATTTTGTCTATTGCTGGTCTGTGACAGTAATGAAGTTTATTATTATCTTTTAAGAAAATGAGCACAAAAAGGCAGTAGAAAGGATAGGAAAAAAAGAAAGAAACCTAATTTTTTTACCCTTTTTTAAAGAACCAGCTAAAAAACCCTAACTCATGGAACAAGTGACTGATACTATTGCGGAATGCAATATGTGTTCCATATGTTCTTTATGCCGAAAGAATAACCCAATTTTACATGTCTTAAATATAAGTTATGTGAACTACTAGAGGAAAAAAATAAGGGATCTAGAGCAGGGATGTCAAACTCCATTTCATTGAAGGGCTGTGGTTGACCTCAAGGGGGCCAGGGGCAGAGGTGGTATTCAGCAAGTTCTGGAGAACTTGTGGCAGAAATTTTGAGTAGTTTGGAGAACCAGCAAATACTACCACTGACTGGAGATTTTACAGTATCCTTCCCCGCCATGCCTACAGAACCGGTAGTAAAAAAATTTGAATCCCACCACTGGCTGGGGAGCGTGGCTGACTAGGTGGGTGTGACCGACTAGGTTTGTGTGGCCAGCTTGATGGCACTCCCCAAATTGCTGGCATGTTTCCTCTTTGCATTGAGTAGACTGGTAGTAGATAATAAAAAAACAGATCTGCCAACATCTAGAAATATCTAGTAAGACCACACCTAGACTACTGCATCCAGTTTTGGTCACCCCACTATAAAAAAAATGTTGAGATGCTAGAAAGAGTGCAAGAAAAGCAACTAAGATAATTAGGGGCAGGGGTGGGATTCAAAAATTTTAACAACTGGTTCTGTGGGTGTGTCTAGGTGGGTGTGTCTAGGTGGGCATGGCCATGTAACTGGGTAGGCGTGGCTTCTTTTTTTGCAGCACCATTTTTTTTGCCTCCTGTGCCTAGGGAAAGCCTCCTGGGGGGGGGTTGCTCCCAGGAGGCTTCCCTGGGACCCAGGAAAGCAAAAAATGGAGCGCCCCCCCGTGTGCCCCTTTTTGCCTCCTGGGCCTCAGGGAAGTCTCCTGGGTGAAGCAGTAAGACAGTGAGGCACAGTTGATCATCGGAACAGCTGGTTGTCGGGAAGGGGGAAGAAATACCTTAAGGAGTAGCTGGGCAGGGGAGAACGCAGTCAGCAATGTCGTGCATGTGTGTGATGTCGTGCATACGCAATAAGGACTGAGTGGGTGGGGAGGGGAGGGGTGGGTGGAGAGGGGTGGGGCCAGCCAGGGGCATGATTTGCCGGTTCTCCAAACTGCACAGAATCATAACAACTGATTCTATAGAACCGGTCCGAACTGGTAGAATTCCACCTGATTAGGGGACTGGAGGCTAAAACATACAATGAATGGTTGCAGAAACTGGGTAAGGCTGGTCTAGTGAAGAGAAGGATCAGGGGAGACATGATAACAGTGTTCTAATATTTGAGGGGCTACCACAGAAAGGAGGGGGTCAAGCTATTTTCTAAAGCATCTGTAGGCCAGACAAGGAATAATGGATGGAGACTGAACAAGAAGAGATTCAACCTGGAAATAAGGATAAATTTTCTGACAGTGAGAGCAATCAACCAATGGAACAGCTTGCCTTCAGAAGCTGTGGGAGCTTCATCACTGGAAGCTTTCAAGAAGAGACTGGACTGCTGTCTGTCAGAAATGATGAAGTCTCCTGCTTGGGCAGGGGTTGGTCTAGATGATCTACAACAGTGGTCCCCAACCTTTTTTATGCCACGGTCCGGTACCAGCATCAGCTGGGCGCAGCCATCTTGTTTTGATGAAAAAGTGCTTCCAGTGAGCTTTCTACCCGGAAAAGCTCACCGGAAGCACTTTTTCATCAAAACGAGATGGCGGCACCCAGCAAACCAGCGGCCCGGTAGGATTTGTTCCAAGGACCGGTACCGGTCCGTGGACCGGTGGTTGGGGACCCCGATCTACAAGGTACCTTCCAACTCTGTTAATCTGTAATCAGCTTCAGAGCAGCAGAACACTTAAAGTGACCTAAGTGAGTATACATTCAAACCAAAAATGATTAAAGTAAAAAGGAAGAAATTAGAACAATTTTAAAAGAATTAAATGCAAAAAGCTGATCAGGTTTTTCGAATAAGAAAGTTAAAAGGCAGACTAAAGGGATTGTTAGGTTTGGAATACTGCTTTATGCATGAATATACTCTGAGGTGTATGAAATACTGTTATCTTGCCACCAAAGTAGGACCTATTCATCTATTTATATTTGCATGTTTTTGAACTGCTAAGTGGGCAGGAGCTGTAGCAAATAACGCAGTTCATCCTGCTGTGCAGCACTTGGGTTTTGAACTTGGGCTGTCAACTGTTCAGCCGACAAGCCCAGTATTTTTAACTGCTGAGCCATCGTGCCCCTTGCTTTTTAAATTAAAAAGATATATATCTTTGTGGGGAAGAATATTTAAATCTGTTGAGGAAGCTAATTGGCTGACTATGTCAAACAGAGATAATTAAGTTAAAAAAAAAGGAAAATATAAAGTTCTGTGAAGATAATGTACTTGTTTTGGACTTCCGGTTTGCCAGGCTTCAGCGGCAACGGGGATTCGCGATCCTGCGTGATCCCTGTTGCGCTAGCCGTCCGATCCTGATGGGTCTGGAGGATAAGGCTGCCCCAGAAAGGCAGCCGAAGATAGGGAGGATCCGGAGAGGGGTTTGGGGGTATCGCAGACCCCCTCCCCACCCGGCATAACCTCCTTTTCTCAAGGTGGTGGAGCGGCGGTCAGCAGTAGCAGCCACAAAGAAGCCGGCAGTTGGATAAGATTGTGCTGGAGGAAGAAAGAGAAAGAAGAAACAGGAGACGTGAAAGTGCTGGCTGAGCCGGGACAATAACAACTTTTAAATACCCTGGAAACTGAATTGCTTGAATTGTCTGAAAGATACATTGTATCCCTAAAAAGATTGGAAAGCAGCAGAGAAAGCTGTCAAGGGAAAGTTGTTTTTTTTCTTCACTCTCCCACCCCATATAAAGCCAAGGGATAAAGGACTCCTGGACATTGGATTTAACAACTTAAGAAATTGGGCGTTGGTTCTTACCTGACACGCCATTTCTATGAGAGCTGCAAGGATTGTCCAGAGAGTGTGTGGAACTTCAGTATCTGCTGTTGTAGGCTGAGCTTAATTTCTGAGGAATGCTCCTCCTTTCATCACGTGGCTCGCCACCGCGTTCCCCAGTTTATGCGAAGACGAGAGGAAAAACAGGCATTCGTGCTCTCCTCTTACTAGACTTAAAGTGCATTGGCCGAAACAAGACCCCACCAGACGGTGAAAGACAGAAAGGGAGGGGCTGGACGATCCTCGCAGCTCTCATAGAAATGGCATGTCAGGTAAGAACCAACGCCCATTCTCCTTAGAGCTGCTCGGATCGTCCAGAGAATGGAACATACCAAAGCTGGGCCCTGTCCTACGGGGGGGGACACCGTCTGGTCTGTAGACTCCTCGGGTTCCCTGAGTACCCTCTGAAGGACCCTTCTACCAAAAGAAGCCTCCGCTGCGGCATACCTGTCAATTTTGTAATGCCTAATGAAGGGCGACGGGGAGGCCCACATTGCTGCCCAGCAAATGTCGAGTATTGGGGCCTGGGTAGCCCAGGCAGCTGAAGTTGCCGCACTCCTAGTGGAGTGAGCTGTGATACCCCTGGGCACTTGGAGGGCCTGGGCCTGGTACGCCTTGGAAATGGCCACCCTTATCCAATGGCCTATGGTGGTTGAGGGTACCTTGAGCCCTTGTGATTTTGGTTGAAAAGATATAAACAGGGCCTCGGATTTATGGAAAGTCTGAGTACATTTAATATAGATCTGCAAGGCACGTCTAACGTCTAAAGTGTGCCATAGTCTCTCCCTTTCATGAGTTGGCCTGGGGCAAAAATTGCGAAGGATAAGCTCTTGAGCCCTGTGGAAAACTGAGTTAATCTTGGGTAGAAAGGAAAGGTCAAGTCGGAGGACCATCCGGTCGGGATGGAAGACACACAAGTCTTTCCTAACAGACAGAACAGCAATCTCTGAAATCCTACGGGCTGATGTGATTGCTACCAGGAACACTACTTTGTAGGATAAGAACTGGAGAGATATCTCTCTTAGGGGTTCGAAGGGTGGCTTAGTGAGAGAAGTCAGGATTCTGTTGAGATCCCAGGTCGGATACCGGTGAAGGGCCGGTGGCCGTAAGTTTGTGGCCCCTTTCAGAAAGGCTTGGATGCAGGGATGGTGAGAGAGGGAACTGACACCCTCACAGGAAATGACAGTGGATGAGGCTGCCACCTGACGCCTTAGTGTGTTGGGGGACAGTCCCTTGCTGAGACCCTCTTGGAGAAAATCGAGAATTTGGGCAGCAATAGATGGGTAAGTTGGGTCAATGAGGAGATTGGCACACCATTTGCAGAAAATGACCCAAGTGGCGTCGTAAATCCTTCTGGTGGAGGGACACCTGGCTGCTAAAATGGTATCAATGACTTCGGTAGAGAAATTTTCCCTCTTCAGACGTTCCCGCTCAACCTCCAGACAGCTAGTTGGAGCCATTGGGGGTCCGGGTGAAGAAGGGGGCCTTGAGACAGGGAGATCCTATCTGCTGGGATCCTCCAGGGAGGGGCTACGGATAGGCTGTGGAGGTCCGCGAACCAAGAGCAACAGGGCCAATAAGGAGCTACAAGAAGCAATTCCGCCCTCTCGTGGAGTACCTTTTGAAGGACTCTGGGCACCAGCGCTAGAGGAGGGAAGGCGTAAAGGAGGCCCGAGGGCCACGGGCATCGAAGGGCGTTGTGGTTCTCCCCCCCTAGGGACAGGAATCTCAAAACAAACCTTGGAAGTTGGGTATTGAGGGGGGAGGCAAACTACTACTGGCAGACCGAATATTGCTGTCGCCTCCCTGAACAGGGCTGGGTGAAGGCGCCACTCCGACTGCTCTATGGTGGCCCTGCTCAACCAGTCTGCTCGGGTGTTGTCGATACCCGAAATATGGTCTGCCCTGAGTGAGAGGAGGTGAAACTCTGCCCACCGACAGAAGCGCTCGGTCTCCCTCATTAGGCGCAATGACTGAGTGCCGCTCTGCTTGTTGACATGAGCTTTGGCTGTTATGTTGTCAGTGAGAATGAGAACGTGGCAGCCCTGTACCTGAGGGAGGAAACCGCGGAGGGCCAGGTGGATGGCGCAAAGCTCTAACCAGTTTATATTGCACAGCCTTTCTGTCGCTGACCATCTGCCCTGAGCTGTAAGGGACTGTAGGTGGGCGGCCCCATCCGAACAGACTGGCGTCTGTGGTGACGGTGAGTCTTGGGGGCTCCTTGAGGAGGCAACCCTTGTTGATTGATGCCTTGCTCCACCAAAGGAGGGAGGTGAGAACCTTTGGAGAGACCTTGACCTTGCGCCTTGAATTGCTTGATCCGGCTCTTTGGTATGGGAGCAGGAACCACTGGAGGGATCTGGAGTGGAAATGAGCCCAGGGAATAACAGAAATACAAGATATCATTTTACCTAGTAACTTGGTTAGTTCGAGGAGGGGGACCCTCTTAAGTTGCCTGATGAATTTGACTGATTGTTGGATGCTGAGTATTCTCTCCAGAGAGATGAACACCCTCCCTTTGACCGTGTCTATTATAGTCCCCAGGTGGGATATCCTGGTGGACGGGGCCAATTGGCTTTTCTTCCAATTGATGAGGAACCCGTGTTCCTGGAGAGCGGTGAGAGTAATTTGGGTATCCCTGACGGCTTGTTCCCTGGAAGAGGATAGGATGAGGATATCATCCAGGTAACAGTGGAGTCGCACAGGGATGGTTCTGAGGTGGGCAGCCCGAGCGGCCAGGACCTTGGTGAAGGTTCTGGGGGCAAAGGCCAACCCAAATGGGAGGGCCACGTATTGGAAGTGGAAGTTATTGTAGCTGAAACGCAGAAATTTGGAGTGGGAGGGTCGGATTGGGATGTGTAAGTATGCCTCCAAGAGGTCAATGGATGACAACCAGTCTCCCTGCCCAACTCCCAGGAGGATGGATTGCAGCGTGTTCATTTTGAATTTGCGGTATACAAGATGGCGGCTTAGCCACTTAAGGTCCAAAATCGCCCTCCATCCCCCCGAGTGTTTGGGCACCACAAATAAGTGGGAGTAGAATCCCTGTCCCCTTTGGGACGGAGAAACGGGCTGGATGGCCTGTATGTCAAGTAGGTGCTGAATTGCTGAATCCATGAGGTTGCATTTGGTGTGGTTCTTGGAGAGGGGACATGTCATGTAGAAATCGGGGGGGTGGGGTAGAGAGAAACTCGAGGGCAAGGCCAAACTGATGGTGTCCCTGACCCAGGCATCTGAAGTGGAAGAGTCCCACTGGTAGGCGAAGGCTTTAAGTCGCCTGCCAATAGGAGTTAAGTCAGGTGGCTTATCTGGAGTGCCGGAAGGACCTGCTGCCAGAGCCACTAAAGGGCCTCTTGAAGTTGCCGCCTCTCCTGTGCCTATCAAAGGGGTTGGACCTGTCCTGGGGCTGTTGTTAGTTCTTCTAGGATGTGTATCCCTAACAGCTGTCCCAATCCTTTGGTACCTGGGAGGAAAGGGTGGATAGGGACGAAAAGGAGTCCTCCGAAAGGGCTGCAAGGATCTGGGTTCTGACTTACGGGTGAGGGAAGGGAGAAATTTCTTTTTGTTCCTTCCTTCAACTAGGAGAGGATCCAGGGATGGTCCGAACAGTTTATTTCCCACGAGGGGGGCAGAGGCTAGTTTCACCTTATTCTTGAGATCTGCCTGCCAATGCCTAAGCCAGAGCAGGCGGCGGGCTGAGACGTGGGAGGAAATGGCACGGGAGAATTTTACCGAGTGAAAGGTGGCATCTGCTGAGAACTCGGCCGCGACCGTAATCTTAGCTATGTCCTGATGGGCGCGGATATTGGAGGTCAGGACATGTTGTTTAAGCTGGCGAAGCCAGCGAATGGATGACCTGATGAAGAAGGAGGCAGCCGTGGCCGCTCTAATCGCCCATGTGTCTGACTTGTGAGCTTGCCGTAAGGCCAGCTCCAACCATTTCTCCTCCGGCCTCAGGGCCTCCAAGGGGTCGCTGAGGGCGGAGGAAGAGGCCAGGCTCACAACGGGCTCATCAACCTCTGGGGTGCTCAATAGGTTGCCCTGGGTCAAGGTTGAAGAACTTTTTATCATGGGCCGAAGGGGCCGGGGGGGCAGCTGAGGAGGCAAGTTGCTTGGACACCAGGTCGAGGAAGACGGGTGGGGGTTGGGATGACCTCGGCCTCCACACAGGCTGTTTAAACATGGAGTCCTCTGGTCCTTCCGGAACAAGAGGAGTGGGATCAGAGGGGTTCTGAGTAGTTAGACTCGAGATATTCCTTTGAAGAGGAGGGATTTGAATAGCTGGGGCTTGAAGAGCCCTACGAAGGTGGGCTGGTCGGGGGTGAGACCTTTGTCCTCGGACATCTCTGCCTCTGATGGTTCTGAGTCAGGGAGGGGTTCGTTGTATTGTAAGGACCCCAAGTCAAATTGTTCCTCCTCCTCCTCCCTGCACAAATCTAGGTCGCCTTCCGCCTCCTCCTCGTCCTCCCTGACTGAGGGGGAACCCTCCCCTTGAAGAGGTACCTGGTCCTGAGACGGTTCCGGAATGAGTGGGAATGATCTTACGGATTCGGTGGTCGGTGGAGGCAACCCCAGCCTAGCCATCTGTTGGAGTCCTTCCGCAATTCCTTGGTGGATAGCCAGCTCCATCCAGGCTCTCAGCTGCTCCGGAACCACCTGAATGAGAGGTTCCTCCTGGCGCAGGCCGGCAGCTGTGGGTGTGAAGGTAGCCTCTGGTATTCGCCTGGCTGGAGTTCTGGGGGCCTGGAGCCCTTGAGAGGGCGAGCTGTGCCTGGATAGGGAGGAAAAGGCTAAAGGAGGGGGGGGTAAAGCAGAGGTAGAAGGAGTGGCTGGTGCTGGAGGCACTGAGCCTGCCTGTCTGGTGCATCTGTCTATTTCTTTTTCTAGCGCCCTGTGTCATCTTAGGGCGTCCCTTTGGGAGACTTTGGAGGACTCCTTAGCCTGACTGCGCAGATGGTGGGTTTTTGCTTTGGCCTTTAAAGAAGGGCCTCTTGAAGGATTGCCTTCTGCCATTTTAGATAATTGAGGAAGAGAAAAGATCAAATATGAGGCGGTTGGCACGCCTAGGGGTCGACCTACAACGAAGGCCGGGAGCCCTGGGAAATTCTTTTATGCCCCCCTATTTATTATTTATTTATAATTAATCTGTTTGTCTTATTTGTTGTTGTTTCTTTGAATTTTTATTTTGTATATATAAAGATATATGGTTTTTTTTTTGTAAACTTATTCAATTAAGACGGCTTTCTCATGTCTCTTAATTTTCCTCTGATTTAGTAATTGTCGAAGATCTCTCTCTCTCTCTCTCTCTCTCTTTTGAATTAGAAGGGCTGATCGGAATGATCAGAGTACAACAGAGGCCTTAAGGACGAAGCCGGGCCTGTACCAGACTGCCTTCCCAGGCGGAACCGGGCGGAAGTGGTGAGAGAGAAACCGCGGCCGCTACGGCTGGCTGCGGGGGAATCCAACAAACGGAGGTAGGAACACAAGCCTCCAACAGAACAATTCAAATTTGGGATAAAAGTCGCTTTCTCAGCAGGCCTGCCGGTCCTGCTGCCTCAGTTAGGTATGCTGCAGTGATTGGAGAGATAAGGGGAAAACAAAATGGCGCCCGGCCACGAGGCAGCGCTTAAAATGGTGGCCGCAAATATGTGGGCTTGCAGGGGCCCTTCTGCAGTGACCAGGAGACTCCCCAGGGGCAATCCAAGGTCCCCAGGGGGAGGACAAACAGAAAGGAATCAAAAGAAGATCAAACTACAGAAAAACGGAGTTCGGTGGAGGGGGGAAACGGAACAAAAAAGAGTGTTTTAAAGCGACTGGAACTAAATTGGCAAAAAAGGCAATAGGGAGGGGTGGGGGGCAGCTTGTAAAGTTGCTAGCCTTCCCCCTAGCACTCCCTGGGGGAGGGCCTCCCAGGGGACCCTAGAAATTAAAGAGGACCAACTGTGCAGGGCTAATAGAAAACACAATGAAAAGAATTAAATACAACCTGGAAGGGAAGAAAACGAATCAAATAGGGCTTTCCTGAAACGGCCAAAAGCACATTCAAAACACTGCCTACTTTGCACGAGTGCTGAGCATAAACTGGGGAACGCGGTGGCGAGCCACGTGATGGAAGGAGGAGCATTCCTCAGAAATTAAGCTCAGCCTACAACAGCAGAAACTGAAGCTCCACCCACTCTCTGGATGATCCGAGCAGCTCTAAGGAGAATGGAAAACCTGTATTGGAGGTATGGATTTCTGAACATCTAAAGGAAAATTGTTGTTGTAAGTGGGAAGGGAGAGGAAAAAAAATTGGAGCAGAGTTTGAAAAAGGAGGAGACTGCCTAGAAATTTAAAGAAAGATATATCTTAATTGGAACTCTTTGATTAAACAATAACCCCAGAAAGAGAAATAGAAGAAAGAAAAAAAGTATTAAACAAAATAGTTTATTTGGATTCTTTGGTGACTTTGGAACTTTTTGGAATTATTCCTGATTAAAAATACTTGGGAGGTTGTTTTGGAAAAAGTTTTTCTCTTCATGATGGCATTGCTTGTGGATGAACTAAAAATTGAATATCAAAAATATAAAAAAGAAGAACAAGACGGAAAAGATACTTTGGGCACTCTTTTTCAATTTCTAGAAATGGCGGTATGCATTTATGAAAAATTGACTGCGCAGCAGGACAACTGGGACAAAGAAGAAGCCATCTTTGATGAACAATGGGTTCTTTTTGGGGAGGAGGAGAAAAGAAAAGAAAAAGGGGATTTTAAGGTTTGAAAAAACCAAAAAAGAGAAAAATGAGATGAAAGGTGGATACAAGGTTAGAAAACAACAGAAAGGGGGTAAGCAGAAGAAGAAAAGGGAGGAGGAGAGACAAAGGGGTAAAAAGGGCAAGGAGAAGAATAAGCAAGAGAGAAAGGAGGGGTTGAAAAGCCTTAATGGTGGGAAGCAAGATTAAAAGAAAAAAAAACCTATTTAGAGACAATGGGTAAATCTAATTGAAAAAGGGATTCTGGAAGGTACATAAGATTGTGTTTTTATATGTGTATTTAGAGTAAAATGTTTAAGATATAAATGAGTATCAATATATATGATTAGCTTTTTTTTTTTTTTTTGAAACAAATTTTTATTAATTTTAAAGATAAAACAACACATCATTAACCATTAAATACATAAACACATAAAACCTCTTAACATTGTAAATCCTTACAAGTCAAACAAAACATTATTTTTATACAGCATAATTCCAATTTACCCCATCTCCATATGGACACACAAACATCTTTCAGCAAATTTCTCATTATTTCTCTTTACTCCTATTCAATTTCATTTCTCTTCCATATTTATCCATTTTATAGTCATCATATTCTTTTCTTTCTGGCTTGTATAAATTATTCTCGTCTAACATTCCTCCAAGGTTTTATTGATTCTTTCCTTTTTTTTTTTTTTTATAAAAAACAAATTTTGTTAGTTTTACCATAAGCACAATACACAAACATACAAACACAAAACATAAACAAAACTAAAAGATCTTTTCTGAAGGTTGTCTGTTCCCGGGTTAAAACTCTTTACACAGACACAAATTCAAACATCATATTCAACCCATATCTCCTTCCAAATCTTATTATCATTTTCTTTTTTATATATATATATAAAAACCATTTTTATCAGTTTTATAAAAACAATGCACAAAAAATCAAGGCATAACAGCTTATAAATTCTTTTCTAAGAAAAAATAATAATAATAGACCAATAAGGCATAACATTTCCAGATTATAATATCAATATTTCATATAATATTAACTTCATATCTTGTCCCTACTTCTCTTTTCCATCCAAATTATTTATTAATTAAAATTGTATTGCCTTTTATCAATATACAAAATCCAAAAAAAAAAAAAAAGCATATATATCCTTCCATATCTTATTACCATTTTCAACAACATTCTTTGTCTGTTCTATTTCCAATTATCCATTCATCTTTTTTTTCTTTTACTATACTTCTCCTGTACACCAATTGGAGTAACATCTATAACTCATTACCCTAACTTAGAAATACTACATATAGCAATCTTTCTTGGGATTCTGTTTAAAAAAATTCTAAAATTACATAATAAATTTTATATTCTAAATATACATATAAAAACACACTCTTATATACCCTCCAGAATCCCTCTTTTAATCTAAATTAAATTCACCCATTGTCTCTAAATAAACTTTTTTTCCTTAGGTCTTGCTTCCCCCCATTAAGGCTTCTCCTCCCCCCCTTTCTCTCTTGCTTATTCTTCTCCTTGCCCTTTCTACCCCTTTGCTTTTTCTCTTCGCTTTTCTTGCTCCTTTTCCTTTGCTTTCTAACCTTGCCTCCATCTTTTCGCTCATTTTTCTCTCTTTTGGTTGTTTTTATAATTCTTAAAATCCCCTTTTTCTTATCCTTTTTCTCCTCTTCTCCAGAAGAGACCCATTGTTCATCAAAAATGGCTTCTTCTTCCTCTTCTTCCTTGTCCCAGTCCTTCTGCTGCATAATCAACTTTTCAAAGGAACATAACGCCATTTCTAAGAATTGAAACAAAGCGCCCAAAGTATCTTCTTTTTTATATTTTTGATATTCAATCTCTAGTTCATCCACAGACAATGCCATTATGAAAAGGGAAACTTTTTCCAACACAACCACAAGTATTTTTAATCAAAGACAATCAAAAGCAATTAAAAAAAGAAAAAAAGTTCCAAAAGTTAATACTTTTCTTCCTTCTTCTCTTTCTCTTTCTGAATTAATTTTTAATCAAAGAGGTCCAATTACCATATATCTTCTTTTGGGATCCACAAAGACGTTCTAGTCAATCTCCTCCTTTTTCAGCTTCTGCTCCAATTTTTTTTCTCCCTTCCCACTTGCAATGAGAATTTTAAATAATCAAAAATCCATACCTCCAGCAGAGATTTTCCAATTTCTCACATTTTTCAATGTCCAAAAATCCCTTTGTCTCTTATCTTAACTTTCAAAGCAATCCACTTTCATTGTCTAATATATCCAAATACTTCTGCTTTTTCCGTGGGGTGGGAGAGTAAAAAAAAAAAAAAAAAAAATTCCCTTTAACAGCTTCTCCGCCGCTTTTCGCTCTTCTTAGGGATACAATGTATCCTCCAGCAACAAGCAGCTCAATTCCAGGCAATTTAAAAGGTGTTACTTGACCCGGCTCAGACAGAACTTTCACTCTTCAAACTTCCTCCAGCACAATTCTTACCCGGTTGCTGGCTTCTTCGTGGCGGCCATTGCTGACCGCCGCTCCACCGCCTTGGGAAAAAGGGGTTTTCCCGGAGAAGGGGGGGGTCTGCGATGCCCCCACCTCCCTATCCGACTCCCCTCTGTCTTCAGCTGTCCCTACAGGGCAGCCATATCCCCCTGACCCATCTGGATCGGGGGTACCTCGACGGCTAGCACAGCAGGAATCGCGAGCTGTCGCGAATTCCTGCTGCCCCGAAGCCACGCAAACCGGAAGTTTTCAGCTTTTTAATGGTATTGATAGTGGTTTTATATGTTTTTATTTTGTTATTGTTGTGTTTTTGTTTTTCTCATAAAATTTATTGTGTAATTTTAGAATGTACTAAACAGAATCCCAATATAAATTAAGTGTTATATTAAGTATTATTAAGTTAGGGGAAAGAGTTAAAGGCATCACTCCAATCAGTGTACAGGAGAAGTATATTTAAAGAGAAAAGATGAATGGATAACTGAAAATAGAACAGACAAAGAATGATAAGTATTATGAATTGAATTGACATAAGATAAATGAAATAAAACTAAAAAAGATAAAAGATAAAAGCTATATAGAAAATTGAAAATGGTAATAAGATATGGAATGATATATAAAGTAAATATGATTTTTGAATTTGTGTCTGTGCGAAGAGTTTTAACCCAGGAACAAGCAGCTTTCAGAAAAGATGTTTTATGTTTTTTATGTTTTGTATGTTTGTGTATTGTTTTTGAAAGGCAATAAAATTTTAATTAGCAAGAAATATAATTTGGATAATAGAATGAAAAGGAGAAGTTGAGATAAGATACGAAGTTGAACAGATAACATAAATATATATATATATTATAATTTGGAACTATTTTGTATGTTCTATTGGTTTTCTTAGAAAAGATCTTTTATGTTATTATGCCTTGATTGTTTGTGTATTGTTTTGTAAAACTAATAAAAATTTGTCCAAAAAAAAATATATATATAATGTACTTGTTTTAATCCATCCAGAGTCACTCAATAGTGAGATGGGCAGCATATAAACGTAATAAATAATACAGAAATATGGTGTACTGAAAGAGACTATAATGTTACAGATGTAGGGGGAGTCTGTCAGAGCATAGTCATGAACTGGAATAGAGCTGGGAACAAGATCAGCCAATGAATAGGCATAGCAACTAAATCAGCCAATGACGACTGTTTTGAAAACTGAAACTAGAATTAGTCTAGGCTGGAAACCGAAACTAAAAGTAGTTTCGGTGTGGCTCTATGTTAAGCTCTGCAACTCTGTTACTCTGTTGAGCTCTGAGTCTGTCTATTGAAGATGAAACTAGCTTGCTTGCTTGCTTGAAGACTGGAGCTCTGCTCTGAACTCGCAACATGTTTTTGTTTGATTTTGCTCCATGTTGGAGAAATCTACAACTGGTTTGTAAAATCTACTTATGTTAAATGAAGCATCAGCCATCTGTGTTTTATTTTTTTGGTGCTGAATTATCGCTGCAAAACTCTCAATAGGATCTTCTTAAATTTTTTATCCCTTTGTCTGGATCACAAATTTTAAATAAATAATATATATTATATACATCAAAATTCCAAAAGGGGGCGCGGACCAGCTGAAAGGACACCCGGCCTTTGCTGCAGGCCGAACCCTAGGTGAGCCAACCGCCTCTAGTATCCCTACATACGATCATTACTTCTTAAAATGGCAGACGACAATTCTTCTTAAAGGCCCTTCCTTGAAGGCCAAATCTAAGTCTCACCATTTGTTCAGACAGGCTAAGAAAACTTCCAAGGCCTCTCAAAGAGATGCCTTAAGGTGTCATAAGGCATTGGAGAAGGAATTTGACAGGCGATCCAGGGGGTCTCACTCGGTGCCTCCAGCCCTCCCACCCTCCACTCCTTCTACCTCTACTCACCCCCCTCCTCCAGATTACTCTTCCCTCTCCAGGCACAGCTCTCCCCAAGGGCATCAGGCCCCTGGACCAACGACCAGACGGACACCCGAAGCTACATTTACTCCTACGGCCGCTGGTCTGCACCAAGAGGAGCCTGCCACAGTCGAGATTCCAGAACAAATGAGGTCATGGATGGAGCTGGCTATCCGCCAGGGGATTGCGGAAGGTCTCCAACAGATGTCCAGACCCGGCTTCTTCCCGATGGCTCCCGAACAGGAGTCTCTATCGGTCAGGTCCCTGCCTAGACTGAATCCTCCCCACGGTCAGGTACCTTTACAGAGGGACAGCCCTCTTTCAGAAAGGGAACAGGAGGAGGAGGAAGGGGGCCTGGATCAATTCAGGGAGGAGGAAGAATTCGAATTGGGGCCAACACATTACAGTGAACCCCTATCAGAGACAGAGCCTATGGAGGGGGAGATGTCCGAGGATGAGGGCCTCACCCCGACCAACCCACCTTTGTGGGCTTGTTCAAGCCACACCTATATAAATCGCTTCTCTTTAAGGCCAAAAACATCTCTGGCCTGTACACACAGTCTCCCTCTGCCCACCCTTCCTTACGGAGGGCCCAGAGGATTCCATTTTCAAGCAGCCCGTTGTGGAAGCTGAAGTCATTCTGGCTCTGCCCATTTTTTTCGACCTGGTATCAAAACAGCTGGCTTCCACAGGACCCCCCCCCCCCCGCCCCATCCAGCCAGGACAAGAGGTTTTTCAACCTTGACTCAGACTTTTCCAACCTACTTAATACCCTCGAGGTTGATGAGCCCATTGTTGGCTTAGCATCCTCCTCCTCCCCTAGTGATCATCTGGAGGCTCTGAAACCCGAGGACAAGAGGGCTGAACTAGCCTTACGCCGGGCTCACTAAGCTGATGCTTGGGCCATTAGATCGGCCACGGCCGCTTCCTTCTTCACCAGGTCTTTGATCCGGTGGCTCCACCAACTAAAACAGCATGTCCCCTCCTCTAATACAAGGGTGCATCAGGACATCGCTAAAGTTACGGCCGCGGCAGAATTCTTGACCGACGCCACCTACCATTCGGTTAAGTTCTCCACTAGAGCTATAACCTCTCATGTTACAGCCCGCTGCCTGCTCTGACTCAAACACTGGCAGGCAGATGTCAAAAACAAAGTCAAATTGGCCACCACTCCCATCAAGAGAGACAAATTATTCGGCACAGCTCTGGAACCCCTGCTAGTCGAGAGCCAAAGCAAGAAAAAATTTCTTCCCTCTCTTTTTTGGAGGTCAGAGCCCAGAGCCCCCAGCCATTTTGGAGAGGGTCCTTCCAACCCTTCTACCAGTCTCCCTTCCCGCCCCGGTACCCGAGACTCCCCTCCTTTCAGCCATTCCAACTCCAGGATCGAGCCAATTCGGGTGACAGGAACAAAAGGGGCGGCAGCTACAAGAGACCCTTCAGGGTATCAGGTGGGAGGCCCTTCCGGCGCCCAAGATAGATCCCATTCCTCCCCCCTCATTGGCGGACATCTCAGACATTTCGCCGACCGATGGGATTCCTCTACTTCCGATGCCTAGGTGAGAGACACCATCAGATTCGGACTTGCCCTGGAATTTCAGTGCGCCCCCCCAACTTTTTCATGGCATCCCCCCCTCGAAGGATCCCACCAAATGCAATTTGATAGATTCCACTATTCAACATCTCCTCAACATACAGGCTATCTAACTCGTCCCGGGGCTTTTACTCCCACCTCTTCGTGGTCCCCAAACACTCAGGTGGATGGAGAGCAATTTTAGACCTAAAATGACTTAATCGTTACCTGATTCACCACAGGTTTAAGATGCACACCTTACAGTCCATTCTACTGGGTACCAGGCAAGGGGACTGGCTCTCTTCTATTGATCTTTCAGAAGCATATTTACACATCCCAATCTGGCCCTTCCATTCTAAATTCCTCAGGTGCTGCTACAGTCACCACCACTTCCAATATGTGGCCCTCCCCTTTGGGTTGGCATCGGCCCCTAGGACCTTTATTAAGGTCCTAGGGGCACTAGCGGCTCACCTTAGAAACCTCCCCGTACCTCTCCACTGTCACCTGGATGACATCCTTATCCTGTCCCCCTCCAGACGTCAAGCAGAGAGGGACACCAGAGCTACTCTCTCTGCCCTCCAAGACCATGGGTTCCTCGTAAACTGGCAAAAGAGCCAACTGTCGCCATCTAACTGGATAACCCACTTGGGGTCCATAATTGATACAGTTAAAGGAAAGGTCTTTCTTTCCTTGGAAAGACTCCTTAGCATCCAGGAATCTGTCAAACATATCCGGCAATCAAAAAGGGTAACTCTATTAGATTTGTCTAAATTATTGGGTAAGATGGTCTCATGCATTTCCATTGTTCCCTGGGCCTGTTTACACACCAGATCCCTACAGTGGTTCCTGCTCCCATTTCAAAGATCCGGCAGAAGCAATTCAAAATCCACGGTCAAGGTACCTCCAAGGGTCCTCACGTCTCTCATCTGGTGGACCAACCCTGCCATGAACAAGAGTCATTACTTCAAGGAGCCCCAACGGCTCACCCTCACCAGCCTGTCTGGATGGGGCACTCACATCCAATCGCTCACGGCACAGGGCAGATGGTCGGAGACAGAACGGGTATGCAGTATAAACTGGTTGGAACTTCATGCCATACACCTGGCCCTACGCAGCTTCCTCCCTCAGGTACATGGGCGTCATGTCCTTATCCTCACGGATGTCACCGCCAAGGCTCACGTCGACAGGGGGCACACAGTCCATACGGTTGATGAGAGAAGCTGAGCGCCTCTGCCGCTGGGCGGAGCGCAATCTCCTCTCCCTCAAAGCAGAGCACATCTCAGGAGTTTCAAACACCCAAGCAGACTGGTTGAGCAGGGCCACGGTGGACCAGTCCGAATGGTGCCTCCACCCATCTCTGTTCAAGGAGGCGACCACAATCTTTGGCCTACCGATAGTGGACCTCTTCGCATCCCCTCTCAACACACAACTCCCAAGATTTTTCTCAAGGTACCCCTCCCACGGGGCTGAGAATTACAATGCCCCATGTTGCCCCTGGCCCCCAGGGCTCCTATATGCATTCCCCCCAATAGCCCTAGTTCCCAGAGTCATCCAGAAACTGATCCACGAGAAGGCGGAACTGCTTCTGGTGGCCCCCTACTGGCCCAGGCACCCATGGTTTGTGGACCTCGGCAACCTATTGGTGGCCCCTCCTGGGAAAATCCCCCTGAACAGGATCTCCCTTTCTCAGGGGCCCCTTCTGCATCCGGATCCCCAATGGCTCCAGTTAGCCATCTGGAGGTTGAGCGGAACCGCCTAAGAAATGAGAAGTTCTCTGACCAGGTTATTGATACCATCTTAGCCGCCAGACGGCCCTCAACTACCCAAATCTACAATGCCACTTGGAATAGTTTCTGCAAGTGGTGTCATAAATCCCAGGTCAACCCACTTTCGCCCTCCATCGCTCGGATTTTGGATTTCCTCCAAGGGAGTCTGAAGAAAGGGCTTTCCCCCAACACCTTGAGACAGCAGATCGCAGCCCTCACAACTGTCATCACTTGCGACAACATTGGTTCCCTTTCCCACCACCCTCGCATTAGGGCATTCCTCAGAGGAGCCACTAATTTGTATCCCCCAACCGTTCACCGATACCCTACCTGGGATCTTAACAGGGTCCTTGTGTCCCTCACTAAACACCCCTTTGAGCCTCTCAGGGAATCCCCCCTCCAGTTTTTAACATTCAAAGTCGTGTTCCTGGTGGCCATTACATCGTCCCGTCGAATCTCGGAGATCACAGCCTTGTCGGTGAGAAAGGACCACTGCATCTTCCACGCCAACCAGATGGTTCTCCGGCCCGACCCTACCTTCTTGCCCAAGGTCAACTCAGCCTTCCATAGGGCACAGAAACTCACTCTCCCAAACTTCTGCCCCAAACCCTCGCGAGAGAGGGAAATGCTTTGGCATACCCTGGATGTGAGACGTACATTAAGCGCACCCAGCCCTTTAGGAGATCCGAATCCCTATTCCTTTCCTTTCAACCCAAGACATTGGGCCACAAAGTATCCCTTTCAACCATCGGCCGCTGGATCAGAGCCACTATCTCTAGATCTTACTTGTCACAGGCTCTGCCAGTACCCAGCGGAATAACAGCACATTCCACCAGAAGTGCAGCTACCTCGGCAGCTTGGGCCACCCAGGCCCCAATCACTGATATTTGCCGGGCTGCCACCTGGGCCTCCCCATCTCTCTTCATTAGGCATTACAAGATCAACATATTTGCCTCAGCAGAGGCCTTGTTTGACAGACGAGTCCTACAGTGGGTCCTCAAGGATCCAGAGAGGCTCCCGAACCAGACGGAGTCCCTCCCGTAGGACAGCCAAGCTTTGGTATGTCCCACTCTCTGGATGATCCGAGCAGCTCTAAGGAGAATAGGCGTTGGTTCTTACCTGACACACCATTTCTCTTCGAGCTGCAAGGATCATCCAGCCCCACCCTTATCTTTCACCGTCTGGTGGGGTCTTGTTTCAGCCAATGAACCCTTAAGTCTAGTAAGATGAGAGTATGAATTTCTCTTTCCTCTCACCTTCACATAAACTGGGGAACGCTGTAATGGAGCCATGTGATGGAAGGAGGAGCATTCCTCAGTAATTAAGCTCAGCCTACAACAGCACAGACTGAAGCACCTCCCACTCTCTGGATGATCCTCGCAGCTCGAAGAGAAATGGTGTGTCAGGTAAGAACCAACATCCATTCTGCAATTGCCAAAAGATCAATGCAATCCTGCACAGTATCATGTAAGGTGTAATGTTGACATCATGGAAATTGATAGTTCTTTGTGTTGCAATAATCAGATTGAAATTGGTCACAAAAATAAAAGAAAGAACTGGAAAATGAAGAGAAAAGTACCAAAAATTGTGAGGGGCTAATTCCTAAAACAAATAATTAAAAGAACTAAAAGAAGAATGGGAAACATGATAGTAATTTTATATTACTTGAAGTGATTTCCCAAGGCATAGGTTTATTCTCAATAGGGTATGAGGTTCTAAAGGACTAGTAGATGAAAGCTTTACAAAGAAAGATCAAACTCAAAATAAGGGGGGGAAATCCTGACCTATTAAGCAGTGGAACAGCCTGCCTCCTGGAATCCTGGAGGATACATCACTGGAGGCTTTCAAACAAAGGGATGATCAGATTTTTGCCTGGGTAGAAAGTTGCAGTGGAATACCACCATTTCATTTCCAATTGTATGATTCTGAGTCTAATGTACTTTTTTGGTCAAGTTTTTATTTTATATTACGTATACGTATCAATGCGTGAGCAGTGTGACACTTGGGTGCCATACATTTTGGTACAAATAAAAAAATTATTTTTACTCATGATTATTACATTTATCCAGCTTATATACTTCTAATAATAATATATTTATAGTAAATTATAACCTTTCATTATTTCATATTGTTTGAACATTCCTGATACTACCGCCTTTCAATTTCTAAACCTCTCTTTTGTTATTACATTTATTTTATGTAAAAGTATGTATACTGTTATTCCCCTTTGCTCTTGTTTCTGTCTCTATTCTAACTTTATTCATGTCATCATTATATTAAAAAATATTTCCTTTCTGTCTTTCATCTCACCTGCTTTAATACTATAATTCATCATTATTTCATTATTCAATGTTGCCATATTCAATTCTGGTACCAATCATAATATTATTTAAACATACAGAATGATTCTATTCATATTCTGTATATTCATCTAGTCTATATGATTCTCCTATTCATATTCTGTACATTCATCTAATCTATATGAATACACCTGTTTATATTAAAATATATTTTCATTATTTCATTATGCTCACTATTTGACATTATTTCACTACTAATTATATTATTTAAGTATATTTAATATTACCATCATTCAATCTCTAATTTCCCCATTTTTAATACTTAACTTATTCATATGTCCCATATTCCACTCTTCACATCTATTTAAAATATTGTCCTTCATTATTTCATCATTATTTCATTGTTCAATATTTCAATATATTATTCTAATACCTATCACAATACATACAAAATAATTCTATTCATATTCTTTGCTTTCATCTAGTCTATATAATTCTAATGTTAATATACATGTTTATGTTAAAATATGTTCTTAAAGAAAAATCTTTTTTTTTCTATCCATCATCTCTTGTACGCATCAATATTTTAAGTATTATTCTTTTTTTGACTTGCCTTCCATATTCTTCTCTTGGATCTTTATCTCTATCTCTATTTACATCTTGACTGTTCAATCCAGGGGTGGGATTCAAATTTTTTAACAACCAGTTCTGTCAGTGTGGCTTAGGTGGTAGACGTGGCTTTGTGCTCATGTGACTGGATGGATGTGGCTTGGTGGTCATGTTATTGGCTGGGCGTGGCCAACTCAATATAATTGAGGCACGCATCTCCTTGGCTGGGCTCTCATGACTGTGGGGATGCTGCAATAGTAAGTGTGAAAAATGGTCATAAGTCACTTTTTTCAGTGTCATTGTAACTTTGAATGGTCACTCCACACAAGCAAAGTACCAGCAAAGGAGGGGAAAAAAACTCCAGAGAAGTTCCTGAGATAGGAAGTCTAGTTCTGTCAAGAATGTAATAAGGGTTAATGGAGAGGCAGTTTCTGTAAGCAATAGCAGAATGTTTCCTTCCTGCCTTCCTTACAGGATTAGGCCAGCAATTTCTTCTAACAACTGGTTCTTCAAACTGTTTAGAATGTTAACAACCGGTTCTAGTGAATAGGTGCGAACTGGTAGAATCCCACCCCTGCTTCAATCTAAACATTTCTTCAATCCTTACCCTCTTCCACTGTCTAACTTTGTGAGTATCTGCTCTAACCCCTATCTCCATTCCCAAAAATATCTTCCTGCTTCTCCAATTCTCTTTTTAGGTCTCCTGAAGTGTTTCCCCCCAGGTTAGATTCATCTATCATTATTAATGTTATTAGTATCTCCTCGTTATCTTCTTTTTGCTGATTTCCCGGTTCTGTTTTTCCCTCCATTCCTTCTGCTGGCTCCTTCTTTTCCTGAGCATCTTGGTCTTTACTCATTATCCCTTGTATAATATTTTCAGGTTTTTTGTTTATGCCAGGGGTCTGCAACCTTAAACACTCAAAGAGCCATTTGGACCAGTTTCCCATACAAAACAAAACAAAACACAGGGAGCCACAAAACCTGGGTGGGCGTGGCCAACTCGACATCACCCACTCCCACCCAGTCACATGAACCTCCAGCCATGCTTACCCAGGTTTTGTGGCTCCCCGTGTTTTCTTTTCTATGGGAAATAGATATCCGTCTCTCTCTCTCTCCTCCTCCTTCCCTGTTTCTCCCTGTTTTTCTCTCTCCCATCTCTTTCTCCCTCTATCTCCCCTTTCCCTTCCTCTCTCATCTCTTCCTCTCTCATCTCTTTCTCTCCCTTCCTCCCCATCCCTCTTTCTCCCTCTCCCTCTCCCTCTTCCTCCCTCCCCTCTCTCATCTCTTTCTCTATCTCCCTCTCATCTCTTTCTTTCCCTCTCAATTCTCTCTCATCTCTTTTTTTCTTTCTCTTTCTCTGTCCTGCTCATCTTTCTCTCTCCCCCTCCCTCTCTTTCTCTTTCTCTCACATCTTTCTCCCTCTTATCTCCTTCCCTCTCATCTCTCTCTCATCTCTTTCTCTATCTCCCTCTACCTCCTCTCCTTTCTCATCTTTCTTGCATCTCTTTCTCTCTTTTTCTTTCTTTTTCCACAAGGTTGCTGCTTTAGATCACTGCATGCACTTCAGAAAAGCATCATCCCAAATAGCTGCATGCCCACATAGGCATGCATATGCATCCTGCAACATAGCCCAAAATGGCCGGAAAATATAGTCCCTGGGCACCCCCGAAGATGCTTGGCAGGCAAAGTATGGGACGACACATCACCACCACCCATCACCAAGGCAGTGACCACTGAATCCTTCCAAAACTGGGCAAAGGCAGAGAGAGAGGAGCAGACAGAACCGAATCTCTCTCTCTCTCTCTCTCTGGCTGACTACAGCAGGAAACGGTGGCTGGCTACTTCCAGCCTTGGTTGGGGCTGGATGTGCAACCTGCTCTCTGCCTCAAGAGAGAGAGAATTGCCAGGGGCAAGTGGGGCAGGGTCACATTGTGGCTCCGCATCGTAGCAGACTCCAGGAGGAGGAGAGCACCCAATCTCTCCCATTGTGAAGCATGCTTTCACTGTGCTGCCCATGGAGGGGGTACTGGGTCTTCCCCACGCCTCATGCCAAAAGGAAAGCCAACCGGGCTTCTTCTCCTAGAAGCCCCCTACCCTGCCCCCTGCTTCCTGCTCCCTTCCTCCTACCCTGACTCAATCCCACTTTGGGACAGAGAAGCATGCACTGGAAACACATGTTGGGGCAATGTCGGAGCATGCTTTCTGACATTCCGGTGCTCAGTCTGCAACTCTCCACATTCCTCCAGACCCGGCTTGCTGAGGAATGGGGAGGGCAGTCCTGATGCTTCCGCTGCCCCCCCCCCAATGGTCCTAGCTATTGCTGCCTGGCTTCCTCAAAGGCATGGCACATTTCAAAGGCAGCAGCTTGCATCTGGAGGTGCCAACCACTGGGACAGCTGTAAGAGCCAGGCTAAGCCTCTCCACCATCCAACTCACCAATGGAGGTGCTTCTGTTGGGTCAGCCACCCCACCCCCCACTGGGCTTTTGTACTCAGCACTCAGCCAGGGGAGGGGAATGCTTCCCCACGCCACTCCCTTATTTCTTTTGGCTCTGCCAATGAGGGAGGAAGGCCAAGCTTGGGGGATGGCCTCCACTCCACAAGATCTGCCCCTGCCGTTCTCTCCCAGCCCTCTTTGCTGGCAGCAACAGCAAATATTCAATGAAAGTAGGATGCTGTTGCCACGCAAAGGCAAATACAGGGGCTCTTCGCTTGTGCAGTAAAGCTCCACCCATCACCACCGTTGTAACAGGGTGACAGGGAGCCACAGCAGATGGGTGAAAGAGCTGCATGCAGGTCCAGAGCCGCGAGTTGTTGACACCTAGTCTATGCCATCTATTAATTCCTTAGTCGCCTTATGTTCTTTCTGTATAATATCCTTTATGCTCATTTCCTCCTTATATTGCATCTTATACTGTTTTAATGAGTCTCACTTTTGGCCAATAGCCCAAGAACCCTTTATTCAAAGCTGAGGTTACTCTTCAGAATGCACACTAGTCACAGTCCTTTATGTTATGTTTATGTCCTTTATGTTTATGTTTAGGAGCCTCTGTGGTGCAATGGTTAGAGTGCAGTATTGCAAGCTACTTCTGCAGCCAGCTGCCTACAATTTGTCAGTTCAAATCCCACCAGGCTCAAGGTTGACTCAGCCTTCCATCCTTCCAAACTGGGTAAAATGAAGATCCAAAATGTTGGGGGCAATATGCTGACTCTGTAAACCACTTAGAGAGGGCTGTAAAGCACTATAAAGCAGTATATAAGTCTAAGTGCTATTGTTATTTGCTATGTCCCACAGATAATCAGTCATTCCATTTAAATAGGGAGTTATCCGAGCCTTCTTTTTTTTTTGAAAATTTTATTTGGGTTTTCACAAAAAAAAAACCCATAATACAAATAAAACATCTTTTTTTGAAAATAGCATGGTTCCGGTTTACACTTCTTCATACAGACACAAACTCAATTTCATGCTCACTTTTATGTTCTATTCCATATCTTATTACTGTTTTATATTTTCTACATAGTTTTTCTCCTCTCTTAATTTTCACAATTTTATTTTAATTATCTCATCTCAATTCAAATCATTATATTTATACTTTTGACTGTCCTGCTTCAATTTCATATTTTCTTTTCTCATTAAACAAATTTTCTCCTGTAGTTACTAATTGGAGTATGACACCTTTATATCTTTTAATTTTACCCATTCAATTCTTATTTAAGCTTCAATATATACCTTGAGGTTATAACATTTAATATATAATACATAACTTCCAATTGAATTCTACTTGGTACATTCTTAAAATACACACTATATTCTTCAAAAGTAATTATAAATATATGTAATTAAAACACTCATTCAATTCCAATTCAGTTCTATCATTAATATTCATTAAAATCTTAACATCTTTAACATTTCTTTTCAATTAAATATCATACTTCCTTGGGAATACTTATAAGCTTCCCATAATTAATTCCCCCTCCCCATTTCTCTTCCCTTATATTTTATAAAACATTAAATAATTAAAATGTTCCCATCCTTTCCTAATTAAATTCTCTCATTCGTTTTATTTCCTTTATTTATTAACAAACATTTCACTAGATTACAATAACTATTTTATCCATCATTTTAATCATACATTGTTTCATATTTTCTAAAATTATTTCTATTTCTAATATAACAATACTATCTTATGTACCTTTGTAGACTCCCTTTTTCAATTAAATTTTCATCCATTATCTTTAAATAGGCCCTGTTTCTCCATATCTTGTTTCTGTCCTTTATAACTTCTTTTCCTTTCTTCTTCCCTCTCTTCTTCTCCCTCCCCTTTTACCCCCTTGTCTCTCTACTTCTAATTCTCTCTTCTGCATTTCCCTCTTCTGTTGCTTTCTAATATTATACTTATTTTTCAAACTATTCTTCCTATTCTTAGTTGTTTTTTCAAATCTTAAACTTTTCATTCTCTTTTCCCCCTTTCCTTTTTTCCCCCACATAAAGATGGCTTCTTCTTTGTCCCAATCTTCTTGTTCTGCAGGCATTTCTTGTTGTTTCTCATAGTTCCAGATCTCCATTTCTAAGAATTGAAAAAAGAAGCCAAAAGAACCTCTCCCTTCTTGTGCATCTTCTTTGTACTTTTAAAGTTCCATTTTCAGTTCTTCTAAAAGTAGTGCCATTTTAAACACTTTTAAACAACCACCCGATTGGTTTTAATCATTCAAATGCAATAATCAAAAATCCAGAGATCACCAAATAATCCAAATACTCCCAAGCTGTTTCTTCATGCTCCTTTTTTCACTTTCTCTTCCTGGGAGTCTATTATTTTGTTGCCAAGTTTCAGTTAAAATGTATCTTTTAGAAGTCTTGTTGAGGTTTTACTGTAAATACCTTTTAATTCCAGGCAGTCTTCTCCCTTTTTTCCAGATTCTGCCCTTTTATTCTTTTTCTCTCCTTTTCTGCTTTTAAAAGCTTTTAAGTATCCAGAAATCTTTATTATCCCTTTGACATTTTATTTTCAGCTTAAATGCCTATTGATGTCAAAGTGGATTTTTTTTGTCAATTTCTTATTTAAACCTCTTAGCTGTCAGCATAGGGAAAGGGAGAGAAGAAAAAACCCCAAATCTTTTCTCTCTCCTTCGCTGCTTCAAAGTCTTCTTTGGGAACAATGTTTAAATTCCAGGGTACCTTAGTTGTTGCTTTTGCAGTTTAACCCAGTCAACCAAAACTTTCTCTTCTTATCTTCCTCCTGCACATTCTTTTCCAGTCGAGTTCTTCTTTGAGGTGGCCATTTCTGACCACCGCTGCAGCCACCTTCGGGAAAGGGAGTATTGGCCAGCTGAGGAGGAGAGATGCGGCTCACCTCAACCCTGTTGGCAGTCTCCCCCCCTTCACCACCTCTACGGGGTGGCTTAGCCCCGAAACCAGCTGGCTTGGGGCGCTCCAGTGGCGAGCATGGACCGAAACCGCGCACAATCGTGGTTTTGGTCTGTCCACAAAGAGGCTCAAACCGGAAGTCCCACCCAAGCCTTCTTAAATCACTTTTATAAGTTCAATCATGTAACATAATATCCAGTGGTCATTTCAATTAAATATCTTCCTTGTTCTCATATTTAAATCTCCAGTGGCCTTAGGGTAGGTAAATGTAACCCAGTATTTTCGCAGTCCTTCAAATGAATGTTCCCAGGCTTGTATATTTTCCTCATCAGCAGTTGTTGCTTTTTAAAATGCCTTCTCAATACCATGTTTTCCCACTTTGATAGTCCAATTTCCTATATTTTTGAAAAAAAACATTTTCTCCCTTTTTAGTTCTTTTCCTTCTGGTTTGGTAATTTTCTAAAAGTGCTTACTTGCCGCTTTGACAAATAATTCTGAGTAAATAGTTTCCCTGAACTTTCTCTTGGGGTTGCATTTTAATAAAAAAGAATCCTCTCACCCAGTTCCACACTGTTCACCAAAATCCAATCCAGCACAAATCTTAGATGGTCTTTGGCTGTCCTGGCTTCATGGCAGCCATTTTGGGCTGTCTCTTCTCAGCATGGCTGAGAGGGACGGAAAGTCCCAGGCCAGGCAGGAGAGATGCAGCTCTCCACAACCTCTCAGGACACCCCTTTGTCTCCTTTTCGGAGTCCACCAACAAGGAAAACTTGGCACGGGAGTGTCCGATCTCACCGCAACATCAGCCAGAAGTCCCCCCCCCCCCCGGGATGAACTTAATTTCATAAATGACTCCTTCTTATTTACTTTATAATTCTAAGTAACTGTACTTGCTGTAGAATAAATAAGACAAAGCTATATCTTGTTTGTTTGTTTAATATGCTGCCCATCTCTCTATCCAGAGTGACTCTGGGCAGCTTGCAATGCAATAAAAACAGAAATATAAAAGATTATAAATGTAGAAAAAGTTAAAATTAAAGTAATTATGTCTATAATTTGAAAGTGCTTCTGACACAAAGATAGGAATTAAACAGAGAAAAAGAGCAAAAATCCAACAGCTAATGCAGAGAGGGGGTTGCACTTTTTTCTGCCACTGTACCAACCATTTCCAGCTTGAAGTGCCTCCATACAAGTTAGCCAAGCCAGCTCTTAAGGCCCTTTTGAAAAGCCAGAAGATTGGGGATGGATTTTACCTCTGGTAGCAGGATATTCCAAAAGGTGAAGGCCACAGCACAAAAGGCTTTTCTCCTAGACGCTGCCAACTGAAGTTTCTTGGCTGATGGGATCCTCAATAGACCTTTTCCACTGGAATACAAGGGGCATATATTCCCACTGGGGCAAGACAGTTCTTTTCAGACTAATGTCATAAAAGGCTTTAAATGTAATAACCAACAACTTGAATTGGATACAGAAGCAAATCAGTAACCAGTGCTGCTCACATAACTGTGATGTTACATGTGCTATTCTAAGGGCTTCCAAAACTACCTGCGCTGCTGCATTCTGAACCATTGTAGCTTCTGAATGTTCTTTAATATAGCCATTTAGGCACACTGCAGTAATTCAGAAAAGAAATTAAAAGGATATCCATGACTGAGCATAGGGTCTCATGATCAGGAAAGGGTGTAACTGCCATACAACATGAAGTTGCACAAAGGTTCTCCTAGCGATGACTGCTACCTGCCCCATGAGCAGGAGTTGTAAATCTATGAGAATCTCCAAACTGCACTGGATCTATCTGGGTTAGTGCATCCCCATCTAGAACTAAAGATAATAGACCTTTGGATCCCAAGACTCCATGCGCCCATAGCTGCTCTATCGTACTATGATTCAGCTAAAGCCTGTTGTCTTCTACGCAGGCCCTCACATCCTCTAGGCACTGCAAAAGTAAAGTTATTACTTGGCATTACTTGGGTCATCCGGGATGGAAAGAACAATTGAGTGTCATCAGTGTATTGGTGGTACTTCAATCTTGAGGCATTGGATGATCTCACACAGCTGTTTCATGTAGATCAGGGGGTCAAACTCAATTTTATTGAGAGCTGCAATCAGGGCTGTGGTTGACCTTGGGCGGCCAGGGGGCATGGCTGACTGGGTGGGTATAGCTGACTAGGTGGGCATGGCCAGCTTGATACCACTCCCCAAACTGCTGGCAGGTTTCTGCTTCACATTGAGTAGATCAGGCTGAAGCCATGCTGGCCTAATTGGGTAGACTGGGCCAAAGTTACACTGGCCTTTCCTCTTCAAACCAGGTAGACCAGGCTGAAGCTTTGCTGGCCTGATCTTTCCTCTCTGCATAGGGTAGACTGGGTCGAAGCTTCGCTGGCCTGATCTTTGCTCTCTTCATTGGATAGACTGGGCCGAAGTGACTTGAGGAGACCGGGCCGAAGTGACGTGGGTAGACCAGGATGACCCCACAGGCCGGATCCAACCACATTGCGGACCTTCAGTTTGACAACCTGATATAGATGTTAAAAAGGAATAGAGAGAGTACCAAGTCTGTGATACCCTACAAAGGAGAGCTTGAACCTCTTATCCAGTTTGAGACATTGGTTCAGTTCCTTTCACCAAGGCCAGTTCTAAATACTGTTTAATGTACTGTACTGTTTAGTACAATACTGTACTACCCAGTCCCAAATCCTGCAGTCAAACCAAAAGGATATCATATTTGATGGTATCAGAAGCTGCTGAAAGGACAGAGAGAGCAAGCAAAAAAAAATGGGGATTTTTTTCATGCCAAAGATCATCAAGTGCAACTAGTGCCATTCTGCCCCATAACCAAGCTTGAAACCTGAATGAAAGGGGTTTAGATAATCTTTCATTCAGGACCCTCTGGAGCTGCAATGCCACCACTTTTTCTACTACCTTTCTTAAAAATAAGAGATGTGAGAATGGATGAAATTTATGTGGAGTGATAGGGGTTAAAACAGTTTCTTAAGAGTGGGAGGACAACAGACTCCTTAAAGGGAGCTGGGAATACCCCTCCTGCAGTGTACATTGACTACTGCCCCAACTTTTTATATGACCAAGAACACCCCTCCTTCACTGGTGTGTGTATGTGTTACATTGGCATAAAGTAGTGCTTACCTCATGTAAATATGAAATAATATGGATTAATAGTCTGGCATGAGGAATGGCAGCGAGGTCACATATCCAAGAACTACTACTGTTCATAAAGAACTATTCATTAGAATAACATCCTTCTCTTCTTGATATATTTCTAAGTTTATCTGCACTTTCACTGCAATCCTTTGTATTCAGGAACTGCAGTAATTTGATATTAGAAATTAAAATCTAATTATAACTTGCTACAAAATAATGAAGGGGTAAAAGAATAGCAATATATCAGGCTTTGTCTTATTCTATTCATCATTGAAAAAAGGGCTTTCTTCTTCACTGCATTTTCAACCCACCCATATAAAAAATATGAAAAATTGAATGCTATTTTCTGTATTTTCCCCCATATCTTCCCATGACTATTATCATACTGGTCAGATCACATGTGAAATATTATGCCCAATTTAGGCTTTCAAATTTGAAAGATGAATTAAATAAAAGGACAAGAATCAAATTGAAGTTTTGAATCTATTTAGTTTGCAGGAGGGAGATAGTGATCTTCTAGTAGGTGAAAAACTATCATGCAAAAAATATTTACACCATACATTTCAAAGATCCTGAAGCACCAGAAAACTACTAGAGGACTGAAAAAGAGCAGAGGTAGTTCTAATCTTCAAAAAAGGAAGAAAAGAATGGATCCAGAAAACTACAGACCAAGAGCCTGACATCAATATCTAGGAAGATCCTGGAAAAAACAATCAAGCAACATACATTTGACAAAGTAGACTACAACCTACTTTTTGGTAAGCTAGAAAAAAAAGGAATAGATAGCATCACCTTCAGATGGATTTGTAACTGGCTGACAAACTGTACTCAATGAGTAGTCCTTAATAGTATTACATCTACATGGAGGGAAGTAAGCAGTGGTGTACCACAAGGTTCTCTCCTAGGGCCAGTACTCTTCAGTATCTTCATAAATGAGTCAGAGGAGGGAATAGAAGGGGAACTTACCAATTTCTGATTATACTAAGCTGGCAGGAATAGCCAACGTTCTAGTTGATAGGCTCAAGATCCAGATGGATCTTGACAGACTTGAACATTGGGCCCAATCTAACAAAATGAAATTTCATGTACAGAAAAGTAAAGTTTTACACTTAGGCAAGAAAAACCAAAAGTACACATATAGACTGGGTTGAAACCAGGCTTAATAGCAGTAACTGTGAGGGGGATTTTGGAATGTTAGTGGACAACTAATTAAACATGAGTCAATAGTGTGCGGCAGCAATCAAAAAAAGCCAATGCAATCCTGAGTTGCATTAATAGAGGGATATAATCAAGATCAAGTGAGGTACTAACACCACTCTATGAAGCCTTAGTAAGACCATACCTAGAATACTGCATCCAGTTTTGACCACCACACAATAAAAAAGATGTTGAAACTCTAGAAAGAGTGCAGAGAAGAACAACCAAGATGGTTAAGGGACTGGAGGCTAAAACATATGATGAACAGTTGCAGGAACTGAACATGGCTAGTCTAGTGAAGAGAAGGACCAGGGGAGACAAAATGTTCCAATATTTGAGGGGCTGCCACAGAGAGGAAGAGGTCAGGCTATTTTCCAAAGCACCTGGAGGCCAAACAAGGAATAATGGTTGGAAACTGAACAAGGAGAGATTCAACCTGGAAATAAGGATAAATTTTCTGACAATGAGAGCAATCAACCAATGGAACAGCTTGCCTTCAGAAGTTGTGAGAGCTTCATCATTGGAAGCTTTCAAGAAGAGACTGGACTGCCATCTGTCAGAAATGATGTAGAGTCTCCTGCTTGGGCAGGGAATTGGACTAGATGACTTACAAGGTCCCTTCCTACTCTGTTAATCTGAATTAAATATAAAAACACATCTGTGAACACCTAAACATAAGCAAAACTATTACTAGAAGCCAGCATGGATTTGTCAAAAACAGATCATGCCAAACAAATCTTATTTCATTCTTTGACAAAGTGACTAAATTAGTGGACCAGCAAAATGTTGTGGATATAGTTTGCTTTGACTTTGGTAAGGCATTTGACAAAGTAGACCACAACCTTTCTTGGTAAAATAGAAGAATGTGAGATAGACAGTATCACCATCAGAAGTATTTGTAACTGGCTGATCAAATGAACTACATCTACATGGGGGGAAACCTGCAATGGGTACTGTACCCAAGGTTCTGTCTTAAATCCAGTACTCTTCAACATTTTCATAAACAATTTAGATGAGGGGATAGATGAGGAACTCATCAAATTTGCAGACAACACTAAATGGGGGAGGGGGGGAGATAGCCAACACAAAAGAAGATAGGCTCAAGATTCAGAAGGTTGACAAACTTGAACCCAGGGGACTATCCAATAAAACGCAATTCAGTGGTGAGATAAGTAAAATTTTACAGTTAGGCAATAAAAACTAAATACACAAATGTAGAATTGGTGGTACTTGGATCAACATTAATAAGTGTGACACAGTTCTAAATGTCCTAGTGGACAACTACTTAAGTAGCAACAATGTGCAGCAGTTGCAAAAAAGCCAATGCAGTCCAAGGCTGCATCAACAGAGAAGTACTAATGCTGCTTTATACTGCACTAGTAAGACTTCATTTGGAATATTGCATTCCAAGTGTTTGGTCACCACAATCCCCCTTCCAAATATTGAGATTCTAGAACAGGAGTATCAAACTTGCATGTATCCCAACTTCCCCCCCTTCGATAAATCAGGTGTGGGCATGGCCAGCGCGTTACACATCCAGCCTGTGGGCTGCAAGTTTGACAGCCCTGTTCTAGAAAAAGTGAAGAGAGCAACGACGATGATTAAGGGATGGCAACTAAAGTGAAGCAGCCTGGAAGGTCAAAAACAAAATATGCATTTACCAGAAATCCTCTGACCCCTTACCTTCTTCTTATAGAAATATTGTGCAAAACCATGAAATTGCTGAACTAAGGAACTGGAAGTAAGCATGTTTCAGTGAATAAAGATGGGTCTGGAAAATAACAGAAATGTACTTCTCCTTTTTGGTATAGTTTAACATAAGAAACACCCCAGGCTAGGCTGAGATTATGAAATGTATAAAAGTGATGCCTCAGGAAGAGCCAGGGGTTCAGAATTTGCCATGCTAATGCTCTGAACCTTTGTGCACAAATAAAAATCTGTATTCTCCAACCTTTTGTGGTCTTGTGTCCTGATTTGGAAACAGGATCTGCTGCAACATTTATGGCGACTCCGCTGGGACACAAGGGTCCCTGAGGCCCGCTGGAGGGTCCACCCCGGGTGCCAGCGACTGGGTGAGTTGAAGGGAACATCCCAGGCACCATCGGTCCTTTGAATCCGAGGGACTTCCCGAGACTACCCTGTTCTGGCAATGGCGATTGACACCCCCAAGAACCACAGGTGAAAGGTGAGTAGACCAGGACATCTTCGGGCCAGCCGGTGGAGAAGGAAGACACCTGCAGGCAAGTATTGGACTTGGGTAATAATCCCTCCCTGTAAGCAGGGAAGGAGGAGAGGACTGATCACCCTCTCTTAGGTAAAGGAGGAGGAAAGAAAAAAGGATCAAAAAATGCAACAAAAAGCTGAACTAATGGCGGCAGCTATGATGTGGACCCCTAAGGGTAGGGGAATTAGTCTGCCAAGGGGCGGCAGACCAGGGTTAGGACGCAACCAGTGCGCCCTTTATAAAAAGGAAGGACATTGGAAGGGTAAATGTCCTGAAAGGAATAAGGAAAAGGGACCAGGTGGAAGAGGAGGGCATTTTCAGAGGGGCTTCCAAATACCCCTGCGTATACCAAATACCCCTAATCAGTTACACAGGTAAGGGAATCTCAACAAGAATGTGGAATTCTTGTAGTTGTTGCAGCTAACTTTCTTGCTGCAGGAGGTAGAGCAAACCCTTAGGGGTGACTCTAACACGTAAGGGTGTGAAAATACCCTTTAGAGTAGTTATTGAGCCAGTGGAGTGAGGAAAACCTACTCCCTTGGATTAAAAGTTTAAGTAAGAACAGAATGATAAATTTGTGCATTAAAAAAATGGCAAAATACATAATTGAGGAACCACAATAAAGGTAGGATCATCTGGGGGAAACAAGCAAATGTAGATTGGGTCCTGAGCCCCCAGCAGATAGAAAATACTATGTGAAACTCCTTAAGGACTGAGAAATAGGTAAGGTTAGTGTTATATTTGGAAACAGGCATAGGAGTTTTTATCTGGAACTGGTAAGATTAGGGCTGTGTTCTCCATGGAGCCCAGGGGGACACATTAAACAGTAAAAGTTGTCTTTAAAAAGAAAAGTGGAGTTCAAACTTGCTCATGAGAGGTGCCAGGTGCAAATGAGGTGTGAAAGGAGGTCTCTATAGATCTTGATCTTTAAAAATAAGCCAGCATCGTCTGGGAGATTCTAAGATAGATAGAGAACAATTTGGATCTTTAAAAATATGCCAGCGTCATCTGGGAGATCCAAACTAGAAAGATAAGGGGCAGAACACCCAGGGCAGAGACAGGTAGTAAAAATCTAGTGCTTCACAATGAGTGTAACATCAAGTAAAAGTGAGAAGTTCACTAAAACAATAAGAACGAAAGCCCAATTAGTGAGACCTCAAGTTAAATACTTAGGTTATACTATAAATTAGGGCCACAGAGCTATAGGACATGAGAAAAAGGAAGTTGTGTGCTGAATTGCAGAACCAACCGACGGGTTTCTTTGAACAGCAGGCTATTGTAGAAATTTTGCCCTGCTAGCCAAATCGCTCTATGAATCCACAAAGTGGGGAGAAAGGGAACAAAAACAGGTTTTTGAGACTTAAAAATAATTAGCATCTCAAGCTCCTGTTATGGGACTTCCCAACCTTGAGAAATCTTTCAATTTGTATATGGACTCAAAGGATAATATGGCGCTTGGAGTCCTGACTCTAAAAAAGGGGAAGTGGCAACAACCCATTGCTAAAGAACAATAAAAGTGGAGATTTAAAGGGATGAAACCTCCCCAGGTCTGGAAATGTTGTGTGTGAATGTGTCTGTGTGTAATCATTTCCAAACCTGGAGGATGGGACCCTCAACAGTAAAAAAAGAGAGAGGAATGGAGCTCATTGACTTGTGTGAAAAAGTTCTCAGAAATGAATTGTAAGTAATGATTGATTTGCCTGGAGAAAGGATGTAAGAATGAAATGTAATTTTTGTGCGAGAAATTGGTTATGCAAGCAGTCTGATTACAGTATAAATGTGTGAATACATTGATGATGAAAAAATAAACATTGGTGTAAATGTCTGTGTGTTGACCCCCATCCCAGATTAAAAGGGGAGTACTTTCATATAAAGAAATTGCCTGTATGGGGAAATGAGAAAGCTCTCATGGAGAAATGTGTGTGATTTACTAAAGCTAGAGAGAGAGAGAGGAACAGAGAAAATTAGATGATAGAAAAATAAAATATGTCGGGAGTCATTGCATCTGAGGTTCCACCAAGAACACTGGTTAATATTGCAAGTAGGACCAAGAAATTGCGAAATTGAATTTTTAGTGGATACTGGGACATCCTGGACATCTTGAAGCATAATCCCTCTGGGATGCCACATTAGCCAGAATTCGAATTTTTAAATCAAGAAATAAAAATCAACCCATGCCACATCAAATTTAAAATTATAGTATGTAGAGAGAGATCAAATATCTTGGACACTTGATTGGTGAAGAATAACTCCTGCTAGAATTGAGGAACTGAGAGAGACTTCAGAAAGTTTTAGGGACTGTTAGGCAATTGTCGAAAAATTGACAATAGCCCTCAAAACAGCTCCAGTTCTCTCACTACCTGATGGAGAGAAAAAAAACCTTTCCACATATTTGTAACAGTCTGTGATGGAATAACAGAAAAGGGTTCTTAGCTCATAGATGGGGAGGTCTCTTAAAACCAGTAGCCTTCCTGCAAATTAATGGACCCTGTTATACGGCGGTGGCCGGTATGTATTCAGGTTATTGCTGCCACAACTCTCTTACTACAAGAAAGAAGAAACCACACATTTGGGGAGAGGGTTTTGGTGGTTACAATCCAATATGAGATCAGGAACATCCTGCCTCGATGAGCTCAGAGATGGTTAACCAATTCTTGTATCCCAAAGAATGAGGAAATCCTCATAGGGGACCCTAGTTTGGTTCTCTCCATAAGCAATCGTGTGAACCTTGCTCAATTCTTGATGAGAGGGGGAATGACCAACATGACTGTGTAGCACTACTTTATAGATGGAAGTGCCAAGGTAGTGGAAGGAGAGATGGGATGTTGTTGGGGATCCCATACTGTGGGAAGGAGAGTTTGCCTAGAACTGAGTTAACAGACAAAATTGTGAGAACATATATTCTTGAATTGTCCCAGTCTCTCTTTTGAGACAGAAAGGGGTCCTTGTACAAACCTGCCACCTGGACTTCATTGTACATAAATTTAAGGCAGGACAGTGGTTTTTGATAAAGTCCTGGGGGGAACAAACTGTACATTCCTTTTCTATTTAGTACTGAGTAGTTGCCGATGTATTTCCCCAACATAAAATAACAACCACAGAACAAATCCCACTGCTGAATTCACCTGATCTTATAACTGTCTTGAGACTGGTGTACATACTGCATGTTTGGAGGGTGGAGGGTGGGAAATTACATGTGAGGACTTTCAATAGAAGGGAAGGAGAGAAACTATGTATGCGGCCAAAGTAGCCTACAAACATGTGAACAATTTAGGAACCTTGAAAAAGTAACACGACCAAAACCGAGACCAACAGTCTGATTGCAACTAGCCCCTACTAAATGGGAAAAGCTAACTCCAGTATCAATAGCCAGAGTTGGGAAATGGATATTAATTTGTAAAGCAAAAGATAAGACTTTAGGAAAAATGCTGAGCTTAAAATATCACTAGTAGAAGCATAAGCTTATTTATTATGTAACTTATTACAGAGGAAGCATTTTTTGCAGATATATAAGTATAACTTACTGCAAGTCAGCTAGGTATCAAATGTACCTTAACACCGTGTGATAGGAAGGAGGGAGGAAGAACTTGTCTAAAATAGCTTCAACGAGACATTTGTGTGTTTTGTGTATGTGTGTGTGGAATCAAATATGGGAGATTAATGGAATCCAACAAATTTGGATTGTGGGTGGCTATTGTGTTTTGCCCAATGGGACTGGACTGAGTGAAGTTCTAATAAAACAAATGTGACTAGTGTGTTATTGTAAGGATCATGAAGCAAATAACAGCAACTGGATTACCCCAGAAGTTATGTATAGGGAATGTGAAAAATATGCCTATACTAGCCTCCCAATGGGTGGGTCAGACCCTGTGTAATGAGATTCATAAAGCAACATAGGGGAATCCCTCTGAAAGGAATGAATTCAGGCTTGGAAAGCAAAAAGCCCTTGAATCCCTAGATACCAGTGATGCCCCTGGATGCTTGAAACTCTAAGAGGGTCTACACATAGATGGGGGATGGCACTCTGGGAGCTAATGGACATACAATTAAATTTGACGACAAAGTTAAAGGAGATGACTGCAGTCTTGGGAACTTAGCAGAAGAAAAGTGTGGAAAATACCATTGTGCATAACCAGCTGGCCCTAATAAAAATTTTGGAGTGTAGCAAATTGGGTTGGTGAAGGGTTAAACAAAGTCTGCTGTGCTAGGATTCTGGGTTCTAATGTTTCTCTCCTGTTTGATTCCCCTTATAAGAGATATGGTACTATCAAGGTTTGAAGAATCAAAAGTAATAAAAGGAATTGGGTTATCTCCTTTTGAAATGCTGTTTGGAAGACCCCCTGTCATAGGTACTGGTTTGAGAAACAGTATAGGGGATTCATGGGTGAGTCTCATGAGTGGTACACTTGAAGAGGGGCCCCCTATAACTGCCCTACTGGCAATGGACAGGCAACATACGGGGCAGAAGAGGCCTTACTAGTGTCACTCCGGAAGCTGACCCTCTTCGTACGGCTGAAAATAAGAATAGGTAAAACAGGTGTTAATGTGTTAGGGATAGTGTGTGTGGTAGAAGGATATTCTTTTGAATTCTTTTGAATAATTTTATGTATCAAAAAGGGGGTTGGACTAGATGACCTAGAGGAGTCTCCAATTTTAAAAGCTGATATATTTAAAGTGCTTACCTAAGTTGAAGAAACCACAACGTGTTTCTTCCTCAGCTGCCTAGCTAAGAGTTTCCTGTTCAGTTTGGTTAAACTTTCCTGTCTCGATAGGATACCTAAACCGCAAATATGTTTTGCAAGGGGAACAAACTATAAATTCTATTGTTTAAAGAAAGTTCGTTTTTCCAACTTCAACTCATCTGAGAAGGATTGCCTACTTTTGTGACAGCGTTAATCTTTGTCAGAACAATCTCCAACAGTCTTTCTATGTTAGTAGGGAGGACGGCTACTGCTTGGGCTATGGCATTATGGGAATATGAGGAATTTAAAATTTGTAAAGACCTTGTCCCCATGTGTGAAACTCCACAGTAATCAGGACGATCCAGATGACCCTGATTTAGATGGAGTTTCAAAGGGGGGAATGAAGCAGCCTGGAAGGTCAAAAACAAAATATGCATTTACCAGAAATCCTCTGACCCCTTACCTTCTTCTTATAGAAATATTGTGCAAAACCATGAAATTACTGAACTAAGGAACTGGAAGTAAGCATGTTTCAGTGAATAAAGATGGGTCTGGAAAATAACAGAAATGTACTTCTCCTTTTTGGTATAGTTTAACATAAGAAACGCCCTGGGCTAGGCTGAGATTATGAAATGTATAAATGTGACACCTCAGGAAGAGTCAGGGGTTCAGAATTTGCCATGCTAATGCTCTGAACCTTTGTGCACAAATAAAAACCTATATTCTCCAACCTTTCATGGTCTTGTGTCCTGATTTGGAAACAGGATCTGCTACAACAAAAGCATACAATGAACAGGTATGGGAATTGCGTGTGTCTTGTCTAACAAAGAGAAGAACTAGGAGTGACATGATAGCAATCTTCCAATATTTGAGGGGCTATCACAGAGAAGATGGGGTCGGCCTATTCTCCAAAGTATCTAAGGGTAGGACAAGAAGTAGTGGATGGAAGCTTATTAAAAAGAAATTCAACTTAGAATTAAGGAGAAATTTTCTGTTAGTAAGAACAATTCATCCATGGAAAGACTTGTCTTCAGAAACTGTGGGTGCTCCATCACTAGAAGTTCTTAAAAAGAGACCATATAGCCATTTTAACAGACAACAAACTCCTGCATGAGCAGGGGTTTGGAATAGAAGATCTCCAAGGTCCCTACCATTTGTCCTATTCTTTTTTTGTTATTCGGTTTTTCTGCTATTCTTTTTCTATTGAAGGCAGAATGTGGAATGTGGCAGAATACACTGTAATAATAAAACAAAGATACAGCATAATAAAAATACTAGAATACAAATATAGGGTACTGGTAATAAAACAAGTGAGAAGCTTGTGAGAACAATATAAATAATGTTTAAGGAGGAGACCAAGTCAATCTATAGGAGATGCAATTCTATCTGCATGGAATAATGACTGAAATATTGAAATGGATGAAATGGAGCCTGCCAATTCCATCCATAACTCAAGAATTAATGGGAGTGACCCTCGTACCTTCAACGAGATCATTCCCTGCTTTCACTAATCCATGCCTCGTTAAGGTATCTTGGGGTGGGGGAGGCCATGGGGATAGCCTCGTGATGAAACAGATCACCCCAAGGCCACCCTTGACCCACATATACCTCATTCTCCCTCCCCTGAGATCGCCATAATTGCTTCTCCCTCCATCCTGCCATGCTGGGTGACTCACCTTACAAAGATCTGTATCTTCTCCAGATAGAAAAGGCAGAGGAACTAGAGATCAAATTGCTAACAAACACTGGATCATGGAGAAAACTAGGAAATTCCAAGAAAACATCTACTTCTGCATCATTGACTATGCTAAAGCCTTTGATTTGGATCACAACAAATTGTGGCAAGTTCTTAAAGAAATGGGAGTACCAGACCATCTTATTTGTCTCTTGAGAAACCGATCTGTGGGTCAAGAAGCAACATTAAGAAAACTAAGATCATGGCATCCAGCCCTCTCAATTCCTGGCAAATGGATGGGGAAGAAATGGAGATAGTGACATATTTTATTTTCCTGGACTACAAGATCATTGCTAAAAAGCAGAGACATCACCCTGGCAACAAAAGTGCATATAGTCAATATATTCCCAGTTCCAACGTATGGCTGTGAAGTTGGACCATAAGAAAGGCTGAGCACCAAAGAATTGAGGTCTTTGAACTATGGTTCTGGAGAAGACTCCTGCAAATCCCTTGGATTGCAAGGCGATCAAACCGGTCAGTCCTAGAAATCAATCCTGACTGCTCTTTGGAAGGCCAGATCCTGAGGATGAAACTCAAATACTTTGGCAACTTAATGAGAAGGAAGGACTCACTGGAGAAGCACATAATGTTGGGAAAGATTGAAGGTAATAGAAAGCGACAACAGAGAATGAGGTGGATGGATGGAGTCACTAAAGCAGTAGACGTGCGCTTAAATGGACTCTAGAAGATGGTAGAGGATAGGAAGGCCTAAAGGAATGTTGTCCATGGGGTCACGATGGGACGGACATGACTTCGCAACTAACAACAATCTTCATCAGCCTGTTTCTTTGCCTGCTCCCACCTTTCTCATCAGCAAAAGGCTTTATGAGGCCTCTGGTGGCAAGAAAGCGGGTTCGGAAGGCCGTATGCAGCCCTCCAAGCCTGCTTTCTCATCAGCAAAGTGCTTGAAGTCTTCAGCAGTCATTTGCAAAAAGCCTTTGCCTATAGGAACAGGGCTTCAGAGGGACACACCTGCTCCTCCCAAGCTCCGCAGGTGCCAACAAAGGCTTTTTGCAGGCACATATTCTCCCTGCAGGCTTCTACAAGGAAACAGCAAACAGCAAACATTTGCAAATGTCCAGGCCTAAATTCACAGAGAATAGAGGCCTAGTGCACAAGATCACACAAGACCAGTAGCACAAGATTAGGCCTCTGTTCTCTGCAAATGCAGGTGAAGAAATCATGACAGAGAGATCTTTGTAATGTCTTTGCAAGGGGAAGTGCCTCATAAGAGCAAACAACTGCCGTGTTGTTCCTAATTTTGGGACTTGTTCATAAATGCTAGGGGGTGCTTATTGCATAACTTCAAACATTCGCTAAGGGAATGCTCATAACCCAGAGATTACCTATAGATGATTTTTTGGTAAGCCAGTTAGCTGAGTGTTCAGGAAACACTATAGTAATAGGAGATTTAACTTCCTTGACATCATCTGGGAAACAAACTCTGTGGGAGATGGGATAAGTTTTTGACATACATAGCTGACAATTTTATCATCCAAAAAGTGGAAAAGGGAACTAGAGTGTAAGATACACTGGATTTAATATGTACTAACAGGGATGAAGTAGTTGAGGGAATGAAAGTCATAGGAATTTTAGGGAAGAGTGACTATATTCTGTAGACCTCTCTATGCTCCATGGTATACAGAGGAACTGAGAGGGATAAAATGCATGAGGAGACGTGTAGAGCACTGCTGGCGGAAGACAGGAGATGAACTCGATCGAACATGGGTAAAAGCTGCCACTAAGGCCTACCTTGTGGTGATTCATGCGGCAAAGTGTAAATACTTCTACACACCTGCATCTGCAGGTAATTGCCCGGCAATCCTCTTTAAGGTGAGCCATATCCTCCCAGGGAAGGAGGAGATTGAGGTCCACCTGAAGGGGTACATTGAAGAATTTGCAAATTTTCTGGAAGACGAAATCGCTCGACTTCGTTCCCAATGATATGCTGGCATGGTTGCTAGTCTGGTGGAAGCTCCTGAGGCAGGTTCTTGCCCTCTTATCAGGGAACAGTTTGATCCTGTTGCTCCTGAGGAAGTGGACAGGATCCTACAGAGTAAGCATGCAAGCACCTGTGTTTTAGACCCATGTCCCTCCTGGCTTGTGAAAGTTTCCCAGGAGGTGACAGGCGGGTGGACTCTGGCAGTGATTAATGCTTCCCTACAGGAGGGGACAGTACCCCAGCACTAAAGACCAGGCATGATATTCCCCTCTGAAAAAAAATCGGGGCCGACCAAAAGAGACCCCGTGCCACAAGCCAAGAAATCAGACACACAACACCAACTCTACACACCCCTCCTTTCCAGCCGGTCACGTGTGGATCAGCTCCAGAGATGGGGTGGGGCCAAGGCTGCCGCCCGGGGAGCACCCGCTGCTTTCCCTCGCTAGGGCCAGGTGGTGGCATGTTGCATGGAGAGACGGATGGTCCGTGGCTGCCCAGCTCCCTTTTCCTGCCGCTCAGCGGCTTCCGCTCACACCGCCCAGGCTCCACTCAGGTGTCCGGCTGGAGCTGTCAGGAGTTGCTACCGCCGGCACGGCTCCACGCGGCTCCAGTCCCGCATTGCCTCGGGAAGGGAAAGGCAAAACCAGGAGCTGCTGCGCCTGAGCCTCCGTTGCCGCTGCTGCTGTTGCAAAGCACCACCGTGGCTCTTCCTTTTTGCCTTTCCCTTCCCGAGGCAATGCGGGACTGGAGCCGCGGTGGCGGTAGCAACTCCTGACTCAGGGGGCCTCCAAGGGGAGGGGAAGGAGAAGAAGAAGGGGGGAAAGGGGGGGTGGCGATTCCCCAAAAAATCAGAATTCCGATTTTAATTGGAAGAATATCATGTCTGAAAGACACTGTGGTCTGCCCTCTTCTTAAGAAGCCATCGCTGGATTCCACCCGGTTAGATAATTTCCAACCTGTCCTCAATCTTCCCTTTTGGGAAGGTGGTTGCACAGCAGCTCCAGAGGTTTCGGGATGAAACAGATTATCTTGACCCCTACCAGTCAGGATTCAGGCCTGGATTTGGGACAGAAATGGCATTGGTCACACTTTTGGATGATCTCTGGCAGAAGTGGGATGGGGGTAGTGCATCCATCCTTACTCTACTTGACCTCTCGGCAGCTTTTGATACCATTAACCATGGGATTCTCCTGGGGCGGCTTCAGGAGATGGGAGTGGGAAGCCTTGTGCTGTCTTAGTTCACTTCCTTCCTCTGTGGCCACTTTCAGTCAGTGTTGATAAAAGGGGAGAGATCCAGCCCTTGCCCACTGCTTTACGTGGTTCCGCAGGGCTTGGTACTCTCTCTGCTGTTCAACATTTATATGTAGCCGCTGGGTGAGCTCATCCGTCACCATGGACTGATATGACCAATATGCTGATGATACTCAGCTGTATGTCTCAGCCCGTGGTGAGTTAAGTGTTGTTGTGTCCTCCTCTCGCAGTGCCTGGAGGCTGTTAGGGGCTGGATGGGGAGCAACGGGTTGAAACTAAATCCTTGCAAGACCAAGTGGCTTGGTTTTGGCTCAGGGAGAATTGCCACCTGTAGTCTTGGATGTGGTGGCGCTACCCCAAACAGACCCTGTGTGTAATCTAGGGGTTTTCCTGGACTCATGACTCCTACTCAAAGAGCAGGTAGAAGTCGTGGCCAGGTGGGCCTTTGTGCAACTGTGGGTTGTACATCAGTTACACTCTTTCTGGGACCAACAGTCCCTACTCACAGTCACTCGTGCCCTAGTCACTTTCTGTCTTGATTATTGCAACATGCTCTACATGAGGCTGCTCTTGAAGAGCATCCAGAAGCTCCCAGTTGGTGCAAAATGCAGTGGCCTGCATGGTTTTGTGCAGACCCCAGTGTATACATGTGTCACCTCTCCTGCAGGAGCTGCATTGCTTGCCTATTTGCTTCTGGGTGCAATTCAAGATGCTGGTTGTCACCTTTAAAGCCCTTCATGGCTTGGGACCAGGTTATCTGAGGGAATGTCCCTTGCCGGTCACATCTACCTGACCCATTATAGCAGGGAGGCAGAAAATGCTGCGGGTCTCATCCCTGAGGGAAATACACCTGGTGGGACCCAGAAGAAGGCCCTTCTCTGTGGTGGCTCCCTCCCTCTGGAACATAATTCCCCCAGAGATTAGAATGGCTCTTCTCTAATACTCTTCCATAAGGCACTGAAGACCTGGTTCTGCCAGCAGGCCTGGAGAACCCAGAGTGGGATAGAACCCATCAAATGGCTCATGTGATCTGCTGTTATCTTGGCGAGGGGGTGGGAGTTGGGGGGTGATTTTTTATTTATTTTTCCAGATTTTGTTATATTATACTTTATTAACTTATTTGATTCTTTTTGTTAGTTCTTATTGTTGTTGGGTTTTTAAAGATATGGTTTTATATTCTGTAGCCGCCTGGAGCCACCCTGGGCGAATAGGCAATATAAATTCAATGAATAAATAAATAAATATCAAGCTATCACCATAATACAGGTAACGGTAACTGATGAAGTTAGGCTAGTGTTCTGGATTTTAAGAGAGCTGATTCAACAAAATAAAAGAATAGAAAGGGTTCCATGGATGAAAATTCTAGAAAGAAAACAGGTCAGTTCAGCTTGGAAAACTCTGAAAATGAGATAGAAAGCCCAAACAAAAATATTACCACAGAGAAAGAAAAACAAGAGACATTGACAGGACCAGAGTGGTTGCACAAAGAGCTCTGTGAAGCTGGACGAAAAGGAGAAGCATAAAAAAATAGAAAAAGAGGCTTGTAATTAGAGCAGAATATCAGTAAGTAGCCCATGGATAGGATTCATTTTTTTAACAACCAGTTCTGTGGGTGTGGCTTGATGGTCATATGACTGGGTGGATGTGGCCAACTCAACATTGCTCATGTCAAGGGGCGCTTCTTCTTACCTGGCCTCTCATGACAGTGGGGATGTTGCAACGGTCATGTGTGAGAAATGGTCATAAGCCACTTTTTTCAGTGCCATTGTAACTTTGAATGGTCACTAAATTAACTGTTGTAAGTCAAGGATTACCTGTACAAAAATACAAAAAGCTTCTTTGCTTGCAAAAAGCTGCCCCAAATGCCAACCATTAGATTAAAAATACCTGCAAGCCAAAGTTACAAATCAGGCAGGGTGCCAGAGCACCATGAAGAATTAAAATAGTTAAAATGCTGTGATAACTATCAGCAGCCAACTCTTGCTCATAAAGTGACCCTTTAGCAGAGAGGTTATTTCTCCAGGAAAAGCACACCCAGGAAAAGATCCATTTGCACCACTTAAAGATACCAGCTGGTCTCACTCACCTCACAATATCCTAAGGAAATCATCCAGATTTAAGGAAAGATCACATGCTCCCCAGAAAGGCAGTAAAAAAATCAGTGCCAAGCTTGCATCCTGCCTCTTGGAAGTACACCCCAGTGTAGACCAGTGCCAGGAACCACTAAAAAGCAGTGAAGGAAATAACTGTATAATTTTTTGATAACTTTTTCATCAGTACCTGTCAAAATCCTATCTAAGTCAGTCAATTTATCATAAAATCCTTCTGTTTTAGAATCTTTAAGATACCTTGAATCTATTTGCGCATATGAAAACCAATTCATCTTTATACCTTGTTCTTCTAAATTTTGCATCGTTTTAAGTTCACCCTTTTCATCCAGTATTTTTCCATATCTAACTGTTTGTTCCTTCTTATATGCTATAGGATAAGAAAAAGCTTCAATAGTTGATAACCAAACTGGGATTTTCAAATAACATTGTTTCTTAATTTTCTCCCAATTCAACCATAATGATTCCCGTATGTAATGCCTTCTAAAATAGCCCTGTGATTTAGTTCCCTTATACTATAGAAAAGCATGCCAACCCAATAATAAATCATGTCCTTCTAATGTCAACAATCTAGTCTTTCTTAACGTTATCCATTCTTTGGCCCACATTAAGTTTGCAGCTTTGGCCCACATTAAGTTTACAACTCCCAATTAGGAAGGCCAAATCCTCCTCTAATTCTAGCATCTTGTAAGAGTTTTAATTTTATTCTCGCTTTCTTATCTTGCCATATATACTTCAACACAATTTTATTAATTCTTCAAAGTATTCTTTACCTAGCCCAATTGGTATTGTTTGGAACAAATATAAAATTCTGGGTAAAATGTTCATCTTGATTGTTGAAATTCTACCTATTAATGACAATTGTAAGTTTTCCCATTTTTTCAAATCAGTTGCTATCTGCTGTTTAAGTTTAATATAATTATTCTCTTTCAATGTAATACATCTTGACGTCAAATATATCCCCAAATATTTAACTTTGTTCATAACTTGAATTTTCAATAGGTCTGCCAACTCTTCTCTTTCTCTTAATAGCATGTTCTTTGTCAGAATCTTTGTTTTGTCTTTATTTATTTTCAAGCCAGCCATCTCACTGTACATCTCTATCTTTTCCAATAGTTTTAAAGCTGTCTCTAGAGGGTCTTCCAAAATAAAAACCAAGTCATCCGTAAAAGCTTGCAATTTAAATTCCTCCTTTTTAACTTTCATTCCTTTTATATTTATGTCCTCTCTAATATTTCTATTAAACACTATTTAACACTTCCAAGGTCAATACAAATAACAAGGAAGATAATGGGCATCCTTGTCTTGTACCTTTTCTTATATTAATAGAGTCTGTAAATTCTCCCTCTATCATTACTTTTGCCGTTTGCTTATAATATATGGCTTCTATTGCTTGTATAAATTTTCTAGCAAAGCCCATCTGTTCCAATAATAATAGCATAAATCTCCAATTCACATTATCAAATGCCTTTTGGGCATCTAAGAATATCAAAGCCATTTGTTTTTCAGGATGCGCCTCATAATATTCCAATGTGTCCAGGATTACCCTCATATTGTCTTTAATTTGTCTCTTTGGTAAAAATCCATTCTGATCAGGGTGAATAAAGTTGTTTAAGTATTTTTTAAGCCTTTCTGCCAAAATTAAAGCAAAGATTTTATAGTCTGCATTCAATAAAGAAATAGGTCTATAGTTCTTAATTTGTAATGGATCGGCCCCTTCTTTTGGGATAAGTGTAATATAAGCTTCTGACCATGTTTTAGGTATTTTCTTATTTAACATAACTTCATTCATGACTTCTAGCAGTAAAGTGCTCAATGGTTCTTGTGATGTTTTATAAAATTCTGCCGGGAGGCCATCTGGACCTGGTGCTTTTCTATTATTCTGTCTATTGAGTGCTTCAGTTAATTCCATCATTGTTATAGTGCTTTCTAACATTTTTCCAGTTTCATCAGGTATCTTAGGTAGGTTAGCATTTTGTAAATACTGTTTAATTTTTTTCCTCATCAAGATCCTCCTGTTTATATAATAGTCCATAAAAGTCTCGAATGATTGCCTTTTTCTCCTTATTACCATAACACATTTGACCTTGATCATTTATTAACTGTAATATTTTCCTTGATTCTTTCTCTTTTCTCAGTTTATATGCTAACCATCTACCTGGCCTATTTGCATCTTCAAAATAGTTCTGTTTAGCACTTCTAATTTTTTGTGCCAGTTCTTCTTTCTCTACTTGATCCATTTTATGTTTGATTATGTCCATTTTAAGTTTGATATCTTTTTTCTGTGGCATTTTCTGTAATTCTTTTTCCAGCTTTTTATGGTCATCTTCTAGAGCTTTAATTGTTTGCCTCTTCCTAATGTTCTTTTTCTTTGTATAGTCTATTATTAATCCTCTCGCATATGCCTTCATTGTATCCCAAACATTCTGTATTGAAGTATCTTCTTTTTTGTTTTCATTAAAGAAGAAGGCCAATTCTTTTTCCATCCATTGTGTAAAGTCTTTTTCCTTTAGAATAGTATTATTTAATGTCCATCTAGATCTTCTTTTTTGTCCTTTCCATTTGATTGTCATTGGATTATGGTCTGCCCATGTACTTGTTTCAATATTTATTTCTTGAATATTAGATATTAGTTCTGTTGAGATCCAAATCATATCTATTCTGGACCATGATAAATGTCTATTTGAATAAAAAGTATATTGTTGAGTTTTAGCATTTCTTTCTCTCCATATATCTTTTAGGTTTAATTCATCTATCATTTTAAAAAAAGATTTGGGGAGAGTCTTTCTATTTTGTCTTGATGCTGTCGCTGTATAATCCAGTTTATTATCTACAAATCCATTGAGATCTCCCATCATAACTATGTTAGAATAGTCCAATCCCATTGTTTGCCTATGTAATTTTTTGTAGAATTCTTCTTGTTTATCATTCGGGGCATAAATTGCAACCAGGAGTGTTTTTGTATTATTATCCGCTATTTCAACCATTAATACTCTTCTGTCTTCATCAATATAAATCAGTTTTGCTGGAATGGTTTCTCCTCTTTTCTTGCAATGAGTCAGAGAGGTAAATATTTTCCCTAATTTTGATCGTGCCAGTAATTGTTCATGTTGTTTTTTAATGTGTACTTCTTGTAAGCAAATTATATCAAATTTTAGCTTCTCTAATTTGTGAAAAAAATTTCTTCTTTTGGTAACTGAGTTCAGTCCATTTATATTCATAGAAATCAGTTTTTTTTCCCTCCATGATTATGTTTTATATTCAGGTCTAACAGCTCTCGTGGATTTTACTTCACGTTGTTCTTTAATCTCCACTTGTCCACCTACTGCACACCTTCTGCTTTTCCCATTCCCATTTGGTCATCTTGAAGTTCAGTTGAGATGGTCTCTTTTTCTATCTCTATTTCTCTTTCGAAAAATTCATTGTAAAATATTTCTGCTTTCTCAATTGAATCAATTCTGTGTCTCTGTTCTTGCCATGTAAACATTCATCCTTCTGGAATCAGCCATCTGTAATTCACCTCTTTTTTCAATAGCATTTTGGTCAGGAATCGATATTCTCTTCTCATCTCTCTCACTTTTCTGGGTACTTGTTTTAAGACCACAATCTCTTTGTCTTTATATTTCAACACCTTCTCTCTTGCCACTTGTAATATTTGAGTTTTAATAGTTTTTTTAGTAAATCTGACATGGACCTCTCTTGGTAGTTAGTTCCTCACCACATATCTTGTGAAGACTCGATATATCTCATCTACTCCATCCACCATCTTTTCCTCTGTTATTTCCAAAGCTCCAGCCAAAATTTCAATCATTACTTCAGCCAAATTTTGTCCTTTTTCTTCCTCGATATTTTGGAATCTGAGATAAAATTCTGACCTGTCCATCTCCCATTTCAACATCCCACTTTTATCTTGTTCAACCATTGTTAATCTGCTATCAATATTTCCAATTGTCTCATCTCTTTGCTTGTCTTTCTCTTCCATTTTTTTGGATTCTCTCATCATGTTTCACCATCATTTGTTGAATATTTTCAAATTTTTCATCAATCTTCCCAATTTTTTGGTCAATACTCTCCATTCTTTGTTCAATGCTCATTTTAAGTTCTTGAATTCCTTGCATAACCATCATTAAATCCACCTGTGCTTTATCTTGCTTCAGCATTGTTGGAAGTTGTCCTCCAGTTCATGGGGAGGCAGGAGCAGAAGTTGAGATGCCCGAAGGTAAAATTTTCTTGCTCATTTCAGTAGCTCAGAGTCTTCCAGTTTCCAGTTTCTTTTAATCCAATTAGTAAGGTGACCAATTATAATCCAATTAGGAAAAAGGAAAACACACACACCAAAAAAAGCCAGTAAAAAGTAAAAAGCTCAAAATTAAAAAAGGGAAATTCTTCAGGTTCTTCAAGACCTTAATCCTATTATGAAATAATCAATTATGATTCAAAAATAAAAATAAAAAATAAAAAAACAAAATAAAGTCCAGTAATATTAAAAAATAATAAGCAGAAAAAAAGAAAAGGTTCTGCAGGTTCTTCCCACCTTAATCCAATTAAAAGATCTCAAAAAAATAAAAAATAGCCATAAAAATAAGTCAAAAGTAGAGGTAGAGAGGCAAAAATCCCAATAGAAACAGAAAGAGAAAAAAATATTCTGAGGCTTCCCCTTTAAAAAAATAAAAATAAAATAAAATAAAAAAATTAATATACTAATATTACGAAGTACTGTGGGGTTGAAGAGGAGGGATAAAACAGCTACTAGAAGATAAAAAAAAAACGCACACTGCCTTTTATTTATTCAAGGCTCTTATTTGGCTTCTCCACAAATTTCAAAGCCAAGCTTCAAATATTCAATTGATAATAGAAGTCCCAAAGAGCACCTGTGTAAACATTCTCTAGTGCTCTTCCCTCTATCTTATCGTTCCAGTGACCCTGAGAGAAATTTTTTTCACAACTCTCAACTTCAAGTAAAGTATTTTCAGCCTCATCCAATTATCACGTAAACCTTGGTAGTTAGGATCGATGTCTTTGTGGCGATTGATGCAATTGGGGCCAGTATGCCATGCTTCAATAAATTCACGTGCATAGCGTGTTTTGCCTGTGCCAATTACTTTGGTTGCATCCCAGTTAAAGCAATGATTGTGTTCTATGCTGTGTGTTGCTATTTGAGATAGTGGGTCTCCTCTTTTAACTGCTAGTGTGTGTTCATGGATTCTTTCGTGGAGTTGTTTTCCAGTTTGGCCAATGTATTTTTGGGGGCATGTTTTGCATGGTATTTCATATATAACGTTTTTCATTGAGGTGATTGGTAATTTGTCTTTACCTGATATGAGTGTTTTTCTTAATGAAGTTGTTGGTTTGTGTGCAATATTGATGTTAAATGGTTGTAAATGTCTTGATATGATTTCTGATACACCATGTATGTATGGAAGTGAGTACCATTTAGGTGGGTCTTGTGGGTTTTTGTTGTTTGTGTCTGTTTGTTTGTGTGGTTTATGTGGTTTGTGTCTTAGGCAGTCCTTGATGAAGCTTTTTGGGTATCCGTTGGTTGTGAAGAGGTTGTAGAGGAAGTTTAATTCTTCTTTTCGTGTTTTTTTATCTTGGCAATAAGTGTAGGCTCGTTTGAAGAGTGTGGAGATGCAGCTTCTTTTGTGTGTGGTAGGGTGATTGCTTCGGTAGTGGAGTATAATGTCAGCATTTGTTTTCTTTCTGTATACGCTTGTTTGTAATTTGCCATTTTCAAGAAGTTTTAAGTTGACATCTAGAAATGATAATTGAGCATTATTCATTTCTTCTCGTGTGAATTGTATGTCTGGGTGTATTGAGTTGATTGCTTTGTGTAGTTGTTCTAATTCAGTGCGTTTGACAATGACAAATGTGTCATCAACATATCGAAGCCATAGTTTTGGTTTGAGATTTTTAAAAACGGATTTTTCTAGATCTTGTAACACTATTTCAGCGGTGAAACCTGAAATAGGAGAGCCCATTGGTGTGCCTTTTTTCTGGAGGTAGAATTTTTTGTTGAATTGGCAATAGTTGGTTAGGCAAAGTGTGATTAGCTCCATCACTCTGTCAGTGGGAATATTGATGGGTTTTTCTTCTAGTTGGTGTTGAATTATATTTTTGGCATGTTCAAGAGGGATTGATGGAAAAAGTGATGTAACATCAAAGGATACCATGCATTCATCCGGTTCTAATTGTATTTCTTTGATTCGTTCAAGGAAGGTGTATGCATTTGTAATACTGTGTTTTGAGTTTGCAATTAGATGTTTGAGGTGTTGGAGAAGCCATTTGGCTAAGTTATAAGTGGGGGTTCCAATGAGTGAAATTACCATGCGAAGTGGAATGTTCGGTTTATGTATCTTCGGGAGACCATATGCTCTGGCAATGGAGGGGCTGGTTATTAGGATGAATTTGCTATCTTCATTTGAGATGAATTTTTCTTTGGAGAGTCGTTTGATTGTTGAAATTATTGTGTTATTTTGTTTCTTTGTGGGATCATTTTGTAATTCTGTGTATGTTGTGCTGTCTTCTAATGATGTGGTTGCTTTGGTGATGTAGTCATCTCTATTCATGATGACAGTGGCGCCTCCTTTGTCTGCAGGGAGGATGACTATAGATTTATCTCGTCGTAAGGACTGTAATCCAAGATTTTCATTTTTTGTTAAAATGTGATCTGGGTTCTTTGATCTTAGTAAACCTGTAACTGTGTTTCTGATTGTTGTTCTGGTGTTATCAGTTAGTTCTGGTCTAGAGAGGATCCTCTCTAGACCAGAACTAACTGATAACACCAGAACAACAATCAGAAACACAGTTACAGGTTTACTAAGATCAAAGAACCCAGATCACATTTTAACAAAAAATGAAAATCTTGGATTACAGTCCTTACGACGAGATAAATCTATAGTCATCCTCCCTGCAGACAAAGGAGGCGCCACTGTCATCATGAATAGAGATGACTACATCACCAAAGCAACCACATCATTAGAAGACAGCACAACATACACAGAATTACAAAATGATCCCACAAAGAAACAAAATAACACAATAATTTCAACAATCAAACGACTCTCCAAAGAAAAATTCATCTCAAATGAAGATAGCAAATTCATCCTAATAACCAGCCCCTCCATTGCCAGAGCATATGGTCTCCCGAAGATACATAAACCGAACATTCCACTTCGCATGGTAATTTCACTCATCGGAACCCCCACTTATAACTTAGCCAAATGGCTTCTCCAACACCTCAAACATCTAATTGCAAACTCAAAACACAGTATTACAAATGCATACACCTTCCTTGAACGAATCAAAGAAATACAATTAGAACCGGATGAATGCATGGTATCCTTTGATGTTACATCACTTTTTCCATCAATCCCTCTTGAACATGCCAAAAATATAATTCAACACCAACTAGAAGAAAAACCCATCAATATTCCCACTGACAGAGTGATGGAGCTAATCACACTTTGCCTAACCAACTATTGCCAATTCAACAAAAAATTCTACCTCCAGAAAAAAGGCACACCAATGGGCTCTCCTATTTCAGGTTTCATCGCTGAAATAGTGTTACAAGATCTAGAAAAATCCGTTTTTAAAAATCTCAAACCAAAACTATGGCTTCGATATGTTGATGACACATTTGTCATTGTCAAACGCACTGAATTAGAACAACTACACAAAGCAATCAACTCAATACACCCAGACATACAATTCACACGAGAAGAAATGAATAATGCTCAATTATCATTTCTAGATGTCAACTTAAAACTTCTTGAAAATGGCAAATTACAAACAAGCGTATACAGAAAGAAAACAAATGCTGACATTATACTCCACTACCGAAGCAATCACCCTACCACACACAAAAGAAGCTGCATCTCCACACTCTTCAAACGAGCCTACACTTATTGCCAAGATAAAAAAACACGAAAAGAAGAATTAAACTTCCTCTACAACCTCTTCACAACCAACGGATACCCAAAAAGCTTCATCAAGGACTGCCTAAGACACAAACCACATAAACCACACAAACAAACAGACACAAACAACAAAAACCCACAAGACCCACCTAAATGGTACTCACTTCCATACATACATGGTGTATCAGAAATCATATCAAGACATTTACAACCATTTAACATCAATATTGCACACAAACCAACAACTTCATTAAGAAAAACACTCATATCAGGTAAAGACAAATTACCAATCACCTCAATGAAAAACGTTATATATGAAATACCATGCAAAACATGCCCCCAAAAATACATTGGCCAAACTGGAAAACAACTCCACGAAAGAATCCATGAACACACACTAGCAGTTAAAAGAGGAGACCCACTATCTCAAATAGCAACACACAGCATAGAACACAATCATTGCTTTAACTGGGATGCAACCAAAGTAATTGGCACAGGCAAAACACGCTATGCACGTGAATTTATTGAAGCATGGCATACTGGCCCCAATTGCATCAATCGCCACAAAGACATCGATCCTAACTACCAAGGTTTACGTGATAATTGGATGAACAACATCAAAAAACAACCCAGCTCGCACTCAAAACAACTGACAAGCCAATCACGCGATTGATGCCCGCGCTGCCAATATACAGAACGCTGACATCAACGACAGAAATAATGACCAAAGCTCCTTCCCTAACACATCTCCAACTAACTGTTCACTGAGGACGGACTTGAGATAACAAATCCGAAAATTCTGAACAAAAATAAAAAACTTTTCCCGAAGAGCAATCTCTCTTTCTTCTGAACTTCTATCTCGGGATGCAAACCTTCACAATTTTACGATATATATATATGTATATGTATATGTATATGTATATGTATATGTATATGTATATGTATATGTGTATATCTATATATATTTTAAAAAAGATACTAAAGGGAGCCTCTATTTTAAAGAATATAAAGTCAAAAAGGAGAAAAAAGAACAAGTAAATATAAAAGAAAAAACCAGTCTGATTAACTAAATCGCAATTGAAGTTCAGTGCAGAAAAAAAAAAGTAAAAGTAAAAAGCCAAGCCTCACTTTGACATTCTTTAAAGAATCGCCGCTAAGTCAGATTTTGTCAAAAATTTTACAGATTTCTTCTCATTCTAGAGTGTTCTTAAGTCCCAAGTATTAAAAAAAAAAAAAAAGTCCTCACCAGCCGATATACTTTCTTTCTGTCTCTTCCTTCCGGAGCTATCCCAGCTTCAGCAGCTTGATAGCTGCCTCTCCGCCTATGGTAAAAGGGCTTCTCCTGGATCTACCAGGGACTTGCGATGTCCCTGGGATCAACAGAACGCGCCCCTTACTATCACTGTCTCTACAGGACGGTTTAGGTCTGTTGGGACCGACCAAGGGCGAAGATATCAGCTGCAATCTCAGAGCCCCGAGATTGCAGCTGTATCGCAGCGACAAAGCTCTGCCTTCTCCCTTAGAGGAAGAACAGGTTAAAGAAACAATGATTGCTTGGGGGAAGAATTTTGGATATGGGATTGATTTAGAGAAATGGCAAAAATTGTGGTCTCAAAAATTATAAAATGACAATGTCAACAGCATATAAAGAAAATTTGTATAAGATGTTATATAGGTGGCACTTTCCCCTGACAAGAATAGCAAGAATGTTCAAGAACAAATCTGAAAAGTGCTGGAAATGTCATCAGATACCTGGCTCATATTACCATATGTGGTGGACTTGTGAGGAAGCCAGGAAATACTGGACTAGAATTCACATATGGTTGGAAAAAATGATAAAGAAACATATAGATTTGAAACCAGAGATTTTTTTATTGGGAATCTTACCTGATACATATAATAAAAACTTAAAAGTATTTGATTGTAAATGTATTAACAGCGGCTAGGATTGTATTTGCTAAAAATTGGAAGAGTGAGAAAATACCATCAGAGGAAGAAATTATTAAGAAAATATTGGATTGTGCTGAAATGAGTAAATTGACATTTGAAATTAGAGAACAAGAAGATAAACAATTTTATGAAGCTTGGAACCTTTTTTTATCAATGGTTAGATAATACAATATAATTATAGAATATTTAGAAACTTAGGAAATAATGAATATATATATATTTTTAATGTTTTGATAATAGGCTTATAAAATTTTATTAAGATAGATTTGGTATGATTTTATGATTTGTTATAAAATAAATTAACTAAATTATAGTTATCTCGCTTAAGTATGAATTAATAAAATTATAGTCAAATGATTGTTTAATAATGATATTAGGATACATAATTGTTGATTGATAATATGAGTTATTATGTAACATAATTATTATGATGACTATGAAATAGATGCACAAAAAAGAGTGGCAAACCAACCGATGCACTGTCTGTGAATTTATGAAGGAGGGTGATGTTTTTATGTTATGTCTTATGTTTTATGTGTTTTTGTTTGTTGTTAAAATCAATAAAACTTTGACTAAAAAAAATAAAAAATAAAAAGCAGTGAAGGAAGACCCCCTCCCCAGATAGAAAAAGAAACCATGAGGCAGGAAAAAATTCAAACACAATACAAATAATTAAATCACAATAATAGCTGTTGCTTGTTGAAGCTGAATAGGAAAAATTATCCCATCAATAAACACAGGATTAAATGTCATCAAGCACAGAATTAACCTTAACCAAAAACCAGTTTTAGACCAAAACTCAGAAAGAGTATGTAAACTCACGTTTGAATATCAATCTTTCTAGTTAGCCAAGAAGCCTTGCTGAATGTCTCTCATCTTGGTTCCCTGTCATTAAAAGCTTCTTTCTGACAGCTCTGCTTCATTATTCAATTATTTCTTCAAAGTGCTGATTGTCCAGGGAAGTATTTCCTCCCAACAAGAGTGTAAAAATCTTAAAACAACCCTTCCCCTTTAAGAAAGTCAAGTCCCAGAAGCTCCGGAGACAGGAAGTTTAGGCATAGTGGCAACACTGTAATAAGGGGGGGGGGGAGGGAAACAAAAGGAGATTTCTTCTAACTACCGGTTTTCTGAACTGCTTAGAAAGTTAACAAGGGGTTCTATAGAACCAGTCATAACCGGTAGAATCCCACCCCTGAAGTAGCCCCAATATACAAGGACAAAGTAAGGAAGGCTAAGGCCGAGAAGAAGCTAAAACTTGCAATAAATAAAAAGAGGAAAGTCAAGCAAATGGCTGGTCCACTAGGGAGTAGTGATGGACAGCAGGGAGAAGGCGGAACTGCTTAGTTCTTTTTTTGTATTTGTCTTTACACAAAAGGAAAAAATAGTCCAACCTGTCAAAAACAGCATTGTGGGAGACAGAAAAGGAATGCAGATCAAAGTAGGTAAGGAATTGGTTAGAGAATACATAGTTGTTCTCAATGAGTTCAACAATCCTGGACCCATTTAGCAGGGGGGGAAATGGTAGAAGGAGGAAACTCTGTGTAAGAAATTTGTTATGAATTAGAATTTTTCATTTAAGGAAAATTAAAATTGGGTAACTGAAAAGTTTTAATTTTTTTAAAAAGTAGACTGTAATAAATACAGAACAATCATATGCAAAATTCCATACCAGTACAACTTAATGAGAAAAGGAGGCCAAGATTCTCGGGTTCCTTAAAAAGGATACTAAAATGCTCTTACTAATAAGAAGCAATTATAATTAGGGGTTACGGTTACAAGCAGATGAAGCCATTACAGCTCCACAAAAAGTATATTAAAATCTTCCAATCAAAAAAGCCACATACAAAAAGGGAAAGAACAACTTTCACCAAGCAGAATCTATAAAGAGAACTTGGATTTACAGAGATGGAGTTAGAAAATCTAAATTTTAAAATAAACTAAAGAGAAAACTGAGAACAACATCATAGAAGGACTTCTTCAGGTACCCTCAGTACAATACATTTTAGTTGCTCAGGAAGCTGGTAACTGTCACTGAACAACAATAATTGGGACTGGAATTTCTATTGCTAAGCTATAAAGCACAACATTGCATGATTACATTGTTTAACGACAACAGCAATCTTGCTTATAGAAAGTCAGCATGGAAGGTTGCAAATTGTGACCATGTGACTGCAGGATTGGTATGATCGCTGGAACTTCAGAGACTAGTTTAAATATCACTTGTTCAGGACCACTGCAACTTTGAATAGCTGCTGAATGACTGGTAAATAAGAATTATCTGTAGATCTCACAAAAAGAGAGAAACTTTTCAGTTTCTGTCTTTCTCAATCTTTTTTATTCTAATATGTTATTTTATTCTAACATGTGAAGAAGCCAAATTCTAGGTAAGAGTGGACAGAAAAAGACAAAACATATTTATAGAATTTGAATCTGCAGGCATAATTAATATCCTCCCTTAATCCTATTAAATGAGAAAGCCCAGCATATCTTTATGCAATTGATTCCATTGTTGAATTGGTCTTTATCCTCACTGCCTTTTTCTGAACCTGTTCCTTTTTGTCTGAATTCTTCTTAGTGTGATGTCTCTGATGTAATAATCAGAAGTGGCATTTGACTAGAATTAATAAAAAAAGAAGGTTGGAATCATCTGTCACTATCTCCTGCCAAGTGGGAAAATTCTCATACTATCTGATGATTAAGATTCTCAGTCATCTAGGTAAAGTTGTCTGGAAAATAGAATCATGGCAACTGGACTTTGTATTTTATTTTTGATTTCAGACATCTCATATTAACTTTGACACATGATTATCCAATTTTCTTGAAAACCTTCAGTAATGGAGCACCAACAGATCCTTAATCCCAGCCCTGCTTCAAACTCATTACATATTACAACACTATTACTGGAACACAGTTACCATTTCTCCCTTCAGAAATATCTTCTTTAGGCTAAACATACTTTTAACCATTCTTTGTACTCCTGAACTTAACTTTGTTGATGCAGCCCAAAACTGCAGTGGCCGTTTTGCAGCTGTCGCACATTGCTGACTCATGATGAATCTGCAGTTTACCAAGTTCCTACTTTATCCATCCTTGTTTTCTCTCAGCTGCTTTTGATACCATTAACTAGTCAGCCCAGTGGTTTGAGAATTGGGGGCAGTGTTTTATGGTAGTTCTATTCCCCCCCCCCCAGACCGGTTCCAGTCAGTGTTGGTTGGGGAAGAGATCATTCTGTAGGCCCCTCCAGTGTATGATACTACTGTATAGGTGTCTACTTTCTGTCTCCACTTTTCAACTACCACATTAAACTTCTAGGTGAAGGCATTCATGGAACATAGAATATAGGATTGGAAAGGAATTTGAAAGTCTTCTTGTCCAATTCCTGCCCATGGCATTTATTTGCTTGTTTGGAGAGTGGTATTATCAATATGCTGATGATACCCAATTACAGGTAATCCTCAATTTACAACCATTTATTTAACACTGGTTCAAAGTTATAATGGCTTTGGAAAAAGTGAGATGACCATTTCTCAAAGTTATGAGCAACATCCCTGCTGTTATTTGATGAAAATTCAAGCGCTTGGCAACTAGCTTGCATTTACAGTACAAAGGTTGCAGTGTCCTACAAACCAGGTCGCCAATCTTTTAGACCTCAGGGACCACCAAACTCATAATTTTAAATCCCAAGGACCACTAATATGAATTTTGACTGACGGTGGCTTGCTGATAATTGGGGTGGGGGAGAGAGAGAGAGAGATCTGATCTAACCTCTCTCCCCCCCCTCTTTCTCACAAGGCAGGGATGGGATTCAAATTTCTTAATAACCAGTTCTGTGGGCGTGGCCTAATTTGTGGGAGTGGCTTGGTGTCATGTGACTGGCTGGGCATGACTTTATACATAAATATTATAAATATTTATGTAAATATTGACTTTTTATAAAAAAAAAAAAGAGCAACTTTTACCCAAAATCAGGCAAAGCAGGCGGGCAGACTGAGTTGCTCACAGAATCACAGATTAATTCCGAGATCTATCTTTCTGCTATCGGCTACCTGCACTGAATAATAGAAGCTTCAGTTCTAAGGAAGATTTGGCTCTGCTTCAAAGCAGAGCTGAAGATCTAAAGATTAGCTAGAAAGCAAGAAATGCAACAATTTCCTGTTTTCTAACTAATCTAAATCTCCTGGCACAGCAGAACAGCTGATGGTTGGAAGAAAAAAAGGAAAAATAGCAACTTAGCAAGCAAGTTTGCCAGGGAAAGGACTGAGTGGGCAGGGAGGGTTCCCGTGGGCCATGTGGGTGGTGCAGCCTTTGTGTTCCCATGCAGCCTGGATTAATTGCTTTGGGGGGTGCTCTGGGGATGACATTTCTCTTCAGACCACCAAATTTTCTTGTGGCCTATCAGTGGGCTGCAGCCTACTGGTTGAAAACCACTGCTATAAACAATTGATTTCAATTTGTGATCTTCCCAGTCAGCTTCTGACAAGCAAGATCAATTGGGAAAGCCAGACATAATGACCATGATAAAAATAGTCATAAAATCGGGTCCAGTCATGTGATGCCTTGTTTAAAGACTGCATCACTTAGTGACCAAAATTCCAATCCCCAATCTGACCATTAGGACTATCTGTATATCTTTTGATCTAGCATTGGCCAACAAAGCTGCCAAGATTCTGTACAAGTGCTTGGAGGCTGTATGGGTTTGAAGTATTTCTGATTCAATCCTATAAAGATCAAGTGTTGTGGGTATTTGCATCACCCAGATTTGGGGATGATCTGAAGCAGCATGGAAAAATACCATCTGAGATAAATCGTTGCTCAGCATTATCTGTATATATAGCCAAAATATTGCAATGGAATTTGGACTGGGCAGATGTGACACCCTTATCATCAACAGGGAAACTGAAGGAATCAAAATGACCTATGGAAATATCACCAAGAGTCTGGATGAACTCCTGGGCTGCTTCTGAGGCCACACCTAGGGATGGCAGGTTGAAGTCCCACAGAACCATGGGTCAGGGAATTCCATTATTAACCTGGGGATCGCCTCCAGCAGCTCAGGTAAAGAGGTTGCTACACAGAAGGGAGGCTGGTACAATAGCAACATTCCCAACTGACCCCGTGAGCCCAACTTCAGAAACAAGATCTCACAACCATAAACTTGGGGAGAAGGGACGTTGGTCTTACCTTATGCTCTTTTTCGGTGTGGTTGAGGGAAAAGCCAAGGATGGGTTGAAATATGCCTTTCTGCCAGAGACTGAATCATCAAAATTTTAGCCATGTCTCTCTGTCGCCTGTCTGAGTCCCCTGTCTGAGTTTCAATGAAGGCATAGCCATTTGTTCCTGTGTTGGTTCTAGCCACACCTGGACTCTGGACCAGATGGTCACCAGGGTGGGGCTGGATTCTCCCTCAGCACACTGAGAAGGAGTGTATCAGCTAAGATCAATGCCCCTTCTCCAATGTGCTGAAGGGAGAATCCAAGGATGGGACATACCAAAGCCAGCTGTCCTAAGGGTGGGTAGCAGTCTGATCCTGAGTCCCTGACTCCTTGTGCACCTTTTGAAGCACCCGCCTGCTGAAGGCAGCCTCAGCTGAGGCAAAGGTGCCCAGTTTGTAGTGTCTAATAAAAGGTGTTGAGGAGGACCATGTCACTGCCCTACAGATTTCCTCGATAGAGGCCTGTCATGGCTGCGCTTCTGGTCGAATGGGCTGTTCACTCACCTAGGCACTGGAAGAGCTTGAAACTCGTAAGCCTTGGCAGTGCATGCCTGAATCCACCTGCCTATGGTCGATGGTGTGACCTTGGTACCCAGCGTGAAGGCTGGAAAGATATAAACAAGGATTCAGTTTTTCGAAGAGAAGCTGTCCTCTTTCTGTAAATACAGAGGGCCCTCCTTATGTCCAAGGTGTGCCATTTCTTCTCCAGTGCATGAATTGGGCCTGGGCAGAAGTCTGATATATTATTTCCTGAGCCCTATGGAACCAGGATTTCACCTTGGGCACAAAGGACGGATATAACCTCAGGACCACCCTGTTCGAGTGAAAGGAGCACAGGCCTCTCTTATAGAGAGGGCCACCAGTTCTGATATTTGCCTCACCAAAGTGATGGCCACAAGAAAAGCAATCTTGAAAATTAAGAAGCGCAGAGTGGTTGTCCGCAGCAGCTCGAAAGGCGCAGAGGTGAGTGCCTGTAGTACTTTGGATAGGTCCCAGATGAGGTACCTGTGTGCTACAGGAGGTTTTAGGTTATCTGCATGTCTAATAAAGCTGCGCACAATCGAGTGCTGAGCAAGGGACTCCAGATCCCCACATGTTAGCACCATGGACAGAGCAGCCACTTGTCTGCGATTGGTGTTAGGGGACAAACCCTTGTCCAGCCCTTCCCATAGGAAATCCAGGATCTGTGGAACAGATACTGAAGTAGAATCAATGTGACTCCTGGAGCAACATCTGCAGGATTTCCAGGTCGCATCATAGATTCTATTAGTCGGTCTCCTGGAGGCTTGAATATCTGTATCACCTTCATAAAGAATTTGTTCTTCCTCAGAACACTCCTCTCAAATGCCAGATGGTCAGCTGGAGCCACTGTGGCTCTGAATGGATCAAGGCCCCCTGGCTGAGGAAGATTCTGTCCTGAGGAATCCTCCAGGGATGGGATACTGAGAGGCTGACTAGATCTGTGTACCATGGCCGTCTGGGCCAGTGGGGAGTCATTAGCAGGATCTTCGGCCTCTCTGCTAACACCTACCTGATTCCCCCCAGAATGAGAGGAAGAGGGGGGAAGGCATACAGTAGACCTCTGGGCCACAGACTGTGGAGTACACTGACCCCTTCTGTGTTGCAAATCTGGTGAAGAACCTAGGTAACTGGGAGTTTGCCGGGGTGGCAAACAAGTCCAGGATCTGATGGCCGAACCACTCTGAAAAGGTCTGGGTGCAGGCATCACTCAAAGTGGTCTACAGTGGTCCTGCTGAGACAGTCCACCTGCACATTCTTTATCCCTGAGATGTGCCCCACCTGATGGAGAGGAGGTGATTCTCCACCCAGAGTCCTAATTGTTCCACTTCGTACATGAGGGACCTGGAGTGGGTGCTCTCCTGGAGAATGATGTGAGCCTTGATGGCTACATTGTCTGTTAGAAGTAGGATATGGTGTCCAGAGACAGTGTCCTGGAATTGACAGAGGGCCAAGTGTGGTGCCCTGAGGTCCAGTCAGTTTATATTGTTTCTCAGATCTGCCTAACGCTCTTGTGCCAATTGGGACTGGAGGTGGGTGAATATCCAACAGATGTTGGATTGTGGTGTCCATGAGGCCTCTCCTGATGTTTTTGGAGAAGGGGAAATGGATAAAGTGCCTCCGGGGTATGGAGAGGAATTTGAGTGTGAGGCCTAGTCTCACCGTATTTAGGACCCAAGTATATGTCGTTGTCGTCTCCCATTGGTCTGTAAATAGGCCTAGGTGCCCACCAATGGGAGAATTGGCCTGGGAATCACTTGGAGTGATGAAAGGATGACTTCCTGACCCACAAAATAGCCGCTTGGCCTGGAATTGTTGCCTAGATTTGTCCTGAAAACCGGATCTGTCCGGTTGGCAGTCAGGTACTGAGAGTAGGGGCACTGAAATTGAGAGGTGCCAAGTCCAGTGTTTGTGTCAGCCAAAAGATCAGCATACGAAAATACAGCGAGAATCGGTGGTCTGCTTGCCTGCCCAAGTAAGGTAGAACCTTCCTCGTCCTTGTTTTCTACAAGGATTGGATCCAGGGCCTCCCAAATAGTATGTTCCCTTTATAGGGTGCAGAGGCTAGCCTTCACTTAGACCTCACGTATGCCTGCCAGTGGCAAAGCCATAGCAGATGGCGGAATGTTATTGAGAAGGTGAGGACCCTAGAGACAAACAAGCTGCATGCAAGGTAGTGTCAGCCGAAAATTTGGTTGTTGCCACCAGCTTGTTGATATCTTGGTGGAGCTGAATCTCCTAAGGTGACACTCTTGCTTGTAGCTAGTGAAGCCAGAGCAAAGAGGTCCTGTTAAAAAATGAGGTGGCCGTCACTGCTTTGACCACCCAGGTAGCCGCCTGATGGGTCTTGCAGAAGTTCAGTTCCGCCCACATGTCCTCTGTCTTCAGGGTCTCCGCTATGTCATCAGACAGAATGGTCAAGGCCTCCATTGTTGGCAACTGGACTGCCTCAGTGAGGTTTGGGGCCATATTAAAAAACTTTTTTTATCATTTCCACTTGGAGTGGGAAATGACCCTGGTTGAGCCCATTGCCTCTTGACTATATCCAGAAACAGCTTGGGTGAGAGAATGTCTTCCTGTGCCATAGTTGGTTCAGAAAACAGATGGTCACTTGGGTCCTGGAGGCCCAAGGTTGCCTCTGTTGAATGAGACTCAACTCCCATATAAGCCGTGGTTTTGGCTTTATGCAGGAGGGACTTGAAGAGGGCCAGATGGAAGAGTCCTATGAATGTCGGGGGATCCTGAATAACATCTTCATCTTCCAATAGAGCCTGGTCCCTCTGGTCTCCATCTTCCAAGAATGAGTCTGCGTTCCTCGTGGAAGGGCTGGGACATGGAGGTCCCTGGAAACTTGGCACATCTGTAGGGAGCTGGGGGAGCTGACAGATATGCAGGGAAGGTTCAGATGCCAGGGAGACAGATTGGTGTTTTTGCTGCAGACCTATAGCAATCCCATGTGATATGGCCTCTGAAATTAGGATTTTCATTTTCCCAGATAATTTCCCCTGGCTCTCCCTTGGACACAGCCCTACTGCAATGGAGGTGAATATGGCCTCAGGAACATTGACCCTGCCTTTAGATTGAAGCTCTCCTTCTGCTGTTGCTAGGCAGGAAAAAGGAGAAAAATCCCCTTCATTGGTGCCTACAGCTGAATAGATTGCTCTCTGTCGCCCTCTGGTGACCAAGCCTGCTGAACTGCAGTACTTGAGTCAAGCAATGGTTCCTACTGCTGAGAGTCAGAAAAGACAGGAGCTGTCTGAGGGGATGCCTCCCCCGCTGCTTGCTTTTCAGCTCTGGAGATTTGTTTCTCTAGTGCCTTTTGGTGCCTTTTGGTATGCTTCTCTTCGGCTTTAGAAGCCTTCCTTGGATAAAGGGCTTTTGCCCTTATTTTATCAGCTGCTCCCTTGCTAGCCGATTTAACCTTCCTGGAACTTTGCCTTGCGGGCTTGAGTGGCACAGGGAATGTGACTGCTCCACGTAGTCTGCTGTCACTGTGTGCTCCACCATTTGGAAAGCTCTGGCCCCTGTGACAGGCAGCTGACTCTACGAGGATCACTGCTGCCTGAAATGAGCCTGGCAATGACACTGATCCATTCCTAAAGTCCACAGATCGAGCAGGGGTTTACAGTGGTGGCAGCTGTAGACAGCGCACTCACAAGCGGCATTAAAAAGCACGGTTTTCTCCAGTCAGAGTTCAATTGGGGCAGCAGCCACTTCCGATGGACTGGGTGAGCCAGCATGCTTCCACGTGGCTAGAAAGTGCTCACAGGCATGAGTGGCGTCTCTGGAGAGATCCGGGTGAGCCAGCCAAAGGTTAAATCAACTGGTGGTCCAGTTGTAATGGTGGCTGGTGCTGAAGAGCAGGGAAGAGTCAGTTAAGTTCAATGCAGCAGTATTGGCAAAGACGAAAGCCGAACTAGCATAGCAGCTGGCTGCCTCTTTGTTCACTATCAAACCAAATGTCAATTCAAATCCATCAGGAGAAGCCAAGAGCCTTCTGCTTTAAACTTCAATCTTGCCAATGTTTCTTTAGGGCCAAGACTTTGTCGAAACTGGGGATTCAGATAGGCGAGAGAGGCGTAGCTAAAAGTTTGATGACTCAGTATTTGGGCAGAAAGGCATGTGTTAACCTTAGTTTCTCCCATTGGCACACTGGAGAAAGGCTCCTGAGTGCCAAAAGAGATTTTCGAATAATCACTGCCACCCCACCTCCCCTACCCTGGGGTCTTGGCTGGTGCCAAACTCTAAATCTAGCTGGGCACATCTCTGCGAGGGGAACCCCTTCTTCCAGCAATACATGCCAGGTCAGTTGCTCCTTCTCAATAAGATCCTGAATAAAAGAAACCTTATTATTGACTAACCTGGCATTTACCAGCAGCAGTTGAACCTCAGGGCTTCCAAGGGTATACTGTCCAGGAGCTGGAAATGAGTTCAGGGCTAGAAGATGCTACATCTCAGGGTGTCTCTCCCTGTAATGGCCTGCCCTTTGGTTCCTGTAGCACCTCATATGTCATCACTCTAATAGCAATAGCAATAAGACATATATACCGCTTTATAGTGCTTTACAGCCCTCTCTAAGCAGTTTACAGAGTCAGCCCCCAACAATCTTGGTCCTCATTTTACCCACCTTGGAAGGACAGAAGGATGGAAGGCTGAGTCAATCTAACACATTGTCCACTCCATGTTCCCCCAAGTGAGCATCTCCCCTTCCTTGACGTCTCCCTTACTAGAAGCCAAGGCCTCTGCCATCCCTCTCTCGTCACTCTTGTGCACTTCCTCAGATATCCTGGGAGGAACAGGTGAGGGAGGGAACCCTTAGAGTGCTATAGTTTTAAGTTCTCAGCCCCAGCTAGGCTCTCACCTTTGCACTCCCCAAACACTGTAGAAAATACTCAAGATTCAGAAGGAGCTTGACAGACTTGAATACTGAGCTCTATCCCACAAAATCACTTGAAGCTTTCAAGAAGAGACTGGACTGCCATCTGTCAGAAATGGTGTAGTCTCCTGCTTGGGCAGGGTTTGGACTAGATGACCTACAAGGTCCCTTCCAACTCTGTTGGAACTCTGTTATTATTAAAATGCAAAGTAGAGAAATTAAGGTCCTGCACATGGGCAAGAAAAAAAAACCAAATACGCAGATATAGAATACATGGTGCCTGGCTCAGCAGTAGAAACTGTGAGAGTGACATAGGTGTCCTTGTAAATAACTACTTAAGTATGAGCCAGCAGTGTGATACAACTGCCTAAAAAGCCAGTAGAGTCCTAGGCTGTATCAATAGAGGGATAATTTCAAATCAAGTGAAGTGATAGTACCACTTCAGGATAGTACACTTGGAATATTGCATCCAGTTCTGGTCATCATGATACAAAAAGATATTGCGATCTAGAAAGAGTGAAGAGAAGAGCAAGGAGGCGAAACTACAGGATAAATGATAGAGGGAACAAGGCAGAGGTGGTATTCAGCCAATTCTGACAAGTTCTGGAGAACTGGTAGTGGAAATTTTGACTACTTCGGCGAACCGGTAAATACCACCTCTGACTGGCCCCACCCCCATTGATTCGCTGCCTCCCAAGACCCAGCTGATTGGCTGAGTCTTCTTTTGTTGCCCTGCACAGGAGAACGGAGCTGAAAAGCAGGTTAGTGGGGTGGAGAGGGAATGGGGATTTTACAGTATCCTTCCCCTGGAGTGGAGTGGGGTGGAAATAGGAATTTTACAGTATCCTTCCCCTGCCATGTCCAACAAACCATGCCACATCCACCAAGCCACCCCCACAGAACCAGTAGTAAAACAATTTGAATACCATTACTGGAACAAGGTATATCTAATCTAACAAAGACTTCATAAGAAGGACTAGGGGGTGATATGATAGCACTCTTACAGTACTTGAGGAACTGTCACAGAGAAGAAGGGGTATATCTATTCTCCTGAGGGCAGTATGAAAAATAACAGATGGAATATCATTAAAGAAAAATCCAACCTAGAACTAAGGAGAAATTTTCTGACAGTGGGAACAGTTAAAACAGTGGAATGACTTACCTCTGAAAGTTGTACATGCTTCATCACTGGAGCATTTTATGAAGAGATTGAACAGTTATTTGTCCAGAATAGTATAAGGTCTCCTGCTCAAGCAGGGGATTGGACTGAAAGACCTACAAAATCCCTCCCAAGCCTATTTTTCTATGTTCTAAATACTGAAGAGTACTGGGGCCCAAGACAGAATCCTGAGGTATGCTACTACATACCTCTCCCAATGTGGATACACATCCATTAAGAAGTAGGAGCTGGCTACAGTTGTTTGGCTAACTGCAAATCCATCTGGTCATGGGACCATCCATCCATGTTGTCCCACTCTATCAAAGAAAGTGCTGCCATCTATTTTATTAAATGATTTATTAAATTCTAAGTACATTATAGCCACATTATTTCCTTAGTCTACTAATCTAGTCACATTGTCAAAGAAAACATATATATATGTATATACAGGGGTGGACTTCAAAAATTTTAGCAGCTGGTTCTCTGCCCAGTTGCTAGGTGGCCATGGCCATGGTGGGCATGGCCTAGTCGACGTCCTGCACCTCTTTGAGCCTCCGGCATGGCAAAAATGGCATTCCGGGCTCCGGAGGCCCAATTTTCACCCTCCCCAAGCCTCTGTACTTACCTGGCATCCAAAACAGGCTGTGTGCGGACTCCTGGGAGGGGCAGGGTGGGGTGGGTGGGGCCAGCCAGGGGTGGGGTTTACCAATTCGCTGAATTGTTCATTAAAAATGATAAAATTAGCTACCAGTTCACCTATCAGATCCGCATATCTGTCATTTCTTCAGTGGAAGAAGAAAAGGGGGGAGGAGACTGATAAAGAAATCTTTTCTTGATATAACCTGAATACATTCAATCTTATATCAAATTTGTATAACCCACACATGATACAATGGAGAGAGGAATCCCATTATTCCATGCCAAAATATCCCAACTGCCAAGGCATTGGCACAGATGTTCTTAATACACATTTATCGCCTTCATGGAGCTTCCCAATGGATTATCTCAGATAGGGGTGTTCAATTCACATCCAAATTTTGGCGGGCGTTTTTAAACCTATTAGGCTCCACCCAGGGGTTGTCGTCATCAAGTCACCCCCAGACTGACAGATCGACAGAGAGAGTAAATAGCGTATTAGAACAATATTTAAGATGCTTTATTAATTACCAACAGGACAATTGGACTGACCTTCTTCCTTTTGCAGAGGTAGCATACAATAACTAAGACCATCGTATCACAGGGTTGACCCCGTTCCAGGTAGCCATGAGCCAAGAATTCAACCCCATGCTGGAACTACCCATCAAAGAACCTGAAATCCCCTCCCTTAAGGAGTGGATGGATAATTTATAAGCCATGTGGCCAGTAGTAAGATTGTCTTTACAGGAAGCTAGAGCAGTCGTCAAAGCTCAAGCAGACAAAAAATGTTGCGACCCTAAAACTTTTCAATATTGGGGACTGTGTATATTTGTCCACAAAATCTCCAGAATTATTAACCCCGTGATTGGAAGCTTCGACTTCCAATAACACTTAGGCAGATTCATCCAGTATTTTAGTATAGCTTGCTCAAACTGGAGATCACTTCAAACCTCAGACCCCACCCTTCCCACACCCCATCATGGTACATGGAGAACAGCATTTTGAATTTAAAGATATCCTTGATTCACGCACTCACCGTGGATCCACACAATATTTAGTAGCTTGGAAACACCTTCCTTCCTCAGAAAATGAGTTGGTAGCCAAACCGACACCTAAAAGCACCCACATTACTACAAAAGTTCCACCTAAAATACCCTGATAAACCATCCTGAATTGCGAATGTAATGCATGATTTTTGTTTTTTCCAGGTAGACCTATCTGTTTTTTAAGGAGGGCAGGATGTCAGATCCGTGTATCTGTCATTTCTTTAGTGGAAGAAGAAAAGGGGGGAGGAGACTGATAAAGAAATCCTTTCTTGATGTAACCTGAATACATTCAATCTTATATCGAATTTGTATAACCCACACATAATACAATGGAGGGAAAAAAGCCAGATGGCCGGAACCTATCACCTATGAGAGGCACAGCCAGGAGATGAGATCATAAAAATTCCACCGTGAGATGTATGCTTGGGAAACTGTGAAAAAAATCGTTCCTTCAGAAGGGGTGGGAATAAACATACTGGCTTTTGTTTCACGAAATACACACTGAGAGAAGGGGAAAGGTTCTAAACTCCCTTATCTATCCCGGTATGCCTGAAAGACATTAGACGCTGCTTTGAACTCCTACATGAATTGTCTCATCTCAATAAAGGATTCCTTTTGATACGTTTGGTTTTCAGAAGTTCATTCTTGTTAATTGAATGAGAAAAAGTTCTGTAGCCTGACATCGCCCAAACCGGGGCAAACCAGTAGCAGCCCACCCCTGTATATATCCCACGATTTGAAACTGTTTTTGCTTGATGCAGTCTAAAATTGTATTTGCCTTTTTGGCAGCAACATATAATAACTATTCTGATTCCTTTTTGCTATGCAGTTAATTATTATTCCAAGATCTTTTTATAAGTGCTCTTACCATTCTAAGTATTTTCAATGCTAAACTTACAAATGTGATTTCTGTTTTCGAGGAAAATAACTCTGGCAGGTTTGTCAAAAAAAAAAGTGGTATTTTGCCACTCTCCCATACAAATCATTAATAAAAACATTGACCCTGCCAGAATTGGACTTTCTAACTTAATGTCTCATTCCAGGTTGAAAAAACTCCTTTCAGAAATATTCCTTGAGTGTGATTTAAAAACCAGCTATTTACTTAATTTTCATGCCTTCTGGTCTAAATCTAACAAGTTTGCTAATCATAGCTAAATATTTTGCTAAATCTTTTGTTGAAATCAAGATATACTATGCCCATATAATTTTCACAAATCTACTCAAAAAGCTATCCAATTAAAATAGGATAAATGAATAAAATAGATTGTTCTGACAGAACACATTCTTAACAAATATTTGCTAATTATTAAAGGAAGTTGTGGTTAGTTTAGGTAGACTTTTATCTTCCAGAAATCAAAGAGAATGAATGAAGACGGCTGGAGGGATGCAAATATTGTTCCTATCTTCAAAAAGAGAAACAAGTAGGATCCAGAAAGTAATAAACCAGTTTTCTGATTTGGGAAGATTCTAGAGCAACATGTGAAGAGATCAATGTGGAATTATATTGAATCAATGCATTGATAACTAGATTTGAATATATTCTTCTATAATGTTAGAATTAATCAATTTCTTACACATTTGTTAAAAAATTCTGAGAATGCTATGGACATATCCTGACTTTGCAAATGATTTCAAAAATTATGATATTTTGATTAGCATTTAATTTAGCTTGGGGTAGATGGAATGTCTTCAAGATATTTTTACATTGAGCTTCCAAAATGTATGGCAACAATTCCTAAATAAAGTAGAATGAGAGCTCAAGTGGGGTGCTACAGAGTACAGTTCTATGATTTGAAAAAAAAATGTAATGACAGCAGGAAACAGTATAATATGCAGTTTATCAATAATATTTTATTGATATTGTGAGGGGTTTCACGAGCATACTTTAAAGGTGTGTGTGTGTGTGTAGGAGTATGTGTGTGCATGTATGTGTGTGCATATTTCTGCCCATAAATGAGTACTATTGCAAGAAGGGGTCTGGGACTTTTAGTCTCCCATGCTTGGCCATGCCTTCTTTCACCTCCAGCCACCTGCCTCAACCCATTCATAGCCAGCTTTGCTGCTCCATTGGCCCTCCTCTGGCCATTCTCCACAGCCAATGGACCCCTGGCCCTCAGTCCCTGCCCATAAGCCCAGACACTGTTTGACCCAGCTCTTTGGCTGTATAGGACAAATAGCCACCAGCCAATCAGGTGAAAGGCAGAAGCAATGTTGCGGGCAGCAGCATGTGATGGGCGATTTAATCACAGGGGGAAGGTGTTGGAAATGGCAACGCTGTAGCCCAAAAGCATCCTTATATTGGTGTGGGGGACATGGCAGGCAAATGGAGGTGGTACATGGCTGCTGGCATTGCGAGGGGATAGGCAGGTAAACAGCTGCCAGACTGCCTCCCTTTCATCGCTGGTTCAGAGGATTTTGGAGTGTGACCCTCTACTTGCAGAAAAATAGCAGCACTTCCAACAGCCATTGGAATTCATCTCAGCTTCTCTTATTTCCACATTTCTTTTCCAGTGCTTCCCTTCCTTCCCCTCGCCTCTCCTTTTTATTTCCTCTTTCATCATCTCTTCTTCCTCTTCCCTTCCTTTCCCTTCCCTCCCTCCCTCTCTTTGTGCATCATTTTGTCCAGATGGAAGCCAATGCTCGACTTAAAATGTCACACTTTGCAGTTCAATGCTTCCCTTGCAATCCTGTTTCCTGTTTTCATCTCAGCTTCTCTCATCTCCACATTTCTTTTCCAGTGTTTCTTAGTCTTGGTATCTCTTAGATGTGTTGGAAGGACAGAAGGAAGGGAGGAAGGCTCCCCTCTCAGGAAACTACTGCCTGAGATTCTGGGGAGAGGCAGCGACTAACTGGCATGATGGAAAATACTGGGCTTCTCAACACAGGATCCCACTATTTCCAGAAGCAATGGGGTCCAGACTTACCCTCCCCTTGAACCACTATACTATCCCCTTGAACCACTATACTAATACTTACTTAAGTGCATACAATCCCACCTGTAGGCACAAACCATCAAAGAAGTAATAGGTGACAAAAAGAAACAAGATCACTTTAAAAAAACATTTCATTAGTTTATTTAATAATTGATATTTTATCTCATCTATAAGGAGGAGGACTGTTCACACTCTCTGTCATCAAAGTTTCCAAGATATGTAAATTGTGGTAACTGCTGGAAATTCCTTTGTAGGTGTGGATAATTAGGAGGGAATCTAGCATCCTAAATTCTCCTGAAGTGCTTGTCAACTCCCCAAATGACTTTAGCTGAAGCTATAATCTTTTTACTTTGTTTCTTAGTTGCCATACATATTGGGAAAGAGGAATTTACCTGATTGTTTAACATGACCAGTGACACTAGGAAGGTGGGTGATATCTTATTTCTTTTATTATACTGAAAATGCAGGAAATATTTAGAGTTGGATTCACATTTGAATGTGCCAATATGATGTACCCAATAAAATGGATTTTTGAGAAAAACTGCAGCCTGAATCCTGAATTGATTGGGACCATTACTTGGAACCATGACAGTGCTATCATAACTGTTTAGAAGCAACAGTTATTCAGGAAACAACTTGTAAAGGGGGTCCATTACTCAGAACTATGACATTAATCCAACACTCCCTTTAAACCATCAAATCTCTGGGATTCCTAAGCCCCGGTCCTCCACCTTGCTGCCTCGGGAAGGAGAGAAAATCTCAGGAGGAAATGGCTGAGGAGGGGAGAAATGGCTGGAAAACCTGCAACTACCTCAGTGGCAACACAGGCAGACGTCTAAGTGAGGCCACCCCGCTAGTGATTACTTGGTCAAAGATGTGGCCAGAAAAGGCTGGCCTACCAAGGGCATGGGAAGAAGAGATGGCTGTGGGGAATGCCTACCTGGAGGGTGATGAGCTCTGGTGGAGCGCACTGAAGGCAGCAGAAGCCAAATTTCCCCTAATTTCACCCAGATACTCAGAGGCCCGCATAATGAAATAAAAGGAGAGTGGTGGCTTGAGATGAGATGAGGGGGTGGACGCACTCGGTGTTCTGACCCAGCCTTAGCAGAAGCAAGAATAGACTACTTGTCACAAAAAAAACCCTCTTTATTTACCATTTGTGAATTAATTGCATTCACCCACTGAAAAGTCTAGGCAGTAGTCCTTCAAAGAGTTAACGGCAGCAGCAGACCTTATCAGTTCCTTGTGATAATTGCAAGGCCATGAGCTCCCAGCCAAAAGGCTGAAAATTAAGTTCTGGCAAGCAGTCTCTGTGACACGAAGCACAATGAGCAAAATCTCAGAAAGATTAAATGTTTTCTCCTACAACAACCACTTTCCTTTCCTTCTATTTATTCCCCAGTCAGGGAGGGACCATTCAGCTTCCACATGTGCTTTGCTTTCCGAGTTGACTCCTTGACCTTCATTGTTCCCCACTCCTAACAGTTCCTAATGGTCAAAGCTCTCCCTCAGCTGCTCCACCAAAGAGCTCTGAAATGTGGCTGAGTGTCTCCACCCTAATCTCAATCTAGCTGTCCTGTCCTTAATTTGAATACTTGAAATCCCCGCGCTTTGATTGGCTAAAGCGCGGGGATTTCTGATTGGCCAGGCGAGCCGCGCTTATTGGTCCGATTGAAGTCTCCCGCGATTGGCTCGCTCCAAGAGCGGGAGACTTGAATCGCTGCCATTGGCCGCGGCCGCCGCAGCGAAAAGGATAAAAGCCGCGGGCTTTTTCCTTTTCGCCGGTTCGGTTCACAACTATTCAATAAAGAGCTTGAAACTTAGTCACCGACTCCTGGCTTCTTTTGCGGACACGACACTGGCGACGAGGGTGGGATCCCGACCCTGAACCGAACCCCGTGTCCAACAAGAGCCAGTTTCAGCACGGAGATGGCGAAAATCGCACCGCCCGCCCCCTTCAACCCCACCACCGAGGACTGGGAATCGTTTTCAGACCATTTCCGCATGTACCTCGAGTGCACCGGAATGAAGGACGCCCCGGGCCCGCTAAAACGCGCCGTCTTCCTCACACATTGCGGAACCGAGGTCTTCCAGATGGCCAAAGCATTGGCCAAGCCGGCAGACGCAACCGCCATGGACTGGGACGTCCTCGAACCTATCCTGCGGCGCCATTACGCCCCCGAGGTCCCCATCCTAATCCAGCGCAACGAGTTTTACCGCCGAGATCAGAAACCAGGCGAAAAACTGAGCGATTTCGTCGCCGAGTTGCGGCGCCTAGGAGGACTCTGCGAGTTTGAAGGTCTGAACAGCCTCCTCAGAGACCGATTCGTACTCGGCCTATGGGACTCTACCCTCCAGAGCCGGCTTATGGCCAAAGGCGACATCAGCCTAGCAGACGCCCTCACCGCAGCCGCAGCAGCAGAAGCAACCCGCACTTCCGCTGACAGCATGCGAAAATCAGACGCGAAGGGCGGAAACAACAACCCGGCAAGGTCGGCCGACCCAAAAAACGAATCAACCGCACACTACGGAGAATTCCAGTCTACGTCCAGCACGTCAGAAGACGAGGAGGACATACATCGCGTACAGACGGGCCGCGGCGACCAGCGGAACCGAAGAAGTCGCAGGTCGAGGACCAACTGTGCTGGGTGCGGCGGCGACCACCCCAGATCAGAATGCCGATTTTTTGACTCTATCTGTAGGCATTGTGACAGACGGGGACACATCGCTCGAGTTTGCCGCCAAAAGACCCGCAGCCCGCCCAGATGGGAACATCACGACCGAAAGAAGGAAAGTCCCCCGCCCAGGACCAGAGATCGCCAATCGGACGGTCGGTGGGACCGAATCCAACGATCTTCAAGAGGCGGCGACAGTCGGCGAAAGAAAGATACCCACCAGACGGTGACCATTGGCCACGCCATCTCCGACGGCGCCAGAAAGGTACACGTAGAAGTGCATATAGAAGGCCAACCATGCAAGATGGAGGTGGACTCCGGGTCCTACCTCTCCATGATTGCATGGCACGAGATTAAACGGCTAGTGCCCACCCTCCATAAGAGGAACATTAATGCCCAAAAAATCATTATAAAAGACTACCAGGGAAACCGCGTCCCGGTAGTGGGCACCAAGAACTTTAATGTAACTTACAAAGGCCGCACTGAACAACTCCCACTCACAATCGTCGATCGCGACCGCCCAAGCCTGCTGGGCCTACAATGGTTCGCCCCGCTTGACATCGCGCTGACAGGAGTCAACCACGTCGTCGACGATGGCTGGGAACAGCGGCTAACCCAGGAGTTCCAGGAGGTCTTCGACGGAAGCCTGGGCAAGTACCAGGGGCCCCTTATCTCATTCGACCTAGACCCTAGGGTTTCCCCCAAGCGGCTAAAACCTAGGAGGGTACCATTCGCCCTAAAACCTAAAATTGACGAGCAGCTCGACAAGCTCGTCAAACAGGGGGTGTTGCAGCCGATAGACCATGCCCGATGGGAGACCCCTATAGTGACCCCAGTCAAACCAGACGGGTCCGTGAGAATTTGTGGGGACTATAAGGCCACCCTGAATGGCGCGTTGCAACAAAGCGCCTACCCCGTCCCAATCGTGCAACACCTACTGCACTCACTGGGAGGGGGCAAGGTCTTTGCCAAGCTCGATCTAGCCCAGGCATATCAGCAGTTACCGGTCGACGAAAAAACAGCGGAAGCCCAGACCATCGTTACCCATCGGGGGGCATTCAAATGTAACCGGCTCCAGTTCGGAGTCAGCGTGGCACCAGGCATCTTTCAGAGCCTGATGGAACGTTTACTACAGGGCATCAAGGGGGTGGTGCCCTATTTTGATGACGTTTTAGTGGCGGCGCCAAACGAAGCCGAATTAGAAAACCGACTCAGGGAGGTCTTAACAAAATTTAAAGTAACGGGACTCAAAGTAAAACGAGAAAAATGCCAACTATGCACAGAGCGAGTGGAATTTTTGGGCTACCTTCTAGACCGGCATGGCATTCACCCTACAATTAAAAAAGTGAAAGCCATCAAAGAAGCCCCCGCCCCAAAGTCTAAAACGGAACTACAGGCTTTCCTAGGCTTGCTGAATTTTTATAATGTTTTCCTACCCCAAAAGGCTACGGCGGCGGAGCCTCTGCATAGGCTCCTGGATAAGGCGGCGATTTGGACTTGGGGGAGACGAGAGCAAGCCGCCTTTCAAAAAACCAAAGACCTCCTCACCTCCGATGCCGTCCTGATTCAATTCAGCGAAACCTTGCCCTTGGTTGTCACTTGCGACGCATCACCTTTCGGCGTCGGCGCTGTCCTCAGCCATACTCTCCCCGACAAAAGAGAAGCACCCATCGCTTTCTTTTCCAGGACTCTAACTAAACTGGAGCGGAACTATAGCCAGCTGGACAAAGAAGCTTTGGCTATAGTTGCCGCCGTTAAGCGATTCCACGAATACCTTTATGGCCGCCCGTTTACCATTGTGACAGATCACAAGCCGTTGCTGGGCATCCTCGCTGGAAACCGAGCCACCCCGAACATTTTATCACCCTGGATGACAAGATGGTCCGAGTTCCTGGCAGCCTACAGCTACGAACTATTGCACAAGCCAGGTAAGAAAATTTCGCACGCGGACGCTTTAAGCCGCTCGCCTTTACCAGACTCTGATCCTGACCCAGCACCAACAACAAACACCCTTAGCATCGAAAACTTGCCCAACCTACCCATTACCGCGTCAGACATTGCCAGGGAAACTATCAAGGACAGGCGTCTGGCGCGAATTTTACATTGGGTGGAAAAGGGCTGGCCTGAAAAGGACAGTGACGAATCCGTTAAGATATTCAGGAACTGCCAGACTGAACTTTCACTACTCAAGGGATGTATTTTGTGGGGTGACAGGGTGGTCATCCTGGACAGATTGCAAGGGAGGGTCTTAGAGATGCTGCACGAAGGGCATCCTGGCATCGTCAGAACTAAAGCCCTGGCCAGGAGTTACGCTTGGTGGCCAGGGATGGACAAACAGATAGAGGCATGGGTAGCCAAATGCCAACGATGCCAGGAGACCAGACCCAGCCCACCCGCAGCACCCATCCTGGACTGGGAAACACCAAGGGGACCCTGGTCCAGAATCCATTTAGATTTTGCCGGTCCCACGAATGGACATACCTTTCTGATCACAGTTGACGCTTACTCTAACTGGTTAGAGGTAAGCGACATGAAATCCACTACCACGGAGGCCGTTATTAAAGAACTTTGCAAACTCTTTTCCACACACGGCCTCCCAGACGTCGTCGTCTCAGACAACGGGCCCCAGTTTACTTCCCTCGACTTCGAGAGGTTCCTGGCGGAGAGGGGCATCCGCCACGCATTAACAGCACTGGCGCATCCGGCGGTGAACGGAAGGGCGGAACGGATGGTCCAATTTACCAAAAAAACCATCCGGAAAATGGACCACGGGGAGATCAACGACAAAATCAATAAACTCCTCTTTATACAACACATCACCCCGAACACCACTACCAACAAAAGCCCAGCCGAGTTGTTAATGGGCAGGAAGCTGAGGTCCCCGCTCGACAGGTTACACCCAACATATAACCCAGAGCGACCCCCAGACTCCAGTACAAAATACCGGACCTTCGCCCCCGGTGACTTAGTGTACGCAAAAAATCTGACAGGGGACCCCCTATGGATCCCAGCCGTCATCACTCAAATCACAGGTCCACGGTCGTACCGGCTCCAAACCACCGATGGGCGAGCCTGGAAACGACACATAGACCAGCTCAGGTCACGAACTGCAACAGACCTCAACCCCCAAAACACAAACCAAGGGGGGAGGGAATACCCAAATAAACAAACGCAAGAAAAAATAAACCAGCAGTACTTACCAGAACGCAGCCATCGCGAGTCCCCACCGGAGAAGAACCAACCAGCCAGCTCTACCGACTCGGAGAAGCCAAGCGGGAGTGGCGAAACCCGTGGCTCAACCAACCCGGAAGGCCCAGGTGGGAGCCACGGAGAAGGAACCGGCCCGATCATCCAGCCGGTTCGCACAGAAGAGGGAGCAGCCAAGAACATGACCGCTCCGGCCGAAATCCAGCTTGCAACTGAGTTGCGCAGGTCAAGTAGGACTAGACGGAGCCCCGCCTACCTACGTGACTACGCAACGTGATGGACTATACCAAGAGGGGAGGGGTGTTCTGTCCTTAATTTGAATACTTGAAATCCCTGCGCTTTGATTGGCTAAAGCGCGGGGATTTCTGATTGGCCAGGCGAGCCGCGCTTATTGGTCCGACTGAAGTCTCCCGCGATTGGCTCGCTCCAAGAGCGGGAGACTTGAATCGCTGCCATTGGCCGCGGCCGCCGCAGCAAAAAGGATAAAAGCCGCGGGCTTTTTCCTTTTCGCCGGTTCGGTTCACAACTATTCAATAAAGAGCTTGAAACTTAGTTACCGACTCCTGGCTTCTTTTGCGGACACAACACTAGCCAATCAAGCTTTGGGCTGGCAAGGTAGAATCTGATGGGTGGGCTTGGGCTCCACTGACCCAAGAGTGGCTGGGCTGCCTGGGTGGCCACTTCCTCTGCTGCTTTCAGCTGGTGCAACGGCTCCACCTCTTGGATGCCTGTGTGGTCAAGCCACTCCCTCAGCTGCTCTACCAAAGAGCTCTGAAGTGTGGTTGAGTGTTCTGGCCCTGCAGCTGCCAGCAGAGCTTGGCAGCAGAATCAGACAATGAGGAGATTGGGGAGAAACTGGGGCCATTCTGGAATCTAGGGAAGGCTCTGATGGATGCTCTGTGTCGGACACAGAGATAGAGCCAGGACCATCTGATATTCCTCAGCCATCGGAGAGGCATCTGCCTTTGGAGGCTGGTATGAGTGAGGAGGAAGAATAGCTGGGGCCTGTTCCAGATGCATGTATGTGCAGGCATCCAAGAGGTGGAGCTGTTACACTGGCTGAAAGCTGCAGAGGAAGTGGCCACCAGGGCAGCCCAGATGATCTTGAATCAGTGGAACCTGAGCCCGTCCGTCAGGTTCCGCCTCGCCAGCCTGAAGCTCGATTGGCAGCTGGAGAGAGCTTGGATCACAGATTACAGGAAGCAGTGACAGAGAGCAAAAGCACCAGGCAGAGCACCCAGCCATTGCTGGCTGCAGCAACAAGAGTGAGTCCTGGCCCAGGACCAATCCCGCAGTGGCTACCATAAGCAACTAGCAACAGCCTCTCCTCAGTGGCACCAGGCCTACTTCCCCCCTGGACCCTGGATGGCATCCAATACTGGCCACTGCCATCTTACCCAATGGAGCCTCCTCCTCTGAAGATGATGTTTGATGGGGATCTCAACAAGCTTGCAATCTTTCTCAACCATGTGCTGGGCCACCTAGATTTTCACACCTTAGCCTACCCAACCCAGAGAGCGATGGTGAATGCGGTTCTGGCCAACCTTGTGGGAGAGGTGGAAGAATGGGTGGCCACCCTTCATGATGAAGAAGCACCAGAGCTGAGGGATGCCGGGATGTTCCTGGGGGGGCTGTGGGTAAAGTTCAAAGATGATGCAAAGGCCCAACAGGAAGAGGGAGAGATATAAGAGCTAGAGCAAAGGAGATGACCAGTGAAGTTTTGAAGTGATGACCATTTGAGTTTTGAAGAGTTGTGGGGAAGCTGTGGCACTGGTCAGAATGACATCTTGTTTACCATTTCAAAGAGGGCCTTGACAGAGAGCTGCACCAGATATGCACATACCAGTGCCTCCCTGACCAACTGCACGAATGGTACCAGGCTGTTACAGCACAAGAAGTAGAGCTGAAAGCCTGCAGACCAAAGAGCGACCCCGAAGCAAAACCAAGGAGAGCCAAGAGAGCCGATCAGCTGGGAGATGATTGGCCTTAGCCACATCCACTAGCACACTCACAAGACCAAGCCAGGCCCCCATCCAATACTTCCAATGCGGTCAGCTGGGGCATCAAGCAGCTGAGTACCTGGTGCCCATGCCCAAGTCAAAGGCAGGATCGCCAGCATCGACCAAGCCAAAGAAGCCACCACAGAAAATGCTGGAGAAGTCCAACTTGGCCCGCTAGGCAGTCGAGATCCCCTCTCACCTGCCCAAGGGGGAGGGAGGGAGCTCTGGTTGAAGGGGACTAGTCACCAGCCTTGTATAACACTGAGGATAAGGGAGAGTAGGGTCACCCAATGGTGAGGAGAGTCATCTGCCCCTTTCCTTTGCTCATGTGAATTAGTCAGGAATTCGGGGGGGAGGGGTTGAGGCCCTAATAAACTCAAGGTGCACCCAATGCCTGATAACCTTGCCCACAGTGGTAAGACTGGGATCTGAGTCAGGAAGCTGTCCAGAACCATGAAATTTGAACAAGTCAATGGCTCACTGATACCCTTCCCCCCGTTACCCACCTATGAAGTTGGAGATGGGACAGTACTGGGAGATGATCCGGTTCATGATCATTCCAAAGATGATGGAAGCTGTGATCCTGAGGTTAGCCTGGTTGGATAAATGGGGCACAGCAATATGGAGGAAACAGGAAGTTGAGACTGGGAAGAGGGCCCCTCCCTCCCACACACAACTGAGCTGTGCAGACCTCTCTGCAGAGGACAGATGGCATGGACACAGAACATTCAAGGGCTGGGTCAGATCAGCTCCCAGGGGCTCAAATTATCCCCAGAGAGTACCACGACCTGGTGGAGGTATTTTGGGAAAAGGAGTGTAATGTTCTAACCTATACCCCCCCACAGATTGCACAACTGAAATCCTGCTGGGGGCAAAACTGCCTAAGCCCAAAATGTACTCCATGACCCCTAAGGAAGTGAGGGAACTAAGGGAATACATCAACAAAAAACTAGCCAGGGGCTTCATTCGACCAGCTAAATCCCATGTAGCAGCTTCTGTCCTGTTTAAAGAACTATGAGATTATGTGTGGATTTCAGAGGGAACAATGGGGTACGTGTGGAAAGCACGTACCCCTTCTCCCTCAAGAAAGATATGCTAGCACACCTAGCCAAGGGAAAAATATTCACTAAGTTAGACTTGTGGGAGACGTATTACCAGGTCAGAATTAGAGAGGGGGATGAATGGAAGACAGCATTCAACTGCCCTCTGGGAAGCTTCCAGTTTAAGGTGATGCCATTTGGACTAAAGGGGGGCTACAGTGTTCATGCAATTGATAAATGAGGTGCTACACAAGCACCTATATTTACTTGGCTGACATCCTCATCTTCACCAAAACAATGGATGGAAACACAACCAGCTGGTCTGCCATGTCTTTAAAAAGCTACTGGCAGTGAACCTATATGCTAAGCTGTCCAAATGCGAGTTCTACCAGACCCACCTGAGCTACCTGGGTTACCAAGTGTCAAGCGAGGGGGTGGAGATGGACCCAGTGAAAGTGAAAGGCATCCCAGAGTGGCAACTCCCTTGAACCCTTAACTACAAAGCAGCTACAAAGCTTCCTGGGATTTACTAACTTCTACAGGCAAACCATCCCTATATTTGCAAAGATAGCCTTGCCAATCATTGAACTACTAAAAACCAGAAAGATGGGGGCCAAACTCCAACCAAGGCAGGTCTATGGCAGTGGTGGCTAACCTTTTTGAGCTCCTGTGCCAAAAATTGTGCATGCGCTTGCACGCTCGCACTCGCGTGCCAGCTGCCAGAAGGCAATGCGTGCCCCCACGCCCCCTATGCATGCATAATCCCCCCCCTTACCTGCACTGGGCCTCACAGCTGATTTTTGGCTGGTTTGAGGCTTTTTTGGCCTCCCAAAGGCTTGAGGCTTTGCAGGCTGAAAACTAGCCCCGTTTCGTTATTTCTTTTCGTATTTTCAGAAAAACAGGAAGTGATGAAACGGGGCTAGTTTTCGGTCTGCAAAGCCTGCAGAAGCCTTCCTCAAGCCTTTGGGAAGCCGAAAAAAGCCTCAAACTGACTGAAAATCAGCTGTGAGGCATGTGCATGCCCAGTGAGGTAAACCTTGCCTGCAGCTCATATGCCAGCACAAATGACTCTGTGTGCCACCTGTGGCACACATGCCATAGGTTCACCATCACAGGTCTATGGAATGTCAGGAGGCATTTGAAACCCTAAAGAGATTATTTACGAAAGAACCAGTGTTAAAGCACCCTGATCCAGAAAAATAATTCATGATCCAGGCTGAGGCAAGCGACGTGGCTGTGGGGACTGTCCTCCAAAATAAAGGGAGGGAAACCTACTGCCATGCGCTTACACCTCCCGAAAACTCAGGGACAGAGAGACGCTGGGCCATATGTAAGAAATCCTTTACTGTCCAGTGGGCATTACTGACCTGGCACCACCTCCTGGAAGGCAGCAATGTACCTTTTGAAGTGTGGACTGACCACAAGAACTTAGAGGTGTTGAGGACCCCTCGCAAGCTCTTGCCTAAGCAGGTCAGGTGGGTGCAATATTTCAACTGATTCAACTTTGTCCTTAAGTACCCACCAGGGGAACAGGACTTCCTGGCCGACACTTTGTCACAGATGCTCCAGTACAAGAACAGTCAGGATGAGGTAGTCAATGTAATTATTTCCCTTCCCCAGAGGGTGGCTCTCCCGATGACAAATCACACAACGACCGACTGAGGTGGGGGAAGAGTTGAACCAGAGACTTATGGCTGAATTACAAACTGACCCCTGGTTCAAGGATCACCCGCAGCTTTTGACCACCAGGGGTGGGCTGGCTTGGAAAGGGACTAAATTGTTTGTCCCTAGTAACTTGTGGGTTCAGATCCTACAAAGGAGCCATGATGCTAGACAAGCAGAACACTTTGGATTCCTGAAGACTTTGCACCTGGCAAGGGACATTTTTGGTGGCCAGGGATGAACAAGGACATTGAGAGCTATGCGAAAAGCTGTGTAATCTTTGAGACAAAGAAAAAGAAGCCGGGGAGGCCTCCTGGTCTACTGCAACAAGTAGCAGAGCCAACTTGGCCCTGGGAAGAGATCGTGGTGGATTGTATAGTGGAGTTGCCTGAAAGCAGTGGGAATACAGTAATTTGGACAGTGACTGACCTGTTCTCCAACCAGGTTCATTTCACCACCTGTCCCGGACTACCCTTTGCCCACAAGCTAGTGAAGCTGTTCCTAAAGCACATTTATCAATTGCAGAGAGTGCCAAGCAGAATTATTTTGGATCGGGAGCATCCAATTCATGGCTATATTTTGGACAGAGATTATAAAGTCAATAGGGTCCTCCCAGAGACTTGGCTTGGCTTTCCATCTGAGTACCAATGGTGCAGTGGAACGAGCTAATGTAATGGTGGAGTAGTATCTTAGGTGTTATGTCAGCTATCAGCAAACCAACTGGGCAGGCCTTTTGCTGAATTGACGTATAACAATGCCATACATAGCAGCATGGGACTCACCCCTTTTAAAGTGGTCAATGGGATACACTTTGTTCCTATGCCAGAACACTCCCAAGAGCCCCCTTCCTCTGTTAGTTTGACAGAGTGGGTTGACTCACTATGGAATGCCTGGGGGAACATAAAATGAACACTAACTAAAACGGCTAAGAACCATAAAGAGCAAGCTGACAGGAAACAGGCCCCTCAGAAACCATTCCATGTTGAGAGGTTTACCTCTCTACCAAATACTTAAAGCTAAAATTGCCATTCAAAAAACTAGGTCCTAAGTTTTTAGGACCGTTTCCCATTGTAACAATCATTAACTCGGTCAGTGGAATTGAAACTTCCCCACTGTCAGCCTTCAAGATTTTTTTCCTTTGCTTTGCATCTTTCGGCTGTCATAAGAAATGGGAGGAGGGGGGACATGGTTATGGGAAGCGAGCTGGAGGTGTTACAAAAGAGAATTGTATAAATAAGTTGGGAGGGGGAGGTTCTTGCTTAGGCTTCTATCCTATGCTGTGCACAGCCGCCACTCTTTATCAAAATATGTCAAGGTCAACGGACAGAGGCCTCATCACCACCTGGAGATGCCCATGATGCTATATACAACTTTTTTTTTTTGAAAAAGATTTTATTAATTTTCTACAAACAAACAAGACAAACAAAACATAAAAACATCAACTCTTATATGTACATCCAGTGTGTCAGTTGGTTCATCATTTTTGTGCATTCATTCTGTAGTCTCATTCTGTAGTCTTCTCTCTTGGAGAAGGCGGAGCTTCGTTTCGGCGATACAGCTGCGATCTCGGGGCTCTGAGATCGTAGCCGATATTTTCGCCCCTGGTCGGTCCTAACGGACCTAAACCGTCCCGTAGAGACGGTGATCGTGAAGGGCACTGTTCCAGGATCCCAGAGATATCGCAAAATCTCTGGTTTGATCCGGAAGAAGCCCTTTCGCTGGCGGCGGAGAGGCAGCCTCCATAGCTGCTGAAGTCGGGACGGCTCCGGAAAGAAAGTGATTGGAGTGAAGTGTGTCGGCTGGGTGAGAAAAACTCTTTGGTGTTGTAAATTCGCTGAGGTTGGAAAGTTCATTCTGAAGAGAGAAGAAAGTTGTGAGATTTTTTTTTTTTGACTGAAATTGTCTGAGCGGCGTTTTTTAAAGTGATGTCAAATTGAGGCTTGGGGTGTTTGTTTGTTTTTTCTCTATATTTTTCGGGAAAGATTTTACTGTGACTTTGTAGGTAACCGGATTGAATTTTCTCTTATATATATATTTATGCTCCCTTTGATTTTTTAACTTTCTTTAGGATAGAGGCTCCCTTTGGCTATTTTTTCTTTTTTTTTCTGTATATATTATTCCTTTTTTCCGGCTGGGGGGGAGAAAGAGCATTAAGAAACTTTGTAACACTGCCAACTAGAGGCTTGAAAGTATTTTATTTGAATTGGAGAGAATTGCAAAAAGACCTCATCTCAAGGACATTTTAACGTGATAAGATAGAGGGAGAGCACAGCAAAATATTATTGCAGGTGCTTTCCTGGACTGTTATCAACAACACTTGAGGTTTGGCTTTGAAGCTGCTGGAGAAGAGAGTCATAACAAGAGCCTTGGATAAATAACAAAGTGCAGTGTGTTTTCTTATATATACCCCATTCGCTAGCCTTTTTCTAAATTTCAATTCTAGTAATATTTTTATTTTTGCCTTTTATTTTAAAGGGAAAGCCTCAGAGTTTTTTCTTTTTTCTTCTTTATTTTCCTTTTCTTTTTTATTGGGACTTTTTTGCTTTTCTTATTTATGTTTTTGGACTACTTTGTTGTTGTTGTTGTTGTTGTTGTTTTTGGATTATTGAGATTTTTTAATTGGATTAAGGTGTGAAGAATCTGAAGGAACTTTTTGCTTTTTCTCTTTTTGCTTTTTCTTTCTTTTTTGCTCTTAATCAATATTATTATTTTTGGATTTGTTTGTTTTTTTCCTTTCTATTTTTTCCTTTTTTATGGTGGACTATCTCGTAATTGGATTAGGGTCTAGAAGAACCTGAAGATCTTTCTTCTTCCTTTTTTCCTGTTTCTTCTTTGGTTTCGTGTCTTTTACTATTGGAGTTCTCCATTTTGGATTATAATTGGCTGCTCTACCAGTTGGATTAAAAGTCAAGAAGAATTTGAAGTTTTGGAAACATTGAAATGAGCAGGAAACCAATACCATCTGGCATTTCTGCTTCTACCTCTGCTTCCCCACCAGCTGGAGGACAACGTTTAATTCAGACAATGTTGAAGCAAGATAAGGAACAAGAAAAAGTAACTTTACAGATGATTATGCAAGGAATCCAAGATCTCAAGACAAAATCAGATATCATTGAACAAAGAACAGGAAATATTGAACAAAGAACAGAAAATATTGAACAAAGAACAGAAAATATTGAACAAAGAACAGAAAATATTGAACAAAGAATAGAGAAGACTGATGAAAAAGTGGAAAATATTAAACAAATGATGGTTAACTATGAGGAGAGATTCCAAAAAATTGAGGAAGAAGGAAAACAAAGAGAGAAGAAGATTGGAAATATTGACAGCAGACTAACAGCGGTTGAACAAGAAAAAGGTGGGATGTTGAGGTGGGAGATGGAAAGGTCAGAATTTTACCTCAGATTTCAAAATATAGAAGAGGAAAAAGGAGAAAATTTGGCAGCGGTAATGATAGAAATTTTGGCAGATGCTTTGGAAATTACAGAGGAAAAGATGATGGATGGAATAGATGAGATATATCGAGTCTATACAAGATATGCGATGAGAAATAAATTACCCAAGGAAGTCCATATTAGATTTACCAAAAAATCCATTAAAACGCAAATATTACAAGTAGTAAGAGAGAAAACACTGAAATACAAGGGTAAAGAGGTTGTGGTTTTAAAACAAATACCCAGAAGAGTGAGAGAGATGAGAAGAGAATATCGATTTCTGACCAAAATACTATTGGAAAACGAATTGAATTATAGATGGCTGATTCCAGAAGGACTAATGTTTAGGTGGCAAGAGCAGAGATATAGAATTGATTCAATTGAGAAAGCAGAACTTTTCCATGCAGAATTTTTTGGAGGAAGAAGAGAGGAAGCAGAGAAAGAGGCTTCATCAATTGAGTTTCAAGATGAACAACTGGAGACTGAAAAAGAGAAAGGAGCAGCAGGGGGACAGATGGATAACAAAGAACAGCGTGAAGTGAGATCCACGAGAGCTGTTAGACCTAAATATAAAGCATAATCATGGAGGAAAAAAAACTGATTACAATGAATATAAATGGACTTAATTCAGCTGTTAAAAGAAGGAAAACTTTTCATAAATTAGAGAAATTAAAATTTGATATAATTTGTTTACAAGAAGTTCACATTAAAAAACAACATGAACAATTGTTATTACAGCCAAAATTGGGGAAAATATTTACTTCTTTGACTCAATGTAAGAAAAGAGGTGTGGTTTTATACATTAAAGAGGCTATTCCAGCAAAATTGATTTACACGGATGAAGATGGAAGAGTATTAATGGTAGAAATAATGGGCAATAATATAAAAATACTCTTGATTGCAATTTATGCTCCGAACGATAAACAAGAAGAGTTTTATAAAAAGCTACACATGAAAATAATTGGACTGGATTATGTTAATATAATTATGATGGGAGATTTTAATGGAATTGTGGACAATAAACTGGACTATATAGCAACAACAACAAAGCAAAATAGAAAGGCTCTCCCAAGGTCTTTTTTTAAAATGACAGATGAATTAACTTTAAAAAATATTTGGAGAGAAAGAAATGTTAAAGCTAAACAATATACTTTTTATTCAAATAGACATTTATCATGGTCCAGATTAGATATGATTTGGATCTCAACAGAACTAATATCTAATATTAAAGAAACAAATATTGAAACAAGTACTTGGGCAGATCATAGCCCAATGACAATTAAATGGAAGGGACAAAAAAAAAGATCGAGATGGACATTAAATAATACTATTTTAAAGGAGAAAGATTTTATACAATGGATGGAGAAGGAATTGGCTTTTTTCTTCAGAGAAAATAAAAAAGAAGATACTTCAACACAAAATGTGTGGGATACAATGAAGGCATACGCTAGAGGTTTGATAATAGATTATACAAGAAAAAAGAATATTAGGAAAAGGCAAGCTTCTAAGGCCTTGGAAGATGAGTATAAAATTCTTGAAAAAGAGTTACAGAAAATGCCACAGAAAAAGGATATTAAATTGAAGCTGGATGTAATCAAACATAAAATGGAATGAATAGAGAAAGAAGAACTGGCACAGAAAATTAGAAACTCTAAACAGAATGATTTTGAAGATGCAAATAAACCAGGTAGATGGCTAGCATATAAATTGAGAAAAGAGAAGGAATCAAGAAAAATATTGATGCTATACACAACTTTTAATTGGATGAGCCAGTTGAACTATTGAGGGTGGGAACGTTGCAATCACTTTGTATATGTGATTTACGTGCTCATTTTCTCAGATTCAGAATTCTTTTGTTGCTACCACTTGACTTCCAGTAAAAGATATCTTTTCTCTAATTAATGGAGTCTAAGTATTTATTTCTTGGATTTTGAATGGAGCACCAGCTGACATTATTCTGAATCTCACTTTACCAGCCCATCCAGAGAATTAATAAAAAATTTTCCGAGGGGTTCTGAACACAATGTCTAATCCAGCCAGCGACCAAGAAGACCAGATTCCCTGCTGTTAGAGGCAGCAGGGGAAGCCGACTTGTTAGCAGAATTAAGTCTTGGCAAAAAATCAGCTGTAAAACCCAAATGGTCCCTGGGAGTCAGCTGGAAGAATCCTAAGGAAAAGCCTTCTCCAGGAGTGACCACTACTCGTTGGCATGGAAGAGAAGAGCCGTGGCAAGAGAAGGAAAAAAATATTTTTTTATTAACTCAAGCCCTGCATCTTCTAAATGAAGCTATCAGAGAGCCTCAGACTGATCAAAGCTTTGAGGCAGAAGAGGGGGAGGCAGCCCCAGCCAGAAGAATCAGAGCAGCTCCCCCCCCCCATAAATCAACCTGGGCCAGCGCAACAGGCAGCAGCAGCCCAGGGCCCCCCGGCAGGGGAAGTAATTGCCAGAAGGTGTAGAACTCCAAAGGTGCCTCCGTTGGAAGTAAAATATGGGGGGGGGGGGTCCCAAGGAGTTAGGATTCTTCCTGGCACAAGTCTGGAGCCATATGGAGGAATATGGAGAGGATTTTTCCTCGGAAGCAGCCAAAGGGCTCTTGAGGGAACAGCTGCAAAGTGGATGGTGACTTTGCATAATGATAATACTCCCCAGCTGATTAATTATGACCTGTTCATGACTGCACTGCGGGTCAGGTTTGAAGACCTACTTGCTGAATGTAAGGCCAGAATTAGGATGAAGACCATAAATCAGGGGAGGAGATCAGTGGCTGACTACACCCAGGAATTTAGAGACCTGGCGTGTCATATTCAAGGCTGGTCCCAGGGAGCCCTGATAGAAGCTTTTAAATGTGGTTTGAATGAAGATGTATATCCAAGCTTTATTGCCAGAAGACACCCCAGTGAGCTGCAGCTGTGGTACGTGCTGGCAGCAGAGGTGGAAATTGACCTGACCTGAAACAGCCTTGGTTGGAGCAAGTCCTCCCCCAACAGCCCTCGAGAATCCTTAAAAACTCAGAAGGGAGAGATGGTGGCAAAACCCAAGACCATTGCATGCTTCCAGTGTGGGAAGGAGGGTCATCAGGCTGCAGACTGCTGTGCCAAGCTAGAGCCAAAGGGGGCACCAGGAGGAGGAGGAAAACCTGAAAAAAAACCAGCCTCGCGAAACAGCGCTTAAAACGGAGGAGGTTGTAGAGATCGCCCCTCCGAAAGGAGAGGAGCTGGGAACTCCTACTTCTTCTGAAGAGAGTGAATCCAAATCGGAAGATGACTCACTGGTAAGTCCAAACAAGGGCCCTATGACCATTCCAGTGAGATTAAGGGTACCCACGTCGGGAGCCAAAGGGGAAATGTTGGCCTTGTTAGACTCTGGGTGCACAAGGAACGTAATCAGCTCGAAGGTAGGAGAGAAAATGGGCTTAAGGCTAAAGACTTTTAAAACGCCCATAGCCTTTTGCCAACTGGATGGATCGGTAGCTGGGGACAGCCCTGCACATTTCATAATGGAACCAATAGAAATGACGATGGGGAAGCATAGAGAGACTTGTGTTTTATTGTGACTCCTGGGATGGAGCGCCCCAATACTGGGTTTCCCCTGGCTCTGGAAATGGAACCCCCATGTCAACTGGAGGAGGGGATCATTGTGCATACATACTGACCAACACCCAGAAGGGGAGGGGCAATTTCAACCGAAACCCAAGAATCCCACAGAGCTGGCCTCCACTGGCACCGAGAATCTGAGGGGGGAGGAGAAAATTCCAGAGGAATATTGGGATTAAAGGAGGTTTCAGTGGAAAGGCCTTGGACAAGCTCCCCCCCACCATTGCTCAACGAATTGCAGTATTAAAATTTTGCCAGGAGTAAAACTCCCAAGACCGAAACTGTACTCGATGACACCGCAGGAGTTAGAAGAGCTGCAGTCATTTATTGATAAAAATTTGGAACATGGTTTCATCCATCCAACCTGTTAGGCCCCGAGTAGCGGCCCCAGTATTGTTCCGTGAGAAGAAAGATGGCTCTCTGCATTTATATGTTGACTATAGAAACCTCAACACCATTTCGGTAGAGAACGTGTACCCACTCCCCTTGATGAAGGATATATTGGCCCACTTGGCCAAAGGGAAAATTTTTACAAAACTCGACCTGAGACACGCATACTAACGAGTTCAAATTAAGGAAGGGGATGAATGGAAAACTGCTTTTAACTGCCCAATGGGCTGTTTCCAATTCAAAGTTCTTCCATTTGGCTTACAGGGGGCCTCTGCAGTATTCATGCAAATGATAAATCAGGTGTTGCATGAACATTTATACAAAGGGATGTTGGTTTATCTTGATAATATTCTTATCTAAACGGAGACTCGTGATGAACATGTGAAACTAGTGCAGTTCTGAAAAAACTTCAAGCTGCTGAACTGCACGCAAAGTTGTTCAAGTATGAATTCCACCAGGAAAAAAATGACTATTGAGGCTATCGCATATCACATGACAGCATAGAAATGGATCCATGGAAAGTTCGTGCTGTTTTGGAATGGGCTCCTCCCCGCACCAGTAAACAACTTCAAAGTTTCTTGGGACTTGCTAATTTTTACCATCAATTTATCCCTGTTTTTGTGAAGATTGCAGTGCCTATCACAAATCTCCTAAAAACCAAAGGGGAGGCAAAACCGAAGCATAGTAAACCACTGGAGTGGTCCATGGAGTGCCAAGCTGCTTTTGAGAAGCTGAAACGACTGTTTGCTGTGGAACCAGTACTCAAGCACCCAGACATGGACGCTCCTTTTGTAATCCAAGCCGATGCGAGTGACATAGCAGTCGGGGCAGTGTTACTACAAGCAAACAAGATGGGGACTCTGCAACCGTGTGCATATACTTCCTGTAAACTAACTGAAACTGAAAGAAGATGGGCCATCTGGGAAAAAGAAGCTTTTGCAGTTCACTGGGCTCTGTTAACCTGGAGGCATTTCCAAGAAGAGGTAAAACACCCAATTGAGGTGTGGACGGATCATAAAAATTTGGAGGCTTTTAAAACGTCTTGGAAGCTGTCTCCTAGGCAAGTTCGCTGCGCGCAGTACTTTAAACGCTTTTATTTTTCATTGAAGTACATTCCAGGGGGAAAGAACTTCATGGTGGATGCTTTATCTAGATTACCTCAATATAATACTGCTCACCAAGAAGTGGTTGTTTGAAAACATTTTCCTCCTTCCCAGTCCGAATGGGTGAATGAGAAGGATATTAGGGCTCGTGCGCTTATCAAGGCATTTCATACTAAATATCCTGATAAACCCTGCAATATAGTATTATGGTGTTACATGTATATTTTCTGTTATCTTCTATTTTTATCTTTTATAGGATTAATGCCTCTTTTACAGAAGGGCCGAATGTCAGCCTTCAAGATTTTCTTCCTTTGCTTTGCATCTTTCGGCTGTCGTAAATAACAGGGGGAGGAGGGGGGACATGGTTATGGGAAGCGAGCTGGAGGTGTTACAAAACAGAACTGTATAAGTTGGGGGGGGGAAGGTTCTTGCTTAGGCTTGTATGCTATGCTTTGTGCAGCCACCACTCTTTATCAAAATATGTCAAGGTCAATGGACAGAGGCCTCATCACCACCTGGAGATGCCCACATGATGCTATACACAACTTTTAATTGGATGAGCCAATTAAACTATTGGGGGTGGGAACGTTGCCATCATTTTGTATATGTGATTTACACACCCATTTTCTCAGATTCAGAATTCTTTTGTTGCTACCACTTGACTTCCAGTAAAAGATATCTTTTCTCTAATTAATGGAAATAAATGAAGTATTTATTTCTTGGATTTTGAATGGAGCACCAGCTGACACCCACCTTCTGGGGAAGACACACCCAGTTTTCCATAGTAACCTATTGAAGCCAATGGTTGGTTTGGAGCTGAGACTGGCAGTTCGGATGGCCCCAGGTCCCATCGTAGTGGGAGACCCATTACGAGATAATGCAAATTCTAGATTCAAGACTCTATAAAAGAAAGCTACAGTATTTGGTTCAATGGAAGGGATATCCTCTATCAGAAGCTACCTGAGTAAAAAGCAGCAAATGAGGGCAGAACAACTAGTAATTAAATTCCATGACAGGAACCCTCCAAAACCCAAGAGACTGGGGTACCAAGGGGGAAGGGGCTAATAGGAAGCTAACTTCTGTTTGTGTTTAATATTTTTCAGCTGCTCTTTGCTTTGTAGTGGGAGCTGATTGTCAACTCTCAAAATGACTTTAGCTGAAGCCATATTCATTACTTTTTCTTAGTTGCCATACATATGGGGAGAGGGGGAACTATGGGGTGTGGGTGCCAGACATAACAGTGATAAGGCCATGGGAATCAAGGTCTTCTCAACAAGAGCTCATAATGGCTGGAGGGAGTAGCTGAGTAGTCTGCCATCTACCTGGTTGGTTAACATGACCAATGACACTAGGGTGGGTGTCATCAACCCGCATCCCGCAATCTGCATGCAGCTCTTTTGTCCCTCCACTTTGGCTCCCTGTTGGATGAGCCCACCACTGGCTGGCCTTGCCTCTTGCCCTCCCCTCTCAGTCACCCCAAAGGAGTCTCTGGGGGTTGAACACTAAGAGGCATGGATTTTCTTCACCTTCTGCATTCCCACCCTGCGCTGAAACAAACCAAACAGGCCATGGTCTCCCTCCTTGCTAAGTAGCACTCCCGAGCCCACTTGCAAACTCTGAGTATGGCTCCAACTGTTCACCTCGTGCACCCCTCCCAGCCAGCACCATCGCGGTGGCGGGGAAGGTGCACATACTGCCTGCTCCACTCTTGCCAGCTGGAGGCGGGGCTCTGCCCTGCCACCTCCCAGCAGGATAGCTACATTTGTTTGCTTCCTGGTCGCCTTTGAGAAGGAAGCTGCACTCAAGCTGTCTGAGTCCCCACTGTGGGGGAGGAGAGGAAGAGGGAAGGGGAGGTCTCTCCCCAACTCCAGGTTGGAGTTGCCTTATTTTGCATGGATCTCCAACACTTGGCTTTGCCTGGCAGCCTCCACTCCCCCTCCACAGCCCAAGTGCTTGGATTCACCCAACACATGAAGCTGGGCAGGAGAGCATGGATAGATAGATGGATAGATGGAGGGATAGATAGGTAGATGGATGCAGGGATGGATAGATGAAGGGAGGGAGGGAGGGATAGATAATTAAATGGAGGGAGGGAGAGATGCAGGGATGGATAGAAAGATAGACAGAAAGATCGATAGGAAGGAGGGAGGGAGGGAGAGATAGATGCAGGGATGGAGTGATAGATACATGGATAGATAGATAGACAGATAGGGATGGATGGAGGGAGGGAGGGATAGATAGGTAGATGCAGGGATGTATAGATAGATGGAGGGAGGGAGGGATAGATAAGTAGATGGAGGGAGGGTTGCAGGGATAAATGTACAGATGGATGCATGTATAGTGGGATAGATAGGTAGATGGATGCAGGGATGGATAAATAGATGGAGGGAGGAATGGAGGGATAGGTAGATGGAGGGATGGATAGATGGATGGATGATCCAGGGATGGAGGGATAGATGGAAATATAGAGGGAGGAAGGGAGGGGCAGATGGAGGGAGAGATAGGTAGATGGATGGAGGAATAGATGGATGGTTTCAGGGATGGAGGGATAGATGGATGGATTCAGGGATGGAGGGATAAATTGATATAGGTAGGTAGGTATGTAGGTAGATGGGTAGATGGGGGGATGGATGGATAGAGGGAGGGATGGATGTAGATGGAGGGAGGGAGGGATTGAGGAATAGATAGATGAAACAGAGAGGGAGGGAGACAGAGACAGAGAGAAAGATAGAGGAAGGAAGAGAGAAGGAGGGAGCAGAGAGAGAGAGAGAGAGAGACGGAAAGATACCCATTTCCACAGAAAAGAAAACTGGGAGCCACAAAACCTGGATAGGCATGTCTGGGGGGTGTCTTGTGACTGGGTGGGAATGGTATCAAGTTGGCCACACCCACCCAGTTTTTGTGGCTTTTGGTGTTTTCTTTTCTGTGGGAAACTGGTCCAAATGGCCCTTTGAGTGTTTAAGGTTGTAGACCCCTGCACTAGGGGGATGAGTGATATCTATTTCTTTTATTATACTGAAAACAGGAAATATTTAGAGTTGGATTCAACATTTGAACTTGCCAATATGATATACTCAATAAAATGGATTTTTGAGAAAAGCTACAGCCTCAGAATCCTGAATTGATTGGGACCATTACTTGGAACCATGATAGTGCTATTGTAACTGTTTAGATGCAACTTTTATTCAGAAAACAACTTGTAAAGGGGAGGCAAATCAAAGTCAGAGCAAGCCAAAAAAGATACTACAAAGGATTTCCATTTCGATCTTCAATCAACCCCCATCCCATGTAACTCAAAGCCTTTGGCAGGAACCTCAATTTGCATATCTTGACATCAATATATACATAGGAAATGGAAACTTTGACAGCAGGGAGTGTGAACAGCCTCTCCATTACAGAAAATAATGAGAAAATATCAATTATTAAATATGCCTGCCACGCCCCGCTGCCAATAGCAGGATGCTTTTGGGCTGCAGTTTTACTGTTTGTAACACCTTCCCCTTTAAGAAAAACTTGCCCCTGCTATTGTCCCATCGTACACTTCCCCCCACAGCAATATTGCGTCTGCCTGCCACCCAATTGACTGACAGCTATTTGTCTCATGCAGTCAACGGGCTTGGTCAAATGGTGTCTGGGCGAATGGGCAGGGACAAAAGGTGAGGGACAGAGGGCCAGGGGCCCATTGGCCATGGAGAATGGCTGGGGAAGGAGCTGTGTAGGAGGAAAGCTGGCTGTGAATGGGCTGAAGCCGGTGGCTAGAGGCAAAGGAGGCACAGCCAAGGGTAGACGCCTAAACATCCCATTCTGGCAAGAAGCTACTTTGTCATCAGTGACCAGCCAGAATAGACTGCAGACTTCTGCTTCTCTAGCTCTGAAATGGCACTTCCTACAGTTCCAAAATACAGTAGTTATAATTTTGTAGGTTTAGGGATACAGACATGAAAGGTAAAGGACAGGCAATTGCTAATGTAATATTTAATTTAATCTGCTTTTTTCAAACCTTTTATATATAGCTGAAAGAAAGAATATATTTAAGTTTCTGTTTCTCTATTGTTTCAAAGCACAGCACCTAGAACAATGTATTGAAATTAAAGAAAGGCAAATTCAAGCTAAATATTAGAAAAACCTTCGAAACATAGATTGACAATGTTTAGAATTTGAGTTCTAACTCCAACTACAAAATAGGAAAGGACTCAATGGTTATGATAGGTGCCAATGACCTGTAGATTTTGTTTGTGAATCTGGATTTTTTAGATACGCATGGATTGTGTTTATTATTTTCATATAACTTATCCAGAGTTTCACAGAGTTCAATAGCCTGGGATGAGGGGACTACCCAGATCAGCACACCCTCCTCTCCCAGCAGGTCCCAGACTGCCACTAGCTGATCAAATTCCTCCCAGATGGGCTTTCTACCCTGGGCATGGGTGGATTCAGTGCCAGTGGATGGTCCCACCACTGGCCCCACCAGTCACAGCCACCCTGCTGCAATTTTTGGCAACTTTTGATGGCATCCCGGGAAAACTGGCTTACTTTCTAAATCATGTCTGGGCCCACATTGATCGCTATGGGGCTCAATATCAGTCAGACCAAGATATGATCTTGGCCATTGTGGACAATATGAGAAAGGGGGAAGCTGCTGAATAGATCACTCAACTTCCACAATGAGTTGGAAGATGTGGACAATTTCGTACAGTCACTCAGAGCTCAATTTGAGGACACAGCTAACCGGGAGGAAGCTGAGGTGGAGATCAAGGCATTGAAGGAAAGCAGCTGGCCCCCTAAAGAATTTTTGTGGGAGTTTAGGAGAGTAGCCAGAAAACTGCGGGACTGGCCTGAATGACTCTTTGTCCACTATTTCAAGGAGGCTTTGGATCAGGACCTGAGACAAGCATGGGCCTACAGAGGGGTACCAGACTGAATCCAAGATTGGTATCAGATCGTATTGACTATGGATTTAGAGGTGTCTGCAACCTGTGGCTCCGGACCCTCATGCAACTCTTTGGGGCCTCTGCTGTGGCTCCCTGTCAGGTGATCCCACCACTGGCTGGCCCCGCCCCTTGCCCTCTCCTCCCAGTCACTTCTTGCCTGGCCTGAGAAGGTAAGGGTGATGGTGGGGGATGGAAAACTGGCAAGGGCTGATTCTCCGGTGCCTCACTCTTGCTAGAGCTTCTTCTGGTCCTTATTGATGCTGGGCATGCCTCGGTCACTTGGGAAGACGTGCAACTTGCTCTCTGCCCCGAGACACTAGCCCAATCCAGCCTCGCTAACACAAGGGCTGGTGGGGTGGGAATGGGATCCAGGAGGAGGGGATGATGGAAAGGGGGATGGGCCCGCAGCTCTCAGCCTTGGCTTTTCAATTTTCACAGGGGACTTTTGCTGCCTGGAAGACGCTTTTCAATGAAAGCTGTCGCCGGCACTGCTCCACTGGAGGAGTAAAGAAGCTCAGGACAGCGGGGAAAGGGGGCTGGCCCCACCAAACCCTGCATGCCCACCCCGGGGTAAGGCTCAGAGAAAGCAGGAGCATCTTCGCCAATGATACTCACCCATCAGCTGGTCTCCCCGTGTGTGTGTGTGTATCTCTTCTGTCTCTGTGTCCCTGCCTCTCTCTGTCACTGTATCTCTTCTCTTCTCTCTCTCTCTTGGAAAGCAGAGGCTGGGCCTGGGGCTCTTTGCTACTCCTTTTCTTTCTTCTTGTCAACTTTTTTGAAATCTGGGTTGGCTGAGGAACAAGTGTGAGCAGCAGCGAAGTCTTCCCTTTGGGCGACCCTCCTCCTTTCCCCCCTTTTTCTCCTCTTGCAACCACAGTCGGCCAGGGGGTTGTGAGAAGAAAAGGGAGAGGGGAGATGAGGAGGGTCACCCAAAGGGAAGCCTCCACTATGGCTCATGCCTGTTCCTCAGCCAGTCCATCCAGTGTTTCATAGCAGCTTGTTAAAGCTAGCCACTAACTCCCAAATAAAACCAAGGGATCAACCTGCTCCTGAGCCAATTGTGGTGCAAGGGGAAACCCATTTATGAAGTGAAGAAAATATTGGACTCTAGATTGCATAGGGGCCATTTATAGTATCTAATACATTGGAAGGGATATCGTTTGCCTGAAGCCACTTGGGTGAAAAGCTGGAATGTGAAAGCGGAAAGGTTGGTGAAGAAGTTTCACGAAAAATTCCCTGATAAGCCAAATGGGGTGGTGGTGATTAGGTAACCTTCTGTCATATGTCTCATTTCAGGATGTTCTCATTTCTTGAAGGGAGGCAGCCTGAAAGCCCTGGATCCATCTTGAGACAGACTAAACAGAGCTGCCAAAGCGGGGGATGGGATAGCTGTGGGAAAGGGAGAGTAGTGAAGGGAGTATAGCGAAGTTGGCAAGAGGAGAAAAGCTAAGAAATACTTGGATTTTAAAGACTCAAAGTTGATAGTATTGACCAATTATGAAGTCGATTTTTTCAAGACGATTGGAGGACATTCAGGAATGGATTTTTCATTCCCCATCAGAAAACAAATGTTAAGAGATGCCATGTTACAATTTACAGGAGACATTTTTTGTATAACAAATGCTATGGAGATATACACAATAGTAACTTGTGCCTTTGAGGAATAAAATCCAATTGTTAGGAAAGATCCCAATTACTATCCTAAGGAAAAGACTCATTAAGAATCAGTCAAGAATATTTGGTCCTGGATGGACTAGAAACAATGACTGTGGTAACTTACAACAGACCAGACTTTCTTCGTGTGAAATACAATAAATAGACTGTTAACAGAGGGTTCTGAAGTTTAATTTAGTTGTTGGTTTTACCTGTTAACTATGTTTCTATATAGTAGATAGAGGTTAGGCTAACTGGATTGGGAAAATATTGTTCTAGAAATTTTTAAATTGTGTGTCTGCTTCACAAAGGAGGAGGCATATAACCTTGTGGTATATTTATCAGTATTCAACTAGGAAACAATTTGTATGTGTCTATTTTGTTTTGTTTTTTATTTTATGCACTCTTTTTTGTGTAGTCTTGTTTAGTTGTTCGTTTTCTGCAGTTTTTTAGAGTTTGTATTTTAATGTTTTAAATAAAAATTAAAAATAGTGAAATAATATTAGTAGGTCTAATTAATCAAAATGATTGGCAAAAAACCTTCTAAAAATCCCAACAGTATGCTACTGACAATATGTACAAAATCACTGCTATAATTGGTGTTCCCTGAGATAGGTTTAAAAAGTGCAAGTATTTGTAAAAAGACACTTTTTGTTTTTAATCAGCACACCAAATCTCTGAAAATATCAAAGATAATTTTTTCTGTGATAACTTCATTCCAATTTGATTCTCATATATGTTGTGTGAAATTCATACAAATTCATCAAATCCTTTGATTTGCTTTTACCATTTATGGTAACTAAAAATTTAATGTAATTTCAATTGCAGAAACAACGATCTCCAAAAGCAATGTCATCATGTCAATTCTCCTCTCCACCTCCCCATCATTTGGTTTCCCCACCACTGCACTATAGATTGCCACACAAAACTCAGTGACCAACACATCATAACACATCAGCTAACAATGGAAACATTTATTGACATCACATCATGGGTAAAGTTATTACTTTACCTGAACAAAGCTGAGGAGGAAAATTAGCATATATATATATATATGCCCCAAAAGAAAGGAAATAATGACACAATGGAAGGAAGATTAACACTATTCCTTGAATGTTTCATATTTTATTGATAACTAACTGAAACCAGTTTGAAGCATGGCATCCAAAACTGTACCTACCAAAGCCTCAGTGGTTAAGAATACTTCCCAAATGCTACCCAGTTTGTAAAATATATATCAGTTTTCTATTCTGCCATGTTCTCTATCATAGATCAAAATGTTTTGAAGCAGATGGTTTTCCTTGCTTTGAATTCCAGCAGCAGTAATCTTTGTTCTCTGTGTGCTCATTATCTAATCCCTCAGCAAAGATTCCCCATGCCATTCTAGCTATAGAGTCAATTCCATTTCTGCATGCAAAAATCTTATATCCATGGCCCACGTCTCTCCATTAAAATTGTTCAATTCTACCGTTCAATTTTACCATACTGTATCTGTAAATGTACTAAGATTCTGGTGGCATCAAGTTTCTACAGAAGAAATCAATGCTTTCAATGATTCAAATCAATGATATCTGAATGGAAGTATGACTGGAAAATGGGACCCATAAACAAACCCAGCTCTACTTTAACACCTGTTTTATAGTAATGAACACAAAACATCAGAACTGAATACAACCTGATGCATGGATCATTGACCACTAACAACCCAAATCTTTATGCTGCACCCAAGTGGTAGGATTCATTTCCCTAAATGCCATCAGCCTGCTCCGATTTACCACAATCATACAATCTTCTCCCCACTTGCACCCTTAATTTGCTGGATTGAAGGTAGCCTCTTTTCTAAGTAGTCCTATGAATATAACATGCATCTGGACACTGCAGTCCTCCAACCTGCATCCTGCCAATCCATTCATGCAATCTGGGCCAAGTCCATTTCATTCCCACACCTCTGTCCATATGGCCCTGTTGTAGCATGAGGGAATGGTGGGTGAGTGCAGCACAATCTCTCCTACCTGTTTATTGGTGTATTTCTGAGGGTTGGTACGGTAGCTGTAGTCTGAATACTGCTCCGAGCCTGTAGAATTGCTGTCCCCAGTGCCCACAAATGTATTGGTGGCTGGGAGGTCCTGTACTACCTGATGCTTCTTGGAGGCAGATGGTGATTGGGGTTGCAGTTGAATGGAAGGCAAAGGTGAATTGGAACGGTAATGGCGGCCCAAGTCAGGGCTTCCAGGTGGATAATTAAGAGGCAGATGGATGCGGGGACTGTCACTTACTGAATCATTCATAAGGTTGAATTTAAGCGATTTCTGCAGACCTGTTTCTTCTTCATCCTCAGTTGGTTTTGGTGGCTTAGTGGATTTGCTTTTTTTCACTTTGCTTTTGGCTTTGTTCCCTTTGCTACTTTGTTTGGGAGCGTACAGATCCTTAGTTTCCTTTTTGCCAGCTTGATAACCACTTTTGGCCTCCTTTTGACGGCAGTAGCGTACAAGCACAACTAGCAAAATTATCAAGGTAACAGCCACAATGCCTGCAATGACTCCAAACAAAATATTACTGCGCTGCTTGTTGCGTTCATACTCTGGGTCTCCAGCAATGTCAATGTCAATAGGTGTGTCCAGGCTGTGTCCTACTAGAGTCTCCAACAATGTCCGATTAGCCAATGTTTCATTCACATAAAAATGAACTAATGCTGTGCCATGGTGAGAAGGTTTCCCTTTGTCATTTACATGTACAACCAAGCGGTGAAGTCCATGGTGCTTGCGGAGAATCTCTTTTTCTAGTGTGATATTTCCACTTACAGATGAAATCTTAAAGAGTTCAAAGGGGTTTCCCCCAGCAATTCTAAATAGTAATTCAGCATTGATTCCAGAATCAATGTCTTCAGCTCCAACACTCATAACCTGTTGCCCAGGACTAGTATTAGGCAGAATATGTTTATAGGAAGCATTGGATGGAAATATAATTACAGGAGCATTGTCATTCTCATCTAATACATTAATTGTCACCCCCACATAAGCAGATCTAGGTGGGTCTCCCCCATCCACAGCTTTAAGTCGGAAAGTGTAAGTACTTTGTCGTTCACGATCAAAAGATATACTGGAGAGAATGGTTCCAGTACCATTTTGGATGACAAAGTCACCATTGTCCTGTTCCACTGACAGCTGAATGACAGCATTATCTCCTTTGTCTGCATCAATAACTGTCACCATGCCCACTGGACTCAGCGGTGGCATGTTTTCCATGACAGAAAAATTGTAGCCACTGAGCATGAATTTTGGATCGTTATCATTGCGATCCATGACACTGATGGCAATTGAGGCAGTTCCTTTGCGGCTAGGGCTACCCTTGTCAGTTGCAACTACTAAGAATTCATAATGTTCTTGCTGTTCCCGGTCCAGCACATTTTTTACATGGATTTCACCAGATTCTGGATCAATTGAGAAAGTGTCTTTTGATAAAGATTCTCCAGCAAGGGAGTAGACCAGTTTAGCATTAGATCCACTATCTGCATCAGTAGCACTCACTTCTACCACCAAGTCATTTGGAGAATTATTCTCAGGAAATGCCACCTCTGTTGAGCTCTGGCTAAACACTGGATCATTGTCATTGACATCCATCACCTGCACTTTTAGGGAATTAGTGCTTGACAGGGGTGGGTTACCAGAATCCACAGCTACAATCTCAATGGTATACTCTTTCACTGCTTCATAATCCAAAGGTGTAGTGGTCTGTAGAAAATATTTCTTTTTGCTATCACTGCCAGTATCACTGGCTTGTCGCAGCTGAAAAGGTACATCACCAGCCACCACACAGGTTACAACAGCATTTTCACCCTCATCCCGATCAGACACCTGCACCAGAGCCACAGGTGTCTCAACTGGCACATCTTCTGAAATATTGGCAATGCCATCCTGATGAGTCACCAAACCAATACCACGAATTTCAATGGATGGAGCATTATCATTCATATCCCTGACACTGATCACTACCTGGGCACGGGCTGTTTTGGGGTTAGCTCCCTTGTCCTTAGCCAACACTGAGAACTTGAGCACATTAATATCTTCACGATCAACAGGACCTTGTACTGTGATGAGTCCAGTAGCTCTGTCTAAGCGTAGCAGCCGATGAATTACATCTGAAGCCTGATGGAAGGAATAATCAATCTCAGCATTGGCACCCTGATCAGAATCATTGGCTTTCACCTGTAATGAAAAAAGAATCTAATCAGATAATACTTCAGTGCTTTCAAGTTTTGGCTGCTACTTCCAGAGAATTTAAAATATCATGACCTAATTACAATTAAACAGCAGTAGACATTATTAAATAAATGATTGCAGAATATTACACTTACAATGAAATGTTTGTCCTGATCCCACTCTCTTTTTTGAGGGAGGGGTGTGCATGTTTTTGGAATCCACTCAAAAAGCAAGTATGAGCCTTGACCCAGTCAATTTCATACTTTGCTACTATATAATGTAAAGTGCAGAATTGGGTAAATTTGGAAAAACTGTAACGTATAAAGATATCTTGAATGAGAAATTAAAATTAAACAGGAATTACAAAACCAAGGAGTAGACCCGGCATAGTGGCCACTTTTGCAAATGCAATCAGGATACAAGAAAGACACAGACTTATGGTTTCTATAAAGAGCTAACAATACCTGACCAGATACTATTAGGAATGGATGAAAAATTAATAAAGAAAATATATAACTACTTATTAAGCTTTAAAATGGAAGATGAACACGTGAAATAAACAATGAAAGTATGGGCAAAATTATTTGGATATACTATAGAATTAGATAAACAGCAAAAACTCTAGGATATAAATTATAAATTGACAATGGCAACTACATACAAGGAGAATCTGTATAAAATGTTTTATAGGTGGCATTTGCCACCAGCAAGATGTTTACCACTAGCAAAGATGTTTAAAAATATGTCTGCCAAATGTTGGAAATGCAATCAGATACCAGGTTCATATTACCATATGTGGTGGACATGTCCAAAGGCAAAAAAAAAAAAAAAGGATGAAAATACATACATGGTTAGAGAAATGATAAAGCAACATATAGTTTTAAAACCAGTAATATTTTTGTTAGGTATATTGCCAGAAAATATGACAAAGGAAATGTATATTTAATATTATATGTTTTGACAGCAGCAAGAATTATACAACATTGGAAAAATGAGGAAGAGCCTACAGATGAAAATATAATTAAAAAAATATTAGATTGTGTGGAAATGGATAGGTTAACATTAAAGATAAAGGACAAAGCTCGTAGGCACCAGGGAGCAGAGCCTCATTAAGGCTTCCGCTCAGGTCAGTCTGATTTGCAAGCCTGTTAAAAATAAAGAGGCTGCAGCGGAGGAATAGAACTCCTGCTCTTCGCACCGCGGTGGTCCTGATAAGGACCTGTTGCAGCTGACAAACACTGTAATTCGTTGTCGGTTGTCAGCATTTTAAAAGGAAAAATTTTAGAAATCAAATGAAACCTTTCAAATTCTGCAGGCTCTTCTGAAATAGTAGCTTTCCGATGATCCTGGTAAGGAACGTATTTCTAGCTCGAATGACAGGCTGAGCTAAAACTGGGGACAAGCAGCAAAGAGGAGTGTCCTCAGATCTTTACTCAGCCTACTGAATGGCAGACGGAAGTACTACCCTGACCTGGATGCTCAGAACAGCTCACTGGAGAATATTTTTCAACCTGGGATTTGTTTACCAATGGGTAGATAATAAAGGTAGAAATTAGAAGTTGGAAGAATATCATTATATACAAGTAAAGAATACTTTTATTAACATCATTATTTATATGTAAATTGACTCAGATAATACACTGTTTATTAAGCACTCATATATGTTAACAAAAAATGTATAAATAAAATTATATATATAAAAAAATTAAAGCAGCATTCAGAACTGAAAAGGTTGGCCATCCCTGCTATTGAGTGACATTTAAAACTAAATAAACCTCACCAATTTCAAGAACACCAGTGCACTAGATCTATTGTTTGTAGTTCACCTATACAAGTTATACCATATTTTTTGGAGTATAAGATGCACTTTTTTCACCCCCAAAAGTGGGTGGAAATGTCTGTGTGTCTTATACAGCGAATGTTGCCGAAGCCCCCACCCACCTGCCAGCCCCCACCCTTTGGCCTCTGCCTCCCAGCAATGCCTCCTTGCAGCAAACAGCAAACAGCCTGTTTCAGCTTCAGCACAGCCTGATTAGCATAAGCAGCTGGTTGTAGGTTGGATCTGTCTCCCGATGATCAGCTGTTTCAGGCTGCAGGACTTGCCACTGCCTATTGCTGCCTCTGTGAGCTGCATTTTTGGCCTCTGCATGCCGCATTTTCAGCCTCCGCGTGCCCCGTTTTCTGCCCATTCTGATCCCCGCCACCCAGAACAGGTGGAATCCCTGCAATTCCTATGGTAATTCCTGCAGCCTGAAACAGCTGATCATCAGGAGGTCAATCCAACTGACAAACAGCTGTTTGTGCTAATCAGGCTGTGCTGAACTGAAACTGAAACGGGTTGTTTTCTGCAAAGAGGCAAATTGCTGGGAGGCAGAAGCAGATTTTTTTTTTCTTGTTTTCCTCCCCAAAAGCTAGGTGTGTCTTATACTTTGGAGCGTCTTATACTCCGAAAAATACGATAATTAATGAGTGAGCAGAAACATGACAGAGGTATATTTTCAATATAAAGCAGTTTGACAAGGTATTTTTGATTCCCTCATATTTGAATAATAGAAAAAGGGATACTTAACCTGCAACTGATTCATCTAATGATCACCTAAAATTTACACATATAGCTTAAACAAAGTCCTGAAAACAGTCCTGAATTAAGATTTTGGCAGGAATGTTGACCTTTCTGTATCATTCATCCTCTAATGTGCAGTTCCTACATTTACATCTGGTTCTGCAAGACTCAAGCAATGGACATGGGAGCAAATCACAAATGATACAATCTGGAGTAGGGGGAAAGGGTTCACTCATCATCAATTCTTCCTCTTAGTTGTCTAACATATGACCAGAAGAAGGCATAGCCCTGCCAAATAAATCATAGGAAAATTGTAGATCAAACCAAAATGCCAAATGAAGATAGAAGGCTACAATTAGATTGTATTCTTGCATATTGAAGTAAGGTGAGCAGAGAGGCAAACCAATCGCAGGCAGCAAAACCAACCAGTGAAGAATAAAGAGGCAAGCCAGTGAGCGAGTGGAGCCAGCTGCTGAGGAGGGAGGAAAATCAGCTGTGGGGCAGAGAGACCAGCAAACTGACGGCAGGGCAACAACCAAAAGAGAACGAAGAGGCGAGTTGTTGAGAGAGTAGGGAGGAAAAGAAAAGAGAAGTGAACTTTTGTGGACCGCCGAGCTGGTGAGAGAGCAGAACAGGAAGGAAGGGAAGAGAGGAGAGATGAGCTTGCTGAGGCCCATCCAGGCAGTTCTGTTTGCTGATGGAAGCAGCATCCTGGCACAACAGACAAGCAAACAGGAGCCATGTGGCTGCATAGCAAAAAGCAGCAGCAATGCAACAGGGAGGAGACAGACCCAGCAGCAGCAGGGGGAAGCACAGTTGGCTAGAGCCTGAGACAGTACAGAGAGCAACATGGAAAGCAATGGTGGAGCTGCGTGGAGGGCTAAGGGCCAGAGTCAACCAGAAAACTGAAAGGCAGGCCAAGAGAGCTGACAGTGCAGGGATGAGGCTGAAAAGACCTGCACACCAAAGAACAGAAGGGGGCTGGCAGAGAAAATAACAAGAGGCTAAAGCAACGAATGACAGAAGTGAAGGCAACAAATTAAGCCTGAGGTTCCAATAGGCTGGGAGGGAAGACCCTGATAAAGAATAAAAATAAATACAGGACAGAAAATAAAAGATAACTAGGCAAATAATAAGGACAAGAGTGGAAAATCAGAAATCAAGGAAGAATAGGATTAATAAAATCAAATAAATAAGGGAAATCTTAAATAATAAGATAGGGAAGAATTAGAGCTCAAAAAATGCAAAAAATATAAAGAAAAGAATAAATAAAACTAACATAATAGTAACAATTAAATAAATAACAAGGTAGAAAAATGAGCACAAAAAAGAAGAAAGGATAGGAAAAAAGAAAGAAACATAATTTTTTAATCCTTAAAAGAACCAGCAAAAAGAAACAAACTCATGGTACAGGAGACTGATACTATTGTGGTATGCAATGTATGTTCTATGTATGTGCTTACGCCCAAAGAACACCCAAATTATACATGTATTTAAGTAACCTATGTGAACTACTAGAGAAAAAAGTAAGGGATCTAGAGGCAACTCTAGCCAAACTCTAACCTATGCAATACAGCTATGCTCAATTTGAACGAAATAATAAACAAATAACTCCAGGAGGATTTGACCCTGCTAATAAACCCTTGGAGGAAGATAAATGGATGACATAGGAGGAAACACAATAATCAAAGAAAGAAGCAATTTCTCCCCCTAGATGAAAATACACAGACCACAACCTCCCCCTCAAAGGAAATATGCAAACATCTAAAAAAGAGACATCATCAAATATCCCTAAAAATTCACATCAACAAACACACCAGAGATCAACAGAAAAGCACCTCAGACTGCACCCCTGAAAAAAGGAATGTGAGTGTGTTGGTGATAGGAGATTCTATTCTCAAAGGAACAGAACTAGTCACCTGCAGACTGGACATACAATTTAGGAAGTTATGTTGTCTCCCTGGAGCAAAAATAAAAAAAATGTGGCTGAGATTTAAAATAATTAGGCCCACAAAATAATTAGGCCCACAGATTACTACCCTTTCCTTCTCCTTCACATTGGGACAAATGACACAACAAAAAAATCTGAGTGCAATACTGATAGATTATAAACAACTAGGCAATAATGTTAAGTAGTGTTCTCATTAGTACTCCCAACAAAAGGTCAACACCCATTGAGGGGAAAAAGAATTCTAGAAATAAACCACTGGCTAAAGGGTTGATGTCGCCAAAAAAACTTTGGTTTCCTGGGCCATGGATTGCATTACCTAGACCAAGAACTCTTGGAAAAAGATGGGAAAACAGGGGAAAATATACCTGGGAAAAGACTGGCCCAACTCATCACAAGGTCTTTAAACTAAAATTGAAATGGGAGGGTGACCTATCTTTAGAATCTATAGAACACAAAACCAATCATAAATCCCAAGAAAATCAAACAATGAGGTAGATGATGATGAAAAAAAGTAAAGAAAAACTCAAACAATTAGGAGATGTGACATAATTGACCACCTCATGCTGGAATTCAATATAATGTAAACATAAGCAACAGAAAATAATCCAACCAATGTCTAAACTTTAAAAAAGCTGATTTTAACAAAGAGAGAGCTAGGAAAGATTCTATGAATGAAAATCCTAAAGGGGAAAACAATTCAAGAAGCATGGGAAACTCTGAAAAATGGGATCATAAAAGCCCAGTCCAACACAATACCACTGAAAAAGAAAAACAAGAAATCTAAGAAGAAACCAGCATGATCGCACAAAGATCTCTCTGACAAATTGAAAGAAAAGTACAAAAAAATGGAAAAAAAAACATATAGGTAAGGCATATAGCCAGTATCTGCAAAGACAAAGTCAGGAAAGCAAAAGGCTTGGAATGAACATAGACTTGCAACAAAAGTCAAAGACAATAAAAAAAGTTTCTTTCAACATATTAATAACAAGAAAAAAGTCAAGGAAACAGTAGGTACACTAAAGAGGGTAGATGACAAGGAAGTAACAGGCAGTAGAGAGAAAGCAGAGCTGCTTAACTCATTCTTCACATCAGTCTTCATGCAAAAAGAAATTATAGCCCAACGTACCAAAAAAAACTACTGTAAAAGACAAACTAGAAGTAAAAAATTTAAATAAGCAAGAAAATGGTAAATGGTTCTCCACCTTGACAAATATAAATCACCGGGACCTCACAGATTACATCCCAGAATCCTGAAGGAGCTGGCAGATGCTATCTCAGAACCATTGCACCATATCTTTCAAAAATCCAGAAGCGCTAGGAAAGTAT